>OZ012625.1:14014910-15372745 GCA_963942485.1 Pediacus dermestoides
TATTTTTATGGCTTGGCATCATAAGAGACATTAATTTTATAATCCATATTCTTTATAACCGTAAACGTAATATAACATAATAAAATCCTTTTTGATTTCCAATTTGTTCTAACACAAAACCAAGCCAATCTCCTTAAGAAAAAGTATAAAAATAATATGGATCATTTCCTATAAGTAACATTCGGTGTGGTGTAAATAAAACACATTCTGCAACTATTACAACTAGCCGATATTGTTAACTTAATGTTTTGTGTAATGTTCTCCCGTGTGTCTTGAATATATATTACGTATTCATGAGATTCTAAGTTGCTATCTGAAATATGCATAAACTTAACTAAATTTACAGCTTAACAGCTTTGAAGTCCTTTGCAGCTAAAGATGACGAAACAAAGCTTTATGACGTCTTAGTGTACGTTAGAAAATTATCTCATACATTTACATGCATCCCTTACTTAGAAACATGAAGGAACTTTTTTAAATTATAGCAGGAAAATTTAATCAAAATTCTGTTTATTATTTATCATATAGAAAATTGAAATCATAGATTAACATGTTTATTAACGAAATAACTTTCGTAATCCGAGGCAATTAACTGAAATAATAAAAGGACGAAATGGGTTCAGATACCCTACGCAATACATTGGTTCATATTTAATGAAAGCTGGTGTGTGTTATCCATTAGGTATAGAGTTGCGCGCCCTGAATTGGGGTGCACTGTTACCAATGTTTTATGTATACCTGCTTATCAGGGACCATTTGATTGGAAGATGGAAAATAAAATAAAACATCGCTGGATCCATAAAACTGAAAAGGCTTTGGGAATCCGGAAAGGATACTAACATCATAAAATGGGAAATTGATTGCTACAGTCTTGCTAAATAATTACTATTTGCTGACCGTTAGATAAATCGGACGACTAGAGTTGTGGTAGGTACTGTAATTTTCAACTATAGCCATTTTGTATTCATGTTGGGTTATAGTTTAGGTGTTCGAATTTATGTTGAGGAACATCTCAAAACTTGATTATTTCATTAAATTAGGGGGATATGGTTGAGGCGGGATGAATTGTGGATAGCTTCACACAGCTTTGAAGTTAGGAAAACTAACAACTTAATAAAATAAAATTTGTCCATCTGGGGAGTTAATGCGAAAACGATACAGAATATTGAGATTCTCCAATCATAACTGTTTGATAATTTGATAAATTTGATGCAGAACTGTGCAAATGTAAAATATTAATTGCACCAAATTTTAAGCTATACATTTAGACATAAAGTGGAAAAATTGTAATTGCTACAGTCTGAAACAAGAGACTGAAAAAAAATTGAAAGTGTACAAAATTACATCGATTTATTCAAAAGTTGTAGGTTGGGTCAGGTAAGAAATCAAGCGATAAATAAAAACGGTTGGAATGACGACTCAGTGAAGGTCAGTGTAGATTAGAGAACTTTTTTCATTCGAAATATTTATGGTAATTTTAAATTTTAATTTAAATTAGAAGAAATGAATATGCAATTTACAACATTTTGTAGAATGATTAAGTAATTATATGTCAATATAAGGGTATCACGTGATCTTACTTTAAAAAACAAGGCGTCTAAAGGGCGACTGAAATTTGAAGGACATTGCAAATGCAGCTTCCATAATTATAGGTTCCCGATAATAACCTGAAGAAAAATCTAAAGAAGCTAATTAGTTCTTGACATATCTGAAATAAATTGAAATTTCAGAATTTTTTCTTTTTCAATTCGTTAGGTTATTTGGAATTTCATTGCAACTTCTTATTCTCTATCAGAATATGCAATGGGATTTGTTTTTGTTTAGAATTTTTGAAATCGTCATCATATCGTTATTTTAAATACGGACCTGGAATTTTCAGTACAAAATTCAAAGCCTCCGCTCACCATGTTGATGACAATAATCTATTACACCTCGGCGTTTTCTAACACTTCGGCTTTCATTTATTTTCATCATGAACAAGATTTTTTACAGTACGGTCCTGGTATTTTTTAACTTGAGTAGAATAATTTACAGATAAGTTAACAAAAATATGTCAAAAAACCTGACTTAGCTTGACAAACCTTCTCGAATATGACTTTAAATTGATAATTAAAAATACCCTCACAAAACTAGAAAGTCATGAAATACCTGCAGATATTTCAGGGACTAACCTTAGTTATAGTTGAGCGCGTAGTTACTTAACTTTGCCTCAATTTAACCGAAGCGATAATCGAGATCCCAAAGAGTGTCCCTCGAATTTCAGACAACACCCTGTATAAAAATGTTGATGATTCTAAAAGAGAAATTTTTGATTTCATAAAAAGGGACCAAACGAATTCCATAGAATCTGAAATGACAAATTTGGAGTGTGGAGATTATTTTCAGAAAGCGTGTGCGTGACACTTTTTCAGTCTTGCCATCTATTTCGCTCTCAAAAGAGACACAGATAATGTGACGCACACGCCTTCTGAAAATAATCGTAGTATGTAAACAATAAACATATCACTATAAGAAAAAGTCGCAAAAATGTAATGCTTTCTCATGGTGCCACTCCTTAAAAATAAACCGCCAAATTTGATTCCCCTGTATGCTTTCTTCATAATGAGTCACTCTCTATTATTTCGGAAATAAATGAGCTTGCCAATAACAATAAAATGAACCTACATGCTAAAAAGTTATAAATTTAAATGAAGTTTTTCTATAAAATAAATATTTCCTTACAATAAAAGATCGACTTACAGTACTTTTATTCTGAATACCGCATCAACATGTTTTCTTTTGTACCTTCAGCAAAACTTTCAGCATTTGTGTAACATTTTCCGTACTGCATACCCATACATGAAAAGATAGCGCAAACAATTTCAGCATTCAGTGCGGAAAAGAGAGCAAAACATGCCAATTTCATTGTACAAAAAATAGCTGGCTCCATCACACCTCAAACGTAGTGTGGTTGGTTTTGGTAAACTTACACCAGGCAATTTACTGATACGATATCTAAGTGACTTGCCAAATACCACACAGCGACTATAATCCCCTGTACTCTTCTGCACACGCTATTGCCTCCGGGCTTTGGAATACAAACCCCCTGAACCCTATTGTTACTCGGCGTGATGTCGTAAACCGAAGTTCATATGTGAAATTTAATATTATTTCAGTTGAAAATTTCTAAAGAATTGAAAGGAGAAAGAGAATTATTATGGCATTAAAAAAATGTGTATTAATAATGTCGACGCATCTCCCCTCCATCGCTTTTCGTTACATAGTCAAATCCATTCTTATTCTTTACGGTTGTTTTGCATATTTTCATCGTATTTACATATTTTAATGTTTGATGCTGGAAAATTATAATAGTTAGAATACATGAATAAAACATGGAAAATTTCTGCAAAGATAAGTGGATTAATGAAATTGAACATAATTGTTTTGAAATTCTTTTTTAAATTGGAAACAATGGACTTAATGACTGAATATATTTAAATGCATATTTGAGTAATGGCAAGAAAATATAAATCCTAATCGCGCTAATTAAATCTACAGAGAATATACACAGCGAGACGGTAAATGCTTTAATTAAAAATGTTGCTAGTGCGCGATTTGAGACGCAGCTCTAATCTGAGATATCTCAATTGAGCAGCTAGTTTAATTTGTGATGTTGGGGTAAAGATTTTATATTTTCCGCAGATAAAATTAAGGAAGGACATGAATAAATTTTATTAACTAAAGCCACTAAGCATCTATTAAAATAGTTTTATAATCTAGTAAGATCTATTTGTTTGTTTATAAAATCATGGAATAAGAAAAGGAGGAAATTTATACAAAGTTTGCCATTCTTATCTGATGAGTAGAAGAAAAAGAAGAAATTGAAATTTGAGAGGTTCGAAATAATATGTGATCATTATAACCAAAATAAAAATCTTATTATTATACCCACTTATAAATAAATCTAGTAATTGCATATAAAATTGGTTAGCCAATTATTATGAAAGATCAGTCGTTGAAATCGATTTTATAATATAAGTAGAATTGTTATTAAATAAACTGGTTGAGTTTTAAGCCAAGGATGGATAATTGCATCATTTCCAATAAATGCGAACAAAGTTAGTATACTTATTCATTATAAATAATTCATATGAAAAGATTCGTTGGGTTTGGATATTTTAAAATCATGATCGACTATTTCCATTGTATAAAATATGAAGCAAGTACCGTTTGGAAACGTTTGAATAGATAGAGAAAATTGTTTGACTAGCGAATTCTATACAATCATGACTTTATTTATTATGTTGTAGCCAATAGGAAGTGCAATAATTTAAAATAAAGTATGGGAAAATGTATTGTATTGTAGAGGCTAAAAAATATCGGAATCAACTAAAAACTTTAATTCTGCAGTTGGTATAGCTATAATATTGTATCAAATATATTTATACGAAACTAAAACGAACCCTCCCTCGGCAGAAGCAAAGGATAAAATTGCGAACCGTAATGCATGTTCATAAAAAAATAATATAAAATGTCTAAAAAACCGACAGATATACAAATGATTTTGGCGTCTGACTTGACTGCTAAATATGCAGAAAGCAACAGTGTTTTTGTGCAAAAAAAAACGGTGACAAAATAAGGGAAATTAATGATTGTTTTGAAAAGGGTTGGAGCGAGGCAGCATATAAAAACGGGAAATGGAGTTAGGAATTCAGCTGATTTTTATCAGCAATAAAGCAAAAAGTAGCAAAATCTACATTTTATTAATGTTTTGAAATATTATGTAGTTATGCATGTTTCTTAAGCCGATTATGCTATAGGTGAGTTATTTTGCTGAGGAAACATTCGTCTGGGAATGCAGAGATTTATAAAGTGGAAAATTTACTTAGAAAATTATCAACAATGCTTTAAAAATGCATCTGCACATCAGACCGTGACAGTTCATGATGACTGTAATCACGGTTAATAAGAAAAATGCAAAAAAATTTGATATGTCAATATCGCGTACTAGTACCTTGGTACTTATGACTAAAATTTAAAATATTGAAAATAAATTCAAACTATTAATTAATGTTCGATTTGTCACCAATTATACATTGATAATAGATACAATTAACGTCATACTTACAAGATTTAGTAGAAATGCGAAGAAAGGAATTGTTGATATTAACGCTCATTTTGGGAAAGAAGATTTCTATTATTCATCCAAAATTAATTTTCAACAGTTGCACGCACACAATTATTTTTCATTTAAGATCTCACAAATTGTCTTTAGAAAGCGTAAGAAAATGTAATTTAATATAATCTTACGACAAATTATAGCCTAAGATTTAATGTTATTTAATAATTGTAGATTTTTCTGTTTAGAAAACTTTTTAATATTTGTGGGTAAGTAACAAACAATAATTTAAATAAGCGTATTTAGTTTAGTCAATGCTCTGTTAATGAGGTATGGCTGAAGAGGTTTATTTTTAAAAAAGAGTGTACTTATGAAGAGATTTTCTGAAGTCTTATAAGAAAGAATTGCGTGGTTTTACAAATAAGATAAAATAATTTCACCTTTATTTGAAAGTGATATAGTCCAGGAAAAATAGACGAAAAAAAAAGGATGAGTTGGAAAAAAATTGTAACAGGCTGAATTTTTGCATGCACCTTAGTATTATAGCCCTCAATAATGTGTGAAAGTTTCCCATCGATTTGATGGCGGCTAACTGAGTTACTCGAGGTCAAAGGTCACGATAAACAGTTTTTTTGCAAAAATATCGAGAACGGCGACATTTATCGAAAAAAATATAGAGAGCTCGTAGCTGAGGCAATTTGCTATAAAAACTTATTCAGAAGTTTTTTTGTAGAGGCAATCGTTCACAAGATATAGCGTTTCAAAAACTAAGAACGTAGAGGACTTACTTGACTACGAAGAATAACGACTGATCTTAGGATATGAAGTTGGATAATGAATTATTATTCAATATGTATATTTATGGCGTTGGCGATTTTTATTTATTTGTGCATTTATTGCATTTATTTGGTCATTTATGATACAGTAATTAACTTTCTTCAGTTTCGGAGAGCGATTGTTCCGTCACCAAAGTTTGGACGAGGAAAGACCATGGATCGATGTCGTTATCGATCTCCTCGTTATCAATATTTATATTTTCCATGTTCATACATGTCTGGCCATTACATTGGCTACAAACTAAAAAAAAGTTCAATCCTACTTTTCGACATCCACAATTTGGAACCACAGCCTTTCTTGCAGTTATAAAATACTGTATCGAGTAATGCATCAGGAGCGGCTTGGAGCAGAGTTGTAACTGGCTCTAAGATATTATTTTGTAGTACCCATCCCCAGTCCTGAGGATCAATTTCCCCATTTCAATTGTGGATGTAATGGCCAAACATGTATGAACATGGAAAATTTTAATATTGATAACGAGGAGATCGATAACGACATCGATCCATAGTCTTTCCTCGTCCAAACTTTGGTGACGGAACAATCGCTCTCCGAAACTGAAGAAAGTTAATTACTGTATCATAAATGCCCAAATAAATGCAATAAATGCACAAATAAATAAAAATCGCCATAAATATACATATTGTAGGTATAATAATTCTTTATCTACTACCAATTCATAATAGCCTTGATTTGACATTAATTTGAGTAAGGTAAGTCAGATTATTACGCAACATGTGTGTTAAAGAAATCATTACCACACTGAAATTTCAACAAGAAAATTCTTTCTTACAAGTATTTATAACACAACTTTTACAATTTAGTATCTTTATAGGAAAGTTTATATTTGTAAATGTCTAATTATAATATAATATATACTGTTTAATTCTTTAAAATTTGTGATTAACATTGAGTAATGACACTTCATACTCTTAAGTTTGATTTTTTGAAACCTGGAGAATTTTATAATAGCGTATCTACCTAGAAAAAACCCTAACTTCACGTTAAATAACTGAAAAAATTTTTAGTTTTATTTTATAATAAATTAGTTTTATATTTTAATAATAAATATAACACGGTCCACGTCCCAGATTTTTTACTGTATAAATTGTTTAATTATTTGAAAATTTATGATTCAAATTCATTGTTGTGTAGCGCTGGCTAGTTTTTACACAACTTAGGTTAGGTAGTCCAGTACGACAACTTGACAACAACTACTGAGCAATGTCGCTGGAGATAAATTCAAAATTCATTTTTAATTATTTGGACGGTAGAAGATAAAATCTTGTATATTACACGTGGGATATACACACATTAACATATTCGTCTGATTACAGAACTCGTCTACGACTCGTTCTGCAATTTCCAGACTCTTATGTTAATGATGTTCATATCCCACTTATAATATAAATAACTATTATCCAACTTTCATATCCTAAGATCAGTCGTTATTCTTCGTAGTGAAGTAAGTCCTCTACGTTCTTAGTTTTTGAAACGCTATATCTTGTGAACGATTGCCCCTACAAAAAAACTTCTAAATAAGTTTTTATAGCAAATTGCCTCAGCTAAAAATTAGCTATCTATATTTTATTCAATAAAGGTCGCCGTTCTCGAAATATTTGCAAAAAACTGTTTATCGCGACCTTTGACCTCGAGTAACTCAGTTAGCAGCCATGAAATCGATGGGGAACTTTCACACATTATTGAGGTCTATAATACTAAGGTGCATGCAAAATTCAGTTTGTAACAATTTTTTTCCATGTTAAAATCTATTTTTCCTGGACTAATATTTTTTTGTAATTTTGGGCACTTTTTATTTTTACAAATAATTATAAAGGAAATCCTCCAATAAAAGTGGCAAATTGGCATATTATGCAATGAGCATAATGATCGCTATTAAGACACGAGTATGAGAATTACGACATGAGCCGTAGGCGAGTCAGATGATGTTCATGACAATATTTGATATTGATGGAATATTGCTGTGATGTTGCTTTTCTATTGGTAATGAAAAATCTGTATCATAATGAACCTCATTACAGTACAGGTAGCAAATGTCTAATAAATCAATTAAAGTATGGCAGTAGAAAAATATAAATAATAGTACTGCAAACAGTGCAAACAAATTTGTAATCCTCTCATTATGGCAGATGTTTTAAAATAAATTTAGAACGGTATTCCCACTTACGCGAAAAGTTGCCTCAATTAGAGCAAGATCTAATTTCAACAATATTTGTGGACAATCCTAGTGGTTTATTAGTAAATTTACAGTTCGAATGAATAAAATTACTAATAAATAACTAGGATTGTTTAATTGAGGCTACTTCTTGCGTGCAACAAAATTGCTGCAAGTTCTCGCATAAGTCGGAATTTTGCTTAAGAATAAAAAAAGGAAATTAAATTATAGTAAAAATTTAGTGTTTATAAAAAGTAGATATATTATAAATACTTCATCAACCCGGTGACTTTGAAAACTATGAAATTTTGAGTAAAACTATGAAAATTTGGGTTAGATACACTAAAATATGCAAAAGTTTAAATATACATAGTGATTTTCAAAAAGTTCTAGAACATAGAGGATACCCCAATAGGTCTAAAATTACGTTATTTCATGTGGTTGGGAAGTTATTTAAGGAAAAGCCTACTTGACTAACTTTACTAAACAAGGAATTTATCCACTTTATGGTAATGAAGGATCGTCAGTTAAACAACTTTGTTGTCGGCTAGAGTTTTTTGAAAAATTAATACCTTCATAAGATCTATATGTTATGTACTTTGATTTTTTAGCTACTTTTCATAAAAAGCGTTATCTCTTTGCTTAATAGTTATTTAGGCTGGAAAAACTAATTTCTTATGATAAAAGTACCTACTTGAAAATTCACATACATTACTAAAAAACTCATTACAACATCATCCCCTTGGGTAATGTGGTCTCATCTATACTATAATATTATTCGAGAATTATACGAGGCGAAGAGGCGTATCTACTGGTGTTCCTGATTCATTGGTAAACTATCTGCAGGAAGATAAGATGACGATGTAATAGCTTCAATGTATGCCAACCATCCAATATTCCATCTAGTAAATAGAGCGTAGTAATTTCGGTAAAGCGAAACATATTAGATATATCGACCGACCCAACCAACCGCACAGTAACCTAATATTAGTAATTTTTCGATATTAAATAGCTCAGTTAAAAAAACAAGCAATTTAGCTAAAATTCCCACACCTTCGCAAAACTGCATAATTTTCATATTATTAGTTGCATGGAGAACAACATTTTGCACTTAGTTACCATGTAGAAGGTTGTGGGAAAAATTAAAATATAGAGCAAGAGGAAAATTTTAATTATAAATTATAAAAAACGCTTTGAAAGCTGAATTTGTAAAACGTATTTATTTATAAACGTACTTATTATAATATTAAAAGTTCACATAAAAATATGTTCAACTATGCTTTGTTTCCGAGATACAGGATGCCAAATTGAGAAAAAAATTTGAAAATTTCGAAAATCCCTAAAACATTTTAAACATTTTAAAATGAAAGAAGGCAGGTTACAGAAAAATTTAAAGAAGTGAAATTAAATATTAAACAAAATTAAACTAACTTATAAGAAAAAGACTGTAATCAATCATAATTCAGTAGAACTTCTACAACTCGAATTATTCTCCAAGTCGAATTTTTATTATGAACGTTGACGTCTTGTTGAATTTTTATCTCCATAAATCGATTTTCTATAACTGAAAATTTTCTATAATTCGAACTAAAAGGTATTTCACAACTAATTCAAATTTTTCGTGGAAGCCCCTAAATTTTCAGCGCCAATAAGTTTCCTAATCTGATACAATTTTTTTTTATATACAGGTTGGGGATGATAAGAATACGGGCGAAGACAAAATATCTAATGTCATACCTAACCTAACCTTTGCACAACTGGATTCTTATATTGAAACTATTAATAGCGTCTAGGTATAAAGACTAGAAAAACTACAAAGTCCCATCTGCAGGAATATATTTCCCCAAGAAAGAGCTTGAACCGTTATCTTGTGACACTCTGTGTAACTATAACTGTAGAAAAAAATTTTCTAAATATTTTTTAATGATATATTGCTGACAATGCTTACTTCAAATCCAATGCTTCAGAATTTTCAGAATAAAATAGACCCAAGATTATTTTGGGTTAATCTATCCTAATACACAATTTGCAAATATCCTGTTTGCCATCAATTTCAGATCAATGCAGGTCCTGTCCTGATTTTTCACCCCGTCATTTCGAAACTAATTACCCATCAGCAGTAAACAGCGCGATACTTTATAAAAAGTTATCTGCATATTTCCATTTGTTATTCAACGGCATGTTTGTACGGGAAATTAAAAGTTGATTTAAATGATGCAGCTTCTAAATCAACAGGCAATTGTAATTTATTTCATTCAGAAATGGATTTCATATTTTTATTTACGGCTGCATTTCAAAGTTGCTCTTAAAAAACCATGTTCCACTGATGTAACGGCTTTGTAGCACGCTAACTAATCGTAACATACAAATCATCTCAATGCAAATTTGAATAATCTGCTGGTTAGTTCATACACAATACCTCTTTGTATGAATACTTAGTAAATACAAAGTGATTCTTATTTCGCATATAGTAACATTGTTGGAAATATGTCTTAAGTGGCTTCGTCGAAACAAGGTGTTTGGCTTATCGACCAATAAAGTTTATGAGGGCGAAGTGAAGAAGCAGCCGAAGGGAATAATGAAAGAAATAATTGGCTGCGCCTCTTCCAAACTATATATTTTTTTTAAACAGACAGAAACTCTAACTCACGAAATGTTTCCATTCACAAAAAACCAAGCTTGAATAAAGCACAAGAATTTTCTTTTACATCAAAAACTCGAGATTGCTATAAGCATTTTACAGCTTCGACTTTAAAGCATCAGCTCCCTCACCATTATTTTAATAAAACACAATCCAGGGGTTAATTTCCGAGAAGCAAACAGAAATAAACAAAATTTTGCAGGAATATTTGCATATATCTATCCTATACATATAACTGTATATAAAGATGTCAAGACATATCCCTATGGCAACGTCTGCTTCTGTCTGTCTGTCTTGGATTATAACGAGTACGTATGAAAATATGCAGACAGGAAAGTCAAGTGTACATATTTATGAGGTTCCTCGCCGTAATTTCATGAGAAATGAACTGAGAGTAACTGCAAACGAAAATGTTGCTGAGCAAAAGTAGACTAATATCAACAAAGCAAAATAAAAAAAGTTTCATGCATGTGATAAAGGAAGCTACGAGGTGGATGAGCGCACGAATAGAGTACTAAAGGAAATACGTGAATTGATTTACTTTAGGAATAATCCGGTACAAACTTTGAACGGCGCATTTTTTCTCTGTAAGTTGAGTTTGCAAATATTTATTCCGTCTATAGTGCACGGTAAGCTGGCGTGTACGTCACCAATAAAGGTAATTTCACGACATTTCGATAACTTCCACATTCACTAAATTATATATATATCCTTAAAGCAAAACTAAGATGTTTTAATAATCCTGACTATTTTCAATTTCCCTCATAAATTTCCTAATAAAATCCCCACTATACCGAAGGTAAATATAATCGTTATAGTTAAAGTTTTCGAGCACGTTTCCAGCGACAGATGTTTGTTATAGCTAGTAAATAAGCAACTTACCGGTTGTGGCCCTTCACCTCCAATCGAATAGCAGGATGGTGATATCCAAGACTTCTTCTGGCACGATTGTGTTGAACATCCAGCACAGTTGGATCGTATTGAGCTAAATCGAATGTGGTAATCCATGAGTTTAGTTTTAAATCTGAAATTAAGATAATAGGATGAAATTAGTTGAAGTTCTCTCGGTAATTTATTTGGGGACTTAGTGTAATTTATTTGAGAGTAATAAAAATTATTTGCATTAAAATTGTAATGCAGTTAACTTAAATTAATTATAGTTTAAAATAAATAGGTTAAATTTTGTCTGTAAAGTTTTATAAAGATATTTTTTAACAAACATGTAGATTATTTAGTTATTAGTGCACTTATTTATCACGTGGCGCTTATTAATTTAACACCTGGATGATAATTGCACATGCAACAGTGTTTACTTGACATAAAAAATGTATTATTAATCACGAAAATGATCAACATTATAACAATTAAACACTATACTAACGCGTAGATTTGTTTATACAGGGGTCGTTCCATTTCAAATCGTCCAGGTTAGATTTTTTTCGACACGAAATTTTTTTTTCCAATTCTTTATCGGAAATATTGAGATACGTATTTTTACTTTAAGGTCAAAAAAATTTTCGAAAATTAGACTCAAAATCCGGTTTTTCACTATTCGCTTACGCAGTCCCTACTTATATCTTGAATACCTTTGCCAAAAAAGATCCGATTTTCAAAAATTTGGTCTCATTTTGTAGGTAAAGGTTTTTCCAACAAAACTATGCCTTAAACTTGATATATGTCTTGAGTGAATTTTTTTTTCAGAAGAATAACTGAAAAACTCAAAAATTTTTCAAACTGAAAAATCTCGGATTGCCACAATTTTTTTTTCTTGATTTTTTTTTAAACAAGGGCAGTAAACTCATAAAAGCTGTCTCCACATGCGTAAATTCTCCCTTCAAAAACTACGATTTTTTAAAATTAATATGGGATTTTTCGAAAATCGTATACTTCTTATACTACAATGATGTTTATTATTATTGTTATTATCTAAATTTTTACAGGGATTACATAATATGATTATTCATTCAAATATGCAATCCGAACATTGTATAATAAAGTTTATTAGCAAAAAAGCTACGAATTACAAAGTTTTACACATCATTACAAAATAACATTAGTACTAAAACACCGAGTAAAACACTTAAAAACTGAAACATTTCACGACGACGCAACTAACCAATTTAACTGTTGATTTCGACATATTGCATGTTAATTTTCATCAGTGAGTATTTGCGCACAGTTGAGAATGATCATATTATTATGTAATAGATGTAAAAATTTAGATAATAACAATAATAATAAACATCATTGTAGTATAAAAAGTATACGATTTTCGAAAAATCCCACATTAATTTTAAAAAATCGTAGTTTTTGAACGGGGAATTTGTGCATGTGGAGACAGCTTTTATCAATTGTTTATTTACTGCTCTTGTTTAAAAAAAAATATTAAGAAAAAAAAATTGTGGCAATCCACATTTACCTACAAAATGAGATCAAAATTTTGAAAATCGGATCATTTTTGGCAAAGATATTCAAGTTATAAGTAGGGACTGCGTAAGCGAATAGTGAAAAACCGGATTTTGGGTCTAATTTTCAAAAATTGCTAACACGAAAAAAAAATTTTTTGAGCCAAAAGAAAAAATATTAAGGTATCTCCTTATTTCCGAAAAAGAATAAAAAAAATTTTTTTGGCTCGAAAAAAATTGTAACCTGGACGATTTGAAATGGAATGACCCACAGGGACTTACAACAGAATCTAACATCAAAGGTGGCTGTGCATTTTTCATGGGATTTGCCACCCCTCACAATCAGTAGTGAATCAGTGAATATCATTTAAATATCACTAGTATCCATTGGTCAGATCGGCATTTGCATTAAACGTTTTCTCTTTGAGATTCCCTAGTAATTTTAAGTTTATGTATTAAATTTCGCAGCCAACTACGATGTTAGATTCTTTTATAATGACCCTGTATAAGAATTCGTATTGTTTTTTTAAATAAATTAAATTAACATTGTTATTTTACTAAAAGTTCTTAACAAATTTTAAAATATGTATACGTGATTTGATTCAATAGGGACTTTGCATGATTTTCAAAATAATTTTTTTTGAAAAGCTGATACCAAATTGTCATTATGAATATTTTTGAAAAAAATTTTTGGTCCGTACTTTCCAAGTAAATAAATAAAAAGTATTGTAAAATTTGAAATTTCCACGCATTGCCCGGAAACGCCCGAATCAACCCAAAAGACTGCTGACGTCACGAATCTAGTTCCACAGTGCAGCACGCCGCATTTTGACTTATTTCAAAAAACGTCAAACACGTAAAAAATATTTAGACATGGCAATGTCAACTAGATTCGTGACGTCACAGAGGACTCTCCGATCTCAAAGCGTTTTTGGGCGGCAATAATATATTTGAATTACGGTCAATTTATAATCGTTTTTTTATGTACAAATATTGAGTAAAAAAAATATTTTTGCTGTAGAGTATTATTAATATAGTCGTTTTACATTTCTTACAGAAAAAAACGGGATTTAAAAAAAATGCAACGTCCCTATTCTATGATGTAATCAAGAATGTAAGGTACCTAACCTAGTATTGACGTCATATCGTCATTTCGTGGATCGCGGTTTCATGAGCAGTAGCTGCCCAGATCCGTTATGAAGCTCCTCTCAAATGATGTCAAAATCATTTCTAGATAAGACCACAAATATAGAAAATAAAATTGTTTGGTTTTTTGATAATTTGGAATTGAATTGTATTCTCGACGAATTATTATTAATGGGCACATAAATCTACACTACCTTGTCCATTTAACAGACTTATGGTATTTACTTGAAGACATTTTTAGGCTTAAAAAAAATTGAACATTTTTTGTTTTTTACCATTTGTTTAGATTTAAATTTATAACATATTTTTTTCGAACTTGATTTGTAATCCCTTCAAATTTGTTTTATTTAAGTTAAAGTACAATACCCGAATATGTTCTCAATTTCATTTGAGAGAAATATTACTACTGAACTATTTCCTGGTGCCTTTTCCATATAACTCAATATTGCTGAATTGTGACCGAATATAAAATAATGATTAAATTAATTTGCATTAGTCCTAATAAAATATCATTGAATATTTAGATCAGATCTATATCCGCATCGTATAAGAAAGTAATGTGCTGGACACATAATCAGATATTTTATTTAACGAAAACCACTCCACGAAAAACAATTCTGTTATGAGAATAAACATTACTGCACTCGCGTACCTACTTAATTATAATTAAGGTCACGCATTTAATCGCAGTCAAAATTTTCTCCTGATGATGATGATGTGATTAAATAAAACCTCCCCATTTACGTTGTTACAGTAATTTTCCCCAAAGTTAATTTTATTATATGGAACGTGTAACAAGTCATTACATCCAGTATAAGTGCCCATAAATATCAACTATAAAAAACACATTTAAGTATGTATATGTTGAATAATAGAAAACCTATGCACCCTCCTACTACCACAATGGTTGCGTGTTAACGCATACACTTCGACTTACTTTAATGCCCCCTGAAAGTTATTTATTGTTGTAGATTTCATTTTAATAAATGGTCCAAATTAAGAGTCTCTGACACGTTATATTTATCTCCAGTGTAAAGATCATGGGGAATAAGAGGGTGAAAACGTTAAGATCTGTTTCTTTTTCGAGGTCGCCCTTTGCCTTTGTTATATAAAAATAAATTGTTAAATTTACCAGTTAATTTACATATCTAACAAGATATTTCTGGAAACGTGTAAAAACACTGTCACAACATTTATTAGAAAAAAAATCAATATTTGCGGTAGATATATTTTCTAGTGGAAAAATAACTAAATTTAATGTACATGAAATATTAAAAGAATCAATACTACAACCTTATATGACACAATGAAATATCTCGCTTTATGTTGTGGCAAAATGAATTAGAGGAAGCACTCCAATACAGCATAAAAATCCGTTTCAACTCCACATTACCAAATTAAATTATAAAAACTGTCCTTCCATGCTGTAGTTTCGCGCTAATCCCTGATTTAATAATAAAATATAGTAACTGTTAAAAAGATTGCTCTCCTTTAAAACCAGCTCCCATCCTTCTTCTGTGTCAACAGTTATTGATTGTCCAATGTTGACTTTGCTCTTTCCCTTTCTATATGTATAGTCACCCTAAAAGGGAAGGAAGTGATGATTTTCTTTCTGTAGTATCTTTGTGAAAATGTTCACCTTCAATGTGCGAGAACGAAAATTGGTGCAGCGGAGGTGTGAGAAGTGGTGTTTTCTTTGGTGGAAAATGTTGCTAAATAATTGTATAATTGATTTTCTTGTGAGAGACGAGAAGCCCTCTGGTAATTGCTTAGAATTTTAAGAATAAAATTTCAAGCGAAATTCAAAGGGTGCCGAATTCATGAATATTTTTTGTAGTATACATAAATAATTATATTTTGTTTTAATTAAAATTATTTAAATTCAAATATTTTGTCAAATGTATTAATTTCCACAGAGGCATAAAATAATCCGAAAATAAATAAAATAAGTGAAGTTTGTTCTACCATATGATCAAAAATTATTTAGATAAAGGGTGGCTTTGGAATTCTGAATTTACCTTGCATGTTTGATTCATCGTCAGTAGTTGAAATTATATAGGTTTGTAAGCTAATCAGCTTGTCAAGTAAGACTTAGTTATTAAACTACGGGTTTATTTTCTATTTTTTTTAATTTATTATCTATTCGTCATGGCCACCCTTTATCTAAATAATTTTTGATCATATGGTATAAGTTTCAAAGAAGAGGGAATACTAGGTATTTATTACAGAAATATCTATTTGAAAACTTCCATTTTGCTTCAAAATAGTTTAAACCTCGGTTTAAACCATACATTAATGTCTGACCACAGATTGTTGATTACGTGGAAGTTATCCAAGCAAACAGCTCCGGATTATCCTTATACGTTTTATCCCAAGAAAACATTATCTTTTCATAAAATAATACGTATAAACCATATTGATGTAGAAGGGAAATCTATCAAATACGGATTCATATACAATTTACTTACGAGGGTTTTCACCAACAAAAATATAGCTCCAGTTATATAAATTATTTTTATTTTAAAGTTCAGCGAAGTTCAGTATTGTAAAAAATACCTACTGTACTAATAAGTAATCAGTTTTTTGACAATTTTTAAGAATAAAAAGTAATTTCAGTTTGATCAGACTAATGGAATAGAAAATTTGAAATTTTTATCCAAGTCTATATAGAATATACATTATAGATATTGTTTTGTTGACTTATGTTAAATTGCAAAAAAAATTCTGAATCCGAAAAAAATTGTGTGCGCAGAACTCAAAAGTTTAATAATTTCCAAAAGATTCCAAACAATTTCAAGGATTTCCAAGGAATTCTCATGATTTTCTGGATATTCACTTACTATACTTTATTAAAATTTTATATCCATTCTCTGACGATTTCAAGTTTTGAAGGAACTTTTTTTCTAATAAGTGATTGGAAAGACGAAAAGTAAAGATGAAAGTTGTTGATATAATACAGGGTATTTCACAAGTAATAATGAGTCTGACGGAATTGAAAATGCAACCCACTATACATTTGCAAAGTTAACGTGGTTATTTTAAATATCCTATTGTTTTAAAAGAAAATTATGAATCCATGATAGCTTTGCTTCCAATAACACATTTATGTTAAAATTTACGAAACTGCATAGCTATCTAAGTTTTATCTTTTTTAAACCAAAAAACAACTACTTATCAACGTTAACTTTGCAAATGTATTGTGGGCTGCATTTTCAATTCCATCAGGCTCATTATCACTGGTGAAAAACCCTGTATATTCAATATTCTAGACTTTTTTTTACGCTTTCTCGAAATCTTCATTAGCCTAATCTTACGCTGATTTTCTGTTATCATTTTCAAATAATGTTTCAGAAGTTTCAGTTTCGTAATTTCATCAGTAACTTAAAATATGATTTAAATTATTATTATAATTCACTTTCCTCAGCAGCAGCTGAAATTGTGGAATGTATAATATTACACTTTCCACTGGAAAATGAAACAGGATATAGCAGTTATCCATATAATATATCCTAAGGAAACGATTACTCCCGAAATATGAAAATGTCACAACTTCCACAAAACGATCCTGAAAATAACTAAACTGGGTTATTGTTCAGTTATACAGCTTGTCACGTCTATCGCCCCTTTTTGATGGAATCTTAATAAACTCCAAAGTTGAGCTACAGTATGTACAAACCTTCATCCATACAGCGCAATTTACTACTCAATGCATGTAGAAGAGAAGATAATTAACTTACGTACCCCTTTTTGCACATGTTCGCGTAACAAGGGCTTGTCGTTGTTGTATACAAGCTCACAAATTGGAGAAACCGACATTTTTATGGTAGAAAGATCAAACGTTGTTTTAAATAAAAGATTACTGACTAGCCCAGTTTCGTTCAGCCTTTTAAAAGGATAACTCGATTTCCTCGTATAAGGGTGCTTTTTTATTAGTTTTCTAGCAAACTCTATTTTAAACAACTTTACTACTGCGTTCATGTTGTTAAATAAATAAAAGGCACAATTTCAATGGGCCCACTACTCACAATCACTAGTTGGGGAAATATACGCGCCCGCATCAATTTAGTATCTTTCGAGGTATTTTTTTATTATGTTCGGTTTTGTCTTATTCGTTAGTGGCTAGGATATTGCTACAAAATTGCACGCGAAATTAAACTTGAAAGTATGAGGATTTTATCTAAAAAACTTTAGTGTTGGTCAATTTTATTTTTATAATTGAGAACTAATTTGTTATAGCTCAAATAGAAGTCATTCTGAACGTAAAAAAAGTTAGAGAATCATAAAATTCTATCATTTGTCTTTGAGAGGAATAAACTCGGAAATATATGAGAATAAATATATACCTACCTCAGATTTCCAAAAATGTTCAAATTCCGTTTAATTATCACAAAATCCTGCAAATTTAAATAAAATAGGTACCTACCCAAACTTCTGAAAAAACTGATCTACATCACACGAATGTAATTATGTAACGTAAGTGCTTCAAAATTCCTGTACAATACCAATAAAAAGCTCTAGAAATTCGTCGATTTTTTAATTTCTGGAGAGCTCCTCAAAAATTGCATTTTTTATGCCACGTAAATACGTAAATTTCCACAACTGCCTTCAAAGTTTGTTAATTTATTACATTTCACAAATTAAAAAAAATTTTTAAACATGCTGAAAAAAAGGTTCACTTCACACGAATGGAACTATATGAGTTTACATGTTTGCAAGAACTTTTATGACAGAAACAAATGACCCCAAATTTTTCTGAAAATTCCAGTTAAATTCCTCGAAAATGTCTATTAAATTCCCATACATTCCAAAAGTAGTTAGGTTAGACTGCTCCGATGAAGCCTCCTTAAAAGACAAAACGTTAACTGAATGCATAATCTTATTTAATTTCTTTTGTACTATGTCCGGCTGCTACGACGATCTAACCAAAAAAATCGAGAAAAGTTTACATTATTGTCGGTGTTAAACTTCTTTCTAATATAACAAGTTTTAAAACGATTTGACAGCAAGCAATTGAAAAAAAGGTTATATGGTAATGTTGTCAAATATGTATTTGGTACGAGAATGCATTTATAAAATGGATGCGGTATACCCACTAATCATCAGAAAAGTGGCAAAAAACGTACACTTCAGAGGAAGTAGGTAATGAGTAGGTATTTAGAAGTTAATATTCTTTATTGATCTTAAAAACATAACAAAAAACTATACATTTATGTCATTATATCAGAGTTGCACAAATACTTAAATGTTTAAAAAAATCTACCTAAATAAAATTTAAGAGTAACATTGAAAAAGTTTATCGTCAGCAAATTGCTATAGAAATCTTTCTAGTTTATGGAACTATAACAAATATATTCATACTTTCAAAATCTATATTTTAAGAAGTAATAAATTTATACAACATAGTGCATAGCTTTTATTACTCTATAAACAATATTCAGAAATTTACTCCATTTCGTTGTTTCGCTGCGGTACTCCACTTTTGAACATTAAAGTGTAACCTACTTTTCTGCTACATATTTTTGCAGTAAACTAAATCTTTCAGTCCAATTTTCTTAAGCAAACTGAAAGTGGGACTTATTTCTCTACCTTAATGTTTTCTAGTATCTACAGTTTTTTTTAACAAACACATTTGTGTACCTCCTTATGTATGTGGCAAACAATTAATTTAGCTTTGGTTTATGTAGAATACTAGGTGTAGGTGCCTAAAGTTATATACGTCGGAACTTGAGAAGCCATTTATCTCACAAAGGGATCAACATGCCGAACAATGCTGTCACTCCCATATATCTTATTGCTCCCCTAATGCACCTACGTTTTCCTGTTTTCAAAAATTTCTGTCCTACTTCTCCTATACCAGCTAGAAAAATCAGTCCCAAGGTATAAATCTAATAATCGCCGATATAATACATATTAGATTTTCTAAACCGACTCACCAAATAAAAATTCTTATAAATAATTTCCTTTGTAAGTTTCCTATACATATAGGAAATCACAAATGCTTTCAGCAGTATAATACACACTATACCCTTACCCACATATCGGCTTCGGATATTCACACAAAGCAAAAGAAGGATTTACAAGTGTCTGCCTTGCGGAGAAAACTCACGAACCAGATCAACCCACTACCAACATAATATACGAAGAAGGATTGTCTCAAGATGCAAGAAAGGATGTCTTTCATAAATAGAAATAGCCCTTGCTGATCCCCCCTCGTTTGAGCTAATTAGTTTTTGAGCGACACGTGCTGTTGACACTTTCTGGTCCGGGTGTCGGGGATCTCTCTTCAAGAGGGCTGGGGAATCACTAGACAATCAAAGGAAACACAGATACACTAATCTATCTACAACTGTGGAGGATATGTCTGGGCTTTGTTGTGAAATCCGTCTGTGGGTGGAATTAATAGCTTGAACGTGGATGATGGTGATTTTTCTGTGTTTTTTTTCTTGAAAAATAATATTAACTGTGCAAACAATAAAAATTTAATACTGAGGGGGATAATTTTATATGAATTGTTTCCAAATCGTGTTCATCTTTTATTCCAAATATATTAAACGTTCCTTGTTTTTAGTGATATAATAGTTATTTATATTATAAGTGGGATATGAACATCATTAACATAAGAGTCTGGAAATTGCAGAACGAGTCGTAGACGAGTTCTGTAATCAGACGAATATGTTAATGTGTGTATATCCCACGTGTAATATACAAGATTTTATCTTCTACCGTCCAAATAATTAAAAATGAATTTTGAATTTATCTCCAGCGACATTGCTCAGTAGTTGTTGTCAAGTTGTCGTACTGGACTACCTAACCTAAGTTGTGTAAAAACTAGCCAGCGCTACACAACAATGAATTTGAATCATAAATTTTCAAATAATTAAACAATTTATACACCAAAAAATCTGGGGCGTGGACCGTGTTATATTTATTATTAAAATATAAAACTAATTTATTATAAAATAAAACTAAAAATTTTTTCAGTTATCTAACGTGAAGTTAGGGTTTTTTCTAGGTAGATACGCTATTATAAAATTCTCCAGGTTTCAAAAAATCAAACTTAAGAGTATGAAGTGTCATTACTCAATGTTAATCACAAATTTTAAAGAATTAAACAATATATATTATATTATAATTAGACATTTACAAATATAAACTTTCCTATAAAGATACTAAATTGTAAAAATTGTGTTATAAATACTTGTAAGAAAGAATTTTCTTGTTGAAATTTCAGTGTGGTAATTATTTCTTTAAAACACATGTTGCGTAATACTCTGACTTACCTTACTCAAATTAATGTCAAATCAAGGCTATTATGAATTGGTAGTAGATAAATTGTATTTTCTTAAAGAGTAGACTTTTCAGTGTGTACTTTTCCTCGCTATCTATTCTATTTTGGCAGTGATTTAATTTCATTTTTTCATCCTGTCAATAAAATTACGAAAATTTCCAAGAAAATGTCATATATGTATTTCTCTGGAGGAAAGATTGTCACACATATAGATATAGGGCTATACCTACAGGATATAACAGCGCAGATTTGGTACATTGATTGGTGAAATCCCAAAGGAAATCTCCGAACCGGGTTTCTAGCAAGACATTATATTCAATTTTCATGTACACCACATGCTTGATATACAATACGACAGTGCGCTGTTGGCTCATGTTAATTCACAAATTAGTTTATTAACGTTGGGTACTTGAGAAATGTGTGCACAATTCCAAAATTACCAGAGAATGGGATGATTGGCAGCTGAGCTACGTTATTATTTGCTGCATTATGTTGTTATGACATAGTTACATGTCATGTAAGTAGATATTTATAATTAGTGGAGTGGATTACAAACAGCAAACAGCCATCTCAAAAATTTACTTTAAAGTGCACTTGAAGAATTTATTATACATTTTGACCTGATGATGCTGTTTCAAAGCTATTGTAGTTTGGAAACTTTATAATACTTGTTTCAACAAATTTATAAAGTGTCAACATGAATTCCATTTTGAGGTAGTTACATGCATGCATAAGTAGATATTTTTAATTGTTGGAGTGGATTGATTCCAAAGAGAAAACATGCACTTCAAAAATCTAGTTTAAAATGCATATTTACTCAACGTTCAGAATAAATCGCGTTTACCGCTGTTTCAAAGCTTTGTGCTTTGAAAACTTTTGTAGGTGTTTTTTTAACAAATTTAGAAACTGCGATGCTTTAAAACAGTTCTACGGCTTATTTGAAACAATTAACGTATTAATATTTTAATATATACCAATTTAAATTTTGATCATGAAAATTTACTCACCTATTAAAGAACTATGTGTACTTATTGATTAATTTGGGTTCGATAGTAAGAATAAGAAAGAAATCAAACACATTGTTCATTCAGCTGACGTTTCGCGCTTTTTTTATTCAGGCTTCATCGGAGCGATCTAAGATATAAAAAACAACAGTAACCATTCTTTAATCAGAATGTCATGCAAACTTTCGTATATCGTATGCATTTATTGGAAAAGTATCAAAATTGTAATCTATTATTTTAAAGTCCTCCAATCGTTTGCGATTTTTCAAGACCAACGAAAAATCAAAAAGTACTTGTAAGTAAGATTCTCATAATTATTCAGATATGTACACAGGGTGTTCCAGAATAGTTGCACTTTCTCTTAGAGATATCTTTGTATGCAAAATTGCGAGGTTTTTCTTTGCGAAAATTTCAAGGGTCCAAATTATGAACAATGAAAGTTCAATTTTAAGTACTAAAGTATAGTTTAAGATATGGAAATGAGTTTTTTCTACTGCCTTGTTAGAAAGTAGGCTATTACTATAGATATTTGAAAGATGAAAGTTGACATTTACAAAAATGAGTGGTGTAATGAAAAATTTTCCTCTCTAGGGAGGAAAGTATAAAATTTGATAGTTAACAAAATCAAAGTGGCCGCATTTGCAGCCTCTTCAATGTCCTTGTCTACATTACTACTATTTTCTGCGTCACTACATTCGATTTTTACTAAATCCTTTTCTAAAACATACACAAATCAATACCTTTTAACAATTTAAATCACAAGTTGACAGCGTTGACAGATTTGACAGCGTATGCAAAAAATTTAATTATTTTCTGTTTGCCGCGTTTTTAAGGATACGATCAAGCTTACATACTAATTTTTCTTGAAAAATTCCTAACTTTTTTAGTAAATACAAGTTTAGCACATTTCGGAATAAGGTAGTAGAAAAAAATAGTATACACCACTTGAGAAGAAAGTGTCTTTTCCACTCTCGTAGAATTATACAACTTTTCTACTCAGTGGAAAATGGTCACTTTCTTCTCTTATAGTGTAATATACTATTACCTTAGTTCAATTTTATTGGCTCGTATCATTGACACTATTGCTCCTTTAGGTTTCTTTAAAAGGGTAATCGTCTCAGATTTTGAAGGCATCTAAGAGAAAGTGCGAGCTTTGTGGTTCTCTTTTAGTTTTAATTTTGTCCCAATTTTAAAGGCGGAAAACTGGTATATGGCATTTTTGGTAACTTATAGTGCTCGTCGATTTATAAACTAAAATTTTCGAATTTACGTTACCCTATTTCTATGAACTTGTGACCAGCTTTGAAGAACATGTTTTAAAAAAAAGCTTATTCAAAAATACAGGTAGATTAATCTTTACGCAAATTTAGTTTGTTTATTAGAAATCTTATAGACCCCTATTGTGAAAACCAACCTTAAGTTGCCTTTCTTCTTAACAGATCACTTTGTGTTCCAAAATTTTTTTTTTGAGAAATGTGAATCGTAGATCCACACTATCAAAATCTCAGAGTCGAAAAAAATCACAATTATTGTACTTCGTTATTGCTTCGTATAAGAAAGTAAAAATGACAATTATCCGAGCAATTATCCATTTTAAAATATCAGGAGAATGGGTTTTGGTGTTATAGCTATTCAAGAATATTCGAAACTGGTCTTGGTCTCGGTGCTTATGTTGAACTCAAAAAAAAACTAAAAACTAAAAATAATAATTAAGAATTTCTCTTTGTAAAATTCAAGGTAAAATTATAAAAAATATTATTAATATGAATGTTATGGAATGTCCGATATTAAAAAATATATTGGAAAACCCAATCATTTAAATATCATTATGATTAATTCTTTGACAATCTTAATGCAACTCAAATTACGAAATATTAATAAATAATAATCGAATTTCATATTTAAAATAAGTGCATTTTATTCAATTGTGTGGCCCCGACTTGAAGAGTGTCAATTTTATGTAAAAACCTTCACCTTATACTTAGTTAACTACAAAACCTACAATAATAAATTGTCAACATTGAATCTACTTCATATAGAAAAACTAACATCCTAAACCTTCCAAAAATAGTTCTAAACAACATTCTTCGATATCTTTCAAAGTGTTTAATAATTTATTTATATCTGTCATATAAAAATAAATTGGATTGGCAGTTGTTTTTCTGATATAATGCTGTCCTCAAAATTGGCATTGTCATTTACTCGTCATGCGTGCAGAGTTTTGTGACGAAACCTCCTTTTGTTGTTAAAGTGGTTTCATCCCATAATTAAATTTTCTTTGAGCTCAAGCATTCGCGGTATACTTACTTTAAGCCTAGGAAAGGTTTGACAAGAGCCCCAGGTATATTTCAACGTTTTTACGGAAAAGTATCCGGTTCGTAAATAAATGAGTAAGGACATTGTAGACTCTTACATGGTCTAGCATACATTTTGGCAGTTTAAATAGGTTACATTACAATTAGCGTCAATTAGTCTGTAATATATGGCGAAGCGCTCCTGGTGAATATCCTATGTCGTGTAAGGATCTGTAGTAGAGGTATATTCACCCTCTTCCCACCACCCGTTGTCATAGCAACCCACATTTTGTATCTTAGGCAGTAGTCACGAGAAATCAACAGTTCGATATTTGGAAGTGTGGGCCTAGAGCCATCCACCATGACATATTCCAAGAACGAAATTTTACACCTTATAATGTCGAAGTACATGTTCAATTTCGAAATGTTTCCCTCAGGCAATTTCCCGAGAATTTTCTCTAACTCTAATATGTTCTTTACTTCCGATGAATATAAACGTAGTGGTTGGGGCCACTCGTAAAAAAGCGACTTCCACCAGAAATGTGTTTATTTAAATTTCCCGACAGAAAATCGTTAGAGACTTGTGAAAGATCGACGGGTTTATAATAAAAGCGAGAGGCTTAGAGAGATATTAAATCTTTGGAAAAATGTAAGAAACACTGGTATAGACCTGTCAAAGACGCTGAAAGGCTCAATAAGCGCCGATATTCCCCGCGCTCTACTCCCGTAAGTATTTCAATTATACTTGCGCTAAAACTCAAGGGAATTTCCTGGCGATTTGTAATTTTAAACCTTCATATTACTCCTTGAAAACCAGGGTTAGGAAAAATCATACTTTTTATAAAAATCAGAAATTGCTCTATTTACAATGTGCTTATTACTTTTAGACAGACCACTAGTTTCAATGCTGCGATTCTTCAATGGAACTAACCTGTTAGAGAAGATCTTTGATCATAAAAAAAAATAAGTTTATATACAGGGTGATCAGTAATTGCCGCACTCGGAGCATACTGTGATACACTTTACGTTTTAAGAATGACGATTTTTTTTACAGCAGTGCTGTAAGTCGTTTCTCTACAAAGATATGACCACTTTTGTGAAAATAAAAGTGGCAACACTGCATTGAACATGTGAATAGGTTCGACGAGAAAAAAAAAGAAAAACGTTCAATATTTTATGATGGGAGAACTTGTCAAATTAATTTAGTACTGTCAATTTTATTAAAAAACAGAAACAACATTTGAAATTCATTATTCATATTTTCATGGCAATAGAAGGTATTTTAGTTTATCCGAAGGGGAGATTGAGAGGTTGCCAAACTTCAAACTTCTCTCAAATTTAGGTATTTTATAAAATTTTAACATTTTCAATTTCTTTGTAATAGAGGTTTTGTGAAAAAAATTGAACAAATCATATTGCATTTTATCCAGAGATTATAGTAGCATGAATTATTCACTCATTTTCGTCTTGGTTATGAAAATAATTAGCTTGTAACTTGGATGAGGGAAACTCTATAACTCGGAAACTAACCATCAGATTTAATTTTTCTTTGCAGATTATCCTTAGTTTTAATGTGCTCTATAACGCTCTGTATTCGGAGTGCGCCAATTACTGATCACCCTGTATTTCAGAAACTAGATGCCTTATTGTTCGTAATTTTTATAAACATTTTGAAAATTCTATGTTTTTGATTAGAAAATTGAGGATTCTCAAAAGTTCAGATTTTTGTAGCAGAACTGTTGATAAAGACGTTTTTTAAGAAGAAACGTTGCTATAAACATGGGTCATTCGTGTGTGTGTGTTAAATATGAATTCTAATAATGAGATTTTTGAAAATAATTTACTTAATAATAGATTAAACTTAAAAAAAATCGTGATTACCCTCACTGAATTTTAAATCAAGCCAACCCCGCTAAGAATCCATACAATTTTTATTTCTTGTATTCGGGCAGAAGAAACATTGCCTCAATCTGGCGAAGTGTCTGAAAATCCCATGCCATAGGTGCGTAACATCATATCAACATCACGTAAATATATGAATAAAAAACCAAGGCGGGCAAAATTGCCAAACTGATTGCAACTTGTCAGCATAAAAAATGCATTGAACAAGTGAGAGACTGAGGTCGTTGCGTATAATGGACGCCGACTGTGTTTTGTTCACCAGTTCACGCTTCAGCTGAAAGATGAACTGCCTTTAGGGATGCTGAAAAGGAAAGACTTAAAAGTAAAGGTTAACTTTTACCATGATTAATGAGCCACCTGAAAACGTGTGACACATTTCAACGAGCTCATTTGTGCGGATATCTCCTATACCTAATTTTTTCTTTTGGGAATATTTTATTATACCACAAAAGCATCGTTAGTACACCGAAATGAATTTTTTGTTGTATTAATATAATCATTCACCTGATCATATTTTGATTTATTAAAAAATCAATAAATAAGTTACAAATGTTCATCATTTAAATTGTGGTATACTCGTATTACCTAAAAAATGAGTTTATTGTATTATACAGAATGTGTAATAAAATACTAGACATGGATCTTGAATTTCCTAGTCAAATTATAATCACCATGCACAAAGAAATGTACATTATGTAAAATAACACTATTAACCGCTTTTAAAGAAATTCCAAAGGAGCAAGCGATATCAATTTTATGCCACCACTTCTGCAGCAATTAGTTTAATTTAATAAAATAATAATTAATACAGATTTGAAGCCTTCGATTGTAAGAAAATATTCAACATTTTGCAAAAATTATATGTAGATATGAAATTCTTTTATATCCAAAGTATACGAGCCCTAACAACTAAATGTTCGGACAAAAGTAAATTTGATTGTCTTTTTTCCATACGCGCAAAAGTTATCTAAATTAACTTCCATAATGTTGATGGTTTTTTATGTTATAATGCCAACATTTGGTTATATAAAAACGTAAATTTCGTAAAAATCCATTCGGCGGTTCTAAAACCGTGGCACTTTTTAACCCAACAGGATGGGAAAATTGTAGAAACAAAGAATTATTATTTTCAAAACGATGGATCTAGTAGTCGCATTTGGATGTTGGTTTTCTTTACAAAACAGTTACACAAGTTTTTATTTGGTGATTTTAGGCATTTATTGGAACTTTAAAGTTGCACCTTTAAAAATAATAGAATTTTCTAGTAACTGTTTTAAAAAATCACAGTTTTGAAACCGCTGGTTGGATTTGTGTCAAAAAACCTTTAAATCAAAGCTCAATAACCGTACTACATATTTTGAAAAAATCCTGAAATGTTAATATGATTTTTTTGCATTCTTTTCGAGTTTCACAGTTCACTTTTCAAAAAACGTGTTTTTTGAGGGTGCTACCTACATTTAAATAATCACAGTTTTGGAACCGCTGGTTGGATTTTGGTAAAATTTACTTTATTGCAAAGCTAGATGTTGGGTTTATGTACAAAAAATCCCGAAGTCTTTATTTGGTGATTTTAGGCAATTTTCGTAGCTTTAAAATTGCACTTGAAAAATGTGACATAATTTTCTGACGACTGTTTTTAAAAAATCACAGTTTTGGAACTCGGTGAAAACGACATAAAGGTGCTTTCTGGTCCTCATCCAATCCAGACTTAAATATTATTGAAACTCTTTGGCAAAAAATTAAATATTCTACGCAATAATCCACCAAGAACCATTGGGGACTTAAAGACCAAAATAGAAGAAATTTGGGACAGTTTCACGCCAGAATTGTACCAAAATTTGATAAATACACTGCCTGCTAGAATACAAGCAGCTATTAAAACAAAAGGAGACGTAACCTCATATTAATGGTCCTAAATTAAAAATTATTCCAACATTTAGTTGCAAATTCATTTTGTAAAATTTGCTAATTTTTAAGGTTAAAATATTGTTAAATCAAATAAACAATTTTCTTCCATGCATGATATTGTTATTAAGGCTTCATCTTATTGTACTGTTAGGTGTTTACTAATTATTTGCGTAAAATTTCCAGTTCTCCTTTCATATTTCAAAAATTTACTTTTGTCCGAACATTTAGTTGTTAGGGCTCGTAGTATAAGTAGACTGATTATTATAATACAACAATCTGGAGGTTTCTAACTTACAATTAGAGGATAATTCTCGAGAAAATGATGAGAAAAAAAGGCCAATTTTGTGCAAAAAACTAACGCATATTTTAATGTATTGGAAAATCCATAATAGGCTTACACATGTTCATAATTTAAAGTGTGGTAAAAATTGAGTTTATTGCATAATTATACAGATTGTGTAATGAAATACTAGACATGGATCTGTTACATTAAATGCAAACTAAACATTAACGACGTCTAAGTTTAATCAATCACCACCATGATACAAATAAATATACAGTATGTAAAATAACACTATTAGCCCATTTTTACGAGAGTCCAAAGGAGCAAGCGACACCACTTCTGCAGCAAATTAGCAGATTCCAGAATACATTGATTTTAATACATCAATCTGCAGGTTTTTAACTTAGAGCACAGAATTTTAGAGTACGATTCTCCAGGAAGTGATGAGTAATTTTGTCCATAACCTTGTGATCAACACTCGTTTATTTACGGTTACTTAAGAAATATGTACCATGAAGGTCGACTATGGTAAATTAGGACAACCTCGACAATACTGTGCACATTTATGTCACAAGTACCTTAAAATTAAAATTACAAAATCTTCCAAGTAGCTTATTAGCCTCTCGTAATATGTAGTTTTAATAAAATCATACCACCGGAATTATTTTATTATTAGATGTGATGCAGAACCATAACTCATTAAATTAGAACGGTACATCTATACAATCTGGGTCTACAACATAATAAATCAACATCCGATTGGTACGTTATGGTTTTTTAATAATGTAATTTCCTGTATTATTCCTACACCTCTATGAAAAATTGGACCTTTGTTTATTTTAAATTTTAGAGCGAAATAGTATACGCAATTTGTGTTTTGCGGTGGGCAATAACAATTAAATTTAGAATATTATATCCGTTTGCGAAATTAAAATAAATAAAATACACGCAATTAAAACAATACATTGAATATATTCATCAAAATTAGGAATTGTATTATTTAATTATTGTTACTTGAAAATTTGTTTAATTTCCGTGCAATAATTCTGCGTAGATTTTTATTTTAAATGTCGAAACAACTTCACCTTGTGCCTAGTTATAGCGTTAATATTACCCATAGTTACTTTCTCTTGAATACGAAACAATCTTTTGCGAGAGGCCACTCGTTTTGTTTTTATATAAAATCTGCACATTTTTGTTTTTATTATTGTTGGATATATCAACAATGACAGCTTCTGTTCGTTCTTAATTATTCACTACCATTGTGTATCGTAACTTAATAATAATAATTATTATTATTATGTTATGAGACATCAGAGTGATGAAAATTGAGGTAACGGATATTTGGTACCTACAGTTATATAATAGTTAGTTAATACTTTCTTCTAAATGAAAGTATATGAAGTAACAAATAGTATCATTTCTTTTATTTATTTAAATTAATGCGTTGTTTTGTGTTAGTGATATCATTGAGTCTCACAGTTTCAGGTCAGAAGGTACCAAAGTTTATTTGTTTAAAATCGAGTTTAAAATTTACGTAAGTTTGTAAGAATACAATTAATTTAAAATAATAGCATAACTGATGTTTAAGAGGGCACTTACACTTACTTTATAAAATTCGAGATAAAAATTGACCTCTTCGTAATTCAAAAAGATAGCAATATTGAATTCAAAAAATTAGGACTCGTACAAGAATATAGAAGTTTTAGCTTTTAATTTAATTCATCCAAAATTGTACATGTTTTAACTTTTAATTTAAATTCAGGCAATCAGAATTTCGATTATAAGAAAATTGGATGAACTTAGTCCTTCAAGTTTGTCAACAGAAATTAATTTACACTATACGACCAAAAGTTGACTAAAATTGTGGAAAATAGTGCCAATAGTTTGAAGTTTGCTTTTAAACTTTGCATATATTTTTTTAATCCTGTAGCTCCAAAAAGTGGTCCAAGAAATTGGCGCCAATCTTTAGTAGTTTTTTACTGCCTTTAAAATAAACGTTAGAGCTTATAAATCTATTTTTTAAATTCCCTTTCTATCACCTAAAACGATATAATTAAAATACTTGTAAAAAGAACAGTACAGGGCTACAGGGTGCCCCAAACTTCTGGCAAAGTATTATTATCATTAAAAATAGAGGAGTACGAAGTGTTAATATCACTCGACACTAATTTTCACCGAGTTCCCGCCTGTTTTTAAGGGTTTAGGAAAACCAGAGGAAAAACAAAGCGCCAGACCTAAAGCACTAACCCACTGATGTTAATTTTAAACACTATAAAAGGTTCTAACAAAATAATAACAGTTGACACAAATTTCAAATTAAATAGGAGTATTAATTTAAAAATTTGAAAATGAATCTGTTCGATTGAATCATCGATCTTGTCTATATAGGATCCCTAAATCCAAACAAAATTATTAAATAAAACACTTCCAAATAATGACATTAAAAACATAAATTTAAAATTTGCTTTTCCAAAAATAATTTAGTAGGTACCTATAATTTTTGGGAATTGATTGAAATGTTAATTTCTCTTAAAACCGTTACAAATTGGCAATTTTGAAAATTTTGATGTTTTTCTATCAAAATACACGAAATTTAGCGCCAATAAAAATATACAGTAAAATCATGGACTCCGAGATGGTCTCCCTTAAAAAAATTTAGGAATGATTATTAAAAGAAGGCAAGACTGATTTGTGAAACAAGTAAGCTAATAAGGGTGATTATATTTTATGCTAAAGTTCTCGGTTACAGGCTTTTGAAATTATTAACAACAATTTTTCTTTTTTCAGTTATATCTCCGAATCCGTTATATTTACCGGAAAATTTGTTGAGAGAAATTTTGTGGCAAAAGAAAATCTGCACATTTTTGTTTAAACATTTTTTTCTGCAATCAATTGTTTAAACAATAATGACGCGGGAAGTGAATAATGCGGGGCGGGGTAAGTATGTAGGTATTTGTTTAGACAAAAAATGTGCGGATTTTTTTTTGCTACAAAATTGCTCTTAACCACGTTCCCGATAAAAACAACGGTTTAGAAAATATTACTGAAAAAAGAGAACTTGTTAATAATTTTAAAGGCTTGTAACTTCAAAACAAAGATTGAATTTTTTAGTGTTAGAATCTCGGTTAGAATTAAGTCTATTTTATACTCTTAAAATTTTAACATACGGAACACCCTGTATTATGGTAGATGTATTCCATTTATTTGTCACTTTTTCTGTATTCTACATATTCAAAAACTCAAACAAATATTGCCGACAAAAGTGGTCATTTTTCTATATCGAAGTCAACACTGTAAGTGATAGAACAATATCTGCTGCTTTAGAGACAATTCTTTTCGTTTCTTCAGTGGGATCTTTTTTTTTGTCTTCGTAAAACTGCTGCTTTTAAAACATCACAACCAGCGTTACAAAAGCTTCCCGTTATTGCTGGTCGATAATAAGAATGACATTCCCGTATTTTATATGCAATTGACCTGTAATGGTCTTCTTATCAGAAACGAGAGTACTTTTGATTTGCTTCACTAAGTCCGAAAATTTTAATTTACACGCTTCAGAATTTTCTGCAAGGTATATGTAGATAAACTCCAGGGCTGTTTCTATTTGGTCTTTTTTCTTCACGGAAAACTGTTTTTCTGAGCCATGTTTTTGAGAATATAAATGTATAATATAATGTATATAAATGAGGATGAGGACGACAGCGGTTATCTGCAGCTATATTCCTAAAATCAGAGTAATATTTGCGAAAGGCTTCGTTTAGATACCTGCGCTTGGAGCGCTCTCAGATCCAAACCAATTAATGGTTAATATTATACACCTACTTCTTCGTCGAAAACTGCTCTACAAAAAGTAACCGATGTATATTTTCCGTGAAATCAACCGAACGCGAAACATCAGCCATCAAAGAAGAAGTACCCCTAATTTTTGCAACGTATTTGTTTATAACTTTTTAAATACGCATGGCCCGGAAAACAGTTATATATAAAAAGTGTGTATCTTTCTTCTTCCAATCAAAAGTTATTCTTATAGTTTTTGCATAAAGTTAATAGATTTCGGAATATAAGGGAAAAACCTCGGTAAAAACCACCTCCATTTTCCAAGATGGCGGACGAACCACCGACTTTTCAGTCCCGCAAATCGAATTTTAGTCCCGATATACCCCACAATATGCAATTTGAGTTTCGAGTCCTCTCCAAAAATGCACAGATCTTCCCCTATTGACTGTACTAAAAAGCGCATTTCAAATTATGATTTTTTGATATTTTCATAATAGTTTATTACTTAACTCAACAAAAGTTGAAAAAATATTCCCATTGTCCCGATATAAAATCGTAGTTTTTGCTTTAAGGTACTTTTGAATCCGTAATCAAAGGTATTATTTTAGGAATTAAGTTGTTTTTAATCTACCTACAATATAAATACTTTCCGTAAGATTCAATTTTCAAACTAAACAAAATAATTTCGATCTTCTTATACTCCCCCGCTTAGAAATTCCTTACGGTTTGAAGAGAAGCTTATGAATCATCCGAGAATCTTGAGAATTTTCCAAACTGAGTGACTGGATTTTCCCAGGGATTTTCTACCATTGCAACAGACTGGACTGAATCCCACCTGTATCAGTAATGTATAATTAATTATATCTGATACAGTCTATCCTAAAAAATTCTGTAAAACTCGCCTCTGCAAACATTTAAGATAATTGGCAACTAAAAAAAGGATATTAACCTTTAAACAAAAACCACAGATCTAGAAACCTCTATGAGGCCCAGAATATACTTGCTAAATATTTTAGCAATCATCTCACATGATGACTATGAATCCCCAAAAAATCCCAAGGTTACCTGCACTCGGCGAATGAACTAAACCTATTCATATTTGTGTTTTGAACAAACAAAAATAAGTTCAAAAAACTTTTATTTTTCACACAAAGCTTATTATGTCCACTAACTAAGCTGTTTGTTTTGATGATTTGATGCAAATTATTCATCCTACTCATGCTATACGGTAATTATTTTGCTCATTGTAAACACGTTTTCCTTGAAAAATAACATGGGCTAATTTACTGCAACCTCCATCACCATCACAATAATAACTGGAGTTTTATGGTTATTAATCCATTACTTACTTACGCGCATAGAAATTTGCAGTTAGTGAAGTAACTGTACCCAATCTTTTGTTGTATGTATGTACTCAACCACCTATATCAACATCAAGTAGGTATATTTGGCGACTATGTGTAACCTAGATATGTCTAAACACAATTGCACCTATGTTCAGATTCTAAAGCAGATATTACATTCTTACGTTTCACAGGAAAAAGCTTTTTACAAATTTCCATTCCATCGGAAACTCCGACAGTAATTAAACATTTTCAAAGATGCAAACATCAGAAAGTGCCCGATGAACTCTGATGGGGGAATTTGAAGTGCACTAAAAGATTAAAGAAGACATTCGAGTGCAGATATCTATTAAACTTCAATTTATTTCTGTTTATTTTATTTTGAGTAATGTCGATGGGAAACTGCACTCTCCAGATGATGTAAATTCCCTGCTTCGTAAACATCAATACTCGTGCAGTAAATTTCGTGTTTTGTTCTTTTATCTTCGGGAAAAATTCATTAGATAAGTATTCACCGGAAATGCAGTAAGAGACTTTTGGTTGTTTACGATTGACTACATGAATTTTTAATTCATTTCTTATTTGTCTACATACAGGGTGATTCACAACATATCGAAGAAGGATATGTGCATGCTGATATTAGAAGTGAATAAAAATTAAAATAAAATCTTAAAATAGATCGGCCGTAAAATAATTATTAGTAATATGCTGACTAAACTCTACTTAGACGGACGACTCTAAAGGGAGCAATGCCTTGAACGAACACGTCAGAGGGGATTTGATTTCAGTGTATAAAATAATATGATATTTTTATCTATTCTGACACATGTACTTATTACAAGATAACGGAAACTTTATAAAATACCCTTTAATTTTTACGTTATGGAATTCAATAAATTAATATTACAGCGTAGGACTGTGAATAAAATTGCTTTGTTCTTCACAAAAAAAATCAACACAAAAATGCATTGTGAACATGGCACATATTTAATTGTTCATACTTTATAATAATCAAGAGTTAATGGATATGGTATTAATTTATGGAAAAACGTATGACCAAATTAGGGGGACGGCGGACAAAACTTCAATCTGTGTTGTAGCAGCAGCAGATATGTAAAAGTACAATCGCCCTGTTTTCCATGGGAGTAGATAGCAAGGTGTTTTTTTTTAAATTTTTTTTTGTGTTACGTTATGTTACTTGTGTGGATGCGTTGTACATCTCGGTAAATTTTTTCGATATGTTCTAAATCACCCTGTATAAACTTCACAAAATAAGAAATAAATAAATAAAAATAAATTTTACGAGGTAAGTATAGTTATTATTTCAAATATTATTTTTATCTTCAGTATTTACTAGAAATGCAGTAAGAGAACTTTGGTTGTTTTCGATTGACTACCTGCATGAATTTTTTATTCATTTCTTGCGAGATTTCTTGTAACCCTTCAGTAGGAACAACTTAATAATATACAATTACAATTTTTCCTTCTTCGAATGTTGTTTCAATATTTCCGGCACTTAAGTATTTCCTTTAATTGAATGTTTCTCTAAATACATTTTAATGGACTCACACTTATTTATTATACATTTTCTAAAAGTAGTTTAATGCAATATCGTTTTAAAATCAGCACAAATGAAATAAGTAAATGTACGTAAATTCAACTTCAAAGCTTTATACAAAAGACAATCCGGGTCAGTTTTATGTTTTCAGTTTTAAATTATTTTAAGGGAATTATATAATAATCCTAGTATAAGTAGATCATTTATATGTTCAGTAGTTCAGTGGTTTAGGATCAACCACGAATATAATTTGGTAAAATTGTTTTGAGAGCTTATCGTAAAGTAGACACCCAGATTAATACGTAGGTACTTATTTATAAGTATCCTTGTTATCACATATTACGGTTTATTTAATATTTTGACTACCAAAGAAGTTCGACAAATTTGTCCATTTCAACTTTTTTCAAGGTTATAAATAAATTGATTATTTTGGTATCTATAAAATGGCAAGACAAAATTCAAAACAATGCAACACGAATATGTGCTTGAATAGAAATTCTAGTACATAGTTAAATGAAGTGACATACACCGCATATTAATTAACTCGAGTTAATATTTAATATTTGGTGGATCATCATCATGATTTTCACAACAACAAATATTCTCCAATAGTTTAATGCTAATTAAGTAAAAATAAATAAGTTTAAAGCCACACTAAAAATAAAAACAAAATATTCTTATTTACAAATGGTATATTTTTTATTTAATTTATAAGTATATATTTAATGATAACTATTTTAGACACGAGCCGTAGGTGAGTGTCGTAATGAATAAGAGTGTCTTATAAACTTATATCGTAATGAATCTCATTACAGTACAGGTAGTAAATGTCTAATAAATCAATTAAAGTCTGGAAGGAGAAAAAATGTATTTTTTAAATTCTTTGGCTATAGAAGCAGGTACTGGTACACTTACTTTGTATAGACTTCGGTTGATGAACTTTTTTGACTTGCTAATTAGTCATTAGAATCTATTTTTCCACACAGATTTACGTTGCAAATTAAAGCCAACACTAACATGACAATCCTTTCTGCCTTTCTCAGTTGTATTGATTAGATAGTTAATCACAGTTTATAGCTTAAGAAAAATACGAGGAAACATACTAAAATTTTCGAAAATTTTGATTTAGACCAAATAACCTTTTATACATTGGAATAAAAATTGTAAATCAATGAAAAATTTTATTTCTTACCTATCCTCGCCTATCTCACTTAAAATGTTTCTCTTTCAATTTGTAAATACATATGTAGGTATATGTATAAAATAGTATATTATATACACTCTGGTGCATAACTATAGCACCACCTGAATTTTTACTTTCTTATATAATAAGAAAGTATAGTAATCGTGATTTTTTTCGACTTCGAGATTTTGATGGATTTACACGTTTTGAGGGCCCCTGAATCCATTTTGACCATTTTCGCCATGATGTCTGTCTGTGTGTCTGTCTGTATCCACCATAACTATAAAACGACTTATCGGATTTGATTCAAATTTCATATTTAAGAGTTTGAACAAATTTGTGGGTGCCACATTCAATGTTTTTCATCTAGCACCAAAACAAGTGACAGTTACCTGAAGACATTTTTAGGTTTTTTACGAATATCTTGAAAAATAAACAATTTATGAGATTTTTTTATTCTTTAACATTGATTTAGAATTAAATTTTGAACAAATTTTGTTTGAACTTTTTTTGAAATTCTGTCAAAAAAATTTCAAAAAAAATAAAACATTGGTTTTTGTCGTAAAATTCGGTTATAATGAGTGGGACAAGGACAGATTTATGCGTATTGCAATAAGTGCGAGAGAGACTTCCGAAATTTATTTGAAGATTGCTGGAAACGCTTAAAATTGAAACACGATTTTTACAAGAAATTTAACTTAATTTCTTTAGGAAAAGTAATTGTGGTACTATCCGTATAAGAAAGTCATGTGTTGGGCACATCAGATATTTTGTAATTTCAACACTTTTAAAATAGTTATGTGAAGTATATTAATTTCAAAAGAAGGAATATGGTTAAAAATTTATTGTTTCGGAATATTATGGCATTTAAAAATTTATTTTTGAATTTATTAAAATAAAATTTTTTTTTGGTGCATAACAATAGCACCACATCACCAATGGCCTGCTAGTTCGCCTGATTTAAACCCCATTGAGAATCTTTGGGGAATATCTACTTGTTCGCACAGTGTACGAACAAAATCGTCAATTGGAAACAGGAAACAGTGGTTATTCTGGAGACAGCAATTACACAAACTTGGAGTAATTTGGACGGAGAGGTCCTCCGTAAACTTATTCAAAGTATGCGAAACAGGATTTTCGAACTAATTCGTCAAAAAGGGGGGAGTCACTCATTATTAAATAATGAAATATGAACTTCATAATTACTTGTTTGATTTTGAATTTAATCTGGTGCTATTATGCACCACAAAAAAAAAATTAACAATTTAAAAAGAAATTTTTAAATTCCATAATATTCCGAAACAATATTTTTTTAACCATATTCCTTCTTCTGAAATTAATATATTTCACATAACTCTTTTAAAAGTGTTGAGATGTCAAAAATTTTAGGTGGTGCTATAGTTATGCACCAGAGTTTACTAAGGGATTGAGGTGCATCAAAAAATACTCGTGTAACCTTGAAATGTAAATTTAATCCCTTGGGATTAAATAGGTCACTTCAGTCCCTGTAGAGAGGGGTTTAAATTAGCACATTTAATCCCGGAAGTGCAAAATGTACTTTAATTAAAATATACAAGGTGGCTGAAATTTCAGCATGGACATCTCGCTTATTAAAATAGACCAATGGCTTAAATTTGTCCAAAGGTGCTAAATTTTGTGGACAATAATAACTTTAATACGAATTTGACTTGCCTTCAACTTGCTGTAAAACTGAAAATTGTGCTTTGCGAAAATTGTCCATAACTTTTTAATTTTTGAATTTTTTTTTAGGAATACCTTGAAGAATAAACCATTTAGGAGATTTTTGTATTATTATCTAACCTTGGTTTGGAATTAAATTTAGCACATATTTCGTTATAACTTGTTTTTGGAATTTCTTCACATTTTTTTTGAAAAATGCAAGAAATTGTAATAATAACTATTTCTCATTGTGTTCATTATATCTGAAAACATAGAGGACGTGCTCTTTTTGTTTTTTACTAGTTTCTGTTGTATATTTGCTTTAATAATAATAAAATATCGAATGTGGACACTTGGACAGCACGTAATTATTGGCTACCCCTTCAGTATTTTTCAAAGATTAGTCGTACTATATCGCATCGTATAAGACAATCATGTGCTGGACACATCAGACCTTTTCAATTTGACCTCAGGGCAATAATCCTATAGCTTCATTCAAATAATATAAAAGCCATCTCATAAATCAATAAAATAAAATAATCTTTTATTTGTGGAATTTTAATATAAACGTAGACTGGAACCTGAAACTGTCGATGACGGGTGCTAAAGTTATCATAAACTGCACTCAAATATGCATGAGGAAAGATAAAAAATTCAATACGTCCATTATTAATTGCGCACAGGATTTACTACCATAATTTATTTTTAATCGTCAACCTGGAAAACGGACATTAAATTTATAAAAGTTTTATGAGCGTAGAAAATTTTGACTTTTGGCTTGCAGTCAAAAAGTTTTTCATTTTACAAATACATAAGCATAATATGGAGATTATTGCAAATTCTCTTAAAAGTTCAAATGGAAAACATAAACAAGGCTTTTGTTGGTACTTTCCGTATGACTCAATGCGCTCCCAGAATATAATTTAGATTCAAACCGGTTTTAAAAACTTTACCTTGGTAGGAGTACCTTCAGTACTTAAATATAGATTTAAAAAAAATGTTATTGTAATTTGTAATCTAATAGCATTAGTTGTGTAGTGTTTTACCAACAGTTTTTTGTTACTCTACCTTTTAGATGCTGAATGGGATCTAACGGTGAAGCTGACAGACATGCAAATGTAAAGGTGAACACAGACACAACACTGCACAAAACTTTTAACAACATTGTAAATTCAAACAACACCAATCACAGATTAAATCTTTGGCAATTATCATTTTCGTAATTCATATTTCATCTATCCAGTGCCATCCAGTCGACACAAACGGATGTCGACAATAAATAAACAACGTACATTTCTTGCACAGGTGTTTACACCTACTAAACTAACTCTAGCTACACTCCTCCGGTGACCGGATTCAACCCGCGACTGAATTCTGTTTTGTGTTGTGATGGTGATTCAACGTTGGAAGTTTTCACCACGCGCACATTGCTGTTTTGTGGGCAACATGCGGACAAAACCCACGATAGCGGACGGATATCGACGATTGTTTGTACTTGCGCAATTTGGGTATTCTCAAAATGAAAACCGAAGAAAGTTGAGAGAAAAAGGCCCTTGTGACCTGTTTAATTGTTCGATGATGCATGAATCGATAACGATGATGGGTTTCTTTGGCTCAGATAAACAGATAAATTTCGAAAATATCTATACGGAACATCTAAAAGCAAGTGAGATATATTTTTTTTTGTAAATTAAACATTTTTTTTGAAAAACTGATCCTAAAATCAAAGATATCCATGAAGTGTGATCCTACATCATTGAAATCAGCATAAATATGCTAAAATATGACATCAAAATCAAATATGGCCCCCATAAGAAAAAATGAACCTGATGACGGTTTCACAAAAACGAAACGTCGAAAAAAAATTTTTGTATCTAATCGTGTAGACCATAAAAAGTTGCTCTAATAATGTTTTTACTAAATTGAAATCGGTTATGAAATAACCAAACTAGACAGAAAAATAAAAAAACGACTTTTTCAGTTTTTTCAGGATAATTCAGGAACGAAAACAGATATCGCAGTTTTGATGACAGATTCATTTTACACTTCGAATCCCTCAAATTTTGTCACACTTAACGGACCCAGTATCTCTTACGGTTTACGAGATCGTAATGGTGAGGATCGAATTTGAATCACACTGTAGATGTCTCAAACTAATAATTTCAAATTCAGTTTTTTTATAAAACGCTTAGGCATTTTCTAAATAACTAGATAAATTGAATGAGGGTCTATATGAGGCCACCGTTTATAGTGTAAAGTTTACCAAAAACATATTAGGTGAAATTTTCTTTGTTCTTGTAACGATGATGCTCACACCACACATGAAGTAAAACTAAAAACTACCACATAAGATGAAATCATACTGCAGAGTGTAAATATTCACCAAATATTTTGAGGAAACACAGATGTGGGTGGACATTTAATCAGACAGTGGTTGAATAAACAATATATATCAGTTTCACCACAGTTACATTAGGGTTAAAAATATTGATTTTGAAAGTATAGTAATCGTGATTTTTTTCGACTTCGAGATTTGAGGGCCCCTGAATCCATTTTGACCATTTTCGCCATGATGTCTGTCTGTGTGTCTGTTGTGACGCACTTTTGTGGGGTAGACGGTTAATTAAGTGGAAAGGGGATCTCGAGCGCCAGATTTATTCGAGTGGTTTACTCGGTTTACTCCACGTGACGCCTCGGGTAGCTGCAGTGAAGACACGGTACTCCATGGGTCAGATCTTCTTGACTGGGAAGTATTATCTATGCTGGGAAGGCGGCAAACTCCAATACAGGCTTTAATTGTATGGAATTCGGAATGTGGGATATACCGGGTTGCAGGAAATGGAAGTATACGAGGGTTATTAAAACAAGAGGTTTAAACGGAAGAAATAAACATGTATATTCAACGGGAAATTAACAAGATATTCAAACTGAGTAGAAACAATATATTGACACGTTATCGGGCAGAATTCTATACGGGGGGGGTTTATGAGAGATGACTTGACGGGGACGGTTGGCAGATATGCGGCGGTTACGGAAGATAAGGACACTAGTTCCTCCCAGGGTTTGGGAATCGACAATTTAATCGTCAGACCGCAGTGTCGACATGATATTGTCCGGATGTACTATATTGCGGATAAGGATGATTCTTGGTGGATAGTCCGAAGACTCGACGCCCATGAGAGCCAGTGTATAAAAAGCAGAAACGGAGTTGATGACTTTTGGTGGATAGTCCGAAGACTCGACGCACATGAAATCAAGGAAATATACTAGAATCGGACACTAGGTGGGTGACTGTCACTTGGTGGATAGTCCGAAGACTCGACGCCCATGAGAGCCAGTATGGTTAAAGCAGGAACGGAACTGTAAGGTCGGTACAATATCATATGCAAAACACGGCAAATCGGAAAATAAAACGGCAGATATACGGTTCGCCCTGGGAATCCCCAGTATACTCACTTGTGAAATGTCGGTCGGATCGGCACACACTAATTGGAACTAATTAACACTTGTAATTTTACGGAATAGTCTTATGGACTGTTAAAGTGTGTTTACACTATCTGATTTTCCGTTTGATTTTCAATTCGATAAATATATAATTTACAAATTTCAAAATTTCTCGATTGTATTCTATTTCAATATTTACACTACCTGACTTAGCTTTCAAGATTTCATTCATAGTGTAAATTTTGAAATTTGTAAATTATTATATATTTATCGAATTGAAAATCAAACGGAAAATCAGATAGTGTAAACTGTACTGGTTTTGGGGTTCCTTATAAGAGATTTTATCTGCTATCTAGCGGTGAGTTATAAGGGGAAATCGGGGTATAGGTGTTTTCAAATGATAAAGGAGCGGTGACCTATAATTGTATTTGTGCCATCTACGGGAGAGGGGACGAAGTTTTATAGGACGGGGTTATCTGGCGGGAAAGTCGGACCGGGGTTTTATAGAATTCTGCAAAATGACTTCGTTACACTGTGTCCACCATAACTCAAAAACGAACTATCGGATTTGATTCAAATTTCATATTTAAGAGTTTGAACAAATTTGTGGGTGCCACATTAAATGTTTTTCATCTAGCACCATCACAAGTGACACTTACCTGAAGACATTTTTAGGTTTTTTAGGAATATCTTGAAAAATAAACAATTTATGAGATTCTTTTATTCTTTAACATTGATTTAGAATTGAATTTTGAACAAATTTTGTTTAAGATTTTTTTTGAAATTCTGTCAAAAAAATAAAACACTTATTTTTGTCGTAAAATTCGGTTATAATGAGTGGGACAAGGACAGATTTACGCGTATTGCAATAAGTGCGTGAGAGACATCCGAAATTTATTTGAATATTGCTGGAAACACTCAAAATTGAAACACGATTTTTACAAGAAATTTAACTTAATTTCTTTAGGAAAAGTAATTGTGGTACTATCCGTATAAGAAAGTCATATGTTGGGCACCTCAGATATTTTCAAGATGTAGGCCGAACGACGGGGGGTGGGGATACGGAAATTCAGTTTTAAGCTTTTCTAATGACCCTCTAAACAATAGAATCGAAAAATTCGACCCACCCAAATAATCTCTAGTCAACATCTCTATTGACTGGACTACATGACGATTAGCGTTTTCACGTTTTCAACCAGAGATCTCTTCAAATATGATGCCTAGCATAAAATATTACTTTGCCTTATAGTAGACCAATGAAAATTTTACCAATGTCTGAGGTGACGAATGAAACCTTAAATATAAAATTTGATTCAAACCCCTCGGAACAGTAGTTTTTGCAACAAGGTAGGAATTAAGAGATTCTGACGAGTGTGAAAATTGCGCCAGAGCGAAGCGAGGGCGCAAGAACACGAGGCAGAATCAATTCCTTCCGAGTAACATACTCTATTTTTTCTATTACCTGTACGAAAATGGCCACTTCTTTTGCGTGAAACGCGCGAACAAATTATAACAGCATAACACTGGCATTTTTGCTTGACACGGTGCGGTGAGAAAATCACTTTGACAACCATAAACAAACACAAATAACTCCCGCATATCAGGGAGGGAATGGCTACCCAAGTGAGACATGTTACCCCCACTCCTTATTTTCCGCGACTACCCTAAAAAGGCGACTTTCTACCCGCATTTCACGCAAATAAATTGGCCATTTTCGTACAGGTATGAGAAAAAATACAGCAAATAAAGTGGCCATTTTCGTGTAGGTATGGGAAAAAAATATTTTAAAATTTTAAACCATATGTTAGAGTTCTAGTGTGTAACCCATGGGTTAAAATTTTTATTTTTAAACTGCTCAACAAAATTGAACCCAAACCCAAACCTAAACCATTTGCTCTGACTTGTTCTATTAAACTCTAATGTGCTATATTCGGCTCTCATGGGTTTGGGTTTAGGTTTAGGTTTAAGTTTGGGTTTATGTTTTAGGTTTAGGTTTGGGTTTAGGTTTGAGTTTTGGTTTGGGTTTAGGCAGGGCCGGCGGGGCCATGGCCCCGGTGCCTCCACCAGTTGAGGGTCTCCACCAATGCAATGTAGCTTTTCAATTAAAACAAAATCCGGGAAAAATATTGGCCATAGGGCCTCAAAATTCTAAATCCGGCCCTGGGTTTAGGTTTGAGTTTGGGTTTAGGTACAAGTTTGAGTTTAGGTTTGGGTGTGGGTTTGGATTTGAGTCGAATCAGAATATTTGTTGGCAATTTTTGTTATCGTGGATAACGAAGTTATTTTCTATTTTTGAAGACTATACTCGTCTTGGGTTAGAGAATTCTATGAAGGAAAATTTATCGAATGAGTATCTCTCACTTCACATTCTCTCGTTCATAATATCCAATGGGCTAACATTTTTCGAAGGTAATGTAAGATGAGGTACCGAAACAAAAAAATCATTTGAAGTTTCCGGATTCTAGTGGGTAACCCATGGGTTAAAATTTTTATTTTTAAACTGCTCAACAAAATTGAACCCAATCCCAAACCTAAACCATCTGCTCTGACTTGTTCTATTAAACTCTAATGTGCTATATTCGGCTCTCATGGGTTTGGGTTTAGGTTTGAGTTTAGGTTTGGATTTAGGTTCAGTTTAGGTATAGGTTTGGATTTGAGTGTGGGTTTGGATTTGAGTCGAATCAGAATATTTGTTGGCAATTTTTGTTATCGTGCATAACGAAGTTATTTTCTATTTTTGAAGACTATACTCGTCTTGGGTTAGAGAATTCTATGAAGGAAAATTTATCGAATGAGTATCTCTCACTTCACATTCTCTCGTTCATAATATCCAATGGGCTAACATTTTTCGAAGGTAATGTAAGATGAGGTACCGAAACAAAAAAATCATTTGAAGTTTCCGGATTCTAGTGGGTAACCCATGGGTTAAAATTTTTATTTTTAAACTGCTCAACAAAATTGAACCCAATCCCAAACCTAAACCATCTGCTCTGACTTGTTCTATTAAACTCTAATGTGCTATATTCGGCTCTCATGGGTTTGGGTTTAGGTTTGAGTTTAGGTTTGGATTTAGGTTCAGTTTAGGTATAGGTTTGGATTTGAGTGTGGGTTTGGATTTGAGTCGAATCAGAATATTTGTTGGCAATTTTTGTTATCGTGCATAACGAAGTTATTTTCTATTTTTGAAGACTATACTCGTCTTGGGTTAGAGAATTCTATGAAGGAAAATTTATCGAATGAGTATCTCTCACTTCACATTCTCTCGTTCATAATATCCAATGGGCTAACATTTTTCGAAGGTAATGTAAGATGAGGTACCGAAACAAAAAAATCATTTGAAGTTTCCGGATTCTAGTGGGTAACCCATGGGTTAAAATTTTTATTTTTAAACTGCTCAACAAAATTGAACCCAATCCCAAACCTAAACCATCTGCTCTGACTTGTTCTATTAAACTCTAATGTGCTATATTCGGCTCTCATGGGTTTGGGTTTAGGTTTGAGTTTAGGTTTGGATTTAGGTTCAGTTTAGGTATAGGTTTGGATTTGAGTGTGGGTTTGGATTTGAGTCGAATCAGAATATTTGTTGGCAATTTTTGTTATCGTGCATAACGAAGTTATTTTCTATTTTTGAAGACTATACTCGTCTTGGGTTAGAGAATTCTATGAAGGAAAATTTATCGAATGAGAATCTCTCACTTCACATTCTTACGTTCATAATATCCAATGGGCTAATATTTTTCGAAGATAATGTAAGAGGTACCGAAGCAAAAAAATCATTTGAAGTTTCCGGATGTAAGTTTACTTTTTTCCTAAATCTTGTCTGAGGTTCTTTTTTTCGTTAATTAGGCTCCACATGCACCCAGGTATATTGAACGAATTTTTACTAAAATTATCACTTTCCAACGTTTCAGGTTGTTTTATTTAAATTTTTTTAATTGGCCGATACTGATTTCTTAATGATCTAAATTTAAAAGGGATTTTGAGGAGACTGGTCAGAGAGTGAGTATAAAAAATATGAAATTATCATAATTATCTATTTTTTTTATTTATAAAATATGGCTTTATAAAAGAATTTATCAATATTTTCCTATACCCACATCCTACAATATTACACTTTATAAATACAAATGTGCTGTTACATTTATGTTGCAGTCTATTCTATTAAAATAAAATAAATATACTATAACTATTTATGTGTAAAATGATATAAAGCGAATTATATTGTAATAAATAGGATATCCTTAAAATAATCAATAACCTCTAGATATAAAAGTAATAATAAAAAATTTGTATAGTAGATAATTATTATAGGTTCTGACATGCATTTTGTTATATTGAAAAATTTTCTATTCTAAACAACCTAAGTTTGCTAAATTTATATAAAAAACTATTAACATTCACTGCTGTTACATAAAACAAAGCAGTTTTAGTTAAGAAATTTCTTTTGTTTATATTATTGTAGTCACTGGTATCAAATGACAGAAATCAAGAATAATTTGCTAAAGTGCAATCTCATCACTTTCTCCATGAACATAAATCTGTTCACTCAAACACAGGGTTCCACATAATTGCCCGGAAATAGCCCAGTTATACCATCCATTACGCCTTCCCACCAACCATCGTCGTTCTTTTTCAACACGTAAATAACCGCACTTTCTTGAAAACTCAATTCGTCATCTTTGTCCGCATAGTAATCATAAATGGCAACAACTAAAGAGAAATCAAACTTAATCAATAAAATTAAAACAACATTAAAATATACCTTTTTCAATGTAGTTCTTCGGAACCCATCCTGGTAAATCCTCTTCATCGGGCACAATTGGCATCACACCGGATGTACGCGGGCGACCGAAGCCCTCATGTTCATCAACCTCTGGAGGAGGTGGTGGGGGTAAGGGTGGCGAATGAGCCCCGCTCTGTCGAGCCATTGCTAAACTTGCTGAAATACGATGACCTTGGGCATGGGACAAAGTATGCATGCCCAAGCTGCCGTGTGGGACGGGACCATGCTGGCCCATCATCATCGGATGGTGTTGGTTAGAAGACAGGAGCATTTCTTGACTGTTTATTAACGGTGAAGGAGGAGCTGAAAACGGAGATGATTAAGAAAAAGTTGATAAAGTGAATAAAATGTAACATAACTGGGAAAAAAATGTTTTACTTTCTCTACGTTTAAACCACAAAAATCTAAAGTCGTATTGGGTAAGAAATTATATTAAACTTAAACAATTATTACTTTACTGGACAGTCTTTATTAGTTTAGCAACATTATTTCAGTAGATAGCTCGTCACACTATCTCTATTCCTACCTCACCTTGAGAGCAAGAGACAAAAGTTGTCTACTGAAAATAATTTCACTATACCGAAAAGTACTTCAAAAAAATCTAAAAAAACCCTCCTATGATTTCCCTTTACTTACGTGGCATGCTCATATGATGATCCGAGATGTAGCCCACACCACCCGGAGGTGGTGGAGGTGGCGGTGTTTGCGGCTGAATAATTTGCTGTTGCTGTGTTATCGGATGTGCCAAGCCGACCTGTGGCGATTGATGCTGATTGGCTATTGGCAGTGTACTGTACCCAGGTCCACGTTCTGATGAACGTCTCGGATGACCAATAGGGTAGTTTGGAGCATAATGACTTGGAACTTGTGGAGGCGCCACTGCTGGCGGTGTGCGATATTCACGGCTGCCCTTGCTTAAAGTTCCTCCGGAAACTGATACTGCAGAAGAGAATGTCAGGGCTTAGCTATGTAGTGGTTAGAAGGTTTAAAAAAAGTTTTATTTAGTTGGAGAAAAACTTTAATTTTAAATATTTTATAGGGAGTGATTTAGTAAATATTACAAAACTAACTACGGTTAATACAAAGAAAAAATCGAATATTTGCTTTTTAAGTATACTTTAGAGTATACTTTTTATCATAGATTACATACATAAATTTCATAGATAAATATAATACGTTTTCAAACATAACATGCCTCAAATCAAAGTAGTTACATTTACGTTAAAGAATATTTTCAGTCAAAATTATACTTTCGTAGTAAATACATAATTTACTCTAAAATTCAAGGCTTTTAAAGAATTTCTGTTCAAAATATAATAAAAAAACTCTTTTTAAAATGATAGAAAATAGGGCTTGGAATCTGAAAAAGATAAAAGAACAATTTAATTATCCAACGTGGTCAAAAAAAAACATTTTAAGGCCGAGCAAAATGCACAAGGATTGCAGATTATGTGGGGTTTCTAATGAAATTAGAAAAAATGATTAATTGTCGCGCACGGAGATTAAATTTTTTAAATATGTATAAAATCGGTAATAATTTTGTTATTTAAAAAAATATATAGTATACCTACAGTATAAAAGAGCCAAAATCATTTTCATTCTTGATAAATTGACAAACTACCTTAATTTGTGAAAAAAATTAAAATGTTATTATTAAATGTTGCGTAGTAGTGCAGGCGCCAAAGGTACTTGAGTATGCATAATATGAGGACCGGCAACTATGCTCGGATTCTTATATCTGAGACCCTAAATAATGAAAAAAATCATGTTGCCGGCAAATCGGATGGTCCATTTCAATTTCCTCGCCCTCTTATTATGTTATCACTATTATTACAGTCAATCAGATATTTGAGATTCAAAAACTTGCGAGTAGGCTGAATTTTTAATATGTTGTTTCTGATGGTCCGAAAGGTAAAATCTCAAGTTGGCGTATCCCCACCTATTTCGGAATCCCCGCCATCTAGAAATTTTTTTGGAATCGATTTTTGGATTTGCCTTATGTTCTGTTGGTCGGAGCAAAAAAGTGTAAAGACAAAAATTGTATAGCTCAAAATTTGCAACATTTTTTGTCTTACGCTGAACTCTCTGTAGTTAGTTCCCAAAAAGATAGAGGGCGCCAAAATTTCCAAAAATGCGCTGTACCTATGTGCCTGTTATATGTCAATGTTTTTCTGGTATTTGAGACCTTAAAGTGTTTTATTCAAAAAAACGTGAAAAAATGTCGTTTCAAGTGTCCAATTTGAAAAGAAAAAGACCGAACGAGTTAACGTGTTTGTTTTGTGATACAACAGGAGACTTAGTTAAAAAACCAATATCTCAATCGTGGATGACTATTATAAAAGCAGCAAATTCAAATTTCTTCGCAATATATCCAATGGTGTCGAAGATTGGATGGGAAAAGTGGAGCAGTCCCCCAGTATCTGCGCCACTGGACATTTTTTTTATAAATAAACCTCATCATTACTTAGAAATGTACTACGTTACTCTGTGTACGAAATTTAATGAAAATCGATCGAGTGGTTTAGAAGTTATGGTAACAAAACGAGTTCTTATCCTATACTTTGACACCCTGTATCTTTGTTATAAAACATTTTTGAGCAAAGTTTTTTCATTAAAGTCTACTTATTTTTTGATGCTCTATCACCTCCCAAAGTTAATAAAGTTTAATTTTTACCACCCTGTATATAAAAATATAAAAGGGGTGCGAAAAAAAATTGGACCATATGATGGAGCGGCAACATCCAAAATATTAATTTTTAAGCTGTTATGAGCTTATATCAATTGATAAAAGGCGGTCCTCATATTATGCATACTCAATTCTATTCAGCTCCCGGTCTATAGAATTTTATTCAAAATTTACATTTTTTCAGAATAGAAAATTTTGAATTTTCAAGTCTACATTAAATTACGTAATATTTTATAATAACATTTCAATGGTTAGGTATACAATTTCTCACCTTTGCTGTTAGTTCTGGACACTTGCGGAGGTGTAGGAGGTTTCGTTGTGGGAGCAGGTCCGACCATGGGATTGGCAATAACCGCACTAACCGAATGAATACTTCCCTGACTGGAACCCCTCTGCTTTTGCCTCGGCGTTCCTCCACTTCTAACACCATGTCCAATTTCATCGAAAACTGCAAATGAAAACTAACAACATTTCCACAAAAATAACCTCCATCAACCTACTTGTATAATCGATTGGTTTCCGCAAATATTTAATTGGCTTTTCCGGATTCGCTGGGGCAATAATTTTGTACTGTCTATTAGTTGATTTGTTAGCAGTTAAAACTCCTATTTCCCGTCGTGCTACTTTTTCTTTATGGATCATGACAGTCTGGGAAATGTGATTCATTTGGCTTTCCATTTCAGTCAGTTGGGAGGTTTGAAAATCGAGAAGTTGAAGGAAATTGAATGCAAGGGTGTTGATTTGATAGGCTACACTAGCTAATGATTGCGTTGTGTAATTCTTCGTTTCCTCCAATGCCCCTCGTTTGTCCGGTGCTTGAAAGTAATTTGCCTCGCAGTATTCGGCAACTCGTTGCAAGTTGGTGTGATTATCGGTTAGGTTTCGTCTCCCTTCCGGGATATCCTCGGCAAGGAGAGTCGCCAAATCAGCCATTGTTGCAGAGGAAATGAAACAGATTTAACTACATACGTTTAAATAGGTTAATGTTAATTAATTTAGGCAGTTATTATTTAATGCTACCACTTACTTTTTGGGGCGTATCAACAAAATATTAAAAACTATAGCCTGAGGCGAACGATTTATGGCACCATGTTAGAAGAGCGTCCATAAGTTTAATTCCAATCACATGTAAGTCAAACAGATAACTTTGTGTAGCATAAATTTGGCTTCTAAAATATATAATTGTTAAAAGTGATAGGAAATGTCAAAGTTTACATCGGAAAAAATAGCGGTGTTAAAAGTCACGACGGTTAGCAATGTGCATGCACCATTAGTTCAAAGTAGCATTTCTTAAATACGTATTGGTTAAAATAGTTATTCAAAATTTTTAAGAGTATATATGTTATTTATAAGAATACATAATGCATAAAGCTTAAACATACGAAACAAAATATATGTAAATATTTGGTTTATAATATAAATAAAAAAAAAATTGTTAGTTAGGCAACCCACCATGCATATCATAATTTCTACACTGTTGCCATCTAACGTTGAAATGTGGAACTCATACATAGAAATCTACAATAATTTGAAGGAATCTGCAAATTTTAGAGATATCTGTTATTTTTTGTAAAATTCTATAAATTATTTAACTTAACTTTAATTATTACAACCTAGATGCTTATTTAGTGCAAAATAAACGATTTGGTTTCCTGTAAATTGAAGAAAAACTATAAAAAGTAACTTTTTTTACGAATTTTGCTAAAAACGATAGCTTTTAAAACAACAACCATTTTTACTTTCTTATACGAAGTATAGTAATTAGACCTGATAACTATACAGGGTGTTCGCGCGAAGTGGCTCACTATTGCTAACTTCGTTATTATTGGAGCTACAAAGTCGGTTAAATTAGCAAACTAGTAGTATTTTTTCCTCTGATTACAATGGTGAAAACAAAAAAACAATTGACCATCTGGTTTTTGAAGATATTCAAAAAAATAACATTTTTTTTAAATCGAACACCCTATATATTCTTGCAGAAATCGATGGTAAATTAAATTCTATACAAAAAATGGCCTTATCTTTTTTTGATAATAATTGAAAATAAGCGAGTTATTTTGAAAAAAAGTTTGCAATTCTTTAAAATCAAGTAGCCATAAAACGGAAAATTAATTTATTAGAACCAAACAATCATAATTTTGAATTTAAGCAAGTTGAAAAATACTTGAAAGAATTACGGAAATATTGAAAATTTACAAAATTATAATTTTCATGGCTACTTGATATTAAAACTTAAAAATTTTTTTTTCAAAATAACTCGTTTATTTTAAATAATTGTCAAAAAAGCATAAGAACATTATTTGTTCAGAATTTAATTTCTCATCGATTTTTGCAAAAATATACAGGGTGTTCCATTTAAAAAATGTTATTTTTGTGAATATCTCGAAACCCCGATGGCCAATTGTTTTTTTGTTTTCACCATTATAATCAGCGGAAAAAATGCTACTAGTTTGCTAATTTAACCGACTTTGTAGCTTCAATAATAACGAAGTTAGCAATAGTGAGCCACTTTGCGCAAACACCTGTATATTAAAAATATTAAATAAAATAGTAATATTTCCGTAATTCTTTCAAGTTTTTTTCAATTTGCTTAAATTCAAATTATGATTGTTTGGTTTTAATAAATTACTATTCCGTTTTATGGCTACTTGATTTTAAAGAATTGCCAACTTTTTTTCAAAATAACTCGCTTATTTTGAAATATAATAAAAAAAAATTAAGGACATTTTTTGTACAGAATTTAATTTGTCATCGATTTCTGCAAGAATATATAGGGTGTTCCATTTAAAAAAAATTTATTTTTGTGAATATCTCGAAAACCAGATGGTCAATTGTTTTTCTGTTTTCAGCATTGTAATCAGCGGAAAAAATGCTACTAGTTTGCTAACCGACTCTGTAGCTCCAATAATAACGAAGTTAGCAATAGTGAGCCACTTCGTGCAAACACCCTGTATATATAATAGTTGAGGGGAAAATTTAAATAACCACACAAATAATTCTTATACCAATACTTTTTATTTTCATTGATTTTTAAGTCAACAATATTCTTTCTAAGTACATTACTTCCTGTAGGTAGGTATCTCTTTAAAATCTCTTTATTATAATTTAAGAATATTATATACACTTAGCTATAAATGGAATGTTAAACGAAAGCTTGTAATTTTATAAATGTAAAATATACTAGTGTTATTTTAAAAAATATACAATCTGTATTTTACATATCATTTTTTAAAGTTCATTTTTCCTTAATATTTCTAATATAAATGGCGTGCTGCATATTTGACAATAAAAAGCGTACCTATCACCTTTTTATTTTAATACATAAATATCTTTGAATATACCAGCAATTTTCCAGTTTAGAACTAAAAAATATAAGTATTATTTCATCATAATATATGTATATCATAAAAATAAATAAGTAAATCAGCTTTGTACTTGAGCACGGAAATTGGCTGAAATAATTTTCAGCATTTCGCGTGATAGACAGTAGAGTTTAATGAAAAATCATTTAGTAATGAACATTGACTACAAATATAATATTTTTATTACTTCGTGATAAACTAATTGTGAAAATTGGAAAATTGCTTATATTACAAAAATAAGATTAAAACAGCTGATAAAAAGACTATTCGAATACACTATTTATCTTATAAATGTAATAAATATAAAAATAGCCAAATAAATATACACGAAGATTGCATAAAATAGATAATATTGTTTTTATTTAATTTTTTTGTTTTTTTTTATTATATTTTTTGACGAAAAATAATATTATCAATTCTATAACCATAATGAAGAAATAAATATTAGTAAAATAGGGAATAAATAGATGTGTATAAAATAGGAAAATATTCTATTACAGGTATTTTTACTTTGCACGATAAATGAGCAAAAAATGGAATTATTTAATAATACTTCATTTTGTCACAATATACCTACTTTAGGCTTAAAATTGGTAAAAATTCTAATTACTATTAAATTACAAAAATTAAGCTACGATTTCATACAATTTAATGAAAAAATGTGCATTTTATCACTGGGGGTTTAAAAAAATAAATAAATAAAGAATATAATAGGTAAAATTAACATAACAGGAAAATAAAAACTATTACTCATATTCTAATTATTAGATATAAATTTGGCCTTGTGCATGAATAAATTTCTTGCGGTTAAGCCTAGCAATAGAAACTAACAGTTAAAGAAAACCTGTTTGTATTACAGTAAAATAATATACTTCGCGGAATAAAATTTTATGAATTATTTCGTAAGAACGGTTTTAAACACTGACTAAATCCTTACTGAATAGTTTTTATATTCCATTCCATTAGCTACATCTGAAATATTATTTTAGATTGTAAATAACCCAGCGCCATTTACTTTAACATAAAATAACAAAACATATTTTTAATTATGTAAAAATAGAATCTTAAATCGCAAAAACAAAAATAAAATAAAAGCTACACCTGCAGTACACACTGGGACACCTTCTCCAATTCCGCTTGCAGCATCATCCTCATCTCAGTTTCCACCTGCAATTTACTCCTCAAATCATCAATAGCTTGCCGATGGTTCTCATTCTGTCTCTCCAACAACCGCTCCAATTTCTCTATTCGCTCCAACAAATCACTGTGCTGTTTTTGGGTAATTGTAATACCGTTCAGCAATTCCTCTACAGCTGGTTTTTCAACGACGGGCTTAGCTGCGGGTACTGGCGAGACTTTTGGAGCCGCCACCGGTTTGGGCGCAACCGTCTCCTTAACTTTCGGAGCAACTGGCTTAGCTCTAACCGCTGGCGCCCTCTCCAGCTCATTGGGTGGTGTTTTCAACTTGCTGTTCAACGCTGACATTGATTTAGACATTTCTACGGAATTCGATTCTTTTTCTAGGGCTGGCGATACCTTTGCTGACTTGGTTTCCTCTAGTTCGCCAGGGGTGGGTGTTAGTTTGAGTTTGTTTTCGGGACCCGGTGAGGTGGAAGTGCGTTTAGCTTGATTTAGTTTCATTTCTTCAAGCCAAGGGGCTTTGTGCTTTTCCCATTCGCGTAGTTTAGGTTTAACTTCAGATGCATCAGTTTCTGAGGAAGAATTCAGGATTGGATCGGAGGTGCTGTCGGGACGTGACTCGGTGCGGCGTAATTCGACGTTTACGTAGTCGTTAGTGTTACAGTTGGCGATGCCGATGTCTTCGTCGTCTTTAAAGAGAGTAGTGGGCGGCCTTCGACCTAAAACATAATTTAATTAATTATTATTACAAAAATGTATCTACATTTTTTGTTATAAAAGACGTTCAGTAAATAGAATGTTGAAATCTTACTCAATAAGCACAACCGAAAACATGTGAATATTTGACATGGTGTTTGTAGGACGATTTTATAACTCATGAGTATTTATCAAAAAGTCAACAGTGGTTCAAGTAAACAATTTAAATTAGTTTTCAACAGCTATGTTTACAAAAAAAATATTAATATTAATTGATAAAGTGTGACGAGAACTTTATTAACGTTTTTAATCAAATTGGGCGTGTGTATTTATTAATTAATTTATTTACTGTATGGCTAATCATATTTTAAGTGTTTTTAGTACGAAAATTGAATACCACTGCTTTTGTCAAAGTTTAACTTTTTTTTACTTCACAATTAAAATGCTATAAAAATAGCTTCTTGTATTTTTATTCAATTTACCGTTTTTGAGGTAAATTAAAAAATTATAAGCTTTGTTATAGTTCTTATAAACTGCTGGCCAATTGAAACGTTCCAAGCGAATTTTTAGATTGAATTTAAAGTCAAATATTTTGAAAAATAGAAAAGTTATCAACATGCGGTTTTCAGTATTTCAGAGATAATTTAATTGAGAAAACGATAATGTTACCCGATTTTTTTACTTTGAACTACATTACTATCTACAGGGTATGAAAGAAAGACTTCTTTTTTATGTTAAATTTTATAACTACCGTGATTCCACAAAATTTTTTTTATATTTTTTTGATGTAGATTTTTTTAGTCCTTACTTAATGGGAAAACAACATGTTTAACAAAATTTTGATATCCCTGTTATTTTATTAGATACCGAATTTTTGCTGAAAATTTGATTTTTTCTTTGTTTTTTGTCGTTCGGCTTTATTGTGTTTTGTAAGAACCAATCTCTGTACTTGATTATAATATCTTATGAATGGCTTTCTTATAAAAAGTACACTTTTTGTACTTTCATTAATTTATTGGTAACCAGTGGCTTATCAAAAATCGGTACACGTTCGCTAATTGGTAAATTTTTTAATTCATTTTTTGAGGCTATTTTCTTAATGGAACAGAATGGAATTTAGTTAGTTTATGTTCACCATTGGTTTAAGTGACTTATATCCTCGAAACGGGTTTTTCACTTTTTGAAAAATTTGCTCATATTCGTGTATACCGGGTGGCTACGAAATCGTTTTACAACCCCCACCATTTTGTTACATTTAACTGTATTAATTTGAAATTTGGCATGGTTTGATTGTTGAAAGGAATAATCATTTTGACGTTTAAAACAATCTGATGATACTTCCGGTTTCACCGGAAAGGCCACCTACTAACTTTCAAATTTTTTTAAAACAACCCTGTATATTTTTTTCCGTAAGAATTAGATTATACTTAAAATTACCTTTTTATCGACATATCACATGATGACATTTGCTTTCAAAATGGCATCATAATTATTATTGCAAAAACCTGTTCAACAATATTAAACTTAATAAAAAAGTCGGTATCTTATAAAATAAGAGGGATATAAAAATTTTGAGAAATTGGTTTTTTACTCATTAACCAGGGACTAAAAAAATCGACATCAAAAAAATATAAATAAATTTTTGTGGAATTCCGGTAGGTATAAAGTTTGAGAATAAAAAGACGACTTTCTTTCATACCCTGTAGATAGTAACGTACTTCAAAGTAAAAAAATCGGGTTACACTGTTGCTTTCGCAATAAAATTATCTCTTGAATCGTGAAAACCTCATGTTGATATCTTTTCTCCTTTTCAAAATATTTGACTTTAAATTCAACCTAAAAATTCGCTTGGTACTTTTCAATTGGCCAGCAGTTTATTTCATGTGTGTGTAATCTTAGTTGTATCCTAAAATATTTAAAAAAATAGAATATTTTCCTGAGTAAGTTAGTGCATTAATTATTAATTAGGTTACAAGTTTTAAAATTACTATTTTTGGGGAGCTTTTCAAATGGAGAAATACACAATGTCCCATATTTCTAGAAAGATTCAACAAAATTAAGCAAAGCAACTACAACCCCAACTTAACACCTCCATTCCCCTACCTGGTGCTTTGGCTCGCGTAGCTCTAACATCATGCAACAACGGCCTCCTCTCCACCTGATCGAAAACATGTTCACTATTGTTATTATCCTTTATATCGTGCACCTCATTTTTAGAACTTTTACTACCAGTGGCCCCATCGACCACATCCACCAACTTCTTTTTAAATTCGGAGAACAATCCTGGACCGGAACCAGACGGCGACTTTTTCGTAACACTTGGTTTCTTTCCTGGAACGGGCGGTGTTGTCTTTTCACTATTTTTATCTGGTTTACTCTCCAGGGATTTTCGTTGTTGCGCCACGGTGAATTGGGGTTTAAAGCCAGGCGTTGATTCTGGCTGGAGTGACATGTGTTTCTTGTCGTCTTTGATGACGTTGCCTTTGTCATCCATGCTTGGTAAGAGAGACACAAAGTTGTCGGGGAAGACGCCGATACGGCCGTTTATTTCGCCTTCCCACCAGCCGGGGTCCTGGCCATCCCTGTTGGTTATCGTGACGATGTCGCCCTTTTTCAGTGTTAGTTCGTCGTCGTTTTGAGCTGTGTAGGGGTACTTCACTTCGCAGAATAATTTAGCTAGAAAAATAATTGTTAATAGCAGAGGAAGATGCTAGGTTACTTTTAGAATTTTTGAATCAATAGAAAATACAGGCTGGGATTTAGTAGTATTTAGTATAATTAATTATTTAATTCCTCATTACTTCGTACTCATAAGAAAGTAAACATGTAGATACACTATTGGACAAAAGTAAAGCAACAACTATTAATTTTGAAATATGTGAACAGAAAATGAAACTTACATTTAAAAATATGAAAAATATGATTTAATTAGTTTTCTATAGTCAAAAACATTTGATCTGGAGATTCATACTTTTATACTATTTCTTATTAAATCCCGATAAAAAATTAAAACCAATTGTAGGAAAAAGGAGTCGGACAAAAGTAAAGCAACATTTCAATTTTATTGAACTAACTGAACACTGACACATATGAAGCAAGTAAACAATAAATATAATATTTTGTAATTTATTGCATATCCATTACTTGCAATAATTTGCACGCATCTTCTGAGCATCGACGAGATTAATTTTTATAACACTTTTCGGAGTATTCCTCCAAATATCGTTGATTTTGTCGATAAACGCCTGCTTGTTTCTCAATAATTCCGGAGTATTAGCAACTACAATGACAGAGGACATCTAGAGACTGCACCAAAATCCGGACGACCACGGAAAACCACAATCCACACGGATAGATTAATTAAAAGAATTAGTCAGAATGACCCTTTCAAATCAGTTCCAAGTATTCAAGCAGAAATTGCGACCCTAAATATTAGTTGCAGGACTATTCAAAGGAGACTGGTTGCTGTAAAACTGTTCAGTAGAAGACCTACAAGAAAACCTCTAATTTCAGCAAGAAACAGGGCCGCCCGACTTGCCTTTGCACTTGCTCACTTGAATTGGACCGTGGACGACTGGAAAAAAATATTTTTTAGCGATGAAACCCGGTACACTACCAATAGGTCAGAGGTTTAATCCAAAGTTTGTTACACCAACCGTAAAGCATGGCCATGGAAGCGTGTTCTTATGGGGCTTTTTCTCATGGAATAGCGTCAGCCCCGTCCATTTCAATGATGGCATCATGGATGGGCTTGCTTATAGGGACATTCTCCAAAACACAATGCTGCCTTATGCAGAATGGAAATGCCCTTACACTTCATTTTCCAACATGAGACCGACCCAAAACGCAAATCACGCATAGTAACAGAGTAGCTAATAAGAGAACGTGTTCGAATTTTGGACTGGCCAGCCCAGTCACCTGACCTCAACCCAATAGAGAATCTGTGGGAAGAGGTCGAGAGACGAATTAGAACGGAATTATTTAGAAACAAGCGTTGACCGACAAAATCAGCGATGTTTGGAGGAATATTCCGAAAGGTGTTATACAAAAATTAATCTCCTCGATGCCAAGAAAATGCGTTAAAATTATTGCAAATAATGGGTATGCAATAAATTACTAAATATTATATTTATTGTTTACTTATTTCATATTGTGTTAGTGTTCAGTTAGTTCAATAAAATTGAAATGTTGCTTTACTTTTGTCCGACTCCTTTTTCCCACAATTTGGTTTTAATTTTTTATCGAGCTTAATAAGAAATATTATAAAAGTATGAATCTCCAGATCAAATGTTTTTGACTATAGAAAACTAATTACATCATATTTTTCATGTTTTTAAATGTAAGTTTCACTTTCTGTTCACATATTTCAAAATTAATAGTTGATGCTTTACTTTTGTCCAATAATGTATATCTCAAAATTGTGGTTTTGATACAAAAAGACAAGAAGTTAATGCTATTTCTTTAAATAAAATAGATATTCCGCCATCATTTTCCAATCGAAAAAGTGGAATTGAAAAAATATTTTTGTTTTATTGTATAACCTACAGATTAAATGATTATTCGCGATAACGCTGTTTCTTTGGGTGTGCATTTTTAGTAAAGTAATAAAACGGCTTCCAGAGTTGCTTAATAAATTCCACTTTTTTTAAGCTTACAGAAATATGTATAACAAAAAAGTCTGATAACACAGAACACAGCCCCAAAAAAGTAGGTGTTCTTACATATTTTTACGAATCCAAGGTCGGAATTCCGAAGTTAGCTCATGTTTTGCCGGTTGTTGTATTGGAAAAAACAGATTTTTCGGTGTGTTTTTATTTAGTTCTGTTCTTGGATTCAGATTCAGTAGCTCAAAAAATATAAGGAATGACTAGTTTGATCTGTCGAAACCCCCCCAAAGTGGGCGATCCCGCGGACCAAACTAGTCAAATTTTATATATTTTGAGCCGTTGAATTCGAATTCATGATCAGAATTGCAAAATTAGTTCGTGTTTCTTTATTACAGCAAAAAATGTAACAAAAAGGTATGTTTCTTGAGGTGTGAAAAAAACAGGAACTAACTTCGGAATTCCGACCCCGGATTCGGATTCCGGGACTCAAAATACATATATGTACTAGTCTGGTCCGTCGGAACACCTACTTTTTTTCATAGGGCTGTGTAATTACAGTGAGCGAATGCGTGAAAAGTTGAAAAGTTGAAACAAATCGACAAATGTAAAATCCTGAAAGCAGTGCATGAGCTCTGGTCGAAACCCCACCTCTCCTGTTATGTAGAATATGCGCGATACGTCTCAAAACATTCTGTAGAAAAATGCGCTATAAACTTAAAACTTCGCAGTTAATACATACAAGTTGTACATTTTTTAATAATATTCTTCCTCCGATTGTACTAGAGTAGTAAAATAGTTTCATGTCTCTATCACCGCATGCGCCTAGAATGGGGGCTTTAGACCTGTTGAGCAGTAATTAATCATAGTCATAGAGTACTTTACATAGGTTAGAAGGATTGTGGAGGTAATTTTTACAATTTATTTTTAATTTTTATTTGGGTGTTTTAGAACATTTCTCACTGTCTCAGTGCTTAGAAATTTAGCAAAATTACGGTTTGTTCGGGTTCATTTTGTTTTTGCTTCGCGCTGGTTGCCTTTGTCGTATAAATTATAGATATCTACTATACCATGTAAAGAAATTTATTTTTAAATTAATTTATCCAGGATAAAGGACAGCCATTTGGCAGCGGAAATGTTTTATATAAAAATTGTTCATTTAAGGCTTCTCTATATTAGACAAAGTGTCATCCTATGGATTTAAATCCATGAATAAATAAAAAATAACTTTTTATGGGTTGAAATAAATTTGGTACTACATAATGTATTTACTTCACGTCTTATTTATTATTATTTATTAAATAGCTACAATTACCTACGTATATCTCAACAGGGTAGCCAGTCAACTTGAGTTTCAAAATTCCCAGACTTTTCCAGGTTTTCCAAGAACATTAAATATCGAGATATGTATAGAAAATTACAGATAAAATATGAAAATATTTTAATATAAAAATATGAATAAACTTCATTCAAATAAAAAAAATAACAAAAATAAATTAAACTGCACTTCTCTGTTACTCTGTTTCTAAAAATCCCAAAAAACTAACAAATATACCTATAAATAAGTCACAAATAGTTTAACTTTTACAAAAAAAATAGTGACAAAAACATTTATAGATATTAAATAATATTAATTTTTCATAATAATAATAAATAAGAGATTTAAATGCTGTTGCATATTTTTCTAGAAAAAAGTTCAAAACTTCCTGACATTTTCAGATTTCTTACGACTTCCATGACTTTTCTCTGTTTCATTAAAATTCACTGACTTTTCCCGGTCGCTGGGTACCCTGCTCCAGAATTAAATCACTATACACTATTCTGAATCTGTTCAGGAGTTTTCCAGTTAATTTACAGCAGTTAGAAAATATTTTATTAATAAAAAAGACATTTCTCAATAAATTAACACAACTGCCCTTCATTTATATATATTTAGTTCGTTTGAAAACTTACATTATTAAAAAATCTCATTCATTTTATCAAATTAAAGAATTATATAGGACAATTTAAAAATTTAAAAATCACAGCTTTAACCTAAAATTAGGTACCAAACCCATTAAAAAAGTAAATTTTCAAAACGAAACATAAACATAATCATAACATGAACTTGTATTTAAAAAAATTATATAATATTATAATTCTGAACTTTTCTAACATGGGCACTGAGGATTGATATGAAAAGTGGATACATTTTGATTTTCATATTGTCCGCCGTGGCCGAAATGGCGCGAAAGAGTCAGCTAGTGTATTTATGGTAATTGTAGTACAAACACTGATGTCATTAGGAAGACTCATAAATGATCGGTGACTCAATCAGCTTACAGGTGTTTAAGTAAATACGTCATAAAAAGTTATGAACAATTCTTGGAAATTGTATACATTTAAATCGAATTTTTTGAAGCAAATTAACAAACCTATTTAATTTTTGGGATTTCAAATACATAATAATATAATTTAGTGCATTTTCACTACTGGTCTTTAAAGGTCAAGTGAATTTTTTTTATATTTTAGTAATTTTAGTGGATTAAATTGTAATTATTCACTAATATAAATTAATATTGATGTCACTACAAATATGTCTTGTAGGCAAATATTAGTTCTCATATCTTTATTATAAATTCTATTTTATTCGGAGAGGTACAAAAAGTAAACCAAAGATAAAACCTGAGATAAAACCAATTTAAAATCGTTTAGTTTGTATTTAACGTTGCCAATTGAGAGGCTTGTCTAGCACCTACTTCATTACATTATCTGAATTAAGGTATACAGGGTGTTCGCGCGAAGTGGCTCACTATTGCTAACTTCGTTATTATTGGAGCTACAAAGTCGGTTAAATTAGCAAACTAGTAGCATTTTTTCCGCTGATTACAATGGTGAAAATAGAAAAACAATTGACCACCTGGTTTTCGAGATATTTACAAAAATAACATTTTTTTTAAATGGAACACTATATATTTTTGCAGAAATCGATGACAAATTAAATTCTGTACAAAAAACGTCGTCATTTTTTTTTATTATAATTTAAAATAAGCGAGTTATTTAGAAAAAAAGTTTGCAATTCTTTAAAATCAAGTAGCCATAAAACGGAATAGTAATTTATTAAAACCAAACAATCATAATTTTGAATTTAAGCAAGTTGAAAAAAACTTGAAAGAATTACGGAAATATTACTATTTTATTCAATATTTTTAATATACAGGTGTTTGCGCAAAGTGTTTCACTATTGCTAACTTTGTTATTATTGGAGCTACAAAGTCGGTTAAAAAAGCAAACTAGTAGCATTTTTTCCGCTGATTATAATGGTGAAAACAGAAAAACAATTGGCCATCTGGTTTTCGAGATATTTACAAAAATAACATTTTTTAAATGGAACACCCTGTATATTTTTGCAAAAATCGATGATAAATTAAATTCTGAACAAAGAATGTTCTTATGCTTTTTTGACAATTGTTTAAAATAAGTGAGTTATTTCGAAAAAAAGTTTGTAAAGTTTTAAAATCAAGTAGCCATGAAAATTATAATTTTGTAAATTTTCAATATTTCCGTTATTCTTTCAAGTATTTTTCAACTTGCTTAAATTCAAAATTATGATTGTTTGGTTTTAATAAATTACTATTCCGTTTTATGGCTACTTGATTTTAAAGAATTGCAAAGTTTTTTTCAAAATAACTCGCTTATTTTAAATTATTATCAAAAAAAGATGAGGACATTTTTTGTATAGAATTTAATTTACCATCGATTTTTGCAAAAATATATAGGGTGTTCCATTTAAAAAAATGTTATTTTTGTGAATATCTTGCAAACCAGATGTTCAATTGTTTTTCTGTTTTCACGATTGTAATCAGCGGAAAAAATGCTACTAGTTTGCTAATTTAACCGACTTTGTAGCTCTACTAATAACAAAGTTAGCAATAGTGAGCCACTTCGCGCCACTTATATAAGAAAATTAAATTAAAAAAATCTACAATGAAACGAAAGAAATTAAAATATTACTAGAACGTCAAACTAATTTTTCAAAAGCATTTTATGGAACCCTGCAGATTTTAATAAGTAAACTTCGTCAAAATATCTTTCCAATGATGCCAAATCTAGCCTAGTGTAATACATTCAATACTGATAAGCAAGTCAAACTAACATGATTTTGTCCTCGTCAAATGCTAAATTGATTTATTTTTTCAGCATCTTCCATTAAATGTATTTAATCAAAGTACATAAGTAAACAAAACAATAATCGAACATCTTATCTATAGAATATACTTATTCACTAGTTAAACGTTTGCTTAAGGCTTCTGAATTTTTAGAAATACACTCGGAAATTGAAACAGATTCACATGGAAAATGTGCGTTATTTTTATCTACGCGTCATTGCAACAATAGCAATAATGAAACAATAAAAGTAAATGAGTAATTTTAATCTGGGTTAAATTATAATAAATAAAATAGTTTTTGGTCATTTTGGATTTGAACTAAAGTGGTATTTATTTTTAAAAGTTGAAGTTTAAATCTCGTGGGAAATTTCGAACATAAACTACTCTAAAGTTTTTTAATATTTAATGGTTAGTTTATAATAAAGTTCTAATATTGTAATGACAATAATGACCCAGATTACCATCGAGTTTAAAATATGTAGGAAGGTACTAATGTTCAAAATATATTGCAAGAAAAATAACGACTAAAATACGTCAATAATTAGGTATAATGTTGTATATTATTAGGTATTTTATATTTAGCAAACTGATAACTAGCTGTTGTTCGTTCACGTTTAGTTTGCAGGTTTTAACAAGTTTTCTCTAAAATATTTAACTTACTTGGTTTGGCAGGAATAACTGGTGCTTTAAAATTGTCATTCTCCGTAGATATATTTGTGATATCCTCTTTGCTCCCATGTTTAGACTTGGGAGTTGGACTGATTTCCTCGACGAAATTCGAGGGAAACACGCCTTCCTTCCCATTTAACAACCCTCGCCACCAGCCCTCCTCTTCCTCGCCAATGATATCGATAACTTCACCAACTTTTAGGTTTAGTTCATCCTCATGATCCTGGTTATAACTGAACACTACCCTGCATTTCCTTATTCTAGCAACGTCCTTTTTATTTCGCATGACTACTGGTGTTTCCTTGTCCATTGTTTTTACGAAATTATCGGGAAACATTCCTTTCTTATCGTGCAGTACACCTTCCCACCAACCTCCATTCTTTCGCACTACATCCTTTATGATATCGCCTTTTTTGATAGTGAGTTCATCAGGTTCTTTTGCTTCATAGTCATACTCTACAAGTACCTCCACTAGAAAATCGTGGAAATTTGTGATTGGGGGATAGTTTTAAATGAAAATGTGTAGAGGTTTGCTTACCCATGGTGACTTGTATGAATAATCATTCTTAACTATTAAATATTATTGATAAAATTTATAGCCCAGCCCATATGATATCACAATAACATAATAAATTTACAACTTTTTAGTAAATACGTTTACAAGTTTGTTATTATAAAATTCCCTAGTCAAATGACATTTAGAATCAGTGGCGTTCAGAACTGGCGAAATTATTAAGAAAGTACTGAATAAAAAATTGTTTTGGTAACAATAATAATTTTCACTGAAACCTGCTTCGCTTTATTGTATAACTCTACAGTGATACATTCATAATACAAAGTTGTTTCATGAAATATACAACAATTACTGTTATAAGCACGCCCATGGTGTTAGTTAGATGTTTTGCCAACGTAACATAATACGTAATATTACACTGTCGTCCCCTAAGGCATCTATGATTTTTTAGCGTTACTAATCGTGTATTGTTGGTTGCCTATAAAACTGTAACAAGAATAAAAATTGTTGGTTTTCGAATTTATTAAATTTAAAAAATTTGAACGAGATCGATCAATAACGCTGTAGTTTGTGCATTTTTTAATATTTTTAATTATTCTCAAAATGGTATTACAATTGGTTTATATGTTTTTCCATTTTTCCGTTATTTAATTAGCAACAAACTAGTAGATGTACAGGGTGTACAACTAAGAATGGTCGCCGGCTGTATCTCAGAAACTATTTATCGTACAGCCTTCGGAAAAAAATATTTATAGTAAAAGTGGCCAAAAGAAATCGCTGGAAATTATTTTCAAGTTTCTAGCTTCGCCGCTAGGGGGCGTACCTGCCATGGAAAATGATAAAATCATGATTTTCTCCAAATTATAGGCAATTAAGGTAACTCAAAAATAACTTTATTGGAAAGCTGAAACAATTATACACAATTTTGGTTTAACACTTTTTGCTCTAGCTCATCAAATAAGGGTGGGAGGAGAGGGTGAATTCTTCTGTACGAAAATGCTTATAACTTCTGTTTAACTTTATAGAATTTGTCAAACTTAGTATCGTTTGAAAGAACGTTTCTTGCTTCAAAGGATGTTCGATAAGAGAAGTTGTTTTGATTCATATATTTGTTGCTAGGTGGCGCTTTTTGAAAACTTATTAATTTTATCGACTTTTCTTGAAAAATTTAAATGGACTCATATATTTTTTAACATTATTAAAATTAGTATAAAATATCAAAAATATTAGTGAAAACCGCAGATCCATATCCTTTTTCGTTCAAGAAATATGGACAAAATAGTTTTTACACGATTCACAACCCGTATTATTGTTATCACAAGTTATCACCCTTATTTGATGAGCTAGAGCAAAATGTGTTAGACCAAAATTGTGTATAATTGTTTCAGCTTTCCAATAAAGTTATTTTTGAGTTTCCTTAATAGACTATAATTTGGAGAAAATCATGATTTTATCATTTGCCATGGCAGGTACGCCCCCTAGCGGCGAAGCTAGAAACTTGAAAATAATTTCCAGCGATTTCTCTTGGCCACTTTTACTATAAATATTTTTTTCCGAAGGCTGTACGATAAATAGTTTCTGAGATACAGCCAGCGACCATTCTTAGTTGTACACCCTGTACTTACAGGGTGTCCCCAGGATAGACACGAAATATTTTTAGATGATTCTTGAATATATTCTGCATTATCCTATGGAATTTTTTTATTTCCAATCCGATTTTTTATATATTTTTTTATTTTTCATATAATAAAGCCCTTGCAGGTGGCAACTTAGCGAAATCTTTTTAACAAATTTAATAATTACTCCGAGTAGACATCGTTTATGTTCAAAATGGAATTTAACTTTTTGATTCAAAATAAACCAATCTTTCATCATGTATCAAATTTTTAACTATTTTCAACACTAGTTTTCAAAATAAATTAAATGAAACGCGAACATAATGATTTATTTTTTTAAATTCCAAATTTGAACACTAATATATAATTCTTTAAGAGTTAACACTATCAAAAAAATTACAAGATAATTTCGATCTCAAATCACCTCAGCTACAAAATTTCATGTATAACTTTTTTTCGATGATCAAATACTTTAGCAGACTGGCTTCTTTTTATTGAACAGTGTTTTACTTTTTCAATCTACAACTTTCAACATTCAAGGGATGATTGTTCGAAAGCTAACCCGAATTGGAGATAAAAAAATTATACAGGACAATGCAGAATTTATTCAAGAATTACACTAAAAATATTTCGTGTCTATCATGGGACACCCTGTACTTACTTATAGACTTTTTTTACCCTTCAACCAATTTTTGCAGAATTCTGTAGAGTCTCACCCTGTAAGTTTAAAACTAAGTTTTGTATTCCTAGACTCCGTCGTTCGATCCTTCACCAGCCCCTAATTAAGGGTTGAATTTTTTATTTATTGACTAACTTTTTTCCTACTAGATTTTCGAAAAAAAGCATCAGTGCAAAGTTTTAGAGAAAGATGACGCCTTTTTTTCTCCCTATTTACTGTACTATTATATTTATAATAATCAAAATAATAACATAATAACAACACTGTTTAAATTTATTTTAATTTTGGATTTAATATTGAGATGATGTCAGTTATGTGTGTATATGAGTAATTTTGGGGTAAATAAAAGCAATTACTATACAAATATAAAAATTTTATTTAAGTTAATAAATTGTGATAAAGTAAGAAAATCAATTTATGCACTATACCTAAATTCAAAGATCACTATTGGAGATAAATCTGTTTCCCTCCGAATGTTTGCCGCTGTAACGGTATCTACATTTTCCATATGCGCCTGAAAAAATAAAATTATAATACTTAATACAAGCATTACAAAAACAGTGTAGAAATAATGTTTGAAAAAATAAAAATCCAGAAGGAAAATGCAGAAATACGATTTGATAAAAATATTCGTTAAATCAACAAATTTATCTGCAGATCGCTATTTGAAAGATGAAAGGATCGGCCCTTAATAGAGTTGTTAATAAACGAACTAATATTAACCTACTTGGAGTAATTGAAAAAACTTCAGAATTCTTAGCAAGTCCAACACTGAACTGGAGGTGTAGCAAATTCAAAACAAAGATATTTATATTAATCGTTTTACGTTTATATCGTTTCGTTTTTATACACAAAATGTGCAGCAGCATTTCCATTTGATTTACATATGGTGTCATAGGAGGGTGTAGAACCCCTAAATCCTATCACTAATGTTGGTATATTTTCATCATCTGGTTTTGAATTTACCCAATCGATTTTCATTATTTACAAACGAAATGTTGTCATTGTTTGGCTTTTCGAATAATTTACTGTTTAAAAAAATCATGATAATCTTTTATCACCTGTACAGGGTGTCCCAGTTTATATCGTCAGGATTTCACCAGTCGATAGTTTAGCGAAAATTAAAGGTGGTTTGTCTAATAAAATATGGTCGAATGTTGCTTCCTTTTTGATGTACAGGGCCTTAAAGAAAATAAATTATTTTAAATAATTTGCTATAAATCAATAACAAAAAAAGATAGCCTTCTGTAATTTTGCATTGATCTTTTTTTTTTATTTCTCTTATTAATAGTGGTTATTGCAATTATTTTATTTAGAACACAGAGGCATTCGTACGGGTTTCTTCAAAAACATTTTATTGAATAAACCGTACGCCACTGGTTTTTTTGCAGCACCAATATGCAGAGAGTATTTTCCATTCAATTTAGAAACTATTTCGTATCTTATAATTTTTTGATAACTTAACTCAAAATAACCTAATAGTACAGTAAATAAGGGAGAAAAAAAGGCTTCAAATAGACTTTTTTTACCCTACAGCTAATTTTTGTAGAATCTTCTAGAGGGTCATCCTGAAAGCAGTTTAAAACTGAGTTTGTGTATTCGTAGAACCCGCCCTTCCTTTACCAGCCCTCAATTAAGGGTTGGATTTTTTGTTTATTGAATAACTTTTTTCCTATTAAATTTTGGAAAAAAAGAGTCAGTACAAAGTTGTAAAGAGAAATATTTCCTATAACTTATCTTTCAAACTTTTTTTGATATTGTCGATATTTAAAAAGTTATTTAACAAATAAGTTGAAAATTTTGGGGAAAGGGTAGTAAGTAGTAGTAGTAAGTAGTACCTAACTAGAGAAAAATTTCCCTAAAATTTGCAACTTATTTGTTGAATATCTTTTTAAATATTGACAATATCAAAAAAATATTAAAAGGAAAGTTGTATGAAATATTTTTCTCTACAACTTTGTACTGATGCTTTTTTCGGAAATCTAATAGGGAAGAACCTCTTTAATAAATAAGAAAAAAAAAAGTTAAGTTATCAAGAAATTGTAGAATAAAAAAAAGTTTCTAAATTGAATGGAAAATACTCTCTGCATATTGGTGCTGCAAAAAAACAGTGGTGTACGTTTTATTCAATAACATGTTTTTGAAGAAACCCGTACGCACGCCTCTGTGTTCTAAATAAAATAATTGCAACCACTATTAATAAGAAAATACAAAAAAAAGATCTATGCAACATTTCAGAAGACTAACTTTTTTTGTTATTGATTTATAGCAAAGTATTTAAAATAATTTATTGTCTTTAATGCCTTGTAGGTACATCAAAAAGAAAGCAATATTCGACCATAGTTTATTAGACAAACCACCTTTAATTTTCGCTAAACTATTGACTGGTGAAATCCTGACGATATAAACTGGGACACCCTGTATATGTAACGACTTTATGCAATCGAAATTTATTGATTCTAAATGTTTGTGGCTCCGTTCATTATTAGTTTTTGAAAAATTAAATTAATAATTCGGTCTGATATTTTTGATAATTAAAAAAAGTCATGCAGGTCCGACAATATTTAGTGGGTTTTTATTTCTGTAAAAAATAGTTTGGTAATCTTTTAAAAAACAAATATGGTAATCCTGATAATGTTACATTTTTTCAAATTTTAGATATCCGCGTAATCTTCGCAAAATGAGAAGAATGATTCTGATTAAAGTTATTATGGATTCAGAAGGTACGAAGAAATGTGGACAAAACGTATGCAAAAACTCATTAATTTTGGGTGGGAACTATTCAACAAAATTTAAATTTTTTTAAAGATTAAAACGGAAAAAAGTTCTACAGTTATTATTTAAACATCTTACATTTTATATCTAATATTTTTATTTTAGTTGAACTAAAGATTTACATGTGTTGTCTTACTGACTAACTTGCACACTATACAGAGTTAGCCCCCGGCTTCAACCCTTGGGAAGCATGTGGAGTACAGAAATAACCGTAAATTATGCACCTCAACAGTATTCCATTTATATTAATTATTGTATTTTAATAAATATCTTGCAAATCGACACCCACTGCCAGTGTGTTAATACCACGTTCACCCAATTATCGTGCTTATATCAAATAAACCCGTATAATCTACCCCAACATATAAGAAATATAGGTAATATTTCATGTTCCTACTGTTTTACTACATACCTTTGTGATCGTGCGGACTTCTTATAGAGCGAGGTAATGGAGTGAAAGAATTTGAAATAGGAATGTTCCTTATATTGTCGTTTGCGTTCGATGATGTTGTTGATGGCCGAACTATTTTCATAAATTTTCCTCTTCGCCTTGCTTCAGAAGTTTCACATTCTCGGACTTTTGTCGAATCCAAGAACTTTAAATTAGGTAGATTATACAATACATAGTACCTATAATAGAAGAAAAATCAGAGTGGATAAAGTTGAAATGTCTACAAAGAGGAATGTAAACATTAATCAAAATATTTCAATTTACAAATTTTATTATTCAATTCAAATTTAATATTTATTACAAAATGTTTTACAATTGAGCTTTACATATACTTTATTTTCTATGTGTTTATTTTAGAATAAAATGTTCCGGTTATCTTTTATTCAAATGGTAAATTCAATTTAAAAATGAACAGTAGAAAATTCCGCTTTTTACTGCTTGAAAATTTTCAATTAAATATAAAATATGTCTTCATTAGACTAATTGAGAATTCTTACAAATTTTACGTTACCCCAAAATTAATTATTCTTAGCACAAAAATAAGTACATAATATTATATTTAGAATTTTTTTTTATTGTTAAATTTACCTACTAAAAGGAGTATAATTTTAAGGTTTTTTCATTCTATATTGCATCGTAGGTGGCCTTGCATACATGATTTTGTGGCAATAGTAAGTTGATCTTTTGAGACCAATTTGGTTAAAATCAGATAAAAATTTTAAAAATCTTAAATAAGACATTGAATTTAAAAATTTTAGAAAACATTTTTCTTCTCAAGAAGTGATAAACATTATTGTTCTAAAAAAGGTTTTCTTCGTTTTTATTTTTATTAATCCCAAGAAGAAAAATGAAGATGATAGGAGTAGTATTTTTTTATTGAACATGTTTTAAATTTCACAAAATAAAGTGCATATATTTTTTGGTGCTAGTTTTTTACAGTCCAGTTTTTGAATACAGACAATAATTGATACTAAAAATATTTTAAGGTAAATTTAAACTAGATCAATTTGATTTACTGTTTTCCTACCTAGGTCCCCAAACAAATTAGGTAACGTACATTATTATCTCCAATCAAAAAATGGACTGGACACTCATTTACTAAATTGACTCATAAATTCTGTAAAATGATTCTGATGGGAATTTTGTACAGACGACTGCTTTTAAGTAACCCCAGAAATAAAATCCATGTGATACAAATCGAAAGAACGAGCTGGATATTGTACTACTTTAATCTTTCGGTGTTATTTTTCTAATCAAATCAATTTGGTTTTTCATAATCAATAAAAATAATCAAATACTCAAATATCTGAATTATTTTTCAAGGATGTAGGTACTAAAAAGATGTCCCCTTTCAAAAAAAGTAATGAATGTCGATTAATATTTTGAAGAAAATCACCATGTTAAAATTTAAACATTATTACCTATATCTTTGGTAGTCCTCATCGTCATTATCTGCACCAGAAAGTTGATTTGGGCATGCTTTATTTCCTAGAAGACTGAGATAAGTTACATCTGGTAAATTATGAGAGATTTTTTCTAAAAGTAATTCAATATTACAAATCTGAAAGAAAAAATAGTATCAATTACTTTTGACGAAATACTGCTTACGAGTACAATAATTTAGTTCACATACAGGATGGACTAAATTTTAAAGTGGGAACTTGAGAATCAACATTCGATATCGAATTTAATGCCAAAAACTCTTAGATTTCGAGAAGAAGGCGTTGAAATTGGTCATGAAAACTAACAATGACTTTGAAATATTAGCTATTAGATGCTATGGATACAAAATGTTATTTCTCTACAGTTATCTTTTCATAGCCAGCTATGTATTTTTAATTTACAACTAATTGATCTGGAAGAATAAATGATTTTAAACTGAGTCTGACTTGGAGACTTTGCAGCTTATCAACTAATGATAAATAAAATGTTCTTCGTTAATGAAAAGAGGAGAAAAATAGTTTTTAAAGAAAATCATCGGTTCCCCCTCCTTACACCTCTGATTAGAATGAGGAAATTAAAACGCTCCAAATTGGATAAAAATATCTTAATTTATTTTATAGATATGTGGGAAAAACTGAAAATAAAATAACTCTATCATCATTGAGCTATAAGTTTATATGACAAATCCATATTATTTAGAGTTTTCGCGATTCTCAAAGTTTCTTAATTAAAATTTGGCCCTCCCCCGTAATTCATATGTCTGTGTTTCTGAATTGTATATTTAATATTATATTAAATGACGAAACAAATTACTTTGACTATAAATTTTTAATTAGATTGCCTATCTACTTAACTAAGGTAATTTACCTCATTTCGTATGTTGTATTTAATTATATCTTTGTTTAGCATTAATTGCACAAATTAAGTTAAATTCCTCCAGAGAATGGAACAAACCTTATTTTTGTTTAATGATAATGTATGAAGATGAGGTAGATAGGGTAGAATTAACGAATCCGTAAGTTCGTTATTATCCAGTACCAGTTCCTTTAAAAGTGGAAAGCCTTCTAATCCCCTTAATGTTACTAATTCATTATAGCTAAGATCTAGGCTTTGTACTTTTGGCCCATACAATTTTACTAAGGCCTCCGGTATTTTCTGACATCTCTGTCCGCTGTAACATAACTGAAACAAAATACATATCATGTTAATTAAATGCTGCTTTTTAAATCCCTGTCGAGATGGAAGTGGACGGAAATGGAAAATTTCTTTAGGAGGACTAGCTGTATTTTCAATTTCTTGGAAAGAACTTTTATAATAATGATAAAAATATTCGTAAAAGTTTCTTTCCTAATGAGTATTAAAAAATATATGTTGGTACTTAGACAGGATTATTTTAAAATTATAAGTAAACAGAAATTAATCAAACAAAAAGGTAATTAAGTAATTTCTTCTTTCGAGTTTTTTAAGAGAGTAATTAAATCAGAAAATAAAAATGACAGAGAAGTAACTGAATTTAAATCATGATTTATATTATTGAATTTAATTTTTGTATATAATCAGAAATGAAAGTACTGAAACTTTCCTTTGTTTAACAAGACGATTTTTAATCCTGCGCCAAAGTTCAACGTATGTTTACTCCCAGTCCAGACAACGACGTCCTAATCAAGTTTTACACTCGTAATGTAGGATCAAATCCTCATTCTGGTTTTTCAGCAAAATCACGTGGAGCATGAAATAACCGAAAACCTGCACTAGTTGCAAGTGATTATTTCAGTAACTATAAACTGGAAAATGTTATTAGCTACATACCTACTATATACATATTTCTGCCACTAAATACTACCTTAGGGTCAGAACTAGAAAATTAATTTTGGGCAAAACTTCAAAGTACTTAATCACTTCATCCTCCAGAGGGGACATGTGAACAATGCTTGTAAGCATATTGTCCCTAAAGTGAGATGAAAATATATTGCAAAATTTGTTTCAATGGAATTTTGTATGTGAGATTCTGGGAGATAAAATTAAAACTTAATATGGGTCATTAAGGATATGAATATTTATCCTTTAGTCTGCTGGGGTGGACAAACCCTTAAGCGATGATAAAATTTAATCGCATCATGTCTATTTTCTATATTTTAGGTATGTACTGTTATTAAAATGGAATTAAAAACAAAGATTTTGAAATTCTAGAACTTCTGATTTCTAAGGTTTGTTCAATATAAATTTTTACTTTCTTATACGAAGTAATAAGAAAGTATAGTAATCGTGATTTTTTTCGACTCCGAGATTTTGATGGTTTACACGTTTTGAGGGCCCCTGAATCCATTTTGACCATTTTCGCCATGTCTGTCTGTATCCACCATAATTCAAAAACGAGTTATCGGATTAGATTCAAATTTCATATTTAAAAGTTTGATCAAATTTGTGGGTGTCACATTAAATCTTTTTCATCTAGCACCAACACAAGTGACACTTACCTGAAGACATTTTTAGTTTTTTTGGGAATATCTTGAAAAATAAACAATTTAACATTGATTTAGAATTGAATTTTGAATAAATTTTGTTTGAACTTTTTTTTGAAATTCTGTAAAAAAAATTCAAAAAATATAACACTTTATTTTTGTCGTAAAATTCTGTTATAATGAGTGGGACAAGGACAGATTTATGTGTACTGCAATAAGTGCGAGAGATACTTCTGAAAATTATTAGAAAATTGCTGGAAACGCTCAAAATTGAAACACGATTTTTACAAGCAATTTAACTTAATTTCTTTAGGAATAGTAATTGTGGTACTATCCGTATAAGAAAGTCGTGTGTTGGACACATCAGATATTTTCTCATACCTGCACGAAAATTGCCACTTTATTTGCGTGAAATGCGGGAACAAAGTAGTTATAAAGTTGGAGATAAAAAGACGACTTTCTTTCATACCGTATAGATAGTAACGTACTTCAAAGTAAAAGAATCGGGTCACACTATTGTTTTCTCAATTAAATTATCTCTTGAATCCTGAAAACCGCATGTTTATATCTTTTCTCCTTTTCAAAATATTTGACTTTAAATTCAACCTAAAAATTCGCTTGGTAGGTTTCAATTGGCCAGCTATTTAGATCAGACTTGGCCTTCTGACTAATTAATTTTTCAATAAAACGTAAGTAAATGAACCTATTTTAAATCTTTTCAAGATTCTCTTTGTTATGTAATAAATTTTACAAGCAGTTAGGGTCGCCCACTTGTTTCAATAAATTAATATTGATTAACACTTATTAATGTGAAATTTAATTAAATCTTACCTTCTCCAATTTTTCCCCACTTGCCATCTGCAGAGTATAACTTAATTCGGAACGTAAATAGTTTTTGTACAATATGCTATTCCCCTGTTTGCTAAATTGATAATTGCTCGTTTCCAACACTACATTATACTGATAGACGACTAACGACGGTGAATGCTTATTAGTTATATACATTTTTCTGCTAATTATCTGCGATATTGTTCTCATAATTGTAAACAAAAATTATAATAAGCGATAACATTTGATATGTAGTAAGTTTTTTTAATTAACTTATAGGAGTAGAAGATTGCGATACATGTAGAACTAACTCGACTGAATGTAAATATGAAAACGTTGGTTGAACTTGATTAAATATTTTTCCATTGTACGAGTAGTAAAGAATAGAAGTATTATTTAATCTTATTTTGTAAAAGTATAAATTTCCTGTGAGAGTTTTCAATCTTAAATTAATAAAATATAATTTAGTTGTAATGGAAACTATCTTTGTTCCTGTAGCACTTCCATTAGTTTCAATACAAATTACAGGCACTCAAACTTTTATTCAAACCCCATCATCATTAATAACACAATTTTCAATTTGACGATTTGCACGAAAACCTAATTTGCCCACTCAATTAACCCCGTAACACATAATTAATAACATCCTCAACACTTCATTACTTTCACATAAAAATTCATGTAGTTTTATAAAAGTTTCAGCCCATCTATTAGCGTAGAACAAGTCCAACTCGGGAGGACGTGGAAAATCTTACACATTTGCTGATTGATGAGTCCGGGGGTAGAAGGGGCGCAAATCTCATTATATAATTATGTCACAACTTCAGTCACAGCTGCGAATCGTTCAGCGATGTATAACATCGTCTTCCAATTTGGTTGGAAAAGGCCCAGTTAGGATTACAAATTGGCCGGTTGCAATCCACATATGTAGGTTACGTGGTGTAATTAGAGAATTGTAATCTAATTTTCGCGAATCGATAAGTTTAATTTAATAAGTTCAATTCAGGATATAGCGCAATAGCGCAATAATTGAGAGAAATGTTCGTGTGGATACTATAGATTTAGTAGGAGTTTAGGTTCAGTTTTTTTGTTAAACTGTCGTTTTTAGAGACATTTTTTAAAAGATTTAGCACAAGTGATTTTAATATGCTAAAAATCAATTTTTAGTTTTTTGCAATTTTAATAACATTTCCGTCATTTTTGGAGGGGGCAAAAATTTATACTTTCATTCCATATTAATTTACAAGTTTTATCAAATTTTGAACTCTTTATCAATTATTTTCAGGTTCCTACAATGTAAAAGCTAATTTGGCTGGCCTACTACTTTATGAAGCAAGTTTTATTATATTAGCCAAGTGGTCTCATGATGAGACATTAAGACAGTTATTTGAATAAAAAATATCTGATGTGCCCAACACATGACTTTCTTATACTTACGGATAGTATCACAATAATTACTTTTCCTAAAGAAATTAAGTTAAATTTCTTGTAAAAATTTTGAAGGTTTCCAGCAATTTTCAAATAGTCTCTGTCGCACTTATTGCAATACGCCTAAATCTGTCCACGCCTTGTAACCGAATTTTACGACAAAAATGTGTTTTATTTTAGATTTTTGATCTATTACTCACTTAAAAAAATCTCCCGGTATGAAATTACATTTATTTATTCATTATTCTTGTTTTCGGTACCATAGAAACCAGTAAAATAAAAAAAAACTAATGGTCCGTCCTTCTGTGATTCGAACCCGGGACCTTCCGTTTGGCAGCCATATAATGAGACACATGATTTACCTCGACCATCGGATTCAACTATCAACGCGCGCTTTGAGAAATATAAACTGTTTTAAGAATATCTAGTTTTTTTGAAATTTTTTTGACGGAATTTCAAAAAAAAGTTCAAACAAAATTTGTTCAAAATTCAATTCTAAATCAATGTTAAAGAATAAAAAAATCTCATAAATTGTTTATTTTTCAAGATATTCTTAAAAAACCTAAAAATGTCATCAGGTAACTGTCACTTGTTTTGGTGCTAGATGAAAAACATTGAATGTGGCACCCACAATTTTGTTTAAACTCTTAAATATGAAATTTGAATCAAATCCGATAACTCGTTTTTGAGTTATGGTGGATACAGACAGACAAACAGACAGACAGACAGACAGACAGACAGACAGACAGACAGACAGACACACAGACAGACAGACACACAGACAGACATCATGGCGAAAATGGTCAAAATGGATTCAGGGGCCCTCAAAATGTGTAAATCCATCAAAATCTCGAAGTCGAAAAAAATCACGATTACAATACTTCCTTATACTACGTATAAGAAAGTAAAAACGTTGTTTCTATTTAAAATTGGTTTGTTTATTTGTTTAATTATTTGTATAATAAAATGTTTCTTTTATTGTAATTTTTAGTTTTCGTAACAAGTTAGCTGAGACAGTCATTTGTTTCACAAACAGATCAATCACGGCACACCTATAATAGATTTATTCTTTTTACTTTCTTATACGTAGTATAAGGAAGTATTGTAATCGTGATTTTTTTCGACTTCGAGATTTTGATGGATTTACACGTTTTGAGGGCCCCTGAATCCATTCTGACCATTTTCGCCATGATGTCTGTCTGTGTGTCTGTGTGTCCGTGTGTCTGTGTGTCTGTGTGTCTGTGTGTCTGTGTGTCTGTCTGTGTGTCTGTCTGTATCCACCATAACTCAAAAACGACTTCTCGGATTTGATTCAAATTTCATATTTAAGAGTTTGAACAAAATTGTGGGTGCCACATTCAATGTTTTTCATCTAGCACCAAAACAAGTGACAGTTACCTGATGACATTTTTAGGTTTTTTAAGAATATCTTGAAAAATAAACAATTTGTGAGATTTTTTTATTCTTTAACATTGATTTAGAATTGATTAGAATGATAGTTGAATCCGATGGTCGAGGTAGACCATGTGTCTCATTATATGGCTGCCAAACGGAAGGTCCCGGGTTAGAATCCCAGAAGGACCGGACCATTAGTTTTTTTTTATTTTACTGGTTTCTATGGTACCGAAAACAATAATAATGAATAAATAAATGTAATTTCATACCGGGAGATTTTTTTAAGTGAGTAATAGGTCAAAAATCTAAAATAAAACACATTTTTGTCGTAAAATTCGGTTATAATGAGTGGGACAAGGACAGATTTATGCGTATTGCAATAAGTGCGACAGAGACTATTTGAAAATTGCTGGAGACCTTCAAAATTTTTACAAGAAATTTAACTTAATTTCTTTAAGAAAAGTAATTATTGTGATACTATCTGTAAGTATAAGAAAGTCATGTGTTGGGCACATCAGATATTTTAAACTGAAAATATGCAATAACTTCGTTATTTATAAAAATAAAAATATGATGTTATACATTTTTGGAAAGCTGAGAAAAAATCCTTTCTAATGAATCCATAGCCAACTATGGTCTCTATTTAAAAAAATACAACTTTATGTCATAACTCAAAAACAATTGAACGGAATTAAAATTTGATTATATCATCTTGTTTCAAATTAAAATCTCTATAAAAAACATAGAAAGTATATTTTTTTGTAACTTTTCAATTAACCGAGATACACTGACTTGAGAAATTCGGTAAAAAATCAGTTTTTGCTTGTAACACAAAAACAAAAGAAGGTAGACATTTCGTGTTTCCACCGTTCAATTTGTCTTAAAAAGTTGACCTAAAAATTTGCTATCCGTTTTCTTCTAACTGCAACAGAAATCCTAGATACCCTGTAATCCCATCGAAAATGCTCCACCCTGTACAATTTAAAAAAAAAATTTAAAAAGCATTAAAATTTTTTCTAAAAGTAACTCTGAAGGTCATGCGATCATTTTCTAGTTAATCATGACATTAAATTACCATCTAAAGCAAATTCTATAAAAAAATTAGCCAATTGGTTCTAAAATTATGAGGCAAAATTCCATTAACGACAATTGTACAAAGTGTTTTTGAATTGCGTTAAAAAAAGCCTAAAAGTAACACTGAAGTCCATAAGAAAATATCTGATGTGCCCAACACATGACTTTATTATACTTACAGATAGTATCACAATAATTACTTTTCCTAAAGAAATTAAGTTAAATTTCTTGTAAAAATTTTGAAGGTTTCCAGCAATTTTCAAATAGTCTCTGTCGCACTTATTGCAATACGCATAAATCTGTCCTAGTCCCACTCATTATAACCGAATTTTACGACAAAAATGTATTTTTTCTACAAACGTTAGTAAAAATTGAATTTTCTACACGGCCCACTGCAATTAAAAGTGTCATATTAAATTGAAAACGCGTTAAAAGTAAATCACGTGATTTACTTTTAACACCAGTGTTAAAAGTAAAATGTGAGGTTAGGTTATATGACTTAACATTGCCTTTATTTCTTTATTATCAAGTATAATTTGGTGGACAACACATTTAACGTTGCTCTACTAGAAGCTTCCTCTATTTCTATTGGATTTGCGTTGGAACTCATCTTTAGTTTAATTACTTTTGAGGTGATTACTTTTGACAAGCATGTCACATTTAAGATTTTTCCGTAAATGTCACAGACCACAGACTACTATTTTCTTTTAGGTAATTTTTGGAATTTTTAATAGGACTTTGAAATGCATTTTATTGTGTTTGTAGAAAAAATAGTGTATGATTTACGTGTTAAAAGTGATTTTATTTTGTTCGTAGGGTTGCTCCACTCGCTGCGCTCGTTCCGCAATCTTCCCCACTCTCAAAATAAAATCTTTCTTTTAACACTTGTATCATAAATAACTATTATTTTAGATTTTTGACCTAAAACTCACTTAAAAAAATCACCCGATATGAAATTACATTTATTTATTCATTATTATTGTTTTCGGTACCATAGAAACCAGTAAAATAAAAGAAAACTAATGGTCCGTTCCTTCTGAGGGACCTTCCATTTGGCAGCCATATAGTGAGACACATGTCTACCACCTCGACCGTGGGATTCAACGCGCGCTATGAGAAATATAAAGTGTTTTAAGAATATCTAGTTTTTTTGAAACTTTTTTTACGGAATTTCAAAAAAAAGTTCAAACAAAATTTGTTCAAAATTCAATTCTAAATCAATGTTAAAGAATAAAAAAATCTCATAAATTGTTTATTTTTCAAGATATTCCTAAAAAACCTAAAAATGTCTTCAGGTAACTGTCACTTGTTTTGGTGCTAGATGAAAAACATTGAATGTGGCACCCACAATTTTGTTCAAACTCTTAAATATGAAATTTGAATCAAATCCAATAAGTCGTTTTTGAGTTATGGTGGATACAGACAGACAGACAGACACACAGACACACACACACACACACAGACAGACAGACATCATGGCGAAAATGGTCAGAATGGATTCAGGGGCCCTCAAAACGTGTAAATCCATCAAAATCTCGAAGTCGAAAAAAATCACGATTACTATACTTCCTTATACTGCGTATAAGAAAGTAAAAAAATTAGTGCATGCAAACTATTTTAATTAAACTTTTTTGAAAAGTTTTTACCGAACTTCCACGTGCCATATCTTAAAATTAGGTTAGTTTAGGTTCGTGTAGGTTACAGGTTCATATAAATTTTTGTTAGAATAAGCCATTCCTTACAATCTTTTGCAATTTTTTGACAACACCCTATATAATTATATATATATATATTTATATATATATATATATAGATTTCTGTATGTAAACAACATGTACTTTGTAAATCAGAGATAGATGGCGCCACTATATAAATAAAAATTTTTGACGGAATTTCAAAAAAAGTTTCAAACAAAATTTGTTCAAAATTTAATTCTAAATCAATGTTAAAGAATAAAAAAATGTCGTAAATTGTTTATTTTTCAAGATATTCCTAAAAAACCTAAAAATGTCTTCAGGTAAGTACCACTTGTGTTGGTGCTAGATGAAAAAGATTTAATGTGGCACCCACAATTTTGTTCAAACTCTTAAATATGAAATTTGAATCAAATCCGTTAAGTCGTTTTTGAGTTATCGTGGATACAGACAGACACACAGACAGACACACAGACAGACATCATGGCGAAAATGGTCAAAATGGATTCAGGGGCCCTCAAAACGTGTAAATCCATCAAAATCTCGAAGTCGAAAAAAATCACGATTACTAAAGGTACTTCCTTATACTTCGTATAAGAAAGTAAAAATTGGTGAAGTGGTCCCAAAACTATGGGACATTAAGACGAAAATTTGTACATATATCAAAGGTGATTTTAAAATGCGGTAAAAAAATTCTACAAGTTACGCTGAAGATCACGTGATTTTATTAAAATTACCCAAGTACCTACCTAGTCCGAAAATTGTGACACTCTAAGCTAGTCACCAGACGAAAATTTTTTCATAATTTTCAAAAGTGGTAAAAAATTTCTACAAATGACGCCGAAGACTATACGTGGTTATTTTTTAGTTAAACTACCTATTAAAGTAGATTTTTTCAAAATAAGTCGTGGTTCCAAAACTGTAAAATGATTATGAAATTTTAATGAAATCTGATTATGATCTTGAAACAGAAATTACCTACAATTCAAATCTTTTTCTTAGTAATTCAACTTTAATTGTTATTTTCATCCATATTAATTTTAATATACTCAAACTGTACTAATCATCCTCATCGCTCAGTCTATTCGAGCTCAGATCTATCACTAAATGCGAAATGTTTGCAGTAAATTCCTAGAAATCGGGATAACTTCCAAATTACAGAATTATATTATTATGGTCCATTAATACAGCAGTAATACTCTTGCTTTGACGGCTAACTTAATGCATCGGTATTAATTACAAATTAAACATTGGCATAAAGTAGCTTACATACTGTTACACTGTTACACATACTACAGCTAGTCTCCTGGCTCAGGTACAAAATATTAATCATTGACATAAATAATTAATAAGCACATCGTGGTAACTATTCCAAATGTTCTCGATGCAAATTAATCTTCGTAATGTATGATTGAATTAGTTATAAGTAGATAATTTATATGTATAATCAGGCCTATTAGAAGAGGCATTAATAAATAGGTAAAAAACGACTTTTATCTACTACCAATTCATAATAGCCTTGATTTGACATTAATTTGAGTAAGGTAAGTCAGATTATTACGCAACATGTGTTTTAAAGAAATCATTACCACACTGAAATTTCAACAAGAAAATTCTTTCTTACAAGTATTTATAGCACAATTTTTACAATTTAGTATCTTTATAGGAAAGTTTATATTTGTAAATGTCTAATTATAATATAATATATATTGTTTAATTCTTTAAAATTTGTGATTAACATTGAGTAATGACACTTCATACTCTTAAGTTTGATTTTTTGAAACCTGGAGAATTTTATAATAGCGTATCTACCTAGAAAAAACCGTAACTTCACGTTAGATAACTGAAAAATTTTTTAGTTTATTTTATAATAAATTAGTTTTATATTTTAATAATAAATATAACACGGTCTACGTCTCAGATTTTTTGGTGTATAAATTGTTTAATTATTTGAAAATTTATGATTCAAATTCATTGTTGTGTAGCGCTGGCTAGTTTTTACACAACTTAGGTTAGGTAGTCCAGTACGACAACTTGACAACAACTACTGAGCAATGTCGCTGGAGATAAATTCAAAATTCATTTTTAATTATTTGGACAGTAGAAGATAAAATGTTGTATATTACACGTGGGATATATACACATTAACATATTCGTCTGATTACAGAACTCGTCTACGACTCGTTCTGCAATTTCCAGACTCTTATGTTAATGATGTTCATATCCCACTTATAATATAAATAACTATTAATTCGCGCCATCTAAGCTGCATTGATCATTATACTCTTTCAAAATGCATTTCAAACTTTGTTCTTAATTAGTTTTCGATTTTTTATTTTTTGATATTTTCCTTTAACGTTTTATTTATAAAATATCTGATGTGCCCAACACATGACTTTCTTATACGGATAGTATCACAGTAATTACTTTTCCTAAAGAAATTAAGTTAAATTTCTTGTTAAAATTTTGAGGGTGGTTTCCAGCAATTTTCAAATAGTCTCTGTCGCACTTATTGCAATACGCATAAATCTGTCCTTGTCCCACTCATTACTACCAGATTTTAGGACAAATAAATAACAGAATACTTATCAAAATTCCACAGTGCGAAAAATGCTTGATATCTTTGAATTTGCTGTAGCTAAACTTTGAAGATTTATAAAATACTTCGCAGTTTTGGTCAACGTTTCACTCAAACAAACTGTGCAGTGCACAATAATCCTTCTCATCAAAATATTTCGATCTTTTGCCTTTGACAGCTGTTTGACTAACAATCTCTTCTTCTTCTTCGTACTTGGATTGCAAAGCAATGTCAAGTTTTTGGTGTTTGGCGATATAGCCACTCTCACCAGGATTGGATTAATTGGTTTTCACTTTTTAAATTTTTATAACTTTATTCGAGCTCTTCGTGTGTTTAATGCAAATAGAATCTTTAGTATAAAAACAAATATATTTCTGTAATGTAAACAACAGCCACTCAGAGATAGATGGCAACACTATATAAATATGTAAATAATTTATAATTATTAAAAAACGGCGCAAAATAAAACACTTTTGTTACTTTGTCGACACGTCTAAAAATTGAAAGAGCATTCACAAAAAATTTGGCGTCGATATCTTTAATGTAGATTTACATGCATAATACAATTTCACGACTTTATTGTATATATTAGAAAAAATTTTAATCGAGTTGCCATGATATCTAAAACAAAACCGTAGCCGTTGTAGCCGTCGATCTTTTCAAATAGTAATGCTACAATCGATTTCCTCAACGGTATAGATTTCTGTATGTAAACAACATGTACTTTGTAAATCGTAGATAGATGGCGCCACTATATAAATAAAAAATTTTGACGGAATTTCAAAAAAAGTTTCAAACAAAATTTGTTCAAAATTTAATTCTAAATCAATGTTAAAGAATAAAAAAATGTCGTAAATTGTTTATTTTTCAAGATATTCCTAAAAAACCTAAAAATGTCTTCAGGTAAGTACCACTTGTGTTGGTGCTAGATGAAAAAGATTTAATGTGGCACCCACAATTTTGTTCAAACTCTTAAATATGAAATTTGAATCAAATCCGTTAAGTCGTTTTTGAGTTATCGTGGATACAGACAGACACACAGACAGACACACAGACAGACATCATGGCGAAAATGGTCAAAATGGATTCAGGGGCCCTCAAAACGTGTAAATCCATCAAAATCTCGAAGTCGAAAAAAATCACGATTACAATACTTCCTTATACTACGTATAAGAAAGTAAAAACCCTAATTGATGGAAAAAGAAAAAACATAGTACCATTATTTTCAGTAGACAGTGGTCACACTTTCTCTGTACTACCTCACATTCGCTTCCTTTGATAGCAAGAGAGAGGGAGAAAATAATGAAATTCTGAATATTCTATGTAATATTTTAAGTTTTATTATAAATGTTTGTATTAATGTATTAATGTATTAATTTGAAGTTGGTTTTGTATTATATTAAGTCAAATGGACATTGATCATTAAACCACAAAAAGACTTTGTTCCTAAGATATTTTTCTTTCATAATAAATAATTTCAAATATGATACAAGACATTGTTTAAAATTCTTGAAACTCGAGAAATTTATGTTCCATAGTTTTCTTGTTTTCATTGTCCTTGTTTACAAAAAATTTCTACAATTTAACTCATACGTCTATATTGAATAACTCCAACTGTATCAAGAATAGGAACTAACCTTCAATGCTTGTTTTCTGTTTTCTAAAAATGTGGCTGCATTTCCTCCAGTTGTCGTGGTTATTTCTCTGTTATTGAAATTGAAATCAATGTTATTTATTTTTGTGTACTAAATTCGAATGTTTGCGGATGCTCATAAATTTTTGTCTATTTTTATAAAATCGAAATCAAGTAAATCAAGCGGTTATAATATAACCAACAAGTTCAATAATTTTCAAGTGCCACAACCCATTTTTAGTTTTAGCTAGAGTTAACTTAAAATTACTGTAAAAAAATCTTATTTTTACACTTTTTTATTCTAGTAACTCATACACCAGCAGACGTCTATTTACATCGATTTCTGGAACACATTTTGTTGCGTACACTCATCAAGCTAAAGTAATATGATGGGATATAACAGGTAATTTACTGAAACGAGTTTCATTCTACTTAACTAAGAGAAATCAGATTGTTTGTTTGGGATCAAATTTCGGGGCGTCCACTGATGTGCCCCATGGTAGCCACTTAGGAACTATTCTGTTATCTTGATTTATAAATGACCTAAGACCTAGGGTTATATTTGACTTTTGTGTGGTTTCCTTAGAGGTTTTAGAATAAATGATGGATAGGAATTGGTTAGAAAGTGACTAGTTTTTATTTCGGTAAATTCAAATAATAAATTTATAGTTTTTCCAGTCCTGAAGATCACTTTTTGAAAGTTTGTAGTTTCTTACATTGATGTTGATATACTATTTTGATTTATAAACAGAAATACAGACGAAATTTATTTGTAATACAATTTATATTTTGAGTAGGTACATTTAATTATATTGTTGTTTTTTTCGAAATGGTCAGAAACTTTCTAAATTAATTTCTGCACCGTTGTAATTGAGTAAAAATGTGAAATTTCAGTGACATTTTATAAATTTCTAAAGACTATCCTTTGAAAAGTTAATTAAACTGTATTCTAAGTGAAAATTCGAAAATTTCTCAAACTTAATTAATGTAGAAAATTAACACGAACTAATTTAATTTTTCTTACCATAAGCACAAAAATATTCTAAAATATTTTCCATAAGTTTGATGATGTTTTTCTTAATTGAGGGAACATTAAGCAAGACGGTTTTCTTAGTGAAAATCAGTTAATCCAATGTAGAGCTACGAATTTTCAAACAGGATGATGTAGAAAATTGATCATATTTTTTTTCATACTACTTAAACTTGATGACTTTTTTAAATAAAAGTGACGACTTGGCTATATTATAATATAATTTCCTCTAAATCCGCTAAAAGGTTCCAAATTTACATTTATTTTTTAAATCAGTCACTTTTTGATTTTTTTTCTACATTGTTTTATTATACATTTACTACCTGTACTGTAATGAGATTCATTACGATACAGATTTTTCATTACGGTACAAGTGTACAACCAATAGAAATGCAACATTACAGCAATATTCCGTCAATATCAAATATTACCATGAACATCTGACAGATCTAAAATTTAACAATACTTCCTTATACTTCGTATAAGAAAGTAAAAATTAACAGCTCATTTTGATTTTCTGACATTTCCGAGTTTATGATAAAGTTGCCATAATATTTATTTCCTTATTTTTTATTATTTTGACTAGTCGTAGAAAAATAGTGTATGTAACTCACATTAATTTAATGGCTATTAAGACATACTGGTATCTTAATAGACTAGATTTAATATAACGTAAATGTGGGGTTATGATTTCTGTTATTTTTTCTTTAATAAGCTAATAACGTGTAAATACTCTGTGTAAAATCGCATATTTTTTCTAAATCCGACCTGCTGTTCTATAACGATAACATTTTAAAAATTTCGCTTAAAAATTTGTCTGAAAATATTTAACATTTTAAAAACTTTGCAAAAATGTATGGCGAGTGTAAACTTTTAGTTATATGAAAACACAAAACATAATCCGCTCAGCGGTTTTAAAATAGTGACCCTTTAAACTAGGAAAATGAAATGAAATTTTACAAACATAAAATTTAGACATACCCACTGTCTTGAAAATATTATAAATTTGTTGTATTGTGGTGAAATTTACTTTATTCGAAACCTGAATGTTCGTTTTACAGAAAAAAATCAAGACCTTTTTATGTGGTGATTTCAGATGTTTTTTGTGGCTTCAAAGTTGAACATAAAAAATGTCAGAATTTTCGAACGGCTGCTTTAAAAATCACAGTTTTGGAATCGCTGGTTCAGTTTTGGTCAACAAGCATTTATGTATAAACGGATTGACCGTTTTTGTTTAAGAAGGCCAATAAACTGTTTATAAGAATTTACTATATATACAGGGTGATTCAAAATTCGATGTAGATATTTTAAGGACGTATTGTTGGGATCAAAATAAGACTTTTTTTTCAAATAAACATGTGTCCTAAAATGCATCCCCTTCGAGCTACAGCCACTCTAACTTGCGTAAAAAAACGATTTTTTTAAAATTGTGACTATAATAACGGATCAAATCTTCTGAAAATTGGCATGCCCCCATTTTTTTAGGCACTCTTTTTATTTATTGCTTCAAAAATTATGTAGAAACAGTTTATAGGGAAGTTGAAGGAGGGGAGGGGGTGCATTTTAGGACACATGTTTATTTGAAAAAAAGTCTTATTTTAATCCCAACAATACGTCCTTAAAATATCTACATCGAATTTTTAATCACCTTGTATATATATATATATATATGTTTTTTAAACCACAATTGGTGTTTTTAAAAATTACATCTAATGACTATGATTCTTCAATTTTTTTTTTGTGCCTCAGGTTGGCATTAGTCATTTTGCATTCGTATAAATCGGCTGGAAACTCATGTTTTGCCGGGCTAGACCGGCAAAAACTAGGAATTTTTAGTTTATCGATTGGCATCATTGAAATCATAAAGAAAATTTGTATTTTCCATAGAAACGGATTATTATTTCTGTTATTCGGCTACTACTGTCAGTGTCAATTTTAAGTATCGCGTGTTACCAATAAAAAAAAATCCCTAATACCAAATATTTAAACAAATATTTTGTAAATTTTATTTATCTACTACCAATTCATAATAGCCTTAATTTGACATTAATTTGAGTAAGGTAAGTCAAATTATTACGCAACATGTGTTTTAAAGAAATCATTACCACACTGAAATTTCAACAAGAAAATTCTTTCTTATAAGTATTTACAACACAATTGTTACAATTTAGTATCATTATAGGAAAGATTATATACGTAAATGTATAATTTTAATATAATATAAATTGTTTAATTCTTTAAAATTTGTTATTAACACTGAGTAATGACACTTCATACTCTTAAGTTTGATTTTTTGAAACCTGGAGAATTTTATAATAGCGTATCTACCTAGAAAAAACTCTAACTTCACGTTAAATAACTGAAAAAATTTGTAGTTTTATTTTAGAAAAAATTAGTTTTATATTTTAATAATAAACATAACACGGTCCATGTCCCCGAGTTTTTTTGTCTATAAATTGTTTAATTATTTCAAAATTTATAATTCAAATTAACTGTTGTGTAGCGCTGGCTAGTTTTTACATAACTTAGGTTAGGTTAATCCAGTACGACAACTTGACAACAACTACTGAGCAATATCGCTGGAAATAAATTCAAAATTCATTTTTAATTATTTGGACGGTAGTAGATAAAATCTTGTATATTACACGTGGGATATACACACTTTAATATATTCGTCTGATTACAGAACTCGTCTACGACTCGTTCTGCAATTTTCAGACTCTTATGTTAATGATGTTCATATCCCACTTATAATATAAATAACTATTATTTAAATAAACTTCGGCACAAAAAATAGTGTGTATTACACGCCTAGAAACTGTTTTGCGAGTACTCGTAGTTGCGGGCCTCGGCCTACGGCCTCTGCTCGCAAACCCTACTCGCACTCGCAAAACTCTTGTTTCAAGGCTAGCAATACAAATAACTATTGGAACCGCTATTTGGATTTTTGGTAAACTTGGCTAATGTAGCTAACAACGATTTTGGAAAAAATTTGAAATTACCTTATTAATTAAGATCTCTTGATTACGAAAATGCTAAAATTAAGCGGCGGTCTCCAATATTTCCAAAGTTATAGTAGTTTGAAAACTTGAAACATCCAATGTTTGGATGTGTAAATTAAGCACTTTTATCAACTTTTATCCACTAAAAATTAACTCACTAGTACCTATTGCACTAATTATTAATTAATTAATCATTACCATTTAATATTATTGATGAAAACCCTATTTTTAAAGCATTTTATTTTTTTTTTGTTTTGCTGTCAAAGGAATTTCCATTCCCTTGATTTTAAATTTTAAGGTTAGATTTAGCGTTTCAAAATAAACGTGCTAAATAGAGTAATAAATCGTTTTTACTAAAATGTATTGGTTGATTAATCATTAGTTAGTGCAATAGAGTCTATTGAGTGCATTTTTAGTGAATAAAAGTTGAAAAAAGTGCTTAATTTACACATCCAAACTTTGGATGTTTCAAGTTTTCAAACTCATATACCTTTGGAAATATTGGAGACCGCCGCTTATTTTTAGCATTTTCGTAATCAGGAGATCTTAATTAATAAGGTAATTTCAAAATTTTTCCAATATCGCTGTTAGCTACATTCGCCAAATTTTCCGGATTTTTTTATAATTCACTCTGTTGCAAAGATGAATGATAGATTTCTTTTGGGAAAAATCACGAACTGTTTATATTATTTTTGTGGCCTTAAATCGCCTTTCTAAAAAATAAATCGGATTTTTCGAGGGTAAATATTCTAAAATTGCAGTTTTGGAAACACCCGTAGAATTTTTGTTAAAATAAGTTATTTCAAAGCTGTATACACTTTGTATAAAGTTATGTTAAAAATGTGAACTGTTTTTGACATAAATATTTATACAAATATCTCAATTTTACTGATTTTCACACCCTTAACTCTAAATTAACGACAAGAAATCAGTGTCATCAGCAATTCCAATTAATATATGCATTTATAAAATTAATAGCCTCTCCCCTTGCTAATTACATTCTCTTGCAAATCAATAACATATATCACCACAGTCAGTCCACGAAACCACACATATCGCACTTCCATCCCACCCCCACCATCAACAAACACATAAACAACAGTCGTTATTAGCAAAATTTAGAACCCGGTCGGAATCTTAATTGTACCAATCATTTGCCACCGTAAACAAAAACAAATATATTACTTACGCGATTGTCAACAAATGTCACAGCACTAGGTAGCATATCAAAGTCAGTCATTGTTGGAAGCAGTGAAGCACTACGGTTACCACCAGACGTTCACACACCACTAGATGTGAAATCCTTTTAGTCCTGCACCGGTCATTAATTTGATACTGTAAGGAGTATTTGATTACTTGTCTTGGTAGTTTGTATCATGTTTCGGTAGGTAACTACTCGTACATCATGTCGCATACATTGAACGCAAATAATACAAAAGGGGGGAGGAGGATGAAATATGAAACGAACTCTTAGATAAGGTTCATCAAAGTGATAAGGAGTTTATCTGGATTTGTTTAATTTTAGATTAATGTTTAAAATGTAGACAATTATCAATCAGTGTCACCGTACGGATGAAATTAATGATTCTTTAGTTTAAAAAATGAGTTTCAGGCAAAGTTATATCCTGGACATTTTTTTGTAGCTGCACAATTCAATAATGATGTTATTCATAAATTCAGGATATAAAAGTCTCGTTTTATTTGTTTATTTGATAACTTTACATAATAAGAAGCAATAACCTTCAGGTCTATTTAATAACAAGCCACTGCACATTTATTTTATAGAGATAAGATTACATTTCTAAATTGTAAATTTAGTTTAATGCATCATGCATAAAGCATCTCGATTTTTACTTTCTCATATGAAGTGATAAGGAAGTACATATAGTATCTAATCATGATTTTTTCTATTCGAGATTTTGATTTTTGGTGGAGTTAAATAATAAATATATTATTAAATATAATTACCTATAACTAGTTCATTTTTTAAATTTTTTTTGATAAAATTAATACCACTGAATTTTTCTAGGTGTCTTCCGACCTGAACTGAATTGAGCTTTGCTGAAATATTTCCAAATATTTTCGAACTAACACGATTTTACTCCGTTGGGTCGATATACAGGGTGTGTCATGACGAGTTGACAGTAGACATAACTCTATTACTAAGCACAATTTGATTCTAAAAATTGGTACACACCCATTATACAATGTGCTCTATTTAATGAAAATATTGCCATGTTTCTGGGACTTCCAGTTATACCGGAAGTAGACACAAACTTTGTTATTTTAAATGGAACACCCTGTATATTTTTGAATTTTTAGATAGGTACTACACTTCATTTTAGACATAAAAGTATTAAGGTTGTATGATCCTAACATTAACGGTATTATAATTATTTACACTTTTTCATTTTTTTTATAAAAACATAGATGTAAATAAAAATTCAAATCTTGATAATGACACATTTTTTCCAAATTTTTTTTATTATGTTTAAGGTAGGAATATACAAGAAATAAGCTGATGTAGTTTTAGAAAACTTGCTTTATACAGGGTGTTGGTGGTTGCCCGTTCATTTTTAAAAACTTTAATCAATGATAACTTAATTTTTTTAAATGGGTCACCCTATATATTTCTAGATTTTCGAATTCAACACTTAATTCGAGACATAAAAGTATTAAAGTTGTAAGGTCTTAAAATTAACGGTATTATAATTAATTACGTTTTTTAAAAATTAACGGTCAATCACAAGCACCCTGTATAAAATAAGTTTTTAAAAACCATATTACCATGTTTCTTGTACATTTCTGCGTCCACTAAAATTTGTTTTGTTTTTTGAAAGAACGTGTCATTAGTAAAATATGAATGTTTGACTCTAAGTTTTGTATTGAAAAATTGGAAGAAACATAATTACTTAATTAAAATAAATAAAATAAATAAATAAATAAAAATAAAAAATATTAAATTAAATATAATAAAAACAAATTTTAGTGGACGTAGAAATGTATAAGAAACATGGTAATATGGTTTTAAAAAATTATTTTATATCTACAGGGTGCTTATGGTTGATCGCTAATTTTTAAAAACCTTGAAAATAGGAAAAAACGTAATTAATTATATAACCGTTAATTTTAACACTTTACAACCTTATACTTTTATGTCTAGAATTAAGTGTAGAATTCGAAAATGTGGAAATATATAGGGTGTTCCATTTAAAAAAATAAAGTTATCATTGATCAAAGTTTTTAAAAATGAACGGACAACCACCAACACCCTGTATAAAGCAAGTTTTCCAAAACCATATCAGCATATTGCTTGTATATTCCTACTTCAAACGCAAGAAAAAACTTTGGAAAAAATGTGTCATTGTCAAAATTCGAATTTTTATTTACATCTATGTTTTTGTAAAAAAAAAATGAAAAAGTGTAAATAATTATAATACCGTTAATGATAGGACCATACAACCTTAATACTTTTATGTCTAAAATGAAGTGTAGAATCTAAAAATTCAAAAATATACAGGTTGCTCCATTTAAAATAACAAAGTTTGTGTCTACTTCCGGTATAACCGGAAGTACCAGAAAGGTGGCAATATTTTCGTTAAATAGAGCACATTGTATAATGGGCGTGTACCAATTTTTAGAACCAAATTGTGTTTAGTAATAGAGTTATGTCTACTGTCAACTTGTCGTTACACACCCTGTACAGTGAGGATCTAATTTTGCTGAACATAGAGTTATTCTCCTATGATTAGTTTTAAATGACGCAGGTCAGAGTCTCTGTTACCATTTCATCTCCAGAATAAAGCGTAAAATTATGACAGTTGGTTTATCGCCATATTTTCGATTAGATATCAATTAGCGGAAATTACTTAAAAATTGATCAGTAAAATTTGACTTTTTTTCGGGCATACGAAAAAAGTCATATTCTTTTTCATTTCTATTTTTACAGTTGTTCAAACAATAACCTGACATTTCTTATTTTTCACAACACAAAATTACATCGTTTCACAGGAAATATAAAATATAATAGATACCTAAAATATAAAATTAATAACCATTGTTTATGCATTGTCGTTCACTTCCCACCATTTTGGCTCCAAGATAGCGGAGCAATCCACAGGAACTCTACTCTGCCTTAGTATTTGTGTTATTTTTATATATTCTTTTTATAGATATCGAATTAAAATTTAAGATTTCATCTTTGATCTAAACATTTAAAATATATTTTTTAAGATACCTGCCTGCTTAATGAGCGCTTAAAATTCTATGTCATTCGTTTGTAAATCTTATTTTTGTTTAATAATTTCATGATTAATCACACTAACAAGAATTGTCTCGGGACTTGGACTTGCTTCTTTAAACTCTATAAGGATCTGATTCAAATTAATGATGAATAAAATTTTGCTATAATATTTCGACGTCTAAATATAACTTTATTACATCTACCATACGACTCGGTACAATATTACATATCGAAGTTTTTACAGAGAAAAAAGTGAAACATGATTCTCTTCATACTTTATTTTTCTATCTGCAGAACATCAAGTTTGAATATAATCACAGAAAATTGCCGGAACATGGAGTATTGCCCCCAATTTTCTCCAATTCACATTCGACTGTTGTCTTTATGTTCAACTAAATGTACGTCACTTTTTAGTTTTCTGTTTTAAGATGCTTTAGATTCTCAGGAGATACCAGCTGAATTAAAATAAGGTTTCAATCTAGTTCTGAGAAAATTTCTTGCAGAAAATTGCTTGTACAGTAGGAGTAACTAATTTTCTGGAAGACATTTTTCAGTAATTTTTTTTAAATAAATTGGCTTATTTGTGTGAATATTTTTTTTAAACTTATTGTTAGACTGCGTACCTATTTACGCTTCTCGGCACATTCGTCTACGTAGGAGTGCAAAGTATAACGATGTTTTGATGGAATCATCTCTACATTTCATTCCGCTTCCTCTACCTACATATTACACGAAGCTTGAATATTTATTATGACAAGCCGTTAAATCGTGTTAGAAAACATTTTTTATACAATATCCCGAAAATAGATGTATGTATGAAATGAACTCAGAGCGTATAGTGAGTGCACTTTTCTTGAAAAATTCCTGCCAATTTTGTGCAAACAGAAAATACGATATGTATTAGGTCACCATTTTCCTTGGTTATAAATTCGTATTGGAACTTGTGCTTTAAATTAAATCAATTATGTAATAATTTCTTCCCAATAAATACTTAATTATGCCTTAAACTTCGAAACCTTTGTTAAACCAACTGGGAAATACAATTTGGTATACTGAACATGAGTTATTAAATCCAGCCTAAAACAACAATTATCAAACAAATTACAGACGAACAAAGTTTAAAAAGGTAAAGTAAATTTTTCGTTCCAAGATGTTCGTTTCACTGTTTACAAAGTGGGCGAATTAATATTCTAGGTTTTATGTAAATTAATTAGAAGTTTCAATCTATTAAGGAAATTGTTTTCATATTTAGTGTATCAAAAATAATTTATCTTCAAGTTCAAGGATCATATACTCGGATTATCTTGTCCTTGATATGAGTTTAGAAGTCACCAACAGAAAGAAGCTGCAATAAAATTCTGCTATAAAGAATTCAATCGACAGAATCAGAATTTATGTTCTGAAAATCACTCTGATGTAAATTATTATCGTAGAGAAATGTATTTTCAGTGTACAAGAATGTTGGCGTTATTCACTTAAGGTAACTAAATGTTATTTATAACACGGTGGATTACACAGTTTTATTCCAATGTAGTTCATCTATATTATAGTGACACTGAAATATTCTTTTCCTACAGTTTTTTCTTTCGTTTAGTTTGACCATCTGACCTCATTATTTTTGTATTTTTTTAAATTCTACCTGAAATCGTCAAGAAAGTCAAACTTTCAAGGCTATGTTGGTTCAAGAAAATTGATCATTACAGTACTAACCTTGCAATGATCAATTTTCTTGAATCAAAATAATCTTGAGAGTTAAAGGTTTCAGGTAAAATATACATAACACATAACAAATTATTCCAGGACTCAAGAAACTTAAAAGTACTCGGCCTTACGGCCTCGTACACTCAATAATGCCTCTCTTCGTCCTGTAATAGATAATTTTCATGACTTGATATGTAATTATTTAAATAACTATTATGACTTATTATTTTTCGAATAAACTGACGATTAGCCTCTTTGATCTTTCATTTTTACTCACTTTTAAATACCGTCAAATGGGACAACTTTAACTTTAAAATTTTTAGTTAGAAAAAAAATCACATCAAGGAAACGTTTTATTTATTTTACGAAAAAATGGTATTTGTAAAAAATTTTGCTTGTCATGAAACTAAATATGTTATAAAAGTTTTTAAATGTTATACAGGGTGATCAGTAACTGCCGCACTCGGAGCATACTGTGATAAACTTTACGTTTTAAGAATGACGAAGTTTTTTACCGCAGTGCTGTAAGTCCTTTCTTTACAAAGATATGACCACTTTTGTGAAAATAAAAGTGGCAACACTGCATTGAACATGTGAATAGGTTCGACGAGAAAAAAAAAGAGAAACGTTCAATATTTTATGATGCGAGAACGTGTCAAACTAATTTAGTACTGTCAATTTTATTAAAAAACAGAAACAACAATTGAAATTCATTATTAATATTTTCATGGCAATAGAAGGTATTTTAGTTTATCCCAAGGGGAGCTTGAGAGGTTGCCAAACTTCAAATTTCTCTCAAATTTAGGTATTTTATTAAATTTTAACATTTTCAATTTCTTTGTATTAGAGGTTTTGTGAAAACAATTGAACAAATCATATTGCATTTTATCCAGAGATTATAGTAGCATGAATTATTCACTTATTTTTGTCTTGGTTTTGAAAATAAATAGCTTGTAACTTGGATGAGGGAAACTCTATAACTCGGAAACTAACCATCAGATTTAATTTTTCTTTGCAGATTATCCTTAGTTTTAATGTGCTCTATAACGCCCTGTATTCGGAGTGCGCCAATTACTGATCACCCTGTATATGGGGCTCAAAAAACTGGAAAAGTCAGGAAAGGACATACCTTCGTTTATAATTTTTTTTAAATTTTATTGTTAAATATTGCTTATAATTTTGAAATTAAAGAAAAATTCGAAATTTTCAATTTAGGTAAAAAATAACTTTCTCAATGATTTTGCATCCAACAAAATAAAATACCTGATATGGTCGGCACATGACTTTTTTAATTACAATTACAACCTATAAAACTAATAATAATTATTAGTAGCATATTTCCACGTTTTATAGGTTGTAATTGTAATTAAAAAAAGTCATGTGAATTATTCATTTGAAATTATTTTCCGAATGTTAACATACCGAAGGAGAAGTTCTCGTCTAGAAAATTGTAAAATTCGGACAACACGAACAAGGTTTTAAAGTAGTTTAAAATGACCTTCGGGAGATATAGCACCGTTGTAATTTCGTGTAGACAAAGCTCAAGCCAGTTTATGTTGCATATGCTAAAGCTAACTAAATTTTACATAATATTGAATTACTTACTTATATTTCTGTTCCTGTTTTAGACTATCGTATGCTCCAGAGGACACTCGATTCCTAAAGAAATATCAATTTGTGCTCTTTGGCTATAATCCAATCTACTTTCGTATGAATAGTTTTGCTTGTTTACTTTTCATTGTGGAAAACCTTACAAATTTATTCAAAGCTTCTTAAAAGACCGTAATTTAATAAATAAGGAAACATCAAAAAAAGCTTACAAAATTATTACACAAATATTATTTTTTTATTCATGGATGTACTTATACACATACACACACATACAGATTTGTACATTTTATAATATTTTTATACACAAAACATATCAGACATTGATTGACTAGAGCTACTTTACGAATAACATCCCACACCATCTTTACATTTGCTCGTCGATAACATTTGGATACCTAACCCGTTTTGAGCCATTGAGATGATTGGAGTTCCTCATTATTGATGCGGATCTGACAGGAAGCTGGTAGTTGCTGGAAGATGATGTTCTGTTGCTACTGCAATTCTTGCGCTTCATGCTGATATACGTCGTGCAAGTATTGTTCCTTTGAAGCACTGTGCTTTCTGTGCCCTCCATACCTGCGATATTGGAAACGAATAAAGATATGTTAAGTTATGCGGAAGTAGGTAAATCGTTATTCTATACTAGTTTCCTAAAACTAGATAAAATTAATGGTGAATATGAACAGAAAAATGCAATGCAATTTTTATTTATGCAACTTTTATAAGAAAATAAAAACTTCAAATCTATACCTACTCACCAGAACATAATCAACGTTTGTTTGAGGAATTTTTCAACAAAATTCGATGGTAAAAAAAAATTAAGTTTGAGCCATTGAATTTCACATAAAAAAGTGCCTGTATGATGTCAAAACTTTTTTTAGTACGACAAGAAATGAAGAAATTATGAAAATATGACACATTTTGATTTTTTCAAAAGAGCTTTCTAGTCCAATAATAACAAAGACACCCATGCATTCCAACGCCTTCTAAGAGAGGCTGTATTAAGAGAGTTATTAATTAGATACTTTCTTTGGAAAATTTCTGTAGTACTGCCTTAAGTATTGAAATCTTTTTATACATATTTATAAAGATATTTCATGTTTATTGTAGTCATACCAAAGACGAAAATTATTTTTTTTTAAATTGTAGACAAAAATTTTAATAAAAATAATAGTGATCAGAAACTAAACTGCTTTGCCAATTGAAACGTACCAAGCGAATTTTTAGGTTGAATTTAAAGACAAATATTTTGAAAAGGAGAAAAGATATCAACATGAGGTTTTCAGGACTCAAGAGATAATTTTAGTGCGAAAGCAATAGTGTGACCCGATTTTTTTACTTTGAAGTACGTTAGTATCTACAGGGTATGAAAGAAAGTCGTCTTTTTTTTCTCAAACTTTATACCTACAGGAATTCCACAACAAAATTTGTATATTTTTTTGATGACGACTTTTTTAGTCCCTGGTTAATGAGGAAAAAACCAATTTCTCAAAATTTTTATATCCCTCTTATTTTATAAGATACCGAATTTTTTATTAAATTCAACATTGTTGAAAAGGTTTTTGTAATAATAATTATGCTGCTATTTTGAAAGCAAATATCATCATGTGATATGTCGATAAAAAGGTAATTTTAAGTAGAATCTAATTCTTACGGAAAAAAATATACAGGGTTGTTTTAAAAAAATTTGAAAGTTAGTAGGTGGCCCTTCCGGTGAATCTGGAAGTGTCATCAGATTGTTTTAAACGTCAAAATGATTATTCCTTTCAACAATCAAACCATGCCAAATTTCAAATTAATACAGTTAAATGTAACAAAATGGTAGGGGTTGTAAAACGATTTCGTAGCCACCCGGTATACACGAATATGAGCAAATTTTTGAAAAAGTGAAAAACCCGTTTCGAGGACATAAGTCACTTAAACCAATGGTGAACATAAACTAACTAAATTCCATTCTATTCCATTAAGAAAATAGCCTCAAAAAATGAATTAAAAAATTTACCAATTAGCGAACGTGTACCGATTTTTGATAAGCCACTGGTTATACCAATAAATTAATGAAAGTACTAAAAGTGTACTTTTTATAAGAAAACCATTCATAAGGTATTATAATCAACTACAGAGATTGGTTCTCACAAAACACAATACGGCCGAACGACAAAAAACCAAGAAAAAATCAAAGTTTCAGCAAAAATTCGGTATCTTATAAAATAACAGGAATATCAAAATTTTGAGAAACAGGTTGTTTTCCCACTAAGTAACGACTAAAAAAATTTACATCAAAAAAATATTAAAAAAACTTTGTGGAAACACGGTAGTTATAAAATTTGACAAAAAAGAAGACTTTCTTTCATACCCTGTAGATAGTAATGTACTTCAAAGTAAAAAAATCGGGTAACACTATCGTTTTCTCAATTAAATTATCTTTGAAATCCTAAAAACCGCATGTTGATATCTTTTCTATTTTTCAAAATATTTGGATTTAAATACAACCTAAAAATTCGCTTGGTACGTTTCCATTGGCCAGCAGTTTAGTATACAAGTTTTTTTGATAAAATAGTCACATCTTTGGGAATAAGACTAATTTCAAAATCAACTAATATTTTGTAAAATAAGATAGATCCCAAAAAAGTTACACGTTTAGATTGGTCCAAAGAAAGTTAATTATAAGTTAAGATTAACTACCCATTGAAAAATCGGCCCTTCATAAAAGAAGAACTACTTTAGAAATAAAACAGTTTTGCACAAATATTCCATAAACCCAAAAAGAGTTTCTAAATCTATTATATTTGCATAAAATGAAAATTCAAGATTTGATTTTAATACTCCTATTATGTATTCTACACTAGTAAAAATTCGGTGTGAAAATCAACACGAAAAAGGGTCTATATGAGGCCACCGTTTACAGTGTAAAGTTTACCAAAAGCATATTAGGTGAAATTTTCTTTGTTCTTGTAACGATGATGCTCACACCATACATGGAGTAAAAACTACCCGATAAGATGAAATCATACTGCAGAGTGTAAATATTCACCAAATATTTTGAGGAAACACAGATGTGGGTGGACATTTAATCGGACAGTGGTTGAATAAACAATATATCCGTTTCACCACAGTTACATAGGTGTTAAAAATATGTATTTCACTAAATTTGGTGTAAAATTTTCACCAAAACTGTTTTACCACTCAAGTTTGGTGTAGAAACGTCCTCAATTTTTGCTAGTGTATAGGGTAAATTTGACGTGTGCTACACTGGCATATAACAGCTACTTAAGTACTAATAAAAATTCTATTCTATTCTACTCTACTCTATTCTATTGCAATGCAAACCAATAATTATTTTTGTTGTCTAACAACAAAAATGTCTTATCTACATTACCATAGAATTTCAAGAAATATTCTGAATCAAAAACTTAAATTACAATTTATATTCAAATATACAGTCAGTTTCACTATAGTTGGAAATAAACCAGGAAGTAAATTGCACAGATTATTTTCGCTACTATTTTTATTTTGTATGCAAATTTCCACGTTGACCCTTTTTTTCACTGTGTCGACAAAGTATGACAAAAGAACGGTGATTTAAAAACCCTACAGAATGAAATTTAAAGTATAGATGGGAAATTTATTTTTGGCGACCCTTCTACGTGAAAAAAACGCCAATATCAATTTAGCCGTAAAAGTGCCCTTTTTATCACCTTTATATGTAATAGCTCTCCTATATCATTCGTAAATGATTTTGAAATTGAGTTATAACCTTCGACATTTTTTTAATAGAGGGTCATATGTTAATCCGATAGCACACAGTAGGGAAAATTTAAAATTATTTTATTCCACTTGTAAAAATGATATATTAAAGTTGAAACTAGGAAATGTACAAAATGTGGGGTACATAAATTAGTCCTATTCTGCAAATGGTTGTTTACTTGAAAAGACGAATAAAAAGACAAAACTCATTATATGTGAAAAGTAAATATGGGTAGGTAGGGTACGGCTTTAGCAAAAATATTTGCAACTCTAATTATTCAAATACATTGTAGAGGCAACCGGTTTTTCTTTCCTTTGCATTTCGAAACAAAGCAAAGAATTAATCCCTGACAGTCGAAAGTAAAGGATTTTAAAATACTCTCATTATTTTCAGTTGTTGGCTGATTTAAAGTTCTAATGGAGGTTAATTTAGAACGCGGTGTAAATGTAAATGTTTTCCGTTGAACCTTTATAACGAATTGCCTTTTAATTATTATTGACGCCAGATTAAAGAAAAAAGAATTATCATAAGAAAACGTTTTTTAATTAGTTAAGTTAATTCGTCATTTTCCCAAAATACTCGTAGTTACATCCTTTTTCCAGCATTTTTACGTTGAACAGGGGGCATATCGATTTGCCAATTTTAAATTTAGTGGTTTTCCACATGTTCCTCCAGAGAGGCACAGAGTTTCTGCGAATGTAAACGTATCATCTCTAGAGAAAAACATTAAAACAAGCAAGAAAACGTGGTGGCATCTGCCAGGATGTAACTTTTAGGATAGAACTGCTGTAAGGACAAATAACCTTACCGTACCTGTAAAGCTTATGCTGTATCCAATAATAAAATAAGGTCAGTACTTGTAACTTAAAAGCATTGTATAAAAGACTAATTGATTTTAAATTTTAAATGATATTTGAGTTATTTGTTAGAATGCAAATAAAATAACGAGCTACATGAGCAACTTGGCAACATTTTTTAATTATTGTATTTTTTACCTGGGTTAGATTTAAAAATAATAAATATTAGTAGGGCAATTTAAATATTATCTGTTAACTGTTACCACTTCAAGTTTCCTATAGTTAAATCCGTATAATTCTTTCCTCACGATAGTTAAATTTTTGTTTTACAATAATTTAATTAATAACGCAGAAATTAACATCCTTTAAGCAATTTCTCTATAATGTAGGTACAACGATTGGGAAATGGAAATTATTCCATAGTTGTTAAATTAACTGCGATTGTCTAATTTTAATTAGTTAACGATTTAAAAGAGCACGTCTCCAAACTCGTTATAATTAAACATGCAATTACAGATATGACGTTTGTACGTATAGTATTCCGTATAAACTTAAAATTGAAATTTAATTATAATTTAATTGCATTTAAGAATTGTGTGTTTCATTAACTTCGTTTTAAACCCTTTGGAAACGGTTTTATTACATCACTTTGTATACATTTCAATTTAATGATAAAATGAAGCATAAATTTAATTAATTCAATAAAATTTAAATAGTTTATAAAATTTTATTTGGACATTTGTTACTGTTTAATAGTGAGCTTATCAGGAAATGCGCCATAAAAAACTGTAGGTAGTCGATTTGTTTTTGAGGAGCTAAAGATGTTTACATTGAAAATTAACGGGCGATGGTTTTATTTTGTTTCATTACAATAAAACTGGTCTGAAGCACGATAATATCAATTTATTTCGAATTGACAATTTATGTTATTTACTTCGGCCATAAAATGTTGCCAAATGTTCCAGAGTACAATATCGAAAATATGAGGAGTATGTCAGTTTTATTAACTTTAACAATCGGATATAACATAATTCAATCTTCGAGTTCAAAAGTTCTGCTAGTTTGGTCAAGTAAATTGGAATGATTGGAATTATTGTGAAACTGATGTACATTTAAAACGCCAAAAGTGAACATAATTTTTTTCTGAACGAAAACCATGCAACATTTGTTTTATCATTCAATTAAGTATTAAATAATCCAACCTTATGCACAATGCCAAATGAACAAATAATAACAATTTGGATTACATGGCAATAATTTTATCAGTTCTTACTTATTATGCGCAGCGGATAACGATGACAAATTAAAACAAAAACGAAAAAAAATTGTTACCTGTATGAGTAAAGCCAGATGAGACGGATAAAGTGGGTACACACCTACGTAAGCAAGGAATGGAACTTAAAACAACAAACAATCCATCCCTGAATCTCGTATTCATGTAGCAATAAATTATTGGGTTGTAACAGGCATGGGACATTGCTAATCCATGAAGTGGAAAGTAGAGTAACATCATTACTCTTACGTTGATGTTCTCACCTAAGATCTGAAAAAATAAGATAAAATTAGAAAATATAGTGATTAAAATCTTGAGCTACTCAATAGAATAGTACTCAAGTCGACTCTATTATTCTTAATTTTTAATATGGTAACTTGAGACACCCTGATGTGTAAAACTGCATCAGAATTTTGGTGCACTTATTCCAGAATGGAGCCCTATTAGATCCTTCTATCCCAGGTTAACATAAATTCCCTTTCGGTAAATTAAAGAAATTAAATTATACACGAAATCGTTTTTAATTTGGTGCCCTGGTATAATAACTTTTTTCCTCTAATCTCTAATCAGATTAGCTAAAACAGAAACCATCATCCTGGTGAACTAGAATTTTAAACAAAACCCTCGCTTTTATGTGATTACTCTGTTTATAGTTTGCATCTAGGTTATTTTTGAGAGATATGAAAGCAATAAAATGAAATAAAAAGGACGATAGTTTTGTCAATAAAAATATGCCATAAATTTAGTGCGGTAAAGATAATCCTCAATAATCTTATTTCAACGCCAAGACACTTTCATAAAATTTGTTAATGTACAAGCCAAGGTACCTACATGGTTTGCAAAGTATACATATAAATGACTACAAGTAGTACATTGTATCAAAAATTTTATCTACGCAAAACCGATTTAAAATCTAGTTGGGAAAAGTAACTTACCATTAAAATGTTCCAGGGTAACCAACACATTGTGTAGACGAAGACTACAGTTACCATCATTTTAATCATCTGAAATAAAGAAAATAAACGATTTAGAATTTTTTAATTTTAAATATCTCGTATAGTAGTAATAATTGGGAATTAAATTATCCTCTAATCGTTTATTGTAATTTTTATTCAAAATATCTTGTTAACTCTCCCTGGAAATGTGTAGGATGTTCATTAACTCATCTATATTTAGGTAAATTACGTACATTGTTTAACAATGTATGTACATGACATGACTTCAGATATGAAGGCATAAAGAAAATATCTCGTAGTAATAATTGGAAATTAAATTATCACTAATCGTTTATTGTAATTTGTATGCTCAAAATATCTTGTTAAGTTTCCCTGAAAATGTATAGGATATTCATTAACACATCTATGTATGTACACCCAGACTTCAGATATAAAGACTGAAAGTGTTTATCAACAAAATCCTTGCACTTTCTGTTAGGAATTCAAATTAACTTGTTCTCATATTAATATAATATGGAAGTAAACAAACAGTTTTTACATAATTTATGTATTAGTTTCTAAACCATCTATCAACGCTGTAGTAAACTTTTGATAATACTTACAAAGTTCACAGAAACTGCTCTGGCACAAGACAGCAATGTTTACAAATGGTTTATATGTAATAGAAATTGTATTGCGTTTAATTTTAATAGATTTTGACACATTATAGTATGTATTTGAGCTGTTTTCAGGGTATGGCAATAAAACGGATCGCAGGTGTAGAAAAATGGCGATGATTACAAACCGATTGGGAATAGGAACTCAGTTTTATTTCGATTATCCGAGACTAGTTGGTTTCACAGATAAATTTATACATTACAAAAAAGTCTAACAAAAATTGCTGTAGACTAGTGGCTCCAAAATGAGAATTTAGTAGAAGTGTTCTAAAGTTATGCCATTATTATTGTTAATTAAAAGTGTAATACTTTTCGAATTGAATTTTTGGAATTTTGAATTAAAAACATAATCAAAATCTAAATCGCATATACAGGGTGTCCCAAAATTAGCCTGCAAAAATGTACCAGCAGACTTACCGTTCAAAAATAATGTAAAAAGTTCCAATAAACATAGGTTGAAAAATTCCTCCTAAGGGAGCTACAACTCCTTAAAAGTGCACCCCTGAAGATGGTTTTTATTCAATATCTCCGAAAATGGTAAGGATAAGAAAATGAAATTTGGGCATTCGCTAATATTTTTATGCTCAAGAAGATAGCTTGATAACAATCTGAAACTTTTATACAGGGGTGGGTCAAATAGGAGGGCGTTGGAGTAAATTCTACTCCAACTTTTTTGTATTTGTCTTTTTTCAGATTCTGATGAAAAATTATAAAATTTCAGGGATTTGCGGGGTATCTGGCTTACTAGTACAGATAGAGAGATGCGGTTTTCGCAACACGTTGCTACTTTTTTGTGAAACGAAAGATGCCGTCAACGGTTTTATCATAGCCCCCTTCGTTTTTGAGATACAGGACGAAATTGAAAATTTGCACTTTTAGGGCATACGTAGTATGTCGGGAACGGCTGAAGATATTGGAAAGGTAAAAACTGCATCTTATACCGATTTTTACGTAGAATCCAGTGGCGTACTCAGTTTTTTCTTAGAAGCGATAATTTTCGAGATATTTACTAAACTTATGTTATTTTAAATGAAACACCCTGTATGTTTCTCTCTAGTTGGATCCAGCTTGTCATAAGCTTTATAAAAACATAAAACACTCTGTAATTATTTTCTATATTAACCTCAAAAATGACAATTTTCAAAAATTCAGCCAAAAATTTTATAAGTAGGCTATGAAAAATAAGAAACAAATGTCATTATTCATACAATAGAAGATTTACGTGCTGCTACAGAAAGAGAATTTAGGGATTTACAAACACAATCTCTAATAATTCCGAATGCTTTACTCAGGATAAGAAAAATGTGCGAAATGTGTCTGAGACATAACGGAAATCAATTTGAACAATTTCTATAAAGTGTATTTAAACTTTTATTTGTTCTTGTGAAAAGTTGACTGTATTCCTTCTTTGTTTGTTGTTTTTCATGACCTACTTACAAAATTTTTGGCTGAATTTTTGAAAATTGTCATTTTCTAGATTAATACAGAAAATAATTACAGAGTGTTTTATATTTTTGTAAAGCTTATGACAAGCTGGATCCAACTAGTGAAAAACATACAGGGTGTTCCACTTAAAATAACATAAGTTTAGTTAATATCTCGATATTTATCGCTTCTAAGAAAAAACTGAGTACGCCACTGGATTCTACGTAAAAATCTGTATAAGATGCAGTTTTTACCTTTCCATCAATATCTTCAGACGTTTCCGAGATACGAGGTATGCCTTAAAAGTGCAAATTTTCAATTTCTCCCTGTATCTTAAAAACGAAGGGGGCTATGAAAAAACCGTTGACGGCATCTTTCGTTTCACAAAAAAATAGCATTAATCTTAACTATCCAGAAATGCAACTCAAACAAAAAAATTATAATTGAAGAGTGTATCAAATAGTTATTTATGCATAAAGGGTGTAAAGTGGTAGTTTTAACCTGCAGCCTGAATTTGTTTCCTCATGGGTCCGATCTACTTCTTTTGGTGTGATTTAATTATTCAAAGTAATTATGGTTAATAACGGAGACAATTATCATTTCATTCAATACAGATGAGACACAAAGATATTTAATTTAATTATAAAATTTTATTTGTTTGTTCAATTATATTTTTGTAGGAAAAGTGCTCATATTACAAAATATATTAAGTCTCAACGCTCAAAATTTTTTGAAATGCGATTATTCCAAAAGTTCTAAAAATCTTACAGAACAACACTTAAATAAACTCTTCGAAAAATAAAAAAGAGGATCTGGGATCGGGTCAATAAATTGCCCACTTCAGATTATTTGTTCATATAAATTACCAAACTTTGGTCATCTTAAAAAAATCTAAGTTCGTATTTTAAGACGTAAATGAACAATGTGTAAACTATTTCTATGGTGGAAGCTAAATAGAGTCGTCCGGAAATTTTTGAGATACCTTTTTTTATTCTAAATTGCAAAGATTAAGCTACAAAAATAATAAAAGCATTGAAAAAAGTGTTTTTCTACTCTTATATATGAAAATAGCCATTTTTCCATGACATACTCTACATGAAACTTCAATATTTTGTCTACTGCGAAAATAGTCATATTCTCTCTAGAGTGAAAATATAAAAATTTCAAATTTATGGTTTTCTTCGTGATTTTTTTAATGAAAACACTATATGCACTTAATTTACATAAATTTTCAATATCAATTCATTCACTTTTCATGACATATTTTATATATAAAGCTTAAAATAGTTAAAATAAAAACTAAAATATAATTTTGACGTTTCACTTGAAAACTGTCACTTTAAATAATTTAAAAAAATTTTGTAGTTTCTAATCCAATTTATAAATTACAGAATCGTAGAAAAAATAGTATTTACTACTCAACATGAAATACGTTTTTTTTTCGTTCGTGAGATTGCCTCACTCGCTGCTACACAGCTCGTGTACAATTCTCACCTCACGAAAAAAAAACGGTATTTTCATGTCTTGTTGTAAATATACCATTTTTTATTGTTCAATTTTAAATTATTCCATATTAAAAGTCGTAAAAATTGGTTCCCATTTAAAACACGACGTGATCGGTGGAAGGGTTTGTGACGTCATTAGCTATGTTCTGTTCAGCTGTCAATGTCGTTTGTCTACAAATTTTAGCAGTGTCTGACAATTCGACACTGTCTTATGACATCACGCAACATGGCGCCCTTTTCGGGGTGTTTGAAAAGTACCTTTTTTTCAATTTGAAATTTTGGGGTTGGGATAAACTTTTGGAGTTTTAAAAAATATTCTACAATGTTTTTTTACCTCTAGATTACATTAAGCAGGTTTTCAAGCGTTTTCATTTTTAATTGGATGACTCTATTTCCTTGAAACATTATTAAGGGTCGGTTGTACGAAGCAGGAATAAAGTTTCGATAAGTTAAAGCTAGGAATAAATACCGGAAAATCAAGTATTGTAAGAATTGATTCCATTATAACTATATTCATAAGTTATCCGAATTATTCGAACTGTATTTTAAGTTGACACGATTCTATTTTTTTGAGTAAATTCTTCGGTAAATTCTAGTGAATAATTTTTTATGAACATTTTTTTTTAGCAGTATTTATAACTGGAATATTTTTAATATCCGAAATTTAAAAAAGAGCTAATCTAAATCACATAAGTAGTTAGTGCTTTACACAAAATTTAGAAGTAAGTAATTTTCCAAAAACTTCAAATAATATTTTAAATATTTTAAGCATATTGTAAAAAATTAAATTCTACTGGTATGCATTATTCTATTCACCAATTCATCGCTTCTTAAGATTTATCAAGAATCAATTTGCATGATAATTTAAAGATTAGCCGTAACTTGGTTGCATTGAAAGTTCTTTAGCCTAAAGAGATTAACAGATTAATGTTTAAACTTTTGGGCTACCTAAGTAATCTCATGAACATAATCCCTTCATTATACCGACTACGACCTACGATGGCCAACTCGATTTAATGAAACTGAGTGCGTACATTAAATCTGTTTCAAATGTCTTAGTTTAATGGGGGGGTAAACGGTAATTTTATTTGAGAAAATAATGATGTACCTACGTCATTATAGCAACGTAGCATTTTTTCGTGAAATACTCGTACACTCTAACAAAAAAATAGCTACTTCTACAACTTTTCAACTCAATCTCTCTAATAGGTACTTTCATAAGAATATAAATGAACCCGTACGATAACATCGGTTATAATTTTCAGTATTATGTGAAACAATGAACTAATAAATTAGTTTATATCCTACTAACATTTGAAATTAAACTTTATGGTGTCAAGTTAAGCGTAGCCTGTACATTTTCATTGGAAATGCGTTACTATCAACGAGGATTTACTTACGCAGAAACTTTTCTGCACATGATTATTCTAAATGGCCAAAGTTTCACTTTGAACCAGATTCCGTTAGATTAAAGGAGTTGCACTGACGACAAACCCGATGTAACTTTGAGAATGTTTTGCAAATTAACCTGGTAAACCAACTCGAGGTCGATTTTAGAGTTTAAGGATAAATATAAAGGGTGTGATCTCACTCAAGCCCATTGAAAGTTATACTGATGCCACGTAAGCTATTAATGGTATTAACCTATAATTAGCAGAGTTTAAGCTTGTCACAATGTAATGCGTTGGAATACTGTCATTAATTGTCTTAAATGATATTGCTGCAAAGTTATAAATGATAGATAAAATAGATTTTTGTTGTTGTTAATGGACCGGGGCTCCATTAATTTGTAATCTGTCCAGCTTACTCCGTACATCTGCAATAATATTAAGTAACTATTACTTTTTTTCAAATAACAAAAATTTACAATTATTGTTAGTACAAGTAAATAACAACAGAGTTTCAATTTATTTGTTTATTGTCTGTTTCAACTTTAAATAACAAGTTTAATTTTTCAATGTAAATTATAAAATTAAACAAATATCAGTTTATTTTGTGTGTGGCTAACAGGAAATTGTTCAATTAATACTCGAATATTATTTATTTTTCATACTCGTATTATTTGCCCCCTACCCTAATCTACTATACTATTCCAATTTGCAAAATGTTGTACGCACAAATCTATTTATTTAGCATGATGTGGGTTTAGTTCCAACAAAAAGAAAACTGTATTATACCCATGCATGCAATTTACTTTTCCATAGAATAAAAGCGGTTTATTTACAAGTCATTTTAAATATACTAAAAATATTTTCTTTGTTCTCCAAAAACGACAAAAACATATGCGAATCCCCTGTTCAATTTCTTTGACTATTATTGTTAAAGCGAAATTGAATTTAGCGTTGAATTGAACTTTCACAAGTTTAAATGTCTATTTTCGCCGGTCAGTTTAACGCTTTTACACTTCAAATGAAATCCTGAAAGAAAAATCTGGGAAAATTTACAATTATTTTTCATAATTTTAAACATTAATGTCTCATTTGTTTAAAAATTGTGATTTTAGTTGGGGATTTGTGGGAATGTATTAATTGATGAAACTACATTTTCACAGTTTATATTATTTAAAAATTGGATGATGGAAAACCGGTCTCATTTTCACCTTCAAAATTAAGTACTTAGATTAATTTATAAGCAGAAAGAGTGTCATGATACTATTATCATGACACTATAATCACAATGTTTTCATGAAAAAAATTATTTGTTACATTAATGCTGTATGCTGTAGATAATAATAATACATAAAAGTTTATTTTTTCCCTGAACAATAGCGACAAATTAGATCTGGAAACAATCTGGAACAATTGGGTTTAATTGCTTGTAAAATTAATTCACGCGTGATTGGCATTAGCTTCATTTAGATAGATTCATTGCACCAGGAGTATTCGATATTTAATTCTACACGTGTATGTTAAATTAATCTACTGAAAGTAGTTCTATTCATGAAATCTTGGCACTATAATCAATAAATTTACAGATATACAGGGCGTCCCAAAATTAGCCTGCCAAAATGTACCAGCTGATTCTACGTTCAAAAATAATGCAAAAAGTTTCAATAAATATAGGTTGAAAAATGCTTCCTAAAAATAGTCACAAAACTAAAATTTATCAAAAGTAGACAATGGATTAAAATTTATAGGTATTTATTACTTCGTTTAGCATTTCTTCGTCAAATATTAATAATAAAAACAAAATATCAAAATAAATTTTTTTTTCAATTTTGTGATTATTTTTATTAGTGTAGTTTTTATGGAGGTGATTTCTTCAAAACGATTTTACTCGAAAACGGTTCAAGATTCAAAGATCGACTGAGACGACCTTTTTTGTGTAAAAATAAACCAAGTTTCATAATATGATATAAAAAATTTAAAAATTATCCACACAAAAAATATGAGGCATAATTTACCAAGCACTCACCTGGTATGTGACGCCCCTTGCAAAATTTCTTAAAATTTCATGAATCTACCTCAAACAGTTGCAGAGATATTACAGAAAACTCCTCTTTGGGGTCCCCTTTCGGGGGGCTGTAGCTCCCTTAGGAAGCATTTTTCAACCCATATTTATTAAAAAATTTTGCATTATTTTTGCACGTAGAATCAGCTGTTACATTTTGGCAGGCTAATTTTGGGACACCCTGTATTATTTAATATTTATTTCTATCTATTTGAGCTTTAAAATATTAGGTACCTGTATAATATACTGATACTTAAGTGCCTCTTTGATTTACTAAGATTATTTTCAGCAGGCGTATGTATCACACTGTTTATGTCTCTCCATCTCTCTTGCCCTCAAAAGAGACAAACGAGAGGAAAAGGCAGAGATAGTGTGACGCATATGCATGTTGAAAATAATCCTAGTACTTCTTTCTGATCACAAATTTTCGAAAAAATTGCAAGTTAATAACATGAAATCGTAATATTTTAATTTTAAAACCCGAAATCAAAAAAATTATGTTTACTTCTTTGTTATTCTATATAATTAAAAGTAGACCCATAACATTTGAGGTTAGTTAGAAGGCCTTAAGTATTTAGGTTAATATTGAAATTATCTATCGAAAAAATTTGATAAAGAAAAGTTTTTAGATTTCTTAACTTTCTAAAGTTTGGTTATTTAACTGAAGTTTACTGTACTCGTATATCTAATAATAATAATAAATTGAAAATTAATCCGATTTGAATGATTATTTTCAGTTTAAGAAATAAATTATTATATATTTGTTAATTAAATAGAATTTAACAATTTGGATTTTCCTAATACTGTTTTATTAATATAGTGACAAATTAAATAAATATTTAGCAATTATAAATAATAAACATTGGACTGCAATATTTAACTAAACATTTGAAATTTCATATTGTAATCCGTTATACATATAGTGTGTCCACGAATCGAATCATTTAGTTTAATTTAGCCTCTAGTGATCTTTTTAAAAGGTAATGAAGTATATAATTTTTAATTGTAAAAAAATATCAGCATCGGTTGTCCTGATTAACTGAAGGAGAAATTAATCTAACCTCAAATACAATAAATGGAGGTTAAAGTTTCCTTTAAAAATTATGTACCTAAATGTAAATAAACAATTATTTAAAATAAAAGTTAGGTAATTACAGAGTTTATGAAGAAAAAATATTATATAATTCCCAATTACTATAAAGGATTAAAATAGAATATTCAATTTTTGAAAGCTTTACAAAGTGAAAGAACTATAAAATAAATTAACATTTTTGGTGTTTAAAAAATATAATGTTTAAGTTATTTTTAAATTAGATTTAGAGATTTTCTTAGTTAAAACTACATATATTTTGAAATAATCTACTTTTATCGGATTGATGAGTCATCTATTGACAAAATTACAATGATGGGTCCGCTTTAAAGCTTAAAGTACTTTGATACGACTGAAAAATAAAATTTTATTTATCTAGTTAAGATTTTTTCATCAGTCTGTTTAAAATCTGCTGTTTTAGATTTACTTGACTGCAATAAGGTTAAAAATATTAAAGTCCAAGAAATAATTATAGAAACAGTTTTGAATGCACGTTATCTTAATTTGTGGAAACCTCACTGCCTCATTCCAAAGCCATAACAAAAACATGGTCTTCTCTTGGACACAACAAGAAATTATTTAACTCAAACAAGACACAAAGTGACCACATAAGTAAACAAGTTTATTAACTTCAATATCATAACGTAATATACAAAACGGGCTTTAGCAAGCATACGAAGTTTACTTCAATTGCGTCTTCCAAAATCAGTTTAAACTAATATAAACTGAGAAACTCATGACTCTTTGAAAAGCATGCAGCGTAGTTTTTTAGATTTGTTAATTCATATTTCGTTGCGTTTCCTTTTGTATATTATTCCAATCTCAAATCTAATTTATGAATTTACTTTGCGTAAGTTAGGAAGATATGATTTCCATATCATCCACAGCAGGTTTTCTTGGAAATACGTAAATATTGTTCTCATTCATAGAAACGCTCTACTAAAGGCGTAATAAATAGATGTGGTAACCCACTACATTTGTAACACCAATTAAAAACAACGACGGTATTCACTTAGTTACTATTGGAATTCAATTTACCCCTCAGAGAGACAATAATGGTTTACCCAAGTTAAACAACATGATTCTGCGATCAGTTCTTAGTTGGGCAATCTCTCGGGTAAACCGTAATACTGCCCCCTGTTGTGAAACTCATAATTGCAAATTAGTTATTACTTATTAAACTTTATAGCTTTTGATTTACGCTTGCAGTTTATTAGAATACCAGAAGGATTTGTTTATAATATTAATATGTATCTAGGTTTATTTATTTTTTCTTCAGATATAAGATGTAATCAATATATAGAAAACATTAACATTGTTGCATTTGTGAACTTTATCTTCTCACGTGACGTCGCCTTTTATTAATAAGAAAATTCTTCTGACATGAATTTAACATATTCTTTAGACACAAACATTTGCTGTCCGATAAAACTTAATTGACATTTTCTGCGTAACTGAAGGAAATGGAACACACACCATATTGTGAGAACTATATTTGACAGTATGTGTGACAAGTAAAGTCTAATAAGATTTAAAAAGACAACGGCATCATCATCCAAGAATGTGTCCAATATATAAGCTTGAGGTTCTGAAATTTTCAGTTTCCTCATACTAATAAAGGGTACAGTGAACTGACTCTTTAAACTTAAATGGTCAATTGTGAAAAGGTTAATAAGGGTGTCAGTGGATTTGTAAATAATAATATTAAGCAGTTTCTTGAATGTAGTCGTCTTATAGGTATAATAAAACAGTTTCATTTCTTTATAAACCATTTTAGTAAATTGTATTACTCCAGTTCGTTATTTTAAATACAACCCCCTAAAAAGTATTGTTTTAATTTAATTAATTTAAAATCAGAAATCCTACTAGTAATAAAATAAATTTCTATTAGTGTTCTTCCCACATTTTCAATTATTTCTCCCAGCGTGTTTCCTGTTATTAATTTTGTATCCTACTTTAGATATTTAGATATTGCTCGAAATATTGGCTACTAGGCTTTTCGTTTGATAAACAGCTATTTTGGCTTAGTTCCATTGTATAATGAACCTACAAACTTCATTTGAATATAATCACTAAATTTATTAAAAGTTATTTACAAAATATTTTAATATTTACCACTCAAAATAATGGAAAAATGCCTGCTAATCTTCTTTGCTTAAAATCAATTTTATTATATGATAATCTTTAGTCCCAAAATATATATAGTCTTTAAAACTGAAAAGTCGGTGGTTTCACAGCTGTAAAATTTTGAAACAAAAATTGTCATGTACATATTTCAAGTTTTTACCCCAGAAAATCTTTATATTATTTGCTTTATAATATGCAAATTTTCAGGAAATTTTATTTTGATATATCATCTAAAAGGTTGAAATTAACTTAAATACCTATCATCTTAAACTTCTATGTACGCAAATTGTAGTACCTAATTTCAGAAGATGTTTAAGTATTCTCAGAAACTTTCAACAACTATTAATAGGTCTGTTGAAGAACAATCCTACAATCATTTATCTAATAAAACTTACGAAATTGTATAACCAAGTTATTGCAACTAAATTATGTGATTAACTTTTGATATACTATTTAGAAATTTAATGTTTGTTGTAGGTGTAAAGCATAGAAGTTCTCAAACAATTTTGCAGGGAACATTTCATGAATGTAGGTTTATTTACAGTATAGAGAATTTTTTTTTAAATTAAAGCGTGATCCCATAAATAATTGAAATAAAAAATTTAAATCTTTACTCCTATGATGTGTTACTCATGGAATATACAGGGTGTTCGCGCGAAGTGGCTCACTATTGCTAACTTCGTTATTATTGAAGCTACAAAGTCGGTTAAATTAGCAAACTAGTAGCATTTTTTCCGCTGATTACAATGGTGAAAACAGAAAAACAATTGACCATCTGCTTTTCGAGATATTCACAAAAATAACATTTTTTTAAATGGAACACCCTATATATTTTTGCAGAAATCGATGACAAATTAAATTCTGTACAAGAAATGTCCTCAATTTTTTTTATTGTAATTTAAAATAAGCGAGTTATTTTGAAAAAAAGTTTGCAATTCTTTAAAATCAAGTAGCCATAAAACGAAATAGTAATTTATTAAAACCAAACAATCATAATTTTGAATTTAAGCAAGTTGAAAAATACTTGAAAGAATTACAGAAATATTACTATTTTATTTAATATTTTTAATATACAGGTGTTTGCGCAAAGTGGTTCACTATTGCTAACTTTGTTATTATTTTAGCTACAAAGTCGGTTAAATTAGCAAACTAGTAGCATTTTTTCCGCTGATTATAATGGTGAAAACAGAAAAACAATTGGCCATCTGGTTTTAGAGATATTCACAAAAATAACATTTTTTAATTGGAATATCCTGTATATTTTTGCAAAAATCGATGATAAAATAAATTCTGAAAGAATGTTCTTATGTTTTTTTGACAATTATTTAAAATAAGCGAGTTATTTTGAAAAAAAGTTTTCAAAGTTTTAATATCAAGTAGCCATGAAAATTATAATTTTGTAAATTCTCAATATTTTCGTAATTCTTTCAAGTATTTTTCAACTTGCTTAAATTCAAAATTATGATTGTTTGGTTTTAATAAATTACTATTCCGTTTTATGGCTACTTGATTTTAAAGAATTGTAAACTTTTTTTCAAAATAACTCGCTTATTTTAAATTATTATCAAAAAAAGATTGGGACATTTTTTGTATAGAATTTAATTTACAGTTTCTTGAGTAGATATAATAAGTAACGGAAACTAGGTAGGTTTAGAATGATAATTATTTGCTAACTTATTTGTATTTTAGGTAATTCTACAGAAATTGCCTACACTTTATCTTCCAGATGCGACATTAAAAATAATATCGTGAAAAGTTAATCATTATTGTTGCATTTTTGAGGACCTGTTAGTCCTTATTGCTATTATGTTTCATTATGGTTTTTCTATCTACAACTCAGAAAATTACGACCGACAAATCTTTCTGCCGTAAGAAATATTGTTACAATCATCATCATTTACTGTTAATAGCATTAATTCATCAGTTTCTTATATCAATTCGACACTTTTTTCTACACAAGAGATTTTCTCGCGCAAACAATTAATCCATACTCAAAATAAATCCTAAGCCGCAGGCAATCGACCGGTTCTTAAATAGCTTTTCCCAGACCTTTGTTGGCAATATCTTTAATTGATCTACTTGAATGCAAACAGTAAAAGGAGTAAAGAGTAAAGTGGACGAGAGGACGAGCCAAGCGAACTTAACCATTCATTAATTAGAGCTAAACAGAGATAAACTGCAAAATGGAAAGTGTTAGCAAAGAAAACAAGTATCGTAATTCGTATTTATGATTTATCGTAAACGGAAATGCAACCCATTAATTTTCATGATGTAAAAGTTAATCAGTAGGGAATCACGCAGGGATTTATTGATTTCTTAACAAAAACTAAGAATTAATAAATGTATTTTTATGGTGTAATTAACTTACAGTTTTATCTTGGAAGCGCAGACTCGTTATTGTGCTTTAGAATCTTAATTTTGTTTAAGGAATAGTGTAACCTAGATATAATGAAAAGAACACAAAAACTGTAGGTTGGTTTTAATTAAAAATATATTTGAGAAGCAAACACATGGGCCTATATGAACTACAAACTGAGTTTTTTATAACTGGTAAGTTTAATGTGAGGTTTGAGAGGAACCAATGATAATTAAATATGGCAAAAATATAATTTCATAAAATTTCTCTATAAGGCGCTCTTCACATGACCTCATACCTTATAGTTATAACATGAATCCTGGGACACAGTGTATAATAATTTTTTTAAAGGTTGTAAAAAATAGTGTACACAATGAATATGGAACTTGAAATCTGTCCGTAAAGACTCACTTTGCACACTTGATTCATAATATATTATTAAGATTTTCAAGATTTTCTGTTTAATACCATTGAAGTCAGAGAAACATTAAAAAAAGACTAAAATTCGTGTACAGGGTGTCCCATTTTCGACAATTTTAGGGGGTATTGGCGTTATTATCAAAGATAGAGTGTTGCGGTTTTCACGTTTTTCACGGTTTTCTCGAATGATTCCGGGGTCAAGTTTGTCATGGCTCTCTTAGTTATTAATCTACAGAGTGATTCTCAAAATCTTTTTAGACACCCTTCGTATTTCCGTTATGCGTCTACTTATCAAAAAGGTGAAAACTGATCTTGATAGAGTTTTTTACGTAGATTTCAGTGGCGTAGGCAGTTTTTATGTAAAAGGTTTAGTTTTAGAGATATTGCCCAAGCATATGTTTTTTTAAATGGGACACCCTATATATTATTTTTTATATTGATTAAGCAAAATTTGGGATTTCCAAAAATATATAATACTTAATATTTATTTTGAAAAACAAGCTCAAAATTTGATATTTTTAATAACTTACTTTATTTATAACAGTAGGCCATGGCTAGTTTATTAGAAACAAATGCAAAATTTGACAGATTTGTCAGATTTCCATTATTGATGAAATATTTTGGTTATGTAGGTGTTTTTATTTTACTTTTAATATTTTATTACAATGGCCCTTTATGATAATTATGAGAAATATTATATTGTTGGTATGTTTTATACAATGCATTAAAATTATCTTTTGAAGTGTTTAGCTTTAGAATAATGACGCATTGTGAAAATTTTGTTTCTAAAATATTAGGCATGGCCTACTGTTATAAATAAAGAAAATTATTAAAAATATCGAATTTTGAGCTTGTTTTTCAAAATAAATATTAAGTATTATATATTTTTGGAAAGCCCAAAATGTGACACCCTGTACAGTCCATATATTTTTTCAAATCTACTTCAATTCAAAGAAGCAACGCAAGTTAAAAATATTTTTGGCGATATATAATTTTGATGTCAAATTTAGTACCTACCTACTTTTGGTTTCATAATTTAGAAATGTGATTATTTTCAATAATTTGATTCGAAAAGCACCTGCAAAAAAAACTAAATATACAAGTAGATATGCTTATTATTATTCATGTCTAATACATTTCAAATTATGTAAACAGGAATAAAAATAGCACTCCATTCATTTGTGTTTAATCTACCCGAATAAACCATAAAAAAATTCAATGAGATGCAGATATTGGGAATTTGTTACAAAAGAAATTTCCATAACAAAGTAAAATGAAATGTAATAAAGTTTTAGGGTGAGAAATTATAAAAACTTGCAAAAGTATCAAAACATAAATACTTAAAACTATAATTTATTATATTTATGCTGGCAGTAAATTGGAACAAGCAACAAAATTGTTTGTTGAGAATTACACGAAAGATTAAAATGAATATTAGCTATGAATAATAATGATAAAGGCTTCTTAAAAGCGTACAGTTGTTGAATATATTTGCTTTATAATTTCCGGCATCGCTTTTTCGTTTCACTCTATTTTCTTTTACTTTACTTTAAATTGATTTCCGTAGATTTATTTTTGTTTAAATCACTATTTTGTCTTTGTCGTTTTTATAAAAAAATAATTTCGATAGCCGCCGCTATATAATAGTTATTACGTTTAAATAATCACAAGTCTTTTTACCACTAAATTTATGCCAAATCTAACAATATTTAGTTCTCCCAGTCCATATTTAATTTAATGTATTCATTGAGCCTCCATTATTGGTATCAATAAAATATTTCACCTAAACTTCAGCTCTAAATAAAATTACCAGAATCGAAGGAATTTTAGCATGAGCTAGCTCTGCAAAACCGATTTTAATATAATAAAATTTCTCCATGTTAGTCTCCTACTACCTATTTTTACAACATAATAAAGAAAGAAGTATTCTGTATATCATTGATCCCCAGGGTTAACCATATTGCACCACATATTTTATTTCTTTTTTTAAAGTTGATACACGTGTTTAGGTCTGGGATATACATAAGTTAACCTATTTTGTAAAAAACTAACACACTCAGTTGTTATTCCATATTAACGCAAAATGTTTATTCAAGTGTATGACTAGACGTTCATTTTCAAATAGGTATGTATTATCTCTCTGGATCCGGAAAATACGCAAGAAGTATAGTGATTGTAATAACACACCTGGATTATTCTCATTTCAGCTACCGCAGCATAAATATTCAAATTTCTAATTCAACTCCACGAGCTCATCTTGAGTTGGCTTATCGAATATGCAATTATGTGAAGGAGTTCACGCCGCCGTTTATGCAGGAGGCACTTCAAAGTTACAGCAAATTTATTTACCTGTAGTCAATTTTTAGCCTAGTGGCGCTCCCTGTCTGCACAAGTCAGGTGCTCATCTTTGAAACCCTTTGTGGAAATTAATAAAAAGTGTCAAAGAGAATCAACACTTTACTCAGGTGTTTTGAATATGAAGTGGAAAAAATTATGTGAGATTTTATATTTTCTTCTTACTAAACTTCTCTCTTATTATGTCATTTATATTATTATGCTGTAAAGCTGTAATACTCATGTTTTTCTGAACGTAATAAACTGAATGAACAGGACAAAGAGTACAAAACGTTCATGTAACAGGAGAATAATGAATATTATTCAAAAAAATATGATGTAATTTTTTACGATATTTGGAGCACATTAATAATTAACTTGTTATTTTTTAAAGATATATAATTTTGAAATATTATTTGCAGAAGATAATGGTGTTGATAATTGGGAAAAACCTTCGTTGAATTTCTGCATTTTGTTTGATTTCTAACGTTGAAACTATGAGTTCTTGTGATTAAATCCATTTTTTATTCAAGAATTAATCATCTAGTTAAATATTTTTTGTAAAATGATACCTTTATTAAATTTACCTCCTCAAAATGAAAAAAATTCTTGCGAAAAGGTTTCCCTGGATGCTACCTAGACCTACAATAAAATAAAATTCTAACAAATCAAAATTTGTTATAAAATTAATGAAACATATCTGTTATTTTAGAGGTATGTTGAAATTTTTCCAAAATTATTTAAAATATTTTGAATATTAAATGATTATTTCATTTACAAAAATTTTTATATTGCATTGTTTCAGTTTCTTCAACTGTCGATAGCTCATTTTGTGTCATTAAATAAATAACTCAATTTTCCATTTTCAAATAAAAAACAATAAATGATCAAATTAAAAAAAAATATCTTTAATAGTTTCAAATTTAAGTTTCTATAATTTATAAAACAGAAAGTTGATATTTTGTTAAAAACTAAGCCAAAATTTATATTTATAATATACAGTGTGTTCACGGATGGAGTTACAGGAAAGACATTTTTAATACTTGTACATTTTCAGAAGCCCTCCTCAAAACGTGTAAATTCATCAACATCTTGAATTCGAAATATCACGACAAGTAAAAAATAATTATTTGTTTATAAATTTCAAATACAATTTTGCTATAATTTAGAAACTAGTGCAAATAAAAAGTTGAGTTTAATCCACATTTTCCTAAAATGTGCATATTTTAAACCATAAATTTGAATTTTCCGTAATCCGCTAAATAATAAAATACCACCTATTCAAGTTTTTTTATACGAATTCCACATTACTTATATCTCCTGTAGAACAAGGATAGACTATAGGGCACCCTTCACCCAGATCCTCATTGTTTCTAGACATGTCGACATTTTGTAAATAAATTTGAGAAATTTATGTTTTAGGCATTTTTCTATTACAAAGAGAGAATGAGAAGCGCTCAGTAGACGTACAAGCAACAATATTTTATGATTATAAATATGTAAAAGTCGGAAATCTAAATGAGTAAAATAAAGTGAACTTAATTAAAAAAGTAGGTAGATCGTATGGTACTCGCAAACTCCAAATAAAAATATGTAGGTCAATAGCTTAGTAATTATTTAAAAGTTTAAGCATAAATAAAACTAAATAATAATGAACAAGTTCTATTCAAAATGTTTTTAGAATAATTTACTTTTTTCAAATATTTATTTGAAACTTTTTTCTTTAATTAATAATTTCCTAAGTGATTTTTATAGATAGTTGCTCATATTGCAAATTATTTGAATAGAAAATTGCAGGCCTTATTCAAACTCTAAAACGCATTCAACATTTTACGATGCAATAAATTAGCGACGTAAAAAAACCATTTCTATAATAAAACTGTTAAACGGCATATTTTTCATACCACCTTTCAGACAGGACACATATAGATAGATATTGGCAAATTACTAACAATTTATTTTATTATTGTATAACCCAGGAAATGTAAAAGCGGCGGACATGGAAATAACTAAAGCTGACGGACTCTCCCTCATATCGTTTTTAGTAAAGGCGATATTGCTGCTCACCCTTGTCATTTATATAGGAAGCGCATAATATATTTCAATATTATCTCTGACTCGGTGGCTTTTTAATTTAAAATTGAAGATAGGTAACTTTCATACTTCATCGCATTCGCATTATGATATACTTAGGCATATTTCAGAAGGAAGTTAACGCCTGATAGAAAAATACTCAAGGGTGGCTTTTGAATACATCATCCTCAATATTGTACGGGGTTTATTGAGAAATTTATAATAACTTGCGTAGTTTAGAAAGGCACACAATAGAAATAATTATTGTTTTTATAAAATATTACTTGTTAATTGTTGTAATTATTTACATACATTTTTCCTTTAGTTTAAATGTAGGTAAATATTAGAATAATTTCTATGGTCTAACCACAATCACGAATGCAACCCACTTAAATAAGGACCTTTAATTAAATTTAAAGCCATTAAAACAATTTCAACTTTATGGCTACCTACTCACTTTATTTAATAATGTAGTCATTAAGTTTTAAAATCCAACTAAGCAAAGGAAAACTATTTTAAATAATTTTTATTAAAGTAGTAAAGTGCAGAAAGAAATTATGGTAAATATCTCGTGGAAAAGTCACCACTTATTTGCGGATGAGCAACTATGTGTAAAAATTTCCAACGTAGAAAACTTATTTTATTATTTGCTCTCAAAACAATGTTCCCCAACATTCTAGCATGCCACAAGATTAATTGCTTCATATGGTTTTTCTTGAGAAAATATTTTGTTAAAACTTTAATATTTGCGAGCGCAGTTGACCGTCCAGAAAATTTTTGCTAATATTTGCTTTATGTTCCACAATAACAATTTGCTTTAAGAATTACATAGCAGTACCTTGGGATATGAGGCTTAATACCAAAAGGTCAATTTTAAAACTCAGGAAAATAGAAATAGTAACAATTCTTTCGTAAACTTTTTCATATTTTCACAGGAATATTCCAATAAATATTTTATGCTATGTGCAATGAAAGCCCACGGATATATTCGGCGCTTTGCAAGTATGACGTTTTACTGTAAATATCAATAATTCCCGTTTTATCTTTTCGGTTCATCTGTAGCAAGTCGGGTTAATTTGGCTGTGCGATCATTAATTTTGTGGTCAATACTTTAGAAATAACGGTTTAGTAGCTATACGTAAATTTAATTAAGGAAATAGAACCGAAACTTATGGTATCTGAGTTGATATTTCACTTGATAATAATTATTTTACAATGTGCGGTTTAGTCATTATTTAGAGGAAATGGCCATGCAAAATTTCATTGGGTTTTGTTAGTTTTCGGTAGATTTGTATACAGGGTGATTCCAAAATGGCGCATAAGCTCTCCAGTACGTTATAGGGGATTGTTAGTAGAGCATGGGAAAAATAATTTTAAAAAATTCTTGGTCATAGGTTCATCGAGATATGAAGAGATGAAGTTGATTATTTAACTTTTTTCCTCTGATGGGGAATTTTGAACCATAACACTATTTCCTATAAAAAGTATTGTGTCCTTACCCAATTTCTAATAAAAAAATTGTTGGCATGGCCAAATTTACTCGTAGGTAATTTTTATTTTAAAAATCGAAACTTTTTCATAAAGCTGCTGTGAAAAGGTATTTGGCAACGATGTTATAAAATCTCCATCCCGAATAACAATCAAATGCGTATCTAGTGTACATATGTAATTGCCTGTCAACCGGACATTTTAATATTATCCACCTGAAAATAGTTTGTTCTGCAAAAAATGTACACAAATGAGGAATATGCAAACATGTTATTAGTATTTGGTGAATGCCGTAACAATGCTTTGGAAACTGCACGAGTTTATGCGCAGAGATACCCTTTATAGTAATATAAAAGTAACAACAAAGCCTTTTATCATCCCACCTGTTAATGCTTGCTATGTTGTCAAATTTACTAATCATTTTTTTCTTTAATAACTAAAAAATAAAGCATTTATAGAGTGTTTTAAGTAATTTTCTCAGGCTCCACTAACGATCCCCTAAAACGTACCGGCGAGCTTTTGCGCCATTTTGGAATCACCCTGTATAATTAAAATAAATGCCTCACAACTCGACTTTTGTAATTTTAATTAATTTAATTTTAAAAACGAAATTAAGGTATATTTATAATAAAATGGAATTAGAACACAAAACAGCCTAACCTAATTTAGAATTTAATTGAAGGCACTGTAGGTAGGTACTATAGTGTATTTTTTTAAATTTGGCTATCTTACATCAGCAATTAGGAACGAAAAAAGAGCTTATATTCAGTAGCAAGTAAATATCCATATAAAAAACCCCAAAAAATTATGGAAACAATTCTCCGAGTTGAATGTACATAGGAAGCAAAACAAATTTCTCTCGCCCGATTTAAACGATCCAAATCTAATCAACGACAGTTTTTTGGATCTGGTAAACAACACCAAAGACGCGGATCCTAATCTCCTACACTACTATAACAACAACAAATTTTCAAACCAACCAATGTCTAATAATTTTACAACTCCCGATGAGGTTGAACAACATGTTTTTAATCTGAAATCGAATGCTTATGGAGCAGATAAAATTAATGCTAAGATGTTGAAATACGTTATTCCATTTTGCAAACTTGGTCTTACTCATATTATTAACTTCTCCATGGAGACAGGAACAGTTCCAGAAATATGGAAACAGTCTATTGTTTTGCCCCTTCCTAAAGTAAATAACGCTCTGGAACCAAAGGATATGCGACCAATTAATATTCTACCTACCATGTCCAAAGTACTTGAAAAAACAGTTCTAAAGAACCTACAAGAGTATATAACCGTTACCAATGTCCTACCGCCAGAACAATCCGGTTTTCGTCCAAACTATAGTACAAGCACAGCTCTTATGAAAGTAACTAATGACATAACTGGAAGCATGGAACAAACACAGGTTACACTTTTGACTCTTTTGGATTACTCTAAGGCTTTTGATGTTATCCATCACGATTTACTGCTAGCGAAACTAAAATACTATGGAATTGATAACATTATACTAGCATGGTTTAAAAACTATTTACTCAACAGAAGTCAAGCGGTGTTACTAAATCAAATGCTCTCGAATCGGAAGCCTGTGCATTGCGGCGTACCTCAGGGCAGTATACTGGGACCTGTTCTATTTTCCATCTTTCCTGCAGACCTCCCCCGTGTCTTACTTCATCGTTGGAAACTACATCTCTACGCGGATGACACCCAGATCTACAAATTCTGTGCGCCTGCTGAAGTTAACAATTTAATTTGTGAATTAAACGAAAATTTAATTAAGATAAGTGAGTGGTCCCAAAAAAATTGTCTTAATATTAATGCCGCTAAAACAGTTGTGATGTGTGTCGGTTCTCCTGTATCTCGAGCCAAGGCTATGGAATATGTCTCATCTGACATAATGTTTAATAATAATGTATTAACAATAAGTGATTCTTGTAAAAATTTAGGTGTTATCTTTGATTCCAATCTTCGTTTTGAGAGTCATGTTAGGAAAAAGTGCAGCATTGGGTATGGGGTATTTAAGTCGATATGGAGGTTTAAAACCTTTTTACCATGTGAAGTTAAATGGACTTTGGTAAACTCCATTGTACTGAGTAACATTTACTATGGATGCACTGTTTTTTATAATTATTTGACTGTGGAAAGCAAGCGTAAGATGCAAGTGCTCCAGAACTGTTGCTTTCGTTACTCTTTTAATGTTAATAGACGAGATCATATTACCCAATATTATAATCAGAGAAATATACTTAAAATCGAGTACAAATTCCTCCTGTGTTATGCTTCCTTTCTTTACAAACTTTTACAGAGCAAATGTCCGCCATATCTTTTTTTGCTTCTGAAGAAACGGTCTCATGTACACAGTTTGGCAGTTCGTAGCGCTGGCATTTTTACAATACCACAACATAGAAGCAGTGCATTCGAGCGTTGTTTTGAATGTTCTGCACCAAAACTATTGAATGACCTTCAGAACTATTTTAATTTAAACTCTCTGTTAACATTCAAAAAACAAACTAAGATCTATTTATTGAGCCGGCAGGATCATGGGTGTTCTTAGTGGCTTTGACCTTTGTTTTTTTTATATACAGTTTTCATTTTACGGATATACAGTACCTACCCGTAATTACTTTTTGTACCATTATTGTCATTGTTATTGTCGTATGTATGTACTAGTTTTAGGAAAGGTTGTAAATCAGCTATGCTGACACCTTTGCCTTTTTGGAAAGGATTTGATTATCATGTAGCATCCTGTAACGTATTTTCCTTCTAAATTCTTTCTAAATAAATTATTATTATTATTATTATTATTATTAAGTTGGCGTTGAACAGACAATTATGAATGAACTGATGCGTCATTCCATTCATAAATGACTCTTCAACGCCAAATTTATAAAAACACCCGTTATATACAATTGTTGTAAGTTGTAACGAAACAAAATCTTGAATATTTTTACAAATTTACTACAGCCCTTTTTACTTTCTTATACGAAATAATAAGAAAGTATAGTAATCGTGATTTTTTTCGACTTCGAGATTTTGATGGATTTACACGTTTTGAGGGCCCCTGAATCCATTTTGATCATTTTCGTCATGATGTCTGTCTGTCTGTGTGTCTGTCTGTCTGTATTCACCATAACTCAAAAACGAGTTATCGAATTTGATTCAAATTTCATATTTAAGAGTTTAAACAAATATGTGGGTGTCACATTAAATCTTTTTCATCTAGCACCAACACACGTGGTAATTACTTGAAGACATTTTTAGGTTTTTAGGAATATCTTGAAAAATAAACAATTACGAGATTTTTTTATTCTTTAACATTGATTTGGAATTGAATTTTGAACAAATGTTGTTTGAACTTCTTTTTGAAATACCGTCAAAAATTTTTCAAAAAAACTAGATACTCTTAAAGCACTTATATTTCTCATAGTGCGCGTTGATCGTTAAATCCGACAGTCTAGGTAGACTTTAGACTAGTACCTACCACATATAGAGGCTTGGCTGCCAAACGGAAGGTCTTGGGTTCTAATCCCAGAAGGACCATTATTTTTTTTATATTTTACTGGTTTCTATGGTACCGAAAACAATAATAATGAATAAATAAATGTGATTTTATACCGGGAGATTTTCTTAAGTGAGTAATAGGTCAAAAATCTAAAATAAAACACATTTTTGTCGTAAAATTCGGTTATAATGAGTGGGACAAGGACAGATTTATGCGTATTGCAATAAGTGCGACAGAGACTATTTGAAAATTGCTGGAAACCCTCAAAATTTTTACAAGAAATTTAACTGAATTTCTTTAGGAAAAGTAATTATTGTGATACTATCCGTATAAGAAAGTCGTGTTGGACACATCAGATATTTTGTATTTAAAATAATGATGGAATGAAATATTTTGGCTTAAAAAGTGAACATGTTTTGTACTTTTCGAACTCTGAGTGATTTTCTGAGTATAGGCATAGACATATTTTTTTAAACTTTGTTTTATAGCTGGAGATATGTATTATCTAAATTTTTTAAATATTATTTTAAAAATTATTAGATAATATGTATTTTAGTGTACTTAATAAACATAAAATCATAACTATAAATATTCCATTTTTGGTGGATGCGCCGGTGTCACAAATATTAGAATGATGCAATTTATTCCATAACTACCAATGCAAATTATTTCCTCATTTTGGATAAGAGCCAACTCTGTGATAAATCTGCAATAATTGAGTTGTCAATATGAATTATAATATGCCATATAAAACTTTACAAAAAATTAAATTAAGTTCTTCTATGAATTACGATTTTATTCTCATGTCATATTTTCACAAAGACTCAAAGTGTTTAATGTTCATTGAAAATATGTTCACATTCTAATATAATATATTGGTAGTAGGTATATTGCTAGTATATTGGTAAAAATTAAAGACGACTGCAGACAGCGTACCTCGTACTTTGTGATTTTACATTCATACATTTTAATAAAAATAACAATTATGTACCTTGTTGGAAACTTCTTGAACGAGTAAATTGTTTGACATAGTTTCTCTCCTGTTAAAGTCAAGAACTTTCTAACTATTTTAACTGGAGCACTTTTATGTGTAAAAGCAAAGTTCATTGAGCAAAATCATTATATGGAAATTAACTTCTTTCTCCCGTATAATTGTTACAATTTATTCCTTACACAAAAAGTTAATTTGAACTTACAAGCTGATTAGTAATCTTATAATGATCCACTATGTTCATGGAGTTTAATTTCCGAGAAGCAATTTTGTTCTCACAACCACTAATTTGGAATAGTTTATTGTGCCTTGGGGATTACTTCATCATCTCATATGTTATTGGTATGAGCAACATTCAGACAATTTATTGGGTCAAACTTCAAAGCTAATAGTAGTAAAAATCCCTGGACTAATAATTATAATTATTAACTTGTTAATTTAGATTTTATTTCGCAGGAATGTATGTTGCTGAAATAAAAATTAGTCTTATTTGAAACTGGAATTTGTTAATATCACAGGAGAGGAATTTCAATGAAAATTATCACATATACAGGTCTTTTGTTCAAAAGTAATTTCAACAGATTTCAGTAAATGGATACAAATACAATGAAAATTGTAAAAATGTAAGCGCCGTTAGAAGGATAAAATATTTCAATGGGATTTGACAGGAGGTAATAATTTATTTATAATAAGTGAAAAAATTCCACTGTTTCATTGTTGGGTTACAATGGAAGCACGTCAAAGCTACTCTTTAGAAAAGTGAACAAATAATCAGGTTCCAAGGTAGGTAATTGTGCTTAAAGTCAGATAAAACTTGTATACACAATGTAATTATTGTTATTGAATTACTTACATAATATCAAAGGTTTTTCCGACAAAATCGTATGAAAGTTTTTTAGTAAGAATATAATATTTAATAATATAATTTATTCTAGAAGATATTTAACAAAAAGCATATTTTAACTAAACTTCTTGCAAGTTTGGAATCATTGATTAGATTTCTAACTAATTCTAAATTTTATATTATCCAACAGCTTGAAAATCACTAGAATATTCGCTCAATGTAAACGATAAACAATCAAAACATTACATGAAAAGAGTGAAGGGTCGATTACCCGTTTTGAATATAGTTGTTTAAACATCAAGACTAAATAAAAGAGAATTTTTTTAATCAGTATCAAAGCAAAGCAAAACTAAATTATAAATACATATAACTTATATACGAACGAAAAGAGAACATTGTAACCAGTCCCTTTGTTCTGATTAATCTCATTTTCCTGTCGTGTTTATGTTTCATTTTCCTATACCATGTAGTGAGGAATAAAAGCAAAAGATCTGATTGAAGTTTTTACAAAAACTTTACTCTGATGCAGAGTGAAAAGTGCAGACAGAAATAATTTAGAGGATTTGTACGTTGTAAAAAGTAAGCGGCGCATGGTAAGTATAAGTTTGTAAATTTGATACCTACTAGAAACTGCACACCAAACGAGTTTTCAATATTTTCATCTAAACTGAATATGTTATAACCGTTGACTCACTAAGAAGGCAAGTGCCACTTTTAACAGTCCCCTATATGATGCTGCCTTTTTGAAAGTTAAAATGTTTCATATTTTCGCCATTAAACACGTCCTTAAGTGACTGTAGGATGGCTTTCATTTTTTATTTCAAATTTTATAACGTATAAAGTTTTACGGAGTGGAAAAAAGTGTAAATTCTTTGATACAGAATATTATTTGAAATAAAACAATCTAAAATTTAACTAAGTAGGTAAAAAAATAGTATATCATATTACCAGGAGTAGATGGCAGTCTGATTGTAGATATTTCCTGCTCAGGCGACCATCGAGATCATGCAAATTGGACGAATTACAAAAATAATGTTCTAGTCTTTGTTCTTGAATTGTATAAAAATATTCTTGTCTTTATTATCGGTTATTTCGATACCCCCCCTGCGATGGCATGGTTATATACTAAGATTATGGTACTAGTGTAATAATATCATTATTTTACTAGTAATATAATAATAATGTCTTCGCTCTACCTACATAATATAAGAATTTGACACATTTGAATGGAAAATAAAAATTGTGAGGAAAAAATATGTCGAATTTATATTTAAAAGTTGAGACTCAAATATTCGCAATTCAATAAGTATATCGTTTAAAATGATAATCTTGTGGATGACTCTTATTTTTATTACCTACGATCCACTTTGTCAAAAGAGAACATCTGCGCTATTATTAAAGATCTTTGGATTAGTTTATATCTATGGATCGAAAATGGCTGCTAAAATAATGGAATTTATAACAAATAGATTACAATAATTACAATTTGTTACCATATTTTATATCACATATAAAGAATCGTAATACACATTCCCAAATCGGAATGTAGGTACCAACTATTCGTATAATATGGATTCAGCAATTAAAACCCAAATTTACATTTATAGCAAGGAGGTCATAAATAATACAATTCACTGAGGAACAAACTCAATCATTGCCGGTTGTACGTCCTGTAATTAAAATCTTTTCACTTGCAATGAATAGTTGCTGTATTTGGCTTTGGAAAACATCCAACTTTTTTGTAGACATGATGTTCATAATAACTTTTGCACTAAAATGTTCTGCAACTGCAAAATTTGTGGCGACATAAATTTATCGGTATTGTTTCGGTATACAACAAAATTTATACGATACGAGAATTAAAATTATTACCCATGTTGTTTACTTTGGTTGTACCTACGCTAAAAAATTGTAATAATTTTTCCGATGATTCAAACAGAGTTCCCAGATTAGAACATCCAAAATAATTGTTTATTTTGGAAATTAGAGTGGTCGTCTTTATTTTAGCGATCGTGACTAAAAATAATAAAAAGCAAATAGTGGCAGCAAATACAAGCATTGTCTGAAGTATGACAACATTGAATTTTATGAGAGATTGTGAAGGTTGCATTACAGGAGCCAAAATTGATGTTGCGCTAAATGCGTTTCCGGTGCTGTGACGCTATTTTTATTATTTTCGTTAATGGCAAAAGTATGTTTTTATAGATTTGTCGTTTCGGAGAAAGACTATTTTTGTAAGGATAGACTGGACAATGTTTATAAATGGAAAAATATTAATTTTTTTCGTAGAAATGATAATAAATAGATAAATCAAAGCACCATTTGAAGATTTTGGTTACACATAATATAAATTATATGCGCATGTAAATCGAAAATTTAATATTATAATAATTTGTTTGTTCTTGCAGATAAAAAATATCTGATGTGCCCAACACATGACTTTCTTATACGGATAGTATCACAGTAATTACTTTTCCTAAATAAAAATAAGTTAAATTTCTTGTAAAAATAATTTTGAGGGTTTCCAGCAATTTTCAAATAGTCTCTGTCGCACTTATTGCAATACGCATAAATCTGTCCTTGTCCCACTCATTACTACCAGATTTTAGGACAAATAAATAACAGAATACTTATCAAAATTCCACAGTGCGAAAAATGCTTGATATCTTTGAATTTGCTGTAGCTAAACTTTGAAGATTTATAAAATACTTCTCAGTTTTGGTCAACGTTTCACTCAAACAAACTGTACAGTGCACAATAATCCTTCTCATCAAAATATTTCGATCTTTTGCCTTTGACAATTGTTTGACTAACAATGTCTTCTTCTTCTTCGTACTTGGATTGCAAAGCAATGTCAAGTTTTTGGTGTTTGGCGATATAGCCACTCTCACCAGGATTGGATTAATTGGTTTTCCCTTTTTAAATTTTTATAACTTTATTCGAGCTCTTCGTGTGTTTATAGAATCTTTAGTATAAAAACAAATAGATTTCTGTAATGTAAACAACAGCCACTCAGAGATAGATGGCAACACTATATAAATATATAAATAATTTATAATTATTAAAAAACGGCGCAAAATAAAACACTTTTGTTACTTTGTCGACACGTCTAAAAATTGAAAGAGCATTCACAAAAAATTTGGCGTCGATATCTTTAATGTAGATTTGCATGCATAATACAATTTCACGACTTTATTGTATATATTAGAAAAAATTTTAATCGAGTTGCCATGATATCCAAAACATAAAACCGTAGCCGTTGTAGCCGTCGATCTTTTCAAATAGTAATGCTACAATCGATTTCCTCAACGGCATAGATTTCTGTATGTAAACAACATGTACTTTGTAAATCAGAGATAGATGGCGCCACTATATAAATAAAAAATTTTGACGGAATTTCAAAAAAAGTTTCAAACAAAATTTGTTCAAAATTTAATTCTAAATCAATGTTAAAGAATAAAAAAATGTCGTAAATTGTTTATTTTTCAAGATATTCCTAAAAAACCTAAAAATGTCTTCAGGTAAGTACCACTTGTGTTGGTGCTAGATGAAAAAGATTTAATGTGGCACCCACAATTTTGTTCAAACTCTTAAATATGAAATTTGAATCAAATCCGTTAAGTCGTTTTTGAGTTATCGTGGATACAGACAGACACACAGACAGACACACAGACACACAGACACACAGACAGACATCATGGCGAAAATGGTCAAAATGGATTCAGGGGCCCTCAAAACGTGTAAATCCATCAAAATCTCGAAGTCGAAAAAAATCACGATTACAATACTTCCTTATACTACGTATAAGAAAGTAAAAATACAGGGATATTCACCGAAATCGTTGGTTAGACGTTTTAAAAGATGTAGTTAACATTTTTTTCTGAAAATTGGGTTGTAGCCTAAATAGCATATGATCTCTTTATTTAAAATGTTTTCAAGTTTCTACGACTTCCGGTTATACCGGAAGTAGACACTAACGTCGTTTTTTTTAATGGAACACCCTGTATATTACTACATTTTGAAATTCTACATTCAATTATAATAACATTTTGTTAAAACAATTTTTCTCTAAAGCATTTCGTTTAGTAATTACAGGATGATTTTTTTTAAAATGTCCAAAAATATTCTAATTTTCAAATTTTATTTTCTAGCCTTCTAATATTCAAATTGAAATGCGGTTTTGGCAAGATGTTAACAAAAGTCTACTACTTGCAATTTCCTCAGTGTAACAGCTAATGTTCTACAGGGGGTTTATCATTTAGGTGCCATTCAGAAAAAAATCAAAACGGCATAACTCAATTTTTTCAAATGGAACACCCTGTATATCGAAACAAATTTGGATTATTTATTCAATTTAAAGGTAATTTTGTTGTAGAAACTTTATAACCAACTCTTGCCGTTTTTGTGTAATTTCGTTTTTTTGGTAATATTGAAAATTATGCCAAACAATTCGATTAATGGATCAAGCAATCTATGTTGTCAGTAAAGCATCTTAAACAATATCGTTACGTTAATCATTAATAAAAAATTAATAAAAAAAAAACTTCTCTTGTTAAATCATTATACTATGTGTAAATACCATAAAAGTTGATATTTCACGAAAACGGCAAGAGTTGGGTATAAAGTTTATTCAACAAAATTACCTTTAAATTGAATGAATAATCCAAATTTGTTTCGATATACAGGGTGTTCCATTTGAAAAAAATGAGTTATGCCGTTTTGATTTTTTTCTGAATGGCACCTAAATTATAAACCCCCTGTAGAACATTAAGCTGTTACAATGAGGAAATTGCAAGTAGTAGACTTTTGTTAACATCTTGCCAAAACCGCATTTCAATTTGAATATTAGAAGGCTAGAAAATAAAATTTGAAAATTAGCACATTTTTGGAAAATTTTTAAAAAATCATCCTGTAATTAATAAACAAAATGTTTTAGAAAAAAATTGTTTTAACAAAATGTTATTATAATTGAATGTAGAATTTAAAAATGTAGTAATATACAGGGTGTTCCATTTAAAAAAACGAAGTTAGGGTCTACTTCCGGTATAACCGGAAGTCGTAGAGACTTGAAAATATTTTTAATAAAGAGACCATATGCTATTTAGGCTATAACCCAATTTTCAGAAAAAAATATTAGCTACATCTTTTAAAACGTCTAACCAACGGTTTTGGTGAATATCCCTGTATATTAAGACAGATCATTCTAACAGAACTTACAAAATATGTAATTTATTTTTATCTTATAATAAAATTTGTGTGATATGAGTAAACTAAAAAATAGAATGCATTACTTGGGAAAGTAGCATTTCTGTGGAACTGTAGTTTTGCTATATTAAGGTTAAAATAGATAAATCGATGTATCCCACACACATTCCACACTAATACACTATCTAAGAATTAATTAGAATACACAGCTATTCCTGTTATTAGTGATTTTCAGTGTTGTCGATGTGATTTCGCTTGGTCTATATATCAATGAGTTATTTCAGAATTACTTACTCCTGAACACAACTTTCGATTCAACTTTGTGTTTGTAATAATAATGAAGTCGTTATCTCAGACTTATTATCGAATATGACTATCCTGGAATCCAAAACTAATTGCAATTTTTTTGAGAGATTTATACTTTGGAAACTTAGAAAGTTTATATTTTGCACATCATACATACAGGATGTCTGGAAATTAGGAGAAAAAAACTCGGGAGGTTATTCTACTTGAAAAATTAATGTGACAAGTTCTTATAACATTTTTCCGAAAGCTCATTAATCTTGGGGTACAGGGCCTTAAAGTTGGTTTTTTTAAATCAATTTTTGCAGTAATTTTTTTTCTTGTGTACCGATTGGTTTCAAATTTGGCATACTTGTCACTAATGTTTATTTGTATTCTTGCACCAAAATTGAGGTAAATCCCCCAGTATCATAGAGTCGAAACTGACGTTGATCTTTGGATAAAGACCCAGAACTTTTTTTGTTAGGCACTTTTTCTAAATTTTGATGAGGCCCGATTGAAGAGCATCGAAAAATCTTCAAAAAAGATCCTCTTGCTGCATCACGATAAAACGAATCGTTTTCGAGAAAAACACCTTAAATGAATACCAACTAACTACAGCTCGTTTTCAAGATTAACAAAGCAAACATTAAACAAAAGCGCGTTTTTCTCGAGAACTACTCGTTTTAACGATATTCAACAAGAGGACCTTTTTTGAAGATTTTTCGATGCTCTTCAATCGGGCATCATCAAAATTTAGAAAAAAGTTATTGGAAAAAATTGATTTAAAAAAAAACTTTGGGGTCTTGTAACCCCAATATTGAGCTATCGGAAAAATGTTATGGGAACTTATCACATTAATTTTTCGAGTAGAATCACTCCCCGAGTTTTCTGCTCTTAATTTCTGGACACCCTGTATATTGAAAGAATTTTTCTTAATTATATACAGGGTGTTCGCGCGAAGTGACTCACTATTGCTAACTTTGCTATTATTGGAGCTGCAAAGTCGGTTAAATTAGCAAACTAGTAGCATTTTTTCCGCTGATTACAATGGTGAAAACAGAAAAACAATTGACTATCTGGTTTTCAAGATATTCAAAAAAATAACATTTTTTTAAATGGAACACCCTATATATTTTTGCAAAAATCGATGGTAAATTAAATTCTATACAAAAAATGTCCTCATGTTTTTACTTTCTTATACGTAGTTTAAGGAAGTATAGTAATCGTGATTTTTTTCGACTTCGAGATTTTGATGGATTTACACGTTTTGAGGGCCCCTGAATCCATTCTGACCATTTTCGCCATGATGTCTGTCTGTCTGTGTGTCTGTGTGTCTGTGTGTCTGTGTGTATCCACCATAACTCAAAAACGACTTCTCGGATTTGATTCAAATTTCATATTTAAGAGTTTGAACAAATTTGTGGGTGCCACATTCAATGTTTTTCATCTAGCACCAAAACAAGTGACAGTTACCTGATGACATTTTTAGGTTTTTTAGGATTATCTTGAAAAATAAACAATTTATGAAATTTTTTTATTCTTTAACATTGATTTAGAACTGAATTTTGAACAAATTTTGTTTGAACTTTTTTTTGAAATTCTGTCAAAAAAATTTCAAAAAAACTAGATATTCTTAAAACACTATATTTCTCATAGCGCGCGTTGATAGTTGAATCCGATGGTCGAGGTAGACCATGTGTTTCATTATATGGCTGCCAAACGGAAGGTCCCGGGTTCGAATCCCAGAAGGACCGGTCCATTAGTTTTTTTTTATTTTACTGGTTTCTATGGTACCGAAAACAATAATAATAAATAAATAAATGTAATTTCATACCGGGAGATTTTTTTAAGTGAGTAATAGGTCAAAAATCTAAAATAAAACATTTATGCGTATTGCAATAAGTGCGACAGAGACTATTTGAAAATTGCTGGAAACCTTCAAAATGTTTACAAGAAATTTAACTTAATTTCTTTAGGAAAAGTAATTATTGTGATACTATCCGTAAGTATAAGAAAGTCATGTGTTGGGCACATCAGATATTTTTGATAATAATTTAAAATAATTTTGAAAAAAAGTTAGCAATTCTTTAAAATCAAGTAGCCATAAAACGGAATAGTAATTTATTAAAATCAAACAATCATAATTTTGAATTTAAGCAAGTTGAAAAACTTGAAAGAATTACGAAAATATTGAAAATGTACTAAATTATATTTTTCATGGCTACTTGATATTAAAACTTTGAAAACTTTTTTTCAAAATAACTCGCTTATTTTAAATAATTGTCAAAAAAGCATAAGTACATTCTTTGGTCAGAATTTAAATTTTCATCGATTTTTGCAAAAATATAGAGGGTGTTCCATTTAAAAAATGTTATTTTTGTGAATATCTCGAAAACCAGATGGCCAATTGTTTTTCTGTTTACACCATTATAATCAGCGGAAAAAATGCTACTAGTTTGCTAATTTAACCGATTTTGTAGCTCCAATAATAACAAAGTTAGCAATAGTGAGCCACTTCGCGCGAACACCCTGTATATGTATTACAACGGATATTTTTTGGTCATAATTTATTTCCTGAAAAATTATATTGACCTGCTTACGTACATATTTGTTCCATATTTGTTTAGATATGTGTTTACCGTCACTACAAAAAAACCAACGTCACCTTTTCAAATTTTCCATCTACTGCTTTTGTTAAATTCAAACACACAAATAGAATAAAAGATGAAGTTCTACAATTGACGTTAACAAAAAATACCTTAAATGAAGTATATTTTCCTCAATTTATTAACCGAGCTTTCTAAAGTGCAAACTGAAAAATAACGAACAAAGATATTTAAAAATCGCTACAATGCGAAGCTCGGTTATTAATGTTTGCTTTATGAGAAAACCTACAACACAAAAAATTTGACAAGGGCACATTATATTCGTGTATGTTGCGAACGTATTTAGTAATGAATGCGAGGACATTGGTACACAGCAAAAAAGTGCAATAACGGTTTTTCATTAGAAGCTGTAAAATAACTACAAAATACGCCACTGTGAAAAAATTATATTCAAGTTTCATTATTTAAGTTTATAGTGTATTTATAAAAAGCAATTAGTTTTAACAAATGTTATTTACTGCAATTTAAACTGAAGATTAGATTACAATATGAAACTAGGGTGTAGTACGTGCTAATATACATAACTTGATTTAAAATAATTTATAGTATATTATAGTCGTTTTCATGGTGATGGTATTGAAATTAATGGCTTCGCCTTTATTTCGCCTAAACAAAATTTCACTTATCTCAGTTACATTTTCTCTTATGAGCTTAATGAACACTTGTCCCATGTCTTAATGAAACCGTTTTATATTAGACTTTTAAATTAATTAGCTATTTCGCTCTACAACGCATTAAATTTTGATATTATGCTCGAATTCACGTCAGTTTCATTTAATTTTCATTAGCAATTCATAGAAAACGCACAAAGATCCAACTAAGAACTTCTATGAGATATCAGATATTCCCTTAAGCCAAATCGAATTATCAAACTACAACAATAACAAACTGTTTTGGCGTAAGAAAATTATTATTAGTTGGGAATTGTGTTAAATTCATTAAAACTTTTATTGTTTTATTGCTTACAGTTTGTATTGAATTTGATGATGAAGAGATGATGATTTTCTTTGTTAAATGATACATTACCTGGTGTGATTGTAGCTAATTAAAACAATATCTCAGCATTTGCCTTCGAGGAAATTGTGCAAGTTTGCGGTGAAATTCTATTAAGTTATCATTTGGTAAAGGATGTGTAATGGTAATGTTTGATATTATTAATTTGTCTCTGCTAATTACTTGCTTTAATAATGTTTACCATGTAGAAGAGAATTTGAGGTATAACATTGTTTCAGGAACTAAACTGAAAATTATAATTTTCTAAATTTTTCAGTTTTAAAATATTTTTTAAAATAAATTAAAACACTTTACTCTTTAATTTGTAATAAAACAACCTGTATAGTCCAGTACAGTTACTAGTCAGATTCCTATGGGTATTATTGCAATTCATTGGGTAAGAAAATTTTGTTTTGCCATCGATACAGTACCATACAGAAAGCTTAAATTCGAGTTTCCGACCATCAACCTCTTGCAGTTTTTCCGCCATCTTGAATTAAATAGTGAATTCTTATATCGACAGAAACAGCCGTATTTTTTATTTTATCGAAAAAATGGCTGATACCATTTTTAACAAGAAAAACGAGTTCTACAAATTTGTATACTTAATATTTCTTCATATTTTGGGTATTTAACGAGTAGTAACGGATTATTTGAAAAAAAAAGGGATTGAAAAATGTTTCGCTCGAATATTTTTTTTCTTTCAGCGCTATCGCAAAAATGTTCATTTAAAATTTATTAAACTCATAGTTACCTACAACTTTGATATGACAAATTTTTTCATGCGAGGAATTGTTTACTTACTGTAGCAGTGTAGCGCCTTGAAGTTGCGCGTATCGTCACTCGGCAGTATAGTACAGGGCATTTAGACCTTGCAGGGAAATAATTACGAGACGAATTTTGCTTTCGATTTTCGAAAGTGTATGTATACGAGCCGGAAAACTCATTTTGCACAATTCTACCCGGTGGTGAAAAGCCGCCATCTTGTTTTTAAAGGTTGTTTTAGTTTTTCGCGCATACATCGCGTATTTTTTGTTTTAGGAGAGAATTTTTCTATGCAATTTTATTGAAATTGAATTCTCTATAAAATTGCACTGGTAACTTTTTTGCTAATTGCAATTGTTTAGAAGTTTGTTATACCTCCAATTTTCCAGGCTTATGTTTGGTGCATTTTCGAGATAGTCGCAGTTTTTCAGACAGTCGCGTTTTTCGAGACAGGTGCACGTAAACATAAACAAAACTATTTGTGTTAATTTCAAAAAGTAATCTCGTGTAACAAAATATTCTACCTAACTTGTAAACAATTGCAATTAGCGAAAAAAGTCTATTTTGTAGAGAATTCAATTTACAAATTAATTTCATTCAAACATTTTCTTCTAAAGTCGATAATACGCGATTTATGCGCGAAAAACTAAAACAACCCTTAAAAACAAGATGGCGGCCTTTCACCACCGGGCAGAATTGTGCAAAATGTGTTTTCCGGCTCGTATATTTAAACATTTTCGAAAATCGGGAGCCAAATGCGTCTCGGAATTATTTTCCAGTAAAGTCTAGATGTCCTGTACTACTGCCGAGTGACGATACGTGCAATTTCCAGGCGCTGCAGTAAGTAAACAATTGCTCGCATGAAAAAATTTTTCATATCAAAGTTGTAGGTAATTGTGTGTTTAACATATTTTACATGAACATTTTTGCGATTGCGCTGAAGGAAAAAACGATAACCGACCAGAAAAAAATTTCAACCCCCTTTTGTTTCAATTAATCCGTTATTACTCGTTAAATACGCAAAATATAAAAAAATATCAAGTATACAAATTTGTAGAATTCGTTTTTCTCGTTAAAAATGGTATCAACTATTTTTTCGATAAAATGAAAAATACGGCGGTTATTGGCGAATTCACCCCTTAATTCAAGATGGCGGAAAAGCTGCAAGGAGTTGATGGTCGAAAACTCGGATTTAAGCTTTCTATGTGGTACCCTAACGATGGCAAAAAAATTACTCTTACCCAATGAATTGCAATAATAAATACTAAATATACTGGACTAGTATGCGCTTGTTATTTATTTCATAGATTCTAGAAAGAGAAACTTGGTGATGAAAAAGTTTCACTGGTAATACACTGTTTTTTTGCGTTTTATTTTCTAGTTGAAGCCATTGCTTTATGTGTTTTTATTTGTTCATTTCGCCTGTTCGTAAAAAAAATTTTTACAGATAGCAGTAAATTTTCGTCTACAATACGTTTACATTTGATGACACTAAAATATTCGCAATTGTACCAATTCAACAATTAATTGGAACATAACCAACTCAACCAACATACGTGAAATTGAAAGGAACATTACATGATACAACCCCTGAAACACAAAGCATTGAATGTCGGAATACAATTTTTATTATTTTCAATTTATCTGTGATAGCGCCACCATACAAAAATTTTTAATAATGCAATCATGACAGCAACAATGATTTTAATCCATACATACTTACATAGAAAATAAAACATAATACCTAATTTAAATGACATTAATTTTCGTCTGCGCTCTCATGAATTTGGTAAACAATAAATGCATTTTTATTGTTTTATTTATTAGAGTCCATCGATAGTTCGTATTGAGATAAAGCCGAGAATAATTTTCATATAAGGAATATAAAAGTAAAAAACTGAACTTGTATGAGCTTTTTTTCACCACGAGATAAAATACTTAAAAGAATGGTCAGCCTATTTCTAATTTGTTTTCTAATCTCGTCCTTTCCTTTCAAGAGTTCCAGATAGCAAAGAGTATCCAATATTCTCGTACTCATATACTCCTGCCAGCAGTCGTCCTACTTTCTATACTAAAATTTATGCGTTGTTTGTGTAAACTAACGTTACAATGAATCACAATGAATTTATTTAACTCAATTCAATTCTACTACCAATATGGACGTTTAAACAGTAATCCTGTGATAAAACTTTATCGTTTTAATTTAATTTTAAAATTAACTGGCTGAACTTGTGGGTTCGGTAAATAAACGTCGATTCAATCGAGATTGTATTTAATTTTCTGGCGAACCTATTGTTTGAATAAGTTTGCGTGTTTTCGAATGCTTTCTTCGGCTTATATTTCCACGTAAATCATTTTCTGTTCTTTTAATGTGGGAGGTATTTTGTCTGATGGGTTAACACTACACAGGAAATTATTTTTTGCTTAAGGTGGAATTTGCTTTAATGCATTTTCATTATCCACACAGTTTGTGAATGATGGAAATATCATTATATAAATACACTTTAGATTCAAGGTTATCGGTAATATTTTAGGCTACCATTGCTAACTCAGAAACTATCACCTAACAGGCGGAAAGGAGAGGAACTCTGAAGAAAATTATAGAGATTCTTATTTTTTTATTAAATTATTTTTTGGCCGACGAGTTCTGCAGACTCAAATCCGAAAAATTCTTTTTTTATGGAAGCATATAACATTTTATGTTAACTGAGTTGCATTTTATGGTTATTATGTCATGTACTGGACACATCAGATATTTTAGATACTTTTCATAGGTACCATAGCAAAAGATTTTAGATGAATTATCATAAGTGAATATACTAAATTGATAAAACTTGCTATACGCAGGATAAAAACTAACAGTATAATTTAATATATCAGGCACGAACTCTTTCACAATGGGAAATACGGCTAGTGTTGTCTGCACTTTAGTAAAGTCAAAAATACAATAAAGTTATCACAATAGAATACAAATGAAACAATTATCAAAATTTTATAACAACATTATGTTATGACATTCATGAATATCTGTCGCTGCTAAAATAGTTTTCATGTTTTATATAAATTTTATGGATGACAATATGAATAAAAATATTATGTACCAGTTGTAACTTTAGTTCTGCTATAATAAATACTTCATTAAATTGTATTTTACATGAAATTTCATTGGGAACATCACTTTAGGCAACTAAATTTACATTATGTGTACTCTGTCAGCCTGGCGTGCTATCTTAGGTCAGCATATTTAAAATAAGACGTGACCTAAAACGATGTGGGGTCATCTGCCAAGTGTTGCATATACCCTAAATAAATTAGGTTAGATTTAGGGCAAAAGTAAAGTCCTAAAGAGCCAGTGTAAATGTACAAGTATAGCAGTGATTGAAGTTGTAAAACTCAAACATGCCCGAACCTGATGGAGGGAAATTAATGAACATTAAAAAGTTTCAATTACGGTATAATAAATTTATAATTATTTTTAGTGAGATCAGCAAAGTTTTGTTAATTGAAATTTTCACAGCAAAAGGGTTGGTGTACGTTAAACAAGCAAACAATAATTATTATGAAAATATTTTAAATTTTGCATCGAAATTTGAAGCTTTGTAGACGTTTTTAAAGCGATTTCCGACGAATGCGCGCACGGGGCTCTCTTACTTTTGAATGGGTCTATTAGGCTCTTCTTGACAACAGTTTACACTTACAATATCTACATGAATAGGGACTTTGCATGATTTTCAAAATAATTTTTTTTGAAAAGCTGATACCAAATTATCACTATTAATATTTTTGAAAAAATTTTTTGGTGCGTACTTTCCAAGTAAATAAATAAAAAGTATTGCAAAATTTGAAATTTGCACGCATTGCCCGGAAACGCCCGAATCGGTTCAAAAGACTGCTGACGTCACGAATCTAGTTCCACAGTGCAGCACGCCGCATTTTGACTTGTTTCGAAAAATGTCAAACCCGTAAAAAATATTTAGACATGCCAATGTCAACTAGATTCGTGACGTCACACAGGACTCTCCGATCTCAAAGCGTTTTCGGGCGGCAATAATATATTTGAATTACGGAAAATTTATAATCGTTTTTTTATGTACAAATATTGAGTAAAAAAAATTATTTTTGCTATTTTGCTATTTGAATATTATTAATATAGTCGTTTTACATTTCTAACAGAGAAAAACGAGATTTTAAAAAAATGCAACATCCCTATTTATAATCTGACCTAACTATACAAAAAAAAGCGTAGGAAAATTTATTCGAAATGACTAGATGTCCTTTATTTGAGTAGAGAGAATTAGAACTAAAAATATTTGGCGGGAAATTTTAAGGCTCTTTTCCAGTCGGAATCGTTAAATAGCTAATCAAATTAATGTATTTTTTGTGCTGCCATAGTTGTAATTAACATTTTACGTTGACAGTTACCGTGCTACAATGGAAATGAGAAAACTCTAGTGCTACAAAAAACAAACAGGAAATCTAAGGTAAGAAAAAAGAAACTGATCAATTATTACTGAAAGACAAGTATGTCTTCAATGGTATACAAAACGACTGGTGCTTCGTAAATATTAAAAAAAGTTAAAATATTTTAATCTTAGATTAGGGGAGTTTATCTATTTATAGAAATTTCGGTTGGTAATGCTGCAAGCTTTGTTTCCGAATTTTCATTGATTTTATTTTCTTCGCATTACTTGATGAATTTTTGGTATTCTGCTTCATATCGGCCTGCGGATTTTACAGATAGTAAATTTGCAGTGGCTTTGTCTGTAAATTTTTTGATATGTGAGGGTATAATTTTTTTTTATTCGATTTTGAATTCGAAATTCCAACACTGACTGATTGACATTTGACATTTTTAGTGATAAATTGAAAACCAACATATTTATTTAAGTAGTATTTATTATTTTAATGATTTAAAAATATTTTTTTGCAAAAGGCAGCACAAAAAATATTATTTGTGGCTCTTGTGAAAACTCCATTGCATTACTCATTCACATACACAAATATTACCATTACCGTTCGTAGTGTAATGGACGGTTTTCAACACTTGTAACATAAATTATTATAAGTATTCTCCGCTAAATATTTTAGTTCCAATTCTTTCTACTAAAAAATGAACTTTAATTCTAAATGATTGATTTTAGACTCGTTAGCTGCAAAATTGATTAATATACTTATTATTATAATAATTATAAATTGTGGTCGGTATTTTAAGACTTATTCTTCAATTTATGACTAAAAGCATTTCCCAGTTCCTTGTAAAATACACTTAGAAACTGTTTTCTCATACAATATTGTGTATGTAAAGCATTTTTATGAAAATTCTGTTATTTTAATAACTTTTTAATGCAAGTAGGTACCTATACCTATACCTATATCAAATGTGGCAGAGTGAACTATTACTCCAAGACATCATCCTTTGCAAGATAAATTACATGGGCTTCTCATTTTAAAGTGTAATATGTTGTGTTACCATGATATTTCCTCGTCCTCAAATTTTACACACAGTTATTGCGTATTTGTATAGTTTATTATTCGTTGCATAACGTTTTAGACGTAGCTTCTTACTTAATCATGAACGATATTAATCGCAACACATCATGCTGAAGGAATTGCAGTAATTTATTGTGAAAATGGAAAATGATGCGGAATGGAATTGTGGGATTGTGTACAATGTTTATATAACTCTAGATATAATTTATTAAATTAAAGTAATTAAACACTACAAGCATATCTTTAGGTTATTATAGTTTTAATTATTACTTTATGTTGTGTGATTGTAATAGTGGAGTAAAAACGATAATGTTCTGTCTACCTACTAAACGACCTTTAGTAAAAAATAACAACTATTATACCCGAAACTATTGCAGGTGTAATAATTTACGCTCTTTAAATCAGTAAACGTTGCGATGTGGTGACCTTGTATGGTTAAGCACAAAAATTAAATTTAAAGTCAAGATAAACCTTTTTGAAGTGGGAAAATCCAAACGAACCCCGACAGGAAGTTTACGACTGGGCTAATATACGGCCAAAGCCCCCGTTATAAATTTTAATAAAATGTTTATTTTATTCCACGCGCATCGACTTTATGGTCATTGGCCATATAAGCTATTATCAGATGTTGGACATAATTTCGTTCTTTAAAGTTCATAAAATTAAAACGATAAAAACAGATCTATCCCCAAAAATCTCTGTGAGTGGTTTTTTATTATTCGCGCTGTTTTTTGTGGTCTTAGCTTTTTTTTAAATAAACATATTTACGTAAAATCTGATGACTATTGTAATGTGTTTTTTCCTGACATGAAAGCTCTATCGTATTAAAAATAACTTCATAATGGCAAAAAGATTAACCGTCACATTTTTCTTCCAAGTAATTTGTAAACGTGATGTAGCAAGAAAGGAAAAATTGATCAATGGATGATTGATGAAGTTTATAAACGCGTTTTATTTATCCCTGGATACTTTTACAATATACACTTGCTTGGTGATATGCCAAATAACTTGAAAAGACAGATAGGTATTTAACATTATGTGGGTGCTTCTGTTATTTATTTAAATCATATACGCATGAATGGAAAACTTGCAGACGAGATTATTTTAAAAGGAAAGACTTGAACCAATGACTTAAGACAGTTTGGAACTCCATGCATTTTTCACTTTTATTTTCCTATATTTTCGATGGAGATATTACTGAAAATAGCATTAAAAAATGTCTATCAAAAAACGCGTAGTATTTTATTGCATCAATTAAAAATCAGTTGGGGCTAGTGGCAGACTACCAGCTAAAACAAAATTGTTAATCAATTTGTAGATTGATATCTTTAAAATAGCTAGCTTAAATAACAACAATAAATTTAAACGAGAATTTCTACTTTATATCTAAACCTTTTATTATCAGTTTTAGGAGATCCGCCCATAATTTAAGAGATACTCTGTATTAAATATCATAGGAATTTATTGGTTAAACTGGTTAATATTTACAAATAATTCATTTAATTAAAAAGTTACACTTCTTTGCATATAAGTATAATATCAATATTCCAGAAATGTGATGAATTTTTTAACGCCGCGCATCCGCCATAATTGTAACTCTGTTATGGCAGCCAATTTATATTTTAAACGACTTTTTTCATTTTTCTTTCAACCTTTTGACTAAATATCAAAATCTGATAACATTGAAACACTTTTTCTGTGTATATTTCTTGTTAATGAATTATAACATTATTTTACAAAAATATAAAATGTAATAAGTCATGTGCTCGTTACATCAGATGTTTTTTTGCATACTTGACATAAATTCTAGCATAAAAACCCAAAAAATGAATGAAGTAACGAAGCGTGAAGCTGAAATTCAACAAATGGAATGCGGAACATTCCAGCAAAATGTGAATGTAATTAAACGCCAATCAGTAGAAAGTATCCTGCATAATAAGAAAATTAGGAAAACAAATCCGAAAAAAACAAATAATTTCCATGTTTCTTATATTTATGTAATTTGTTTTATTATAGGTATTTGTCATTATAATGTGTATTTGTGTATTAAATTATTTAACGAAAATAAATGTCATTTTTGGTGAAGGTGCCGGGCATAAAAATTTCAGAGTGTTTTTATTTTCATCGCGTAATTAACTTCAATGGTAATTACATAAACATTCTGCTTCCTGTATTTCGAAGCAACACAAAACAAAAACTCACAAAAATGTCATTACGCTATAAAAAATTGAATACAGCGTTTTTTTTCTAAACAAGTATGCATACAATAAATTGAAGTAATTATTTTTTCCCATGTATTTATTAGACGTGAGTAAAATATAAAATTTTATCTGCAATTTCTAGCAAAATTATTCACAACAGTGTAAGATTTAATTTTCTGTCACATAATTAAATTCTGCAAGAGTTTGTGCCCTTAGCACTATTTTGTAAGTAATCATCTTTATCTCAATAATAATTTTCACATGCAGTTGATTTAATTTTAGATATTATCATTTACTGAAAATGAACTGCATATTTATCTATACTGGTCCTGAAACTGCACAATAAAACGTGACAAACATACAATATTTAAAAATAGATGAGAGAATGTAGACATGAGAAAGGAAAATTATTTGTTCATGAATAAAGCAGTCAGAGAACAAAAGAAGCCCTGGCCTAATTATACGAAATAAATTTAAACATGGGAGTGAAACGTTTATAAACTTGACAGGGAGTCCGAAGATTTACTTGACAAATTTTAGTCACTTGAGATGTTGAGTTTAGTTTAAAACAACATAATTATGTAATCTGTTTTTTCCTAACTGTTTCATTTTCAAATTGCTAATGTTAGGATTAAAGAGTAGGTACACTTTTTTTTACTTATTTCGATGTTAATTATTTGCGGATTCAACATCAACAGTAACATTAACAGCGCACAATCTGGTTTCAGGAAAATTAAACTAACAACCCGTGTATACTGTATAGTGCAAAAATATTAGCAGCAATTCGGTGAATGTTCACAACTGTTATCTCTCGCCTTGGGAACATCATTTACCCCCGCCTGTCATGTCAGCCCCTGATTTTTTCCTTTGGGAATTTCTCACGGAAACTGTTTATGAAAACATTATCTGAATAAGCGAGAAAATTTAGGTAATAATATAATTAGGTAGAGGCTTAAATGCCGAGTGAAAAAATTATATAAACGAGATTACCTGTAAAGAAAAAAAGTTTAATTTTGTAAATATTATTAAAGAAAAGAAAATTGTTTAAATTGCTTATTAGGATATGAGTGCAAAATTTAAGTTTACTTTTCATGGAAAAAGTATCTGATGTGTCCAACACATGACTTTCTTATACGATGCGGACATATTCTGTTCTTTGGAAAATACTGAAAATGTAAGGGAAAAAATTACGATTATACTATACTTCTTCATTACTTCGTATAGAGGTTCTTTTTGTGACTTTTTGAGGCCGTAAAAGTGAAACTTTGAAAATAGTGCTGGATTTCATAGTGTGACTGTTTTAGTGTCTTAGTTTTGTAACCACTGGACAGATTTTAAGGAAATTAACATTTTTACAAAGAGAAATATAGGTTTTATTACAAAATACTAGTTTAATGGTTTTAGAGGCTGTTTTTGTATTTTTTTCAGAACTTTAAAATGAAATTTAGAAAATAGTGCCGGATTTAGTAGTGTGGCAGTTTTAGCGTAATAGTTTTAGAGCCACGGTTTGGATTTTAAGTAAATCTACATTTTTACAAAGCTGCATGTAGGTTTCATTACAAAAAAACAAGTTCAAAGGTTCTAATAGCTATATTTGTATGTTCTTCAGATGTTCAAATTGAGAATGAAAATGGCCTCAGTTTTTATAGTTTGACAGTTTTAATGTCACAGTTTTACGATTAGTGGTCACATATTAAGTTTGTATTTTGACTAAGCTGAATATTGGTTTTCCTACAGAATGTATGTTTTTTAGATATTTACAAATTTTTAAATCGTGGATTAACAGTTTTAGTGTATTTGTTTTTAGAACCGCTGGTAGAAGATCTTGAGGTCGAAAAAATCACGAAAATCTTATTTACTATAAGAAAGTAAAAATACAATATACTTACCTAAGTAACAATTTTGCCATTTTACAGCTGATAGAAAAAAATCTATTATTAAAAATGAATTATATACGAAGCATTTTACTGTATTTTATTAACCACCCTGTATACATTTATTTGAAAACAACTTGCGATGTGCCTGAATAAGTAATTTTTTTTGTTCTTCAACATTTTTAGCCTGACAAATATTCTGCAACAGAAAATTTTACTTATTATTAGAATATTTTAAAATATCCTCCTTGTTACATTTAGAATTTTTAACAAACCCAACAATTTCCTGTTCTTGTTTTACATTATATCATTTTCTTAATAAAAAACATTTTTCCTCATATCATGTAAAGCCCGAGTTAAGTACCGTACCTCCTATTGTATTTACGAGTGTTGAATTTGTCAAATAAAAACTTCTCCGTTAATACACTTTAAATTTTCATAACATATTTCTATGTTTGGGTGTTTTTCTTGCACATTTTTCGTCGAATTATCCTGTTTTGTATAGCAACGTGTTTCATTTAAGAAACATGAATATCTAATTTTCCGAGCGGAGGCCGTAAGACATATGGGTCCTCATTCATACTAATCACATCATCTAGATTATCTACGAGATTACATTGGCTTTAGTAATGCTGGAGCGGAGCGATTTTGAGGAGTGATGTTGTAGATAATGTGTATAAATGTTGTAAACACGGGTAACAGAAACTTGCCATTAAATTTTTACCCCAACATATCTTTAAATCATATCTTTTGGGGCTAAAGGGATACTCCATTTAAGGAAGCTAAGAGAATTGCTACAGGATTAAATGCAATATTGTGTAATTAAGCTAATTCTTTTCTACGCATTTGCACATAACACTTACCTGACATAAGAACCTTTTCAAGTAATCCTACTTTTACTGAAATATTATTTAGGATTTTGCTAAAATACATAATAAAATAAATCGCCTCGTTATTTTTTACCATCCAATAGAAGCCTTTAAATTATAGTCGCCTAAATATTATATCAGACTTTTTTCATATTCTTCTCACACTTTCCTCGGAAACTTTCACTTACAGCATTCACGTCAGAATTTTAGCTTATCCAAGACCAATATGATAGGTCAGGTTCCCTTGAAAAACTAGATAACACAGCACGTTTATAGTAGTGATTTGGACATCAAAAAAGATCGTATACATTTTATATCGAGTCCGAGCTTTAAAATAAAACCAGTTTGTTATATTTTCAGCAGGATATGATTCGACTCTAGTGTCAGGGTTTATCTGTTCAATAACAAAGGTATTTCTAAAGAGTTCCACCGTCGTAAAAGAATTGTATTAAAACCACATGTTTTGTTACTTTAAATTTTGGTAATATACTTTTTATATGTCATATAAAAAAATTACATTATGATTAATGTATACGCCTTCACAGAGAGCAGATTCGTGTAGGTTTCAGGTCTAAAGTTAGTTTCTTAGGCTTATGGATTCAGAAAATTGAAAAGAATGAAAGTATGTATGTTATACTTTGCTGTTGGAAGATTTAGAGGAGAGAATTAAATATATGTACATATAATATGTATATGGAACCTCTACATTTTAAAATGATCAATATAAACTTACCACCGGAGAATATTTCTTAGTAAAACTCATAATTTGTAGTTTGTACCCAATTATAACATGAAAATATTATCAGAAATTATCGCCTGACCTAAAACAATATCTTGTTTATTGTCTGTGGTTAGATCACACGGTTAAATTTTTTGTTTAAACTCCAGGAACATTAATGGATTAATCAATTAAATATTATGTAGGTTAGTCACTGGCCTTAATTCCCAATATCCTCGTATGTGATAATTGTTTGTACCAACTGACCAACTGACCTCATTGTCAATGTCGACGAAAACAACTAAAAGGATTTCGTCTCGGGTAATAATTTGTTTCAATTTTTATATGAAATAAACTTTTCTTGTAAAAAATTAATTTAAAAATTTGTAAACTAGCAGAAACATTTAAAAAATTATTTTTATTACTATTTGTCAAATTGACCGTTTATGTAATCAAAATAATCGCTCCAATTCAAATTCAAACCTGCTTTCATATCTCTGATGATTTATTTAATCCTGCTTAAGATATTGAGAAAAGATGTTTTTTCTTGATTTTATACGAAACAAAAAATTGTACTTTTTACTTTCTTATACGAAGTAATAAGGAACCTTGAAATTGGAAATTAAATTCACATGTACAGTTGGCGACACGGAATAGTTTCCAGGCATTTTTTTCCATTGTAAATTAAATCATGTTCATAGGCTCGATAACTGCTTAGTGGCATTATCAGCAGTTCATACTTGTGTCACAATATTTTATGTAAAGTATTTGAAGTAAAACGCCTTGAAATTTTCTTACTGATGCTCAAAAAGGCGCAATTCTGGCACAGTTAGAAGATAGTTGGTCAAGTAGACAAGTAAATGTAATGTAATGAGATCTTCGCCTGTCTCCACCACTGTCGTTAAAAGAAATTTTGATTTAAAAAGTCTGATTTATAATGCTAAAAAAATTAAAAAATCGCTACTTTGATCAATTTGTCTGGAAACTATTCCGTGTCTCCAACTGTACAGGCGTTGCAACCAAACATTGCCCCAATGTCAGATGCGCAGTCGTTCAAAGCTTATGGAAGCGGAAACGCACCAACACGTTATATTTAAAACCGGTCAGTGGCGTCGATATTTATTTCAAATTTTAATATTATCAGTGGATTTACCGATTAAATTACGAAAACTGATTGGACAGCCATTTAACCAATATTTTATCAATAGTTTTTTTTAACTCTCCATAGGGACATGGTAAAATGTTTAACTCGTGTTAATGGTTTTTCTACTGCGAATTTCAAAATTTTTGACACATTATTAGTTTGCATCTTTTTTTACATATTCTAGTAGCTTTTAAAATGTAAAAAGTAAAATTAATTTATTTAAAAGGGAAAATAATTAAGTACATGATTTTAGCTCGTCTTCACATTAAAATTTAGAAAGTTAGGAGACTTTGTCCACTGACGACCAATTAAATTATCCAAAGCTGTCACTTCATTTGCATGTTTTTATTAAGTGTGAAAGACTTTCAAAAGGTTACTGGTTACTGTTTAGCGGCTTCTTATGGTAGACAATTTGAAGATTGAAATTAACAAAATTTGAGTATTTTTTTGTCATTTTATTGAGAGCTTTGGATTATTTATTTTCTTGTCCATGATGGACAAAGCCTCCTAACCAGGGTTGGCATGATTAAATCATTTTGATTAAAATCACGATTTAATCACTGATTTAAATCAAGTGATTTTTTTATTTTAATCATTGATTTAAATCAATGTTTAATAAAACACTACTGAGAAAATTAATTTTGAAAATATAACATTTTGTTAATGTCTTGTAGAGTCAATAGAGGTACTTTTTGTTAAATTGTTGGTTTTGAAGAAAATTCTAACATAATATTAAGATCAAAGCTGAGACCAGTCTGTATAATGAGACCAGTCTGTATAACTAAACAGAATATTTTTTTAAAGTTTAAAACGGACAAAGATTTATGTAATTATATTGTCAAAAAAATCACTGAGGTAATTAAATAATAATTAATTTCGCTTTATCTGGATTCTGGGATTTAATATATTCATTGTAAGCATTACCATTAAAAAAATAAAAAAAAAAATCAAAAAAATCAATAAAATCAAATAAATCATGATTTAATCAAAAAAATCGATTTTTATGATTTTTAAAAAAAAATCGTGATTTTTTCCAACCCTGCTCCTAACTTAATAAATTTTAATGTGAAAACGAGCTAAACTTATGTAATTATTTTCCCTTTTAAATAAATTAATTTTACTTTTTACATTTTAAAAACTACTCGAATTTGTAAAAAAAGATGCTAACTAACAGTGTCCCAAAAATTTATTTATTTACTAATTAAAGTTGTTAATTTTATTTGTTTACTTTTTAATCGCATAATTTTATTTTCTGAATGTTGCCCCCTATAGTACTTTTATTGATACAGCACTGGTACTGGTCAAATGAGCGAATTTAGCCGACATTTCGTTCTGAATATGCGCCACCCTAGGCAAAGACTTGTTTCCACGGCTGTGGTCCTGTAGTCATTTAAATTTTAGACTAGGTAACATATTTCCAGACAAGTTTATACAGGGAATCTTTTAAAATGTTATCGTTATAGTACCACTGGTAAAAATTTTTTAATAAAAAATAACAGAAAGCATAACTTCACTTTTAAGTTAGATTAGATACATAATCTGAAATTTCCAAGCGAAATTGCTTCAATATTCGTGAAGCGGCTGATTTAAAATAATGTAAATTTGGAACCCCTTAAAGAATTTTGAGGAAATTAGCCTTTATATAGGCAAGTGTTGATATTATTGAAAAATATCTGATGTGTCCTACACATGACGTTCTTATACGGATTTAATTCTGATCTTTGGAAAGTACTGAAGCCATAGTCAACAATCATACTTTAATATTACTATAAATTAATAATTTTAATTCGAATTTCAAAAAAATTAATACACAATATGTATATTCAAATTTAATATCTAAACCAATATTAAAGAATAAAAAATCTGCTAAACCGTTTCCTTTTCAAGATAATCTTAAAAAACCTAAAATGTCTTCAGGTAAGTACCCACAATTTGATTCAAACTCTTAAAAAATATGAAATTTGGATCAATGCGGATAAGTCGTTTTTGATTTATTGTGGATACACACAGACACACAGACACACAGACAAAAAATAGTCAAAATGGATTCAGGGGCCCTCAAAACATGAAAATCTCGAAGTCGAAAAGAATCGCGATGACTGTACTTGCTTGTTACTTCGTATAAGAAAGTAAAAAATTCCCAGACCGCCGTCCTTTAATTACACTGTCGCTAAATACCCTTTATCCTTTTACGCCTACTTCCCTCTCTGATTCTCCACTTCTAGCTACATGATTAGTAAAAATTTGTACGAAAAGCCATTGAGAGCATTATTGGTAACGTCGGAAATATTAATAATAGTTAGATAACAATTTAGCTGACTGCACGCGGGTCATCCCAGAATTCCCAAACAACAAAGGCTCACATACAGTTATTGGGCTTTGTGATTGTTCCTTGTAGTACAATAACTTCATAATCTTTTACACAATAACGTTGCTGCAGCTTTTTTGTGGATTCTTTGTAGTTCTGATAAGTTTCATTTAATAGAACGTGATATCCTAGAATGTTTTTATTTAAGTTTTTGTTGGTATGCGGTGATATCAGTTTTGTGTAATGTTTTTAATAGACCATTATGTGCGAGGGAAAAGAATGTATTATATAAAGGCAGAACATTCAGGAAGTAAGGCGTCGGTAGTTTAGATATCAAGAATTTTTTAGTGTAGGTTAAGTACCTACAGTTATAATTTAGTTATTACTGAAAAAAGGCGCAAGTCAAGTTGAATACAAAAAAATCTCTCCCTCTCTCATGAATTAATTTGTAATCGTTGAGAGATCGTTGAGGAGACTCAACCATTATCCTAAATTACATCTATAGTGGACTTATCACACGTTTCTTTGTTTACTAATCACCCATACTTTCTTAAGGATGTCAGCCTCAGTCAACCTTAATTATTGGGTCGCAAACAAGCCAACCCCGTTTTTTGCGCCACTAAAATACTTTCTCTCTCGTCGGGGTGGAAACGACGTGGGGTAATTTTTACTTAAATCTCTGTCGAAGAACGCTTGATCATGTGCGATAGTTTTTTCGTAAATAAAGAAATTGGTTTCTTTGTCCATCTGTGGTGTAATAAATCAATTCGGTATAGGGAATGTCGGTTTTTAAACCCAATTAATTTAGCAAATAATTTACTCTACAAGTTGAATTTTGTCTATCTGTATTTAAAAGAAAATTTGTGTCCTTATTGAGATGTACATAATTAGCTCATCAAAATTAATATTACAATTATTTACGTAGGTAGTCACAATGATTATTACAATTTTTTCGATAGCAATAAGCTAAAGGACTTAAAATATTTAAATTAAACATTAAAGACCGAAACTGTAGCAAAAAGAACGAAAATTAATAACGTTGGAAAGGTAGACGAGAAAAAAGTTTGTAGGGGAATTCAGATTAGGAAGAATATCTGTCGAATGAGCCTTAAAAGTAATTAAAAAATGTATTGGACGAAGATTTATTGTATTCCATTGTTGGATTGTGATGAATATAGCCCTAAATTAAAATACGTACATGAACTTAGAAGTTCGATAAATTATCCAAAGATATTCTACGTGAATCGAATAAGAAAATAAATGTTATTAATTGTATAATATAATAAATTTTTTTGACCACCTGCATCGTTAGTATAATTAATGCCAAAATCTTGCAAGTAGGCGGATCATTGCGTTTGTTTACTGGTTGTCATGACAATATCATAAAAATTTATTATGATAAAACCACGCCACCTACGTAAAGGTGAAGGCAAATGCGATGTTAGACTGCCTGTAGTTAAACGTAAATAATTTTCACCTGTTCATTATGACAAGTTGAAAATAATAAAGTAATAGAATATGTATTTAAGATGGTTTTACAAAAAAGCCAAATTAAACAAGCATGAAATAGAGAAAGAAAAGTCATATTTTCCTCAGCTCGCTCTTTACATTCTTATATAAAACCTAATCTACATCATAGGCGTTACAGCTGAAATCGTGCTCTATGCAACAGAATTATCAATTTTTTTCATGACAGGCGGCAAGAATATTTTAATTATAGAACAGCTGGAGCACAACCCTTAAAATCGAACAAAAGGCAACAGAAATCAAGGAAACAAAAAAAAAGTGTCGAGCATTTAGAGACAACTGTTCCTGACATTTACTGCTTCCCGTCGTAATTGGAAAAATTTTATAGTTTGTCCAAAGAATTGGTAATTATCTTAAGTAAGTTACGATGATTAAATGAAGAAGTGCGATTATAGAGTTGAACGTTATTTTTGGTGAAAAAAATTTATAGTTATAGGTACAAGAAAACCGGGTGAAAATAATATTAATATCAGCTGTTGTAATGTCTGTTTTAAGTGAGATTTAAGAAATAAATAATCGAGTTATTAAGAATGCAATTTCTTAAAAGAAAAACTTCGTTTCATTTGAGCTACAGCGTTTATATTTATAATAAACCTAAATTATTGTTGTTATTTGCGATAAACGTTGGAATTAATAACGATTTTTAAATTTTTCAAAAAATGTCAACCAAGATGTACCTAACTAAAAATATCATATGCGTCCAGCACATGATTATCTTATACGATGCGGATATAGGCAATAACCTTCGTATAAGAAAGTAATAGTCATATTCTAATAAGTTCATACAAATAAACGTAAATCAATAGTAATTTGTATAACTAGCCTAGAAACTAGAGTTTTGCGAGTGCGAGTAGGGTTTGCGAGCAGAGGCCGTAGGCCGAGGCCCGCAACTACGAGTACTCGCAAAACAGTTTCTAGGCGTGTATACACACTATTTTTTGAGCCGAAGTTTATTTAAATAAATAAAATTTACAGAATATTTGTTTAAATATTTGGTATTAGGGATTTTTTTTATTGGTAACACGCGATACTTAAAATTGACACTGACAGTAGTAGCCGAATAACAGAAATAATAATCCGTTTCTATGGAAAATACAAATTTTCTTTATGATTTCAATGATGCCAATCGATAAACTAAAAATTCCTAGTTTTTGCCGGTCTAGCCCGGCAAAACATGAGTTTCCAGCACAGATATCTTACTCTTTCTAAATAGATAACTAAAGCATATGGGCTGCGCGATGAAAAAGTGCGACAAATTGAAGATTTCAATAAGGTCGAAAATCGTGATTCCGGGGGGTATTTGGACTTGCGCATTTTCTTTAGCTTTTTAATTAGAAAGAGTAAGATGTATGTGCAAAAGAGATGGCTTACAGGGGGTAAACATAAAAAAGCAAATTCCCTAAAATTGGTCTGGCAACCAACATTACAGCACGGTATTGAAATGTGATTCGGACCTATTACAATATTTTGTTTGAATTCGCGGGCGCAATATTTACTTGTGCGCAAGTCCAAATACCCCCGTGTGCAGTTTCAATTCGGCTCATTCATGGTTTTATGCAATGGCTATCTATTTAGAAAGAGTAAGATATCTATGGTTTCCAGCCGATTTATACGAATGCAAAATGACTAATGCCAACCTGAAGCACAAAAAATATTTTTTTCAATATATTGTATTGTTCCTTACATATTTAGGTATACAGGGTGTTACGAAATTCGCGCACATGGACTATGGAATCGTGTTATACTTCAAAAACTGACCAAAATACCTCTTTATGATTTTTCTATCAGACATATTGGGTATTTACATTTTTTTTATATAGTTTTAGATAAAAGTAAATTAGCGAAAAAGGAATATAAAATCAACATGAGTTTTTAAACTATTTTTCTCTTAGTATGATGTATTTTTTACAAAATCCATTTGAGAAATCCTATGATATTATTTCAAAATTTTTGTATATTTGATCTAGTTTATACCAGTTTGACGCTACACTAATTTTAGTAGGACTGTAAGCTTTATTACTTCCATATTTAATTTAACCTTATTTCTATTGTGTTCTCTTGTACAATTTCCGTAACAAAGAGTAAAGAAGCACTCTAAAATTGTACATACCTATTTATCTGCATTTGCATATTTTAGACTTTAACGCACTAGGTACTACAATTATTACAGTGTATAATGTTTATAGTCAAATGTGAATCTAAGAAGAATATTAATATATTTAGTAGCTTTTTTGATAATTCTGTACATAACAAATATCTTTTTTTACCTCAGGAATGTCGCTGCTTTAAATAAAAAAATTTAACAATTTTGGTTTAGTGAATAAAAGTCAACCAAGATTAAAGTTTTAAAAATACTTCCAATGTTTTCATTTGATTACGTTATTCCATTCTTATTGTAAAAAGAACATAAGAACGAGTACCTACTTAACATAAATTGCTAGAATGTAAAATTGTATCAGTCCTATCTGTAATAGTCTGTTTAGAAAAAATGGTTTTTAAGGAATATTTTCATCAGTAAAGTTAACGGAGAATTTTTCAATTGATAAAAAAGTAGTTATTTTCTTATAAAATTTCAAATATACAGGGTGTCCCAAAATCAGCCTGCCAAAATGTACCAGCTGATACTACGTTTAAAAATAATGCAAAAAGTTTCAATAAATATAGGTTGAAAAATGCTTCCTAAGGAGGCTACAGCCTCCCGAAAGGGGGACCCCAAAGAGGAGTTTTCTGAAATATCTTTGCAACTGTTTGAGGTACATTCATGAGTTTGAAGCTTTTATAATTTGCCACATATTTCTTTTTCCAATTTTCAGAAATTTTGTCAGGGGCGTCACATACAGGTTTGGTGCTGGGTATATTATACTCCATATTTTTTGTGGGGATAATTATTAATTTTTTTATATCAAATTTTGAAACTTGGTTTATTTTTACAAAAAAAGGTAGTCTCAGTCGATCTTTGTATCTTGAACCGTTTTCGAGTAAAATCGTTTTGAAAAAATCACGTCCATGAAAATTACACTAATAAAAATAATCACAAAACTAAAATTTATCAAAAGTAGACGATGAATTAATATTTATAGGTATTTATTACTTCGTTTAGCATTTCTTCGTCAAATATTAATAATAAAAACAAAATATCAAAATAAATTTTTTTTTTCAATTTTGTGATTATTTTTATTAGTGTAGTTTTTATGGACGTGACTTCTTCAAAACGATTTTACTCGAAAACGGTTCAAGATTCAAAGATCGACTGAGACTACCTTTTTTGTGTAAAAATAAACCAAGTTTCATAATTTGATATAAAAAATTTAAAAATTATCCACACAAAAAATATGAGGCATAATTTACCAAGCACTCACCCTGTATGTGACGCCCCTGGCAAAATTTCTTAAAATTGGAAAATGAAGTATGTGGCTAATTATATATATATAAAAGCTTCAAACTCACCAAATTACATGAATCCACCTCAAATAGTTGCAGAGATATTACAGAAAACTCCTCTTTGGGGCCTTCTTTTCGGGGGGTTGTAGCTTTTTTAGGAAGCATTTTTCAACCTATATTTATTAAAACTGTTTGCATTATTTTTGAACGTAGAATCAGCTGCTACATTTTGGCAGGCTAATTTTGGGACACTCTGTATACTCGACGTACATCGTATAGGAATTCTAATAATAGGAAATATATTTCTCAAAGCAATTATTTAAATAGTCGTGTCTCTATAGTCTTGTATACTCCATAATTTGTGTTACATGATATCGTACTTAATTAATTGTTGTTTTGTTGCAAAATATACCGCATGCCTTTTCGCTTATTAAACTACTTAATGACCGTTTAACCTCCGGCACCTTCAACCTTCTAAATCTAAATCATCTGTTCCGTACCCTAAAGTTTCTAAACATTTATTGCGCTAATCTAATTCCGATAATTAATTCAAACATGTACCCCCTTTAAGGCAGTGCAACAATTTACATTACGGCAACACGTTAAGGTTTTTAAGATTAGTTAACAAAGTGACAAATGAAGAAGATTCGATTAATTCAGACAGTACGAAACACATTTAGTTAGTTGGTAATTATTTTTTGTGTGCAATCTAGTAGACATCTCATAGCCACTACCGGATTGGAAGGGTGTTGTTTTGCATTCTAAAAAAAAATTTCCACCACGTTGGTTTGTGTAAAACAGGACATTTGTAATGGAATTTCATCTATTCTGCCAAGGCATACAGGGGATGGAAACATGCATTTGTGAATCGCTGACTATAATGCGAACAATTTATACAATGTCTGTTAAGATTCGTTACTAGAACTAATAACGTGTGGGAGAATTTCGTAAATATGCTTTATAGAAACAACACGGTATTAGCTGTAAATGTTTTGTTAAGAGTGGAACAAGGTGTTTCCAGTAGAATTGGCAATAACATTCGAATTGAAAATATCAATTTGATTTATTTGATTTAGATTTACAACAACGACGACTATATTGAAGTCTAGGATAAATTTCAGTTGAACTTTCTCATAAAAGTGAATTATTAAAATGGAATCATTTTTCAATTCTTACACATTTCAATTCATGAACAGAGCTACTCGTAACTTCAAGGTTATTTTATTTTTACTGTAATGTGAAATATCAGTTCGAAACTATTAATAAAAACTTATGCAATTTCCAGCTTTTCTATCTATTTTACAGGAAAATTACAAGGCATAACTTTTGTTCAAATTCAAAACTGTACATGATGGCTTATTTGATTATCCACCGATATGCTTCTTAAGAGGGCGGCGACGGACGTGAATCCACTAATCTCTTCATATTTCTGATGATCTCCTTTTGGCATTATTTTATAGTTTATCTTCTTCTTAAACCCGTTAACAATAAAATTACTTCTTGGATTTTACGTCATAAAACTCACAATGAATTGGAAGTGCTTACTTAGAATAAATAACAAAAATATCTGATGTGTCCAACACATGACTTTCTTATACGATAGTACCACAATTACTTTTCCTAAAGAAATTAAGTTAAATTTCTTCTAAAATCGTGTTTAAATTTTGAGCGTTTCCAGCAATTTTCAAATAATTTTCGGAAGTCTCTCTCGCACTTATTGATGCAGTACGCATAAATCTGTCCTTGTTCCACTCATTACAACCAGATTTTAGGACAAAAAATTATTGTGGTTGGAAATTACTTTTCCTGAAGTCGATATATTTATATTCTTTCGTATATTTTTCATTAAACCACATGGAAATTAAGTTACATTTCTTGTAAAAGTCATGTTTAAATTTTGAGCTTTTTCCAACAATTTCAAATAGTTTTCGGAAGTCTCTCTTGCACGTATTGCAGTACGGATAAATCTGTCCTTGTCCCACTCATTATAACTTAATTTTACGACAAAAATAAGTGTTTTATTTTAGATTATTGACCTATTATTCACGTAAAAAAATCTCCCAGTGTAAAATCACATTTATTTATTCATTATTATTGTTTTCAGTACCATAGAAACTAGTAAAATTTTTAAAAAATAATGGTCCTTCTGGGATTCGAACCCGCAACCTTCAGTTTGGCAGACAAGTCCATTTAGTCACTAGTCTATCTAGGCTATCAGATTCAACGCGCACAATGAGAAATATAAGTGTTTTAAGAAAATCGGGTTTTTTTGAAATTTTTTGACGGAATTTCAAAAAAAAGTTCAAAGAAAATTTGTTCAAAATTTAATTCTAAATCAATGCAAAAGAATTTAAAAAATGTAAAATAATGTCTCTTTTCTTAGTGAGTCACTAAAGAGGAAATATTGCGTTTTTAATAATCTTTAATTCCTGAGTTTTTTAACCTCTGGTTTATGTCCTATTAATTTTTTAGAAATTTATTAATTTCGGTATAAATTCCTGCTAATATTTTATACCTGAAACAATGTGAGTGATGGAATCTAACCTAAGATTAGAAGTATGTGCACCTCAAATTTTCTGGTTGGTTAAGCTCACTCTTGCAATATGCCGCAAAAACAAAAAGTTATAACAGTAAATAAAAGTTTTAATTACATTTCATAAAATAACTCCGGGTGGTTTTCCTATGAATAGATAATTTGTCCATTGTGAATTAGGTCGTGCAAATATCCTGACACTCATATTCCCTAATCTTATTAACGAATATGTGCATGTTGTGTTTCAATTTGACGCCATTCATTTTACTAGGAAATTTTTACATGTAACGAAATAAGTTGTTAACCAACCATTTTTTCTGCATTATTGTTTGTTGTGTGGAAAACACCCAATGACAGAACAAAACAGAAAAACAAACTAATTAAATTTCATTAATTGATTTTGTATTAATCCCACAGTAAACCAATTTCAATCAAATCTACTGGATGGCTTGGAGCTAAATGCCGAGATAAATTCCGGGTTGCAATAATACAAATTAAGTTCTAAATGCCGTCAATTTATAAATGATTTTAATATTGGACTGAAATGTTCAAAATACATTGAAACTGTTAAATAGCCATATCAATTATGATATAGTAAAACGAAGTACAAATATTTATTTTATGTCTAGAATTATTATTATATTATTTTAAATTTAATATTAAGTAAAGTATAATTTCATATTTTTTTAAATAGTTTATGCCAAGCTTTCATACTTTAACACGGATTTAAGGAATATCCAATGATTACGGCCATGAAATAAAACTAACCCTAAACTTTTTCACATAAAAATATGTGCTTCCTTCACGTCGTTATTTCGGGTAAGTATAATTTTGTGAGCATGTAGTTAGAAGTTGCTAAGTTATTATTGTCTTGTTTATTAAGTGTTTGTTAAAAATTTTTAATGGAGTTGAAAAACTTTTCAAAGAATTCCAATTATTTTAAATAACGCTTGTTGTCCTAAAGCCTATTTACTTCTTTAAAAAGAAAAAAACTTTAAAAATAGTTTAATTGGAATCGTGACTTTCTTGCTGCTGGATAAAAATTGTCTATTAACTAAAGAATGATCAAATTCAATATTTTGTTTCAATAAAAGGAGGCATTGAATATTGAAACAAGTTTAAGTTAAAACTAGAATTAATAAGTTTATAGAACTTAAGGCCGGTTGTATAAAACTTTAATCGCGGTGTTAAATTTTTATCCTCTAAAATATCTATAGTGACAATTGTAATCAACAATCGTTTCTATGGCAATTTATCCTTTTTGGAGGATTATCTCGCGATTAAATTTTTATACAACCGGCTCTTAATGTTTAAATTAAAAACAAATGCAAAAAAAAGTCATGATTAGAAATTTATAATAATAAATCCCATTTTATCACATAAATAGAAAAAAATATATATTTTGGTTTGATTTATTACTTTTTCGAAGTTTTTATCTACCAAATTACATTAGTTATGCTCAAAATTAGCTTCAATTTCCAAGTATTTAATTCTAACCTTTAAAATTTCAATTTATAAAATTTCGTTAGAAAAATACAAAAAATACACATTTAAATTGTGGTTTCTATAACATCCTTAGTATGCTCCAAGCATGTGTGAACAAATTTTAAATGTGTTTATTACAGATTGTTCCTAGAATCTTTTAAGTTTGTCTTGCCGCAACAATTTCACCAACTCGCATTGCATTTTACATTAAACACAAAAGAATTAACTACACATTTGCACATAAATAAACTCTTTCTTTGTGCAACTACAGACAAACAATATGTGGCTCAAAGTAAATTGCTTCGGCAATAAAAGAATAATTTATTTAAAAGGCCGACTTTCAAGTTGTTCTAAAACCAGTAGTACATTAATAAATAAAAAGAACTTGATAAAATATATTAATGTTTTCGCAATTATTAAACAAGCAGCTGCTGTATATTATTTATTTGCATAATAATGAAATAAAAGCGAAAAAAGGATTGCGTAATTCTTGTAATTTAATTAACAAATTTTAAAAATAAAAGTGAATTAAAAAATTATACGGGAACACCCACTGTTTAACGCGCTTTCTTTTAGATTAATGGCTTTTAGTCTACGGCCTTTCCATATAAAAATTGAATAAGGGTAAATATTTAAAGAGGGAATTTTATAATTGCAGGCACTAAATAGCGTGTAATTTGTTTAAACGTAACCGCGATGCAAAAAAGTGCTTTCATTTGGGGAACGGGGAAATTTTTATGATGGAAAGATGTAATCATAAACAGATTAGAAACTTTTTATCTTGGAAGAATGTCAAATAAAGTTTATTGAGAGTTGAGTTTGTTTTCAGGTTAATATTAGTTTGATGAGTTTAAAATTTAGTTGTGAAAAGTGTGGAATTTTTAGTTAGTAGAAGAATAAATATTCCTAGTTTGTTTACCATAGATTTCTACAGCGGTTTCAAACCATCAGTCAGAACCAATCAAATTTCAAGAAACTAGTCGGCAAATTGTTTTCTTACCGTTTCATTGGTTCTGACTGTTGCAAAAACAAACCACTAGTGAAGTTTCAGACCGAAGGGACCCGAATAAACCCGAAAACTTTTTGATAATATTATTACAGCTCAATTTTATTCTGATGCCTTGTTCGTACAAAGCAATATTGCTGAATATCTCAATTATTTCCATAGATATTTGGGGAAAAATAAAAATTTCAGCATCCTGTATCTCGAGAACTAAGCATTTCAGGTAAATTTATGACAAATCAATATTATTTCAAAGTGTTCTGTCGATTCTCTAAGTTTCCTCCTGTATATTGCATCATTTAAGGTCCTTGATACAAAATTTACCATGCTACTCTTGTTATGTTTAGTCTGGCATGATTAATTGTGGCGACATTATTAATTTATTTTTTCGTAAATAGAAATACTGGCTTATGAAACAAATTAACATTGATCCGCATAATCTAAGAAAATAAATAATGTAAAAATAATAAACTATTGAGATAAAAACATCAATAAACTCCATAAAAGATTTGAATAAAATGAAAATTTATAACCTGCATTTCTTTAATTACTTCCACCTTACGATTGACCATGATTCTTTAGGCTTTTAAAGTAAAAATCTCATCATAATTTAGATTTTTGTCTCAGTAGGTATCCGTTCTTTTACGATGATTTTGGGACACAGGCAATTTATATATTAGTACCGGCGCATCCGCCAATATTAAAATTTTCCAGTGTCAAAATATTAATTACGGAAACTTTCCACATAATACAGGATAATCGTATGCAGATGCATTTGCATAAAACATTTAATTTGATTTATATTCTTTTCTCTAGCTATTCCTGTTTTGAGAATATTCTCCAAGTCGTTCTCCGATAGGAATATTTAAATTGTGCTTTTTATGTCCAGAAATAATGTAAACTGTGTGACGCAATTTACATGGTATCTATTTTAAGTGCACCCTTGATATTGGTACATTTGTTACCGTCAGAACATCTGCTTGTTTTGGATGTCTGCGACATCGTACATCAAATTTTTTACTTCGTTATTCAAGTACATTTTCTCGTCTGTGGAATAGATTTGTGTAGCATTAAATTCTCGTTGAAATCAATCAAACTTTCAATTCTTTGTTAGATTTGTTAATAATTTCAAATTCCTGCACTTTATCTAAACGACAGTTCATTGTACAGGGTCTTTCACCAAAAGTAACACCCCCCTTATTTTCTTACCTATTGAGATATTTTAATTTTTCAAAAATCTGTTTACTGTAGTTTTTACTGAAGTTTTTAAATATGCCTTCAAAACTTTTTTAACTTGAAAAAATATACAGGGTGTGCTAAAAATGGCATTTTTTCTTATGGAACACCGTATATATTTTTACATGAATCGATATATATTTTTAAGCTGATTCCAAAAATATATATGACATTGACATTTGGACCAAAAGTGACGGAGATATTAAACGTTAAATTTGTAAAATTTGAGAAAATTATCATTCCTTTTTTTTACCTTTTAGGATATTTTAATTTTTTTAAATTCTATCTGCTTTATTTTTTTCTGTATTCAAGTATACTATTAACTTTTTTTAATTCAAAATGATTTTATTAATAATATAAATTATACAAGATTGCCTACAATGTTCCTATACATTCGCAGGTTGCCATGAATTAAAAAAAAGTTATAAACTAAGTTGTGTTCTAGTTTTTTGACATTTACAGGAAGAATAAAGGAGATCTTACAATAAAAAAAATCAAAATATCCTAAAAGGTTAAAAAAAAGAAATGTTAATTTTCTGAAATTTTACAAATTTGACGTTTAATATCTCCGCCGCTTTTGGTCCAAATGTCAAAGTCATATATATTTTTGGAATCAGCTTAAAAAGATCTATCGATTCATGTAAAAATATATAGGGTGTTCCATAAGAAAAAATGCCATTTTTAGCACACCCTGTATATTTTCCAAGTTAAAAAAGTTTTGATGGCATATTTGAAAACTTCAGAAAAAACTACAGTAAATATGATTTTGAAAAAATAAAATATCTCAATATGTAAGAAAATAAGGGGGGTGTTACTTTTGCGTGAAAGACCCTGTACCTCACATATTTTCACATACAAACCAAGTTAATGATGCCAATATACCGTCAACACAAGAACGTTTTCACCACAACTCGACACGTTCAAATTATATTAGACATGTCCCTGTCAGTATTGATACACCAGCCACTTACCTTTCTTTTAGATCGAGCTATGCGTTTATCTCTGGAGTTTTCGGCCTCCCCAGGAATTCGATGACACCATATAACAGCCGCTATGCTTGTATACGTGAACAGCAATACAACCGAGGGAATAATGTACTGCAACACCATCAAGATTTTGGTGTAAAGTTGGCCATACTCCACGCCAACTTGCGAGTAATCCTCTCTGCATATATATCTGAAATTATGTTGTTTATATTAAATATCGTATACGAAGTGTTAAGTGTGTGTGTGGTTTTATTTTAGTATAGACAGATAGGGTAAAGTTTCGCTCATGGCGTGCTTCCGTTTGCGTAACGTGCTTTTAGGCGAAGAAAACAAGTAGTGAAATTTGTAGGCGTTGTGACTTGTAATTGACAAAAAGTTTACTATGGCGGTTGTTGGAGATTTCAGTTTATTGATGTTGGTAAATTGCCAGAAAGTAGACTAACTATAAACTCTGGAATGACAATATTAATACATTATGTAAATAAAGTAAAATGGAAATGGAATATTACAAAAAAATACATTTACATGTATATTTTATGGTACTATAGTATACAGGGTTATTCACCGAAACCGTTGGTTAGACGTTTTAAAAGATGTAGTTAATATTTTTTTCTGAAAATTGGGTTATAGCCTAAATAGCATAAGGTCTCTTTATTTAAAATATTTTCAAGTCTCTACGACTTCCGGTTATACCGGAAGTAGACCCTAACTTCGTTTTTTTAAATGGAACACCCTGTATATTACTACATTTTTAAATTCTACATTCAATTATAATAACATTTTGTTAAAACAATTTTTCTCTAAAACATTTTGTTTAAAAATTGCAGGATGATTTTTTTAAAAATTTCCAAAAAGATGCTATTTTTCAAATTTTATTTTCTAGCCTTCTAATATTCAAATTGAAATGCGGTTTTGGCAAGATGTTAACAAAAGTCTACTACTTGCAATTTCCTCATTGTAACAGCTTAATGTTCTACAGGGTGTTTATAATTTAGGTGCCATTCAGAAAAAAATCAAAACGGCATAACTCAATTTTTTCAAATGTAACACCCTGTATATCGAAACAAATTTGGATTATTCATTCAATTTAAAGGTAATTTTGTTGAATAAACTTTATACCCAACTCTTGCCGTTTTCGTGAAATATCAACTTTTATGGTACTTACACATAGTATAATGATTTAACAAGAGAAGTTTTTTTTTTAATTAATTTTTTATTAATGATTAACGTAATGATATTGTTTAAGATGCTTTACTGACAACATAGATTGCTTGATCCATTAATCGAATTGTTTGGCATAATTTTCAATATTACCAAAAAAACGAAATTACACAAAAACGGCAAGAGTTGGTTATAAAGTTTCTTCAACAAAATCACCTTTAAATTGAATAAATAATCCAAATTTGTTTCGATATACAGGGTGTTCCATTTGAAAAAATTGAGTTATGCCGTTTTGATTTTTTTCTGAATTGCACCTAAATTATAAACCCCCTGTAGAACATTCAGCTGTTACAATGAGGAAATTGCAAGTAGTAGACTTTTGTTAACATCTTGCCGAAACCGCATTTCAATTTGAATATTAGAAGGCTAGAAAATAAAATTTGAAAATTAGCACATTTTTGGACATTTAAAAAAAATCATCCTGTAATTATTAAACAAAATGCTTTAGAGAAAAATTGTTTTAACAAAATGCTATTATAATTGAATGTAGAATTTCAAAATGTAGTAATATACAGGGTGTTCCATTTAAAAAAACGAAGTTAGTGTCTACTTCCGGTATAACCGGAAGTCGTAGAAACTTGAAAACATTTTAAATAAAGAGATCATATGCTATTTAGGCTACAACCCAATTTTCAGAAAAAAATATTAACTACATCTGGTAAAACGTCTAACCAACGGTTTCGGTGAATATCCCTGTAGAGAGTACATTTTTTTACCGACCTACCAAACGATTTTACAATCTAAATAGGGAAATTTTTTTTTTGTGATGTAACGCCATGTTTACATCTCTTCTCAATTGCACTATTTTGCAATAACTCATCGCATGGTCAAAATTTAATTCTAAACCTTTGTAAAATTCCCAAATTATTTCTATTTCAAGATGTTCTTAAAAACCTAAACATATTTAAGATAGGCCTACTATACTAGCAAAACCAAATTTAATGTGGCTAAAGTAGTCAAAATAGATTCAAACGCACTCAAAATGTTTAAATCCGTCAAAATTTTAAAGTAGAAAGAAGTTACTACACTTTCTTATTACATCGTATTAGCAATTAAAAATATGTAAATTCATGTTAAGGCCCAATTTTTCAATCGATAGTGATCCTTAATGATAAGAAAGTTAATTTCCTTAAATACTATAGGTATTATTAAGACAATCATAGCCGAGACAATTAACTAGACGTTGATAAGGATAACTATAATTGATCGAAAATCTCGCTCTAAATTCCATCATTCATTACACACCGCATACAACTAAAATAAATTAACAAATATCCTTTATAAGCATACATGACATTTTTTTAAATAATAGGAACAAAGCGGAGAAAAAATAATTAAAAAAAATCCATTTGATTAAATTTCTGAGGTCGAAAGTGTCTTTTTATCGATATCACGAAATCCAAACCAATGTGATCCCATCAGATCAACCGAGTACAAGTAAGTAAATTGAAAACGTAAACCTCATTGAGATGCTCGGGGATCGCTCTTTTAAAGTTGAATGTCCGTTTACTGCAGTTTGGAAACATTGGCATATTTCTGCCACTTCTTTTGATGTTGACCACTGCACTTCACGAAAGTTTTGACCGTTTTCTGCAATTTACTATAAGATTTATAGATAAAAATAAAATCTTAGAATGCAGTTTGATATTATGTGACCTAATAAAATTTATTGTTAGTCCCCTTTATAAATTGAAATGTATTTGAGCATAAGTAAAATATTTAAGAATTAGATTTCTTACACTTTTCTTTAAAAATTGTAAATTGCCCACTTAAACAAAACGTGTTCTTACGAAAAAGCACATTTGCGAAAATAAGGAATCGGTAATCGATGGAATGTTTGCAAAGTTTTTATCTATACAATACCTAAGAGACCGCATTTTTAACGCCGTATACAAGAAGCCTGACGGTAAATTTACAGTGAGCAGGTGAAGTTGTTCTGGTTGCGTGTAGTAAATTATACCTAACACACATATTTGTAGCAAAATTCCTGACCAACCGTATTAGTTGGAAAATTAACTTGAATTAAGCACATAAATTTCCAATCTTACCCTCTCTTGCGAAATATAACTGTTATATTGTATTGTTCGTATAATATCTCTTTGCGGCTCGTTTACTAACTTTTTGAGTAAGATCCCGAATAAACATAAGTTTCAAGTGGTAATTTGATTGTGAACATTGTGAACAATTGTAAATACATAACTTTCCAATTTATTTGCAATGATTGATGAAATTGGGAAGTTGGATGAAAGGAACTGCTGATATACAGAAACAGATATGTTGCTGATTGTAATCAAATTCAAGAAATATGTTGGTCAATTTGAATAAATCGAATTGGATATGACAGCCTGTGTTTTGGTGGAATTCATGAATTTAAATGCACCTAGTTTATTTTGCTTGCTACTGCCGATTCATGATATTCTAAGGACCTCATTAGACTCGATTCTTTATGATAAAATGGTAAAATATGAGCTTTTCGAAACTTGTTTTTAAATATTCTCCTTCTGAAGGCTTATCCGCTATTAGTTTTTATAATATTCTACTTTAACAAATTTTAATCATCACTTTTTCTCGAAGAATTCGTCCAGATTTATTCGAGCCCTAACAACTAAATGTTCGGACAAAAGCAAATTTTTGAAGTATAAAAGGAGAACTGGAAATTTTATGCAAATAATTAGTAAACACCTAACAATACAATAAGATAAAGCCTTAATAACAATATTATGCATGGAAGAAAATTATTTATTTGATTTAACAATATTTTAACCTTAATAATTAGCAAATTTTACAAAATGAATTTGCAACTAAATGTTGGGATAATTTTTAATTTAGGACCATTAGTAAGAGGTTACGTCTCCTTTTGCTTTAATAGTTGTTTGTATTCTAGCAGGCATTGTATTTATCAAATTTTGGTACAATTCTGGCGTGAAACTGTCCCAAATTTCTTCTATTTTGGTCTTTAAGTCCTCAATGGTTCTTGGTGGATTAATGCGTAGAATATACGTTTAATTTTATGTCAAAGAGTTTCAATAACATTTAAGTCCGGACTGGATGAGGGCCATGAAAGCACCTTTATGTCGTTTTCTCCAAGTTCCAAAACTTTGATTTTTTAAAAACAGTCGTAAGAAAATTCGTCACATTTTTCAAGTGCCATTTTAAAGCTACGAAATATGCCTAAAATCACCAAATAAAGACTTAAGGATTTTTTTGTACATAAAACCAACATCCAGCTTTGCAATAAACTAAATTTTACCAAAATCCAACCAGTGGTTCCAAAACTGTGATTATTTTAATGTAGGTAGCACCCTCAAAAAACACGTTTTTTTAAAAGTAAACTGTGGAACTCGAAAAAAATGCAAAAAAAAATTCATATTAACATTTCAGAATTTTTTCAATATAGTACGATTATTGAGATTTAATTTAAAGGTTTTTTGACACAAATCCAACCAGCGGTTTTAAAACTGTGATTTTTTAAAACAGTTACTAGAAAATTCATTCATTTTTAAAGGTGCAACTTTGAAGCTCCGATAAATGCCTAAAATCACCAAATAAAACTTGTGTAACTTTTTTGTAAAGAAAACTAACATCCAGCTTTGCAATAAAGTAAATCTCATCAAAATCCGACTACTAGATCTAACGTTTTGAAAATAATAATTCTTTGCTTCTACAATTTTCCCATCCTGCTGGGTTAAAGTGCCACAGTTTTTGAACCGTTGAGCGGATTTTCACGAAATTTACGTTTTTATATAACTAAATGTTGGCATTATAACAAAAAAAACATCAATATTATGGAAGTTAATTTAGATAACTTTTGCGCGTATGGAAAAAAACAATCAAATTTACTTTTATCCGAACATTTAGTTGTTAGGCTCGTAATAGGATAAGTTCTTGACATTAGGAAAACGCAATGAAATAATCAGCAGGAATAAATTGCTTCTTATTTTAGGTGTAGGTGTTGAACTCTAATTGGGTACATATACAGAATAAATTGAACCATTAATGGCAATCACAATTTTGTAAATCATGCTTCAATAAAACAACAAAAAAGTTTTAATGACGACTGACTGTTGCATGTAAATTTATCTAAGTAAAAAGTATATAAAACACATTTATACGATTAGCGGTATATAAAACGAGCAATAGAAAAACGTGCACAAAATACAAAATATCAATTTTCTAAATGTGTTCTTAAACGTATATTTTATTGCATTTTTATGTATTTGTAGCAAACACCATGTTTAATAAAAAATTCTAAGATATTCCTGAAAGAGGACAACATTCCTGCACAATTCCTAGTATGGGTGATGCCTGGTTTCAATATATATTTTTGAACTACCAGCTAGCTATGTTCTTATTATCTTTGTTAGGAAAGTCGACATCCTTTTACGCTGTTCAAGCGCAATATTACAGTCTAGCGTGTATATTCAGCGCCAGGACTGTAAACTACCAAAAACTGTTCACAGTTCGCCTCAGTCTATATCACATCAATCGAAAGTAGCATACCTTCGGCCCATGGCGTGTACCAAGTAGTAAATTGTCAATGTGCATAGCATAAGTAAATTTTGCGATACTGTTATGTTATATTTTTAACAAACTATGCCGTAGTTTGTAGCTTATAAGTAAGTCAAGCTCAGCAGTTAGTTTGGGGCACTTTACAACTTTACACATATTGCTTTAAAGTTTTGAGCTGGTCTTAATTGTAAGTTATACCTAGCTATAGTTACGCGAATGCAACGGACAAATTTATGATGAGAATATTCGGGTTTCATTTATGTTTCTCGACAGATTTTAAATGTGATTTTGGCTCAAAGTAAAGTTTATTGCGAGTCAATACATCACAGTTTACATTTATCAAAATGTTTACAAGATTATAGGTTGTAGATTATAATATATCCAGCTTTTTCCACAAAGTTATTTATTGGATACTAAAATAATTTTTAATCAAAAAATGTTATATGGACTAGTTTTTAGACAACGACGCAGTTGTAGCGTGAATATTATCAATTATAATTCACCATAATATTTGACAGTAGCTTAAGTGCTTTCGCTAAAAAAATCGTACTTCCTTAAAAGTATTAATCAATATTTTGTCATTTTTATTTCGAGTTATTTCAAAACGAGACATTTTATTTGGTTTCTTTATTATATTTAATACAATACAAGGTAATTTAACATCAAAGGTGGCTTTGCATTTTTCATGTATTAAGGTTTACTCAAACCAAAGCGGGACTGCGAGAGCGGGAAAGGGAACGGGAGCGAGACAAAATGTACAGGGTCTTTCACGCAAAAGTAACACCCTCCTAATTTTCTTACCTATTGAGATATTTTATTTTTGCAAAATCATATTTACTGTAGCTTTTTCTGAAGTTTTCAAATATGCCATCAAAACTTTTTTAACTTGAAAAATATACAGGGTGTGCTAAAAATGGCATTTTTTTTATGGAACACTCTATATATTTTTACATGAATCGATAGATCTTTTTAAGTTGATTCCAAAAATATATATGACTTTGACGTTTGGACCAAAAGTGGCGGAGATATTAAACGTCAAATTTGTAAAATTTGAGAAAATTAACTTTTCTTCTTTTTTACCTTTTAGGATATTTTGATTTTTTTATTGTATCTCCTTTATTCTTTTTGTAAATGTCAAAAAACTAGAACCCAGCATAGTTTATAACTTTTTTTTTATTCATGGCAACCTGCGAATGTAGGAACATTGAAGGCTATCTTGTATAATTTATATTATTAATAAAATCATTTTGAATTTAAAAAAGTTAATAGTATACTTGAATACTACAGAAAAAATAAAGGAGATAGAATTTCAAAAAATTAAAATATCCTATAAGGTAAAAAAAAAGAAATGTTCATTTTCTTAAATTTTACAAATTTAACGTTTAATATCTCCGTCACTTTTGGTCCAAATGTCATAGTCATATACAGTGAATTTTTTTTATGAGTCTCCATAGGGATTTACATGGTAAAATCTTTAACTCCTGTTAATGGTTTTTCTACTGCGAATTTCAAAATAATTTTTGGCACACTATTAGTTTGCATCTTTTTTTACATATTCTAGTAGTTTTTAAAATGTAAAAAGTGAAATTTTTTTATTTAAAAAGGAAAATAATTACACAATTTTAACTCGTTTTCACATTAAAATTTAATAAGTTAGGAGGCTTTGTCCACTGACAATTATTGTAGAATTTTAAAGGTATGGGTCGATTTGGATATTCCACCGCAAAATTATCATATCTCTCTACTTGAGACACCTTTAATATACGCCGTAATGAATTTTACTTTTTCTTCGATGGTGTACAAAGACATTTTCACGTTTTGAAAATCTTTCAAACTTAATAAAAACATGCAAATAAAGTGACAGTTTTGGAATATTTATTTGCTTGTCCGTGGACAAAGCCTCCTAACTTAATAAATTTTAATGTGAAAACGAGCTAAAATTATGTAATTATTTTCCCGTTTAAATAAATAAATTTTACTTTTTACATTTTAAAAACTACTAGAACATGTAAAAAAAGATGCAAACTAATAGTGTGCCAAAAATCATTTTGAAATTCGCAGTATAAAAACCGTTAACATGAGTTAAAGATTTTACCATGTAAATCCCTATGGAGACTCATAAAAAAAATTCACTGTATATTTTTGGAATTAGCTTAAAAAGATCTATCCATTCATGTAAAAATATATAGGGTGTTCCTTAAGAAAAAATGCCATTGTATATTTTTCAAGTTAAAAAGTTTTGATGGCATATTTGAAAACTTCAGAAAAAAACTACAGTAAATAGAATTTTGAAAAATTAAAATATCTCAATAGGTAAAAAAAATAAGGGGGGTGTTACTTTTGCGTGAAAGACCCGGTACTTTATACACTGACGCGTCAAATGGTTAGATGGGACTATACAATTTCTAATATTTTGTAATTCTCTAGAACTTTTAAATTTATTAAATTTCATAGCCCACTTCGATGTTATATTCTTTTATAATGAATGTTTTAGTAGAGCTAATTTTTTGGTTAACCACATACGTGAAGCATTTCAACGATAAAAAACTTTTCTACATATTTGTACCTACTAAATTATTTCTTAATATATATAGTTTTCAGAAATTCCAGAACTTTACATAATACCATTCTAATATATTTTATATTATTTGCCTGAAAACCCCATTTGGTTCATACTTTGTTATACATTTAAAACCGCACACGCCTTTTTACATGCATTGCGGTAAAACTAAATTCGAATTGTATTTTGTTGCAGACGACGAGAGGTGGCATCTGTTTGTTATAAGTTTAGTTCACTGAAATTTAATTTAGGTCTTGTTACAGATGAGAATACGTAATTGAGAAAGTAATAATTAGATCTTAACAGCACTAAATAAGCTAGGATGTTTTGTATTTTTTGCAAATTTATGAAATTTACCAAGTCAAATTTTACTAAAAGCAATAATTGTTTGCTGTTTGTAATAAAATGTTATCTAGTGTTACAATAGCAAACATTAATGTTAGGAAATTGAATTAAATTGAAATGTCTAAAAAGTATGAATTGAATATCCTTTTAAGATATTTGGGATAGGTTCTTCCGTATTATTTGTCATCATGTATATTAATGGTTTTTCTTTCAGCCAATGTGACAGTTTGAGTCACGCCGCTTATTTTTAGGTCAGGGCGTCAACACTGATATTGTAATAACGTCAAATTGACCAAATTAATATGTCTCACCTAAAGAAACTCAAAGCGTCGTGTCATATTTCAAGTATAATAGCTTTTAGTTGATCAAATTTTAATGAATTTATATAATCAACGAAGGTCAGTAAGTCTATTATTCGATCCTGAAACCAACCAGATGGAATTATTTCCACCAATTAATGGAACAGATTTTTCTGAAATTTAATGATGAATAATCTCCAACAATATTTATTGTTTTGTCAAAGTCGTGGGCAATAATTAAAATTGTAACAAATACTTTTTACTTGTTTTTTGTCATTTTATCCTTGCTTTGGCAATTCATCAGTCCAGGCTTTAGTTAATTACACCAGTACAGAGGGAAAAATTCACGCCTTCAGATTGCGGATATTCATCATTGCCACTGGATTAAATGTCATTGTACCATAAGGTTGTTTGAGTTAAAAAACACTATCCATCATTTATTACAGCTACACAAATTCAGCTAATGAACGACTTTACAGGAATTTATGTATGCTGCATATCTAATATCTGTTTAATATCCGTTAGTCAGAGCAATAATTTATCTGATGGAAGCATACATACAAAAATACAATATTGTGAATAGGTATTTATTGCTGCGATTAAAAGCCAGTGTCTACGCATTAAATTGTGGCGTGAGGCTTATTAAATCAATTTTCATTAGAGGAGCATTGTCAATAATTCTAATTTAGACATGCAAATACTCGTAGAATAATACTATAATATAATTGTTATGCAGGATAAACAAGTATTTATTAAAGATAAAAGATAAATTAATATACATACTAAAATATATATGTACGATTTTTATTATTAATTTATGAATAAATCCACTTTTTGTACACTTCACGTGACATTAATGGCGTTTTCAATTAAACTGGCTCAAGTGCCCTTTCCGTCATGTTCAATCTATATAAATGGATTGTGCAAATTGCACCCCTTAACATGTCATTATAATCTGTCATTATCATAAACCGGAAAATCCTTTATTATGCGAAAACTTCTGTAAGGCATATAAAGCAGGTTTAAGAGTTATGACGAAATGTGTTCTTGTGTGATATAATTCAACGATTTTTTAAGAAATTTTTATATCTAACCCAAGAATTGTAATTTTAAGGACGGGTTGTATAAAAGTTTAATCGCGGAATAATATATTAAAAATATGTTAGCTACAATTGTTATTATAGTTATTTTGGAGGATTAAAATTTAACACCGAGATTACGGCATTATACAACTGCCCTTTAAACAGCTTTAAACAGAAAGACGGTGGAAGCAAGAAAATGGGAGTTACTAAGCGGGACCGTCGCGGGATGAAGTTTTTAGCTGTAATTGTGACCTCATCCAAGAAAAAATGAGGTACTACACATTGTAACCTGTAAAACGCGGATCTAACTATAATAAAAATAATTTTCCTATCATGGATAAGTATTTTCCAGCGTAATATCACGACATCTAAAAAAGCGTACCTATTTAGACGCCATCTAGTAGAAAACCTTCGCGGCGAAACATTTATGTAGAAAAAATCATGTAAGTATACGTCGTTACCGTAACTTTACCTATTATGTTTATACCGTGGTACTTTTTGGTTTAAATTAAGATTCGGAGTTTTTCCGAAATTTTAATATGATGGTGGTATATGAAATGACCAAATTAGTCTAATTAGGCTAGTCGATAAGTCGTTTAAAATGGCTATTAGCGGGAGCAATTCCCGACAAGCTGGAATAAATTTTAATCTGTTTGACTGGGTGTTAAGAATTACCTCTTAAAATTGCACCCCCTAGAAACCCCGGATTTGGCCGCCATCTTGAAAAAAAGAGCAAAAAAATATTTTTTTTCATTATTTGTAAATATCTCGGATAGTATCAACTTTAGAGTAAAATATACCGTTATCGAAATTGAAGGAGAGTAATTTATCTACAAAAAATGTTGTATACATTTTTCTCGTACGACTATCTGTTTCGAGGTTATAAGCGTCGAAAATTGGATATTCTAAGCGCATTTGCTAATGTTCTTATTCTCTAGTAGCCCAATCAAATTAGACTAAAAAATTGACATGATGGTCAAATTTTTGAAAGCAAGCCGAGGGTCATTGATGAAGCTCCAAACGGCGAAGAAAATTCAATAAGCGTCACGTGATATGGATGACTTTTTATTCTCCGTTTCTACTGGTGGCATATTAATGTAGTTGTTAATTTTTTCAGAAAAATATTTTAAACAACTTTTGTTTGAAATTTTTTTGATAGCTCTTTAAAAAATAGTTATAAGCAAAATACTGCCTTTTTTTAGGGGATAAGTTTCTTCACTAAAATATACTTATATACTTTTCTATTACAATTATGTATAAATACTTCAGACAAAAGTTGTAGGGGATATTATTTGTTACAACTTTTCTTTCAGGTATTTTTTTGTGTCGCAAAAATTACATTACGCAAAACACTGGTCTTTTTAAGGGTTACATGCTTTATTTCTAACAATTTTGAAAAAAAAAAACGCTGCGATTACCAAGAAAACGCGAATTTTACCCTTCGATAGAAGTAATATTTTATAAACGCAGTTGACTTTTGCCCCCTCTACCTGTACTTTGTGCGGCCCAAAAAAATATCCAAAATGAAAATTGTGGGAAACAATATTCTCTACAACTTTTGTAGGTATAATGATTTTTTTCATAATTGTAACAGAAATGTATAGGTATATGTTTTATTGAATCCGAGTAGAATCCGAGATATAAAGAATCACCCTTATCACGTGACTCCGAAGGAGCTTCGGAGCTTCATTAATGACCCTCGACTTACGTTCAAAAATTTAGCCATCATGTCAATTTTGCCATTTTTTAGTCTAATTTGATTTGGCTACTAGAATAAGAAAATTAGCAAAAATGCTCCTAGAATACCCAGCTTTCGACGCCTATAACATCGAAACAGATAGTCGTACGAGAAAAATATATAAAACATTTTTTGTAGATAACTTACTTGCCTTCAATTTTGATAACGATATATTTCACTCTAAAGTTGATACTATCCGAGATATTTACAAATAATGAAAAAAATTAAATTTTTTTGCTCTTTTTTTGAAGATGGCAGCCAAATCAGGGGTTTCTATTTTAAGAGGTATTTCTTAACACCCAATCAAACAGATTAACATTTATTCCAACTTGTCCGGAATTGCTCCCGCTATTAATGTACTTGTCGAATGGCCTAAATAGATATTAAAAATTCAAGATATATTTTTTCCCTACACTCCACGAACATGAAATTTTGGAAAGTCTAGATGCACCAAATATCACTTTTTATGACTAAGTCGTAACAAGACATAATTATGTATATCAAGCCTAGGCTACAAAAAATTGCTAATATTTATCTTAAACTTGAATCGTCTGTCAAAATACTCTCAACTTTCAAGTTAATTTGTCTCTTCATCCGTAATCAATTATTTATACAAACTATTTAAATTAAGAGTTAATGTTTAATATTCTAAATAACCCTAAAATCAATATACATTTTCTTGTTGTAACTTTTTAATTTGACTGTAGAGTAATTTTGTTTTCTTAAGGCCTTTGGCCTTGAACACGCAAAAATCTTAAATACGTCGGGTGGGCATCCGGTTGTCAAATATCCACGATTTACTGGCCGACCCAAAAACTTGTTGCTTAAGTTCATCGTGTTGGTGTACTGCATGTCATGATCTTTCTTGTCAAAGCATTTGGAGGGTCTGTTAGTTTTCCTGCATTTCTCACTTTTTATATATCTATTTACAGTTAAAATTACACATCACTCCAACAATTCCATCGTCTTTTGAGTCCCGAAAAATACAAACTGAGTCGATGTTTTTAGGTATCATTTTCCCACTTTATAGCTCCGCCCCTACGCGCAGATTCTTCAAGGCCAAGTGCCATAAGAAAACAAAATTTCTCTATCAGCACAGCGATTGCCAGCCATTCAGGTAGTACTTAAAATCTTTTTCCCATACTTTGGAATTCCGGGATAAAGTTAATTCCGATTATAAATGTATACAATTCAACGATACTCGTACTCACATTATTGTTTTTTTTGTCTGTTGATGCCACAATTTGGGTGTACAATTTAATTTTTAAATTTATTATGTTGTCCTTTTTGCTAACGTCACATACATGTAAACGCAACCACTGTAATTTATTAGTAAAATAATATACTGTTTTATTTATGGAGAGTCATAATTTACAGGTCACGCAGAAAACGCATGAATTTCTATTTAGTATAAAAAATATTACCCAGTTAAATTGTCACCATCGATTATTTAAACCGTAATTACATTGTAGGTACCTCTCAATCATAATCACATTTATTGCAGAAATCAAGCCATAAAATTTTGCATAGAATAAACTAATTTATCAAAATTGAGTTATTATCTACATAATAGTAATTATATAAGTGGATGACGTAAATACAGCTTATATTTTAAAACTATATGACTTTGATGGTGGTAATGGAATTAAAAACAACAAAAAATTGTTAACATAATATATTTCCTTGAATGACAATGTCTCTTTTTCTTTAAATTATGTTACAACCTGTCAAATAATAATTGCCTTCAACTACAAGTAAGCGCTCGTCATATATTATAGCAGCGCTACGCAATAATCAACCGATTATTTGTGTTCACAAAATACATATGTTTGTTTTTTTCTTTATTCCAGAAGTAAGAAAAAACCGACAGCTGACAATGTATCTTGTAACTGAAAAATGAGCTGGTTCAGTTTTCCACTTCCGCCAAAATGAGACTGTGCACAAAAAATGTATGCTATGCTATACTGGATTGTACCATAAATTCATAAATGAAATGACTTTTTCACGAAAAAATATACCAAGTAATTTATAATAAGTATGATGTCAGTGAAATTTAAATTTAACACTTGAAACATAGTCATATTGTAGCGGACACGAATGAAAAGAAAATTTTCTTGCTATTTGTTTTAGAATATCTGTATATAGTGGGTGTGTCGTTGTTGCATGTCATACAACTTTTCATATACCTACCTAATCAACTTTGTTTCGAACCATTAACAAATTTATATTTAATTTTAATTTTCAACTGAATTTACTTTTAATCCGAGTATTTATAATGAATTGTTATAATTTAAATTCAGTGGATTAGCATCAGGTGCATTTAAATCCTCGCAAAATATTTTGAAATATTAATAGATAAGCTTTAAAGTACTGAGCGCTCTAGGTCATTTTAATTAAAACTCATACTCCCTAAAAAACTTTTAATTGTAATTGCAGTTTTTTCCCAGCGTACATCATGAAATCAGTTTCTGAGTACGTACTCGCATTTTATCGTAAGCACTAGCTTTCTCATGTTTTATTCATACTAGCAGCTGGGCTGCAGGCAAAACCTGCAAAAACTAAGAATAGACTGGCTTAATACACAAACGCTTCACCGTTCAATTACCAATGCATTAAATAAATTACTTCTAAATTATGGAGGTTATCCACCGTTTGGAACAAAAACCTTGAGAATGAATTTGTCGTCCTCACCATCCATTTCGGAAGCGCTAAGTGCCGTCGACATCAAGAGATAAACAGTTATCACAACGTTACTACAGCGGTTTGTGTTAATTAACGAGCAATGGAGGAAGGAAAATGGGTAAAACAATGATGTCTTTTCGAAGACCTCATGATGGTGATTTGATAATTTCTTGTTTAATTTCAGGAAATCTAAAAATACTTAGACGTAATTTATCATCAGCCCATTTTAACTTTCACATAATATAACCAATTAAGTTTATAGGTGTCTACAGGGTGCTGTATAGTGGTTTGGGTTAATTAAGTAGGCGGCAGGGTAAAGCAAATTACTTCCTCAAGTACTTTAATTTAAAGAAAAAACCGCGGATACTTTTAGAATGCACAAATGGAAGTTTCCCGCCAAAAGTTTGTTTAAAATAACTTTGTGAAACGACGACTAAGAAACGTTGGTTTGAGGTTTTTCTAGAATAAGATATTGTTATCTTTAGTATAATTAAAAGTACTAAGTTTACATAAAAATAATATCTTGTAGGCATGCGTTTAACGTGTTTAACGTAGCGGTTCTTGATAATGAAGGCTTTAATCTTTATAATTTCAGTTCGTGTAAAATAAAATGAGAAACTGGGTACAAAAAACACATTGTACAGTATTGAGCATAAAAATAATTTAACTTGCAAAGTTATACGTACGTATAGAATATTCTGTAAATATTGCTCATTAATTTTTATATTTGTGCGAAGCTAATTTAAAAGTACAGTTTATTCACCATCAACATTAGATAAAGTCTTATACACTGAGTTTTTTTAACTCTCCCCATAGGGATTTCCATGGTAAAATTTTTAACTTGTGTTATGGTTTTTCTACTGCGAATTTCAAAATGATTTTTGGCACACTGTTAGTTTTCTTACATGTTCTAGTAGTTTTTAAAATGTAAAAAGTAACATTTATTTATTTAAAAGGGAAAATAATTACATGATTTTAGATCGTTTTCACATTAAAATTTAGTAACTTAGGAGACTTTGCCCACTGACAACCAAATAAATAATCCAAAGCTGTCACTTCATTTACATGTTTTTATTAAGTGTGACTTTCAAAAGGTTACTGTGTAGCGGCTTCTTATGGTAGACAGTTTGAACATTGAAACTAACAACATTAGAGTATTTTTTTGTCATTTTATTGAGAGCTTTGGATTATTTATTTGCTTGTCCGTGATGGACAAAGCCTCCTAACTTAATAAATTTTAATGTGAAAATGAGCTAAAATTATGTAATTATTTTCCCTTTTAAATAAATTAATTTTATTCTTTACATTTTAAAAACTACTAGAATATGTAAAAAAAGATGCAAACTAATAGTGTGCCAAAAATTCTTTTGAAATTCGCAGTAGAAAAACCATTAACACGAGTTAAATATTTTACCATGTAAATTGGTATGGATAAAAAAACTCTCTGTATACTTCTAAACAAAATAACAATACTCCTTTTCTCTCGCTCTCAAAGGTTGCGAATCTGAGGTAGAGACAGAAACAATGTAGCGCACATGTCTACTGTAACAATCAGTTAAATGAATGGCCGCGTTCAACATATCGAAGCACTTTACAAGCGACACTAAGCAGCTTAGAATTTTTCTATTCTAACAGGCTATAAATTGTTCTAACTTTCACCTTGCTCAAAAGGCGGTCCTCATTTTATTAATAGTATAATTTTAGGTCGTGCCTCCGCTGCCGACAACGGTGCCCGCAAAATAAACTAATGGCTGCCGGCGCCGGTTGCCCCCTCAATGTTGGCTCCGGTGCCGGCAATCATAACCCTCAAAATTTGTAGGTAACTCGTAAACAGCAATCGCGTAATAAATATATCACTAATCACACTAAATTTAAGCTTATATGGATGATCAAGGTAAAAAATGGCTCACTTGTTTAGTGAAGTCTCCCCTCCAATTTTTCGTGAGATATTGAAAATCTATCATAAGGCATTGGGAAGAAGGGCAAGGTGAAATTTTGAAGGACCTTTTCAAAGACGATTTTCTGGACAGCAACGAACACATTCATTGATGGTAAAAATTCCGTATCACGGCTTTTCGGAAAAATGCCTAAAAATTAGTTTTTTTGTAAATATGGCTTATTTTGGAAAGAGAAGTTGTTTCAACTCGGGGGAGCCTGTTATTTTTTTGAAAAAAAAATTTGTTCAATGAAAAATGAAAAAACCTCAATTAACAACCTAACCACTGAGAAGTGAAAGAATAGTATACCTACTTTTACTGGTTAGGTTGTTAATTGAGGATTTTTTTTTAATTTTTCATGAAATCAAAATGTTTTTCTAAAAAAAAATGCTCCCCCGACTTTAAACAACTTATTCTCTTGCCAAAATAAGCCATTTTCAGAAAAGCCGCGGTACGGCAGTTTTACCCAAATACAACAAAGTGCAAATGCAATGGCAACTAGTGTTAATCAAATTCAAGTAGAGGAAACCACAAAACATTTTTTTATTTGTTCATTTATATTATAAATTAGCCCAGAATGTTGGATTTTAATGAAACCTTGAAATCTTTAAAACATTAAAATTGAATACGCGGCAAAACCTAAAAATTCTTTGCCGGCAGCTCATACGGGTGCCGTTGCCGGCAGCGGAGGCGCTGCTATAATTTTAAGCTTAGTTAAGAGCTTATCTTTCTGGTTAATGCGACCATTATAATTTACAGATTTTTTTTTTAAATTGTGTATAACATAATTCTTGGGCAAAGGACAGTGGCACATCGGTTAAGCCATAGATTAGTAATATAATTGTTCAAACCAAAAGCTAGGGAAATTTTTCCCCTTGAAATAACAATGAGAGATTAATTCAGGATAACGCTTTTAGACACGGGAATTTATGATATAACAGTTATATTAAAGTATACCGGAAAACTCCCTTATTGAAAAATGTGTTGCAAATTTCATGCTTAGTTAGGCAACCATTGACTTTGTCTTAAAAATTCTATGTATTTATTTTATTTTATTTAGTACTTTCTCATATAAAGCAGGAAAGTGTAGTAATTTTCATTTACACGACTTCGAAATTTTGATGGGGCCTTTGAAGTCATTTTGACATTTTCGAGAAAACTGACAATAGTAAAAAACTTTGCTAATGTTAATTAAGAAGCATATTTATCACATTTTGTGGGTTGTTAATTTTTCGTCATTGTATAAGAATGTCATGTGCTGGACACATCAGATATTTTTGTTATAATACTTAAAACACAACACATCGTATACAATCAAGAGAGCGTTGAGAAGGGGTAAACTTGCAAAAAATTGTGGAAACTATTTTATTCCGAGTATAAATCAATATTTTGGGTTCGAGGGTATGCCGTTCCACCCGCTTCTTGAAAAATTTTTCAGTTGATCCAACGAAAAAAATATTTCACGACAATTTTGCAAAGAATACAGTTTACTACAATTTTCATGATCCCCATGAATAATATAATTTTCACCAATATTTGCAAGGTTGACTATACTAACAGGGTTTTTGACGTATTTTAGCAATATTTTTAGCTTAATACTGTTTAAACATTTAACTCCATTTTTTTTAAATCAAATATAAATTAGAGGTTTAAATAATTATTAATATTAATTTAAATTGACATATAAATTAAATATTATTGATTTTTTCTGAAGGCCAATTTCAAGTTCAAACAACTTTAAAAAGCAGAGTCTTCTTAAACTCCAGTGATTTATCTATAAGGTATCTAAGTTTGAGGAAAATGTTTGAAGTAAATCCTTATATCTATACTGAAATAGTTTAGCACTAAAACTCCTGAAACAAATTTTCTGCAAGGGGCATATTCACATCAGCAAAGAAATTCAAGAAAAATTGAAAAACAAGATAAGACACTTACTTATCACAAAATTCATACCAACTGGAACCATTGGTGATATTACCCTCAGCGCTATCAATAGTGGGCTGAAGTAAAGTAGCAAATGTGCCTGTGGGCAGCACAGTAAAACCCGCTATCAACCAAACAAGCGCTATAATGGAAGTAGCGAAACTCTTCGATATTCTGGGTTTCAGCGGCCACATTATAACCATATATTTATCGATGCTGATGGCTACAAGTGTGTATGCACTCACGAACACGGACAAAGCTTGCGAGTAATTCACTACCGGACACAGAAAACTGCCGAAAGGCCAATACTGCTTGAGGAGCGCTACGGACGTAAAAGGAACACACAACATTGTTATCAATATGTCACCAACAGCTAAATTCATTATGAAATAGTTGGTTACTGTTCGCATTCTTGGCGAGGAGAGCACTATGTAACACACGAACCCATTTCCTATGAGGGCCACAACGAAAATCACTGCGTACATCGTGTAAACAGCACATTGGAAATATACATTGCCTAAAGGACTCTCAGATTGCACTATTTCACAGTGCATATCTGTGTAATTACCCGTGAAATTATCCTCCATTGTTTAATGAATTATTATCCTGAACCTCTAATTGGATTATGAAGGTCGGCAAACGGGCGACTCTTTATTAGCCAAACCATTGTCCTGCTAAACCAGTTGGAATGTGCACTTTGGAGGTTCATCCATTGATTGTTGACCGCACTCCTGGACCACACGAGGACAGCCTAAAATAAACAAAACGTGTGTTTAGTTGGTTTTAGCTGACTGTTGTTGTATCAACAATTGTTTCCACATAAATACATTTTGTTAGGTGTTGTAGTGGTTCATTTATTGTTCATTTAACTGCGAGGGAGAATTTAGTTAATAGAAGTTAATGAGTGAGCTTAGAATTAAATTGATAAGATTATCCCAACTTTTACCAAAACGATATTATGCATATTAGAAGATTAAGTCTAGAATCCGAAATTTTACTTCGCATCATTTTGTAGTTAAAATTCACTTAGTTGTACCACTACATTTTAAGGAAACTTTTGGGTAGGTATTACTCCTAATATTATCGTTTGTTTTAATTTGTTCTACAGCTTATAAAAACAATAAATACAGGAATAAAACATTATGGACTTATGCTGGTCTAATAGAATTTGAAATAACTTCAGATATGATATTAAAGTCCATTTTTTGGAAAAAAATATTTGGTGCGAAATTTAGAATACATTAATTTGATGCGCCACAAGTCCCATTTAAAAATCGAGAGATGTACAGGGTGTCCCATTTTCGACACTTTTAGGGGGTATTGGCGTTATTATCAAAGGTAGAGTGTTGCGGTTTTCACCTTCCGGTCCTACTTTTTTACGAAAGGAAAGATTCCAGGGTCAAATTTGTCATGGCTCTCTTAGTTTTTAATCTACAGAGTTATTCTGAAAATTTTTGTTTTTTAGACACCCCTCGTATTTCCAATATGCGTCTACTTATCAAAAAGGTGAAAACTGATTTTGATAGAGTTTTTTACGTAGAATTCAGTGGCGTAGGCAGTTTTTGTGTAAAAGGTTTAGTTTTAGAGATATTGCCCAAACTTATGTTTTTTAAATGGGACACCCTTTTTTATATTGATTAAGCAAAATTTGGGCTTTCTAAAATATAGAAAACCCAAACTTAAAACATTGCAACGAAGTCATTTTAGTGGTAATTAATTATTTATCTAGATTAGATGGCCTCTCCTCTCATACATTTTTCATAATGTATCCTAGTTTTCCATGGTGTCGTCTATGGACGGCACAAAGTAGTCTAACCTCAATATAAGTACCTAATTTCCGAATTTTTGATAATCATGGACGCATGATCCAAAGACAAATAAGTTTTCCAATAGCTAAATCTTTAATAGTAACGTACTGAGGAGTAACCGACAGTTCAAGTTCTAGTCCCAAGTGTCCATTCTACGAGGGGCAAAGGATATCTGATCAAGAGTGTGAATACTAGAGATTCTTAGAGTACTTGTTCTGTATGTTATTTTGTCCATTTTCCACGTATTTATTATCTTCGAGCCCTAGTACTTATTTAGATTTTCAAGGTCCTTGAGTTTTTACCTTATGGGCTTTTATGAGCGTTGGACCTTAGGACTATGAACGTTAGATTTCGATCCTTGACTTTTTTGGATTTTTAGGGATATTGAGTTTTATAATAATCCAATTATTGGAGCTCGTCATCCTCATAGCAAGAAATTCTGAACTCTAGACTTCTGTGTTTTCAATACAGCCGCCAGGGCCCCGATTCTTCGGAATATGTATTATATTCTTGCAAAAATAAGCGACTAGATCCCTTGGAAAGACATTTTAACAAGATTTTTGGGACCAATGGAAAAGGAAGGGACGAATCATGAAGTACATGAATTATACAAAAAATTCTAAACTTCAATGCATATAAGAATGAAGAAGTTGAGAATATCCAAAGGATGACGGACGTCAGGATTTTAAAGAAACGAAAAGTAAAGAAACTAGTACAAGAAAACTGTGTCTGTGTTGGTAGGATAAGGTATGAAAAGTGCTGATGAAATACTGGGTGTTAAAATTTGAAATATGCAGTGGCTGAATTGAGGGCCGAAAATCCATCGTAATAATTTATAAATTACGAATTATTGTATGTTTACAATAATTGTTACATTTGGACAATATAGATAACATAAATAAATCTGGATCAATAAAAATCGTATTCGTTCCATCAAATCATATTAACTTACTGCTCATTTAACTTTAGAATATTTTGTACGTTTCTAGCTGCCATGATTACGCATTTATTTGATCCCAATAAAAGAATCCGTTTAAATTGGAACATTTCGTTTTTTTCCATCTCTTATCTTCGATGAAAAATAAAACGGTTTCTTTTAATATAATACATATTTGTCCATTGAGACTTTTTCCAGATTCTTATATACCAGCATAGTCTTTGATTAAATTCTCCTTTCTAAAGCCTATTTGCAAGCTCAAGTATAAACAGTGCTAAATCAAATATTTTCCATATACCCAGTTACATTTCAGAGGGGTGGCGCAGCGTCATTCCCTTTCAGTTAATACCTTCGTTATTTTCGAGGTAAACTTTAATAAACCTTATATATTTGCAAATGAGATATGAATCTGTTTACGGATATTAGGTAAAAGTGAACATGTTATCCATTTGTTTCAAATAAACCCCGCTTTTCAAATGATTTCCATTTGCGCATTCTGGTTGAATTTAATTTTCACGCTTAGTTAGTTAATGTAGACGTATGTTAGTCATATTGCATGCTGGAAGATAATAAAGTTGAAAACAGCGCAACATTATTTATTTTGTGTGTTCGTTTTATTTGAAAACGAAAAGGAATTTGGTTAAAACCAACCAAGTTGCTCGCTTATGAAAAATGAGTGTAACTGTAGGGTCATTAGCTGAACGAGGTATCTTAAAACAACACTTGTAGCTAGCTGAGTTTACAAACTTTTTCATTACCATAATATAGAGTTCTTAAAAAATGTGGGTAGATAATTATGTAAAATACTATGTAATAGAACTGTTTACTTTATTTTCTAATGAATATGGAATAGCGTCATACAAAAGTGAATAAATTTTCTTGAAGACATCTTTTCCACTAAGCGAACACGTAATTCTTGCACTAAGTTTCATATAGCACATTCTCCGTCAAATTCATTTTTATCACAATATAAACTTGTCTAAGAATTTTCTAATCAAGGACATATCCACTCTTCCTTTTACTATTCGTCTTTATTACCTACCAATTTTAAGGACAATAAACCAAACTGAAAAAATGTTCCGTTTTTTATAACCTAAGTTTGTATGACGACATTAAATCCTACAAGCAATATAATTTTAGTAAACATGAAGGAACTTGTACGGATTTGATAAAGTGGCGTTACGATTTATTTTACACAAAATTACTACCTCACTGGCTTCATTTCCCATAATAATTATAATAATATTAGTTGCGGTAACTGTTCTAATACTAATAATAATAATAATTGTTCTCTACGGATATTAGCGTTCACTAATGGAAACAAAAGATAATTTCGGGAATATTACAAGTGTGGTGTGTGGTAAAGTTTTATTATGGAAGGAACTAAAAGACCCAAACTTAAAAGGTAAAAAGTACTTTTTTGAGTGTCTAGATATAGTCTATTTGAATAAAACTTGATTAAAATGAATTTTACTACAAATATTTATAGGTACCTACTCGCAGATGTAATCAAAAGATTTAGATATATTTTACTCAAATATAAACAACGTCGTTAGTAAGAAAAACGAAAAAAGAACAAAATTAATGTTGTATTTATAAAAATTGTAATAAAAAAATTGCAAAACAGTTTTTGGCGTATTTACTAAATTATTTATACAGTGTGTCCGTTTTTAAACGCGAACATAGGGATTTAACATTGTTTTTAACATTATTGTGAATTCCTGCTCGCCAACTCGGCCTAAAGAAAATATTTTGGTACCAGTGGAATGAGAAAATTATTGCGCATCGAATGACATCAAAAACTACATTATTTTCATCGATTTTTATTGAAAAATATTAATTTAAAGTTATATTTAAAATATGAGTAGCTATGGTTTTTTAAATTTAAAATTGTAATCTAGCTCAGGACGTCAACAAATAATGTAGTTTTTGATGTCACTCGATGCGCATTAATTTTCTCATTCCACTGGTACCAAAATCTCTTCTATATGCCGAATTGGCGAGCAGGAATTCACAATAATGTTAAAAATAATATTAAATCCCTATGTTCGCGTTTGAAAACGGACACACTGTATAATTAGGGTGGAAAGTAGAGTGATTTTCTTTTTTCATGTCATTTGGCCTTGAAGACGCAGAAACCTTAAATACGTCGGATAGGCGTCCGGTTGTCAAATATCCACCATTTTTACTTGCCGTCCTAAAAACATGTTGCTTAAGTTCATCGAGTTGGCGTGCTGCATGCCATGATCATTTTTGTCAAAGCATTTATTTGGAGTGCCTGTTTTTCTGGATTTCTCAGTTTTTTTTTTATTTATAGTTAAAATACACAACACTCTAATCATTCGATTGTCCTTTGAGCCCTGAAAAATATAAACTGAGTGGATGTTTTTAGATTTCATTTTCTCACTTTACAGCTACGCCTCTACGCGCAGATTTCGTCAAGGACAAATTGATATGAAAACCTTCTATATCGACAAAGACAGTTCCGCGCACTATATTTTTACCATTTTTTAAAAAATACGTTTTTATCTAATCTCTGTTTAGTTTAGAAAATATGAGAGAAAGTTACTTTTTCTCATACCTGCACGAAAATGGCCATTTTATTTGAGTGAAATGCGGAAACAAAGTTGCCTTTTTAGAGTAGCCGCGGAAAATAAGGAGTGACGATAACATTTCTCACTTGGGTAGCCATTCCCTTCCTGATATGCGGGAATTATTTGTGTTGTCAGCATAAACAAGGTACCTTGTTTATGGTTGTCAGTGTGATTTTCTCATCGCAAAGTGTCAAGCAAAAATGTCAATCTTGTTATTTAATTAATAATTGACATAATTTGTTCGCGCGTTTCACACAAAAGAAGTGGCCATTTTCTTACAGGTATGAGAAAAAATAGAGTATGCTACACGGGAGGAATTGATTCTGCCTCGTGTTCTTGCGCCCTCGCTTCGCTCGGACCCAATTTTCACACTCGTCAGGATCTCGTAATTCCTACCTTGTTGCATAAACTACTATTTCTGTGCCTTGTTAATGATAAAATTTGAGGCTAAACGCGAAATCATTTTTTTGGTATTTAAGATTTGAAAAATGTTGGAAAGAGGAAACGGTCTTAAAAAATTAAAGTGGGTAGAAGAATATCCTTGTAACTTTTTTCACTGATTGAATTTCGTTGGTAATAATCTCAAATTTTATCGAGAAGTCCATCATTGGTACTACGTATTTAAAAAGTAATCAAATTCTTAACGGTTTTCCAATGTATTTTTTTTTATTCATGAATTTTAGTTGAATTTTTTTTACAGATATACTATACAGAAAATACTATATGACAGATAATAAAAGCATCTGTTGTGTTCTGTAGTTTTTTACATTTTTATTAGATAAATATTAGTTTTGGTAAAAAAACTATCTCACTAAAGTTCCTACAACTTAGAGCATAATAAAGTAAAATAATAATTGTAGAAATACACGCAAAAAAACTACACATCAAAAGGTACATGGCATTGGTTAAGATTTTAACAATAATCATAAAAGCGTAGTCACACTTTAACATAAAATAAGATAAGGTTTTGTTGCGGTAAACGTTCTTTTGTAATGTAAATTTAAGCTTACACAGAATATTAAATTTTTTATCGATTTTTGCAAATAATACTAACTGTGAAAGTGTGAAAATTAAAACGAAACTATAAAATATATCGAGAAATCCTTTGCACTCATACATGGTAAATGTTTCCTTCAATCTTCAAATGTGTTTGTTTTGTACCCCAATTTTTTTCGCATTGTCATGGCAGGTCATTAAAATACAGAATGTAACCAAACTTTTTCAATACCGTTGTCTCCAAGATAAATATCCAATTCCACTGAAAAACTTTTACTCTATAATTATTTCCCGACAAAAATTTAATTCAACCTTTGTTTAGACTTTACCCATTAACATTTTCAATGCAAAAAGCGTGCGTAGGCACCTTATCTGTAGTTGAATTGCGTAATAAAAGTATACATTGGTACTGAAAAAGTTATGAAGTTGTTATATAGTAATGTTTTCTGAGATTTATGCAAATAACAGTGGAAGGGATGGTAGCTAAAAGTTGTTTATTAAGTACATAAAACAAAGTACCTACAAAATATTAACTCTTCTAGGGTGTATAAAAATTTACAATGTAATAAGAAACTTACGTTAATTGAAATTTAAATTATTAACGCAGTAATTACGAGCCGTAAAATAACTTTCATAAAAAATTTATATACTCGTCTTCCTCAAATAAATGTTTTTTTTTAGAAATTACTCCACAGTCACAAAACGACCAATGTCGTTTCTAAAGGTCCATCCACATTCTGTCAATATTCTCTTTTCCATCAAATACGTTATAAAAAACTCACAATCAGTTGAAATGTTATTTCTTGTAAAATTCCGCTTCTGTTCACGAAATAAACAATTATTATATCAATTGAGTCCAATCTTTGGATTCTATTTGGTAGATTTGATGAAATAAAGTAATTAAGTTGTTTCATAAGAAGAATCTTTACCAGACTATTCTATTGTATATTTTGTTAAAAAAGAATACAATAAATTAGTACTAAAGGATACTTTACTGTTATTCTCCCTAAAAAGCATTATTCAGATTAGAATTAACTCAAACTCTATTTATTTTCTTTGGTTTCAATATCTTTAATAGGATATTTTTAAATCTATTTTCATTATCAAGATGAGATTTTATCTGTTTATAAACCGACAATAAATTTGAAGTTGAACTAAATAGTATCTACCGAAAAACTATCCCTTACGCACCACTTTTACGGTTTCAATTACTGTCACAAAATACTATCTATTGATGCGTATACAAGTTTATTTATTGTTGATTTCTTACGCCTACTTCCACTAGCTTTCTTTCAGCAAATTTCGAATTGAAGTGGTTTTTTTGTTGACATTTGATCGGAAATCCCTAAGTACCTATATTTCGTGTACCTTCTCTAGAGATTCTCTCTTCACTCGCTTTCTGTCGTTATTTGAATGAATAGTAGTTGGAGAGAGCTTTCCTTTATTTTTCGGTTTTTGTGCTCCTGGTATGTTTTTCCGACTTTATTGTCTAATTCGATTTCGGAATTTTTTTGCAATTTTGTAGCATTGTTTTGGATATTTTTTTCTCCAATATAAAAATAAAAAAATATCGGTGAGAAATATTTTTAAAATATTTCTTTGTACGCTTAAAATAATTTATTATTATTTAATATAGAGTTGTTGAAATTTTTTGTAGTCAAATATAATAAATTTTATCCGTTTACTCCTTTTAAAAATCGGTAGGTAAATTTATAAAAATTTTCTGTAGGTACACTGTGTCCCAAATTGTTTTTAATTGCAGGGTATCTCTGTAATTTGTAAAGATAGAACTTTTCGGTTTTCGCGAAACTGTGCCACTTTTTCGTTAAACTTTTAATGCCGCAAACAGAACTAAACTAACTTGTTTTGTTTCTGAGATACGGGGTGAAAACGAAAATTTTCACTTTCTGGAGTGCTGTCATATCTCACACACCGTATCTATTTTTTCGCATTAAAATGATGTAAACAGTAGGGACTTTCAAATTTAATAAATGCCCTAAAACAGCAAAAAACCCAATTATAAGTCAAAAAAATGTAGTTGGCTTTGAAAATCGGAGATAAAGAAATGTTTACAAGCAACATGAGACACTATATTACATAAAAAAAATAAGAACGTAAAATATTTTGTTAAGTTTGATTGTTTATTTATATGACCGTTAAAAAAATGTATTTCGCTTTTTGTTTCTTTTTTACTAAGATAAAATAAAAATAATATTAATGTTAAGAGTTTTTCATTTAATATAGTGTCTCATGTTGCTTGTAAACATTTCTTTATCCCCGATTTTCAAGGCCTACTAAAATTTTTTGACTTATAATTGGGTTTTTTGCTTTTTTATGGCATTTATTAAATTTTAAAGTGCCTATTATTTACATCATTTTAATGAGAAAAAATAGACAAATTTAATGAGATTAAAAAATACAGGGTGTTCCATTTAAAAAAGACCTAGTTTGGGTCATATCTCTTAAACGGTGCAAATCAATTTTTTTTCGAGTACGCCATTGGATTTTACGCAAAAATATCTATCTAGACCAGTTTTTACTTTTTTTCTAGCTTACACGGTGTGTGAGATATGACAGCACCCCAGAAAGTGAAAATTTTAGTTTTCACCCTGTATCTCAGAAACAAAACAAGTTAGGTTAGTTCTGTTTGCGGCATTAAAAGTTCGCGAAAATCGCAAAGTTCTATCTTTACAAATTACAGAGATACCCTGGCAATTACAAGCAATCTGGGACACAGTGTACTTTCGACCAAAATTGAAAACAGTCAACCCAGATGGATGTTTTATTGATTATTCAAAATAATAAAAATAATCGAGTGTAAAATATCAAATAATAAAACTTTTTTCCAACTTTTTAGTTAAAATTTTGTTGACAAATTACATCAATTTAACTAGTATTACAATGGTTTTATACAGGGATATTCACCGAAACCGTTGGTTAGACGTTTTAAAAGATGTAATTAATATTTTTTTCTAAAAATTGATTTATAGTCTAAATAGTATAAGATCTCTTTATTTAAAATATTTTCAAGTTTCTATGACTTCCGGTTGTACCGGAAGTAGACCCCAACTTTGTTTTTTTAAATGGAACACCCTGTATAATATTACATTTTTAAATTCTACATTCAATTATAATAACATTTTGTTAAAACAATTTTTCTCCAAAACATTTCGTTTAATAATTACAGGATGTTTTTGTTTAAAATGTCCAAAAATGGGCTAACTTTCTAATTTTATTTTCTAGCCTTCTAATATTCAAATGGAAATGCGGTTTGGACAAGATGTTAACAAAAGTGTACTACTTGCAATTTCTTCATTGCAACTTCCCAATGTGCTACAGGGGGTTTATAATTTAGGTGCCATTCAGAAAAAAATCAAAACGGCCAAACTCATTTTTTTCAAATGGAACAACCTGTATATCGATACAAATTTGGATTATTCAATCAATTTAAAGGTATTTTTGTTAAATAAACTTTACACCCAACTCTTGTCGTTTTCGTGAAATATCAATTTTTATGGTACTTACACTTAATAGGTATAATGATTAACAAGAGAAGTTTTTTTTTAATTTTTTATTAATGATTAATGTAACGATATTGTTTAAGATGCTTTACTGACAACATCGATTGCTTGATCCAATAATCGAATTGTTTGGTATAATTTTCAATATTACCAAAAAAAACCAAGTTTCACGAAAACAGCAAGAGTTGGGTATAAAGTTTATTCAACAAAATTACCTTTAATTTGAATGAATAATCCAAATTTGTATCGATATACAGGGTAGGGTGTTCCATTTGAAAAAAATGAGTTATTCCTTTTTGATTTTTTTCTAAATGGCACCTAAATTATAAACCCCCTGTAGAACATTCAGCTGTTGCAATGAAGAAATTGCAAGTAGTACACTTTTGTGAACATTTTGCCAAAACCGCATTTCAATTTGAATATTAGAAGGCTAGAAAATAAAATTTTAAAGTTAGCCTATTTTTGGACATTTTTTAAAATATCATCCTGTAATTATTAAACGAAATGCTTTAGAAGGAAATTGTTTTAACAAAATGTTATTATAATTGAATGTAGAATTTAAAAATGTAATAATATACAGGGTGTTCCATTTAAAAAAACGAAGTTAGGGTCTACTTCCGGTATAACCGGAAGTCATAGAAACTTGAAAATATTTTAAATAAAGAGATCATATGTTATTTAGGGCACAACCCAATTTTCAGAAAAAAATATTAACTACATCTTTTAAAACGTCTAACCAACGGTTTCGGTGAATATCCCTGTATAATTTCATGTATAGAAAGAAAAACTGTTACGAAACAGTAATTTTCACAATGTCTGATTCTATGAATCAACATCGTAATATAACCAAAAGAAATTACTGGCGTTGGAAAGTAGAAATGCAGTGATGTGAAGGAACAAAGATTTGTGTTGACGCACGCGATCTAGAAGACGAAAACAAAAATAACGTAAAGCCAGTAGGTCACAATAGTATATTTCATTACCAGTCTGGAAATAAGGATTTTTTCGTGCGCGCGTGACAAATTCTCGTGGGAGGCGAAGCCGAACACGGGAAGTCATGCAAGCACGAAAAATCCATTTCTGGACGTGTAATGAACGATATTTTTTATTACACTTATCTAAAAACAACCCAAAAAAAGGATTAGAAGTAATTTTAGGACATTTTATTTTCAAAGTAATTATAATACATCGTAAAAATAGTAGGCAAACGCTATTAACATTTCCATAGCAACGACTTGTTTATTATCGGCAATGCTTTAGTTTCTGTCATATTTAGTGCACGGAAAAAAGAATAGGAGACCGGGAAAAGTTTTCCGTGCGCTGTTCTGAAAACGTCACCTTTACGTCATTGCAAAAACAGATGAAAACAAGCTGTTTTCAGATAAGTATAATAAAAAAGAAATTTAAGTTGTTTCTGTAGCCCTATGACTATGTTTTGTGATTTATACGGAAAGTTATCCAGATATATACATCTTTTTTTACGGGAATTATGCCCTTTTATGTAATAGATGCTTATATACGATATAGCTACACCATCTTCTTTAATTTATTAGTACAGCTAAACTAAAACCTTAATATATTTCTCGCTGTAACAAGAAATATTTACTAAACGTTAATTATGACAACTTATTATTGAACAATGTGAGCAGTTTTTTCTATTCTTCATAAAAAAGTGCATTTGCACAACAAAGCCAGTGATGAAAGTGTCTGCAATTTAAATTACCCTTAATCCTTTTCATGGGTATTAGTACTGTAATCACAAATAAAATTAATGTATTTTTAAACAAACAACTTTAATGAGATTAGGACATTCTGTCGCTAATACAATAAATGTGTTTTATCTGCATAACAACAAACGAGGAGACGACTAATTTTACAATTAATCCGAAAACAGAAAGAGTGAAGTAAACTGAAGTGATTCAATGTATGTACATTGGAAATTTATTCAAATAAAAAAGGTTATCTATTCTTAACATGATTGATACAATTTACTTCAATTTTGCTTGCATTAAGTTGATATTATTCAATGGAATTGTATAGCGTTTAAATGAACAGCTATTGTGATGACCACGATCATTTAATACGAGTGTTGCAAATTTATCACAAACTTTTTATCTAAAAAATTACACAGATAAATGAAACCTCGTATTGAGCAGGATAAATATAAGTTTGCTATGCTATTTACTAGACTATTCCAAAAGTAAAGGATAGACAATGTGCGCAAGGGTTATGCGCATCTAATATGTATAAAGTTTGGGCTCTTATCACAAGTACAAGTTCCTTATCATTAAAAGATTTTAAAAATCAAATGTAAAACTGAATGGATTTGTGGATTTACCTCGCATCGAACTCTCCATCAAAATATTTCTTTATTGAATATTAAAAATTCTCGAATTCTTTTCACATGTTATTTTGATTTTATTTACTCGTAATTACAAAAATAAGCTTAATTGTAAACATTTTATATATGTTCCGGGTAATTCTAAATAATGCAAAAGATTTTTAATTTCGAGAACGCTACTTCCTAATTTTACGGTTATTAATTTTTTATTGTCTGTTTTTCGGATTTTCCTGATTTTTATTTTACTTAAAAACGCGCTTTCCCAGAGGAAAATAGAGTTTATTTTTTGAAGTAATGGCTACCAAAAAAGTTTTTTTGAATATTTAAAAACACAGTGGCGTATAATAATTTTCGATAAAAACCAGCAATACCTTTAAATACCGGTGCCAGTAAAAAGTCTTTATTAGGATCACAAATTACCCTTCCACTACAAATTTCAATAAATATCTTCCTAAATCTCAAAATAAAAAATAAAATAAAATTTGAATTGGAAAGACTTTAAATACTACTACAAAAATTAAATGGTTTAAGACCGTATTTTTATTTTTAGTCTATAAATACCCCATAAATTTATTTAGAACACATTTTTCATCTCTTATAGGTAAGTTATACTAAATCAGTAAAAGGAGGATACTCATAAATGTAAGTGATTAATGCTTGAAATAAGAAGAATAATGGCGTTTTAATTTTAAAGAGTTGTAATTCTAAGTAAAATTTACAACTAAAAGTTGCTGTTAGAATGCACAACGTGATTTCATTGCATGCAAACTAATCTCGTGATATTTATTACCTACTATATTTCTCTTTAACATTTAGTATATGTGCGTTTTATCTTACACTTTTATGTTTGTTTATCAATGTTAAGTATAACTCTAAATTATAATGAACTTGTTAATGAAAATCTAAGTAAATTTCTACAAGTAGTACCGGGTGATCATTTCAATTTCAGCTCTAGTTATCTATATAAATTTAAGTCATGACTTTGATCAGCTCACACAAACACACTAAAAAAATTAATTGAAATGTCAAATTTATGAACTGTCAGTAGTAAACAATAAATAGTGAACTAATCAAGGTCATGACATCAATTTCCATGGATAACTAGAGCTGAAATTGAAATGATCACCCGGTATAGTATTTTTAGTGACCTATTTATAGAAAGTTTTCTAATTTTTATCTATGTTCGTGTGCTTTAATGATTATTACTGTATTATTTTAACAAATTCGTGCGATAATGATGTCTATATCCCACTTGTTATATAAATAACTACTATACTATTAAATTTCATCATAAGGATGTGGTATAGATATAATTTTATAATTTTTGATCCCAAAATTTATTGCAAATCATGAACTATTAAAAAATGCTGAAAATTTAAAATCAAAGTTTGTAATTTTTTTAATAACAGCTAAAAATTCTAATTACTTAAAATAAATTCCTGCAATTTTTCCACAGCCTTAAAAATCAAGGCAATTTCTCTGCAATTTTAATTTCTCAATGAAACCCCTGTCAGATTTTAATTAAATTGTCTACTAACGAAAGACAAACATCTATTATTATACCTCAGTCAATTTTAACTAGAATTTAATCAGGATTTCTAAAGCTTCAGAAAAGGGAAACCATTTGATTTTTTGTAGACAATTTTTTTATGTTTATGTTATAGCTTTGATATGAAAATATAATTGAAAAGTAGCTATAAAACAGCGATAAAAGTGACCCTTACATAGAAATATTGAATCGGCGCCACCCTATAGCCATTTAAGTTCAAAAGGGCCTTAGATTACCTTCATAATACTCTACCTAGGGAATTGAGATTGGAGGTAGATTTAATAAAGTTCAAGTTGGCTGCTAAAAGTATAGCAGGTAATTAATATTGAAGAGTATTTTAATATACCTAATATAAATAAGATTTTTTCTAATTTGATGACGTAACAAAGCTATTACAGCACTCGTTTTGAGTGTGTTAATATCCATTACGAAACCCCCCCAAACCTAGAAACTTTTTTTCGGTTGGTAACACATATTGAACGAAATGTCAAATATCAGTATGAATTTGACGTTACTGTTTTTTATGGTTTTTCGTATTTATCATGAGATTTTATCGGCAGCAAATTAACCGTGGAATTTTCTGTAATTTGCCGTACCTATTTCTGGCGGAGTGCAGGAAATTTCTGAATTCATTTCGCAAAAAATGACAATTATGTATCTACTTGATTCAAATTCAAAAGTTACCTGTAAATATCAACTTTGAAATAAAAGTGTCACGAACTGTCACAAAATTCCCTAAATTGATTATATTTGTAAAAAAAATGTATTTAATATGCAAATTAGAAAAAATAGTATAAAAACTCGTTGTGTAAAACTTAAGAGCACTCGTCCTTTACAGGCACTCGTATCTTAATATAAGTTTTACAAAACTAGTTTTTTAATATACTATTTTACATTTGTGTATATTCTCTTTATAGATAGCTTAATGCCAGCCAGCTGACTCCTAAGAAAAAGACAGAGACCATATGTGGCGTTGCTCTCCGTCTCACGGAATCCATGGGCTAGTTGGCATTAGTTACTCTGTATTGTGACTACTCCCAAACTTTTTCGTCAAATGTAAACTATCAAAAAAAGTAAATGACCTGTTTTAAAATTAGTCTAAGCTTTATCATTACTTATATTAAAAATCTCCGTATACATTTTGACCTTTCTTATTAAACTTTCTGAAACGAAACATACGAAAAATTTTAATGTATAAGATTAGACGATGCTGATTGTGCATGAGAAGTTGTAATTATCAAATGATCTAAAAACTTCTGAAGGGATTACACCTCATTTAGAAATAAATTAAATAAAAATATTCGCAAAAACGTGACAAGTAAAAAACTATGTTACGCATGAAAAGAAGCTTATCAAAATATGGTAATAATAATACGAATTACCTAGGGTCACGATCAAATGTTTGTTGATTAAATTTTCACCGTTTGTTGTACACACATTAGATATTTTAAATTATTTCTCTTCCTGCAAATGTGAAGTTAAGAAGTTGAGGCTCTCCTGCTCAAATCTTCTAGTACCTATGTATTTTTTTCTTCCTTTTATTTCGTATGATAATTACTTCCTTTTATATGCGAAAATAATATTTAAATTTTTTAAACTTATTCCATTCCAAGAACTACAATAAGTTTTTTGAATTTTGAATAATTGTTTAACGAAAGATTAAGTCTTTCATAAATGTTAGTTTTGAAGAAGGCCCAATTTTACTCGAAACGTTAGACTGATAGATTAATAGAGAGTCATCCGGTCAAAAATGAAAACGCTTGAAAACCTGCTTAATGTAGAGGTAAAAAAACATTGTAAAATTTTTTTAATACTCCAAAAGTTTATCCCGACCCCAAAATTTTAAACTCAAAAAAGGTACTTTTCAAACATCCCGAAAAACGCGCTATGTTGCGTGATGTCATAAGCCAGTGTCGAAATGTCAGTCAATGCTAAAATTTGTACAGAAACGACATTGACAGCGGAACCGAATATGGTTAATGACGTCACAAACCCTTCAACCGATCACGTCGTGTTTTAAATGCGAACTAATTTTTACGACTTTTAATATTGAATAATTTAAAATTGAGCAATAAAAATAGTATATTTTACAACAAGACATGAAAATACCGTTTTTTTTTCCTGAGGTGAGAATTGTACACGAGCTGTGTAACAGCGAGTGAGGCAATCTCACGAACGAAAAAAAAAACGTATTTCATGTCGAGTAGTAAATACTATTTTTTCTACGATTCTGTAATTTATAAATTGGATTAGAAACTACAAAATTTTTTTAAATTATTTAAGGTGACAGTTTTCAAGTGAAACGTCAAAATTATATTTTAGTTTTTATTTTAACTATTTTAAGCTTTATATATAAAATATGTCATGAAAAGTGAATAAATTGATATTGAAAATTTATGTAAATTTAGTGCATATAGTGTTTTCATTAAAAAAATCACGAAGAAAACCATAAATTTGAAATTTTCATATTTTCACTTTAGAGAGAATATGACTATTTTCGCAGTAGACAAAATATTGAAGTTTCATGTAGAGTATGTCATGGAAAAATGGCTATTTTCATATATAAGAGTAGAAAAACACGTTTTTCAATGCTTATATTATTTTTTAGCCTAATCTTTGCAATTAATAATAAAAAAAGGTATGTCAAAAATTTTCGGACGACTGTATTGCATTAAATTATTACTTTCAAGACCAAACATAGTCACTTCCTCGATATCTAGCTCATATACGAGCCCTAACAACTAAATGTTCGGACAAAAGTAAATTTTTGAAGTAAGAAAGTAGAACTGGAAATTTTACGCAAATAAATAGTAAACACCTAACAATACGATAAGATAAAGCTTTAATAACAATATTATGCATGGAATAAATTTATTTATTGTATTTAACAATATTTTAACCTTAATAATTAGCAAACTTTACAAAATGAATTTGCAACTAAATGTTGGGATAATTTTTAAATTAGGACCATTAATAAGAGGTTACGTCTCCTTTTGCTTTAATAGTTGCCTGTATTCTAGCAGGTATTGTATTTATCAAATTTTGGTACAATTCTGGAGTGAAACTGTCACAAATTTCTTCTATTTTGGTCTTTAAGTCCCTAATGGTTCTTGGTGGATTATTGCGTAGAATACGTTTAATTTTATGCCAAAGAGTTTCAATGACGTTTAAGTCCGGACTGGATGAGGGCCATGAAAGCACCTTTATGTCGTTTTCACCGAGTTCCAAAACTGTGATTTTTTAAAAACAGAAAATTACGTCACTTTTTTCAAGTGCAATTTTAAAGCTACGAAAATTGTCTAAAATCACCAAATAAAGACTTGGGGATATTTTTGTACATAAAACCAACATCCAGTTTTGCAATAAAGTAAATTTTACCAAAATCCAACCAGCGGTTCCAAAACTGTGATTATTTAAATGTAGGTTTCATCCTCAAAAACACGTTTTTTGAAAAGTGAACTGTGGAACTCGAAAAAAATGCAAAAAAAATACATATTAACATTTCAGGATTTTTATCAATATAGTACGATCCTTGAGCTTTGATTTAAAAGTTTTTTGACACAAATCCAACCAACGGTTTCAAAACTGTTATTTTTTAAAACAGTTACTAGAAAATTCTATCATTTTAAAGGTGCAACTTTGAACCTCCGATAAATGCCTAAAATCACCAAATAAAAGCTTGTGTAACTTTTTTGTAAAGAAAACCAAGATCCAGCTTTGCAAAAAAGTAAATCTCATCAAAATCCGACTACTAGATCCAACGTTTTGAAAATAATAATTCTTTGTTTCTACAGTTTTCCCACCTGCTGGGTTAAAGTGCCAGAGTTTTGAAACCGCCGAGCGGATTTTTACGAAATTTACGTGTTTATATACTTAACCAAATGTTGGTACAGAAACAAATCATCAATATAATGGAAGTTAATTTAGATAACTTTTGCGCGTATGGAAAAAAGACAATCAAATTTAATTTTTGTTCGAACATTTAGTTGTTAGGGCTCGTAGATGCTAAACTAGATGCATTAGATTAATTTAATGAATATTTTATTGCCATATTCTTAAATCAATTTGTACAAACGAAATCGCAAACTTTTCGAAATATAATTCCTTTCCTCCAATTTCTGCCCTAAATGATCTAAGCCTAAGGTACCGAATTGGAAATCTAAAATGAATCGTAAGCTCATAACATAAAAAACACAGTTTCAATTTCAAGTGAAATTGTTAAATCTGCTGTACTTCACGATACTTATCAACGCTGAACAGAACATCGTGCGGTGGTGTTGACTCAAATGAAATCCTAGAACGCAATTATTAAGTCTATTGAAGTGTTATTGGCCCATGAGAGCGATTTATAGATTCAGGTATTTTAAACAAAGATTGGATAAATATTATGTTAAAATTACAAGGTATTATCTACCTTATGTGATTCAGTTTTGGTTTATGTTTCACGCAAGTTATATTTGATACTCACAAAAAAGAACTTAATACAAATTTATTACAAACACCAAAATAAAAATCTACGACTTGTAAACATCCGCAAAGAATAAAAAAGATTTATAGGTAAATAGCATTTACGCATAATCGTTAAAAATATTCTCATTTGGTGTTTTTTCGTCCTGAAAGTCATACAGAATCTTTCGTTTTTATTGCAGTTCCTTGAAAACTTAAAAAGCGAAAACAGCAAAAATATTTAAATTGACGCCTATTTGTGGGGTAACATAGAGTTTATGTACTTTGTGTTTGAGTATCTATTATATCTCAGCGCTTTTAAAAACTTCAGGGCAAGTAGCGATTCCATGTTATTTGTTCAGCCCTTTTATATTATCTTTCGACGAGAAGGCAATGAAATGGTTTTTAAAGTGAATAAGTTTGTTTTTGGGGCTACATTCTACGTGAAATAGATTTTAGATTGTATATACATGACAATATAACATTTAAGATTTATTTACAGAAAAATATTTTTTAAATCGAAAAAAGTAGTGTTAGAGTAGGTAATGATTATGCAAAACTAGTTACGTACCTATACAAACTCGTAGATTTATCTGGTTTTAATAAAAGCTTGTTTGGATACAAAGCAATATCCCTTATTGAGAAAAATGGTCGTGTGCTCCTGAATAATTAATTTTGAAGCTTCATTCCAAAATACTGTCACCATCAAGAGATCCTTCAAGATGCCTCAATAAATTCAGTATATTAAGAACAATGTAAAGCAGCTCATTTTTATTAGTTCATTTCGTTGATTGAAAAATAATTTCCAAGAAAGCAATTTGAAACTTATTTACACAATTCCAGGAAATTTTCGTATAATCCTGGCTATAGGAATCCACTACGTTTTTGAGCAAAAAGAACTAAACGCAAATTTTATTCTTTGATCGATGAAAGGATAAAAGACGAATCAATGTTGTGTTGTCGTACTTTTGCCGGATAAATGAAAAACTACAAAGATGTTGCTGAATAAGACGTATACCTTTACTTGAAATTGATTACTTTCTACAATAAGTTGTTAATACCTGGGAATACAGCACAATTTTATTGTGGATTTTGCGAAGAGTAACTTTAATTAGTTGAAATTACTTTTTGACGAGTACAATCTTTTTATAACTAAAGTACTTCAGATTGCAATAGTGTAATTATTGTAGAATGTACTTATTATAAACTTTTACAAATTTTTACCAAAATGAAAATATTTTTATAAATCAAAGGATTAAAATTATGTATCATTTATTTAGAAAGCTCGTTCCAAAAATTAAACTAATGTCCATTATTTAAATTTGACCATTAAAATATTGGAAAATCTGAAAGCTTGCTAAAAATTTACTATGTGAAAAAAATTGGATCCTCTCAAATATTTTAAGCGATATTAAAATATTTTCAAGAGTTCAGAAGATTAAAATGATGAAATAATCCATTCAGAAAACTTTCCATCAAAAATTAAACTTCCAATTGTCAAAGTTTCCCAAATTGTCTTAATGTTACCAATAAAATAGTGTCGCGAAAAATCCGAAATCTTACAGAAAACTTACTGTGTGAAAAACTCGGTATCCTCTCTACGATTTCATAATTAATATTCACTGATATCGCATTTGGAAACTTTGTTCAAAAGTTTGTTTTCCACTGATTCAACTTTCCAGTAACATTGTCTGCATTATACAAAAAGCCCTATCAAAATAACAAATGACTAAATAATTCACTTAAGAAAGTTTTTTGTCACATAAACTTTTAACCTGCAACTTTTAAAAATAGGTTTGTGCGAGAGAATCAAAGGATGCGCTGTCTAGATGCGACAGGTGGTTGCATAACTTTTGCTTTGCTGGTGTGGAGAGCCGGCGTGAGACTGTTCAGTGTTCAGCAGTTCAGCGTTTTCGTGCTTTCAGGAAGACTGACATTCATTGGCGTAGAGCTTGCGCACCAAATGTTGGTTGTTGCACAAGAAGAGATTTGTGAATGTGACAATTAGTTTGACAAATAAGTAATAAGGATGTTCGTGGAAAATTCAGCTTCTTTAAAAAGCTGCAGTACATTTGAAAGCTGAGGTCGCAGGTGCATTCCGGTAACTTAAATTAGGCATTTTTTGAAATCTATGAATTACATAATTTCATATCATGTAGTATTTTATTTATTTACAAAATTTACAAACAGTTTCAACGAAGCATAGAAAAAAATAGAATTTTGTTTTACATTTTCAGCTCAATCTAAGAAATAATCTTCAAACACCCGGTAATTAAAACAAAAAGCGTAATTTCAATTTAGCAATGTTGAGGACATTTTTAATTTTTAATATTCATTAATTACAAATGAAGATACATAGTCCTTTGTACAGTCGAAAAATATCTCTGCTGAAATACTGAAAATAAAATTATCCTTATAGACAAATAACTTCATGATGATAAGAGTTTAAACTGAATTCTTTCTTTCTACATTGTAACATTTAAATGTAGATTTTTATCAACATTACGAGCTTTGGAGGAAAACGCTTTGTTTCAGTTGTACGGAAATTTATAATACAATGACTTTAGATAATCTTTTATTCCAGCTTTTATTATATAAATCTGTTTTTAAAAACTCACTCGAATGAGTTGGAAGTTGTTGAAGGTAAATGTTTATGCATTAATACAAATTTAATGTAATGTAAATTTTGTAAATTTGGCCAGCAAAATTCGCATAGTTTGCATAAAACAACAGACAACGTCATCAAAAAAATTCAGTGACGTCACTAATGATAACTGTCAATATGCACATACTTTAAAATTTAATAAGATGTGATAGAATACATTTCGTTATGTTGAAATTAGTGCTTTTGAAGTGTTTTCTTATTAGGTTAATCGGTTTAGTACAAAGGGGAACTGAAATTGACGTTTCGCTCAGTATTTTTGAGCTTCCATATTTCGTAACCAGCCGGGGATATGATTTTGTAAAAGTGGCATGAAAGAAGGACTGATAGTCCACTTTTAACTATGCACACATCGATAATAATGGCCCAACAGTCATTTTCTTATTTCACTTATACAGTATTGTAGCCAACTGTTAACGAAATTTCATAAGATCTGAAGAAGCTTCAATATATTGAGCGAAACGTCAGCTAAATGAAGTATTAGTTTCAATTCCCGTTTGTTCTAACTTAGTGTGTCCACACTGAACAAAGTAAACGTGTATTTTTACAATGATAATCATAGTAAAAGTACGTAACTCGGTAAAATTACATGTCTCACGGAATTTTACATAAAATGTGTAATTTTAAAATTACAGGAATATTGTACTTTTACCAGATAACGCGCAGACAAAGTATGTTATTGGTCAACGAATTACATAAAACCTGTAATAAAGTACAATAATCATGTTCTTTTACATTTTTATGTAATATTACAATTTTTTGGACTTTTACTTATACTTTACAACAAAAATGTAATTTTCATAATGAAATACTAAAAAAGTGTAAATTCTACAATAAAAGCATCATTTTTACAGTTCTAGTTATGTAAATTATATGTAAAAGTACATACATTTTTTTCACAGCATGTGAATAATAATAATTATGCATTTTACGAAACAAAATATACTCGATAAAAAATTCAGCTTTCTTCAAAATCTATATGAAACATGAAACCCCCATAAATTTTGACTATAGACCATATAGGCTGGTGTAAATTAAGAAAACATTAAAATTGTTGAGAGACCTACCTTTATTTTTGACTTAAAGTATAAGAAAATGTTGTTTGTAATTGTAAAATTAGTTTCGATAAAAATTTTGAGCTCCAAATCTGGTACTTCAGTCTGCACATTCTAAATATCTAAATAAAGAAAAAAACAGCAAATACAAAAATTAATGACACAATGCTATTCAAACTATGCATAAACATTAGAGGGACCAAGAAGGTATAAAAATAGAGGAGAGAAAACTCCCGAGTAGGGGTAGGCTCAAATCTGTTGCCAGTTGCAGTGACAGTAATTCTTCGTCATTCATCAGTTTTTTGTCCACAGCACAGACGGGCCGGGCCAATTTCTCAAAATTCGTGTACTCACAAACCAAAACAAACACTGACAAATATGCAGAATTGATGCACGCGCTTAATGGCTATTGACGCATGCGCAGACACTTGAGTACATTTGAACGTGCAACATTTTCTGACCCACGAATTCTTACCCCCACCATGGGAGCTTTCTGTCCTCTATTTTTATACGTCCTTGAGAGGGACACATTTGAATAATATTTATAGTTTTTGTATATTATGATTTTTTATTATTTGAATTAAGGTTAGATGCTGATAAAGTAAAAAAATGAAGTTTCTACTTTGGATTTCAAATTTGATACTTTCACTCAGTTTTCAGTTACAAAAGCATTTTTCTTATAATATTTTTATTGTAAATAAAAAATAAAGGTAGGTCTATCTTGAACCATTTTCATGTTTCCTTAATTTCTACCACCCTACATGTGTATAGTTAAAATTCAAGGAGGTTTCATAGGTTTTGATGAAAGCATAATTTGTTTACATACTTATTTGAATTTTATATAATATTTTTAATCATACCATCGTACCTTTCTCAATATAAATTTCGATTAGAGCGGGATGAGACAAAAATATTATGACGCACAGAACGCACTCGCGTTGTGAAAATAATCCTGGATAACTAACCAAGGAAATTAAACGAAAATAGTTGTTGCTACTTCAGTTTTTTATTTTCCCAATTTTATTAAATAAATATTATTAAATCTGCTCTTGTATCTTGTAGACCAAATTACTTGCTCTGTGTGGACATAGTTCGATAAATAATAGAAATGTTCATAGACTAAATTTAATTTATAGTCTTATCTACACGACATGTAAACAAAAATTATAAAGCGAATACATATCACGGAACTGCCCAGATTTTGTTTCATGGAGAAGCGCAGTGAAAAGGAAGCATTCGAAAACATTAAATATGACTATATTCTGTTACTGAACCTTTAGAAACTAATTTTCTATAAAATCAAAAGCATTTAATGTTATCTCTCTTTAGTTTTGAATAGGGAACGTCTTTTAACAAACTGTTTTTACTTTTCTATACTAGTAGTATAAATTCATGTATCATATTATAAAGAAACATTGTAATCTTGAATGTTCGCAATTCTGAGATTTTAAGGGTTGCTAAATCCATTTTGGCTAGTTTTACAATGTTATCGCTGTACGTGTAAAAGGAAAATTTTAATTTAACCTTTTGAATAAGTTAATACACACATAAATTTGAGAAGAGGTAATTATATTAAAAATGTATTCAGGTTTTCACAAATGTCGTAAAGTACCTACTTAAAGCTGATAAAAATTTTAGTGAACAAATATAGGAAACTAAATGTGACGCACATGTCTAATGAAAATAAGATCCGGAAAAACTATTAGTCATGATTTTGAATTACATTTTTTTCAAAAAGAGTAACTTTGAGGCCTTGTGTGTATTAAAGTTATTTCTTAAAAGTATTGATTTTGCTGTGTTATTACTCAGTGTGCACTAAACTAATTTAAAGTGACATGTTGGGTATAATGTGTGTTTAAACTTTGATGCTGTGTGCTGTTGCGAACCTCGAAACATCAAAGCTTTCAGATAGGATGGCAGGAACAATTGAAGGCCCCGCTCGCTCTGAGACCCCGGTGTTATTCGACTGATACCCTATTGTTAAACTTACTTGAAAACTGTACATTATCGTCTCTCTGTATAAACACTGAGATCGGAATTTTAACACGAATTAAAATACTCTAATGTTAATAAAATCTGATTTTTAGTTGATGATATTTTAGGTTTTTTCACTCTTTATTACCAGAATGGAGTAGGGTAGTTTGAACTGAACGATTTGGCTCGTCGTTATCTATAATGGTGTTATATTTTATTTAAACTGTTACTCACAGCTATACATATTTAAAGCGGGTAAAGGATACGGTGAAGCCATTTTGGGCCTATTCGTGTTTCACTAGATCCATATTCGTTCATTTAACATGGATTTACATGGATTCAGGGACCCAAAACGTGTAACTCCATCAAATATCTATGTGTCCAGCACAAGACTTTGTTATGCAATGAGAATATAGTTCTGATCCTTGGAAAATACTGAAACAGTAACCAATAATCATGTGCTGTTCACAATGAGGTCGGTTGTCTTTGTAGTAATTCGAAAATATTTGAAAACCATACTGTAATATTGATTTGTACAGAAAAATTAAGCAGTAATAATTTTGTTTATCATACTGCTGTTTTTTCAGATATTTTAGGTTATGTTAGGTTAGTATCGTCTCGAGTTTTCTCCCCCTACAAAAAACTGGGATGGAGATTGAGATTAAAAGTCCTTCCAAGAAACGGAACCGATATCTCAACGAGAATCAACGAGAAAAATCATATCTACTCTTTTTAATCAATTTATTTGTATTGACTCTAAAATGAGGAAAACTTTTTAGTTTTAGAATTAAATTGCTGGATAATAGTGTAAATATTAGAACAATTACAAAAAAAATTATGTCAGAAGAAATGATGAAAACTACAGCAAAGCTTAGTAACCCAACTTATTTTTTGCCAATTTTCTTCTTCTAATGAACAATCTTTAAATTTTAATATAGAGAATTTATGGGCTAAAGTTTTAATAATGCATTGCAGTTAGTTCTTTTTTTGCGAAATAAATAACGAAAAAAGTTTCTTTATTTACTTCAGTTTCATTATTTCAATGTTAATTAGATTTTGTGTACAATTAAAAGTACAGTATAACGTTAATTAACGTTATAAATTAATAGTATATTACACAACGTGTTATGTGCTGCACTGTTCAATGAGTGTTGAATAATGATACATACTTTAATAACAAGTTTTGTAATAGTATATTGTAATACAAGTGCGGAAAACGCATCATGACAATACGAGAGTGAAATTTGCAACGCGAGCGATAGCGAGTGCTGCAATCACACGAGTGTTGTCATGGGCCATTTCCGCAAGCGTGTTACATACGATTTTTTCTACGAAAACGTGGAATTCGTAAAAAATAAAATTATTTGTAAATCTTTTTCTAATTAAAAAAACATCAAGTGAGTTTGTTGTCATAGAACTGAAAGCTCATAGCTGTTGACAGTTTATAAATTGTGTCCTGTCATCGAAATAATGTTGATTTTGAGATCAAATTACGTGAATATAAACATGGAGTTTCAAAACTAAAGCGAAAGCGATGAACTAATGTGCACTCCTCCGGTTGTTAGATATTAAATAAATGTTATAATTATAACTAAATGTAAGTACTTCTTTATGTTTTTGTTTGCGTGGCCATTTTCGTGCAGGTATGAGAAAAACTATTATACATAACACGTCATGAAAATTATTATTCCAGGACTCAGGAAGCTTATAATGCTTCTCTTCGTCCTGTAATAAATAATTTTCATGACTTGATATGTAAATAACTATTTCCAGCGTCACATTTCTCTTAAATAAAATTGTTATTATTATCAAAACTCAGTAACTAAAATATTTTTAATTTTTAAATCAAGGTGTTGGACTTGCTTTGAAATGTTGTTACGAAAATGAATCAACAAACATCGATCGAGTGAAAAAATCTGACGCCATTAAAATTTATAAAAAATAGTTTGAAGACAGTGAAAATTATAAAGAAAACGTTAATAAAAGGTTTGATATAATAACTACTGGCCACATTTTCTTACAGTTATAATAATCATAACAAAGCAATCAACAATGTGGTCAATAGGATTTTGACTTTCATCACTAATAATGAAAATAATTACTTCCCTCACTGAGTGGTACATATAAATGTTTTCTTTTCTTAATTGAGTGACGGAAATCTACCCTTTTTAATCAATTTATTTGTTCGTATGACTATTGAAGCTGAAATGAGGAAACCTTTTTACTTTTAGAATTAAATTGCTGAATAAAAGTGTCGAAACTTTTTTTGCTAATTTTCTTCTAATGAACAATCTTTAGTCCTAGATAAGTTTTATTTCAGTTGAAGATTCTAAGAGCTGTCAATCGATTAGCAGCACTTGAAACTTAAGTGTAAAATAAAGTTGGACTTTAAGCTGATATTTAATATGAAAGAAAAATTGTATTCAAAATTCCGAAAATGAAACTGCAAAACATATAAGTTGCCTGTAATTTTATCTTGTAGAAATAAAATTAATGTACTTTGTTACTTTAAAACGAAAACCACTTCCACTTTTAGGTATTTTAAAAGACAGGAGATAGGAAACATCCAGAATTCTTAAGTTCCTGCTTCTTCTATACAACTTTAATATCTAATCAGGCCGTAGGCTTACGTTTAAAATATTCCTACATTATGTGGATCTAAAATCTGACACTTCAATATAAAAAATGAGCTTATCTTTATCTGAAAGGCTTTAACTCTCATTAGTATTGTCTGTTACATGTCAGAAGAAGTCAGTTCATCTGATAAATAATTGATGTTGTTGCAAGATATAACCATATAATATTAATTTTAATTGTTTTCTTTTAACTGTTGGTGTATCAACTTTTAAAATAAATTTTCTTTGTAATGTCTTGTTTCCATGTACACCTCTCAATTTTCTTTGATCATAGATCATAGTTAATCAAAATATTGACATTAGATGCACACTTCATAAATATTTATTTAAAATTAAAACCTTCAATAAAATCACTAGATTCTTGTACTTTGTGTGGTATGTATCTTGATATAATCGATATATTCCAATATAATTACGTAATCTATCAACAAATATAATCTAATTTAAATTCTTCCCATCTATATGTTAATAATTTCGTTATTCTTTTTTAGCATTGATTGGCTTGGTGTATATTACGTAGTATGTAATTTAACTTTACGATATATACATCCAAAGTAACTTTATAATGGACCATAGATCTAGAATAACCTAGATTTTGGTGCACATTTCTAAATTTAAATGACCATACTTTAGAATCGTACTGCAACAAATAATTACCATCTAAAAATAATTTTTTGGCTGGATGAGTGTTAAGAAAATTGAATTATATTCATATCATTAACCTTAAACCTTAAACCCATTTATTATATTAGAAAATTAAAGGACTGATAAATTATCATGGAAAAAATGTTTGTTTAAACAATGTTTCCACATTGTTTCTGTTTAATTTCTATAAAACTTAATCTTCATTAAATGAAACAGCAATTAAACAAATACATATTATGTTTATCAGAGATTTTCCAAGAAAAATAAACATTTTTTATTTTTAACTCAAAAATAAATTATCAAATATTTAGTTCAATCATTATTTCCTGAATAATTGAAAATTAAAGCACAAATATATGATTCTTTCTTAATAATAAATATAATATGAATAGCATTTATAATTATCTGCGATCTACGTGTCACCTATCAGAATGTAGTAGAACACTGGAAAACTTTTCACAGTAACCGAATATCGGAAAATTTATGCATTAGTTTATATGTGTAGCGTTATGTGACTGAATCAGTCGACTGAAAATGACTATTTTGCTATTAAGTGTAAAAGTTCTGTACCTAACTTATCCTGCACAGCATGAAAATAATTTAAATACATACTAACAAATAAAAAAATGTATACCAGGAAACTCGCATATTTGTTTCATAATACAGTTATTATTTAACTGGATCGAAACTAAAACGACTAACATTTAGTTTAAAGTTATATGTAACGTTCGCTGCATAAAATGAAAATAATTTAAATTTTAATATAGAGAATTTATAGACCAAAGTTTTAATACATTGCAGTTAGTTCTTTTTTGCGAAATAAATAATAAAATAAGTTTCTTTGTTTGCTTCATTTTCATTATTTCAACGTTAATTAGATTTTGTGTACAATTAAAAGTACAATATAACGTTAATTAAGGTTATAAATTAAAGTAATCTTACATTGTAATCGCTGTTTATATGATGCAAGAAATTTTCACTAGTTATAGAAGTTATAAAATAAAATATTGGATCAATTTATAGATACATCGTGGAGCAGATGTTCTCCTTCACAGCCTCCAACGAGAACGACGGCACTCGCTATTGCGTTTTTCAGAAAGCAATACCTAGCAGAAAGTAGGTTTATTTCTTAAAAAATACTGCCAACAAACGGGTTTCGAATTTATAATATCACTATTTCTGATAATAAAGTAACAATATTTCTTTAAACTTTTACGTTTCCTTTAATGGAAATTCTTCAGCTTGTATTATTTACCCAGACAATAGATAAATAGATCTTTAAATTGAAAATTTTGTTCTTTCGCTAGTTTAGAAACCTTTAACAGAGTAAAGTATTATTTTGGTATAATTATGTTTTTAGACACTTCAAATACTAATTTTCTTAGCCTCTCAGATGTCCTGGTAAATTATGAAATCTCTTCTGTTTCTCGACTGTTTTTAAAATTAAAATTTCATATTAGCATATGTCCAACAAGCCTGTGGTTCCGAGATACTTATAAAGTGTCAAAGGAAAAAATAAAAAACTTTCGAAAATCTTATTAAAAACAGTTTGAGATATTGTGACGATAATATTTTGACCCAGAGCAGAGAGGAATTCGGCGTCTCCACCATATGTGACGATAATATTTTGTGTGTTATCGTTATCTCCACTATATGTGGTGTTGATGATTTTGGGGGGTTTTAGGAAAGGATTAAGGGAGATTGTATGGAAAAACGACGTGTAAGATAACTTACATTTTAATAAAGATGATTGAATTATAATAGTATACAATAGTTAAGTTATTAACTTAAGTGTATCTAGATTATAACTAATTTCCTATATCTAAAGGTCCTATATTTATATAAAAATAATAGCTAACGTTGCTGGTAAAACATGACGTAAAATAGTTCTAGAAGGAACACTGGAGTGCTTTGGATCGCAATTCAGCTGACTGCTGATTTGGGAATTTCGGAGGTGTTGCTATCGGAAATATACGTTGGCCTAGATATAATTCATTACTATGCACAATTTTGCACGTATGCATAATTACTCAATATAATTAATATAATTAATAAATAAATTAATTAATTTTAAATATTATTTCTATAAAATAATTTTGTATATTTATTGGCCCTATCGTCACAACACCCCGGTCCAGAATTGGTCGACCCAGAGCAATTTTCCAATGCCCCTCGTAGAACAGAAGTTTTCTATTGTCCCCGGTATAGTGAATTGCTTAATTGCTGAATTTGCAAAAACGGGCGTCATTGTCGTTGTACCAACAAGCGTGCATCGTGTGGTGTTGAGTGATTTTTAGTTTTAGGTCCATTAGATTCTAGAAAAATAAAAGATCTAAGACAAAATAATAGATGAGGTAAGTAAAATTATTCTGTAAATATAAAAGAAATTCAAAATATGTTTAACAATTCTCCCTTATTCCTTCCTATAAAAAAATATATATATGAAATTTAAATTATACTTTCAGTGAGTTATTTATGGTAACTGTGTAAAAATTATCCACTATGGTTCCCTTGACTTTTCTTGAGAAAAAAAATTAATAGTAATGTTAGGTAAACATTATTAAAACGTATGTGATTGCTGCATCTGCATTTTTCGCCTCGTCTTCCATTTGTAAAGTAACCTGTACACTTGACATTGACCTCTTTTTATATTAGTATCAGCTGATTTAAAAAATTGTTTTCATGTACCTATACCTTTGAATTTTCCCATTAGTTATTTTGCCCAATAATAAATATAATCATAATAACAATCAATATAATAATTCATAATAATACTCGTCGTGGTACCAAAAATATTTTAATTTTAGGTACTAGTCTAAGGCTAACCAATCCAACACTAGCGTCAAGCTGGGACTTTCCATCTGGTTACTAGGCAGAGTGGTTGATACTAGCGGCATTTTGCCAGGTCCGACAATGGGGGCCTGTTGCGACCAGCCTTGGTTAGGCAAAGACCAATGGATTTGGGCATGCTTCCTGCTGCCATATTTCTTCACATAAACTCTTCAGTATCTGCGCGCTTCATCTCTGGGGGCTTGTCAATAACATTATTCATCATTTAGGAATTTTCTTTTATCACTGGTACAGGGGTGTTTTGTTTCTTCCTTCGTTTAACTTTACTGGAGGTAGATTTTTTCTTGCAGGTTTCTTGGAGGTGGCATTTCGACGTTGCTTTCCATTTCTTCTAATGCTCTTGGAATTAATGCAGCAACAATGTAGTGATGTCTTCTTAACAAGTAGATGACGTAAATAAACAGGATGATATTCTAGATGAGAAGTCTTGTATCTCCATGGTGGGAATCAAGGCTTCTTCGACATCGGGTGCGTCTATTTGACTTTTTCTTCTTGTTGCAGGAACCATATTTGTAGGGGTAGGAATTGGGTGAGGTTTTGTGGAATTATGAAGAATTGCCACAGGGATAGGAACTCGGCGCCTCCACCATATGTGACGATAATATTTTGACCCAGAGCAGAGAGGAATTCGGCGTCTCCACCATATGTGACGATAATATTTTGTGTGTTATCGTCATCTCCACTATATGTGGTGTTGATGATTTTGGGGGGTTTTAGGAAAGGATTAAGGGAGATTGTATGGAAAAACGACGTGTAAGATAACTTACATTTTAATAAAGATGATTGAATTATAATAATATACAATAGTTAAGTTATTAACTTAAGTGTATCTAGATTATAACTAATTTCCTATATCTAAAGGTCCTATATTTATATAAAAATAATAGCTAACGTTGCTGGTAAAACATGACGTAAAATAGTTCTAGAAGGAACACTGGAGTGCTTTGGATCGCAATTCAGCTGACTGCTGATTTGGGAATTTCGGAGGTGTTGCTATCGGAAATATACGTTGGCCTAGATATAATTCATTACTATGCACAATTTTGCACGTATGCATAATTACTCAATATAATTAATATAATTAATAAATTAATTAATTAATTTTAAATATTATTTCTATAAAATAATTTTGTATATTTATTGGCCCTATCGTCACAATATTTTATTCAAATTTAGCGATCGTGAGATATTAAAAACCATTTTATAATAGGTAGTAATTCCTCCAGAATAATATATGATCGCGTTCTCATTCTACAGAGTGTTCCCAAATTTTGGAAAGAGCTATTAAATTAAGAACTAAATCAAAAAATCATTTTTTAAGTATAGCTCCAGAACGGTTTAAAGTAGAGATTTGAAACTTGGTTAATTAAAAGTCTTTAAGGAAGCTATAATGTGTTGGTATTACAACTAAAACCATATTGTCCAGTGACGTGCTTATAGGGGAGGAGTCAGGTTTTTTTTTGGTATTTTTTGTAAAGTATTGAATTATTTTACAAAAAGCAAGAATTATGATAGATCCGCTCAAGACACGTAAAAAAAGTATACTTGTTTGACTTGCGTTAACTCAACTTTTTGCAAGATATTTAACATTGAAATTTTTTTTGCTATTAAAACTTGTACAATTTGTGATACCTACCCTGTAAAGTCAAAAACATTGGGTCACTCTAATACACCTGATTCTACGTCCAAAACTAAGCATAATTTTTATCTTAAATCGTTCTGTAGATTAATCTAAAATAGATACAGGCCGAATAAAAAAGATAACTTCCATTTTAGTAACGAAACATTTTTGTAGGTCGGTTTCTACAACCATTTATGCTTAGTTTTAGACGTAGAATCAGCTATATTAGAGTGACCCAATATTTTAGACTTTACAGGGTTAGGTTAGGTTAGTCACAAATTGTTTTAATAGCAAAATAATTTTTCTAAGTTAAATATCTCACTAACAGTTAAGTTAACGCAAGTCAAAGAAGTATACCTTTTTTACGTGTCTTGAGCGTATCTATCATAATTCTTATTATTTTCTAAAAAAATTCAATCCAATACAAAAAATATTCAAAAAAACCCTGAGTTCCCCTCTATAAGTACGCCACTGAACAATATTATTTTGGTTGTAATACCAACAAATTGTAGCTTCCTTATAGACTTATTATTGCACCAAATTTCAAATCTCTACTTTAAACCGTTCTGGAGCTATACTTAAAAAATGATTTGGAAAAATATTTTTTATCGCCCTGTAACACAGTTAGGAAGAACTTTTGACTGAGCTTATTTTGAGCCAACTTGTGGTAGAACTGTAAGAATCTAAACCACGAAGCGGTATATCTAAACATATGGCTTTATGATTCGCCTTTTAATCGAAACTTATGCCTCAAGGTACCTTGAAATCCCTCCAGATTTTTTTACGTAATTTCTTTTGGGTTTTGTCCTTTTCTACAATTAGCTTCGTTTTATTACTGATTGAAAAATAAACATAGGGTCATTCAATAATGTTCGCAATTGGTAGCATTCCACAAAATCCAGCTAAAGTCACATTGATTTTTCCATAATACCAAATTGGTTTTTTCTAATACCTTCCCAAAGTAGATTTTGAAGCTGCCATTATTCTGTAATATCTTTTTATACGCGTCTATTACAATTTGATGTAACGATTAATGGTCGGAAAAATATGAAATTACATAAATAATTGCTCGGATCGAAATACGTAACAAAAATGAGTAGGCATCAGAAATTTTATTGTAATTTATCTCGCACACTTTTATGAAACAATAAATCTAATTATTCTATACATCAAATTATAGTTTGCTGTATCGGAATTCGCATAGATAGCTTATCTTACTTGTACAAATTCTTAAATAAAGAGTACCAACTGTTGAACTGTATTGTTATGAAGGCAAAACCACTTTTATGTGCCACACTGTTTGATTGATCATTGTTGGGTTGTCAATAAAAAATAATTAATTAGCGGCTTTACATGAAAAAAATATATAAAGCATCCATGTTTACTTTGTTTACTATGATCTATACCTAATTAACTATGCTTGGATTAAAGGCTAATTAGAGGAACATTGTGAAAGAAATTGAAAAACGTTTGTAAGGTATATGTAATGGCAACATTTTGGTGTTTAGGTTTAGGACGTTCGTAAAAAAATTTGTAAAACAAGATTAATAATAAATTATTATAAATATCTATTCCAACAGATTGTTCTAAAAAAGTAGTATTTTTTTGCAGTGCTCTACACCACGTATCTATTAATGCCCTTCATGCCTATAGGGCAGAGGACTAGCCCAATTAAGGTACGTACTATATTCCTACATTTTTATATTTGCATCACTTCGACTCTAGCACAATTCACTGGCCGGAATACCAATTTCCAGCATTTAAAATGCCAATTCGGACTAGGCACATTTCACATTCCAGACTTCAACTTCGAAGTTAATGTTTACAAATCGTAGGTTTGCACTTCGACTTATAGACATTTTTTTTAAATACCTTTTTAGGTATACGTACTCAAGTTAAAATTAGAATAAGTAATATAACTAATTTTCAAGTCTAGATATGAATATTATCTTTCAGATAAGCTTTTAAAGTGTAAATTTTGTTTTAGAAATAGTAATTTGTATAACTAGCCTTGAAACTAGAGTTTTGCGAGTGCGAGTAGGGTATGCGAGCAGAGGCCGTAGGCCGAGGCCCGCAACTACGAGTACTCGCAAAACAGTTTCAAGGCGTGTAATACACACTATTTTTTGTGCCGAAGTTTATTTAAATAAATAAAATTTACAAAATATTTGTTTAAATATTTGGTATTAGGGATTTTTTTTATATTGGTAACACGCGATACTTAAAATTGACACTGACAGTAGTAGCCGAATGACAGAAATAATAATCCGTTTCTATGGAAAATACAAATTTTCTTTATGATTTCAATGATGCCAATCGATAAACTAAAAATTCCTAGTTTTTGCCGGTCTAGCCCGGCAAAACATGAGTTTCCAGCCGATTTATACGAATGCAAAATGACTAATGCCAACCTGAGGCACAAAAACTTAATTGTTTTAAAAAAATTGTGGATCTTTATAAACTAATCGATTTTATCTCTTGATTTAACGGAATAGTTGAATGATAAAAATTGCTCCACTTATAAATTCTGAATAATAAATCATAATTTAAAGAGAATAATAATGGAACGCTCGTGTTTTTATACAATCCTTAAAATTAAGATGAAACACGTACTGAAAGTCTATAATGAAAAAATCAAGATAAGCACTTAAATTTAGATCTTTGGGTTACCTCTTAATCAAAGTTTTAATATAATTTAAGAGTCGCATGCATTAATATTAGTTATTACACAAAATTTCAAAGAGTAGCAAAAACAAACATTCCAACCAATTGCTAACATAATAAAGTGTAAAGTTTTTTAGTACCTACCTACATCCTTTGACATTTTAGTACGCTATTGCTTTTACATGTCGGCTTATTCACTTATTTCATTATGACAAAAATAACTTAAAAGATGAGAAAGTTAACGTTTGAGAGTTTATTATGCTTTTTGTTTAAATAATGATTAGTTTTCTTAATTGTTACATAATGACGGTTAATTTGCAATAAATTCGTAATATTAGAATAGAATATAAACTATTTATTCCAGTAATTCATAAATTACAGAAAGTATAATAATTAAATTAAAATATATGGATCAGAGCACTTAAAAACAAATAACATTAAAAATTAAAAATATCTACATATTACTCCAGTATATTTAGTATTTATTATTGCAATTCATTGGGTAAGAGAAATTTTGCCATCGTTAGGGTACCACATAGAAAGCTTATATCCGAGTTTTCGACCATCAACCCCTTGCAGCTTTTCCGCCATCTTGAATTAAGGAGTCAATTCTTATCTCGCCAATAACAGCCGTATTTTTTATTTTATCAAAAAACAGCTCATACCATTTTTAACGAGAAAAACGAATTCTACAAATTTGTACACTTGATATTTTTTTATATTTTGTGTATTTAACGAGTAATAACGGATTAATTGAAAAAAAAGGGGGTAGGAAAATTTTTTCTGGTCGGTTATGTTTTTTTCCTTCAGCGCAATCGCAAAAATGTTCATGTAAAACATGTTAAACACACAATTATCTACAACTTCGATATGAAAAGTTTTTTCATGCGAGCAATAATTGTTTACTTACTGCAGCGCTGGAAATTGCACGTATCGTCACTCGGCAGTAGTACAGGACATCTAGACTTTACTGGGAACTAATTCCGAGACAAATTTGGCTTCCGATTTTCGAAAGTGTTTAAGTATACGAGCCGGAAAACACAATTTGCACAATTCTGCCCGGTGGCATTTGTAAATTTGTAAATTGAATTCTCTACAAAATAGACTTTTTTCGCTAATTGCAATGGTTTACAAGTTAGGTACAGCATTTTGTTACACGGGATTACTTTTTGAAATTAACACAAACAGTTTTGTTTACGTTTACGTGCACCTGTCTCGAAAAACGCGACTGTCTGAAAAAGTGCGACTATCTCGAAAATGCACCAAACACCAGCCTGGAAAATTGTAGGTATAACAAACTTATAAACAATTGCAATTAGCAAAAAAGTTACCAGTGCAATTTTATGGAGAATTCAATTTTCAACAAAATTGCATAGAAACATTTTCTTCTAAAACCGAAAATACGCGCTTTATGTGCGAAAAACTAAAACCACATAAAAAAACAAGATGGCGCCTTTTCACCACCGCACAGTGGGCTGAAATCCAGAATTTCTGACAAAATTCAAAATTTGAATATTTTTGTCCAATATTTTGCAATTAATGGTTTTAAAGATCGCTGATCACAAAAATGAAATCAGATTTGAAAAATTCAAAATGGCAGATCCAAAATGGCTGACGTGTTCTGAAAAAAGTCCCTTTTTCTGCCTGAAATCATGACTAGGGGAGTTTTTTGTGTCGCTGGTGATGAAAATTAACTGTTTATAAGTAAATTCAAAATGGTTGGTCGAAAATGGTAGACACGTTTTTTAAATAATCTCTTGTTTTGGCCCAACTAGATATTTATTTTCACAAAAAGTAGGAAAAAGTAGGACGCCGCGTTTACAAAATTTTGATCTATTTACTTTTCTGAATAAAACAAAAATTCAACCACTATCAGATCTCATAAGATAAAAATTTAATCACTCCTTGAACTTTGCATTGTATACAAAAACACGATACTGAAATAGCTAACTTTAAGCACTTGTAATGTGAATTACATTAAAAAATTAATGGGTGTAGGTAATACACGAGTTAATTTTGTACATACCTGTAGAATTACTCTCCATGCCGCAGAATGAATTTTAAACACTTATTCACTTTGATAATAGCACTTTTGCCCGAGCGCGAGGATTACAATAAAGATTCAGCCGCACGCGCTGCTTGACAATGGTACTTTTGAGCGTGGACCTGTCGTCAAGAATGCGATCAAATGACTTTCTATTTTAAAATTTCGAACCCTAACGCCCTTTAGGCAGGATTAAGCAAACAATCACCATGAACAGTGACATTCGATTTTTCGAGTTTTGTCCAGGAATTCTGGATTTCAGCCCACTGTGCACCGGGTAGAATTGTGCAAAATGAGTTTTCCGGCTCGTATACATACACTTTCGAAAATTGGAAGCCAAATTCGTCTCGGAATTATATATTTCTCTGCAAAGTCTAAATGTCTTGTACTATACTGCCGAGTCACGATACGCGCAACTTCAAGGCGCTACACTGCTACAGTAAGTAAACAAATCCTCGCATGAAAAAATTTGTCATATCAAAGTTGTAGGTAACTACCTGTTTAATAAATTTTAAATAAACATTTTTGCGATAGCGCTGAAGGAAAAAAAATATTCGAGCAAAAAATTTTTCAACCCCCTTTTTTTCAATTAATCCGTTACTACTCTTTAAATACGAAAATATGAAGAAATATCAAGTATACAAATTTGTAGAACTCGTTTTTCTTGTTGAAAATGGTATTGGCCATTTTTTCGATAAAATCAAAAATACGGCTGTTTCTGTCGAGATAGGAATTCACTACTTAATTCAAGATGGCGGAAAAGCTGCAAGAGGTTGATGATCGAAAACTCGCATTTAAGCTTTCTACATAGTACTGTATCGATGGCAAAACAAAATTTTCTTACCCAATGAATTGCAATAATACCTATAGGAATCTGTAGGTATAGTTTTCAAAATTGTATGCGAGAAATTATTCTCTTGAGTAAAAGTAAATTTTTCACCTGTTTCCGAAATATTATGTGGGGCTGTGATTTTAGTCCTAATGGCAAGAAATTGAACAATTTTGGTAAAGTACGAATTATATGTGTTATTAGTAGAAAACTAATATAAGAAAAGTGTGTTATAGAAATATAGTAGTGTATTAATATGGAAATTTCGTAAACTTATCCATGTAATAAGAAATTCCATGTTTTTACTTTCATTTAGAGAAATATAAATATATAGGATAGAAGATGAGGATGAAGTAAAATGTTCAAGTTATTCAGCAATATATCCTTAGTACACTTGTCTCTATTTAAATCTAGGCATCAGACAAAATAAAACGGTTTTACCCTTTGTATGCATCTAAGCAATTGAAATGGAATAAATTTGTTTCAATGTAGTCAGGGGAGGATTATTTTAATAAAAAAATAATACTAGAATATTTTTCATATTTGTAGTTACACGAGATTATAAATCGATCATAAGTCAAATTTCTACATCTAAGTGGAGGCTTAACTTGAAGTTCTGCTAGTAAATTAAATTGGGTATTATACTCGTTTAGGGGTTTATAAATTTGCCGGTTGTTAAGATACTTTTGGAGAATGTAGATGCCTATCTATACAAGACACTTACTTATGAGTTGGAAAGTTTTCATAATGAAATTTATTTAAGTTTACTGTTACCCAATTAAAAGTCGATAATAAGTCATATTTATAATATTATGGGTGAATTATTTTTAACAACAGGCATTCACGGTCACTCTGTCGCTCTCAAATTTAACCTCGGCAGTTCAATATGTCAAAATATATTTAATAAATCAATAATCCACTAAAGAAAATACATAAATTTGTATTTAATATCCACTTTTAGCTATCATTATAATTTCTATTCTTTTAGGCAAAAAATGTTGGTAATATAATGCATTTGTTTATTTGTTCTCTGGGTATTGTTTCTGGTGAGGTGTTATCCTTTATTTATTTCAATGACTGCTTGAGGGCCACTTAAAAACTCTCATCTGGTCCTTTAGCCATTTAGACAGAAATGGTTTTAGTGATATGGAAAGGGCGCACCATAATAAGTAGGTTAATGAAAAATATTTTTTTCCGTAGAATCTAGCAATGTAGGTATTAAAAATATCTGATGTGTCCAACACATGACTTTCTTATACTTACGGATAGTATCACAATAATTAAGTTAAATTTCTTGTAAAAATTTCCAGCAATTTTCAAATAGTCTCTGTCGCACTTATTGCAATACGCATAAATCTGTCCTTGTCCCACTCATTATAACCGAATGTTACGACAAAAATGTGTTTTATTTTAGATTTTTGACCTATTACTCACTTAAAAAATACTGAACGGGTAGCCAATAATCACATCCAGTCGACATTCAATACGTTATTAATATAAAATCATATTTATTTATTTATTATTATTGTTTTCGGTACCATAGAAACCAGTAAAATACAAAAAAATAAAAAATAATGGTCCTTCTGGGATTCGAACCGGCGACCTCCCGTTTGACAGCCAAGTCCCAAACTCACTCGTCTATCTACTAGTCGGATTCAACGCGCACTATGAGAAATATAAGTGTTTTAAAAATATCTCATTTTTTTGAAATTTTTTTGACGGAATTTCAAAAAATGGTTCAAACAAAATTTGTTCAAAATTTAATTTTAAATCAATATTAAAGAATAAAAAAATCTCGTAAATTGTTTATTTTTCAAGATATTCCTAAAAAACCTAAAAATGTCTTCAGGTAAGTACCACGTGTGTTGGTACTAGAGGAAAAACATTTAATGTGGCACCCACAAATTTGTTCAAACTCTTAAATATGAAATTTCAAACAAATCCGATAAGCCGTTTTTGAGTTATGGTGGACACACACACACACACACACACACACACACACACACACACACACACACACACACACACACACACACACACACACACACACACACACACACACACACACACACACACACACACACACACACACACACACACACACACACACACACACACACACACACACACACACACACACACACACACACACACACACACACACACACACACACACACACACACACACACACACACACACACACACACACACACACACACACACACACACACACACACACACACACACACACACACACACACACACACACACACACACACACACACACACACACACACACACACACACACACACACACACACACACACACACACACACACACACACACACACACACACACACACACACACACACACACACACACACACACACACACACACACACACACACACACACACACACACACACACACACACACACACACACACACACACACACACACACACACACACACACACACACACACACACACACACACACACACACACACACACACACACACACACACACACACACACACACACACACACACACACACACACACACACACACACACACACACACACACACACACACACACACACACACACACACACACACACACACACACACACACACACACACACACACACACACACACACACACACACACACACACACACACACACACACACACACACACACACACACACACACACACACACACACACACACACACACACACACACACACACACACACACACACACACACACACACACACACACACACACACACACACACACACACACACACACACACACACACACACACACACACACACACACACACACACACACACACACACACACACACACACACACACACACACACACACACACACACACACACACACACACACACACACACACACACACACACACACACACACACACACACACACACAGACATCATGGCGAAAATGGTCAGAATGGATTCAGGGGCCCTCAAAACGTGTAAATCCATCAAAATCTCGAAGTCGAAAAAAATCACGATTACTATAGGTACTTACTTCCTTATACTCCGTATAAGAAAGTAAAGAGGGATTCCATTTGAAATAAATAAATTGCAGATACTTGAAAATATTTTAATTAAAACATGAATTGCCCATATAAGCCTGTCATAACATTTTTTATATAATTCCAAATACATTCGTGTATAAGTTAGACAACGTTAACAAATATGGCTTGTAGTTAAATATTTATAAATTTGAGGTAGCTTGGGGATATTGCACATGGGCCATCATTTTATTAAATTTAACTCAAAATCCGACGTTGCGTTGGTTTTTTTTACTTTCTTATATAATAAGAAAGTATAGTAATCGTGATTTTTTTCGACTTCGAGATTTTGAGGGCCCCTGAATCCATTTTGACCAGTTTCGCCATGATGTCTGTCTGTCTGTCTGTCTGTCTGTATCCACGATAACTCAAAAACGAGTTACCGGATTTGATTCAAATTTCATATTTAAGAGTTTGAACAAATTTGTGGGTGCCACATTAAATCTTTTTCGTCTAGCGCCAACACAAGTGGTACTTACCTGATGACATTTTTAGGTTTTTTAGGAATATCTTGAAAAATAAACAATTTACGACATTTTTTTATTCTTAGACATTGATTTAGAATTAAATTTTGAACAAATTTTGTTTGAACTTTTTTTTGAAATTCCGTCAAAAATTTTTCATATAGGTAGTAGCGCCATCTATCACTCATTTACAAAAGTACTTTATATAAATTACAGAAATCTATACCGTTGAGGAAATCGATTGTAGCATCTATCTCTCAGTTACAAAAGTTCATGTTTAAATTACAGAAATCTATACCGTTGAGGAAATCGATTGTAGCAGTATTATTTGAAAAGATCGACGGCTACGGCAGCATTGTGGTGGCGAAACTACCACCGGTTGTTACGCGGTCGTTGATTTGTGTTTTTTGTGTCATATTGTAATATGTACAGTTAATTTCACAGAAATTAGGTTATTTTTTATCATGAGTCGTTCAGTAAGTTTTGGCATTTTGATTTTTGGCGACGGAAGCAAATAAGTACTTAATTTGTCAATTTGACAGTAAACGTCAATCAAACAAAGGCATTGTAACACAGGGAATCAGGGAAATATTAGGTGTAGTCGATTTCTATGAAATTAACTGTACCTATAATTATTATTGAAAATATCTGATGTGCCCAACACATGACTTTCTTATACATTGTCATTATATAGTTTGTATATTTGGAAAATACTGAAGGGGTAGCCAATAATCATATGCAGTCGACATTCAATACGTTATTAATATAAAATCATATTTATTTATTTATTACTAACTGTCCCCCGCGGGCTTCGCTCCACGATAGTTTTCTATTTTGCGCCGTTTTTTCAATAATATTTAATTGTATTACAATATATCAATATACCGGGTGCCCGTTTTCAAACCTGAACATAAGGATTTAACATTATTGTGGTGAATTCTTGCTCGCCAATTCAACCTAGAGAATATATTTTTTTATCAGTGGAATGAGAAACTTATTGCGCGTCAAATGATATCAAAAACTACATTATTTTCATCGATTTTTATTGAAAAATATTAATTTAAAATTTGAATGTCGACTGCATATGATTATTGGCTACCCCTTCAGTATTTTCCAAATATTAAAACTGTATAATGGCAATGTATAAGAAAGTCATGTGTTGGGCACATCAGATATTTTATTTAAAAATTCTGATCTCTGTGTGTTCGTTAGTTAGAACCAATCTAATTGCAAGAAAATTGTTTGCTGACTTTTTCCTTGGAATTTGATTGATTATAAATTCTGGTTTGAAACAGCTCTGCGAACAAACTTAAATTGTAAGATGCCTACTGGAGCATCATTCGAAGCTAATGATACACAGCGAAATTTTAGAACTACAAACAAATTTTTCAGTATAAAACAAGAAGCCCAAGGAAAGAGTGTTTTATACAAATAAGAGCACGCAGTATAACAGAACGAAGCGTGACGTTCAGATGGTATGTATTTGCGCTGAGGGAACAAAGACACCACCACTCATAATTACTTCGATGCCCCGACAATTTAAAACTGATTGTCGGATATTTCAGTAAATTTGTCTCTAAAGAATTGGATTAATAGCGACATATTTTTAGAATGTTCAAGTTTTTATTAAGTTATTAAGTCAATTCCTGCTAGTCGTTTTTTACGTATTCTCATGCGTCCTATAAAAATTTAAAATCTTAACTTTAGCGTAGGAAAATATTAACCAGCGTATTTTCTGTGTCAATGTTTATAGACAGTTCTCTTCAATATTGGAATATTTAGTGAAAATGATAAAATGAATTAGTTCTCATGCATATTGAATGAACTGGAAGTAGGTTGAGCTAAATATTATTAACAACTCCTAAGTTTGTTTGTTGGGCTATATTCTATGTTAAATAGATTTTATATTGACTCTGCAGGATAATCTAACATTTAAGATTTATTTACAGATTTTTTTTAATCGAAAACCTTAGTATTAGGGCAATGATCTATGTAAAACTGTTTACGTATACAAATCCGCAGATTTATCTAGTTTTACTAAAAGCTTGTTCGGCTACAAAGCAATATCCCTTATATTGAAAAAAATGGCCGTGTGTTCCTGTACAATTAATTTTCAACCTTCATTCAAAATTCCAAAAGACTCTCACTATCAACATATATCCTTCAAGACGCTTCAATAAATCCTGTTTATTAAGAACAACGTAAATCAGCTCGTTTTTATTACTTCGTTGATTAAAGAGTAATTTCCACGAAAGCAATTTAAATCTTTTTTACGCAAATGCAGGAAATTTTCGTATAATCCTGCCTATAGGAATTCAGCACGTCTATGAACAAAAAGAAGTAAACGCACATTTTATTCTTTGATCGATGAAACGATAAAAAGCGAAGCAATTGTATTGTCATACGTTTAATCGATACATGAAAAACTATGAAGATATTTCTGAATAAGACGTCTACCATTAATTGATATTAGTTTCTACTACTTTCTAAGTTGTTAATACCTGGGAAATAATTCAATTTGCAATAGTGTAATTTCAGAATGTACTCATTATAAATATTTACAGGTTTTTAGGGAATGAAAATGTTTTCAAGGAGTCGGAGGATTGATTGAAATTATGTATTCATTTATATAGAAAACATGATTTTTCAAAAATAAGCCTCATTTCCATTAAAATATTGAAAAATTTGAAGTAGTGCAAAAAATTGTAAAAAAATTGCATTCTTCCTCATAAACTAAAGTGATATTATAGCTATTTATGCAACAAGTGGTAAAAAGTAGTGCTTTTTAACACTAGACGTAAACAACACGTCATGTGTTAAAAAGACACGTTTTTACCATGAGTTTCATACAACATTTTTTCCAATTCAGTCACGAAATGTAAACATTTATAATTGCGAAAAGTTGGTCTTTTCATAACTAGTTACGAAAAGTGACAGTACTATTTCACTTTTAATAACTAGTGATAAAATACTGTCACTTTTTGTAACTAGTTATAGAATGACCAACGTTTCGCAATTAAAATGACATTTCGAATTTGAATTGGAAAAATATTTTCAGGAGTTTAAAAGCTTAAAATTGCGAAACAGTCAATTCAGATAACTTTCCATGCAAATTAAATTTCTAATTACCCAGTTTCGAGTTTCCCAAATTGTCTTAATGTCACCAATAAAATATTGCTCCGAAAAATCCGAAATTTTACAGAAAACTTACTGTGTGGAAATAACTGATTTTCCTCTCTACGATTCCATAATTAATATTCACTGATTTCAAAAGTGTTTTTTTCACTGATTCAACTTTCCAGTAATATTGTCTATATTATACAAAAAGCCTTATCAAAATAGCAAATGACTAAATAATTTACTTAAGAAAGTTTTTTGTCACAGAAACTTTCAACCTGTAACTTTTATAAATATGTTTGTGCGATAGAACCAAAGGATGCGGTGGGTGTGTGCGACAGGTGGTTGCATAACTTTTGCTTTGCTGGTGTGGAGAACCGGCGCGGCGTGAGACTATTCAATGTTCAGTAGCTCAGAGTTTTTGTCCTTCAGGAAGACTGACATTCATTTGTGTAGAGCTTGCGCACCATTGTTGGTTGTTGCACAAGAAGAGATTTGTGAATGTGGCAATTAGTTGGACATAACAAGAAGTAATAAGCTGTTGCCAACCCGGATCTTGTAAGTGCTGACAGAGAATAAAGCGCGTATCCATTATTTGAGTAGTTTGTCTAGAACTCCAGTTTTGCAAAAACACGACGTAATTCTTCTGTCCTGACTCATAGAACATGTAGGTAGATAGACATCATAATTGCAATTTTGTTTTTTCGCAACGGTTTTCTCCGATATTGTCACTTTTAAATACAAGTATGTACTCGAAGAAGATTGACGTGATGCCATAATGTTGGAAGAAATAAGGCTGTATGATATACTCGTATGCCGTGTACTCGTATACTGAAGAAGTTAGAGCTTGCTCTGTTTGTAATGTTTGTATTTTTAGCGTAAAGCTTTGTATCATTTTATGTGACCTTGCGTATTTCGCCATTTTGAGTTTTTGCTTTTTGAACTTTTATTTGCCACGAAAAGCGAGACGAAATAGTAGTTTATACAACAAGTATAAAGTCAGATTATATACGAGTTCCATACAAAGCTTTATGTTCAACTGCAAAAATTACCTTTTAATTATTTAGAAAAATTATAAATGACAGTAATAAATTCATTCTGACAGTATTTATTGTGACATTGACAGCTGATAAGTATATTAATATTTTACAATAATAGTAAAATAAAGTGCCATTATACACTAGTGTATAAAGAGCCACTTTACGCACGCAAAAGTACGTCATAAACAGTACTTTATAATGCAGTCGTACATAAACTAATTTTTAATTATATTCCTAATTTTACTTACTGAATTATATATGGGTTATGGGACACCCTGTATACTTTTTCACCACCTGGTAAACTTGACTAGAAACTTCGTTCTACTCGATTTTATATTAATCAACGCATTAATTTATAATTACTGTACTTTGTTTTTAAGTATTGTTTAATTTTACGCACTAGTGAATTTCAGTCGTAGTAGATATCGCCCTAGCAAACGGCCCCAGTTTAACATATTTAACGAAGAACATTATTCCTCGTGCTTTTCCTATTCTTTGATGCCTTGTGCTTAACGAAATTAAATTTTATTGACAAACAACTGTCTCTTATTAGATGCCTAAAACTTCCAGATTAATTATTTGTTCTTTAGCACAATTAATTAAGAAGACATCTCTTAAAAAATGAAAACTTTCGATTGACAACTATAGATTTAATTTCAGGAAATCACATCGCAACTTGTAAATTATCAGAATGAGAATGAGAAGAATAACAATTGGTGCAGTGTTGAGTTGTAAAATGTGTTCAATATTGACTTCTGTCTGATGTACTAAAAATAGATGCATACAATATGATACCGATATAACCTATAAATTCAAATTTATTTACTTAACACCAATTTATGAACGTAAATATTTACTCGTCATGGAAGCGCAGACAAATTCTTCTTAAAACTTTTTCCTAAGCGGTTCAATTTGTTTACCATTTCTTTTTTACTGTTTTATTATTATTGTAATTCATATTTTTTAAATTATCATGTAATCGATATTTTCTTATGATTTGAACTAGGAATCCATAAATCTAGTTTTATGTGTATGAAAAATGTTCTAAAGAAATTTCCATTCGCCATTTCGTCAAGTCAATCAGATTAAGTAAGTACATTTTAATTAAGCTCTAAGTGAAAACTAAAACATATTCTGAGAAACTAGAACTTAATTTAAATAAAAGATGTTTGCTCTAATGGATGCTAGACAAATTAAATGATTAATATTTGATTTTGAGTGGATAAAATCAATTTGCGTCACTTATTTTTACATATTTTACTACATACCCATTCGTTTGATTAAACTTGTAACATCTGAGTGATCACGTCAAGACAAACAGCAAACCACAGTTATTTGGATTCTTTATATTCTATTTGAAGTTGTTATATTTATAGATACTTATACATAAAATCATTATTTTGGGGGTTTTTTAATGTATAATAAATTATTAGCTATAAAAGATTGAAAACTAAGATTGGGCTTTATGGATCTACAAGTGCATCTTTTATTTATAGTTTGAAGTGAATTTTCAATGTGGTTCAAAACATTATGTGATATACTTAACCATTAAAGTAATTGTTATTGGACAATAACGGGTTATATGCATCCATTAATTGAAAAATATTTTTTCAAATACATAATAAACATTATGGGAAATTATGCTTTATTGAATCAACTTTCGATATACGGTGCTAAATATTTTATTATATAAATTTCATATTAACGAATTTATAGTGGAAATAAAAATTTCACCAGAGAAGAATTTATAAATATTTCCAGGGATCAAAATAAATATTAAATAATAAGCATTTTAGATAAAAATATAAAAATAATATTTATAATGCGTTTTCTTGAAGCAGTAATTGCATGCATATGCTTGTTACTACGTCGTGATGACATTCAAACGGCGATTTCGGTTCATAATTCATAATTGTGCTATTTTTTCCCGCATACGCATACTTACATATATTTAAATGTAGTAACTTTATGATTTTTTAATAGAATTCCCAACGCATAGCTTTCACTTAATCTGAAAATTAATGCAGGAAATAAATATTTACAGTAGGTATAAGAATTTCAAATAAATTACCTAAATATTTGATAAAGTGGTGCTCTGTTTTGTTAGTTAAATTTACTACCTATCTAAATCAATTTAATTGCTTCTACGCAAATTGTAAACAAGTATCAATATAAAATAGATCTTAAATTTAAACATTGCGTATTTAGTGAGAATTTAGCGAAAAAGCAATGTGCAAAGTGCACTTGTTTTTATAAAGTTAGGTACTGAAAATTGAAGGGGTAATTGGACGAACGTGTTAAGTAACATTTTCTAATAAAGTCCTATTTTGCTGTAGATATTTTATCAAGAAAGCAAAGTAAACCTAAAGACTCTAAAATCATGAAAATAATTCACGGGCCATTTCTGTTGGTTAAACAAATCAAGTTTAATAATTTTCATTAATAACAAAAACCAACTATTTTTACTAAAATTTCATGTACAGGGTGTCCCATTTTCGACACTATCAAAGATAGAGTGTTGCGGTTTTCACCTTCCTGTCCTACTTTTTTACGAAACGAAAGATTCCGGGGTCAAATTTGTCATGGCTCTCTTAGTTTTTAATCTACAGAGTGATTCTGAAAATCTTGGTTTTTTAGACATCCCTCGTATTTCCGTTATGCGTCTACTTATTAAAAAAGTGAAAACTGATCGTGATAGAGTTTTTTACGTAGAATTCAGTGGCGTAAGCAGTTTTTGTGTAAAAGGTTTAGTTTTTGAGATATAGCCCAAACTTATGTTTTTTTAAATGGGACACCCTATATATTATTTTTTATATTGATTAAGCAAAATTTGAGCTTTCCAAAAATATATAATACTTAATATTTATTTTGAAAAACAAGCTCACAATTCGATATTTTTAATAATTTACTTTATATATAACAGTAGGCCATGGCTAGTTTATTAAGTATTATATATTTTTGGAGAGCCCAAATTTTGCTTAATCAATATAAAAGATAATATATAGAGGGTCCCATTTAAAAAAATATAACTTTGGGCAATATCTCAAAAACTAAACCTTTTTTTCACAAAAACTGCCTACGCCACTGAATTCTACGTAAAAAGCTCTATCAAGATCAGTTTTCACCTGTTTCATAAGTAGACGCATAACAGAAATACGAGGGGTGTCTAAAAAACAAAGATTTTCAGAATCACTCTGTAGATTAAAAACTAAGAGAGCCATGACAAATTTGACCCCGGAATCTTTCGTTTCGTAAAAAAGTAGGAGAGGAACGTGAAAACCGCAACACTCTATCTCTGATAATAACGCCAATACCCCCTAAAAGTGTCGAAAATGGGACACCCTGTACCTATAGTCTAAGAGGCGACTACAAAAAGTTAGTCGTCATAAGGTGGACGAACGGGAAAAATAGGAATGATAGTTTAGACCTTTATTAAGAAGGAACGCTAAGGCTGCCTGCGAAAATCCTGCCGAAACAGGGTTAAAAAAAATTAATTAAATAATAATTTCAAAAATAATCATTGTGGTGGACAAAAAGGAGTCACCACATTGTAGGGGAGAGCGAAACGAGCAAAAATAAATAGGGTTGCCTACACCCACCCTGTCGGAACACTCCGGCAGCCCCGCTTAAGGGGATGTTTTTTTATTAAAACCTGACGTCATAAGGCGGAAGCATAAATGAAGCGTACTTTTAGTGATACTTGATCTAAATTTATGTCACTTTTGAAATTTTATTGACAATTTCACAATACCCAAACATTTCACTAGATTTTCGACAAATTTCTAAAATTTAGACCCAATTTACACAAATTGCGTTGTTTGACGGGAAAAGCATGCTGGTTCAAATTGTTATCCTTGATAAATAATCGAAATACATGAATGTACTTAATTAAAAGTTAAAGAAATTTTTTTACAAAAAATTAAAATCATAATGCACCTCAATTTTTAATTTTTTCATTTTTAGCCGAATGATATGTATTTAAATAATTTATATTAGAATAAAATTTATAATATCATCCATGTACTCATATAAAATGGTGATTAAATTAATTTATACAAATGTAATTATTATTCACTATATTTATACATTAAACATTATTGAATACGTACCTTTTAGTAATTCAAGAGGTCACAATTATTGTACATTTGTTTATGAATAAATTATATTTAACCCGTAAATTTAAATACAATTACACCAGCTTTAAATAGTTTATTATAATCACAACACTATTTGCGCGTATTTGTAATTTTATCTCGTTAATTAATTTGGCTGCATAATTACATATAATAGAATATAATTACTAGAAAATTAGTTCAACGACACTAAAACTTCACAAGGAGATTTTTAGAAAAGTCACAAACACTTTCTGTTAAATTTCTCAAAATTTCACACGTTAACACTAACATCTAATATGAAACTGACTGGAGGAAGCGTGCTTTATTTTGTGGTATTATTTATAGACTAAGTTTTCGTTGCTGGATTACAGGATGTATTGAAATGTATTTTAATAATATGAATAAATATAATTTAGGAAAACATCACAATTTTTATTAAATAAAAATAAAGAAATTTATTGATTTTATGTTGTACTGAGCTGCAAGAATTGTTATGTTCACACTTCAGTAGGCCAGGATTATTTCAACTTTAAACTTTGAAGTCAATGTAAATTTTGAAAATTTTTATTGCTCGTGATTAATATAAATTTTTAACTATTTTCAATGCTACTTTTCAAAATAAATTAAATGAAACGTGAACATAATGATTTATTTGTTCGAATTCCAAATTTGAGCACTAATAATTTTTTAAGGGTTAACATTATCAAAAAAATTACAAGATACTTTCGATCGCAAATCATCTCAGCTACAAAGTTCATTTATAAGTTTTTTTCGATAATCAAATAGTTTAGCAGACTGGCTTCTTTTCATTTAACAGTGTGTACTTTTCAATCTACAATTTTGAACTTTCAAGACATGATTGCTCGAAAACTAACCCGGATTGGGAATAAAAAAATTATACAAGACAATGCAGAATTTATTCAAGAATCACACCTACAAATAATTCGTGTCTATACTGGGATTCCCTGTATATTCCAAATACACTATTTAATAATCATTAACAGTAATATTATTCAAAACCAACAACAAATCAACTATTTTTCTTTTTTCAAATTTTTACCTGTATATCTTGTACTTATTTTTTATACAATTATTATACTAAATAAAACTTTGCTTACCAGTAATAAAATAATTGTTTGATGTTCCATATACACACGATTTATGATGATGAAACCACGAATTTATTTTTAGAGGTGTATATAATAGCTTTAAACAAAGTCTATTTTTGTGGCTTTTAAAAACAATATTTTTATTACCGAATTGTTTTTTAAAATATATTCATTCATTTTGATATGTGAACCCGGTGAGTGGCTGGCTTTATTTAGAGAAATAAAAAAATATTGCTTCTCTACTTGAAAATTTGATTTCAGCATGACAAACATCTGCATATGATCTGTTATTTTCTTGTGACACAATTTCTGTAGCAATAAATAAAATATGCATGACTGCAAACAATTTAGAAGAGGTTGAAATATTCTGATCTATATTCGTGAGAATTTGGAATATCGGCTAAAATTGTTGACAAAACCTTTTCTTAAATAGGATTGTAAAATAAACGTAGTATTTGATTAATTAAAAATTAAATTAACGACGTACTAATATAAGGAAGTGCGTATTATACTCGTTGTAATAAAATGATTATTTTTGGTAAAATATGAGCTAAGCTAAAAATGTATGGCGAAGACAGTGATGCAATGGTTGATTTAGTACTGATTTTACGATTATTATAAATCGATTGCTCACTCTTATTATCAAATCCTTGCTTTCACTTAAATTTTACAAGAAAAATGTTCTTGTTATTCTTGTTATAAAGACTTTTGATTTTGATTATTTTCCTACAGCAGTACACTTAATTGAATGGAAAGTAATTATAAATTTGAATTATGCTAATAATTATTGTTATTTGGGCGGTGAATAAGGAGTACCCTGTATTATTATCAACAGTAGTCTCATCCATGGTCGAAGTATAAGGTCTGTCGGAGCCTCCCCTCCAAATTCTCATGTTATAATGGGCGTGGCGAGTTGAACGAGCATTCTTTTTGATTGGCTCGCTGTAGCGCGGTGCTATTCAAATTTTATATATTTTTTTACTTTCATCAATATGTTTCTGAATTCAAAACAACAACAACGACAAGTAACGGATTTACCAGCTATTGTCAAAATGTGCCGTGATAAATTGTGGTTCAACTTTCGTGAAAAATGGTGCCATACAGTTTTTTACATTTCCTCATAATCGAGATGTGAGAAATAAATGGATCCAAGCTTGTGGATTACCAACCAAACGACCAATCGGATCACGCATATAGCATGCTGACGTCACTTCGCTGGGATACTACGAGGAGGGGAGGCTCAACTAGACCTGTATTACTTCGACCATGGTCTCATCATTATTTTTAAATGTGGTTTATATCCTGGATAAAAATATCCGCTCGGTTTCAGAAAAAAATAGAGATAGACCTGCCTAATATTAGTATCTACTAAGATAAATAATGAGTAGACATTTCATATGAAACCATCTTTATTTTTGCATACGATGTTTGGGTTATAAAACCAAATACATATTACACCCTTTTTTTTGTCATTACACAGCAACAACCCGATGGCAGCCTGAAGTCATCCACAACTGGTTCGCCTTTCTCATTTAAAGAAAGCAGTTTTCGTGACATATATTTTTGTCTACAAACTGCTGTGTAACCGGATCTGTGGTGGTTCAGTAAGTTACAATCACAGTCTTGACTAAAACAGAAAATAGTAGTGTTAATAATTTTCCCTCATCTATCTAATTTTTATTATTGATTGAAATATACGAGTAGCTACAACTTACCGTGCACATATCTCTACCACCGCTCCCTGTACTAAAAATTTCTGATTGATTACAAAACGCCATTCTCCGTTTTTGTTCAGTACAAGTTTAGGAAAAACAGTCTTTATCGTGGAAAGACACATGATGTCCTCCTCCTCAGGAACATTTCTATGAATGAGCTCAATAGATCTTTTTCCATCATCCATCCCAACAAAACTTTTATGGTGTTTTATTTCTTTTATGATACTATGAATATAGGAGTATGGGTAACCGTCAACTTCTTCACAGAATGTGGAGTTTTCGGCACATTCTGGAGTTCCCGATGAATTATATTCAGAATCTGTTGGGGAAAGAATATCCATATACAGGGTGTCCCGGAAAAAGTGGGAAATCTCTCGGATTCAGATAGGGCATGAAAAAATAAGATGACAAGTTCCTATAAACATTTTTCCTACGGTGATTTGTCATGTCTAGTTTGTCTTAGTTTGTCGACGTTCCAACAGAACTTAGAGGAAGAAGGAAAGCGATTCGAAACATCGACCAGGTAAACTGAAGTCTTTGTCTCATTTAAGTGTTCAAAATCCAAAAATTGAGTCTGTTTTTAAAATATATTCATTTGTTATTTATGAATTATATTTGTGTTGACAAATAAATATGTAGTTGTAATATTGTTTTTTTAAATCATTAAATATTCATACCCGCCATTAACTATATTATCGTATAATAGCATTTTGAAACTTACAGTAGCTAAGAAATGAACGGCAATTGCAGATGGCCTGTAATCAAAGAAATAAATTTAAAGGTTTTTTATGACATAAAATATATTAATTGAATATAGATTAGAATTTTTTTAGAAAGTTGAAAATAGTAGATAATCTTATCAAATTTCTCATTATATACCATGATCCACACTATTCCAAAAATGTATCATAAACCTAAGTATAGGCTCATAATTCAATTCTAAATCTATATCTAAATTGTCCCGCTTTGGAAATACACCAATACATTTTGATTAATTAAATAGGACAATTTGGCCCTAATATACAGATTCCACTTTCTGATCAGATCATAAATATTGTTTGAAATCGAACAGCAGTATCAATATGTGCCAAAGTCAGAAGTTGGATATAAAACTAATACAAATTTATAAAAAAAATTTGTACAATTTATATACAAAGACACCTAATTAACACACTATGAAATAGAAAATGGAAGACACATTTAATCTATGGTGCTAGAAATTGCCTTTTGTACAAAACCTAATAATAAAAATGATTCTCTCAACATAAAGTACCGAAATAATAAAAGGATAAAAGAGCCTTATTTAGAACGTTTCCAAACTTATTCAGAAAAAATGACATGGAAATTTCAAATAGGAAAAAACAGAACATAAAAATCTTCATTTTGTTTCAAAACAGAAAATGTATTCAGAATATGTAGGCCAGTCATTCAAGCAAAAAAGGTAAACAAAATTCCAAAAGTTTTGAAACTTGGACACAAGTTTGAAAACGCTAAAATAATATTAAATTTTTGAGGAACGAAATGTTTTTTTCTTTATTACTCGGGATGGTGAATTTTTTAACAAAGTCTATAATATTACTGAAAGTACTTCTCACTTTGCAACCTCATAGCAAGTCCGGAAAATGTTTTTCCTGATTTTTATTTACACTATAGGCAAGGCAGCGCCTTGCTCTCTCACTGTCACTCGCTACTAACCTATAGTGTAAATAAAAATCAGGAAAAATATTTTCCGGATTTGCTATGAGGTTGCAAATTGAAAAGTACTTTCAATAATATTAGACAAATATAATTTGAGATTTGCAACTCTTTTGCAATATTTTGGATATGCGAAATTGGAATTATTTATAAGATGTTATCAATTTAACAAAGTTCCGGAGATATGAAAAGGTTGCAAATTCAAAGTACAGTCTGTACCTGTGTAACGAACATTTGCAACCATGTTCGAATACTTTTGCATTTAGTTGACCCACCTTTGTTAAAAAATTCACCGCCCCGAGTAATAAAGAAATAAAAAAAATATTTCCGTTCCTCAAAAATGTATACAAATTGGCATGTGGGTTCAGGACTGTATTATAAGTATTACATAAAGTTTGCATAACTTTTGCAATTTTGTAAAAAAAGCTATTGCAAATTGTTGTTTTTTCAATTTTTAACCATGTTCCGGGTTCCGGTCATCCGAACGGGTTGCAAATTTAGATTTAATATTATTTTAGCGTTTTCAAACTTGTGTCCAAGTTTCAAAACTTTTGTATTTTTTGGGCAAAATGAACTTTGAAATGCTTGAATGACTGGCCTAATGTAGGCATTTAAAAAAACGGAAATGAAAAACTGGGTACTTACAAAAATATTTGCTAAAAGGAAAAGTAAACGCATCTTCTGGCACTATCTAGAGTAGTAGACACGGATATAAAGCTAACCACGTCTTTTATACACTAGTTATCTTTTTTCATCTGCAATATATAGAAATAACCACTATATCCTACCTTTTTCTGGAATCTGGATTAAAATTTATCAGTATTCTAATTTCAGTCCACGTTGTCACGAATGTATGAAAATAGCCACTAGAACAATCGTGTCAATGCGTAAATATGTAGTAGGTACAAAATAAAACTGATTTATTGTGTCAGATTGTGAATTGGATGAGCGGAGACATCTGCAAAAAAGGCAGTAATAATTTTATCAAAAAGACTTCAAACACATTGTCGTTTCGATTGAAAATTGTTTTTAAAGTAAATTGCAAATCTATTCTTCATTTTTCATACCTAAAATATAAAAAATAATTTTGTTTGTTAGTAAAACAAGTTATTAAAATAGGAAAAAGATATTTTCCTCAATAACAAACCTAGTTCCTTCACAATTCAAGAATCTATACCTTTCTATTCTATAATAAATTGTTCAAAACGCCGCATATCTGAATAAAATATTGCAATTCGCTAGGTATTATAACTGAACTTCTGTTGATGATTCGTGACAAAAAGCGTAACGCAAATTATACCTACTAAGCGCCTAGTAAAAATTTATTCAGACAAAAAGTACTTAATGCAAGGATATTTTTACATTTCTGTAGGTTTTACTCGTATTAACCTAAACGATTTATTTACTAGAAAGTAATGAAAATTGTGCCGTAAATAAATCACATTTAAGAGTTTAAGGAAAGAAATTTTTACAAAAACTAATAAAATTGTATAAGTTTCTATATTTTTCTATAAGGAAAAAAAATAAAAATTATTTTCTATAAAATATTATTCCGTGATAATTTCTAAGGAAAAAATTAAAGAGACACTTCAAACTTAACTTCTATAAAACAAATATATCTCTAAACACATAAGATCTCATCTTTTATCTCTAACAGCATATTTTTGGTTTTATAACCTTAATTTTACTAAAAGATATCCCTGTCGATTCCCCAAAATTTATTACTGCGTCAACCTTACGATTTTGATCAGAAAAGCCGTTTTAATGTGTTTTTGATCTTGATGATTCATAAACACTTTTGTTGTCATCCGTTACATATCATGTTATAATGTGCTTCGATAAGAAATGCGACGTCGAGGAAGCTTTTGGTCTTTATCCGAGCATAAAAAAACTTTATAAATAAAAATAACTGCACTGATACCCCAAGTGTGCTGAAATTAAAAATTAAAGCTAAAGTTGCTGGGAGAATTTATATTATGATGTCTTAAGCTTGATTATAAAGAGTAGGTTTGTATATTGTATATCATTATTATTATGTATAAATCTAAATACAAATATGTATATCATTTAATTTTGTAACATTAGATTGTATTATTTATAGGAAAAAAAACTATATTGATAGTATTGGAAAATCATCTGTATTCCTAGTTAAACAACAGTTGTTAAAATAATTCCAGATACACAAATCACATTATTACGTTAAAAATAGAAATTAATACATGTGCTTATTCGGATAATTCGCCGAATGTTTTGCTTTTGGAAATCAACGCATTTGCATTTTCAACAGAATATCTTGATTAAAATATCTGATGTGTCCAACACATAACTTTCTTACACGATGCAAATATTCTAATATATGAAAAATAGTGAAACTGAATTCGAAAAATTACTGCAGGATTTCATATTTTAAAATACATTTTTACAAAGCGAAATGTAAATTTCATTAGAAAAACTGGTTCCAAAGTTCTAATAGTTGTGTTTGTATATTTTTATGACATTTAAATTAAGGCAGTGCCTCCGCTGCCGGCAACGGTACCCGTATGAGTTGCCGGCAAAGAATTTTTAGGTTTTGCCGCGTTTTCAATTTTTATCAAGATAATGTTTTAAAGATTTCAAGGTTTCATTAAAATCCAACATTCTGGGCTAATTTATAATATAAATGAACAAATAAAAAAATGTTTTGTGGTTTCCTCTACTTGAATTTGATTAACACAAGTTTCCATTGCACTTGCACTTTGTTGTATTTGTAAAACTGCAGTACCGCGGCTTTTCTGAAAATGGCTTATTATGGCAAGAGAATAAGTTGTTTAAAGTCCGGGGAGCATTTTTTTTAGAAAAACATTTTGTTTTCATGAAAAATGAAAAAAAAAATCCTCAATTAACAACCTAACCAGTAAAAGTAGGTATAACTATTCTTTCACTTCTCAGTGATAAGGTTGTTAATTGAGGTTTTTTTTCATTTTTCATTAAACAAATTTTTTTTCAAAAAAAACAGGCTCCCCAAAGTTTAAACAACTTCTCTTTCCAAAATAAGCCGTATTTACAAAAAAACTAATTTGTTAGGCATTTTTCGGAAAAGCCGTGATACGGAATTTTTACCACAATTTGTTACAACATTATTATCATCAATGAATGTGTTCGTTGCTCTCCAGACAATCGTCTTTGAAAATGTCCTTCAAAATTTCACCTTGCCCTTCTTCCCAATGCTTTATGATAGATTTAATGATTTTCAATATCTCACGAAAAGTTGGAGGGGAGACTTCACTAAACAACTGAGCCATTTTTTACCTTGATCATTCATATAAGCTTAAATTTAGTGTGATTAGTCATATATTTATTACGCGATTGCTGTTTACGAGTTACCTACAAATTTTGAGGGTTTTGATTGCCGGCACCGGAGCCAATATTGAGGGGGCAACCGGCGCCGGCAGCCATTAGTTTATTTTGCAGGCACCATTGCCGGCAGCGGAGGCACGGCCTTAAATTAAACCTTTGAAAATAGCTCCAATTTTCATGGATTAACAGTTTCAGTGTCACAGTTTGAAAACCACTGCTCAGATTTTAAAGTAATTTGCATTTTAACAAAGCGGCATGTAGGTTTTATTACAAAATACTGTATTTCAAAGTCTCTAAAGGCTGTTTTTGTGTGTTTTTCAGAGTTTTTAAAAGAAATGTTGGAAATAGTACCTACCAGATTTCGTAGTGTGACAATTCTAACGTTATAGTTTTGGAACCAGTGTTTAGATTTGAAGTAAATTCACATATTTACAGAGTGGATGGAACATTTCTAAGACTCAATGGCCCTCTTTGCATGTTTTTCAGACGTTTAAATTGATATTTTCAAAATAGTTTCCGTACATTGGTGGTTTTGGCAACAAACTTTTAGTAGCGAATTGACGAATACTTTTTACTTTCTTATACGAAGTATAATGAAGTATTGTAATCTTGATTTTTTCGACTTCGATATTTTGTTGAATTTACACGTTTTGAGTGCCCCTGAATCCATTTTGACCCTTTTCGCCATGATGTCTGTCTGTCTGTCTGTGTGTGTGTCTGTCTGTATCCACCATAACTCAAAAACGACTTCTCGGATTTGATTCAAATATCATATTTAAGAGTTTGAACAAAATTGTAGGTGCCACATTCAATATTTTTCATCTAGCACCAAAACAAGTGACAGTTACCTGATGACATTTTTAGGTTTTTTAAGAATATCTTGAAAAATAAACAATTTATGAGATTTTTTTATTCTTTAACATTGATTGGAATTGAATTTTAAACAAATTTTGTTTGAACTTTTTTTTGAAATTCCGTCAAAAAAATTTCAAAAAAACGAGATATTCCTAAAACACTTTATATTTCTCATAGCGTGCTTTGATAGTTGAATCCGAGGATCGAAAAGTAATTATTGTGATACTATCCGTATAAGAAAGTCATGTGTTGGGCACATCAGATATTTAATGATATTCACATAAAAAATCATCTAGATATTATAACAAAATTTTATTTACAGCACATAGTTTCTGGTCTACATAAAGCTCAAATAATTATAATGAGAAAATATTTACATAATTCTAAAGTCTCCATGTAAGGAAATTATATGCTAGCTTCTAAGGTATAATAATTGTAATTAAAAACTAATCTCGCTTTAAAAATTGTATCATTAAATTATATTTAATCTGTACATTTACAGGTATTTTTCTCACGTTAAAATCTAAAATGTAATATGTTTCATAATTATCCTATTACATCATGTTTCCGATTTAGCTGGAGTGAAATTCTGTCGAAATTTCGTCAAAAATTGCATATCACGCTTGTAGAAACAGCAGCATCCCGATGGAAGTTGAAAAGTATCTGGAGTAGGAGCCCCTCTATCATTCAAAGATAGCATTCTGCGATAAATGTATTTTTGCTTACAGAAAGCTTTGTAACCGTTTGGCAAGTTGTCCAATAACTCACACGGCCCTCCGTGACTGAAAGCACGAAAAAATCAATTAGTTTAAAATAATTTCATTTTTAAATTATATGAATGATGAATGAAATTGAAAAAGTGTCGGTACGTCAATTTTTGCAGATGTACAATACCATGCGCAGACTTTTATATAAAAATACCGATTAAATAAAATTATTCCAGCTCACAAATTATAAAGCAACTGTTAAAGAGATAAATCTTTGTGATTAGTGGCTGCTTTTATCTTTTCCAATACAATAAATTTTCGAAATCAATTACTTCCGGAAATTTATACTTATATAATGTGTAGGATTTCTTTTTTTTTGTTTAAATTTAATCATTAAATAAATTAACGTTTTATACGGAAAAGGAAACTTGTGTATTGTCTCTTTTCAAACTGTAATAAGAAAATAATAAGCTGTAGAGTTGGTACATTATCCACACTTAAATTGAAGTAAAAATCCCCAGCGGAGGCAGCTTTCGCAATAATCTGCACTGAAGTAGTTTCTGTTTCACTATGCCATTAGTATATTTTAAAGCTTATCAAGCTTTTTTTTGGATCACTTAAAAGAAAAGTCGATATTTTATTACGAGGTATTTCCATAATATCCTACAATAAAACCGATTTCGTGGTAAAAGTTGTATACTTAGATAAAAAAACAGAATAAATACGAGCATTAGCATAAAGACGTAGGATTAATGACGATCGAGGATCTGTTAAAAAAATATAGGCGATTATAGGTTTACTATGTGAGGGGTTCTGGAGACATAAAATGGAAATTATAAATATGTGGTTTTTGTGATATTAATCTTTTAGGAATTGGATGAGAAGAGACTAAGTGAATTAAGTAAAATTATAATTACATAAAGCCATTTATTGGTATAGCAAATTGAAAGTTTAAAATAAATTGATTTTAGATTGTAGGTATTTTAAATTTCGCGCCAAATAATTATACGTCCAATTCCAAGCGTTTTCGGAAAGTTACTCGAGTTAACTCGGGTAAATTATCCTTCTTTGATTCGTACACATACGCAGGTTATAAGATTATGTCCATTTCAGTCACCCCGACTTAACTCGAGTAACTTTCCGAAAACGTCTACTCAGAAAATGAACTGAATCTAGGACATCTAGATGTATCTTTCTACTAATTCCAAAGTCAAATATGACCTCAAACTATATAGACTCAATTCTGAGATTCTTATTTCCAGAAATGGAGTACCTAATAAGTATGCTGCCTATTATTACTTAGTACAAACTTTAAGACTTATCAGTTAAATAAAAGAGAGGCGTCTGATCAGTTTCAATAGATTATTGTGTAGGTGGTGTGTTCCTCTTAAAATAATTTAAACTCAACCCCACAAACGTTACCTAATTGAAGTCATAACTAACTATTCTCTGAGTAATTTGAATTTTACGGACTCCTATTGATGAATCCCTAATCTGTATTAAATTTCAGCCAATGAGAACAATAATTGCTGCTATTTTGTGATTAAATATTTATTTGACGTTTATGGAATCGGACATTAGATATAATTATTTAAGATTATTTATTACTATTTCATTGTAAAACTCAAAAGGCTTTTTCATGTGATATCTCTATATTTCCAAATTTCTTCTTAAAATTCTAGATAGGCACTATAATAGTTATTTTATTGCGTACCTACTATAAAACCCGTTCGTTGTATAGGCAACTTTATGATCAGTCTAAATTTGTAAAGTTGCCTATACTTACAAGTTAAATTTTTTACATTATTTCAGTTACAAGATTTTACTTCATTATTGGATATCAGATCAGAACATTTCTGAACAAAATTTTATAAAACCCACTCGACCTATCAAAAATCTATCAATAGATACCAAGTACTCACTTTTGACAAGTTTCTATCCTCACTCCTTGTATAAAATCATCTCCTTGATTAACAACATACTTCCACTTGCTATTTTTATTCTTTGCAACCTTCGGATAAATTGTCCTTTCAACTGCCCCACAAAATGCATTCTCTTCGTCCTCACCAATCCTATTTACAAGCTCCTTAGGCACCTCATCTTTACCATAAAGATCTCTATGTGTCTGGACTTCTGCTAGAATGTCTTGCACATGATAATAAGGATACGAAGCAAAGTCTTCACAGAAAGTGGAATCATCTGCACATTTTGGAGTCTCGTCTATGCGGGGAATTGGCTCGAATTCAATTTCATCGGGGAAGACAATGTCTTGTTCGGAGTATTCGCCGAAGAAACCACTACCTGAAAATGATCATCTATAACAGTATTAATATATGTGGCTGGTTATGACCTTTGTTTGAATGTCCTGAAGATAGAATGCGAGTTTGGACGGACACGTTTCTTTGGGAAGCAGTTGAGTTTTGTCTTTTAATGGTACTGTTATTATATTTGTTGTCGAAGGGTAGAGGTGGCCTTATTAACTGTGGTGGTCTTGAATCTGTACTTGATATCTACAAATAATTAAAAGTCAAGTTCAAAAAGTAATAAAATAAAAATAAATCAACAAATAAAAAATTATTCTCTCAAACAAAGCAGCTCACTTTTTATGGTATAGAAAAAAATTAATTCCAAGTATCACATGAACTGTTTACAATATATTATAATCTCGTACTACAAAAACCTGTAAGACAAGTTCCTTCGTTGCAAAGGTTAACATTGATATTATGGGAAAAAAAAACAGAAAATAATTGTTGCAGTTTATTTATCTAGTTGACTAAAACAATGACTTACCAATGTTAATAAAATAACCAAAACACACAATAAACACCAACACCTATTATACATATTTGAACTGTAAAAATGCATTAACCGTTACATGCACTACTTTACAATTTAAATCGGAATTCAAATTAACTGGTTTTAAACTCTTTTTAATCACTTCGTTTACACAATAGTTTATACTAAATGCGAACATATCGGACTGTGTTTCATATAATTTTTGATGCCGCAAATTACATCCTGTAATTTACCAAGGCAAAAAATCTGATATGTAGCCGCACATTTACAGCGTTCTTGTCACACTAAGTGTTAGCTATAAGATGATGGTCAAGCTAACTAGATTTTATTTATTGAACTGCATCATTAGTTTATAACTAATAACTTGCTGGATATAAATACTCCATGTTGTTATTATACACTAAATTATTCGTATATTATAAATTATTATAGGTATTAGATTATATAATGAAAAACAGGAAGCACCGAAATAGAAATATTTTTTTGGATTTGAATTTTACACTATGACGTTATTTTGTAATACGTTTTAAATTTTAATCGATACCACGAAACATTTATGTTCTTGTAATTATTAATTATACTAATATAAACGATTTATTTATAGAAATTTTTATATTGCTAGTTGTTTGTGTATCTATGAAGAAAGTTTACCTGGTTTAATTTGTAAATGATACACAAATATTTGGACAGAATTTCAATGTAAAATTTGTTTGGTTGATATCGGACTGAATTCATCTATTTAATTGGTGTCATAGAATAATCGTCATTTTAGTTAGGTAGATAGTTAGGCAATTAATAAAGATTCATAGTGTATTTTGTATATTTATTATTTATGGGAAAACAATTATCATAGATATATTTATACGGATTTTATTACTTCATAGAAAACACTACTTCTAAAGTGAGATATCTGATATGTCCAGCACATGATGACTTTTTGATACCGTGCGGATATACACAGTTCTGATCTTTAGAAAAAATTTCGAAAAAAATTGAAAAGAGTGAAATCGTAATCAATAACCATGTACCTACACATCCGATATTTTAGTAATACATATTAACTAACGCAAATTAATGTAATTATTATTAATTTCAAATTTCTCTTCAATATTTTGAATATACCTAATTTTTTGGGGCTCGACTTATTTATTTCAGTTGAAATAAGACAAAATTTCAGTTAAATTTGTGTCCTTAAATCTGTCATAAAACTTCGTAAAATTGACCGATTTGGTTAAAATTTACTTTATTACAAAGAAATAACTTAGTTTTATTAAAAAATTTAAACCGAATGAAAATCCGTGTAAAATTACAGTTTTTATAGCCTACTATAACTCACTTAAAAATGTTGTCAAATTTTCGACTTTGTGTCCTTAAAACTGTCATAAAAGTTCGAAAAATTTACAGATTTCGTTGAAATTTTCTTTTTCTTCAAACGTCACTTAAGTGTGACATTATCCTGCTGTACTGATTATGGTTAAGTGTCACTTTATTGCCGGCGACAGGTAAAGTTCTACTTTATCTGTCGCCGGCGCTTAAGTAGTACTTAAGCGCCGCTGGTCATAAGTCAAATTAATTGTCAAAATTTATTTATTAAAATTTCAATCAATAATTTTACAATTTAATGAATTGTTTGCGTTTGAAGAAAAAATAGCATATTTTATTCGGAGCTTAAGTCGGTATATGTGCTTCGGCTGCTTCAGCCTCTACACATAAAGCATCACTTAAGCTCTTCATAAAATAATATACTAATATTACAAGGAAATAAGTTAATTTTATTAGAAATTTTAAACAGTATGAAAATCTGTTAAAAATTATAGTTTTTATAGCCTACTATATACTCACTTAAAAATGTAGTCAGTTTTGTTTACAATTACACTTTTGAATTCCGAGGCATAATTTCATTTTTAAAAACTTTGATCAATGATAACTTTATTTTTTAAAATGGAACATCCTACATATTTCCAAATTTTCGAATTCTACACATAATTCTAGACATAAAAATATTAAGGTTGTAAAGTCTTAAAATTAACGGTATTATAATTAATTACGTTTTTTCCAATTTCCAAGGTTTTTAAAAATTAACGATCAACCCTGTAGGTATAAAATAAGTTTTTCAAAACCATATTACCATGTTTGTTGTACATTTCTACGTCCACTAAAATTTGTTTTTATTATATTTAATTTAATATTTTTTATTTTTATTTATTTTATTTATTTTAATTAAGTAATTATCTTTCTTCCAATTTTTTCATACAAAAACTTAGGTCAAACATTTTCATATTTTACTAATGACACGTTCTTTCAACAAACAAACCAAATTTTAGTGGTATGTACAAGGAACATGGGAATATGGTTTTAACAAACTTATTTTATACAGGGTGCTTGTGATTGACCGTTAATTTGTAAAAAACGTTATTAATTATAATACCGTTAATTTTAAGACCTTAAAACCTTAATACTTTTATGTCTCGAATTAAGTGTAGAATACGAAAATCTAGAAATATATAGGGTGTTCCATTTAAAAAAATTAAGTTATCATTGATTAAAGTTTTTAAAAATGAACGGACAACCACCAACACCCTGTATAAAGCAAGTTTTCCAAAACTACATCAGTTTATTTCTTGTATATTATTACTTCAAACACAAGAAAAAAATTTGGGAAAAAAACGTGTCATGGTCAAGATTTGAATTTTTATTTACATCTATGTTTTTGTAAAAAAAAAATGAAAAAGTGTAAATAATTATAATACCGTCAATGTTAGGACCATACAACCTTAATACTTTTTATGTCTAAAATGAAGTATAGAATCTAAAAATTCAAAAATATACAGCGTGTTCCATATAAAATAACAAAGTTTGTGTCTACTTCCGTTATAACCGGAAGTACCAGAAAGGTGGCAATATTTTCATTAAAGAGAGCACATTATATAATAGGTGTGTACCAATTTTTAGAACCAAATTGTGTCTAGTAATAGAGTTATGTCTACTGTCAACTCGTCGTGACACACCCTGTATTCATTATTGTTGCAGAATGTTTTAAACGAGGAAACTTACTTATCAACTTACATAAACACCTTCTGAACCCAAAAGTAACGAAACCATAGGAACATTTTAAGGTTGTTTGATTCTGTTCCTTTCAGTTTCAGCAACAGTTTGTAAACACATAAATTAGAGTTGTTTTATTGTGATCTAAATAGTACAACTAGTCTTTTAAATAAGTAAAATAGCTACAATAAGATTAAAATCACTCGTTGAATTTTCCTAGAAATTTAACTGAATAAGGTGTTGGAAAATAATTTGTTATAAAATATCGATTAAATAGAATTTATTAAAGGAATAAGATTAATACTGATGCTAAGGTAAAGTTAAAAGATGTGAAGGTAAAATATTTGAATTATGCTGTTTTTTGTACCTGATAATTTTAATTTAATTTAAATAAGTCGAACCTTTGAATAATTTATTTGCAATTTTCTAAACATAATCGATAAAAGATATATCCAAGGGTCTTATTTTCAAAATATTCAAGAATGACTAACAGTAATAAACCACAGACACCAACTAATTAATCATTACTTATTTCATCAGTGTTGACGTGTCGTTGCAAATTGACACTTTATGATGAATGAATGTTTTTCTATGTGGAAACTAATTCCAGAAATTTAGTTTTCATACAAAAATATATACGTTAATAAAATTATTGCCGAAGAAGTTCTTGAAATAAATTGAATGTTTTTCCAGCCTATCATAAGAAATTTGTTCATAACTAATTATCAGTTTTATTTTTCTTGGGCCTCTTCATATACCTACCTAATCTTTATTAATTTGTTGATGTATTTCGTAGAAACTTATCCCATCCACAGTCTATTGATCTAATGTAATTTGGAATCCTAGTTAGTGATATTGTTTCAAAAATATCTGATGTACCCAGCACATGATTTTCCTAAATATAAAATTACGAAATATTAAAAAAACCCAAAAATAAATATGCAACACAGTTGGATCTTTTGCAAAAAATTAATATCAAGTTTTATAGACACATTTTTTGGATTTCTATACTGATTCTAAAACTATTCTGCAAAAAAAATTACGCATATATTTTAGTCCATTATAATATGGAGTAAGAACATTTATGATTGTATGGATCTACAAAGGATTTTCATTCTATTAAGGAAATAACATCAAACAGAATTTCAAAAATGAAACTGAAACAAAAATCAACTTAGGTTAGCTCCAATTACTGATACGTACCTAACGTGGCATCGATTTTTGAAAAAAAATTACACCTTCAATATTAGCACTACAATTGATTGAAATGTTGGGAAAACAAAAACAATTGAACATCTGATTCTCGAGATATATACAAAAATTACTTTTTTTAAGTGAAAGACGATGTCTACTTTTACTTATTCTGGGAAGAAAAAACCATGAAAAACGAAAAAATATGTAACGACCAGTTTTGTTCGTATTTACAAACCATACATTATTTGCTTAAACATTTTTCTGTTCAATAGATAGTTTTTGATGTTAAATGTTTTAAACAATAAAAACTTTCTATTGCATAATTGAATTTTTGTGGACTTTTGTTGAATTAGACACGGTTAAGAACTTGTAAATCAAAAAAATGTTTCTGTGGGACTAAGTGCTAAGACATATTATGCCGCAAATCGCGAACCGTGAATCGGCCGCCGCCGCAAAATAGAAAACCGCACCATCGGAAATTTAGTTGGAAAAGGCATACTATGCGTTTAGCGGTTGACCGCCTAGAGGCCCTAGAGATAATATAAAAAACATTAAAAAATCGAAATTTTAAAGACAATTTTTATTATTTGAAGTCTATTTTTTCCAAATTGTGTGGGACAATTATTGCTACTAGTATAAATGCTCTTCGAAATGCAGTTTTTTATGGTATCTTCACTAAACTTGTTAAAGAGTAATTATTCTACGAGTAGATCCTTTCCATTATTATTAGGACACCAGGTATCGTTTTTTTACAGTTATTCATTATTTTTTAACCACCTCTTAACTTTGATATTTTTGGAAAAACGAAAAAAGTTTCGTATAAATAAATGTACCATATAATCAAAAATTATTTAGATAAAGGGTGGCCATGGTGAATAGATAATAAATAAAAAAAAATAGAAAATAAACCCGTAGTTTAATAACTAAGTTTTATTTGACAAACTGAATAGCTTACAAACCTAAATAATTTCAACTACTGACGATGAATCAAACATGCAAGGTAAATTCAGAATTCCAAAGCCACCCTTTATCTAAATAATTTTTGATCATATGGTACCTAAAACATATACATATGTATTTGACTACGTTACTACACTCTGGTGCATAACTATAACACTACCTGAATTTTTTGAAATTTCAACACTTTTAAAATAGTTATGTGAAGTATATTAATTTCAGAAGAAGGAATGTGATTAAAAATGTATTGTTTCGGAATATTATGGCATTTAAAAAATTATTTTTGAATTTATTAAAATAAAACATTTTTTTTGTGGTGCATAACAATAGCACCACATCATCAATGGCCTCCTAGTTCGCATGATTTAAACCCCATTGAGAATTTTTAGGGATTATCTACTTGTTCGCACAGTGTACGAAGAAAATCGTCAGTTGGAAACAGGAAAAAGTGGTTAATCTGGAGGCAGCAATTACACAAGCTTGGAGTAATTTGGACGGAGAGGTCCTCCATAAACTTATTCAAAGTATGCGAAACAGGATTTTCGAAGTAATTCGTCAAAACCGGGGGAGTCACTCATTATTAAATAATGAAATATGAACTTCATAATTACTTGTTTGATTTTGAATTTTATGTGGTGCTATTATGCATCACAAAAAAAAATTAATTAGAATAATTCCGAAACAATAATTTTTTAACCATATTCCTTCTTCTGAAATTAATATATTTCACATAACTCTTTTAAAAGTGTTGACATTTCAAAAATTTTAGGTGGTGCTATAGTTATGCACCAGAGTGTATTATACAGGGTGATTCAGGTTTCAGTGCACAAACTTTAACAGGATATTCTATGTCACAAAATAAAAAAAAAAGTTCATGTAAACATGGGTCTGAAATTGCTTTGTTCTTGACATACAGGGTGATAAAAGTACCGCTTCAAAACCACTTTTTATTACATGGATATCTCTAATAATAAACAAGATACGAATTTGAAAATTGGGCGATAGTATCCTTATAACAACGTCAACTACCAGGGCAAATTTGAAATTTTTGCGTCAATCCAGAGGTGTAGAATAGGGATGGCGTATACATTCATTATGTACTTTTTGTACCATTTTAAAATTCACAAATATTTACTCGTGTCTTCAGATAAAAATGGTAAGAGATACGACATTTTGACAAGAGTACAAATTTTTAGTAACTGAATCAGTGATTCAGAAAAATCACAAAAAAAATAAAATTATACAGGGAGTTTAAAAGATATGAGAAGAAACATGTATGGGCCACCCCTATTCTACGCCTCTGGATTAACGTATAAATTTCAAATTTATTAAATATAATAAATATAAAGGGTGTTCCATTTAAAAAACATAAGTTGAGTCTGAATGTTTCAAAATACCTCAGAATACATATCTGATGTGTCCAACACATGACTTTCTTATACGGATAGTACCACAATTACTTTTCCTAAAGAAATTAAGTTAAATTTCTTGTAAAAATCGTGTTTCAATTTTGAGCGTTTCCAGCAATATTCAAATAAATTTCGGAAGTCTCTCTCGCACTTATTGCAATACGAATAAATCTGTCCTTGTCCCACTCAATATAACCGAATTTTACGACAAAAACAAGTGTTTTATTTTTTTTAAATATTTTTGACAGAATTTCAAAAAAAGTTCAAACAAAATTTGTTCAAAATTCAATTCTAAATCAATGTTAAAGAATAAAAAATCTCATAAATTGTTTATTTATCAAGATATTCCTAAAAAACCTAAAAATGTCTTCAGGTAAGTGTCACTTCTGTTGGTGCTAGATGAAAAACATTTAATGTGGCACCCACAAGTTTGTTCAAACTCTTAAATATGAAATTTGAATCAAATCCGATAAGTCGTTTTTGAGTTATGGTGGATATAGACAGACACACAGACAGACATCATGGCGAAAATGGTCAAAATGGATTCAGGGGCCTTCAAAACGTGTAAATCCATCAAAATCTCGATGTAGAAAAAAATCACGATTACTATACTTTCTTATTACTTCGTATAAGAAAGTAAAAAAAATATATAGGCATAACCATACAACTTTTTCATAGAAAACTTTTTGTGGGTAATAATAACAAAGTTAAGGCATGGTCAAAATATAATGAATAACCCTGTACATTTCCTGATTTCTTTTATAGTCGTATTAAAAATAGTTGAGGTAGGTATGCAGTAATTTCAAGAAAATATAGTTTCCCTACTAGGCATTGGTAATGGAAAGATAATTCACCCATAGCATTGGCAGAAACATTAACACTATTCTAATGTAATTCTGATTAAAAACGTTTTGAATTTCGAATATAATTCCATGAAAGTAGTTACTTTTAAATATCACAAAGCACCTCTTTAATTTTATATCTTTGTCAATTTCAATCCAATTAGCATGCCGTTGGAACAATCGCCACAAAATCCCAAGCCATAATTTAATTCTAGATGCATATTTATTTGGATTTTATGCGATTTCTCATCAATATAACCTATTGCCATGTACCAATGGATAATACCCAAAGGCGTCATTACCTTCATTGGAATATCATGCATCAGTGACATAAAAATGATTACTCCAACAATAGCAACAATACAAATAAAATAATTTACCATATTCTTTCCTCTTCCAACAGTCATTATTCCAACTAGTTGTCCTTGTCAAATCCATGCAAATAAGTCTTGCTGCTTGACCAGTGTAGTTTTATTCGGTTGCTAGACGACGCTCGACGTTCATTCATACTTAAGTTAAGCTGATTGAGTCTCTTTATGTGCGAGCGGTGTTGAAGTTCTCCCCCGTATTGTCCTGTGAAGATGTTTTACAAGGTTCTTGATTTTTGAAAGCCTTTAGTGTGGTGGTGAACGATATATAGAACAATGCATGGATACTTACTGCAATTCCTTGCTACATTTGTGGTAAGACAAAATTGTTGATTTTATGTGTGTGAATTTGTATACAACAACTTTGTTTACAAACATTTAACTGTTATTTGTTAATTACTTTCTGGTTGGTTGCACAATTGATTTTATAGTGTAGCATTCAAACTGCCTATATGCAAAAAAAAATGGTTTTAATAATATAAAGGCTGTTATGAATTTGGACTTAATACTTTTGTGATAGATACAAAATTAATGTGAAAGTTCAAGAATTCGTAAATATTATTCACAACTTCGCTAATTTGTTTATTATTGTAACATATTGTAATATTTATTGTTCTTACAAAGTATTATTTATTATTAAAGATTCCGACAACTATTTTAATAAATTACTATTATATTTATAAATTTATAACAGAGTGTTTATAAATAAAATGACTTGAACAAAAAATTTACCTACACATGATTTAAGTAATTAAGGAAGTGTCACCTTAAGAATGTGGAAACTATTTTGTTGTGTCCTTTACATGATCAAGATTACATTACCAAAGCTGTTTGTTTATTGTAATTACCTATAGTTAATAACATTCTACATAAGCATTTAAATCCGAATTAAGTTGTTTCATTTCGTGCAATTACTGAAATTAGATAATGTAATCTACTTTTTACGGGTCAATAAATGCATCACACAAACAACAATATTATAATTAAAAAAAAAAATAAAATTCCGATCTCTGATATGTTCATGATTATACGGCAACTACCCAAAAATCATTTGTTGCATTATATTTCACGGTCACAGATAGTTTAATTTGAAAATAGAAGGTTACTTTTAAATAGGTACTCCTATTATTTAATTGAGCTTGGTTCTTATTTATGATATTTGTACTTCAAAAGGTTTATACATTCCTCTTCCAGCAGTATGGATTAAAGGCTAAATGTAGGTACTACTCAATAATATTCCGAGACAAATCACCTGGAACAGACCCAATGATTTTTCAAAAGCGAAACGTCGAACAATTCCTTTTACTATCAGGATAAAATTTATAGTCTATTTTGTAAATCCGCAATTTGTGTAAATATTTATTTTTCCAACAGACTACTAAATTTAATTACTTTGCCCAATCTGTGTACCTACCTTTTTATCTCACTTTTATTAGTAATTCAACTTCAACAATTTAACGTTACACTTTACTTAAACAAAGATTTTATATCGGTAGCTAAGTTATTTTTCAAGATAATGTTGATCTACTTTTACAGGTCAATTAAATCAGCATAAAAACATTTTATTAAATACTCTGCTCAGATATGTTTATACTAAGAGCCAATTGTATAATCGATAGTTATTTTTAACTACTAATTAACTTTGTTGATTATTATTCAGATAATAATCAAAATAAATCCAATTTTTAACTAAACTGCTGGCCAATTAAAACGTACCAAGCGAATTTTTAGGTTGAATTTAAAGTTAAATATTTTGAAAAATAGAAAAGATATCAACATGCGGTTTTCAGGATTTCAGAGATAATTTAATTCAGAAAACGATAGTGTTACCCGATTTTTTTACTTTGAAGTACATTATTATCTACAGGGTATGAAAGAAAGTCTTCTTTTTTTTCTTACATTTTATAACTACCGAGATTCCACAAAAAATGTTTTATATTTTTTTGATGTAGATTTTTTTAGTCCTTACTTAATGGGAAAAAAACCTGTTTCTCAAATTTTTGATATCTCTGTTATTTTATAGGATACCGAATTTTTGCTGAAAATTTGATTTTTTCTTTGTTTTTTGTCGTTCGGCAGTATTGTGTTTTGTAAGAACCAATCTCTGTAGTTGATTATGGTACCTTATGAATGGCTTTCTTATAAAAAATACGTTTATTGTCCTTTCATTAATTTATTGGTAACCAGTGGCTTATCAAAAATCGGTATACGATCGCTAATTGGTAAATTTTTTTAATTCATTTTTTGGGGCTTTTTTAAATGGAATAAAATGGAATTTAGTTAGTTTATGTTCACCATTGGTTTAAGTGACTTATATCCTCGAAACGGGTTTTTCATTTTTTCAATAATTTGCTCGTATCCGTGTATACCGGGTGGCCACGAAATCGTTTTACAACCCCCACCATTTTGTTACATTTAACTGTATTACTTTGAAATTTGGCATGGTTTGATTGTTGAAAGGAATAATCATTTTGACGTTTAAAACAATCTAATGACACTTCCGGTTTCAACGGAAGGGCCACCTTCTAACTTTCAAAATTTTTTAAAACAACTCTGTACATTTTTTTCCGTAATAATTAGATTCTACTTAAAATTACCTTTTTATCGACAAATCACATGATGGCATTTGCTTTCAAAATGGCTGCATAATTATTATTGTAAAAACCTGTTAAACAATATTTAATTTAATAAAAAATTCGGGATCTTATAAAATAAGAGGGATATAAAAATTTTGAGAAATTGGTTTCTTCTTTCCTCATTAACCAGGGATTAAAAAAATGGACATCAAAAAAATATAAATTTTTTTTTATGGATTCTCGGTAGGTATAAAGTTTGAGAAAAAAAGACGACTTTCTTTCAAACCCTGTAGATAGTAACGTACTTCAAAGTAAAAAAAATCGGGTCACATTATTGTTTTCTCAATTAAATTATCTCTTGAATCCTGAAAACCTCATGTTGATATCTTTTTTCCTTTTCAAAATATTTGACTTTAAATGCAACCTAAAAATTCGCTTGGTACGTTTCAATTGGCCAGCAGTTTAGTTAACAGTTAAGGATAATTTTCGAATATGCTGATCCTTACTCAAAAAATAATTTGTTACATTTTATTTAAATACTAATTAATCTCCACTTAGTTTTAGATATTTTACTTAGGAAATGTTATGTTGTCTAGCCATTAGATATGATAAAAAATGGTGAACACCAAAGAAAGTTAACTGAGATAATATAATTTTTTGTACAGTCCCTAAAACAGCTATTTTATGGACTCATTTCAGTCTGGTTAATATAGTAACATGGTAATTAAAATCCGAAGATCACTATTTTTGAGAAATATTTGCTCTAATGACATTGACATAAATTGTATTATGTATGATATGTCAATTACATATCGTACATAATAAAATGTTTTAATGTATTTTAGGGACCGTTAATAAATAGTAATTTGTATAACTAGCCTAGAAACTAGAGTTTTGTGAGTGCGAGTAGGGTTTGCGAGCAGAGGCCGTAGGCCGAGGCCCGCAACTACGAGTACTCGCAAAACAGTTTCTAGGCGTGTAATACACACTATTTTTTGTGCCGAAGTTTATTTAAATAAATAAAATTTACAAAATATTTGTTTAAATATTTGGTATTAGGGATTTTTTTTATATTGGTAACACGCGATACTTAAAATTGACACTGACAGTAGTAGCCGAATGACAGAAATAATAATCCGTTTCTATGGAAAATAAAAATTTTCTTTATGATTTCAATGATGCCAATCGATAAACTAAAAATTCCTAGTTTTTGCCGGTCTAGCCCGGCAAAACATGAGTTTCCAGTCGTTTTATACGATTGCAAAATGACTAATGCCAACCTGAGGCACAAAAAAAATATTGTTTGTAACACATACCTAAATCAGTTTTTTGGGACTCATCTGGTATTCCAGACTCGGCTTCGCCTCGACCGGAAACAGCGATTTGTCCCAAAAAACTTGATTTTAGGTACTTGTTACAAAAATAACTATTCCTTATCAGAATAATATCAAGTAATAGTGGAAGAAGTAGCATTTCTGTCCAAATTTCATAATTTGCTAAAACGGACCCTAAAATATTTCGGTAAATTTTTCTAATGGATTTGAAGCCGAGAATTCATGATTTATTATTATCTACATTAATTCGTTTTTATGCATTTAATTTTAACAACTTACAAAACAAATTTCAACTTTCTCTCTCAATACTTTAAAGCAAGATCAATAAGATATGAGATTTAGTGCGTAGTACTTCATTCCATTTTCTGCAGAAATTTTAATGGCCTCAATAAAAATTTAAGAAAAACGCAATAAAATTAAAATACAGTTCTGACCCTGATTTAACCTTTCAACTCTCGCCAACGCAAATACTAACTGATTTTTTCCTTAAAATTTGAAAGCAAAACAAGAAAATGATTATTTAGTCTGGAAGCCACTTAATACACAACGAGCTAAGTGGTTGTGCCTTTTAATGACCCTCTGCTAAGTATGCACATACTTTCGTAATGTGCTCTAATGCAGGTATTTCTGAGGATCACAACATTCTCAAACGATGTTTCAAATGTTATTGGCTTCTGATCAGCAGGAACAGGTAAAAGTTATTTATAGGTACATGGATACAGTCTGCTTTTAATTTAATAAATAATGGATTGCGTAGATAAATATTTCAGAATTTCCTGCAGTTAATCAAAAATCAGGTTTTACAGATTTGTTAAATGCAAATAAAAAGTTTTTAATATAAACTAACTCAAATTTTTATCTGATTTAATAAAACTTGGCATGCTGCATAAAAATATATTACAGAAAATTTGAATTTTCAATTATTTTAGAGTTAGGTACAAGAACTAACCTTTTACAGCGATAATATTTTAAGACAAAAACTAAAAAATTTGAACAGAATTTTATGCACTTTTATTTTAGTTTGCACTCTGTAAAATAGACTGCATATTTGAAATAAACCTCATTTAATTCTATCTAAAACAATTTATAAAAGTGTTTCAGTTTATATCTCATAAAACTTTCCGGTGCCATAAAGAATAATCGACGCTTCCTCGAGTCTTAAATCGTAGGCGATAACACTTTAATCGAAATGAGTTAAATTTATTCCATGTACACACTTATAATATTGTGGTGATTGCTTGATAGGATCTTTAAAATTCTGTGATTTCCAAACGATATTGCGACTAGACATCCTTCAAATATTGCACGGAGTACAAGTACGGCTAGTATTTCAAACACAATATGCACTATACGGAAGCTAGATCTCAAACCAAGTCTTGGAACTGTTATTAGAGCTTTTCAGTTTCTCAATTTCGTGCCAGGTATAAAATTGGTGATTTGTTTACACACGTTTCGTTGTGGAAATAGAGGAAGAGTAACTGGATGAGGAAAATCAGACGTCTCCTGTTTGTCACAGTTTCCCGGATTGAGCTCCATAATAAATGACGAAGTATTTTCGAGTTGAAATTTGGTGTTTTCGGGTACAGGGGCGTGCTTTATTAGAAGGTAATTTGTAAAACTAGGCCAGTCATTCAAGCATTTCAAAGTCCATTTTGCATAAAAAATGCAAAAGTTTTGAAACTTGGACATAAGTTTGAAAACGCTCTCAAATCTAAATTTGCACCCGTTCGGATGACCGGAACATTGTCAAAAATTGAAAAAACAACAATATGCAATAGCTTTTTGTACAAAATTGCAAAAGTTATGCAAACTTGGACAAATGTTAAGTGATGGCTTATTACAAATCTTCCTTTGAGTTTGCAACCTTTTTTGCTAAACGAAAACTCGATTTTTATTAAATAATTAGCAAATTTTGTTGTAATTTTTCGTACAAAATTCCAAATGTTATACAAACTTAATGTAATATTTATAATACAGTCCTGAATCCACATGCCAATTTGCATAAATTTTTGAGGAACGGAAACATTTTTTTTAATATCTTTATTACTCGGGGCGGCGAATTTTTTAACAAAGAGGGGTCAACAAAATGCAAAAGTTTTAGAACATGGATGCAAATGTTCGTTACACAGGTACAGACTGTACTTTGAATTTACAACCTTTTCATACCTCCGAAACTTTGTTAAATTGATAACATTTTGTAAATAATTCCAATTTCGCATATCCAAAATATTGCAAAAGAGTTGCAAATCTCAAATTATATTTGTCTATAATATTATTGAAAGTACTTTTCAATTTGCAACCTCATAGCAAGCCGGGAAAATATTTTCCTGATTTTTATTTACACTAGGTTAACAGCGAGTGAGAGTGAGAGAACAAGGCGCTGCCTTGCCTATAGTATAAATAAAAACCAGGAAAAAAATTTTCCGGACTTGCTATGAGGTTGCAAATTGAAAAGTACTTTCAATAATATTATAGACAAGTATAATTTGAGATTTGCAACTCTTTTGCAATATTTTGGATTTGAAATTGGAATTATTTACATGGTATTATCAATTTAACAAAGTTCCGGAGGTATGAAAAGGTTGCAAATTCAAAGTACAGTCTGTACCTGTGTAACGAACATTTGCAACCATGTTCGAAAACTTTTGCATTTTGTTGACCCCCCTTTGTAAAAAATTCACCGCCCCGAGTAATAAAGATATTAAAAAAATATTTCCGTTCCTCAAAAGTTTATGCAAATTGGCATGTGGGTTCAGGACTGTATTATAAGTATTACATAAAGTTTGCATAACTTTTGGAATTTTGTACGAAAAATTACAACAAAATTTGCTAATTATTTAATAAAAATCGAGGTTCCGTTTAGCAAAAAAGGTTGCAAACTCAAAGGAAGATTTGTAATAAGCCACCTAACATGTGTCCAAGTTTGCATAACTTTTGCAATTTTGTACAAAAAGCTATTGCAAATTGTTGTTTTTTCAATTTTTGACAATGTTCCGGTCATACGAACGGGTTACAAATTTAGATTTAATATTATTTTGGCGTTTTCAAAATTGTGTCCAAGTTTTAAAACTTTTGGAATTTTGTTTACCTTTTTTGCTTGAATGACTGGCCTAAACTTTTCAATTAAATATACTTTTTCAAAATACTGTAGTAGGTAAAGTAAGTGCCTTCATCTTACGAGATAAAGAAAAATTTCACTTGAACAAGTAGCTTTCAATATAAAATTACGATAGTATGTCAAATTTCAAATAAATAAACCTCATGATTTTTTGAAAAAGTATAAAAATCTAAATAGTTCTGCTGATTTTATGTATCTTATGGAAAAGTACACAGAGAAATTTTTTTTTGGGATCCAATAATTGAAGTCCACTTTTTTTAATAAAAATATATCATAAATTAGTTTCTATAAGCACACAAAATTTCAACTAGAATTTATTTGTTATTTACTCTATATTGCAGTCAATCCCAGGACACTGTGTATATGTATAAATATACCATGGAATGGAAATTTAGTTTTATGGCATGAAAAAACTTTTATATAATTTAACCACTTTCTTATCAATGCCTATTTTCATTATTTTATGATCTCTTCTGTTTACTCAAAATACCAGTTTCATACCGAAGTGAATTCCAGAGTACATCCTAAAAGGATATGATACCTATACTCGTAATTATGGATTTATTTAGAACCGAGCACTTGTAAAATAGTTAATTTATTGTTAATTCCACAACTGGTTTTAGCTTTGTTTGAACCTGTACAGAATATTATACATATAAAAAGTCCTAAAGAATGCGCCCCACCCTGTATAATCCCGCTTATTCCTTTGCATGCATTCTCATGTCCTTATTTGGCTTATCCTAATTGTTAATTATTGCATTGGGTAGATTATTTTATTGTACGGTAAAAATGCATTTTTATTATTTGTTGCTGCATAATTAGAAGCTAAAAAAATGTCCTTGGAAAGTTATGAAACATTGTAGTAGATCCAAATATAAGCAATTAACTTGCCTTTAAGTAGCATGTATTTCAATAATATTTTATGTAAATTAAAAAGTTATGTAATACCAGTAGATTATCATATGGATTAGTAAGAATATGGTCGTAAATCAACGTCTAGTTTTCAATAAAATATCCTTAAATTGATAGGTGTATGAAAATCAGATAATTTTCCACTGTTGATTCCAGTTTAATTATTTTTCTAACTAATAGAAATAATTATTTTTTATATCTTTCAATTCTCGAAATACTAGAAATAAAATCTAGTGGCACCAAGAATATAATGAATTTATTAGCGATACAGATTACATAAATAAATTTTTATGTAAGAAATACTAATTACTTTAATTTAAATTTTTCTACATACACGCATGTAGAAAAACCTTATACTGGATGACGCAGAATTGTAACAAAACTTTTCCAAAAATAAAAAAACTGGGAAACACAAGGAAATAATACCTAATATTAACATTGTTAAAAATTACGTGTGAGATGCAATCTTTATATTACCAAAAACCTACGCGTATAATTTAGCATTAGCATACAATGTAAACCACCGAAACTATTTATATGTTTGTTAGTTTACTCACACAATGAATTCGCAACAAATAAACCCGTTACCTAAAAAGATAAAATATTTTTTATTATAAAACAGAGGAAATGCTTAATTTCAGACCACAATAACGAAAAATATGACAAATTATTGAGAAAGGTCATTTATTTTTAACCACAAATACTTTATACCTAGGTCCCTAGGTCCCTAGGTGTGCCACTTGAAATTTCTGTATATATATCAAAGAAATAATGCTGGTGGTTGAATATTAATTGTACAAATTTATTAAATTCTTTCATATGACGAACAAATATCTGCATTTTTTTCATAAACTATTTATGTATAGGTATAGGTAAGTTAATTTTAGGAGCACTATTGTATAATATATAGCTTCCTGATTTGATTTTTTTCCAAATTCAAATTAAAGGAAACTTTTCTACTACTTAAATAATTAACATAATTAATAGAAACAGTTTTATTATTTTAATCTGAATGATACCTTAGGAAAATTTTAATATATTCGGATATGTTTAAATAAATATTAACACATTAATAAAGAATTAATTGCTTTTCAAAGAACATCTCCCAATTGTTTATCAGTCAAAGTTTATAAGTCAAAGTGTTTATTACTCTGGTTCACAAATTAATTATTAACGTTTAAATTGTAACTTAATGTACATTACAAACTAGCAGATATTAATTACGTTTGTAAAATAAAGTACGTTATAAAATAACCTCGATATTTCCATTTTATTCTTGTTTTTTTACATTTTATACTTAAAACAAAACAAATGTAAAGATCTGAATATTTTTACCTACCTACCTAAATCAAGGTTGTAATTGTGGTTTGCGTGAGTAAATAAGGAAAACAGTAATTAACGGCTGAAATATAATTTTATGTCATTAATGATCGCTTTTATGTAGATAAAAAAAGAAATTTTCCTAAAGTAATTAATATATTAAATGCGAGTCTAATGGGATCTTATCCTAACTAGTTTGGGTAAATAAATTATGTTAATTGTCTACAGTTTCCTAAAAGCCCATTCATTATATGAGGATTTTTGGCAAAGATGATTATGTATATAGGGGAATGAATATTTTATTCAAATTTGTTGTTTTTGTCAACTGAGTCATGTGAAACTTAAAATTCAAATTATGCCAATAAATTAATAACAAAGAGTAGACTAAATATACTACATATATATTTGTACTTATACAAGTAACAAGTCTAAATCAGTGGCGTGCTCAGAATTATTTCTTTGGAGGACAATAAAATAAGTTCTACAATATATGCTGAAAAAGAATTATGTAAGTTTCCTGTATTTTATTTATATTTTTTCCGGCGTCTTTATAACTTTTTACATATTAATGGAAATTGTAGGCTCGTAATCCGTTCGAAATAACGGAAACCGAGACAAAACACCCATAAAAACGATTTACAATTTAATTTATCATTCATCTAAGGCAAAACAACATTTATCCCATAAATATCCCATTTACATCTTATTACATTAATTTTATATTGTTTTTTTTTGTAGATATGGTTCACTACCACAAATGCCGACTTTTTTTACTCAATGAACCCAACACCGCGGTCAAGAATCCACAGTCACAGTCACATAGACACGTCAAATAGCAATCTGTACAATAGAGACCGCATTTATGGTGAAAGGAATATAACAATAGAAGTAAATAGGGGACATCATGACCCAAGTCACAGGTCACCTACGCCATCTCCTACGGTATCCCGAAGGCACAACGCATACGATGACAGAATTTCAGTCAATCCCAACAGGGGTTTGGAAAGTGCTAATCAGCAACGTAAGTGATTTTAAGTTTGGTGTGGTGGAGTTTTTTACGGTAGGTGTAATCTAGGAAAATGAGGCAGTTACTAAATGATTTTGAAAAGCTCATTTAGGGCAAAGGTAATTCTTATTAAGTCAAAATTATACTACATAAATGACTCCTGTTGGATTCATTATCCTGTAATGAAAGATTACGATTTTTTAAAAATTAGTATGCACCAGATATGGAATTAAAAATATTTTGCACGAAATCATAATATGTACACTGTGTCCCAATTTGCTTGTAATTGCAGGGTATCTCTGTAATTTATAAAGACTGAACTTTGCGGTTTTCGCGAACCTGTGCCACTTTTTCGTTAAACTTTTAATGCCGCAAACAGAACTAAGCTAACTTCTTTTGTTTCTGAGATACAGGGTGAAAACGAAAATTTTCACTTTCCGGGGTGCTGCCATCTCACACACCATGTAAGCTAGAAAAAAAGTAAAAACTGTTCTAGATAGATATTTTTGCGTAGAATCCAGTGGCGTACTCGAAAAAATATTGTTTTGCACCGTTTAAGAGATATGACCCAAACTTTTTTTTTTAAATGGAATACCCTGTATTTTTTAGTCTCATTAATGGAGCTATTCTCTATTGAAAATGTTAGATAACATTCTGTTAAATCTATGTTATTTGACATTTCAACAATGTTTTATATTGTTCAAACGTCAAATAACATAGATTTAACAGAATGTTATCTAACATTTTCGATACAGAATAACACCATAAATTTGTCTATTTTTTCTCATTAAAATTTAAAAAATGCCCTAAAAAAGTAAAAACCCAATTATAAGTCTAAAAACTTTAGTTGACCATGAAAATCGAGGATAAAGAAATGTTTACAAGCAACATGAGACACTATATTAAATTTAAAAAAATAAAAAAGTAAAATATTTTGTTAAATTTCATTGTTTATTTATAATGACTGTTAAAATTTTTTATTTCGCTTTTTGTTTCTTTTTTACTAAGATAAAATAGAAATAATATTAATGTTAAGAGTTTTTAATTTAATATAGGGTCTCATTTTGTTTGTAAACATTTCTTTATCCCCGATTTTCATGGCCAAGTAAAAATTTTTGACTTATAAAAGGGTTTTTTGCTTTTATAGGGCATTTAGGGCATTAAAGTGTTTACTGTCATTACATCATTTTAATGAGAAAAAATAGACAAATTTAATGAGACTAAAAAATACAGGGTGTTCCATTTAAAAAACACCTAGTTTGGGTCATATCTCTTAAACGGTGCAAAAAAATTGTTTTTTCGAATACGCCACAGGATTCTACGCAAAAATATCTATCTAGAACAGTTTTTACTTTTTTTCTAGCTTACATGGTGTGTGAGATATGACAGCACCCCGGAAAGTGAAAAATTTCGTTTTCACCCTGTATCTCAGAAACAAAACAAATTAGCTCAGTTCTGTTTGCGGCACGATTACTTGGAATTAACAGATTCCAAAAACATTTTTAACCTGTAATATTCTGTTAAGTTTATGTTTATATGCCAGCAGGACAGAGAAGTCACAAAATATTCTAGGAGAGTCTACGACATTTTTCTTCTCAAAGATTATCAACAAAAAATTGTGTGTTAACTGATAAATTTAATTAAAACAATGCACTTAAACTATTTATATAACAAATAGCAATTTAGTAAAATAAAGTTTGGTCTACTGCAATAAACTATAAGATCGAATACAATTATAGTAAAAAATATTTATAGAAATTTCGTTTTATTTTAATAAGAAAAATGGAATATTGTATATTCTGGAATAAACACATACAACCCAATTAAATAATATTTTAATATTTATTAAAGTTATACCTAAAAATTCCTACGAACAAATCTTATCATAATATAAACAGTAAAAGTCAAAAAAAACTGTAACCTTCAATAACTGAAATAATTAACTTATTTTCAATTTATTTACTTAAAAACTAATTAACCAACCATTCTTCAGAACCAACCAACCAATCGATATCGATATGCACAAAAAATTACTTAGAAAAATATTTCAACTTTCCGTTACGAAAGAACTTTTGCATAGAAGTAGGTTGAGTTCAATCAGCATATTTTGGTCCACGAAATTTTGCGGCACAAGTATATCGCGGTTTGATCAACAAGAACAAAACTATACAATCTTTGGTTTAGTTTAATTTCCATATTGTGCTCTAAAGTGAACTCAAACCTAAATATTAAAAAAAAGTCTTTTTTGATTTTTTTTTCAATATGGCGGCCAAATAAAGAAATTATTTCCACAATAGACTATTTAAAACGCCTTGTCAACAAGTCTATAACCCGTAAATTAATATAAAATTTAAATCCAAGGGCAGTTAATTATAGACAATTAGAAAATGGTAAATTTGAATTTTTTCTTTTTAAGTAAACCATTTTGTCTCTCATCTTATATCTCTATCAGAATGTTGCCATTAAAGTGACTGTAAGTTTACGGAATACTCTGACTTTTTTATAAATTCAAACAGATTTATATCACAGTTTCTATGAACCTGAAATGAAATTGGTACTCATATTTTACCCCGTTTTCTAATAATATAAACAAAAAATTTTGGCTTAACCTGTACAAGTACATTTTCTGATATGGTTTCCTAGAAATGTTGAATAACACCTATTTGCATAACAATCTTCATAACAACACCAAGATTTATACTTGTAGTTTTTTTCCATCGGATAATTAAGTTATCTATCTTAAAAAGTCGTTCCGACAAATGTAAAAAGAAAACGGCCATAAATATAATTTTGTGGTATAGTACTACCTACTAACAAAAATCCAGATTACATCTAATATTTTTAAGTAGGATTTTCCAGCAACAATTGTTAAAATCCTGCATGCATCAGAACTATTTGATGAAATCAGTTTATTTTCTAGGACAAGAATCCAGTATGGTATTTCCAACCGATTTAGAAGAAAGTCACACTGGCGCAAAACGCAATTCAAATGCAAATCGTCTAAACGAAATAAAACCGAGCAATTGCTCATTTGGTTTATGTGATGATGTTGAAGATTATCCCGATGATAAAATAAAAATACTGCTTAGCCGCTCCACTGAATTAAAGCAGTATTTCAATCAACTAAATCTAGTAAACATTAGTTTTGCCAATAGGAATAAATTTGATGAGGACGAGGAGACTTTATGTGTGGTTAAAACGCATACCAGATTCCCAAAGTCGGCGAAAAATGTTAATAACATGGATAAGATTCTGGTGAATGTTGATGGGCATAAACAAGGGATCGTCTTTGAAACTTGTGGAATGTAAGTGAAAAGCTCAAGCTCATTTCTATTATTTATTAGTAGAGAAATGAAATTTTGAACATAAATATAATCTGTTCACGATTTTTTCCTGTCACATTCGAACTTAAAAGTTAATCAATGACTTATTTGGATTAAATTTTTTCTACTTATAAAATTTGAGATAAAAATGTCAGGATGTAAAAACTCATGAACAAATTATAGTGCTTAACAGCCACTATATTATTTATCATTTTTAGCGATGGTGGTTCATGTAAATTTGCTGAGTTTCTCCCGCAAGGATATGCCAGTTCTTGCAAACAAAAGTACGTAGTAAGGAGGTTAATGGTCCTTGGAAAAGAAGAGCAGAATGAAAAACTAGTGTTTGATAGTTTCGAAATACCGTCATGTTGTGTTTGTTCAATACGTAAAATGACATAAATAAGTTATAGTTTATATACTTACCGTAATTTAGGTTAAAATCCGCACATATTCATAAATATAAGTATAGCTTAATTATGACTGATTTTTATTTTGTATTCGAACATGGTAAATATAAGCCTAGAATTAGAAAAGTATCCCGTTAAATTGTCGTGAAAGAAGGCTAATAAAAAAATTCACGACTCGTCGATAACTTAATTGTAAGTAGTACAGATTTTCCATCTTTTCTTATTAAATATGCGTAAAATTGAGAAAATTATAAGAACAATCTTGTACAGAATTAAATTCTTTACATTTACAGTTGAACATACATTTTTTGTAAACAGCTCTAGAAATGTGAAAAAATAGAATAGTTTTTAATTCGAGGTTAAACTCTATACTACCACCTAAATAATCGTCAAAGCGAGCACTTTTCTGGCACTAGGGTACAATTTGACTAGACTAAAATATTTTTTAAAGGAATGTGAATGGTTTGTTCATTAATTAGTACCGGAAATATTTTTGAAATTTGGTAAATATCAAAAAAGTTATAAATAGATTGGAGAACACCAGAGCTTGACAAAACTGGTTTATATTTTCTATTTACAGTTTCTTAGAATTTTGTGTATAAATAATCCATTTGTTATAATTTATTATTGATTTTCTAAAAATAAAACCCAAACAGATTTTTTATTAATAATTTAATAAAACAAAATATAATACTTATGTACTAAAAACATGAGATCTCTATTTGACAAAGCAAATTAAAACCGGTAATTAGGTATTATTAAACATTTTAAATTACACAAATTAAATTACTTTTGTAATTTAAATTTTTAACTTTTTGATATTACAATTTTAATTAACTATATTGCTGAAAAGTTTAACTCAATTTTAAGTTATAAATGAATACAATGTAAAAGTCAAAATGAAGTTGTGATCGTTAATGAGGATGTAGAATATTGTTTAATTTTGAAGTAGGTATATTCTTTGTCATTCCTCCATTTATAAATTTGGAAGAGTAAAATTATACTAGAAACTAGCGAAGATCCTTAAAAATAATCAACAAATACCTTATGCTCTAGATAATAATAATTTATTACAATTTACCAAAACTTATTTCTGGATTTTCAAACAATGAATAAAGAAAATACCCTGAAAATACCTCAGTCAGTATAGTTAATGTTGTGGTAAGTACAAACACAGCTTGTTGGTACTATAAAAGACGCATATTCCAATTTTCCAATTGTATTTAAGGATAAAAATTTAACGCTGCTATATAATTGTTTGCAGGATGTTTTGTATCCTAATAAGTCATTACATATCTCCGAGCACTTATCAGACCTAAAAATAATAAAACAAAAATGGCAATGACATTTAAAAATGTTTATGTTTGGTGGTATGAGGAAAAACTATTTTGATAGAAAAATAATTGTGTACTAAATATGGATGGATATGGTTTAAAGTTTAAAATATAAATTAACTTACATACATGTTTGTGCCTCGATAGTTTGTTCATAATTTTTAATATTGACAATGTATCTAAACTTGTGATCGATCGCACTTTTGGCTACTCTAGGTCTAATTATCATTCTTCGACTTTGACACATTTGATTATCTTCTTGCATTGGTTTATACTCTTTGAAGACGGGACGATTGACATTTACTGGTGCTAAAACTTCACCAAAAATTGATGGTGTTAACTTTTGAGAATTAAGCATTTTCTGGATTTTTTGTTTTGGATAATTATCAGCATGTTCACATATGACTCTCGTTTTATCACAATATTTATTTAAACTTGGTGACACTCTTGGAATGTATTTCTTCAATCTCGATGCTGAAACTACATCAAAATTGTTGCACTGAAAAAAAAATACATAGCATAGTTTTGGAAATGGGTTTACAATAGCACATATTCTTTAAAAAGTTTATTATACAAATTTAACTTTAATACTTTCAAATTCAATTTTTATAAGAACTATTTTTTTGGCTACGATAAACTAAAGAAAAATGTATTAATTATATTTATGAATTAACTTGTAACTTACCAATTGAAAAATATAAATCCCACAAAAAAGCACAAATGCGACCTTCATCTTCCCCACTCGTATAATCTATTTTAATCTAAACAGTAACCTACAAACTTTTTCTAAGACTAGGCTCCTTAGCTGCCATTTCTTCTTATATTCGCAGAGTCGAGATTAACGTACTTCCTGGAGTAAAAACCACAAAACCCTACAAACGAACTAAATTCACACTGATAGGAAATGATCTTAATGAATTACATACACGATTGTATGGTGACGTAAAATTATTTAGTTATTTTAAGGAATTATTACTGGGCTACGTGTATGTCTAATCAGGGAGAAATACTTTTTGCATTCATTATTGTAAATCCCCTACAATGCACGGAGGAAACATTGAGGTAAATTTTGTAAATTTTTACCACAGTTAAAAGAGTACATAGTTATTGTACTTATGTAAATTAATAGAAATTTGCTATTATTAGAATAAATAACAGTATTTTTTTAAATTTATTGTTTATCCACACAATCTCAACTTAAAAAAAAGCAATACTCATCGACAAACTCTTTATCATCATAAATCTTTCATAGTACTCAAACTTTATTCTTCGGACTTACAGCCCAGAAAATTGTAGGTTTAATTTAAAAAAAATAGTTTCAAAGTTCTAATGGATGTCTTTGTACATTTTTCACACCTTCAAATTAAAACTTTGAAAGTAACATCAAACGTTATGGATTAACAGTTTGATTGTCATAGTTTTATAACCACTGGTACTTTTATTACACTAGCTGAAAGTATATAGGTATAGACTATACTTTACAGACCTTTAAAATGAAACTTTAAAATAGTGTCAGATTTCGTAGTGACTGCTTTAGAACCACTGCTTACATTTTAATTAAATTTACATATTAATTTAGAAAGTGAAATACAGATTTTACTGCAAAAAACAGTTCTTAGGCTCTAGTCTTTGTAAATGTGTTTTTCAGACGCTTAAATCGAAATTTTCAAAATAGCACAAGTTTTCCTGCATTGATGGCGATTTTAGAGACAAAGTTTTAGAACTGATGGTCAGATTTTAAATTAATTTGCATTTTTACAAAGCTGAATGAATGTAGGTTTTATTAAAAAAAAACAAATTGAGAGGTTTTAACAGTCGTATTTGCGGTATGTATATAGTACGGGAAGCATATTTACACATCCTCCTATATATTGGCACCAGGGTGCTGAAATCTAGTAGTGTTCCCGTACAACATTAGACCAAATAAAAGGAAAACTGTGATAAAATTTTCAGGTCTTTCGAACCTTTTGCGATCGAAGGAGGATAATAGTCCACTTTTGGACAAGCCAGCTCCGTCTCATTTTCCGCCATCTTGAAAATAAATGTGAATTTGACTTTTTGGGGACATCTCAGAACTCGTCACTTTTTTGAAAAAGTGACCGAGAGAAATTTTGAAGAGAATTGAATTTCGTTTATTATATTTTTTCATATCTCTTAGTGTTTAAACAATATAGCAGCACAAAATGGAAAAAAGGGGGTAAATCGAATTTTTTATCATAGTTTTAAAAGCGGCAACTAGAGCACTACACGGAGTCTTATGGAATAAAAATATAAGAAAAGAAACTAAGAAGAACATATTCCATAGCACAAAATAGCTAATTGTTAGCTGTTCTGTGTGATAGCATAGTCGAAAGTATGACCTTGTATGAGGCTGGCCAGTAACAAACAGCTCAAGAAACAAACTAAGATCAGTTGAATTGGACTTTTTCAGAAGATATCTACAAATTACGGAACGAAATAGATGGAAAACAGAAGTAGGTATATGGAAAAAATGGAAATTACGTCATCCATTACCAGAAATTTAGAAAATAAAACCCTTCGGTGGTATGGCCATCTGGAAAGAATGCAGGAACACAGATGACCAGAAAGTATATTCAAATGGTCACCAAGAGGAAGAAGAAGAAAAGGTCTCCCGGTATATAAACAGAAGACACATACTTAGTACAAGGTTCATAATGGAGGAAAGAGACTTGGAGACTTGGAGGACCGTGAAAAATGCAGGCTGAAGACGAAGAACCCATAAAGCGAAAAAAAGTCATAACGAAGAAGATATTTTATTGTAAAGAACAGTTTCAGGGGTTTAAAGGTTGTCTTTGCATGTTTTTTAGGAGTTTAAAACATTTTTTCTACTCCCTTTAAATGAGACTACTGATTAGAAACGGCTTGGTGCCACTTCGGGTGTTTTCGGCAAATCAAGTTGGTAGTTTGACGTTTATCAGTTTCGCATTCACAATAATATAATAAAATAATTTCCAAATTTTAGTATTTTTGTGATGGTCGTAGAAAAAGTATAGTATGCAATTCGTTTTATAAACTTTTCTAGACTCTGGTTTTATTAAACACTCGTGACTAAAATGCCGTTTATAAAACTTGTAGCATAATATATGTACTATTAAATGGAACTTTGAAAATAGCACCATTTTTCATGGATAGGTAAGAATAAGAACGATTTGTTAATTAATAAAAATTATATTAAACGTCAAGACAAAACATTAAGTATACGACAAAGTACGGTGAGTATATGACAGACAACAATTAATTAAAAGTAAATAGGTATTATTTGTATTGGCTACTTAAAAGATTCGATATGTTATCCACAACCTTGTTCATAATCTTAAATATGAAATTTGATTAGTTTCCGTTAAACTTTTTTTCTTATTTAGCATAAGAAAGTAAAAATTTTCATTCATGAGTAGGTACTTATTCACGGATTAAAAATATTTTCATAACACAAGTACGAAGTACGATTTTCTAAAAATGTTTTTAAGTTTATGTCACTTTATTTCTAATCAAAATTTATTTTTTGGGGATATGAAGGAGGTTGAAGATGATTTTCCAATTCAATTTTGGATATGTCTGGAATTGTGGTATTACAACATAAAATATCTGATGTGTCCAACACATGACACGGATAGTACCACAATTACTTTTCCTAAAGAAATTAAGTTAAATTTCTTGTAAAAATCGTGTTTAAATTTTGAGGGTTTCCAGCCATTTTCAAATAGTCTCTGTTGCACTTATTGCAATACGCATAAATCTGTCCTTGTCCCACTCAGTATAACCGAATTTTACGACAAAAATGTGTTTTATTTTAAATTTTTGACCTATTACCCACTTAAAAATATCTCCCGGTATAAAATCACATTTATTTATTCATTATTATTGTTTTCGGTACCATAGAAACTAGTAAATAACAAAAAATAATAATGGTCCTTCTGGGATTCGAACTCGGAACCTTCCGTTTGGCAGCCAAGTCCCTTTAGTCACTAATCTATCTAGACTGTCGGTCAGATTCAACGATCAACGCGCACTATGAGAAATATAAGTGTTTTAAGAATATCTCGTCTTTTTGAAATTTTTTTGATGGAATTTCAAAAAAAGTTCAAACAAAGTTTGTTCAAAATTCAATTCTAAATCAATGTTAAAGAATAAAAAATCTCGTAAATTGTTTATTTTTCAAGATATTCCTAAAAAGCCTAAAAATGTACCACTTACGAGATTTTTTTATTCTTTAACATTGATTTAGAATTAAATTTTGAACAAATTTTGTTTGAACTTTTCTTTTTGAAATTCCGATAAAAAAAATTCAAAAAAACGAGATATTCTTAAAACACTTATATTTCTCATAGCGACTGAATCCGACAGTGTAGATAGACTAGTGACTAAAGGGACTTGGCTGCCCAACGGAAGGTCGCGGGTTCGAATCCCAGAAGGTTCATTTTTTTATTTTACTGTTTTCTATGGTATCGAAAACAATAATAATGAATAAATAAATGTGATTTTATACTGGGAGATTTTTTTAAGTGAGTAATAGGTCAAAAATCTGAAATAAAACAAATTTTTGTCGTAAAATTCGGTTATAATGAGTGGGACAATTACATATTTATGCGTATTGCAATAAGTGCTACAGAGACTATTTGAAAATTGCTGGAAACCCTCAAAATTTAAACACGATTTTTACAAGAAATTTAATTTAATTTCTTTAGGAAAAATAATTGGGGTACTCTCCGTAAGTATAAGAAAGTCATGTGTTGGACACATCAGATATTTTGTCAATGGCATTTATTTTTCATCACCTATTACCGTTCTTTTTTTGGTAGTGTATTTCAAAAACACCCTGTATAGCTAAATCTCATGCACACACACACACACAACAAGAGTATTTAAGTTGTTAAAAATTAATATAAACGTTCATATTGTAATGTTTATTAATTTTATGTCAAGTACCCTACAATATGACGATAAAAATCATAGTAATAAATAATAATTAATGTTGTTTCATCTTCAAGGTGAATACAATTTTCACCTCCCTTGATAATATTTACAAACACAGGCACTTTCATAGGGTATTTTAATTGATTCCAATTTATCCATTTCTTCATTTAATACAATCATTTGTATCGATGACATTACTTGTTTACAAACAGGAGTTTTAGAACCAAGTAACGGATTGTTTTCTCCAAGTTCAGGAGTACATTTGGATGGTTCGTTCCTAAAATGAAAAGAAAAAAGTATTATCACCATATTCTACATTCTAAACACATACGTAGTTAATATTTAAAGTTAAATTAATTAAAGTTAAATTAAAAATGCGATAGGTTTTGTTAAGACACTGTATCACCACAAAAATCTTTTCAAATTCTGGACCAGGTAAGAACCATTAGACTACATGGTATGGCATCAGGTGCAATTTTGAAAATAGTCATAATATTTAATTTAAAATTTAATTGATCGCTTTTACAAGAATCACAATCATATATTTATGAAAATATTTCAAATCTGTAAAAAGTAGTTTTTAACGAACCATAATAATCACTAAAAACGTATTTTCTAGATTCAATAATTTCCAAGTCATTGCACTAAATTTCGTTTATTTAAATGCTAATCATAGTTGGCTATGACATTAAAAATGCTTATTTTTAAAAAAATGGTAAATGTATAACTGAATTTGAAGAAAATAGTGCAAATATCAACAAATCTGCCAAACGTCAGATTTAACCGAATAATAGTATATTATTTTATGAGGAGCTTAAGTGATGCTTTATGTGCAGAGGCTGGTGTTTGACTGACGAACGAACTGAGTCAGACAAAAGCAGCCGAAGCACATAAAGTGACTTAAGCTCCGAATAAAATATGCTATTTTTTCTTCAAACGCAAACAATTCATAAAATTGTAAAATTATTAATTGAAATTTTAATAAATAATTTTTGACAATTAATTTGACTTATGACCAGCGGCGCTTAAGTAGTACTTAAGCGCCGGCGACAGATAAAGTAGAACTTTACCTGTCGCCGGCAATAAACTGACACTTAAGCATAATCAGTACAGCAGGATAATGTCACACTTAAATGACGTTTGAAGAAAAATGAAATTTGTTTAGAATGCATCCTGAAATAATTCGAATAGATTTTGAAAAAATTGTATCTGATAATATTCTAAAATGTATTCTTACACGCATTTTTCAATGGTCAATTTCTGGTAATATTTATCACTTTTGACGACAAACTGCCACTCCTCATTAACATTTGCTCTTGCCATAACAGGAATCATGTCTGTCAATCTTCGAACAGAGCACAATTCACATGGAGACTTTTCAAGACTTCCTTTTTCATAACTTTCATTAAGCACAGTTCCAAAAATACTGGGATTATCATTTATTAAACGATCAACTTGCTCTGTTGGATAACCTGGTGAAGGTGACTGCCATTTAAAGAGTTCTTCAAATTCACAGGAATATTGTTTCTGAAATTGATTATATCGATGAAATCTTAAATATTACATCAGGATAAAATCTACTTACCAATAAAGTTAATAAGAAAACGGTTTTTAATATAAATAACGACATTTTAGTTTTAGGTCTGTGAGCGTGTGGTGTGTGTTATGTTTGAAGCAGTGCACGTATAAAGATTGAAAAAATGTTGTATGAGTATTTTATATAAGCCTAGCCTGTGTGATAAGTTCTGTGGTTTCCTATGAATTTACGTAAATTTATGCGATGAATAATATCCGTACATAGCTCAAAACATTTATGAAATAAAATTACAGAAATAAAAATTTATATTTAGTTAGCGGACATGAAACCATCAACTAATTGGCATTTTTATAAAACTATTTAGAGGTGTCCTGATAAAGTGTTAAAATATATAATTGTGGTTTTCCAACAACAGTTTCCTTACCAATTTATGAGTATAGATAAACAAAAAAAGAATTGGTCTTCATTTACGTCCATTTCTAACGATTGTATAAATAATTGGTATCTGATAGTGAAGTTTGGAATTCGTTTTTCCGTTTATATTTTTATTCAAAGAGGCATTTAGAAAAATAATTTTTTGTACCATGTAACCCTTAAATACATCATTCAATGAATATGTACTAAATATTCTATGACGTGTACTTGGATGATAATGCAGTTATGTTAGTATGTTTTTAATTAGGGTGTTTTGGTTTAATTAATGTTATAATATTTGAGGTTTATTGTTTTTGTGTTTATTCTGCTAACTTCTTTCTGTGGTGCAAAAAAGTCCCGTTCTAATCTTGTTGTTCATATAGTCAGTTTTTCTATTTGCCAAATTCGCGAGAGGGGTAATTTAAAATTCGGTTGTATATTTGGTTTCAAATGTAGGTATCTAAAACCATTTTGTATGTTCTGAAATGCGCTCCAGTGGCGTCGCAATCTGTGCATCTACGGGCTCTTGCCAAACCGATTTATACTTAGATGCAAAAATCAGTAACTGAGATAATTATTATTCCATTTTATAATTTTTACTGAAACGGTACGATGTTAAAGGACAGTTAATAAATAGAAAAAATATGTGTAGCTTTATAATGCATTCAGTTTCTAATTCTTATATTTAGGTTATATTTATTTTCTCACACAAGTTTAAGTTTCCTAAGGAGGAAGAAGTTACCTATACTTACATTGATTTTTTAGAATTTCTATATTCTAAGGTAAATTACTTTTATTCAATTAAAATATTACAATTTGTTATAAAGACCCAACTTTTCTTATTTCGTAAAATATTACCTTATTTTTGAGTTAAAATACGTCTAAAAGGTTTCCAATTTATTCTTCAAATTCACTTTTCAAGAGTTAATCAACATTATCAACAAATTTTCGAATTTCCTATTCAAATTTATAGACATAGCCCAGTAAAATTGCATTAAAAACTGGCAAAATTGACACTATGACCAAATTTTTGAGAGCAAGTCAAGGGTTATTGATGAAAGTCCGAAACTCAAAAATCCAATAAAATTTCCTTTTGCTTCACATGATAAGGGTGATTTGTCAAGTAGCCATGAAAATTATCATTTTGTAAATTTTCAATATTTCCGTAATTCTTTCAAGTATTTTTCAACTTGCTTAAATTCAAAATTATGATTGTATGGTTTTAATAAATTACTATTCCGTTTTATGGCTACTTGATTTTAAAGAATTGTAAACTTTTTTTCAAAATAACAAGCTTATTTTAAATTATTATCAAAAAAAAATGAGGATATTTTTTTATACAGAAATTAATTTACCATCGATTTTTGTAAAAATATATAGGGTGTTCCATTTAAAAAAATATAATTTTTATGAATATCTAGAAAACCAGATGGTCAATTGTTTTTTTGTTTTCACCATTGTAATCAGCGGAAAAAATGCTACTAGTTTACTAATTTAACCGACTTTGTAACTCCAATAATAACGAGGTTAGCAATAGTGAGCCACTTATTCGCGCCAACACCCTGTATATTTTTCTATTGTAATAATGAAAAAATCTTCAAACAACAGTTGTAGAGGTTCCTATTTCCTACAACTTTTATTTGGTATATTTTTTTGTGACGCAAACAGTACATAAGGTAGAGGGCGCCAAAGTCAACTGCGCTTATAAAATATTAATTCTAATGGTGAAATTCGCGTTTTTTTGGTAATCATCGTTACTAATTTTTTTTAATTGTAATTGTAAAGTATACATATTATGTATATTTGATTGAAAAAGCCCACCCCGTAAAAAGGACCAGTGTTTTGCGCCCTCTACCTCATGTAATTTTAGATTCACAAAAAAATACCCCAAATGAAAGTTGTAGGAAATAATATCCTCTACAAGTTCTGTTTAAAGATTTTTTTCGTAATTGTAATAGAAAAGCATATACATTTTATTAAAAAAATGCACCCACTAAAAAGTGCAGTGTTTTGCGCCCTGTATTTTATGTAATTTTTGTGTCAAAAACAGTACTTGAAATAAAAGTTGTAGGAAATAACATCGTCAACAACTTTTGTTTGAACATTTTTTTCATAATTGTAATAAAAAAAATTTTTTTTAAAGAAGAAACTCACCCTCTAAAAAAGAGCAGTCTTTTGCTTATAAATTTTTTCTTAAGAGAGCTATCAAAAAAAGTTTTAAACAAAAGTTGTTTGAAATATCATTTCTAATAAAATAAACTACATTAAAATCCAACCAAGATATAAAAAATCACCCTTATCATGTGACGCACAAGGAAATTTTGTTGGATTTTCGCGGTTCGGGGCTTCGTCAATGAGCTCAATGACCCTCGAGTTGCTCTCAAAAATTTGGCCATAGTGTCAATTTTGTAGATATTAGGTACTTTTTGATCTAATTTGACTGGGCTAACAGTCATGTTCGCGAAACAGATATAAGTACTACATAGATTCAAAGCTAATTTGTAGTGTATTAATTATTGCATCTGCCATTTGAGAGTTTAAAATAGAGATTAAAAACAACAATATTTAAACAATATTTGTTTATCTTTCTTTATTAAGAGTATTTTTAACAGAAATTTTAAAAAATCGTAAAATGATGTCTTAAAGATTTTACAGGATTTATGTAGGTAGGTACCTACCTAAACAAATAGTTTTTATTGTAGATATTCCAAAAATTTTTAAATAATTATATAAAATTACAATTCTAAGCTAGAGAATCATTTACGTATTTTACGGTTTCATACTAATCCCTAAGATCTTTTTGCCTAAATTTATCTTAAACGAAATTTACAATAATTAAATAAATAACCCCTTTTATGGTTATTGGTTATGTATATTTTTAAATTCAAATGAAAAACATTTTATACTTAATAATATTTATTATAATATATAACTTTATTAAAAAAAATAATTCGTGTTATGCTTTAACAATAAATAACTAACATAGTTTATATTATTAACAATTCATTTTGTGCAAATCTTACTTGTATGCATACAAGCACAGATAGTCGGAATACTAAATCTGTCATATTGCAATACTCCATTTTCAAAAGTCAGTAGAGGTATTACTTGGAATTTCTGTTGGCATGTAAAACTTGGGAATGAGTTAGTACATACTGAATTGATTTTTATCTTCTTATCCTCTTCGCATATACCATTCAAAAGTGAGTTATTACATTTCGAATTCGCTTCATGCCTAAAAAAATATTAACACAACATTATTTTATAATTTTTCATAAATACTAATCATACTTAAAACAAGTCGACACTTTAAACGACTGTTCATAACCTGGAACATTCACAATGTACTTCCACGAATCCTTAATATTCTTCATAACCCGTGGCACAAGTGTTGTGTTTTGTGAAGAATCACATAGATTTTTTATGTCACTGGTACCCCCGTGTCTGGTTCCGATGACTGGAATCAAATCAAGATCGGTATCAATAATTTTTCCAAAAGCCGACCGGATGAATGTATTATCGGCGAGGAGTTGTTCGATGTATTCCTGTGGATATTGGCTAGGAGAAGTGCAGATTCCGTAGGAACATCTTGCGTATTCAGTATAATGTACTGCTTTCACGTCTTTTCTAATTATTCGATTTGTGTAGCGAGAATATCTCTCACGGCCATTCTAAAAAGAAGGATATATTTTTTGAAAAAAATTGTCTTTGTCTCATGCATGGTACTTACAGCTACGTAGATATATATTGCAGAAATCCACAGAAAAATTATTGCAAAATTCATTTTGATTTTATAGTACAATTCGCTGTATGCTAACTCTTTAAATGTTATCCCGCAACTGACCGGACTTAACAACGGAATATCCTATTTATGATAAAATTGTGTTACTTTTATAGTTGTGGTTTTAGATGAGATTAGAACTCATTGAAGTGCAAGTATAAATACGTCAGTGTTCAAATTTACAATTACGTAAAATATTTTCTTGCTGAATCATTACTAAATGAAATTTCAGTTCACAAAAAAACTACATACCAATGTTCTTACAATTAGTCATTGTATAATGAGTTGAGTTTTGAATAATTTATTCAGTGTGAATTTTAAAAGGTCTTATTTAAACTCACCCGAAAAATTCTTAATTTAGGAACCATTAAGTTTCTCCACATCCCATGATCCTTATTTTAAAAAATCGAGTTATTAATTGCAATATTTAAACATTTATCGAGTCTTAAAAAATACGTAAAACTATTTTTTCTATTTTCACGAGGAATTTCAAGAAATTTAGAAAAAATTAAAACATCACACAGATTTGGAAATATGTAGTGATTATCGTGAAATTTATAATAAGTACACTTTTATAGAAATATACATTATTATTATTAATATTACTTTCAGAATACATGTAGAAAACTATAAATCATATAACAATTGTCTTTTGTGTTACGAATTTATTCATGCCACGTCAATATTAATGTGAGATTTAGCCCCTCTTCGATTTATTAGAAGGCAAGTGCAATAAATTGATATGCAAAGTGTTATTTAATTGATTTGGTAAAATAAATTGAAAAGTTCTGTAACATTGTGTTTTAAGATTCGCCAAGAAGGAAGTACTGCAATTGGAATACTGATATGACTATATGTACGGAAATTATGGTATCTTTAATTTCACTCATGCTTTCGCATAATATCATTACCTAAGGACCTGTAGTGTTATGTGAATTATTTATGCATTTCATTTTGTTTTCATTTACCCCTTAAGAATATAATTTTAATGTAAATCATTCATTGATTTTATGTTAAAAATTAAGTTAAAATACTCAACTAAGTTTTTAATTTTTCTGCAGTTAAATCACATATTGTGTGACAGAAAAAATCACATCTACGTTTTATTCTTGTTACTAAACAACCAGAATAATTACGATTTGAATTATGTAGTTACCTATAACCCAGTAGCGCACTGGAAATTTTGACCAAATTTTCGATTAATTTTAGTTCGAAAACGAAAAGACTTTTATTCAAGGTATTTTTACTTTCTTATACGTAGTATAAGGAAGCATAGTAATCGTGATTTTTTTGGACTTCGAGATTTTGATGGATTTACACGTTTTGAGGGCCCCTGAATCCATTCTGACCATTTTCGCCATGATGTCTGTCTGTGTGTGTGTCTGTCTGTATCCACCATAACTCAAAAACGACTTCTCGGATTTGATTCAAATTCTATATTTAAGAGTTTGAACAAATTTGTGGGTGCCACATTCAATGTTTTTCATCTAGCACCAAAACAAGTGACAGTTACCTGATGACACTTTTAGGTTTATTAGGAATATCTTGAAAAATAAACAATTTATGAAATTTTTTTATTCTTTAACATTGATTTAGAATTGAATTTTGAACAAATTTTGTTTGAACTTTTTTTTTAAATTCCGTCACAAAAAATTTCAAAAAAACGAGATATACTTTCAACACTTTTATATTTCTCATAGCGCGCGTTGATAGTTGAATCCGATGGTCGAGGTAGACCATGTGTTTCATTATATGGCTGCCAAACAGAGGGTCCCGGGTTCGAATCCCAGAAGGACCGGTCCATTAGTTTTTTTTTTATTTTACTGGTTTCTATGGTACCGAAAACAATAATAATGAATAAATAAATGTAATTTCATAACGGGAGATTTTTTTAAGTGAGTAATAGGTCAAAAATCTAAAATAAACACATTTTTGTCGTAAAATTCGGTTATAATGAGTGGAATAAGGACAGATTTATGCGTATTGCAATAAGTGCGACAGAGACTATTTGAAAATTGCTGGAAACCTTCAAAATGTTTACAAGAAATTTAACTTAATTTCTTTAGGAAAAGTAATTATTGTGATACTATCCGTCAGTATAAGAAAGTTATGTGTTGGGCACATCAGATATTTTTATTTTCATGCATGGAATTGGTTAGTGGTTTTAATTTGATCTGCTGATATACAGGGTGTCCACGAGGAAATGATCAGACATGACATCGTACTTTCTCCGACTTCAACTCCAATAATTACATTTATTTTTAATTAATATTCCAGCCGGTAAATAAGCCATAGTTTAGTATATGAACAATATATTTCTAAAGTCTGATCTTGCTTAAATCAAATATAATTTTTTGAATAAATATTATATAATTCTTGTGCTGATTTTCTGTTAGTCTCAAATCTCCCTATACCATTATTCATTATATTATTTTCATTTTCTTTTTACTTTCTTATACGCAGTATAAGGAAGTATAGTAATCGTGATTTTTTTCGACTTCGAGATTTTGATGAATTTACACGTTTTGAGGGCCCCTGAATCCATTCTGACCATTTTCGCCATGATGTCTGTCTGTCTGTCTGTGTGTGTGTGTGTGTGTGTGTGTCTGTCTGTCTGTATCCACCATAACTCAAAAACGACTTATCGGATTTGATTCAAATTTCATATTTAAGAGTTTGAACAAATTTGTGGGTGCCACATTCAATGTTTTTCATCTAGCACAAAAACAAGTGACATTTTTAGGTTTTTTAGGAATATCTTGAAAAATAAACAATTTACAAAAATTTTTTATTCTTTAATTGATTTAGAATTAAATTTTGAACAAATTTTGTTTGAACTTTTTTTTAAAATTCCGTCACAAAAAATTTCAAAAAAACGAGATATACTTTCAACACTTTTATATTTCTCATAGCGCGCGTTGATAGTTGAATCCGATGGTCGAGGTAGACCATGTGTTTCATTATATGGCTGCCAAACAGAGGGTCCCGGGTTCGAATCCCAGAAGGACCGGTCCATTAGTTTTTTTTTTATTTTACTGGTTTCTATGGTACCGAAAACAATAATAATGAATAAATAAATGTAATTTCATAACGGGAGATTTTTTTAAGTGAGTAATAGGTCAAAAATCTAAAATAAACACATTTTTGTCGTAAAATTCGGTTATAATGAGTGGAGTAAGGACAGATTTATGCGTATTGCAATAAGTGCGACAGAGACTATTTGAAAATTGCTGGAAACCTTCAAAATTTTTACAAGAAATTTAACTTAATTTCTTTAGGAAAAGTAATTATTGTGATACTATCCGTAAGTATAAGAAAGTCATGTGTTGGGCACATCAGATATTTTGTCAATGGCATTTATTTTTCATCACCTATTACCGTTCTTTTTTTGGTAGTGTATTTCAAAAACACCCTGTATAGTTAAATTGGCTTATAACAGTCTATCTTGATTTTGAATCATAGCATCTTCAATTGTCGCTTCATGATGATTTCAAAGAACACCCTGTAGATATATATTATAAGCTTAATGTTTATATTATTAACTAGTATAAAATTTTATTGAAAGAACGACTGCGATTATTTGGGCTTTATAAAATGATAAATATTTAAAATTGTTCACATTTTTTGATAAAAATTGGGTGTGCCCCTGATTTTTGCAGCTCTTTTATATAAAAATTATAAAAAAAGATTCTAGTTTTGTAATAACAACAACAAGAAACAATCTGTTTCAAATAACTTTATTCTATGCTTTTTTTCTACACATTAACCAGGTGATCAACATTCGCCAAACTGGTTTAACTAATTAAAAGTTTCATATTCCCAAATTTTTTTCGGTATTTTTTACCAACTAAATGCTGCAACAGTACTTCCTCCAGATTTCTAAACAGTAATAAAAATGCATCATTTCAACTGTACTAAACTAAAACATGAAATCGAATATCATATAAATATTTATTATTATTAAAAGACTATGCCCAATAATTACTTTTCCAATATAAATACTGTTAGTTCACTAATAATATGTAAGCGTAATGAAGTAGTTTACGAAATTATGGGTTTTTCAAGCATCCGTTTTTATAATATAAACTTTCTATACATATAGATAATTTTTTGATAAAAGAATTGAAGTGAAATCTTTTTTTTTTCTAACAATTAATATTTTATTACTGGTCTTTTAAACAAGAACTATATGGTTGGTTATAAATATTTTTATTTGTCGTAAACTCTAAATTATATTTAATGAAAAGGAAATTAGATTTATTCTTCAAAAAAGTACTATATAATTATATCCCTTTTTAATCAAAATTTATCCCCCAAAGAACTTTTCACTGCAAGAAGGACAAGTTTGCGTAACCAACATAACATTATATTATTTTTTAATTATTGTAATTCACGAATATTGTTCTCTTATCAAATCCATTATATGTTAATTCCCACTTACTTTCGTAAAGACCTGTGATGGTTCGCATATAAAGTTTTAGGGATGTTCAAAATAAAAATGATGCAAGTGGGGAATACACATTAAATGTATAAAAGTGGGTCATCACCAATACAACTGTTTGTGAAGTGAGAGTGAAGTCTTAGAAACGGAGATAGTGCACTGCCGGTACTGCTTCAGGTGTCTTCAAGAAGCGCGAATGTGTATGTGTGTTAGTGTGAGTGGACAAATCTGGACCTAGATCAACTTAGACCTTTACCACCATGAAGGTAAGTCAATAAATAGTGGTTAATAAAATTTTTTGTAGTACTTCACTCAGGTTATAAAAAATATTCACTCTTTTAAAAATTGATTTTCTGTTAAACGACTTTTAAATTTAGATATAAAATTAAAAGGATTCTGGTTTAAATCATGAGGACTTTTATAGGTATAGGTATTTAAATTTTATCAATCTTTTTCAGTAAATGAGTTTTAAACCCCTGAGAAAAATATATTACCATTTATTAAACAAAGCCAAGTCGATGAGATTCTTAAACATACAAGTTTGATAAGCATTAATTTCACTAAACGTAAAGGATCTTCTAAAGCTTTTGTTCTAAACAGAGCACAACGCCAATTTTAAACTAATTTTTATATAAAATACATTATTTTTAGTAACCGCTTTGAAACGTTTTGTTGAGTTAAATAGTAAAAGTTAAACAAAAAATCAGGTACCACATGAGAAAATCTATTAATCCAAAAATTGTCCAATTTCCTTTATTTATAAAGGGAAATTTCACAATTGGAAGATTTCAAAGGATCCATCTCAACATGTTAAATATCACTCAATCCCTTTACTTGGTCCAAATTTAAATCCAATTAAATAATTGTGGGACAGAGAAGGGTTTTGGAATACAGTGTGGTATACAAAACAATGTAAACTTTCTCAGCTAGATGAAGTTTAGTAGGAGCCGAGTGGAGATTCTTTATCATGTGGGGAGTATGGTGTTGCCAAAAACACAAAAGCATTATATACGAGTATACTTATATTAAGTGCATTCAGTTTTACAAGTAATTCAAATAAAGTATTTTTACAGCCTCTAAAAATTCATAGATTAACATGTTAAAAATTTAAATTTTTAGACAGAAATATTTAAATAACGAATTATAAATGAAGTGAAGAGTATAATAATAATATAACTAAAATTGGATGAAAATTTCAGAATAGACTCGATAGTTAGATACTAAATAATTATAAATGAAATAGTGTGAATGGCTTAATAATAATGTAGATGAAAAAGATTTAATGTGTTAAAAATACTAAATACTCCTATAAAATTTGTTATTGTATTAGTTAAGTTGTAAGTAAGCATAAAAAGCGTGCACCCTTCAATTTATTTTTGGGAGAATTACAATATTTTATATTGATTGTATAGTTGTACATTATAAGAGATATCGAAAAAATGTATTTAAATAAGTCACTTTTAACTATTAATTCTGGAAGTATAACAAATTTCAAGTCAGTATAAATGTCAATTTTTTGAAAAAGTATTAATATCAAAGTATAGGCTCATTACCTACACAGAAAATAAGTTTTTGGATTAAGTCACAGCCTATAGGGATGTTGCATTTTTTTAAAATCCCGTTTTTTTCTGTTTCTTTTTTTCTGAAATGTAAAACGACTATATTAATCATACTCTACACCAAAAATAATTTTTTTTACTCAATATTTGTACATAAAAAAACGATTATAAATTGACCGTAATTCAAATATATTATTGCCGCCCGAAAACGCTTTGAGATCGGACAGTCCTGTGTGACGTCACGAATCTAGTTGACATTGGCATGTCTAAATATTTTTTGCGCGTTTGACATTTTTCGAAATAAATCAAAATGCGGCGTGCTGCACTGTGGAACTAGATTCGTGACGTCAGCAGTCTTGTGGGCTGATTCGGGCGTTTCCGGGCAATGTGTGGAAATTTTAAATTTTGCAATACTTTTTATTTATTTACTTGGAAAGTACGGACCAAAAAAAATTTTCAAAAATATTGATAGTGATAATTTGGTATCAACTTTTCGAAAAAAATTAATTTGAAAATCATGCAAAGTCCCTATTATACTTAAAATAAAAATATGCCACTATTAAAGCAGCTGAATCCCAAATATCAAATTTTAATTTGATTTTTTGGTCATTTATATATTATAATGCAGCCAATCTGAGGACACCCTGTATAACCTTAGCCATAACAACGCTGCGCAATACTAACTTTGAACTTTTACACCGCGAATATTTTTCTGCGCAGCGTGCTGATATGTAGGTATTTTGTCTTACCCCCACCACTCGAGTTACTTATCCTGTTTCTAGAATTCTGTAATATAACAAAATTCGGTATTAACTGAAAGTTTTCCAATTGAGTCGAATAATTAATTAAATGGCGCCATTTCAAAGATGTATACAATAGTCAAATAAAATATACTTTATGAAGCTGGGTTTTTTAATATTCATTTCCTGAATTAAACTTTTTTGTGTATACGTTTTTTTTTATTGGAGTAGGTACTGAATGTGTTTCCTGAAATGACAACATTATAGTTTTGTCATAAAAGATAATTAAAACTATTAAGCTTTGAATGCGGATAGTATGTGGAAATTAAGTAATTAGTCTCACAATGATTGTCTATTACTTTTTGTACATCAGCAAAAAAATAATTTATAAAATTAAAAGAATCGTACACAGACAAAATGTTTTATGGCTGTGTTAGTTTAAACAGAAAGCGAAAATAATTTAATCTCTCAAAATTTCTCTTGACAATGTAACCTACCCCTAACTCCAATTCTGTTACATTTGTAGTTCCGGTGGAGGTTAAGCTATCAAAAGGCAAGAACACTAATTGTCTTTTGGCAACCTCAACCTCTCCCTCACCCAAGTTCCGTCAATAAATTCTGTTACTATTACTATACTAAATTTGAACATAAAAATACCGTTAATTCAGATAAACCTCGTATTTTGAAAAATATGAATGAGTTCCAGATATTGTTTGTCTTAGACATTTTGGAAATTGTGTGGACAAAACGCGAATTGTCTGCTTTTCTTATCTTGTCATATTATAGATATAGATGCATATTATTTTTGCCCCGCCCCCTTGAAAAATCTAGCGGCGCTCATGGATACATTTAAGAACAATAGCACTGTAACTCCAAAAAAATCAATATCTTTAGAATTATGGGTTAATTTTAGAGCACATATAGAAAAATTACTGATTTCTGCAGTAAATTACACAAATTGTCAATATTTTGATAAATAATTTTGAACCTAGGTCAACATTTTCTTTCATATTATGACACACCACAAAATGGTAATAATGATAAACAATTATTTATAAAATAATTAATATAACGTTCGATAAGAAAAAAATTGTGATTATAGTTTATATGTACGAGTATATCTACAGGATATTTAATTTGTAAGCAAAATGACTAAACAAATGTGTTTATTATAATTATTGTAATTATCAAATTATCAAATTTTACCAAAATATTAAAAAAATATATGGTATATGGTAATAATAAATTTGATATTTTAGGACACTTTCAATCTTGAACATGATGTTGATGAAGTTGTAAAAAAAAATCGACATGTTGTCATGGAGGAAGGCAGTATGGTCTGCATTCTGCATTATACAGGGTGATCAGTAATTGGCGCACTCCGAATACAGGGCGTTATAGAGCACCTTAAAACTAAGGATAATCTGCAAAGAAAAATTAAATCTGATGGTTAGTTTCCGAGTTATAGAGTTTCCCTCATCCAAGTTACAAGCTAATTATTTTCATAACCAAGACAAAAATAAGTGAATAATTGATACTACTATAATCTCTGGATAAAATGCAATATGATTTGTTCAATTTTTTTCACAAAACCTCTAATGCAAAGAAATTGAAAATGTTAAAATTTAATAAAATACCTAAATTTGAGAGAATTTTGAAGTTTGGCAACTTCTCAAGCTCCCTAAAACTAAAATACCTTCTATTGCCATGAAAATATTAATATTGAATTTCAATTGTTGTTTCTGTTTTTTAATAAAATTGACAGTTCTATATTAGTTTGACAAGTTCTCGCATCATAAAATATTGAACGTTTCTCTTTTATTTTTTCGTCGAACCTATTCACATGTTCAATGCAGTGTTGCCACTTTTATTTTCACAAAAAGTGGTCATATCTTTGTAAAGAAAGGACTTACAGCACTGCGGTAAAAAAATTCGTCATTCTTAAAACGTAAAGTTTATCACAGTATGCTTCGAGTGCGGCAATTACTGATCACCCTGTATAATTAAACCTGTACTTACCAAAGAACTATCATCCAATTAATTCTAATTTACCGCAAATTTCAGTATTGACACAATTTTGAAACTGATTAAAATTTCAAGCAGCACTGCGTATTGGTACGCATTTTTACTTCAGTTACGACTTAATAATAAACTGTGAATCAATGAATGAAAGTAATAATTGCTAATCATTCATAACTTCATAAACATAAAAACCTATGTTGTAAAAGAAAGCTAATAAATTACAACAATTTTGTGTTTAAGTTTTAAACTAGGTAGCCAATACTTCGCATGTGTGTTATTACCTGTATTCATGGGTAACAATAAAACTGAGTAACAAATACGGATTTACATAAATAATTATTTGTATTTGGCTGTAAAATGAAATATTCCAAGACGAGTGATTTTCTATGGGTATATGCTCAGGCACTTAAACTAATTTCTATACTTATTATACATAAAAGGAAATATTCGTCGTTAATTTATTATAACTCTTTCCTGTTTGCGATAATAATATTTTGTAACTATACCTACTGAGTTGCAATAAATGAACTATTTTATCCAAAAATAACACGTAATTGTGTTTTGAATCGTCTATTACATGTATGCAGAAAAAATTAGTTACTTTTACTACTACTACTAGTACTACAGGTAAAGTTGAGGAATTTATGGAAATTTTCTATGAAAAATGTTCATTGTTCTTTTTAAAGAAAGTTTAACTGTAAATACGAATTTGCATTTGCGCATTCACTTTTCATTAATTAAAGATGTATTTCAACATTACAGAAATATTAATATTTACCATTTACATGAAATGAAATGACATTTAATAAGTTAACCCCAATTCTGTATTAAAATTAATTCTTACTGTTGGAAAATATTTAAATACAGCCAGTGGTGTATAGCTCTCTTGTATATAAAGGGGTTTAAATTTAATGAAAAATTAAAAAAAACTTTATCAGAATGCCAAATCTGCTCAGCAACGAAGGACCTCAAAATATCGTACTTTATATTACTCCTACAAAATAAAATATAGGGAATAATTAAATTAAATTAAAATTACAATAAGACGTAGGTAACAGAGTTTTGTACATAAATGAGACAGTAATTTTTTCAAATATTAACATATCATGAATTTTTGTACAAAAAACTCGAAATGTAACTCACAATAAATTGTATACAATATTTTAATTTTGAGAAATCAAATTTACAATACTTCCAGAAATTCTGTACAATTATAAAATATTAAAAAAACGTAATGAACTTTATTAATAGAGTTTTGAAACTCAACGCGTTAAGATTGTAGAATTTTTTTCAACTTTGTAGAAGTTTTTTTGGTGAAATTTCAAAAATCAAAATGTCAATATCGAAAAACCACATACATAGGTATGCAATAATAATAATATATTACTAGCGCGAACACTCCCTCGCACACTCAAGACAGCGTTCATTGTACGCGTGCGCATGTCTCGAACTCGACTGCTACTCAAATACGCATGCGCTTTATCGCCCATTTCCAGATGCGCTCTCTCTCTTTTATTAAACGCGTCCAACTTGTAGCGAAGGATAGGATGCTAGCTGTACAGAGTGATTAGTAATTGGCGCACTCGGAGCATACTGTGCTAAACTTAACGTGTTAAGAATGACCAATTTTTTTACTGCAGTGCTGTAAGTCCTTTCTTTACAAAGATATGACCATTTTTGCGTAAAGAAAAGTGGCAACACTGCATTGAACATATGAATAGGATCGGAGAGAAAAAAAAGAGAAACGTTCAATATTTTATGATGCGAGAACTTGTCAAACTAATTTAGTACTGTCAATTTTATTAAAAACAGAAACAACAATGGAAATTCATTATTTATATTTTCATGGAAATAGAAGGAATTTTAGTTTATCCCAAGGGGAGTTTGAGAGGTTGCCAAACTTCAAATTTCTCTCAAATTTAGGTATTTTATTAAATTTTAACATTTTCAATTTCTTTGTATTAGAGATTTTGTGCAAAAAATTGAACAAATCATATTGCATTTTTTCCAGAGATTATAGTAGCACGAATTATTAACTCATTTTTGTCTTGGTTATGAAAATAATTAGCTTGTAACTTAAATGAGGGAAACTCCATAGCTTGGAAACTAACCATCAGATTTAATTTTTCTTTGCAGATTATCCTTAGTTTTAATGTGCTCTATAAAGCCCTCTATTCGGAGTGCGCCAATTACTGATCACCCTGTATATTAGTAGGTATTACATACATGGAAAAAAACTCACTACCTAAGTACTACAGTATTTTTATTTTGTTAAGAAAATAAAAATTTTAGCTATTAAGTTTTCGAAATAAAAACAGTTCTAGTACTAATAAGCTCTAAAACTGACAAGTAATTTAAAACTGTATTTTTTTAACCTGCACAACTTTTACACTGAACAAAAAATTGGGAGTATAAATTTAGACCGTAAATTTGAGTATTTCACTAAAAAAAATATCTACACTTTAAAAACGAAAATTGTTTAAAATGTGTACAAAAGTAAAATCATTGATTATTCGACATTTATAGGATATCAGACGGGAGGGGTACAAAAATAGTACTTCCTCAGTTTTGTTATCGCTTAATAAATAAATCCGAATAAACTAATTTGATTTATAAATTCCAACAAAAATATTCTACATTAACCGGATGGTGCATGCGAACTTCGAATTAACTGTCCATCCGCTTTTACTTTTACTTATAAAATAATCTTGTTTTTGTCTTTTTCCTTCTCCTACTTTTACCATATCCACATACATAATAATGAATGTATTAAAATATGGACCGGCACTGACCCAAATTCAATAAGAAACCAGTAACAAGTAATGCATTTGTAAAATTAAAATCAAGTCCAAATGAAGATTTCTCTTGATGAGATTGTGGTCATCAGCAGATATGAAATGTATTTTATTAAAAAATATATAAATTAATATCTGTATAAAAATATTTCTGGCAAATTTTTAAACAGTTTATTATATAAATGTTCAATTTACTACGTGATCTATTTTAAATTGGATGGGCAATTACTAAAATTTATTTCAACATCATAATTGTTCTAACACAGTTTTATTTGCCAAATTGATTGGAATTCAATTATTTTCCCGCATTTGAATTTAAATTCCTTTTTATTTCCATTCATTAAATTAATTCAATATTATTTATTGTGTTGTACAATCTACAAAATTATAATATACGTAAAATACGTAATAAAATATGAAAAATTATTGCTCATAGGACAAAAATATGAGTGGTGCGAGGGATTTTAGGCATAGAATAAGTGCATAGTTCACATCAGCAAATATACACTTTGAACTTCCTTTGATCTAGGTATTTATTATGCATGCAATGTACAAATTACCATTTGGAAAATGAACTGTGATGGATTAATCTGTTTGTATTTAAAAATAGAAAATAGCTATAAAAATAACTTTGCTCTTAAACGATTGTTAAATTTGACTTTTACTGTAAACTAAAAAGAAAGCTATTTTTTATATATTTATATAAATAAACTTCAATTAGTAACTGAAATAATCTTCTGTACAGGGTAGTCCATATAAACTATAATTAAACAAAATTTTGAAGAGGCTCAAATTATCATGAGTTAATTTCAGTGGATCATTTTCATTCAAGAACTGTTGTGTTAGTAATTTTTAATAAATTTCTTTAGAAACAAATTAAGAGTATTAAATTTGATGCACGTTCACTCTTTTTACGCTTACGAATCCACCACTTAACAATTTATTACGTAATTTAAGAGGGAAGTTTTAACTTTTATTACTAATTTTTTGGGATCTGTTTTATATTTACGAGATAGTTTAACTCACTAATTGTCTGATTGTGTGTGTGGTCACGTCTTTTGTTAACCTTTCTTATGTTAATATGTCTATAAGTTAGAAAGAGGTATAAATAATATTTACCTGTCGTTAAAAAACTGTCTGAACATAACTTAAGACTGTCTGTAAAGTAGTTATTTTATATGAAAAAAAAAAGTGAGAGTTGTAGAAAATATTTATTTTGATTTTTCTCCTACATATCATGCAAACTCATTGCTTTTGCATTTTTTTACTTAATTATTTTTAACATTCGTAACCAAAACGTATTAACGACTAACCTGTATATTTCTTGAAATCGCCATAAGAGTGTCGTAATGGCAAAAAAAATATTTTTTTGTAAATAACTAGAAAATTATAAAGCATGAAATTTTGCACAAAAAAAGTCACCATGTTTTCCTTTAGCCTGAATTAATCTATTTAAAAAATGTTCTTGTGTAAAAAATTGTTTAGTCAACAAGAACAACAGAATCCTCAGTCCACTCAAGAAGTTAACATACTAAATCGAATTTTTCCTTGTATTCATATTTTAAAAAAGTTTGTATGCTATAATATACAAGAGAGACGCTTGTTTAAATTTAAAATTTTTGCATTTGACCAACCGAAACTGATGTAAATTTATTCCCTTAACTTTTTAAAAATTTTGATGGTCAATTCTATAATAGGCATCAGTTAACTTTACCTGTTAGTTAACTTTTATGCGTATGTAAAGTAAAGTCTTAATAATGATGATAATCAAGGAAATTAACTAGCAGTTAAGGAAGTGCCAATTACACTACTGATCCCTCAAAGTTAAAACTGATGCTGAGAAATGAATGTTTTACTCCAAGATTTTTTTATTTAAAGATTGTATACCTACCAAGGATTAAGTCCGATATTTCAATATAAAAGTAATTTACCTGACGTAAAAGATTTTTTTTATTTTCTAAGGTTAACTTCAAAACGAATAAAAATGAAACTCCGTCAGTATTTCTTTTTATGGTTTTGCTGCTTCTTGCAAATTTGCCCTTTCCATTTTAATATTTTATACTTACACCAAACCTCGATATTTAAATATTTATAACGGTGGCGGTTTTCACAAGTTCGATTTCCGATAGAAAATTCAATTACGTTATAATTAATTCTAAATGACTTATAAATTAATTAGTAAAAAATTTTTAACGATAGAAATTTTGGTAATAACGAATTTAATAATCCTTGTTCCTTCGGTATTTTAAACAATTTCTTTATCAGTATACAATAATTTCTATATAAAAAAAACTATAAAATATGCAACAATTGTTTAAAAAGTAAAACTTCTCCCAACCATAGAAGCATACCACGCATATTATTATACCTACATATTAATACACCTTAAAACTGACGTAAAATATTATAATAGATGTACAAAACTCACAAACCGTATAACTATTTTAATTTAATCATTTTAAGGTTTATATGTCATGATGATTTTGTTTTTGTATGTGTGCAAGAACTTTCTCCAAGAATGCGCGGAAGACAAGTTATTGACCATGAACCTCTGCGAACCTGCTGCTTCAGCAAACAAATACTGTGTCAATACTGTCAATGTTAAGACTACGATATAAGAACACCAAGGAAAATGGGAAATATATATAATTTGTGGTAGAGAGCACAAAATACTAACATAGCAAATAAAATTGATGAAAACTTGAGTGATAATGTGGCAGAATTTTAACATATTTTTGTTAGTGGTTTTCCAACATTAAAATGTACAAATTATGAGGGGTTTTATTAGGAACTTGTCCTATATTTGTTGTGTTCATTTATTTTTATTTAATTTATTTATTTAATAACATTGTCGCATAAAACGTAGATATTACATGTAATTTCAGTTTACATTTTTTATTTATTATATTTCACTATAAATCAAAAAGTTCGAAGTAAATCGGGCGATTCTTAATTTATCACACCTTACACATAATTACAACTGAAATGTGAAAAGTTTTGCTCTTTGTATCCAATTATTGAACTTGAGTAGTAAGTTTCTGAAAGGGCTATACCTATATAACAGAAAGAGGGTCCATTTTAGTCATATAAAAAAAGGAATAAAAAGGAAGTGAAGGAACTGATTTACAATGATTGAAAATAGCACGAGTGGGAAGGAGAAGTAGCAGGAAATTATCAAATACAATATAAAACACTTCCTTCAAAGAAAAACCTGTGACGTTTGATTTTGACGTCATAAAGTACGAAGTAAGTGACGTGAACTAAATTGGAATGATGTTTCTATTTTTTCAGTAAATTGTATACGATGGCATGATGTCATATATAGTAATACCTGAAGTATGCCTCATCTTTTTTATAAATTTTAAAATACGTGAAGAATTTCATTTAAAAATTTATGACATTTAAGTTTAGCTAGTCAAAAAAAATCACGATTGCATAAGAAAGTATAACTACGCTAAAAGGACCTTAAACACTGTAGAATGTGAACAATATTACTTTAGATTTTTTTTCATTATCCTAATAAATAGGTAGCAGTTATATCAATTCAATCTGTTCTGAAGATTATGATATGAATCATGTTTTAATATAAAATTAGTGATATATTTTATTTAAAGACGTCAACTTATTAAAACATGCAAATATTCCTATCAAAATGACGTAGAAAGCTACTTACATGATTTATTTACTTAACATAAATATTAAGTCGAATTAAGCAATTCGTTACATATGAATACTAAATAATTTGCCAAATTTCAAAGAACAAATTGGACTACTTCTATTCCAATAGTTATATTTTTAAAACAATACGTAACTACAGGAAGGAATACTCATAATTATAGTATTTACTTGCTCGGAAGTCTACAAACTTAAAAAATATTGTCTATGATACCTACATTAATGATATCGATATAAGTTATGTAATAAACTTTAAAAGTAATAATCTCATCAGTGCTTTCTAATTGAACAAAAAAATAATCACATTTATTACAATTAATCCTGTTACATCATAAACTTAAAACAACAAAGATGTTTAGTTATCATTAAAATGAAGATATTCTGGAACTTTTCCTGGTTTCGCTTATGCTGAAAGTTTTTATGGAAAATTTTTACCGTTTTCGGTGAGTGACAACTTTCAAAATAATTGCAGTCTGTATAGTACTCGTAGCATTAATAGTAGTTAGTAGGTTTTATCAATCTGTAACTGGGCTGGCCTTATTTAGGCGAATATCTACAACTAGTTTGCAAAGATATTGAGTAATATGAGGTTCAAAAAACTGCAACTAGATTAATATTTTATAAAAAAAATATGGATAATGTTCTTCTGATTGATTAATTTTGCAAGAAGTTAATTATTATTCATTTCGAAACAATCAACAATCTCCAAAATTAATGTGTTACAATTTCTTGCTGTTGCATTAAAAAAAAGACGCACCTCAAATCTTTCATTCAGACATGGATTGTGAAAATCTTCTAAGTAGAGCATAGTTTTGGTGACCTGTCCCTTTCAATTAAGGGTTCAAAGGAAACGGTCGTTTGAGTATTTATATTTATTTACAAAGTGAATAGAAGGAAATATTTCTCCAGGAAGAATTTCAATGAAACGTGGCTTTTATATTAGTGCCAACCCCTTTTTCCTTAGAAAATAGAATGTGGGAATGGCCTAACGGAATAGTAGACCTCAACTTTAAGGTACCTATATATGGGATTATAAACTTATTCCTCCGATAGAAATATCAGATATAATATGGAAAGTATGTCTATGAAAATAAATATTGTTAAATATTTACAATAATTTGATGATAATTTTATTGAAAACTTTCGTTGAAGGAAACACAAATTCCAAAAGTTAACCAAACTTTATGTAATACTTATACGAGTAATACAGTCCTAAACCCACATGCCAATTTGCATAAATTTTTGAGGAACGGAAATGTTTTTTCTTATTTCTTTATTAGTCGGGGCGGTAAATTTTTTAACAAAGGGGGATCAGGAAAATGCAAATGTTTTCGAACATGGTTGCAATGTTCATTATATAGGTACAGACTGTACTTTGATTTTGCAACCTTTTCTTACCTCCGGAACTTTGTTAAATTGATAACATCTTATAAATAATTCCAATTTCGCAGATCCAAAATATTGCAAAAGAGTTGCAAATCTCAAATTATATTTGTCTATAATATTATTGAAGGTACTTCTCAAGTTGCAACCTCATAGTAAGTCCGGAAAATATTTTTCCTGATTTTTATTTACACTAGGTTAGTAGCGAGTGAGAGTGAAAGAGCAATGCGCTGCCTTGCCTATAGTGTAAATAAAAATCAGGAAAAATATTTTCCGGACTTGCTATGAGGTTGCAAATTGAAAAGAACTTTCAATAATAGATATTATAGACAAATATATTTTGAGATTTGCAACTCTTTTGCAATATTTGGGATATGCGAAATTGAAATTGAAATTATTTACATGGTGTTATCAATTTAACGAAGTTCCGGAGGTATGAAAAGGTTGCAAATTCAAAGTACAGTCTGTATCTGTGTAACGAACATTTGCAACCATGTTCGAAAACTTTTGCATTTTGTTGACCCCCCTCTGTTAAATAATTCACCGCCCTGAGTAATAAAGAAATAAAAAAAAATATTTCCGTTTCTCAAAAATTTATGCAAATTGGCATGTGGGTTCAGGACTGTATTATAAGTATGTATAACATAAAGTTTGCATAACTTTTGGAATTTTGTACGAAAAACTACAACAAAATTTGCTAACTATTTAATAAAAATCTAGGTTCCGTTTAGCAAAAAAGGTTGCAAACTCAAAGGAAGATCTGTAATAAGCCATTTAACATTTGTCCAAGTTTGCATAACTTTTGCAATTTTGTACAAAAAGCTATTGCAAATTGTTGTTTTTTCAATTTTTGACAATGTTCCAGTCATCCGAACGGGTTGCAAATTTAGATTTAATATTATTTTAGCGTTTTCAAATTTTTGTCCAAGTTTCAAAATTTTTGGAATTTTGTTTACCTTTTTTGCTTGAATGACTGGCCTATATAGACCACGAACAGTTTTACAATATTTACAAGCACATCATCACAAATATTTCTGCGTAGAATTCAAACAAATATTGACTAAAATTACACTGAAATCTGAATAAAAAGTTCGAAACTGTTGTTAAAAATAAATTGTTAGTTTATACAATAATAATTTATTAATTTTAATAAAAGTTGAGGCAACAATAACTTAAATTTATATAAAAGGAAAACTTGTACCTTAAGAATTTCTAAATTGAAATATCACACTAATGAAAAATAATTCAATCGTTATTTTAACATTTTCTTATGATCAAACCATTCAGTTTTTTAGTAAATATTTTTTAGATGTTTTATAAAAAAAAGTACTTACTAAAAGTTTATTTTTGTAAAAACGAGATAATGTAAGAGAACATTTCAAAATAACATAAAATGCGCAACTTTCTTATACGAAGGAATACAACTTTTTTTCATTTTCTATTTATATAGAATCAAAACTAACAAATCTATAGTTTGGACTGGAAAAACCAAGATAATTACCCAGATATTTTAAAATTTTCAGTTATAATACGACAAGTAGTCAATGTTATGCCGATTATTTTTGTCGTGGTTTTACGAATGTCAACTGCGCTGGCATATGAATTTGACGAGTGCTTGCACGAGTCGAATTCTAAAGCGCAGTTGACATGAGTGAAACCACCACAAAAATGATCTGCGTAACATTGACTACGAGTCGTATTTGGAGGACTATTTAATGAATCAAATACCTCAAACCCGTTTTATGCAAATTAAATAATTTATCAATCGAGCCATTCATGATTGTTACTGTAAGAACAACTAATAATATTCAGTAAGTGTCATAAGTGTCAAAAAACGTCCCACACAATCATTTATTTAAAATTATCACCAAAAGGACTAGTACAATTATCGATCTAATTTGTACTAAAGCGTAGTTTACACGAGCAAGTAAACTATCGCAAGTTAATGTCTGAGAGCAACTTCCAAATAATTTGCGTAGTGTAAACACTGCCCGAGAGTTCTCTCAGCAAGTCGCAAAACTTGAGGCAAGTGCTTGCGGCAATAATCACTTGCACGTCTAAACAAATTGGGAGAGCGCTCTAGCAAGTTACAATTTTTTTCGATTTTACTGAAAGTTGTGTGCAAGTTGCAGCGACACGCTCGAATATTTTATACATTTTTATCAATTAACAGCTTATATTCATTAATATAGCTATTATTATGTATCAAGTATTTCAAGAGTTTTTGGGGACGAATTGTGAGAAGTCCCCAAAAACTATTTGCGTACGTGTTGCATACAACTTTTTTTTGCATGAGGTCTGCAAATCCCCAAATTAATTTAAAAATTTGTTTAAATATGTACATACAGACTCGTACATAATACTAGCCCAGTCAAATTAGATCAAAAATTACCTAATAACTACAAAATTGACAGGATGGCCACATTTTTGAGAGCAAGTCGAGGGTCATTGATAAAGCTCTGAACCGCAAGAATCTAACAAAATTTGCTTGTGTGTCACGTGATAAGGATGATTTTTTATATCTTGGTCTCTACTGGTTGGATTTTAATGTAGTTTTTTAAATTTATTTGGATCTTCACTTATTAACTCTTTTAATAACATCGAAGCTCCAAGAGTAGGCCTTCTGGCTATCTATTCTTTGACCCCTATCCTTTTTCTATCCTCTCTTCGCTCTTTTTGTGCAATGAGAACAGCAGCTCTCTTTCTACGACGTGACATTTCACACTTGAATATACCTACTCTACCGTGTAAATGCGCATGCAATCACTTGCTGCAAGTTATGTCTAGAGAGCACTTGCTGAGAGAAATTGCCTTGACAACTTGCTTATATGTAAACACTAGCGCAAGTTACTCTCACAAGTTCTATCGCAAGTTACTATCCCGTGTAAACTACGCTTAATACAATTACCGCTGCAATTTTTTTGTAACCATGGAAATGACTAAAATTAAGTTTTTTCATTCGTTTATGAACATTAAATGACAGATGAATTAAATAGTCATTAAATATTTAATTTAAGTAATTATTTTAATTAATAAATTACTTTAATTATTTGCTACTTCGCTTCGAACAAATTTTCTTTAGAAGCATAATGTTTCAAATATTTAAATACCTTCCATCTACTGAGTTTTATCTAAAATTAATAAGAATGCACTTTACAGCCATCAACTCATACCAGAACCAGAATAATTAAGATATTATCGATAATTTTTCCAAAACCATTGTAAACATGAATCTTTCCATAATATCTTCCAATAATTTCCTAAATTTGTTTCAGGTAGCATTTTTGCTAGCCTTTACATGTGTAACGGTGACGACCAGAAGAACACAAGCCGCTGCCATCGAAGCTCCACTAGATTTAATTACACTAGACGATCTTTCACCATCAGACCGAAAACACCTAGAATATTTAGAACAGCATTTCGGTAGACCGAAAAGATCTGGATCTGGTGACATCCTCAATAGCATAAAATCGGTTATTGGACAGGGAATCAAGAGCAAACTTGGACAAATTGCTAAGAGTTCTGCATCGGCTTCTGGACATTTTAGCAGTTCGAGTAGTGGTCATGGACATGGACATAGTTACCATCATCACCATGATGTTCCAGAGGTAGGCAGTTGAAGGACAATAAGTCACTTTTACTATAGCATGTCTTTTCTACGACTTTTTTTATTGTGTGATAAGTTTGACATTGATTAAAAAGAATTTCTATTGAAATAAGAATAGTTTACATGACTTTAATTGTATAAACGGCTCAATTAAACCCTTCAAGTGAGCGTAACTAAATTTCAAAACAGCGGACAAGTTACGTTCCATATAATTTACTCGGTTAAAGAATTGATGTAAAAACTGAATCTGACATTTCATGGGCTGGTGATGACGAACAGAATACACGTTTCACTTTTTGTTTATCATTTACGTCTAGCTTACATTTGTTGTGATTAGGGAATCTAATTTTAGATGACCACAATTGAAGTAATAGATAAAAAACGTGCCTAAACTGGGAGTTCCTAGATTTCTTTTGGTGTAATGTGATCTATTTTTATTTTGATGGTCAACTGATTGTGAAATGAAAGTATTTATCTATAAGACTGAAAATATTGACGAAAGTTGTTTATTAGTACATTTTTGGAAATCTTATAATTAAAGAATAAAGTAAGATTGTATGCTAAATTTCAAAAGTAAATATTTATTCAGTATGAAGTTATAAATTTTTATCTGAACGACTGAAACTGGAAAAATTTTGAAAAAGGAACGAAATACTAAAAATCTAATAATTTTAGGCATACCAATTCTCATATAATTTCATACTAAAAATTAATAAAGATGTGTTGCAGCTAAAATAACGTAACAGCAAAAACCATCTTTTTATCAGTTTCCATTTACTACGAGCCCTAACAACTAAATGTTCGGACAAAAGTAAATTTGATTGTCTTTTTTCCATACGCCCAAAAGTTATCTACATTAACTTCCATAATATTGATGGTTTTTTCTGTTATAATGCCAACATTTAGTTATATAAAAACATAAATTTCGTAAAAATCCGCTCGGCGGTTCCAAAACTATGGTACTTTAACCCAGCAGGATGGGAAAATTGTAGAAACAAAGAATTATAATTTTTAAAACGTTGGATCTAGTAGTCGGATTTTGATGAAATTTACTTTATTGCAAAGCTGGATGTTGGTTTTCTTTAACAAAAAAGTTACACAAGTTTTTGTTTGGTAATTTTAGGCATTTATCGGAGCTTCAAAGTTGCACCTTTAAAAATGATAAAAATTTTTAGTAACTGTTTTAAAGAATCACAGTTTTGAAACCGCTGGTTGGATTTGTGTCAAAAAACATTTAAATCAAAGCTCAATAATCGTTCTATATTGATAAAATCCTGAAATGTTAATATGATTTTTTTGCATTTTTTTCGAGTTCCACAGTTCACTTTTCAAAAAACGTGTTTTTGAGGGTGCTACCTCATTAAAATAATCATAGTTTTGGAACCACTAGTTGGATTTTGGTAAAATTTACTTTATTGCAAAGCTGGATGTTGGTTTTATGTACAAAAAAATCCTCAAGTCTTTTTTTGGTGATTTTAGGCATATTTCGTAACTTTAAAATTGTACTTGAAAAATGTGACGTAATTTTCTAACGACTATTTTTAAAAAATCACAGTTTTGGAACTTGGGGAAAACGACATAAAGGTGCTTTCATGACCCTCATCCAGTCCGGACTTAAATGTCATTGAAACTTCTTTGGCATAAAATTAAACGTATTCTACGCAATAATCCACCAAGAACAATTGGGAACGTAAAGACCAAAATAGAAGAAATTTGGGACAGTTTCACGCCAGAATTGTACCAAAATTTGATAAATACGTCTGCTAGAATACAGGCAGCTACTAAAGCGAAAGGAGACGTAACCTCTTATTAATGGTCCTAAATTAAAAACTATCCCAACATTTAGTTGCAAATTCATTTTGTAAAGTTTGCTAATTATTAAGATTAAAATATTGTTAAATCCAATAAATAATTTTCTTCAATGCATAATATTGTTATTAATAATAATAATAATAATTTATTTAGAAAGAATTTAGAAGGAAAATACGTTACAGGATGCTACATGATAATCAAATCCTTTCCAAAAAGGCAAAGGTGTCAGCATAGCTGATTTACAACCTTTCCTAAAACTAGTACATACATACGACAATAACAATGACAATAATGGTACAAAAAGTAATTACGGGTTTATTTTATCGTATTGTTAGGTGTTTACTAATTATTTGCGTAAAATTTGCCAGTTCTCCTTTCATACTACAAAAATTTACTTTTGTCCGAACATTTAGTTGTTAGGGCTCGTATAAGGTTAGGCAAGTTTAACAATCTGAAAATAACTCCTGAAAATTTTGCAGATCCTGAACGTAACAAACAAAATTTGTTTTTATCTAAAATATATTCCTTCTACCAAAGAGAGGAAATCTTGGTGAGGTTCACTAGAAAAGAGAAAATAGTAATGAATGATAAATGCAGCAAAAGTGAAACAAATATTGAAATTTGTGAAAAGCTACAAAAGTTATACATTAAATTGGTCATTTTTCATAGCCAAAATGTATATAAATTTGCCAATGATGAAACGAAACTACGATATTAAATCCCTAAGCCTCAAATAAGAAATTTAAGCTATATTGATACAGTATCAACTGAAATGTCATATTAAATATTAACAATTTATCATATTCGTCATAAAAAATCTAATATCACACACATTGTTGCATAAATCTCCAATAAACATAAACTTCTCCCTCATTCTCCCTATATCCTTGTTACACAGAGTGCAAATTTCAACCTGTTGCCATAAATCTGTTCAATATACGATAGCCCATTACACCATGATATTTTAGTACCTATACACATATATTATTATTTTTCAGACCTATGACCACAAGTCCTTTGACTTTTGGTCTCTAAAGAAATCTATCCTTAACACGCTTCTTCAAGCAGTTAAAGCCATAAAAGGTGGTGTGATAGCCATAAAAGGACAACTAATAAAAGGTGGTGGCCACCTCATCTCTGCCAAAGGAAAGCTTATAAGTGCCAAAGGAGAAGCCATTACTAACTTAGGGAAAAATATAGCATCTTCTGCTGTGTTGAGTCCGTATCATGGACATTCAGCTTCAGGACATGCAGGTGAGATAATTTAGTCGGTATATGTTACAATGTTCCAGGCAATAGAGTTGTTATTTTTATGGTCAATAAGCTACAAAGTAAATAATTAATGAAGGTGGGTTATATCTTCATCTTAGTTTTACTGAAAATAGATACCTAATCAATTTTAGTAAAACCAATAAATAATCTAAATAATGTAGTTTGATAAAGGAAACAATCTCTATTTTATTATGTACGTGATTATTTTGTTAAAAATTAATCAGGCTTAAATTGAAGAGGAATTATTTTCTATAAGCGTTAAAACTATAATTAAATACCTTGCGCGCGTATACGTACCGTACCTACTATCTATATCCTTTGATAAAATACATGAAACTCGTAAAATTTAAACCGGATTTTGTATAATTTTATAGGAAATAGCGGTTTATGTGGTAGAGCAATTGCTAGAGTTTAGTTTTAAGTATTTCAATAGACGTAATCGTGGGTCGAGATATGCGTTTATCTTCTTGGATACAATGTAAAGTGCAAACATCTGTCGCTTAATGTGAACTTAGTCGGTTTATTGGATTATTATAAAAGGTTTAAAGTAGGTTTTAATTAAAAATGTTTTAAAAGCAAAGCAATGTGTTTTTATTTTAAAAAAGGCGAAAGTGCTTTTTCCGCACGGACATCAATTCCAAAAAATATTTTTATCAAAATCAGATGGCACCTAATAACATATTTAGCGATCGCTACTTTTCAATTTTTAGATAATCTTCGTCGTTCCTACTGATTTCAAAAATATCGTTTCTGTTCCGGAATTTGAAAACTTTTTTTGTGCTGAAGTGATTCTTAATGGTCTATATTGCGTAATAGTGTTTGGTATATCATCAGTTTAAAGATTTTATATCTAGAAAAAGCTACCGTTTATTTCATGAACAGAAAAGTGTTGCAATTGTTTTTTACAGAAATTTATAATTAAATACTATAATCTACAAAAATTTGTATTAATTTGTATGTTCGTGTTAAAATATCTGATGTGTCCAGCACATGACTTTCATACAATTACGAAATATTAAAAAACCGAAAAAATGTGATAATATGCAATATTTTTTCCTTCATTTTAAGCAGAAGTAGTCGAAATATTGAACTGTTCTAAATTCATTCATGCTGCTGACAGTTTCGCTCATCTACGAAAGCATTTTCAGAGCATCTGAATAAATATGAATAATAAACATTAGAACTTTCTCAAAAACTTTACAGACTCAAACTACAAAATAACAGTGACAATTTTTGAACACACCAAAAAATTTGGTTATAGACAATTACAGAGTTTCACAATTTTTGGAAAACAACTTATCAAAGAATTTGTTGAAAATCGCTTCTACAGGGAGGTGAAGGTTAAACGTTATTAATTTTGGGAAGTGATGGAGCGTCAAAAAAAAAGTAGACTTTTATTAAAAAACTTTTCTCAAAAATGTTTTTAACAAAGATACAGGGTGTCAAAGTTTAAATAAAAACGCGTTTTCTTAACATAACTTCTAAACCACTTGATCGATTTTCACTAAATTTTGCACACAGAGTAGTGTAGTACATTTCTAGGTAATGATGGAGTTTATTTATAAAATAATCTCCAGTGGCGTAGATACTGGGGGACCATTCCACGTTTTCCCTCCAATTTTCGACGCCACTCGATATATTGCGAAGACAATTTAATTTTTGGATTTTCTGTTTAATTTAGAGAAAATAGTTACTCTTGAAAATTTTTAAATTAAGGTTTCGTTTTTGAGATATTTGAGTTTGAAGGTTTGGAAACACAACATCAAATGCTGTGCTGAATTAAAGAAAATTTCGGGTAGGCCTGGAAAATCCGGAAAATCGCCATCAAGTCTTGGCAGCGATTAATTCCGTGGCTAAAAGAGCTCGAAAATGTATCGAAGCGTATTTTGACAACTTACTCAAATTGTTTTTTAGTTCAGAGCAATATTTGAGGTTATGTTTTCAAACCGTCAAACTCAAATATCTTAAAACGAAGCATTAAATTAAATTTTTTCAAGAGTAACTATTTTCTCTAAATTGAACAGACAAATCAAGAATTGAATTTTCTTCGCAATATATCCAATGGCGTCAAAGATTGGAGGGGAAAAGTGGAACGGTCCCCCAGTATCTACGCTACTGGAGAAGTTTTTTATAAATGAACCCCATCATTATTTAGAAATGTACTACAGTATTCTGTGTGTGAAATTTAATGGAAATCGATCGAATGGTTTAGAAGTTATGTTAAGAAAACGAGTTTTTTAAACTTTGACACCCTGTATCTTAGTTATAAAACATTTTTGAGCAAAGTTTTTTCATAAAAGTCTACTTTTTTCTTGATGCTCTATCACCTCCCAAAATTAATGACGTTTAACCTGGACCACCCTGTATAAGTTACCGTTCTTTTGGTTATGGACACTTCTTGGACTAAATATAACTGCAGTTATTTTATTATTAAATAACGCAACCTTGTCGCATAGTTTATTTATAATAATGTTTTTTTGTTCAGTTACATGCACGTTATGATTATAATTGTATCTTCTCACAGAATGGAATAAAACCAGAATCATTGTCACGAGATGATACATGACTGCACTCACTCTCACTAATAAATTTAATTTTTACTCTCTTATACAAAATAAGAAAGTATAATAGCAATCGTGAATTTTTACGCGAGAACACCCTGTATGAAATGATTGATGTGGTACATAACTGTAATATTTTTAAATGTCCCTACTGAAAAATACCCGATTTAAAAACATAGATATAATCTAATTGATTTCTATTTAAATTTTCGAAAGAGTTAACTATAATTATAATTTAAACAAACAATAGACGCAACTATCAATTTGTTTTCACGAGGACTCTCTTTTTGGTTTTCAAAATAATGTACTTCTATCGATTTTGTTACATAAGTACAAATGTAGGTACTCTATGATCACAGAATCATGGGCAACATTTTCTTATAATTATTCCAAATAAAATTATTTAAATAGAAATTTTCTGTTTTCTGGTGAATTATTTCAAGATGTGCCAAATTTCAGAAGTATTTTGTAACTATAAGTACTTTAAGTTCTTAAGGAAATATTTCATACACTTTTAAAACTAATGCTTAATATTGAAAACTTTCTATAAGAAGTAAATCTCTGTACACATATTTTTTGGTTACTTTTGTGAAATTCCTCACTCCCTTTAGTCTAGACGATTTACAGTCGGTGTTTATTCTCCGGCTTCATTAGATTAATTACTAACCTTTATCATATAATATTATTCTGTGCATGTACATAAAATTCATTATTCACAATTTGTATGCGAAAATAAATTGAACATAGGTATCACATAATTGCTCTTCTTGAATGTAAATCTAATCCGAAACATGGATTCTATAGAATTTCAAATCAGTTGCAACAGTCCATAAATCATGTGGGTACTTTTTCTATTAAAAATATGTTTAAATGTAGCTACCAGTTTTATTTACATAATGGACCTAAAAACCTTTGTGTCTATAAGTAATTTATAATTTATATCTGTGAAAGTTATTTTTAATTATTTATTTAGAAAAAATATATTGTTGTTTCACAACTTGGAAAAGAAGAAAAGATTTATTGATTTATCAATTACGTTATAAATCTATTGCATTTATATGAGTACTTTTACAACTAAGTGCCAAATCCATATAATTATAATAGGGACTTTGCATGATTTTCAAAATAATTTTTTTTGAAAAGCTGATACCAAATTATCACTATCAATATTTTCGAAAAAAATTTTTGGTCCATACTTTTCAAGTAAATAAATAAAAAGCATTGCAAAATTTTAAATTTCCACGCATTGCCCGGAAACGCCCGAATCGACCCAAAAGACTGCTGACGTCACGAATCTAGTTCCACAGTGCAGCACGTCGCATTTTGACTTATTTCGAAAAATGTCAAACGCATAAAAAATATCTAGACATGCCAATGTCAACTAGATTCGTGACGTCACACAGGACTCTCCGATCTCAAAGCGTTTTCGGGCGGCAATAATATAAACTGCTGGTCAATTGAAACGTACCAAGCGAATTTTTAGGTTGAATTTAAAGTCAAATATTTTGAAAAATAGGAAAGATATCAACATGCGGTTTTCAGGATTTCAGAGATAATTTAATGGAGAAAACGATAGTGTTACCCGATTTTTTTACTTTGAAGTACATTACTATCTACAGGGTATGAAAGAAAGACTTCTTTTTTTTTTAAATTTTATAACTATCGTGATTCCACAAAAAAAAATGTTAAATTTTTTAATGTAGATTTTTTTTAGTCCTTACTTAATGGGAAAACAACCTGTTTCTCAAAATTTTGATATCCCTGTTATTTTATAAGATACCGAATTTTTGCTGAAAATGTGATTTTTTCTTTGTTTTTTGTCGTTCGGCCGTATTGTGTTTTGTAAGAACCAATCTCTGTAGTTGAATTTAATACCTTATGAATGGCTTTCTTATAAAAAGTACACTTTTTGTACTTTCATTAATTTATTGGTAACCAGTGGCTTATCAAAAATCGGTACACGTTCCCGAATTGGTAAATTTTTTAATTCATTTTTTGAGGCTATTTTCTTAATAGAATACAATGGAATTTAGTTAGTTTATGTTCACCATTGGTTTAAGTGACTTATATCCTCGAAACGGGTTTTTCACTTTTTCAAAAATTTGCTCATATTCGTGTACACCGGGTGGCTACGAAATCGTTTTACAACCCCCACCATTTTGTTACATTTAACTGTATTAATTTGAAATTTGGCATGGTTTGATTGTTGAAAGGAATAATCATTTTGACGTTTAACAATCTGATGACACTTACGGTTTCACCGGAAGGACCATCTACTAACTTTCAATTTTTTTAAAAACAACCCTGTATATATTTTTTTCCGTAAGAATTAGATTCTACTTAAAATTACCTTTTTATCGACATATCACATGATGACATTTGCTTTTAAAATGGCAGCATAATTATTATTGCAAAAACCTGTTCAACAATATTAAATTTAATAAAAAATTCGGTATCTTATAAAATAAAAGGGATATAAAAATTTTGAGAAATTGGTTTTTTCCTCATTAACCAGGGACTAAAAAAATCGACATCAAAAAAATATAAAAAAAATTTTGTGGAATTCCGGTAGGTATAAAGTTTGAGAAAAAAAAGACGACTTTCTTTCATACCCTGTAGATAGTAACGTACTTCAAAGTAAAAAAATCGGGTCACACTATTGCTTTCGCAATAAAATTATCTCTTGAATCCTGAAAACCTCATGTTGATATTTTTTCTCCTTTTCAAAATATTTGACTTTAAATTCAACCTAAAAATTCGCTTGGTACGTTTCAATTGGCCAGCAGTTTATTTGAATTACCGTCAATTTATAATCGTTTTTTTATGTACAAATATTAAGTAAAAAAAAATATTTTTGCATAGAGTATTATTAATATAGTGGTTTTATATTTCTAACAGAAAAAAACGGGATTTTAAAAAAATGCAACATCCCTATTATTGCAGATGATGCAATATGAGACTTACAATTAACTGCCAATAAATTCAAATAAACAATGTGTGAAATTAAGTTTCTAAAGAGTATCTTCGTTTGTATGGAAAATTTGCGATATTTACGGTATTATAAACATTTTCCTTGAAGTTGTTAATTATTACGTATATTTATAATAAAGTGGCTAGGTTGTTGAAATACTATTTTTGTGTAGATATAGACTACAGTTCTCATGGACATTATGAGCACCCTAGTGCACCCAGCGGTCCTGCTGCCGACGTTTACCACGGTTCTCCTTCAGCTCCAGGTGCAGAGTACAACGTTCCTGACTATCATCATTCCGGTACGTAACTTTTTTAAATCTTAAACTTTTGTGCGAAAAAGTTTTCTACCATCATGCAGCGATTCTTAATATTATAAATATTTTTAGTTTTCTTGTTTTATGTAAATTAAGATTAACCCGAAGAAACAAACATCAGTATATTGTTGAAAGTTTTGAATTTTAATTAGTTGTTTTTATAGAAACTCTAAATAATATTTTCGTATTTTTCTTTTCGTGAGTACACACGTCACAACTTTGTTCAAATTATTTCCTCTATAAATATTCTTTGTGAAATTGTAAGGTTATACGAGTATTTCAAGTTTCACTTAGCCTGAATATAAAATTCCCTTAGCTTCCTTAGCTATTGAAAAAGATATCATGTATATATTCATATCATTATGTAATATGAGTAATATGTCCATAGTGCTTCTAAGTGGTGTGTACCTACACAGTGTGAACTTATTTTTGCCTTCATGTATTTAAAAATAGACCTTTTTGTGTTAACTTTTGTACTAGACTTTTACCCTAATAGCAAAAATAAAAACTTTGTAACACTTTTGTAAATATAAGATGAAACTAAAAAAAGTTCATCTTGGATTATTAAGCTAAATAATATTTAGGTATACTGCCAAAATAGACCAGCTGATTCTACGTTCAAAAATAATGCAAAAAGCTTCAATAAATATAGGTTGAAAAATGCTTCCTAAGGAGGCTACAGCCCCTCGAAAGAGGGACCCCAAAGAGGAGTTTTCTGTAATATCTTTGCAACTGTTTGAGGTAGATTCATAAAATTTGGTGAGTTTGAAGCTTTTATAATTTGCCACATATATCTTTTTCCAATTTTCAGAAATTTTGCCAGGGGCGTTACATACAGGGTGGGTGCTGGGTACATTATGCCCCATATTTTTTGTGTGGATAATTTTTAAATTTTTTATATCAAATTTTGATACTTGGTTTATTTTTACACAAAAAAAGTAATCTCAGTCGATCTTTGTATCTTAAACCGTTTTCGAGTAAAATCATTTTGAAAAAATCATGTCCATAAAAAATACACTAATAAAAATAATCACAAAACTAAAATTTATCAAAAGTAGACAATAGATTCAAATTTATAACTATTTATTACTTCGTTTAGCATTTCTTCGTCAAATATTAATAATAAAAACAAAATATCAAAATTAAACATTTTTTTTCAATTTTGTGATTATTTTTATTAGTGTAGTTTTTATGGACGTGACTTCTTCAAAACGATTTTACTCGAAAACGGTTCAAGATTCAAAGATCGACTGAGACGACCTTTTTGTGTAAAAATAAACGAAGTTTCATAATTTGATATAAATAATTTTAAAATTATCCACACAAAAAATATGGGGCATAATTTATCCAGCACCCACCCTGTAAGTGACGCCCCAGGCAAAATTTCTGAAAATTGGAAAAAGAAATATGTGGCAAATTATACAAGCTTCAAACTCACCAAATTTCATGAATCTACTTCCAACAATTGCAGAGATATTACAGAAAACTCTTCTTTGGGGCCCCCTTTCGGGGGGTTGTAGCTCCCTTAGAAAGCATATTTCAACCTATATTTATTAAAACTTTTTGCATTATTTTTGAACGTAGAATCAACTGGTTCATTTTGGCAGGTTCATTTTGGGACACCCTGTATACAAATTTCATTAAATAGTTTTAGATTTAAACATAATTATATTACTGTTACAATGAAACCGTTCAATTTCCCATTTACGATTTTTCCATTATTTCCTATTTCAGCTACATTATAGATGTAGGTGTCCTATAAAGAATATCAAATAAATAGAGTAGAAGCTACTGTATATAAGAATGTTTTATGTAACATTTTAAATAAACACAATGTTTAGTATCCTACGTGTTAAAAATGTTCATCAGTCTTCAGTTCAGATATTGGAATATTGGAATAAGGAAACAATTTGAAACTATAGCTTCCTTTAGAAACGTATTTCACAAAAGTAAAATTATTGCTAAAAAAATGCACCGAAAGAAATCCTCTTAATAGAAAATACAAAATATATAAATATAATTTTGGAATATAAAATTTTCGTTACCTACTATAATTATAATAGTTTCTTGAAAAGAAAAAAACGTACTTTAGCTTATAACTTTTTTATCAAAATGAGTTTTCATTCCAAGTTTCATTAGTATTTTTATCCTTTTTCTCAGTGTAAGAACATGTTCTTAGTATTCTTTTTCATTTTATTTGATGTCTGCATCGTGCCAATATTTCAACTTTTAACTAGCTGCTTTGAACAAACTAGAAATACTTAAACTACAACGAATTAATATTGATGTACAGTGTATGCAGTCGACCAGGAAATTGGACAAGTTTTATAATTTTACCACTCGCGGCCTGCAAAAGATGGTTTATTATATTTAAGATGACAGTTGTAGCAGAGCAAAAGAAATCAGTTCGAATATTTCTTGAAACTTTTAATAACCTTACAAATAAAGCAACCACGGGATTGTACAATTTCAGCGACACTGCAATTCGCAAAAATGAAGCTAATTAAAAATAAATAATATATCTATTAGTATGTAACAGTAATATAATGGTAATTTCGGAAATTTTTAAACCTGACTAAAAATTCTCATTGCAAAAAAATATATTTAATCATTCCACAAATGAATAATGAATAAATTTTGAAAACTAAATACATCTTCTGGAATAGAACTAGATATAGTAAATACTAGAGAATCTAATTTTCCTCCAGATTCAGCATATTTCAAAATATTCAAATTCAGTGACCTTTAACACACCAAAAATTAAGAAATTTAATTACAAGAGCATATAATCTCTATGAACTGTAATCCACTAGAGCGATGAAAGTGCGTATGTTTTATGTTCCTTCTGGATCAGATTAACACCACCCTTATACCTACTTACTTGCATTCCTTAGCCTTTAGCCTTTAGCCTTTAGCCTTCCGTTATGTATACTTACTGATGGTAGATTAACTTCAAAAATAATTAGATAGCTCGGTTTAAGTCTGTATTGTATGTGGAATATAATAAGTTACTAACTTTGCAATGTTCTGAAGATTATTATATTAACATTTTTAAAACAAAAATTTTAAAGAAGAATTTATAGCCACTTTATATACGTACGACCTACGACTACGATGCATGATTAGATTTAAAATAGATTGAGTTGAGTGAACATATTATTATCTTATCGGTAATTCTCGCGTTTAGTCAAGGACTTAAGTATGTAAGTGATAACTTATTTGAGCTGTTATAATTAAGAAAAAATTTATAGCTGGCTGATATCTACTAGCATGAGCCTCCGTGGCGCAATTGGATAGCGCGTTCGGCTGTTAACCGAAAGGTTGGTGGTTCGAGCCCACCCGGGGGCGATATTTTTGGGAAAATAAAAAAAGTATAGAAAATTTAATTTCAATAACTAATCTTATCAATTTAAATAAGTACCTATAGGCATAATTATGAAGATGTTGATGCCTGGATACATAAAACACCATTTTATGTTTTTATATTTTTAAATTCCTTAAGATACAGTGTGTTCCATGTTTGATATTGCAAGAGGCAAGAGGTGTGATTAACAAAAAAATATTTGAATATTTGTGACTTTTGTTGAAGTAGGTAACTAATTTAGATCTAAAAATTTTCCTTACAACATTGTTGTTGAAAGTTAAAAATGATCGTAATTCTCTCTTGAGCCATGTTTAGAATCAGATCTGACTGAATTTTCAGAGGTTCTGTGGAAAGCAGAATTTTTTATCAAGAATAACTAAATCTCGTAAAATGCATATTAAAAAAGTTTTTCGTCCACCTAGTGCGCCGGTCTTCCATATCTCCTTTATTATTAATGCTATACCAAAAAAATTTCAAGAACAAATATACTTTATTTCTGAATGTGCATAACTTAAAAATATTTTCCACTATACAGAGCATTCAGTTTTTGCTGGGCGCACACCAACTTTCTTATTTTAAATGGAACACCCTATATATTTTTATTTTTGGATTCCCCGTTTAATTCAAAGTACAAAAGTATTAAGGTTGTATGTACCTAAAACTAATGGTTTTCCATTTTTTTGGATTTTTTCAAAAATTTTCAAGGATATGGACTTTTACAAAAATATTAATATCTTAACAAATGCACAGTCTTTTCGAAAAACCAAAGTTAAAATGATAAAAGCGAAGTCCAGGGAACATTTTGATGTATTTTTTATGCAAATAGCTTATACAGGGTGCTTGTAATTTATGCGTAAATATTACATATTTCAAACAGTGATAACTTTATTTTTTCAAATGGAACCCCCTGTATATTTTTATACTACGTTATAGAGAATTAGATTTTCTATCATTTTTATTAAGGGTTCCTTATACCTAAACTTAATATGTAACCGCATCCGTGGACACACTGTATGTAGGTATAAAATAATAGTGTGCAAAAATCATCTTCATCATTAAGACGAGGTATAGTTTATACCACATTCCAGAATTAGCGATTCTTTACACAAACCGAGAAGACTAGTAATTATTACAAATACTCAATTCTACCTTTGCGGTTAAAGTGCTATTTTATCTACTAATTTGAGTTGATAAAAACACATTTTAACATTTGCTATAGAAAAAAATGTTAAGTGATATAATACTTTACTTTTTTTAAAGAAACTTTCTTCAATCAAATTTTAAGCTATTTATTTTTAAAATTAGGACTCAAAATATCTGTTTAATAATTCCAAAGGTCGAAATGTAAATTCCTGGATAAAAATCATGATGGTTAGTTGCAGAAGTTTAGGGAAGATGTTCAGGCTATGTAACAAATTTGAATATTTTACAGTTTTCTTTTTCCAAACCTTTGAAAAAAATTTGCAAATCTACTGAACATGAGCTTTAACCGAACAATGTTCATATGAAAAACCCATGTTTGAAAATTTCAATAAATCTATTTTCCCAAGAATTTAATTTTAAAACCAAAGCTAGCTTTTTTTACCTCTAAGTACATCACATACTTGGAAAATTTCAATAAATTATTTTAAATGTGATTGATTACTGGTCACTTTTAACCGCATATATCTTTGAAAATTCAACACAACTAAATTACAAACAAATTTACAAATAATTTTCCAAATACTCCTGAAAGATTTCTAATTGTTTCGGAATTTTCCATACAAATATCTATTATTATGTTTTTGATAATTTTACACATCAACAATGGTTTCGACAAAACGCCTTCAATTAAAACTAAAAGAACAAATTAGCTAACCGGCTAATTTTTCCATGGGTTAAAAATTTTTCGTACAATAACTCTTGCTAAATAATAATAACCAAATGTTTCCGTATAATTTCTATTTTGTAATAATTTATACAGTGTTTAGTGGCATCAAGTGTGTCATTGAAAGCATATCTTTAAATTGTTCTGTTTCGGTGTACGAGCACATTGTCAACTATTTATAATAGTTGTGCACATGGCTTTCTTACATGCTTTTATAATAAATATAATTAGAATTTTAAACTATTATACATATTTACAAACAATTCACTTACGATGTAACGTATGATTGATTCAATTTATTATTATTAGGTATTCGGTATAGAGAATCAAAATTATTGGAAAGTAATCCAATATATCCGACTTTCGTTTTTATTTGAATCTTCATATTGGTGAAGGCTAATGGAGCCTCCCAAGAAACGATGAGAAAGTTTGAACCTGAACCACACAACCTTCATACAGATACTGGTTTCAATTTCTCTGGTTGATTTTGTCTAGTTGAAAAATCCTTTTGCAATTTATAATTTTATCTTACCATTCAATTATTAATACTGATGTTTCTTTCACGATAAACAATAGGCAAGTAAAGCTAACAACGTAAATAAAAATAAAATTAACGGACAATATTGTATTATTTATATATTTATATCAATAACTTTAATTGTTGAATTGTTGTGGTATCAATTATGTTATTGTTTTATTATATGTATACTGACTTGTTTTTACTTTTAAAGACGACAAAGAACCACATGGAGGACATGGCGGTATACTAATACTGAAGAAAATCCCACACACTGGACATGACATACACACCAGCTCAGCAGCTGAAGAACATAAAATACCTGACTTTAAACCCTTGGAACATTCTGGACCTAGTTTTGGTACCATTTTTAGTAAATTGTTTGCAGCTTCTTCCTCTTCAAATCCACATGAACCTAGTCTGTTTGGACACGAATCGCACCACGAATCTCACCATGATTCTCACCATCATGCTCCCTCACATTCCTCAGTGGGGTACCATGCACCTGAAACTGCACCTGGTTCAACTTCTTCTAGTCATTTAGTGCATGATGTACCGCCTTCGCCCTCACATAGTACCCACTGGAATGCAGATAACCTTCCTTCGACTGGCTTTGAAAGCAGTCATACTCCAACAGGTTCCGATGTAGGAAGTAGTGTTCCTACAAAGTTTGGTGACAGTTTTGGTGGTACTTACCTTCCGACTGCTTCCAATATTGGACATGATACTACCCACACAAACTATCAGTTTTTGTTGGGGGCTAATCAAGTTCCTACTGCTGCGGATATTCTAGGTGGTCCAAGTAACTTTGAGAATTTACATGGTGATGGAGGGAAACCTCCATCAACTAGTTATGGAACCCCATTTGAAGACGCACCAAATTATTTGAACTATGCAGAGTTTGGTTCAGCTTCAAAGAAGCATCCTGCAACAATTAAGCATCCTAATTCTCTAAAGGAAAATCCAGAGTATCAAAGCAAACCTACAGGGAGTACCCAGTACTTAACCCCTGACGCCCATATGGAAATGTTGCCAAACACAGATAATATCCCGCCAACTTCCAGCGGGTTTTCAGTCGAGTTTTCCAATCCAACCGGTAATTCTAATTACGAATTATATCCTAAACCTTCATCGCCTACAAAACAGCATTTCAGTGGAGTACCTCCAATAAATCAAGTACCACCTCTTCGTACCACTTCTAGTAGTTTCCTCGACTCTGCAACCAAATATCTGAAACACCAGTCAGTTCCTTCAACTGTTGACACTTTTCATTCATCGTCTTCAACGAAATTTTCCAAAATTAGAGGTACTCCAAACTACAAACATATGCCCTTCAGTGGTGTGCCTCCTTTCATTAACCAAGTTCCTTCAATTTCCACCTCGGTGACGAACAAACACAAAAACCCGCAGACTTATGACGTTGTCCAATCTGTATCGTACGAACTTGGACCGAACGGACCAAAGAGACTGACTTAGTTTAAAAGGAAGGTAACTAAAAGGTTTCTACCAAAGACATCGTAGATGGTTGACGGAAGACTTACCTAATTGTACTAATACTGTAATGTGTGGTGTAGACATTGTTTTTTATTTGTAGGTACTATTCTAACAATTTAACCAGGATTTTTAAAATTAACATACATTGGAAATGTTTTACTGTTACTTTTTACTTTCTTATACGAAGTTATAAGGAAATTGAGTTATCGTGAATTCTTTCGAGTTTGAAATTTTGATAGATTTATCTCTGAGCCATTTTGATTGTGAAGACATTTTTAGGTTTTCTTGAACATCATATTTTCAAATCATAACATTTAAAATTACATAGCTTCAAAACTGAATCAGAAAATAGTGAGAATAAATTGCGATATATTTTCCCAGATAGTGACGGTGATATTTCCCTTTGTTAAAATTTGACTCAAATCAGAGATTTGAAAATAATCACATAATCTTAAATTGAGACAGATAACTATAAGCTGTTTACAAGCAAATCGGAAATGGCGGGAGAGACTGAATGCTGGATTTGCCGGATAATTGCAACATAGCTTATGAAAAAATTGACTAAAATCCAACCAGAGGCTCCAAAATAACCACGAGAGCAGCACCTCGATGGAGTTTCTTTCTTAGCATCTATTCTGGAAACCTCTGGTTGGGTTTGAGTAAAAATAGCTTACTTACTAAGGGTGATGTTGAGTTACGTGCCATTTTTATTATTATGATTTTATTCCATAAAGCGAATATAATAATTCATCTTCTGAAGAAACTTTCAAAAATCGAAAATTCAAATGATACAAATTAAGATAACTAATTAAATTTTGGTCACATTATCATTGTTTCAATGCCAAATGTTTACTTTCTATAACAGAAAAAACTTTATTTTGTATTTGATGTTTGTAATGGCAACAAATATGCAAATATTTTCTTATTAAATTGCCACATACATACATACAACTTCTTTTTTTATTTCGTAAATTATTACTAACTTATTACAAAACTAACATTTCACTTTGAAAAAACCTAATTTATTGGTCAAAATGCAACCAGTAGTTCCACAACTACGAGCTCATTTGGAAAATAGCAGTTTTTAAAGGGAGTTTTCTTCTAAAACTTCTTATTTTTGAAAACACTTCAATCAAATTTCTATTTCTTTAAAGGTAAATATCTTGGGAAATATTTACAGTATTGGAAAAAAATACTGCAATAACCTCAAAGGGAAAAATAAATAAATTCCAGGCGTAAGATTTTGTCAATAATTTTGGCTATTTTTTCTTAGAAATTAACTTTTAGTCTAATACTCGTAACACTATTGGTATAAGAAAGGTATGTGAACAATTACATTATTTTCTGAGAAAATTTCAAGATTCGGCTCTGAAGGTTACGTTTTAGTCTCATCATAACTGTTGTATATCTAATTTCAATTCGATAAAAAAAAATTACAACACAATTCAACTTTTTACAGGTTGTTATAAAAATTTTAAGAGTAAATTGAAATTTGACACCCTAATAACACAGTGCAACAAATTCAAGGGTCATCTCATGGAACAAGAAACGGTCTTTATGGGATTCAAGTACTAGTATAGTATAGTCAAACCCCCGAAGGGTTTATTCAGATTGGCTCGAAAATTTAAGTTATGGCCATTTGAATTTTTTTCGATAGTGACCAATTTTAGCTTATAATCGCTCATTGTTTTGTCTATAAATTGCATTTTAAGTTTATTATTTCTGGATAAATATGTTGGAACCTCAATAAAATGACTCATCTGAACATATTAAGTAATGTAAAAAAGATTTTTTTGTATTTTTCGTTGAAAATAATCCGAAAAACCGCATTTTTTAGCATTTTTTGTTAATATTTCGACTTTTATTCAGAATTTTTCATTATTATTTCTTTCAAACTTCAATGAAATTAAACTTTGATATTAAATAGATAAATTTCACGCATATATCAATGAAGAACTATTTATTTTTGGGAATATTTCGAATTTTTTTATTCTACACAAAAAAATTGTGATGATGATGAAAAAAATACATTGATCTCTTGCAACAAATGAAAATACATGCATTGAATACCTATGTTTATCATTTTATTTTAAAGATATGAAAATTCAAATGAACATTTTTATAATGAAACAAATCAATGTGTTGAACGTACTCTCTTTGGCGTTGGTTTTGCTTCATCTGGTTCATCACCATCGCTATCACTCGAATCATCATCAGAATCCACATACTCATTGATCTTCTTCTTCTTCCTCATTCAAAATTTTGAAGAGATTCTTGCTCCACCAGCAAATTTCAGCCAAAACAGCGTCAGGTGATTTCTCTTGTTGGAAAGAGCTCAATGTATTTTTGCATCATTCATCAATTTTTTTGGTAGATTAAAAAAAATTTCGAAAAATTGACAAAAAATGCAGTAAAAGTTCGATATAACGGTTACTGGTCGATGAATAAATCGCAAAAATTAATATTTCTTTAATGATATAGGTGTGAAAGTTGTGAATTTGATCTCAAAGTTTAATTTCATTGAAGTTTGAAAGAAATAATAATGAGAAATTCTGAATAAAAGTAGAAATGTTAAAAAAAAATGCGATTTTTCGGCTACTTTTCAAGGAAAAATACAAAAAATTATTTTTACTTTCTTATACGTAGTATAAGGAAGTATTGTAATCGTGATTTTTTTCGACTTCGAGATTTTAATGGATTTACACGTTTTGAGGGCCCCTGAATCCATTTTGACCATTTTCGCCACGATGTCTGTCTGTGTGTCTGTCTGTCTGTCTGTATCCACCATAACTCAAAAACGACTTCTCGGATTTGATTCAAATTTCATATTTAAGAGTTTGAACAAATTTGTGGGTGCCACATTCAATGGTTTTCATCTAGCACCAAAACAAGTGACAGTTACCTGATGACATTTTTAGGTTTTTTAGGAATATCTTGAAAAATAAACAATTTATGAGATTTTTTTATTCTTTAACATTGATTTAGAATTGAATTTTGAACAAATTTTGTTTGAACTTTTTTTGAAATTCCGTCAAAAAAATTTAAAAAAAAATAAAATTAATTTTTGTCGTAAAATTCGGTTATAATGAGTGGGACAAGGACAGATTTATGCGTATTGCAATAAGTGCAAGAGAGACTTCCGAAAATTATTTGAAAATAGCTGGAAACGCTCAAAATTGAAACACTATTTTTACAAAAAATTTAACTTAATTTTTTTAGGAAAAGTAATTGTGGTACTATCCGTATAAGAAAGTCATGTGTTGGACACATCAGATATTTTTCATTTGATATGTTCAGATGAGTTGTGTATTTGACTTTTAAGAAGCATTTTATTAAAGTTTCAGCATATGCAGAGATAATAGAATTAAAATGCATTTTATAGACAAAACAATGAGTGATTATAAGCTAAATTGGTCACTGTCGCAAGAAAAATTCAAACGGCCATAACTTCAATTTTAGAGCCAATCTGAATAAACCCTTCGGGGGTTTGACTATACTATACTAGTACTTGAATCCCATAAAGACCGTTTCTTGTTCCACGATATGCTGTTGCACTGTGTAATCGTTATTTATAATAATATTTCAGCTACTATTCTATAGTTATTCTTGAGACTCTGTATACTATAATATTAGATAAATAAATACATTATTTTCTACAATATTTAAATATTTACTAAAGCGTAAAAAATTTAAGTTGAGATTTTTTCTATAATTTTGTTAGCTGAAGATTATTTTTAATTACAAATGCACTCTACGCTCTCAGATTTTTTTTGAATAGACTTTACTGCTGCTTATACTAAAATCTTAAGCACATTTCCTATTCGTCGCTCCGTAATTTCACACCAAGCTCCAAATAAACCTAACAAATTTAAATTCCCGGAGTATCGGAAAATAAACGCAAACTCTATATTGTATATTTGAAAGTTATAAAATCTAAATGCATCAGATACTTTAGCTAGATAAAGATTTAAATATATTTTTTCTTTAAATCGTTTTCACTTTCTCGTCGTAGTTTTAACTTATTAGGATTTCCAAACTTTTGCTTGTGTTTTTATGCAATTAATGCTAAATGGGCCAATTAACCATTAAAACGATATTCACTTCGAATTTCAACTTTCCATAAATTAATACAGTTTTGTTTGTTTGCAGGTTATTATCATCATTACGATCATTACGATCATTTGGATCCGTATTATTGAGGGAGTTTTTTTGACTCATAGATATTGTAAATAATTTTTTTACTATAGTTTTTTTTAAGAAAACTTGTATTATAGTCATTAAATTGTAATTTTGCATTTAAGCTTTTTTAGTCATGTAACTATATTTTTCTTAATTTATTATTAATTTCTTTTTATTGTTAATAAATAATAAAAGTGATTCAAAATAATTGTTGGCTTTTTTTAGAATTACGAATCTAAAAACTGAATGAATGTAAAAGCTAATGTATTTCTGGTTGTCTATTAGAAGATTCAGAAATTATTATTAACATTACCTTACCATAATGAAAGTTACCCGACTATCTTTCATGTTTTGTAGATACGACCTTGGTCTCCATTTCATGTTACAAAAATAACAACCGTTCTTCAATGCAGTGCGTGCTTTTTATGCTGTAGTGCCTCATACGAACCAGACGTTTATAAGTAAGTACAAATTAACATTTGACAAATTGTTAAAATCCTACATCAAAGATTTGCTCTTGTTTCTGCATCTCTACAAATAATATTCCATTATAATTCCTGATATTTACCTGTTAACATTCCCCGGAATCCGCTGCTAAGTACAATTTAATTGGGAAACCTTATAAAATACATTAAGTCGGCTTAAGAGTGTTAAATTGAACTAAGAAACTAATTCCTTTTAAACCGACAACACTTTGAAGCTTTTCTTTGGTAATAAATAGTAAGTTTTCCAGAATGCCTCTAACTTTGTACTCGGTGTCTGATGGACCTCCGTCTTTGGCGGTGCGTCAAGCGTTGAAAGTTTTGGGTTTGGATTTTACCCTTGTGAATGTTGATTATGGACTTGGGGAACATATGACTGAAGATTATGCACAGGTATTTATTTAGTTAATAAAGTTATTTGTAAATAAATTAAGTACTTTGTTTTCAAGTTTATTTCAAAGATTATGAAAATAATTTGATAAACATCAATTTTTTTAAAATAGCTGGTATGTGTTTCGATATCCTACAGGATTTAAATAATTAATAGAAACTAATTTAATATTTATTTCAATCTGTAAATACCATTAGTTTTTATTAATTATTTATATTATTGAGTTATTTATTATTTCAATCAGACCTTGTTTATGTAAATTAAAATGAATAATATTTTTTCATCTATGCATAGCCCATAAATGATTTCAAACCTATATAATTTAATCCGCAATTCCTCAACCAATTTAACGAAAAGTTTCTATGTAGGTATGCCTTAAATTAGCTTCGTTTTCTAAATTGAAGAAAATAATGCGAAGCGAAATATGTAAATATAAAAAACATAACGTTGCAAATGATCAAAAAACTTTATAGGAGTTATCGCCCCATTTTTTATTAAAGTGGAAAACAAGTATGAATAACTCATATTGGAAAATATTAAAACATTGAACTTGTTATCTGTTATTTCTTCTTTGTTATTGTTTCGCTGCATTTTTTAAAAGCTTCAATCTACATTTCCAACCACAAATTCTAGGCCCTAGACTCTAATTTCGTAAGGCACTAACGATTGCCACTAAACTGCCCTTTTGAAGGCTAGCCAAACTGAAAAAATATCATGTGTTCCAAAATATTTTTTTTAATCCAGATAGCAAACAATTTTAGCCGAAATTCCTATTTAAACAATTCTACTCATTATATTCATATAGTATGGTGTAGTTAGGTGGTAGGAAATACATATTAACGTTAACCTTCTGTTGTGATATGGCATCATTCGTTATTTTGTTTGGTAATGAAAAAGAAAAATGTGCAGTTCTTGTTCTGAAAATTGAAAATAGCAAATGTACAAAAATTATTTCCAATAAAGAGATTTTTTGTTTTTTTTTATTTTAAACAATTAATTTGACAAGGAATGAAAGAAATATAATTGTCTACTTTGTCTAGGTGTCTAGAACTTTAAAGTTCTCAAAAACAAGTAGCACATTTTTATACTTAATTATCGATGATTTTTTTTCCTGATGGCCTTTTCAGAAATTCTAAATTAATTTTACGGAATAATCATTTTTCTAAGTTCTATCATCGCACAGTGGTCAAAAATCGCAAAGAGCTGGTCAAAATATCAAGAAATTGATTAATATTTACGAAACTCTGTAATATTAGCTTTTTGAGGTCACTGAGAAGTGAGAACGATTCCGATGTCAAAATTGTTTTAAAAAAAATTGGAATCGTTTGAAAATATGTATATTCTGGGATTTTTGAAGTCGCTAATTATGAATCTGAAATTAAATTTCCCAAAAACAAAAATGCCAGGGCTAGATTCTGAAAAAGTAAATTGTAACAATGTTGTAAGAATAATTTATTTAAGTACTAATTATTATTGATTTATCACTCACTATTTATTATCATTCGCTATATACATTTACTTATAATAATCATTTATTAACTCTTACAAAAATAATAGAACGTTATCGAAAATTTTATTAATAAAATCAATAGTGCTGCATTTTCATGCATTACGAGATTAAAATGTACAGCTTTTGCAGCTGATTTTTTACTATGTTTTCGAAAAAACCACTCTTAAATATCAAAACAAAAAATTACAATGGTACTCTGTGGTAGTTTTTTTTAAAGGCCTTTCTAACAAATTTTTGTGTTGAAAAGTCATAAAAATTATCAACCATTTAACACACTTTTTCTAAAAATATAATTTCGACTTGAAATATACACCTAAATATTATTAAAATACTTACTCTCACCAAGAGATTCCATATTGAAACTTGAAAATCGGTGAATATATCACAAAGTTATACTGTTATACTGACTTTTTCTCTTGCTTTGAACGCGCAGAACTTTAATCGAGTGACGCTCAATTTCAGATTGAACTGCAAAGACAGAGGAACTATTTGCTTGTTATCTATAGTACCAATAAGTCACATAACTACCTACTACTAAAATTATTTCAACAGTTGAAAGTGTAGAAAAAAGAATTGTTTTTCTTGACTTTTGACCAGCTTTTATTAGTGTAGTTTTTATGGACGTGACTTCTTCAAACGATATTACTCGAAAACGGTTCAAGATTCAAAGATCGACTGAGACGACCTTTTTTGTCTAAAAATAAACCAAGTTTCATAATTTGATATTTGATATAAAAAATTTAAAAATTATCTACACAAAAAATATGGAACATAATTTACCCAACACCCACCCTTTATGCGACGCCCCTGGCAAATTTTCTGAAAATTGGAAAAAGAAATATGTGGAAAATTACAAAAGCTTCAAACTCACCAAATTTCATGAATTTATCTCAAATACTTGCAGAGATATTACAGAAAACTCCTCTTAGGAAGTATTTTTCATCCTATATTTATTAAAACTTTTTGCATTATTTTTGAACGTAGAATCAGCTGGTATATTTTGGCAGACTAATTTTGGGACACCCTGTATATGTATACAATACCTAATTTTACGAGACAATAAATTTATTTTACGAATTACAAGTTGATATTTTTACAAAAAAATGCAGTCATATTTTCTAAAATAACTATTTTTCCCCTCATGAATAGCAAGTTTTTCAGATACTCTGTATACAATTGCTGTTTGATTTTTGAACATCTGTGTATATGACAACTACTAAAAATTTGAAAAATGTATTAATTTGAGACCTTCCAGAGTTAATTTAAATAAAAATTAGAGATAATTGATTACTTATTGATTTTCTAAAATATCTAACGACGCAATTATACTAAGAAACAGCCTAAAACATCAGTACCAATACGAAAACGAATGATAATTAGAACGTATTCGAACAACTAAATTGTAGCATAAGAAATCCAACAGTTTACAAAGTTTTCATTATCTACTTAATTAATCTTAACAATGTCATTTCATAATAATAAAAGTTCATTCGTTTGAAAACAATGTACACTGGCGGAAAATAGTAATAAGTTTTAATTTGAATAGGAAATGATGGTTTGGCTAAAATTATTTACAGAAAAACCCACAAAAAGAAATTCCAGTATTAGACGACGATGGATTTTATTTAAGTGAGAGGTGAGTAAATAAAATCAGATAACCTTGCTGTGGGGCACTTCCTACTTATAATGTTATCAAGGTTAAAATGTGTCTTCTAGTATCAATTTTAATAAAATGTATGTGCACTTTTTAATTTTAAAACATTTTCTTTACTCTGCTATCTAAGATATTCCTCTTGCAACTCGAATATATACTTCAATTCAAAATAAATAAATAACAAATACGTCATAAAAGTAGGTATCATTTTACCAATTACTGGTCGCATGTGGTGTGCACTAGATATTAAATTACTCTCTGTAAAATTAAATTCTTATATTAATAAACTTTTTATAAAAATTATTATAAAAAATTTATGGAAATTCTTTCACTTTTTCAGTAATGCTATTCTACAATATTTGGCTGAGAAGTACGGAAAAGATGACAAACTTTATCCGAAAGATCCAAAAGCCAGAGCGATTGTAAATCAACGATTATGTTTCAATTTATCAACATATTACCGCTATATTTCAGAACATGTGGTACGTATAGTTTGTCTTAAGTTTTTGTTAATATTTTCTCTCTATATTGTGCTTATTATAGATGGCTCCAATTTTCTTCGACTACAAAAGAACACCCTTAAGTCTAAAGAAAACGCACATTGCTCTGGATAATTTCAACACATACTTAAAAAAACTTGGAACTAAATATACTGCAAGTGGTAGGAAAATTATTTTCCTAACTGCGTTTAGTAAACAATAATTCTCATATTTTTACAGATAATTTAACAATATGCGATTTTCAACTAGTGACTGCCACTATGTGTTTAGAAGCTATCAACTTCGATATATCTGCATATCCTTTGGTGGAAAAATGGTACGCCACTTTTAAGAAAGAGAATCCTGAGTTGTGGAAAATCGTAGAAGGAGGGATGAAGGAAATCGCTGAGTTTGAGAAGAATCCTCCAAATTTGAGTCACATGGAACATCCTATTCACCCTACCCGAAAATAAAGGGCTTTTTATGGAAGTAATGGGTGAAGGGAAAAGTTATATTTTAATACCTACTTTTTTACTGTTTTTGTAGTGCTTTGTAACCCAGTTGTAATAAAAGGTACAAAAAATACAAACTGTAGATATATTTCCTCACATGATTCGATATAAATTTAAACTATCTGATGTGCCCAACACATGACTTTCTTATACGGATGGTATCACAATAATTACTTTTCCTAAAGAAATTAATTTAAATTTCTTGTAATAATTTTGAGGGTTTCCAGCAATTTTCAAATAGTCTCTGTCGCACTTATTGCAATACGCATAAATCTGTCCTTGTCCCACTCATTATAACCGAATTTTACGACAAAAATGTGTTTTATTTTAGATTTTTGACCTATTACTCACTTAAAAAAATCTCCCGGTATGAAATTACAGTTATTTATTCATTATTATTGTTTTCGGTACCATAGAAACCAGTAAAATAAAAAAAAACTAATGGTCCGTCCTTCTGGGATTCGAACCCAGGACCTTCCGTTTGCAGTCATAAAATGAGACACATGGTCTACCTCGACCGTCGGATTCAACTATCAACGCGCGCTATGAGAAATATAAAGTGTTTTAGGAATATCTCGTTTTTTTGAATTTTTTTTGACGGAATTTCAAAAAAAAGTTCAAACAAAATTTGTTCAAAATTCAATTCTAAATCAATGTTAAAGAATAAAAAAATCTCATAAATTGTTTATTTTTCAAGATATTCCTAAAAAACCTAAAAATGTCTTCAGGTAACTGTCACTTGTTTCGGTGCTAGATGAAAAACATTGAATGTGGCACCCACAAATTTGTTCAAACTCTTAAATATGAAATTTGAATCAAATCGGATAAGTCGTTTTTGAGTTATGGTGGATACAGACAGACATCATGGCGAAAATGGTCGAAATGGATTCAGGGGCCCTCAAAACGTGTAAATCCATCAAAATCTCGAAGTCGAAAAAAATCACGATTACAATACTTCGTATAAGAAAGTAAAAAATTTTTGTTCGCTCTCTCTTAAGGGGCCCAAACTCTTAGAAAAAGGCTTTTGACACATTTTTCTACGTTACACCATTTGAATTTTTAAAATTTTCATCAACATCCTAGTTAAGATGCTCCTAAAAATATCCAAAATGTTAATTATTTAAAAAATGTTTTTGCTCCATCTACTGTAAAAATATTAAATTAATTTAACTAGAAACCTTTAAATTTTTAATGGAATCTAAAAATTTAATTTACAGGTACTACATTACATTAATAGATGGCAGAAGATTTTGTGTATATAAAGTTGCCTACTTATATTCAGTAAAAAATATTCCCACAATTTTTTTATCCAAAATCGGAAAGAAAATTTGATAATTTACAACATTTAAAAAAATGGAGGACGATTTTACAATATCGGACCTATTGGCGATTGAATTGAAAATTTTTATGCGCTGGAATTCCGCTCGCGCAGCCTACATTAGCGATCCAATTCTATAAGTCGATGATACCAAGATGCAGTAGATGACATTTGACAATACATTATTTCAACGTAACCTCAAAGAAAATGTAAATATTTGATAATTAATTAAATAATAATGGAATATAACAAAAATGAGGAACAAGCCCAAGTTTTAACTTCAGGTAACTTGTATACGCCACTAAAAACGTACTTTATTTCAGTTAAAACTATTTTTCAGATGTCTATTTTCTTATTCAAAGATTCTTGTCTTCTGGTCCACTTACGAAAACATTGAAGGTTTGTCGTTATTTTATACATTTTAACCATCACTCACCGCTAATTGTTTCTTGCAGGTTTTAAATGAAGAACTGGAACAATATAAGGTTAGTAAACAAATCGTGAACCCAAACTTTACTCATGTTTGTGTTCTGTACTTTAGATTTTACCAAAACGTGTGGACTGGGAAGGAAATCAACATGAACGAACCGTGGAAGACATGGTAAACCAACAAAAATCTTTCTAATATTGTCAAACGCCAATTTCTTTTCAGGAACGTCAATTCCCATACATTCGTCCAGATTACTTAAAGCAGCTATGTTATCAAGCTATAAGTTCAACAGAAAAACCGTCAAGCAAAAGTCTAACATCGTTTCTAAGTTTTAAGCCTAAAGTTGCTGAATTAAAGAAAACTTTGCGCAACTTTGATCAGTTGTGTAATTATGTTATCAGGTACCATGGAGTGCCAAGACATAATTTGAAGGAACCTTTTAATCTTGGTAAGGGAACAAAGTGAAATGGTTATAACATGGGAATAATGGGGGTTGTTTTAGTTAACAGTTTAAGAGGGAGAGAAGTCTCGGGGCCATTTTCAAGACAACGTGCTGTGTCATCGAGATTGTACAGCTCTGTGCAAATTCAGAGAATTACTTTGGGGCATTTGTCCGCGGTTTATTGTATTTTGTTTGACCATTCTGGGAAATATATTATAACGGTAAGTTCGTTTTTAGTAAATACGTACAGGGTACTTATAGGTAAAAGCTGTTTAGTATTCGTACATCCTAAGAATTGAACTTGAACACTTTTATAACTGTTAAAAAAGTTGCTCAGGGTGCAGGAGATTCTCTTGGACACCATCATTGTTAATATACAGGGTCGCTGAAATTCCGTTTCCAGCATGGGGATCTCGCTTATTATAATAGATAGACCATAGGTTTAAATTTGGCAAAGTTGCTAAATTTAGTGCTCAGTAATAATCCTAAGACAAATTTGAATTATCTTGAACAGTCTTCTGATAAAGTGAAAAAAACTGAAAATTACAATTTTTGAAAATCGCCCATAACTTTTTTATTTCTGGACATTTTTCTAATCTGTAAAAACATTCTCAAAGCAACTTTTTATGCTCTATCGATCAGTGATCGTCGTTTCTTTAAACATCGATTCGTTTTTGTTTTTTGAACGCCTACTTCAGTTTTTCTTATGGGCGCACTTTCAACTTTTCACATCATCGGATAGTACATTATTTTCCAAATTCATCGATGTGCTACACATGGTATTCAGATTTAATTTTAATTGTAAAAATTTTAAAAATGTATCCAATACAGCAATCATCTCAAATCAAGCAGCCCAAACTCGCTTAGTTTGTATTGTTACCATGGTAATTTATAAACAATTTCAAAATTTTAGTAATTTGAGGTCTGGCACAAGTGACAAATTGCAATAATTATTATTAATCATAATCTGTGAACTAAAATTATGTTTTCGAATAATGAAAAGACTGATATTATGCGTGTATTTTTTATTCATAACATAAAAACTCTCTTCTAAAAACACAGTGTTACGCCGAAACTTATTCTGAATGAAGACAAAAATCTTCGAAATTATTTTCTACACTGGACAACAATTTAATGGAATTTGGAGCCTTTAAGAAATCTAAACAAATATGAAAGCCGAATAACATATGACAATAAGCAATATGCTATATCAAATTAAATTTAAAGTAGATGTTCAAATAAATGCCCGTCTTCTCTAATACACAACCGCAAACGCTTCCGTACTCCACTGTCTAAACTTCGCGCTATCGTTCTACGTGGAATATTACGCATCACTCCCAAAACGGCATTCCTCAGCTCTTCGACATTGTTATAAGTGTTTTTAAAAATTTTATTTTTGGCGTATCCCCAAAGAAAAAAATCTAAGGGGTTCAGGTCAGGTGATCTAGCTGGCCAATGGACGTGCCCATGGATTCCGATCCATTGTTCAGGGAAAAGTTCATTAAAGCGTTCTCTAATAATCTGCGCATTATGCGCTGGAGCCCCATCCTGATGCCACCATATTTGCCGTAGTTGATTCAGTGGGACATTCTCCAAATATTCCATCAAATCTTGGTTTATAAAGTCAATGTAACGTTGAGCGGTTAGAGTCCCTTCGAAAATATGAGGACCAATAACCCTTGCCCCCCATAAACCTACCCAGACATTGATACCAAATCGGTGCTGTGGTCTTGCTTCTCTATAGGTACGGGGATTTTCTCTGGCTCAATAATGTTTATTATGACGATTAAACATGCCCAAGTTGGTGAATGAACATTCATCCGTCGAAATAATATTTTTCAGAAAATCCTCGTTACGTTGGTATTTATCAAGAAGCCACTCGCAAAACTGGAGTCTGTGAACTTCGTCTCCGGGTCTCAATGTCTGTGTCATGGATTTTAAATGGTTTAAATCCTTCCTCCTTTAGAACTGTTTGAATCTAATATCGAGGTAATTCCAAATTATGACTCAGTTCTCTTGTCGAGATACCAGGATTTTTGTTCACCTAAATGGTTGAAATTGCATAATTCTATCAAAGCCAGTGTTTAGATATTTACCGCGGCTAAAATATTTTCTTTTTTTCTTCTGTAATTCGGCTTCCATATTTTGTTTTGGGTTTTTCAAAGGCCTCAAATTTCATTAAATTGTTGTCCAGTGTAGAAAATAATCTAGAAGATGGTTGTCTTCTTTCAGGATATGTTTCTGCGTATCGTTGTGTCGTTAGGATAGAATTTCTATGTGATGAATAATAAATACGCATCATATCACACTTTTTATTATTCAAAAAAACATAATTTAATTTAATTCGCGGGGAATAACTAATTATTATTGTAATTTGTCGCTTGTGAGAAACCTCAAATTTTAAAATTTTAAATTGTTTATAAATTACCATGGTAACAACACAAACTAAGTGAGTTTAGGCTGCTTGATTTGAGATGATTGCTGTATTGGACACCTTTTTTAAATTTTAACAATTAAAATTAAATCTAAATACCATGTGTAGCACATCGATGAATTTGGAAAAAATATACTATCCAACGATGTATAAAGTAGAAAGTACGTCCATAAGAAAAACGGAAGTTGGCGTTTAAAAAACAAAAACGAATCGATGTTTAAAGAAACGACGATCACTGATTGATAAAGCATAAAAAGTTGCTTTGAGAATGTTTTTAAAGATTTGAAAAATGTTCAGAAATAAAAAAGTTATGGGCGATTTTCAAAAATTGTAATTTTCAATTTTTTTCACTTTTTCAGAAGACCGTTCAAGATAATTCAAATTTGTCTTAGGATTATTACTGAGCTCTAAATTTAGCAACTTTGCCAAATTTAAACCTATGGTCTATCTATTATAATAAGCGAGATCCCCATGCTGGAAACGGAATTTCAGCCACCCTGTATAGTGAAATAATAAGTTTTTAAGTGTGAATAATACGAGTATTCCTGTGAAGTAACATCAACAAGATTCGGTCAATTTTTGAATTTTCTTATTTTTGAACAGACCTAAATCTGCCTCTACATATTTTCTTTAATTTGTTTCCAGGGTGCTGACGACCTCCTAATAAAACTATGGTCAGCCCACACTGGTCGACTAATAGCCGCATTTCGTGGCGCTTCCTCCGAAATAACGGACATTGCCATCAATTTAGAAAATACGTTATTAGCAGCAGGTTCCATAGATCGTATTTTAAGAGTATGGAATTTACAAACGGGTGCACCTGTTGCCGTCTTAACGGGACACACTGGCATGATAACATCTGTAAATTTTTGTCCAACAGCTTGTTGGGGCCTTCGGTATCTTATTAGCACCAGCACCGATGGATCTGTGGCATTTTGGACATACACTTATGATTCGGGAGGCAAAGTAGAATTTAGGTTTGCACGATTTTAATACATATTTCCTGATTGTATAAAAAACTCACAGACATTTTTAATTGAACTTTTATTATAGTCTAACCTACCATGTCTAACAATGTTCCACTTATTTCCTCGTAGGTTGACACCTATTTTATACCAGGAGAAAGTTCGTCCTGGCCAAGCACAAATGATTTGTTCCTCCTTCAGTCCAGGCGGAACTTTTCTTGCAACTGGTTCAGCAGACCATCACGTTCGCATTTACTATATGAAGGGTGATGATGGTCCGCAACGCATCCTTGAAACCGAATCGCACAGGGATCGAGTGGATTCGATTCAATGGGCTCATTCCGGTTTGAGACTAGTGTCGGGGAGTAAGGATGGAACAGCGATTATTTGGTGGTTCGAAAGACAGCAGTGGAAAACCCTGTATTTGAACATGACTACGAAATTAGCTAATAAGTTAGTATGGACGGAAATTAACGCGTCGTTGTTTCCTGTAGATCGTTTGTGAATTTTGTTGATTTCATAAAATAAATTAATCCCAGCTAGATCCAAATGGTTGAATGATGCGTTAATTTCCGATAGCTGCATTATTTAAAAGAGTTACTAACTAAAAAACCTGTTGAAGGTGTGAATGTTTCGATTCCAGTTGGAAGAAAGTCCCAGAGGACCCCAAGAAAATGAAAGTCACAATGGTGGCTTGGGACCTCTCTGACACCCACGTCATAACAGCTGTTAGTGACCACACGTTAAAAGTCTGGACTAGCTCTGATGGCCAACTGGAAAAAGTCCTCTCAGGTCACACGGATGAAATCTACGTCTTGGAATCCCATCCCCATGATGCCCACTTGATCCTATCAGCTGGACACGACGGACAGTTATTTCTGTGGGATATAGCCAAAGGGGAGATAATCTACCGGTTCTTAAACACAATCGAAGGTCAAGGATATGGTGCTATATTCGATGTGAAATTCAGTCCAGATGGTAGTGTAATTGGTGCAACCGATTCACATGGACACGTGTTGACTTTCGGCTTTGGAACTGGAAGTCCCTTTTACGAGCAGCTTCCTAAGGATTTGTTCTTTCACACGGACTACAGGCCGTTAGTGAGGGATTCCAATCATTATGTTTTGGATGAACAGACGCAGATTCCTCCACATTTGATGCCACCGCCATTTCTTGTGGATATAGATGGCAATCCGTATCCGCCGACGTTCCAGCGATTAGTTCCCGGAAGGGAGCATTGTAATGTTGAGCAGTTGGTGCCTAATATTGTTATAGGAAACGAAGGTGAGAGGTTTTATTTTTTTCTGCGTTTTAGCTTAATTTTTATCTTTTCTTCTTCATTTCTTGCTGATGTATTAGAAGGTAAGACTTAATGTTTTCCAAAATTCTTAAGGAAATAATGTGTAACTTTGTTAATTTTGGTTTATTTTCTAATTCTAGGCACCCAAGAAGTAATTCAGGATATTCCTGAAGGCCATGCACGGCAGCTAGAAGAGAATAATATTCGAGGAAATGCAAGTACAGCTTTCAGATCAGGTCGAAGGTGAGATTAAAACTATTTGTTATTTTTATTTTTATCTGCGTTTTGTTTAGAAACAGAGAAATGGAAAGGATTCGTCAAAGTACAGGTGACTGGCAGACTGATCCAAATATAGAATGGAAGAAAAACGTGCTAGTGCAAGCTTTACGAAGACCGCAATTGCAGAGGGCTAGAAATATGAGGTAAAACATAAAAATAATGATTTTTCACCTTGTGTTTTCGAAAAAAACAATGTTAAAATGATAAAAGCAAAGTCCAGAGAACATTTTGATGGTTTTTTGGTGAAATTAGCTTATACAGGATGTTTGTAATTTATTCGTAAATATCACATATTTCAAACAGTGATAACTTAATTTTTTTAGTGTATGTATAAGTATATATTAGTATGAATCTTAATGTCGAAAATAAGAACAACAAAAACTGTTAATTTTATTATGTAATAAGAAAGAGAAGTAGGTCTAATAATTTGTAAAAAAATCACAGCAAATACCTACTCAAACTTATATACTTTTCTAAATGAATACGATTCTTCGCTTTATTATGTTTTGTTTTGAGTAAAAGTCGAAAATTTCAGTAATATTTTATAAATTTCTGAAGCACTGGCGTAGTAAAAGGAGGGGATGATGTATTGTTATAAAACAGAAGTGCATTGTAGCATATTGAATGACATTCTTTGGATTCAGATTGATGACAGATGCGACGGAGCGAAAATTTTTCGGGGGATTTGATCCCCCATTGTTCTGACGACGATCGTCTGAAAAACCCACACCAAATTTAGTTTTTTTTTAATTCTAGCACACAAATTCTACAATAATTTCCAACCATGTTGATGATTTTTTCTAAATGTGTGAAACTTTAAACTTTAAGGAAGTATTGTATTCATGTTTTTTTTCGACTTCGAGATTTTGATGGATTTACACGTTTTGAGGGCCCCTGAATCGATTTTGGTGTGTGTATGTGTGTGTGTGTGTCTGTCTCCACCATAACTCAAAAACGAGTTATCGGATTTGATTCAAATTTCATATTTAAGAGTTTGAACAAAATTGTGGGTGCCACATTCAATGTTTTTCATCTAGCACCAAAACAAGTGACAGTTACCTGAAGACATTTTTAGGTTTTTTAGGAATATCTTGAAAAATAAACAATGTATGAGATTTTTTTATTCTTTAACATTGATTTAGAATTGAATTTTGAACAAATTTTGTTTGAACTTTTTTTTGAAATTCCGTCAAAAAAATTTCAACAAAACTAGATATTCTTAAAACACTATATTTCTCATAGCGCGCGTTGATAGTTGAATCCGACGGTCGAGGTAGACCATGTGTCTCATTATATGGCTGCCAAACGGAAGGTCCCGGGTTCGAATCCCAGAACGACGGACCATTAGCTTTTTTTTATTTTACTGGTTTCTATGGTACCGAAAACAATAATAATGAATAAATAAATGTAATTTCATACCGGGAGATTTTTTTAAGTGAGTAATGTCAAAAATCTAAAATAAAACACATTTCTGTCGTAAAATTCGGTTATAATGAGTGGGTCAAGGACAGATTTATGCGTATTGCAATAAATGCGACAGAGACTATTTGAAAATTGCTGGAAACCCTCAAAATTTTTACAAGAAATTTAACTTAATTTCTTTAGGAAAAGTAATTATTGTGATACTATCCGTATAAGAAAGTCATGTGTTGGGCACATCAGATATTTAAAACTGGTATTCTAAGTAAAAATCTGGAAAATCGGTGTAGAGCTACGAATTTTCAAAAGTGGAGTAGAAGATTAATACAAAATATTAGTATTTTTCCAAAAGTTCAAACATGGTTCAAATGCGTTTCTGTTTTAAGACTTTTTCTATGCCTCAACTGCACTGTTATTTGGCGGAAATGCAACGATAAAAATGTGAAAAATTCGACTTTTTCCACTTTGCGTTGTTATATTATTTAAACAATAAGAGATATGAAAACATTTTATTAAACAAAAAATGTGCGGAATATAATTCTCTACAAAATTGCTCTCAGTCACTTTATCGAAAAAATAACGAGATATCCCCAAAAAGTCTAACTCATTTATTTTCAAAATGGCAGATGGCGGGGATGGCTTGTCCAAAAGTGGTGTATTACACTCAGGATCAACCCCTCCTTCGATCGCAACAAGTTCGAAAATTTTGTCTAATGTTCCTATACTAAATGACGTTTTACAAGTCTAAAAAGACAACCATCTGAAAAATTTACACCAAATATAATTTTATTCGTGCTCGCAAAAATTCTTTAAACTAACTGTCGTAATAAAATTTTTAAATATTTTTCTTAATATACGAATACTTAGTAAATTTAGATACTGCATTTTGCAATTTACATGCATTGATTTCATTTTATATTTCAAAACGATTAACGAAATATAAAAATCTCCATTTTCGGTAGGCACTAATTCTAATCATATTTTCTAGTGAATTTATCAAGGATGCCGAAATCGAGGAATATTTAAAACAACTCCGTCAAAGACCGCACATGATTTGCACGAGTACCTCCAACAACGTGAAAGCTAAAGAAAAAGAAAAGAAAAATAAACATGCAAAATATCATACAAGATCAACATGCTTTTATATCAAGGTACAACTAAAATATTTTTCTAATATTATTTTGGCTAAAGTTGAGTTTTTCAGAGTAATTCTGAATCTAGTGAATCATCCAGTCATGATTCTTCAGGATATTCCGATTGGATGGAAGAAGAAGGTGTTAACTTACAAAGACAAAAGCGATCTAGGCGACGAAATGCACATGATAGCATATCGGATCCCGAAGACGAGGAAGTGGAGGAGGAGGAGGAGGACGAAAAAGAGGTGCCAGCTGACAGATCTAACAGAAGGAATGTGCTAGCTGAAAAGGTAAATTTTTGTTAAAAAAATTATGATATATTTATTACTAATAATTCCATTTGCAGGCTGAAGCTGCTAGACTCTCAGCAGCCGCACCGTCTACTAGTACTAGTGCCCCTAAACGTTCCAAAATGAAAGTATCGGAACAGTATCGTTTGAGTGAGTGGCTGTCAGAAACCAAACCGAGAAAATCACCGTATTATCCGCAAATAGGTGATGAAATTGTGTATTTTATTCAAGGACATCAACTGTATTTAGATGCTGTTAAACTGAAAAATATTTACGAAATTAACACCAAAGATTTGCCTTGGACTAAAATGGCTATTAAAGTAGGTTTAATTTGATAGTTTAGTCACCTAAATACTAGTTTACCTTTTTTAGGACCATGAGTATGTTAAAGTTATTGGAATTCAATACGAAATTAAACCACCGAGACTTTGCTGTCTTAAACTAGCGATGCTCGACGAAGAAGGGCAATTGACAGGCAAAACATTTGTGGTTAAATACCACGATATGCCCGATGTTCTAGATTTTTTCGTTTTGAAACAGACTTACATCACGTCTGTGTCAAGAGTTTGGGCTCCAGATGACAAGTGAGTGTGTTTATCCTAAATTTTAGCAACATTTTTACACCATTATTTTAGATTTCGATGTATGATCGACGATGAATGGTGGATAGGCCAAATAATAGAAAACAGTCCCGTAGCAGAGCAATATCCAAACTCTCCCTTTATGTGCTTTGAAATAAAGTGGTACAATGGAGAAAGAGAACGAATGAGCCCATGGGACTTAGAGCCAATCGATGAAGAACGTACGCATTTAACTAAAACCTAGTCGACTTGCTTTAATTACAATAATTTTTTAGGTATTCCAGAAGACGAAAGTAAATCCCTGCCAGTACTGGAACACGAACTGAACTCGATTCTTTATAAATCGGTGCCGGAAGACTGGCCTAATAACGACCGTAGTACCGTGTGTAAATTTATTTTGGCTGGTTTGACCAAAGTCATGGAGCTGGCGATAGCCGAACCGTTCTTAGTTCCAGTCGATCTTAGTATCTATCCAACATACGCGGTTATTATAGAATATCCAATCGATCTCTCGACAATAAAAGCGCGGTTTGAGAATAATTTTTACAGGCGTTTAACTGCGGCTCAATTCGACATCAGGTACTTGGCCACTAATGCTGAGAAGTTTAACGAGAGGCACAGTTTGATTATTAAACATGCTAAGATTTTAACAGAACTATGCCTGAGGATTGTTAAGTATGTTCTTGAGAATATTTAGTTTGGTGGTTTTAACTTATTTCGCTTTGCAGACAATGTTCTGGATACGTGGATGTTCCAGTTTTATATCATCAGTTAGTGGACACTTACGATTCTTCAGCTACGGAAGATGAAGTGGAAATTATGCCGTCAAGTAGTAGAACTTTACGCATTTTACCTAGTAGACATTTCCGACATGCTAACGACTGGAAAGTTGAGGCCCAAAATCTTTTAGATGCCATGTGGAATTGTGAAGATTCTGTGCCGTTCAGGGCACCAGTAAATTTACTAAAATATCCTGGTAAGATGTTAAAGAACGTGTAGTTTTCTTTATTGGTGTTTAATTTATTTAGATTATCATCATATTGTAAAAACTCCCATTGATTTGGGAACTGTAAAGGAAAAGTTACTTAATGATCAATACGATGTACCGCAACAGTTCAGTGATGATGTGAAACTGATTTTCGGCAATTCCAGGTCTTACAATACGAACAAACGATCTCGGGTAAGTTTGTAGTTCAATAAACCCAAATGAATTTCATTATAAAAAGGCAGATTTGCTGTATCTAAACTGCTGGCCAATTGAAACGTACCAAGCGAATTTTTAGGTTGAATTTAAAGTCAAATATTTTGAAATGGAGAAAAGATATCAACATGAGGTTTTCAGGATTCAAGAGATAATTTAATTGCAAAAACAATAGTGTGACCCGATTTTTTTACTTTGAAGCACGTTACTATCTACAGGGTATGAAAGAAAGTCGTCTTTTTTTTCTCAAACTTTATGCCTACCGGAATTCCACAAAAAATTTTTCATGTCAATTTTTTTAGTCCCTAGTTAATGAGGAAAAAACCAATTTCTCAAAATTTTTATATCCCTCTTATTTTATAAAATACCGAATTTTTTATTAAATATTTAATATTGTTGAACAGGTTTTTACAATAATAATTATGCTGCCATTTTGAAAGCAAATGTCATCATGTGATATGTCGATAAAATGGTAATTTTAAGTAGAATCTAATTCTTACGGAAAAAATATACAGGGTTGTTTTAAAAAATTTTGAAAGTTAGTAGGTGGCCCTTCCGGTGAAACCGGAAGTGTCATCAGATTGTTTTAATCGTCAAAATGATTATTCCTTTCAACAATCAAACCATGCCTAATTTCAAATTAATACAGTTAAATGTAACAAAATGGTGGGGGTTGTAAAACGATTTCGTAGACACCCGGTATACACGAATATGAGCAAATTTTTGAAAAAGTGAAAAACCCGTTTCGAGGATATAAGTCACTTAAACCAATGGTTAACATAAACTAACAAAATTCCATTTTATTCCATTAAGAAAATAGCCTCAAAAAATGAATTAAAAAATTTACCAATTAGCGAACGTGTACCGATTTTTGATAAGCCACTGGTTACCAATAAATTAATGAAAGTACAAAAAGTGTACTTTTTATAAGAAAGCCATTCATAAGGTATTATAATCAACTACAGAGATTGGTTCTTACAAAACACAATACGGCCGAACGACAAAAAACAAAAAAAAATCAAATTTCAGCAAAAATTCGGTATCTTATAAAATAACAGGGATATCAAAATTTTGAGAAACAGGTTGTTTTCTCATTAAGTAAGGACTAAAAAAATCTGCATCAAAAAAATATAAAAAAAAATTTGTGGAATCACGGTAGTTATAAAATTTGACAAAAAAAAGAAGACTTTCTTTCGTACCCTGTAGATAGTAATGTACTTCAAAGTAAAAGAATCGGGTAACACTATCGTTTCCTTAATTAAATTATCTCTGAAATCCTGAAAACCGCATGTTGATATCTTTTCTATTTTTCAAAATATTTGACTTTAAATTCAACCTAAAAATTCGCTTGGTACGTTTCAATTGGCCAGCAGTTTATTTAGTATTGTAATAATTAAAATAAATGTTTTGCAGATTTACGTGATGACTGTGAGATTAGCTGCTATGTTCGAAGATTGCATAAGAAAAATCCTTTACACCTATAAAATCGCAAAACGACGACAGCAAAAAGTTAAACGAAACCGAAAAAACAGCCAGAGCACCTGCTCTTCCAGTTCCATATCATCCGATGCCAAAGATTCTTCCGAAGCAGTAGACGACATAGAGAACCTATCAGTAAACGTTTCGAAACAATCAGAGCACCACAGTGATAGCGACGACATGCCATTAAAAGTATTTACAACCAAAGTCAACAATGAATCAAGTAGCACAACATCTAATGAAAAACTGCTCCCGCCGGCATCCCATGAGAATGACTCTGGCACCACTGACTCGGAAGACAGCTACAAACCAAAACTAAAAAGCGACTCTGATGAAGACTCAGAGGACAGTTACAAACCTAAAAACAAACCTCGCCGAACAAACCGCGTTATCATCGAAAGAAAACGAAGCACTGATTCGGAAGACAGCTACCATCTTCCATCCGAAGCTGAATATAGTGGCACTCACAAGGAGCGTACTACGTCGTCGTCTTCTTCAGATGAGGATATTGGCGATGAAGAGGAGGAGGAGTTATCTAGTGATAATAGCCAATTTCACGTGAGGAAAAGCAGGCGACAACGAAAGTCTGTTCGCAGGAAAATTGAAGAGGGCAGCTCGGATGATAGTGAAGACGAGTATTCAGGAATGCGAACGCGGAAGAAACCGCGGATGGCTGTGGTATCTGATAGTGATAGTGAGAAATTGGAGAATGGGACGAATGATGATGGGACTTACTTTACTACTGTTAGCAGTCGGGGTAGGCTGAGGAAGTTGACACCTAGAGCTCAGGCATTGTTGAAGAAAGACAAGAAGTTTATTTGACATTGTCTTTTTTAGCGTTTAACTTGAGATAGGGTAGCATTAATGTGATGGGGGTTTACAGAAAAAAATTAAGTTTTTAGGCTGAAAATTTCTGCTACTTAACAATTTTCTACGGAAATGATCCGTAAAATCAGAAAAAATTATGTAAAATTCATTTTTAAATCCTTTTTATAAACTATTAACTTTTTATGCCTAATATTCGGCATTCAGTAATAGTCAAGCCGAATACCGGCCGAATGATAGCATACGCAGATTATTTGAAATTTTCTAAATATTTCATTATTTTTTATTCATTTATTTTCCAAGAGGGAAACTGAAAAAAGTCTAACCCATTTTTAAATTTATTTTACATTGCTAATGGACAACATAGTTTTTGCTATGTACCTAGATGCGTTTCCCATACGATAGAAAAATCCCACATTGTGTTAACGAAATTTATAAAATGACTTATTTTCTGTACTATATAATCGAGATAATTTTTACAAATATTCCTCTATATTGCCCCCTGAACATTAATGTTTCTTATTAAGTATAAGTTTTAAAATGAAGTAAGGGACAACCTTGTACTTTTTAATTTTTAATCATTTCTTGTGTTCAAACATCGTTTTCAATTCAATTAATTGTATAAGCAATATTAGTTTTGGTTTATACTGGTTATTGAAATTTTATTTAATTATAATTGTTTTCCGTAATAGGAATGGAAAATTCTAGGTAATTTATTTGTTAAACATAGACGTTTACAATTTGAAGCACCAATGAAATGTGTATAAATTTTTATGTATATTTTTGCGTATTAGTGTTGATACGAGTATAATGTTAACATAATTCTTATATTAACTACAATAAAATAAAGTTATGTTTTTCTACAGATCTCTGTTCGCTTTCTTTGTTGTATGTGTCTATTAGATTTTCAAATAAATAATATTAAAATTGCTGGAAATATGAAAAAAGGATCAAAATGTGTGCTATACAACACATTTAAAATATAGAGTAGTATAGCGGGTGTGCACTTAGTGCGAGGTCTTCCATATCTCCTTTATTATTAATGCTAACAAGAAAACTTCAATGCTTTATTACTGAGTGTGCATAACTTAAAAATATTTGCTACTAAACTAGCGTTCGATTTTTGCTGGACCCACACACACTTTCTTATTTTAAGTGGAACTCCCTATATATACAGAGTGTTCGCGTGAAGTGGCTCACTATTGCTAACTTCGTTATTATTGGAGCTACAAAGTCGGTTAAATTAGCGAACTAGCAGCATTTTTTCCGCTGATTACAATGGTGAAAACAAAAAAACAATTGACCATCTGGTTTTCAAGATATTAAAAAAAAAACATTTTTTTAAATGGAACACCCTATATATTTTTGCAAAAATCGATGGTAAATTAAATTCTATACAAAAAATGTCCTCATCTTTTTTTGATAATAATTTAAAATAAGCGAGTTATTTTGAAAAAAATTTGCAATTCTTTAAAATCAAGTAGCCATAAAACGGAATAGTAATTTATTAAAACCAAACAATCATAATTTTGAATTTAGGCAAGTTGAAAAATACTTGAAAGAATTAGGGAAATATTGAAAATTTACAAAATTATAATTTTCATGGCTACTTGATATTAAAACTTTGAAAACTTTTTTTTAAATTAACTCGCTTATTCTAAATAATTGTCAAAAAAGTATAAGAACATTCTTTGTTCAGAATTTAATTTATCATCGATTTTTGCAAAAATATACAGGGTGTTCCATTTAAAAAATGTTATTTTTGTGAATATCTCGAGAACCAGATGGTCAATTGTTTTTCTGTTTTCACCATTGTAATCAGTGGAAAAAATGCTACTAGTTTGCTAATTTAACCGACTTTGTAGCTCCAATAATAACAAAGTTAGCAATAGTGAACCACTTTGCGCAAACACCTGTATACTAAAAATATTAAATAAAATAGTAATATTTCCCGTAATTCTTTCAAAAATTTTTCAACTTGCTTAAATTCAAAATTATGATTGTTTAATTTAATAAATTACTATTCCATTTTATGGCTACTTGATTTTAAAGAATTGCAAACTTTTTTTCAAAATAACTCGCTTATTTTAAATTATTATCAAAAAAATTAAGGACATTTTTTGTACAGAATTTAATTTATCATCGATTTATGCAAAAATATATAGGGTGTTCCATTTAAAAAAACGTTATTTTTGTGAATATCTCGAAAACCAGATGGTCAATTGTTTTTCTGTTTTCACCATTGTAATCAGTGGAAAAAATGCTACTAGTTTGCTAATTTAACCGACTTCGTAGCTCCAATAATAACAAAGTTAGCAATAGTGAACCACTTTGCGCAAACACCTGTATATTAAAAATATTAAATACAATAGTGATATTTCCGTAATTCTTTCAAGTTTTTTTCAACTTGCTTAAATTCAAAATTATGATTGTTTGGTTTTAATGAATTACTATTCCATTTTATGGCTACTTGATTTTAAACAATTGCAAACTTTTTTTCAAAATAACTCGCTTATTTTAAATTATAATAACATTTTTTGTACAGACTTTAATTTGTCATCGATTTCTGCAAAAATATATAGTGTTCCATTTAAAAAAATGTTATTTTTAGCTCCAATAATAACGAAGTTAGCAATAGTGAGCCATTTCGCGCGAACACCCTGTATATGTATTTTTACGTTTTTGGATTTATACTTAATCCAGCATCCAGCTACTGACTATGGATAAAAAAATGTTAGAATAAAGAGAAACACTGATATTACGAAAGCGATTTCTTGGAAATATTTATTTTTTAAGTTAACATTCAAATACAATAAAAAATATCATTGAAAAACGATGACAATGGTATATATAACAAATATTAAAAACATTAATCTATAAAATATAGGTATATCCTCTTTTACAATTATATGAAATAAGTGTATTAATAATAAACATACACAACAGTAATAAGTAAATATAAGTACCTAAACAATAATATAGAATAGATTTAGAAATTCAAAACTTGGCACATTCAACATAAACAAGAATAGAAAAAAATGTTTATTTTAGTCTTTGTGTAACATTAGCTAAAGCAACTGCAAATGCCTGAAGGGCTGAAAACGGGTATTGGAAGTCTAGTGTATAGGCATTTCCATCAATGCGTCCAAACTGCATAACCTGGAATCAAAATTAAAATTAATTCGCCCAAATATTTAGAAAATAAATTTATGATTAATAAGTTTTCAGAAGAACTTAATAATTTAAGCTTCTCTATACAGGCTGTTTCAAATTCGCTTCTCACTACAGGGATTTCAGAAACGGTAAGAGATACAGCTTTGGTTAAATTGGGGCAAAGTTGCGTAATATGGTGGCCAATAATAAGCCGTTAAGAAATCGAAAATATCTTTTGTAATTCTGGAGGTTTTTTGAAAAAACCAAATTTTTGCTTTTTTGTTTTTATTTTTTTCTGCTCTTATTTTTCAAGATATCGAATAACCAAAAACACTTTACCATGGACACTTTTTGTGCTTTATAAAATGACGTTAAAATTTTCCTTATGCGACATTTCGTTTTTCCGCTGACGTCATCAACTCCATTTTTTTAAATACGGCCCTGTTTTTTTTTCATCGTTTTAAGTAGCATTTTTTATGCTCTATGAAATGGCGTTTAAATTTTTTCCATACGACGTTTCGTTCTTGTGTAATTATCGGATCATTTTTTGAATGCCTACGGCACTGGATTATTTTTACAATTTCATCAGTATTTTCTTCATTGTACAGCCCATCATCAGTATTGACGATTTCATAAGTGTTTATTTTATAAAATTATTTAAAAAAATTACTTCCATTGTTCTTATTATTACTACTAACAATAAATAATAGGTTAGTTTGATTTATTATAAAAGAAAATTTATTATTATTAAAGTTTACCAAAATGTGTGAATATGAGGAAGTGAGGAAAAATACTGATGAAATTGTAAAAAAAATCCAGGACCGTATTTAAAAAATGATCTGAAGATGATTGCACAAGAACGAAACGTCGTATGGAAAAAATGTAAACGCCATTTTCTAGATCACAAAAAATGCTACTTAAAACGACAAAAAAAGATACAGAGCCGTATTTAAAAAAATGGAGTTGATGACGTCAGCGGAAAAACGAAACGTCACATGAGGAAAATTTTAACGTCATTTTATAAAGCACAAAAAGTGTCCACGACAAAGTGCTTTTAGTTTTTCGATATCTTGAAAAATAAGAGCAGAAAAAAATAAAAACGAAAAGGCAAAAATTTGGTTTTTTCAAAAAATCTCCAGAAGTACAAAAGATATTTTCGATTTCTAAATGGCTTATGATTGGCCACCATATTACGCAACTTTGCCCAAATTTAACCAAAGCTGTATCTCTTACCGTTTCTGAGATCCCTGTAGTGAGAAGCGAATTTGAAACAGCCTGTATTGTCTAAAAGAAAAATCAGGAAAATCAGTTGGTAAAGAACAAAGCTTAAAGTTTTCTTGGTCAGTTTGTTCCTCTTACCTGTTTTCCTCTAAATTCAATCTGAAAGTTCTTCGCAGACTCCTGCGTAACCCTCCCCCCAAAATCCAGCTGATAAACTTGACTATTCTCATTCCACATGGGCGCTTTATTGTGCATAACAAATTCCCTTCGCTGTGGTATAATCTGGTTGTTGAAGCTGCTACCATTTGGTTCAATTTTGCCTCTCTTTAACTGAAAATATGCCGTAAAGGTAAATAATACAAGGATATAGGAATTCATGTTGGAAAGGAATAAAACAGACGTTACCTTTTGTCGAAGTTGAGATTTTTGGAAAGTTTCCAGGTCTTTGTAGTTAGTACCGTTGAAGATTTCGTCTCCGGAGGCGTTTACCTCATCGTCCGAGCTTTCTTGGTTTTTGTTCTTTTTGTATCGTCTGCCTAGAAGAGGGGAGTTGAGGAGTTTTCGTCTGATGGGCGATGCGGATTGGGGACGAATTCCTACGAAGAAATAAATTGAATTCGTTTCCAAATTTTTTTTTAACCAAAATTGTATTATTTTACCTTTTTTACTAGGCGCCGGCGACGCTGGTGAACTCCGCGGCAGCCGCGGAGACGCAGACGGTGCCGATCTAGTATCATCCTCCTTCAACCTAGTAATCAATCTCTCCAAATTAGCTAAAGCTTGCATCCCAACACCATTCTTCTCATGCCCCCCATTCGAATTCATCTGATTATTCGCAGCATCCTTCTGTTGCTTCCTCCCTTTAATCTTATCATTATCACTCTTGTGCTTTCGCCTCATCAATGGTGATGAAAAAAAGTCCAACCTCGACGACTTAACACCGTTTTTCGCTTTGGGCTCCTCGAAAACTTTAGGTGCCTCAGGAGATTTCTCCGGGGAACTATCAACTACCTCTGGTATGGCTTTGTGTCGTGTGCTCAGGAAGTTGACTTCGTTGTTGTTGGGGAAAATGTCACTTGAGTCTAAGCTTTTGGATTTTCCGCAGTTTTTCAAGCGGGGATTGATGGAGTTCCTGTTGTTTTGTTCTAGGAGTTGTTTGGAAAGACGACTTTGGCGCTTCGTTTTTGGTTTCTTGTTAACGAGAACTAAACGCTTTGGAATGTCTTTGCGGAGCATTAGAAGCGAAGCATCGCTTGGGACTAATTGGGCCTCAACCATGTCTAAGTAACCTACACTACAACTTCGCACCATAGAGTCTATGAGACAAGTAGTGGGGACGGGTCTACGAGTTGATGTTGAGGCATCTGACTGACCGCAGCTGCCTTCCTCATCTATAAATTTCAGTTCTTTGTCATTTAATACTGTTTTGGACTTAGTTTTATTATCTTTGGTTTCATTTGAATCAAATTTCTTAATTACTATTGGCTTCTGTTGTTCATTGTTAAGATTGAAAGTGACGGATATGTCGTTTTTCACATGTTCAGTGACGAGATTCGATTTTACTTGCAGTGTATTGTTAACACCGTTAAAATAATCGCTTGGCGAATACGAGATAATTGTTGGTGCTGGTGGTCTATCGAAAATAATATCGCTTGGTGCGACTGCATTTTTTGGTGATTGTAAAGCTGGCACGGAGACTTCACAGCATATTGGTGAGATGGCATGCCTTTGACTTTGATTTGGGCTACCACTTTTACCAAACTGACCAATAAAGCTTGTACTGCTTTGTGAGGTGGCTTGTGGACGTAAATTTGTGCTTGTTGCCGATGTATTTGGACGGATTTGATCTACAATAACTTCGGGCTTTTCCACATAATTTTCCTCGACAACCCCCGATTGGTTCCCTTCCAAATGCAAGTAGGTACACTTTTGTTTGCTCAGGATATTTCCTCTGGGTGACATTGGTGCTATTGGAGGACTATTATCGATGGACAGTCGAGGAGCTTTGGTCTTCTCTTCTGGAGGAGCATCCTCTTCGTCTTCAGAAAATAAATTAGGGTTAAACGTTGGATCTGGTCCTACAGGAAAATCATCTCGAAGCTCTGTCATAACGAGAGTCATTTGACGGGGTTGCAAATGTAACAGGGATGTTTTGTAAGTTACTTGACCCAAATTTGCTGGAACAGAAGTAGCTAATCCATGGATTTTGAACTTGGTACCCCAAATATTAGACGTAACTTCCACCATACGGATTTGCTGAAAAACCAATTATTTTACTAAAAATTATCTATTTTAAATAATATTTTTTCCTTTAGAAAACATTTTTCCAATTACTAGACCGGGAGCTGAATGGAATTGAGTATGCATAATATGAGGACCGCATTTTATCAATTGATATAAGCTCATAACAGCTCAAAAATTAATATTTTGGATGTTGCCGCTCCATCATATGGTCCAATTTTTTTTCGCACCCCTTTTATATTTTTATATACAGGGTGGTAAAAATTAAACTTCATTAACTTTGGGAGGTGATAGAGCATCAAAAAATAAGTAGACTTTAATGAAAAAACTTTGCTCAAAAATGTTTTATAACAAAGATACAGGGTGTCAAAGTATAGGATAAGAACTCGTTTTGTTACCATAACTTCTAAACCACTCGATCGATTTTCATTAAATTTCGTACACAGAGTAATGCAGTACATTTCTAAGTAATGATGAGGTTTATTTATAAAAAAAATGTCCAGTGGCGCAGATACTGGGGGACTGCTCCACTTTTCCCATCCAATCTTCGACACCACTGGATATATTGCGATAAAATTTGAATCTGCTGCTCTTATAATAGTCATCCACGATTGAGATATTGATTTTTTAACTAAGTCTCCTGTTGTATCATAAAACAAACACGTTAACACGTTCGGTCTTTTTCTTTTCAAATTGGACACTTGAAACGACATTTTCTCACGTTTTTTTGAATAAAACACTTTTAGGTACTCAAATACCAGAAAAACATTGACATATAACAGGCACATAGGTACATCGCATTTTTGGAAATTTTGGCGCCCTCTATCTTTTTGGGAACTAACTACAGAGAGTTCAGCGTAAGACAAAAAATGTTGCAAATTTTGAGCTATACAATTTTTGTCTTTACATTTCTTGCCTCCGACCAACAGAGCATAAGGCAAATCCAAAAATCGATTCCAAAAAATTTTCTAGGTGGCAGGGATTCCGAAACAGGTGGGGATACGCCAACTTGAGATTTTACCTTTCGGACCATCAGAAACAACATATTAAAAATTCAGCCTACCCGCAAGTTTTTGAATCTCAAATATCTGATTAACTGTAATAATAGTGATAACATAATAAGAGGGCGAGGAAATTGAAATGGACCATCCGATTTGCCGGCAACATGATTTTTTTCATTATTTAGGGTCTCAGATATAAGAATCCGATCATAGTTGCCGGTCCTCATATTATGCATACTCAAGTACCTTTGGCGCCTGCACTATACATCTTTAACTAGATAATCATCAATTTTAAGACGGCAGGAAGCTTATCACTTTTAGAAATTTGGGATATCTACCTAACATTAAAACTATTTTTTTTAAAATGTATAATCCATGCTCAGACTTGGAGGTCTTTTGTTTTATTTCTATTTTTTTTTAATCGAAACAAGACTTCATCGACTAAAACAGTGGTAGTTACTAGTGTTACCTCTGGCAAAGTATCAACATATGACAAGTCCTCATCAATTTCTGGTTCAGTTCTCTGAAATGGTGGATGTTGATAGTCATGGTGGACTTGAGGTTTATTTAGTTTCTTCCTGCGATTTCTCTGCATTCTTGGTGAACCTGTGCAGCCTTCCTCGCGATCTGTGTCTGAAGAATCACTTAGACATCCGCTTGCACTAGCTGAATTGCTGGACGAGGAACTTTTCGATTCCGATGAAGAACGAATGTGACAATCTGGAATACAGGATGTCCCAACGAGTTGAAGTAGACATAACTCTATTATTAATAAATATAATTTCTTACCTTCTAGCTGAGGATCAAAAATCACAAACTCCGGCCGAATCTTGCTAGTCCTCTTTCCTTTCAGCAACGGCACTAGCCCACCCAAATACTCCAAATAAAGTGTATAGCAGGTACCCGATGACAAATTGTTCTCCTCGTCATGTCTTATCATTGTGCAATGCAATCTAACGGACCCTACTGGCGGTCTGGATACAAACTCTCTTAGGGCACTTGGTTCCGGTACACAACACTAAAACCAACCAGATATCAACAAAACCATCCCATAGTTAATAACGACCAAACCTACCCGAATAGTTTGAGCAAAAAGATTTCCTATAATATTCCTGAGCCGGACTGGTAAAGGCAATAAAGACAATTGTTGTTCATGCTGAATTAAATTGTGAACACGAAGTCTACAGAGCAACTGAAGAGAAGCGATTCGTTTCAGTACCCACGCAATATGAATTTGGGTACCAGTAGCTAGAAATAAGCGTTTGTCGTTGTGACCCCAAGTCAGTGTTGATACTTTGGCCTTGGGAAAAAAAATATTAAAATTGGTGTCTTTTAAGCTAAGAAAAAATCTTACATGGGTGTCTGGGATAAGAGTGGAATACAAAAGAAGTCCCTTTTCGTTATAGAACTTAAGAACATTAGTGAATTCCACCTGACCTACAGCAGGGGTGTGAGTCAAGGTTATTCCACAGACTGCCAGAAACTCCCGGGAATTGCTCCATTCCATGCATAAAGGCCCTTGTAAGCCTGTGTGTATAAGAATTGGTGCAACATCATCAAATGTTGACAATAAATAAATGTTCCCGTTTTGTAGAGTGACTGCCAAAACAAATCTTCGCTCAGCTATAATTACAAATAAACTAGAAGTAAGAATTTTAATCACAGCTTGCATCTACCACCTGAGTTGGTCACTCCAGAATCATTCTCATCACCTTCCTCCATTTTGAACTTTTCACAAGACCACGCCATTGAAGTAATTCCAGATTCTCCACCCAATTGCACTTGAGATACCATAGCACCATGTACATCCATGACGATTATTTGTCCTAAAGTTGTACCAAAGTAGACTTGTTGGTCATCTGGGGTCCATATTCCACATGTTATAGTTGCCTCGACATTTAATGTTGAAGACCAGTACCTTTGCCCAGCCACTGATCCAACTAGCACGAAACCATCCTGAAAATTTTGGTTTTCAGAGTTTTCTCGGAAAATCGCTCGTAGGGAAAATTGTACCTGATAGCAAATAAGAGCCATACGTCCATCGTGAGACCAAGAGAAATGTGTCACTGGCATATTCCTGTCGTTAATTAATTCTATGGACCAACGGCCTTCGTATTTGATCCAGACGAAGATTACACCAGAACTGTCGCACGAGGCTAGTTTTTGATACGGTTCGTTCCATTTGACTAAAATGACCTGTAAGGAAATCAGTTAGAAAATTTGTTGTTTTCCTACAGTTTTCTATGTACTTCTGATCTGTGTCCTCTAAGATTATAGTTTGTCCTTAGCGGAAATTCCACATTTTTCTTGCAGTGACTCGTAGTAAAAGTTACTCCAACTATCCCACGGACATTTCCAGTAGCCAACCAACCTTCCTGATAATAATTTGTCCTGTTCAGTTTCCATCCTTCGTCCTGCGGAGAAAAAATCATGTAACTTTTAAAGTAGGTTTCAGTTATGGTGCTAGGATAATTCCTTGCGAACTTTCTCACGTTACTGTCTGTAAGGTTGTTTAATTTTAAATAAATTGCATTATATCAGCAAGAAAAAAGTATGAAAACTTTGTCAATTTCACTGTGGAGGATTCTTTAACCCGAAAAGTTTACCAATATAGATGAAAGTTTTATATGGATCTATCACAGAATGTGCAAAAAATTATCTGGGGAGTTTTAATGGGATTAGTTTTGTGATATTAATATGTGAACATGGCGCAGTTTTACTGTTTTAGCGTTGAAGGAAGTTGAAGGACAATGCTTTTAATATTGTCCTTCAATTATAGATATAAAGCGAGTTTTAAAGGTGCAATAATTTAGACAGTTCATAAAGTGAAGTAAGTATGGGTCTTAAACTTTTACGCGTTTTTAATCTTCAATTTATAGTTATACTGACTTTTTTCTAGTTCAACAACTTTAATCAGAAATTGTAATGAAACGTGGTGATGATAAATCTAAAACTAATAATAAAGGTACAGAATAATAATAATTCCATATAAAAATATTAATTTTATAAAGAATGGTAGGTATAGACTTGAGAATACGAAATATACATATTATTTGATTTTAAATTTGTGTCCAGCACATGACTTGCTTATACGATGCGGATATAGTTCTGAAGTCCTCATTCTAAATTTTATTAATATTAATTTGAATCAAATTAATGTAATTTCAGCTAATTTCAGGTTACAAGCTCGTTATTCTTAAATTATTTTAGATTATGCTTTAAATTGTTTTTTATGAATCAGGGGGTAAAATTTTGGTTATAGGTACATACCTATAAATAATAACAATAACATATTTAGTTTAGTTAAAGCTGCAGTTTTTTAAACCCCTTTTGTAAATATTAGTAGGATTACAAAAAAAATTCGGAATAATAAGTAACCCAGTTTATTAAAAAATTGAATTTTATTATTGTGTTGTTTCTCTATCCTGATCCATTCTGCAGGGTGTTTCAGGATTAACTGGACAAACTTAAAATCTGAATTGAGGATCTCAAAATAAGAAAAAAATTTCTATGGAGGTATGTCCGGAAACGTTTCGTTAAAGAGTTACGCCCCTCCAAAGATGGAGGCTAAAATTAGGTTATTAATTTTTTTTTTCGAATTTGGATTCAGATAAAAATTTGAACTTTGGTAGAGATTCTCTACTAATGGAAACGCTTCTAAAGAATATTTTTTAAATCATCCCTTATCGATAAAAGGGGTGAAATCAGCAACCCCTCTTTAGATTTTTATTGTAACTCTTTAACGGACTCGAATTTTGTCATATAAAAAATTGCTCTGGAAAGCTAGATTCATTTAGAAAGTATTTTGTCTTTTTCATTTCTTTCATAAAACTGAGAGTTTATAAATAAAAAAATAAAATAGTTCCGATCCACATGGTTATTTTGGAAGTTATTGCATTATGTTATAAAATGGAAAATGTCCAGCAAGCTGCTGTGAAATAACTATAATACTTTGATAAATTTGTAGTAAAGGGTTACCAGTAATTAATTATTACCTAATTGTATTATCGATAAGGGATGATTCAAAAAAAATCTTTAGAAGCGTTTCCATTAGTAGAAAATCCCTACCAAAGTTTATTTTTTTATCTTTATCCAAAATTGAGAAAAAAATTAAAAACCTAATTTTAGCCTCCATCTTTAAAGGGGCGTAACGCTTTAACGAAACGTTCCCGGACATACCTATATAGAAAAAATTTTCCTTATTTTGACGTCCTGAATTCAGGTATAAGTTTGTCCAGTTAATCCTCAAACACCCTGTATAAAATTCCAAGTATCCGTAAAATAAATCAGTAATTTATAAAATCTGAGAAATCGATAATAATTTAAAATCCTCAGGTCAGATTATGTATTAAGTATAGATATTTGTATAATTTTATAATTATGTATTAAAAGTAATATAATAATATAGTTGAAATTGTAATTAAAACTTCAAAGTTAGTAAATAGTTTCATAAATTTAATAGATTGGTCCATTAAAGGTAATTGCAATTTTAATTAAGCAATTTCAATTTCTAAATAAACTTGCATTTATTGTAATGAATTAAATTGTATATTTGTATTTTCTATTATACTTTTCGTGTCGGTTTTTGTCATTATAAAAGTGTCTCTTTATTTAGATATTGATTATTATTTTCATAATTCCCTCGATCCATGTAAATATAAAATGCATTAGGTAATCATTGTTATTCTCTCACATTTATGTAATTCCAAACAACGCATATAATTTACATTATGAAGTTACACAACAGAAATCTAACTGATACGCGTGTATTTTATTTTATTTTATTACATCCGGAATTCATGTGTGTAATGAAAAAAATTCTAATAAATATTACATATCAGATATGAAGGTACTCGTTATAACATAAATGAATTACAAACTGTTACACATCAGATATGTATCTGTATTTCCTGGAAAAACTATTTATTATCCTATCCTATTCTAAAACAGATAAACCTTAATAAATCCCATGCCAACATAATGCAAAACCTTATTATCATAGTAAGTAGTTCACTTAATCAAACATGATGGAAAAGGTGACATAACGCTACTGTTGATTTTTGCGCAAAAATCGATATCCACAAAGTTTGTTCATTAGTTATATAAAGCTAAAGCCCCTACTGTATGTATATAGTTTTTGTATGTGAAGGTTAGCAGCTTAAATGAAATAAATTAGTATTTTACTAAAAGGATTTTCCAAAGTTTTCTCTTTCATGTCGTTCCGAGCGTGGGCTCGTTAAAGCTACCTGTCATAATTCTTAATCCCTCTCTGATGTAGATTAGGTAATAAATTTGTGCAGTTGCTGTAAAATGTATATTAAACAATTATAATGGTCTATCACTTCGACTTAAAGCTAGCAGGACCAATTAATTATTTAATGGCTGGAAGGATATTCGGGGTGAAATTTGATCAAAATTTATTTGGTCGGTTTCTCTTATTATTGGAAGAAATATTTTGAAAGTCATCGTCACAAATGTCAGCTGAAATATTCAAGTAGATATTTCGTGTTACAGAAATATCTACATTTATTTAAAAAAACTCAAATAAAAGATGGAATTATTGAACAGTGGCGAGGCAAACGGGCAAAATATTTTTACCATATTTATATTTTTCAAATTAGGTTTAAGGCAGGTTAGCTAAAAATTCAAAAATTATAAGACATACAGTGGTAGTTTTTAGTGTGGGTTTATACATTGAAATTATATTTTATAATTAATATTATATAATAATTAGAAATCGGACTTTGGTTTTATTGGAACTAGAAAATCAATTACTTTACTAAAGCATCTGATTCTCCATTTAGAGATAGAAAATTGCGTAATATCTCCTAAAGAGGTTAGGTTTAGGAAATACTTAATAAAAAACTTCGAAAATGTAATGCCCAAGAACGTAGAATAAAAATGTACAGGGGTTACATTTAAAAAATAATATTTTCACCGTTTTCACAAGTTTGTGAATTTGTGATATTTAACAATTAATTACAAACACCTTTTACGAGCCCTAACAACTAAATGTTCGGACAAAAGTAAATTTGATTGTCTTTTTTCCATACGTGCAAAAGTTATCTAAATTAACTTCCACAATATTGATGGTTTTTTCTGTTATAATGCCAACATCTAGTTATATAAAAACGTAAATTTCGTAAAAATCTGCTCGGCGGTTCCAAAACTGTGGCACTTTAACCCAGCAGGATGGGAAAATTGTAGAAACAAAGAATTATTATTTTCAAAACGTTGGATCTAGTAGTCGGATTTTGAAGAAATTTACTTTATTGCAAAACTGGATGTTGGTTTTCTTTACAAAAAAGTTACACAAGTTTTCATTTGGTGATTTTAGGCATTTATTGGAGCTTAAAAGTTGCACCTTTAAAAATGATAGAATTTTCTAGCAACTATTTTAAAAAATCACAGTTTTGAAACCGCTGGTTGGATTTGTGTCAAAAAACCTTTAAATCAAAGCTCAATAATCGTACTATATTGAAAAAGTCCTGAAATGTTAATATGATTTTTTTTGCATTTTTTTCGAGTTCCATAGTTTACTTTTCAAAAAATGTGTTTTTTAAGGGTGCTACCTACATTAAAATAATCACAGTTTTGGAACCACTGGTTGGATTTTGGTAAAATTTACTTTATTGCAAAGCTGGATGTTGGTTTTATGTACAAAAAAATCCCCAAGTTCTTATTTGGTGATTTTAGGCATATTTCGTAGCTTTAAAATTGCACTTGAAAAATGTGACGTAATTTTCTAACAACTGTTTTTAAAAAATCACATTTTTGTAACTTGGGGAAAACGACATAAAGGTGCTTTCATGGCCCTCATCCAGTCCGGACTTAAGTGTCATTGAAACTCTTTGGGATAAAATTAAACGTATTCTACGCAATAATCCACCACGAACCATTGGGGAGTTACAGACCAAAATAGAAGAAATTTGGGACAGTTTCACGCAAGAATTGTACCAAAATTTGATAAATACAATGCTTGCTAGAATACAGGCAGCTATTAAAGCAAAAGGAGACGTAACCTCTTATTAATGGTCCTAAATTAAAAATTACCCCAACATTTAGTTGCAAATTCATTTTGTAAAGTTTGCTAATTATTAAGGTTAAAATATTGTTAAATCCAATAAATAATTTTCTTCCATGCTTAATATTGTTATTAAGGCTTTATCTTATTGTATTATTAGGTGTTTACTAATTATTTGCGTAAAATTTCCAGTTCTCCTTTCATACTTCAAAAATTTACTTTTGTCCGAACATTTAGTTGTTAGGGCTCGTATAAGATAATTTTATTAAATGCATATCAAAATATTCTCTAGATTTACCATATATCGCCACGTAAATCACTATAAACTATACAATTTTTATATAAAAAAAATGTGTGCCTACTAATTCCTAAGATATCTATTATCGAGGACACCATAACTGCATCACCCTGTAGATATTTTCTAAACGCAAAGATAACACAATGAGATTTATGAAAATTTGGATAGAAAACGTTAAATTTTCGTTGTTTTATTTTTATTTTTAAAACTACAATGAAGGAAATTGCGAGAAATTTCTTATCGCCATATTTCTTATAGGGGCACCTACTTTTTGTTGATATCCATAGTAATTAAGACAAAAACCATCATTTATTGTTTATTGAAAATCTGCTTACATCAGGGTATCGGAGTATAAAAATGTGGGTCGCTGCTACAAGAGAATTTGGTAGGGCATTGAATTTCGATCAAAAAGCTCCGATTAACAAAGAATTATACACCAGTAACTTTAAGAACCACATTTTTGGTACCAGAATTCCGATAAATTGTTTTTTACAGACCTATGTTTATTCTTGAAGTAACGCTCTATATTTTATACACCCTGTATGGTTTCTATACAAATCACATCATCATGTTCCCTTTTGTGATACGTATATTAAATTTTTATTGGCAATAAAATGAAAGAATAAAAGAAAATCTAATATTTGTGATTCCTTTTAGTATTTCTAGTCCCCCTTAAGAAAAAATCACATATTTTAATGTTAATTTTTTGTGTCTTGGGGTTCCATAAATCATAAAATTATAATGGACAGTCGTAATATAATAAAAATAATCAATCCAGTTTTCAGAAGGAATCCGCTTCTTCCTAGTGATTCCAAAAATAATTTTAAATCGTTATAGGAAAATATTTGCAGGTATAAGACCTTCCGACATATAAAATTTCTATAAGAGAAAAACATCAAGATAGACATTTCTTCGCATGGTGAAAATCGCATCATCCCCAACCGATACGTAATCAGAATCTACGTTACTTCTGCAAGAATGCTCTCATAACTTTTTTGCGAACTTAATAAACATCAGACAGTCTTCATAACCAATTCTGTCTACCTTCTTTAACTAATGTTAAAACTTAAAAAGCAATTTGCCTCGCATAAGAAATGCCGTTAGACTGCAGGTAGTGTAATTAAAATGTATGAGTCCCCAAATGAATAATTTTAGGATTTTGGGGTAAGTTCGCTGCGCTACTTACCGCCCTGTTTAAATGCGTTAACTTGACAAAGTGTAGTTTAAATTGAGTTATTAATACAAGTTAACTACGTTATTGTACATGGTTTTCTACTTTGTGAAAATTTAATTAAGCGAACAGGATTTGTTAATTAAAATAAACTAATATACTGAGGTAGGGTTTTTATTTGTACTTATTACAAGATTGTGAAAGGATGATATATGATTGGTCGAACTAGAAATTTAAAATTTCATGTTTTAGTAAGATTAAGTTTGACTTAATTTGAATCATTTTGATTTATATGATGCAATTTTAAATCTTAGATTTTTAATAAATCTGTAAGAAAATATTTACGTTGCGTTTCAAATAAGAAGCAATATACCTACCTAAATAAAGAAATTCTCTTTTAGAAGAAAACTTTTTAGTTAGCTACGGAAGTTATTACCAAAATTGTAGAGTACCTTTCTTTTTTATCTTTAAAATACACCTACATATATTGTATTTTTTCCGACAGATTGACTGGACTAATAGGAAAATGGTATTAATTATTTTTAAGGTGTTTTTTTATTTTTGTTTGCACTATGTCATTTATGTGAATGCATTATACATCTGGGTAAATTTTTATTTATTTATTTAATATGTCAAATTAATAAAAATATCTACCTAAATTAAAATGTAATACTTTTATTACTAACTGCAAATTTAACTTTGCCATTTGTAACATTTCCAGTTCCACGCACTTTTTAAATAGTTCAGTGCTACTTCAGAATACAAAACAGTTTTTTTCAATACACACTCACCTAAATGACCCTCTATAAGTTCCTGAAGCGTACGCAAAATATTACTATATCGAGGAGATATTTTTATGCAGTATGCATGTTGACTAGCGGGATACCAAACGCAAATAAAAGGACGTAAAGTGTACTTTCATGTCGACATACTGCAACTCATATGCACGTTAGTGGTATTTTATTTTGCAAAGCGATTTACATATCAAACAGTATGCTGTAGGGTTCGATATAATTTCAGGTTTCATGGCAATTTATCAAATACAAAGTGTGGGATTTGAATTGGATGGTGAAATATTATTGCGTGGTAGGGTTAAAATTTTATTGTTGGGTTTAGTGGAGATTCCTTTTGGTTATGTCAATATTCACAGATCATTAATAAAATGAATTTTAATGGATAATGAATTATGAAGTATAATTTCAACGTTTACGATGATATTATACTCGTAGGATATAAAGAAAAATGAATTATGTATGTAATCGCGCTTGTTGATCTGGATACTATGCATACAGATAAAGTAGATAAATAATTTCAGGATTTTCTAATATAGCAGCAACACTGGAATTAAATAATTAATCTATAAATGAATGTTTTCCTACTCTGAATAACTAAAAAGTATGCGTATTACATAATTTCCATCTCAGTATCAAATATAAACTCTTTTTTATCATCCTTTAAAGCGAACAACTGAAAACTTAGTGAACTTTAAAAGCGAAAAACAATACCTGCCAGGTTTCCGAAAAGATTATGGCGAATTTATCGACTTATATTTCTTTTTTCCAATTTTGTTTAGTTTCCAATAAATATTTCACTGCCAATATTTTCTTTATTTCGCGACTTAAAATTAAAACTCTAATCATAAAAATAAAAATCGCCAAATCTGAAATTCCTGAATTCTTCTAACAGGTTCAAATAAAAATAATGTATTCAGATACTAAACTATTATATTATGAGCAAATCACTAAAAGTTAAAACCTCTTTTGATATTCGGGGAACTAATAAGATTAAAACCACAAGGACCACAAACGCCTAAAAGCGTTTGCGTTTCAAATAATTAATAATTAAGTTAGTAGGTATATTGATTTGGTTCAAGGTTAAGCTTTGTTGTTTATTGGGGAAATTGTACATGCATACATTAATACTGTTATTGGAAATAAGAAAATGAAAGTGGGTAATTGATATTATCGAAATATTTCTTTAATAGAGAATTCAAAAGCAGCCATCAGACTTTTTTTGCCTATAAATAAGTCAGAATCCATCAAATTGCGAGAAAATTGATTTAAGTCTGTCTAATTTGAAATTTATGTAGGACAAAGCTGTAGGAGTAGTTATGTAAGCATTAAGGGAGGTAAGTAATATTTACCAGTCGAGGACGAGTTTGCACCTGAGCGATAGTGAGGGGGACAATAAAGTCCGAGACTGGTCAAGCACTTACCTACCTTCCGAATTGCTTATTACATTTTTCCCATTCTCGAAGTTCAATATAATATAAAAAATAGTTTTTAGATGTTTATTTTTCATTAATTTATATTCGACATACCGCAAGGTGTCAAAATAGATAGGTAGACTTTGATGTCTTGTGGATATGGAGAATGGAGACGAAATTTGAATTATTCATTGTTTATGCCATAAAGTGAACACAGAAAACTAGAACAAGAATAATTCAATAATTATAGTTAGAAAATGTGGAAAAAGCAGCAAGACTTGCCCTGTATATCTTTACTACCGGAAAAGTCAAAGAAACGGTAGGTACTAATTATCACATAAATTATTCGAAGATTGGTGCCAAACTAAGTACAGGGTGTCCCATTTTCGACACTTTTAGGGGGTATTGGCGTTATTATCAAAGATAGAGTGTTGAGGTTTTCACCTTCCTTTCCTACTTTTTTACGAAACGAAAGATTCCGGTGTCAAATTTGTCATGGCTCTCTTAGTTTTTAATCTACAGAGTGATTCTGAAAATCTTGGTTTTTTAGACACTCCTCGTATTTCCGTTATGCGTCTACTTATCAAAAAGGTGAAAACTGATCTTCATAGAGTTTTTTTACGTAGAATTCAGTGGCATAGGCAGTTTTTGTGTAAAAGGTTTAGTTTTAGAGATATTGACCAAACTTATGTTTTTTTAAATGGGACACCTTATATATTATTTTTATATTGACTAAGCAAAATTTGGGCTTTCCAAAAATATATAATACTTATTATTTATTTTGAAAAACAAGCTCAAAATTCGATATTTTTATAATTTTCTTTATTTATAACAGTAGGCAACGGCTAATTTTTTAGAAACAAATGCAAAATTTTCACAATGCGTTATTATTCTGAAGCTAAACACTTCAAAAGGTAATTTTAATGCATTGTATAAAACATACCAACAATATAATACTTCTCATAATTATCATACACGACCATTGTAATAAAAAATTAAAAGTAAAATAAAAACACCTACGTAACAAAAATATTTCATCAATAATGGAAATCTGACAGATCTGTCAAATTTTGCATTTGTTTCTAATAAATTAGCCATGGCCTACTGTTATAAATAAAGAAAATTATAAAAATATCGATTTTTGAGCTTGTTTTTCAAAATAAATATTAAGTATTATATATTTTTGGATAGCCCAAATTTTGCTTAATCAATATAAAAAATAATATATAGGGTGTCCCATTTAAAAAAACAAGTTTGGGCAATATCTCAAAAACTAAACCTTTTACACAAAAACTGCCTACGCCACTGAATTCTACGTAAAAAAACTCTATCAAGATCAGTTTTCACCTTTTTGTTAAATAGACGCATAACGAAAATACGAAGGGGGTCTAAAAAACAAAGATTTTCAGAATCACTTTGTAGATTAAAAACTAAGAGAGCCATAACAAATTTGACCCCGAAATCTTTCGTTTCGTAAATAAGTAGGAGAGGAAGGTGAAAACCGCAACACTCTTTCTTTGACAATAACGCCAATACCCCATAAAAGTGTCGAAAATGGGACACCATGTACACCGCTGAGCGCTGAGGTCTCGGAAACCGCACTGTTGGCATATTTTTTTGAAAAAATCTTCAGGAATGTATTCACCAGCAAGTGTGTGTATTGTAATATTACTATAAATATAAATTATTGAAATATTAATTAATAGTTTTCAGTTGACAGTAATTCACAAGCATCAAACTTCCCTAGCGACGTAAGTGAAGCTCCTTTCGTCCCGTTGTCAATAACAACCAATAACATTTTGGTAAAATCAAGTTACGCCCTATCAATAATATCATTATAGTATTTATAGTCTAGGTACTGAATCTGGAGTGAAAAAAAAATTAAATTATTAAATTGCAGACACATCAGAAAATAAAAAAGTTGTTTCATTCTATTTGAAAAAGTACACTTATTTTAAGAAACATTCTTGGTGGTATTTCTTTGTTTATTGAAATAAAGAAACTTGATATTCGTGAACCCAAAAAGTTTGTATTGTTGAAAAATAAAAAAAAATTAAAACTGTAAGTTAAAAATTTCTGCACCCACTTAGGTACGCCACTGAGTAGATAAGTAAAAAAACTGTGATTTCCATTTATGTGTATTCTACAATATTTTTAAATAAATCAAAATGCAGATATAAAAAGTATTTTAACGAAAACTCCTACAGGAAAAATCTTAAACCTAACAATACTGTGTCAAATATTTAGATTTTCCTGGGTACGTTAATTTATTTCACTGAGTTAGAGGTTGTGAATGTAGTTCAGATAATTTAAATAAATGCTAACAATCATATTTTCGTGCCACTTTCACTAACGATCCTTAGATTCTTATAACCAATTTATCGAAACCGCTATAACATCATTATTTTTCATGACAAGGAAAATGTTATTCAAAAATCATTGTATTCAAAGATCCACAAAGTTATCCAGATATTAATAAAATCTTGGATATGGACATCGCAGCTAAAGTCTTGTGCTGGACACATCAGATATTTTAAGTTTTTGTCTTTACAAAATTAAGAAATATTTTTCTTGCTTATTATTGCCATGCCCTATATTTTCAAATAGATTTTTGATCTTATTGTATCTTAAATTGAATTTTTTAGTCTATTCATGCAAAAAATCACGATTGCAGTGAAAATTGTAAGAAATGGGTAGAATTGAATTTCATTCCGCGTTCCATTTCAACGACTTTGAATTTCAAGCACTAAACGAATTCCACTTCATTTGCGGAATCAATTATTAAAGGTTGATTGATTTGTCACAATTTTCAATTTCCGTTATCATCTAGCTATTAGCTGAGAGACGAGCGAGAGAGAGCCACCCTGTTAAAGTTATAATTTCCATGTCAGTTACTAATTAACGGGAGTTATTAATTACTGATTAAAGTGGGATTGGTTTTGTATACTCCGATAGATTAATCATTATGATGTCTTTGTTGGTATTGTAAACTAAGTGTTTTTTGTCCTAGTGTCGTTGAATTGGGAAATATAAGGATCTATTTCATAAAAACAAACCCTTTTTTGTGAGGAAAACTTCGATAAATCATTTATGTTTTATCTAAAATATTCAAACAATAAATTGGATGAAACTTTAATAATTTATCGCTTTTTTCCAGTCAAGATTTAGAACTCTTTGTGAAGTAAGTTCAAACTTTGCAAAGGTGAATGTACAAGACCCCATTAGAAAAATCAATTTATAGACCAAATACTAGTTATTTACGAAATAGACCAAACAGACACTAATTGAATTTTGGTTTGTTTTTTATTAAGAACAAAATTGGTTTTACCTCAGGCAATTCATCTGGCACTTTTCCCATCCATGTGAGCGAAAGAATGGGACAATCACTCTTCGCGTTAATAGCCCTCTCAAAATGCAGATGCATTTTTTTAAGAAATAAAAAAAATTTGCACTAATGAACCACCACCAACTCCAACATTATCCAACAGAAACGTTTAAATAAAGTCGCGAATACGCGGCGAACACGAACAACCAGCAGCAGCAAATATTTTCCCTACGATCATATTTACAGTAATAAATCTATCTATATTATCGATTACGAAATGTTCATAAACATAGAAGTAGTTCAAAACTACCACCACGACAACTGTCTACAGTCCTACACCTCTCCGTTTCTATTGATTTTCATTTTCCGTTGGAAATTCAACCAGGTTTCACGTTGCTTGGAGTTGGCGCATTTTCCATGGGGAAAAACGCGCATGCTGATGGTTCAACTGTGTGAAATGTGGAAGAAAAGTATAGGCGAAGGAGTTTCCTGCCGCTTGCAGGATCTAAGTGGGTATGAATGAGATTTCCCGGATGGTGAAATTGAGAATGGCTGAATTGCTTGGTTTCTTTTGTGTGATTTCTCTAAAGTAAATAGGGGGAAGACGAGGGAAAGGATTTGATTGCATTTCGTGGAAAAAGTACAAATTTTGATAGGATATTTCCTTAGTTACTTAAAGTCAACTAAAGCTCATGCATTAAAAACACAAATGCAATAAAATAAAACTTTATCTTGAAGAATAGTTAAAGTAATAATGTCCCAATTATATCGTCTTGTTAATCAAAAGTTTATCTTTATATGTATAGCAAAATAACTGAAACTCAAAATTAATAGGTATAGCAATTATTTTTGAAACGAGAAATTTGTGCTTTACTCATAGTGATAGTGACTACTCGTACGTCGTTTGGCCATTTTTAAACTAAAATAACAAGAAAAGTGCTTACATTTTAGCTCAATACATATTTCTGTTAGGTATTGTTTTTTCTATTTGCCATATTATCGCCATAGAGGTGAGGTGTGCAAAATATAGTCTGCTTTTTAATATTTAAGCTAAATTACGAGTACTAAGAAAAAATGAGTGACCAAAATTGGCTACAGAAAACTTTGAACTTCTATCGAGTAGTTTACAAAAAAAAAAGCTTTTACATAATAACAATTTTAATGTATATATTTTGTATGAAATCAAAATTATCGTGTAAAAACTTTATCGTATTATCGTCATTTATGTCGATAACTAAGAAGTGTATCACTTGGCTAGTCCATAATTTAGTAACCCATTTTTTTATTATTAATGTAAAAAAACGTATCTTTTGTGGCTAAATAGTATCTAGTAGAATAGTTAAGGCCTCGCCACATAAGCTGTGCTGTGCCATGTCTATGCTATTTTTCATTATTAATGACAATGGTTGTTATGCAGCTAATAATGAAAAATAGCATAGACAGCACAGCATATACCGGGTTATTTTTGTAACTCTGAACATATTACCTATATTCAATTTTAAAAAGCACAGATCAATCCATTGCGAGTATTTGCTATGCAACCAATTATATCACACACCTGATTTAATTTTATTTAAATAAAATTTTAATGATCGGGATAAGTGACTGAAAAACGTATTATGCTCTGATTGGCATGGTATAACTTGACATTTATTTTTTTTACTTGTCAATTAACTATTTTCACGTAAAATTGGTTATTTGATTACTTAAATACATGCATTGAGGTGTGTTTTTACAAACTGATAGGGACTATTGGGGACTATGTTCAAAGTTAAAAAAATGTCCCGGTATGTGACGAGGCCTTTAGAGTACAAAATCGATGAGCAAAAACTAAAAGTTTAATAGGGAATTCATAATTAAATATCTAAGAATCTTGTAGCTTAGAATTTAAAATCATGAATAATCCATCAAAAAAGATGCCCAAAGAAACGATTGCAAATTACAACTGGTGTTACAATAGTTATATTTTGGAAATTAAATGTTTTGTACAACCGGCCAATATAGAAGTCTAAAAAGTTGAATCGGTAAACTTTTTCTAGCGTTGTAGTAGAGGAATCTAAATTCTACCCATAATTAAAAATGAATATACATACTTACATGATAACATCTAAACTCTAAAGTTTAATTCCTTAATAAATCCCTGTTTAATAAATTTTTAGTAATTTTCAGTTTCATCGAAAAAACTCGTAATATACCTGGACGGTGGACAATGCTTTATTAAAACTTTTTTCAGGCGCATTAGACAACATATTTTATACCGCTTTTATGACCTACTTAATTATTCCTTTTAAATTTTTAACAGTAAATTTAAATTTAACAGTAAATTATCATTGATAAGCTTTAAGAACTGGATTATTTATGGTCTATGCTTTAATTTACGACAAAGCTGGAAATTATATTTTAAGGATCATTAGGTTTAACTGGATCAGATGAGATTACGAACATTTATACTAAACGAATTTAAATTCTCATTTATACTAAATTTATACATCACACTTGATATTTTTGAACTTTATTATGCAAGAGAATCAATCATAATTATGATTTAGAACTAACGACGCAGAAGTGTACTGGGAATAAGAGGGCGAGGAATGATTATGCAAAATGTCAATGTAAAAAAATATATTTCCAAATGGTTTTCTTACAAAATTGGTTATTTTCAATTTTCCTTTGTTTATGTTATGTCAATATTTATGGGCTTTGGAAACATACAGGATATTTATAGAAAAAAATGTTGGATAATATCGATTTAATCAATTTAGAATTTATTGTTTCATTTGCATCCAAAGTTATGTAAATTGTAGATAAGTATAAAAAATATTTTACTTTTTTATATTTTATTTAAATGCAATAAAATAAATAAAATGGAATACTAACGATAGAACAATACCTAATAACAGTGATGAAAAATTTACGATTTCTAATGGTTTATATCTGATGCTCACTGAAGCATTCTCATTTCAATCCACTTAGTTCGTTTCACTCTGATACAAAGAATCTATCATGCGTTTCAAGTCATAGTAATAGGAAAACTTAAAAAAAGTAAAAAATTTTCCGGGCTCTTATGGGTTCCTGCCTAGCGCCCATTGATGAAGCGCTAAATGTTTTTTTTTCTTCAGTTGATATTCATAATACTGGAGAACCAACTCTCTTTGGGTTAAATCTTAATTTTGGAGAATATAAAGAAGTCGCAAGAAGCTAAATCTGTTGTTTTTGGACAAGCACTATTGGGTCTTGTGCTCACAGCAGTTTTTGGTCAAAAGAACATAAATGTCCCTCTTTCCTCTCTCCAAATTTAGCCCCCGAGATGAACTATTGACTTCGTTAGGATATCAAGAATAAATCGCAAGGAGTACTCAATGTAGTCGACGCTCTTGTAGCGAAAAAGGGGGACAGGGAGTAAATTATTCTACTTCAGTACAAGGACACTGCTGTATGAGATCCAAACAAATTTTTATTATCCGTCTACGTAATTTAATTTTATAATAAAAAGCCAAAATCTGAGCGAATTAATGTTCCCAAATGTAATAGCTAGGATGTTCAGGATATGGTTCACTCCATATTCCATTACGCAAATGTTCAAAATATTCAGGATAATAAAATAATACTAATAATGAGAAAGCCTAGAATAGAGAGTCTGGCGATTTACCGGAAGTGGCCGACATATGGTTGCCGCCATATGTTCAATTGTCAAATTCTTGTAAATAAATTATTTTTTCGTGTACAATATTTTCGAGTGGCCAAATATGAAACGTGAGTAAACTTCGTATAATAAATATACTTTCAAGTTGGAATATGTGTAATAGTAGAATTTGGAAGCGAATAAATTGGTTATGGTCGAGTCGATACAGGACACAGCACAGGACTCACAGGAGTGCATGGCAAGATGAACGAGCAGGAACTTGTGCAAAGGGTAATTATCAAGTTTCTGACTAAGAAATGGGTTCGACCAGCTAATATTTTCCAAAGTTCACCCGAACAGCTCAGGGACAAAACCTTGTGACAGCACCGTGTGTTTCAATGGCACAAAACTTTTTCTAAAGATCAAGATCAAGATATTATATTATTATATTTTTTGAGAAATTTGATTGGTTTTAATAAATGGAGAAACATTTTTTTTAACTTAAACATTATGTTTATAATAAAAAATTGCGATTAAAAACACGCAAATATTTGAATCACTGGAGCAATTTGGGAACGCGCTGTGATTGGTGTGACGTAAATACCTAGTACTTGCCAATTTGACAAGTACTGGGTAATGCCAAACTCGACAGCTATCAGCTGTGGCTGAATTTTGTGAATTTTTTTGTTTCAACGTTAGATGACACTGTATTACAATAATAAAAAGGAATCTGTAACTTGCAGTTTTCTCATGTTGACGATAGATGCTGTTGGTTAGAGTTAGAGTTATTGTGTATCTAATAGCGTTTTCGATTGGTAAAATGAGTGCGCACTGAGTGCAATTTCTGAAAGCGTGATTGGCGAAAAATATTTGACAGATTGAATTTGACCAATAGCATTGCACGAAACTGCACTCAGTGCGTACTCATTTTAGTCATTTTACCAATCGAAAACGCTATTAGATACACAATAACTCTAACTCTAACTAACAGCATCTATCGTCAACATGAGAAAACTGCAAGTTACAGATTCCTTTTTATTATTGTAATACAGTGCCATCTAACGTTGAAACAAAAAAAATCACAAAGTAGAAACCTGTAATTTACAGATTTCTATGTATTTATTCCTTGAAATTTAATACATTGACTCAGAAAATTTCAATTCATCCAATTAAATTTGAGCTAATTTACGAATGTAGGCACTAAATATACACATGTGTCTTGTGTGTTGCATAAGAATTTACAATTTAGAGGGTAGGCTGCGTTCACGTTTATTCTTACAAAATCAATACTGAAAAAGTAAACCCATCCTAAGCCTATAAAATTGTAAATTTTTAGGCAACACACAAGACACACTTATGTATATTTGGTTGTCTACATTCATAAATTATAATGTAGGCAACCATATATACACACGTGTGTTTTGTGTGTTGCTTAAATTTTTGCAATTTTCTAGGTTTAGGCTGCGTTCTCACTTTTCTTACAAAATCAATACTCAAAAAGTTTTGTTGTCTTGGATTTTGTGAAAAAGTGAACCCAACCTAAGCCTACAAAATTGTAAATTTGTATGCAACACACAAGACACTTATGTATATTTGGTTATCTACATTCGTAAACTAGAATGTAGGCAACCAAATATACACAAGTGTGTCTTGTGTGTTGCTTAAATTTTTGTAATTTTCTAGGCTTAGGCTGCGTTCGCGTTTCTTAAAAAATCAATACTCAAAATCTTTGTTGTCTTGGATTTTGTGACAAACTGAACCCAGCCTAAGCCTTTAAATTGTATTTGTTGGCAAAAAATGATGAGTAATTTTTACGATTTTGTTATCTAAGGATTTATTTTGTATATCAATTCATGAATCAGTTTTCAGTTTTATTTCGAATGCCACACGGAGCAGACGTGTGTCCGGTGCTTACGGTTAATTATTAATTAATTATGAAATATAACGCGTGTTATTACAATTACTTTAGTTTAATCGTAGCTTCGCTTATTAATTAATTAGTTCGTGCGGTTACTTTACAATTTTTTTTTCAATGATGGACTTTTTCTACAAGTGCAGTGCTATTAGTGATTTCTTTGGATTACCATCTGACGGGAATAAAGCAAAGAGGCTTCAAGAGAAAAGGTACGAAATAGTTTAAATTTTTTTTGCTACTACTAGTACTAGCCCGGGGTATAGGGGGCCTGGGTTAAAGGGGGCCCGGGGTGGAAGGAATTAAAAACAAAACAGCTTTTGCCTGCCTTGTTAGACTGAAAAATTTTCGAAATAATTTTAATATTTTCGGCTACTACTAATACACTGCTACTACTTATGGCCCTTGCATGGTACTGGCCATGGGGTCCGGGGTGAAAAGAATTAAAAACAAAACAACTTTTGCCTGCATTGATAGATTGAAAAGTTTTAGAAATAATTTTAATTTCTTTGGGTACTACTAGTACCTTCACTGCTACTATTCATGGTCCCCGCATGGTATTGGCCATGGGGCCCGGGGTATAGGGGGCTTGGGGTATGAGAGGGGACCGCGTTGGAATTAATTAAAAATAAGACTTCTGCCTGCCTTGGTAGATTGATATATTTTCGAAATAGTTTTATGGTGTTATTCTGTATCGAAAATGTTAGATAACATTCTGTTAAATCTATGTTATTTGACGTTTTAACAATGTTTTATATTGTTCAAACATTTTCGATACAGAATAACACCATTAATTTAATTTGCTACTATTATTACACTGCTACTAGGTACTCATCATGGGCCCCGTGTGGTACTTTACCCGGGTTAAAGGGGGGCCCACGTTGGATGGAGTTAATAAAAACTTTTGCCTGCTTTGGTAGAAAGAAAAATTTTCAGAAAAAAAAAGACTACAAACATAATTCAAATCATCTTGAGCTTTCTGCCGCATCTGATATTATGTAAAATCGTAGATGGGGGGGCCCATGGTAGAATTCGGGGGGCATGCTGCTACTACTACTACTTAGTATAGAAATTAAAAAAATTTGAATTTTGATTTTGATTGTTCTGTTCTTGTTGCAGGTAGGTCCCATGATGATTAAATGAGGACCACATCGTAGAAGACAACATACCAGGTCAGAACATTTTTAGTTTTCTATTAAATTATTTCATCATTTTGGTGGAAAATTCCATCCGTTGGAAAAGTCTAAACGGACTCATTTTAGTTTAAAACGATTTGTTGTTTAAGAAATTTAGCATTTATATTCTGAAACTGTAAATTTGACGTCAATTCTACCATTATCATCAGTTTCAATAATTATTTTTTTAATATCACTTTGAGAAAATTTTTAATTTTTTTTGTTTGGAAACAATCGCATGCAATTAAATTATCATATAAAATTGCCAGTAAGTACGATAAGGCAAAACAATTATTTAGGGACAAATCACCTAGAAAGCGTAGAAACGAGTTTCTAGGGCCCAAAATTCTACAATGGGGCACTCAATAAAATTAAAAGCGCTTATAATTTATTTATTTTTCGTGATAGAAACACGAAGTTTGTTTTGTTGCCTTAAGACAACATCCATACAAATTACTGGAAAATTTCAGGTGATGCACTGCATGTTTTCACCACATCACAGTTGATACGTTTTCTAATCTAGAAACCGCTCTTTTTTTTGAAATTCTAGATGTATAAATTTAATAAAAATTGTCGTTTTTCCAAATATTTTTGTTGGATTTTTCGAGAATTTTAGCGCTGGCTAAGCCTATAATTTGTAGGTATTTGTTGCATAAGACATAACTAATTTTTATGAGTTATTATTCTTATTTATAATATTTATGTTGATATTAGCAATTTTTTAGTTTTGTTACGAATGTGAACTGGTAAAGACGTGTGCTACAATTTTGTTTCTTATTTACGTTTAACTTATAATTAATCATTTAGTATAAGACGCCTTAACTTAATTTAACCTTAACTCGCATGTAATTATTTATTGTTTAGCGTTGTTTCGCATATATTTTTCAGTGATTATCTTTGAAAGGTAGGTCCCACGACGATTAAAGGAGGACTACATCGTAGAAAACAGCATACCAGGTTAGAACATTTTTACTGTGTGATAAAGGAAAATTCCATCAGTTGTTATATGGTTCTAATAGTAAATCAATCCGGGTTCATTTTGAACCATGAATTAATTTGCATCATTCCAACGCTGTTCTGTGGTTCGGTATCGGAACCTTGTTGAGTAATTGCGGCGAGATATATTCACGCGTAAAGCCCGGGCTTTATCTTTTAAATATTCTTTGACATTTAGCTCGCGCTATTCCTAGATTACGATTATGTATAAAGTCCCATCGGAATTACTAGGATTAGGGTTAGAGCAAAGCATGTGTACCTAACGTATGTGAGTGTCGAAAGACGAATCGCATGTAAATGGGTAAAGTGGACAGGGCCCTAGACTTAGAAATAATTTATATAAGCACTTCATAATTTTTCTGCCCAGTACTCGGAATGTTACCGTGAATAAATTCAAGTAAGGGCGGGAGTAACTATAACACTCTTGGCGGATGGTGGATTCGCGTGGGGTGACAGAGATGTGGAAGAGTTGTACGGGTTAACACCTAGGCATCGCTTAGAGCTGTTGCCTGTCTCTCAACACAAAGAATCACTACCCGCGGTCTTCCCGGAAACCTTGATTGTTCTAATGCTGGGGGTCTGGCTTTCCACCAGGTACCTCTAGGATTAGAACGGTTATAGTTGCGTTTGTGACGTACCTCCCCTAGGTAACCGCCGGACAACGCTAATGTCCGATGTATGTTATGTACGGTCTGTGGAACAAGATTAAATGCAGGCTTATGTTGGGGATTAGCGGCTAAACCGTCACACGTCTTGAAACTTTGTAACAAAGCCAATTTAACAAAAATGAAGTACTGTAATTTTTGAAACAAGTAAATATTAAAATTCGGGAGGGTAAACGAAGCTGGAGCAAACTTGCGCTCCAGCTAGTGCCATCGTTTGAGGTGTCGGTCGTATTTTGAACTGCTACGACTAGTATCCGAGATGAGTCACATGTCAGACCACACGGCGTTTACCCTTTAACCTATTCGTATGCTGCCCTAATTCATGCAAAGTACCGTTGTGAGCAATGGATGCTGCGGATAGTGAGTAATACTTAGATTCTTACGTTATACGACATAATGTCTATGTATGTATGGTCTAAGCAGTAATGTGCGGTAGAGACTTGCGCAAACGGCCTCGAAAGTAGCCCATTAAATGTGGAAAGGGAGTAATTAACTCTTTCTACATGGGGTTCTCATTTAAAAAAAAATCGTAATTATAATTTATATAAACAGTACTTTTTTTTAAATAAAATTAGCTTTGTAACAAAGCCAAATTCGATCTTTTAAAAGTGTAATTTAGGGCCCTAAAAACCCGGAAATAATTTGTGTGCTTAAACAGTTTTTAATTCTAAAATGCCATAAACATTTCTTTCAGAGATGTACCTTATAATGTTTATTTTCAGTATGTATACTATACATAATTTAATTTATGTACTTCGAAGGTAAAATTTGTGAAAATTGTTTGGGGGCCCCCAATTCACAAAATCATACGGAATTAGGTACAATTTAAAAACAATTGTATCACCAGTACCCACAATTTTTCGATAAAAAGACAAATGTAATAAATACCACTGGAAATATATTAAATGTGTTAGATAATTTTATTGTGAGATTATTAATATAATCCACATAGGCCTTCCCTCTTTCTCTTTTATTAACAACTTATTTTTCCGCTAACATATTAAAATTTTTATGGAACTCCATCTGAATAAATTTTTGGAGAAAATCCAAGAATCGAATATATGTACCTGCTTTATTATTTATATTTTTCCCTTATATCATACCTTTCCCATTGACACTGCAAAAAGTGCCATTATAATATTATAAAATTTATCGAAACAAATTTGGGGTGAAATCTATTTTTATACAAAAATTATTAATATGAAACTTATCAAGTTGTAAATAATTACATAATATGCTCTATAATACTGACCGTGGATTAGGCCTCCTGGGGACACCACGTTAAAAAAAACGCGCCTAAACTCTACCTCAGCGGTGGTGAGGAAATGAGTTGGTTGCATTACATGAGAGGGAAATATTCCTTATTATATTGCAACTAAAAACCATAATAGTACTAATAGTAATCGATTATAGAAAATTTTACTCTTTGGGGATTTTTTGCAAGATAAAACTTTGTGGTTTACATAAATAATTTCTAACACAAAAAACATGCAACTACTACACGATTAAAATTAAGCCTTGACTTTAACTATGAATAACTCAAATACGAGGGGCCGAAAAAAATTGAAATTTCTTAATGTTTTTTTACTTGTTCTAAAGGCTGTAATTAATTAACAATTTTTTGGTGTAATTGTTAATTTGATTACAAGTTTGTGTTCTAAAAAAAATTTCGCTTTTATGCAATGGTAACTGACAGAGCCGCATTTAGTAAAGGCCCTGAAAACCTAGAAATAATTTACCTTCATAATTTTTCTGCCCGGTACTTTGAATATCAACGTGAAGACATTCAAACAAGTTCGGGTAAATGGCGGGAGTAACTATGACACTCTTGACCGATGGTGGATTCGCGTGGGGTGACAGAGATGTGGAAGAGTTGTACGGGTTAACACCTAGGCATTGCTTAGAGCTGTTGCCTGTCTCTCAACACAAAGAGTCACTACCCGCGGTCTTCCCGGAAACCTTGATGGTTCTAATGCTGGGGGCCTGACTTTCCACCAGGTACCCCTAGGATTAGAACGGTTATAGTTGCGTTTGTGACGTACCTCCCCTAGGTAACCGCCGGACAACGCTAATGTCCGATGTATGTTATGTACGGTCTGTGGAACAAGATTAAATGCAGGCTTATGTTGGGGATTAGCGGCTAAACCGTCACGTCTTGAAACTTTGTAACAAAGCCAATTTAACAAAAATGAAGTACTGTAATTTTTGAAACAAGTAAATATTAAAATTCGGGAGGGTAAACGAAGCTGGAGCAAACTTGCGCTCCAGCTAGTGCCATCGTTTGAGGTGTCGGTCGTATTTTGAACTGCTACGACTAGTATCCGAGATGAGTCACATGTCAGACCACACGGCGTTTACCCTTTAACCTATTCGTATGCTGCCCTAATTCATGCAAAGTACCGTTGTGAGCAATGGATGCTGCGGATAGTGAGTAATGCTTAGATTCTTACGTTATACGACATAATGTCTATGTATGTATGGTCTAAGCAGTAATGTGTGGTAGAGACTTGCGCAAACGGCCTCGAAAGTAGCCCATTAAATGTGGAAAGGGAGTAATTAACTCTTTCTACATGGGGTTCTCATTTAAAAAAAAATCGTAATTATAATTTATATAAACAGTACTTTTTTTTAAATAAAATTAGCTTTGTAACAAAGCCAAATGCGATCTTTTAAAAGTGTAATTTAGGGCCCTAAAAACCCGGAAAAAATGTGTGTACTTAAACAGTTTTTAAATTTAAAATGTCTAAAAACATTTCTTTCAGGCATGTAGGTACCTTATAATATTTATTTTCAGTATCTATATCTACATAATTTAATTTATGTACTTCGATAGTAAAATTTGTGAAAATTGTTTGGGGGCCCCCAATTCACAAAATCATACGGAATTAGGTACAATTTAAAAATAATTGTATCACCAGTACCCACAATTTTTCGATAAAAAGACAAATGTAATAAATACCACTGGAAATATATTAAATGTGTTAGATAATTTTATTGTGAGATTATTAATATAATCCACATAGGCCTTCCGTATTTCTCTTTTATTAACAACTTATTTTTCCGCTAACATATTAAAATTTTTATGGAACTCCATCTGAATAAATTTTTGGAGAAAATCCAAGAATCGAATATATGTACCTGCTTTATTATTTATATTTTTCCCTTATATCATACCTTTCCCATTGATACTTCAAAAAGTGCCATTATAATATTATAAAATTTATCGAAACAAATTTGGGGTGAAATCTATTTTTATACAAAAATTATTAATATGAAACTTATCAAGTTGTAAATAATTACATAATATGCTCTATAATACTGACCGTGGATTAGGCCTCCTGGGGACACCACGTTAAAAAAAACGCGCCTAAACTCTACCTCAGCGGTGGTGAGGAAATGAGTTGGTTGCATTACATGAGAGGGAAATATTCCTTATTATATTGCAACTAAAAACCATAATAGTACTAATAGTAATCGATTATAGAAAATTTTACTCTTTGGGGATTTTTTGCAAGATAAAACTTTGTGGTTTACATAAATAATTTCTAACACAAAAAACATGCAACTACTACACGATTAAAATTAAGCCTTGACTTTAACTATGAATAACTCAAATACGAGGGGCCGAAAAAAATTGAAATTTCTTAATGTTTTTTTACTTGTTCTAAAGGCTGTAATTAATTAACAATTTTTTGGTGTAATTGTTAATTTGATTACAAGTTTGTGTTCTAAAAAAAATTTCGCTTTTATGCAATGGTAACTGACAGAGCCGCATTTAGTAAAGGCCCTGAAAACCTAGAAATAATTTACCTTCATAATTTTTCTGCCCGGTACTTTGAATATCAACGTGAAGACATTCAAACAAGTTCGGGTAAATGGCGGGAGTAACTATGACACTCTTGACCGATGGTGGATTCGCGTGGGGTGACAGAGATGTGGAAGAGTTGTACGGGTTAACACCTAGGCATTGCTTAGAGCTGTTGCCTGTCTCTCAACACAAAGAGTCACTACCCGCGGTCTTCCCGGAAACCTTGATGGTTCTAATGCTGGGGGCCTGACTTTCCACCAGGTACCCCTAGGATTAGAACGGTTATAGTTGCGTTTGTGACGTACCTCCCCTAGGTAACCGCCGGACAACGCTAATGTCCGATGTATGTTATGTACGGTCTGTGGAACAAGATTAAATGCAGGCTTATGTTGGGGATTAGCGGCTAAACCGTCACACGTCTTGAAACTTTGTAACAAAGCCAATTTAACAAAAATGAAGTACTGTAATTTTTGAAACAAGTAAATATTAAAATTCGGGAGGGTAAACGAAGCTGGAGCAAACTTGCGCTCCAGCTAGTGCCATCGTTTGAGGTGTCGGTCGTATTTTGAACTGCTACGACTAGTATCCGAGATGAGTCACATGTCAGACCACACGGCGTTTACCCTTTAACCTATTCGTATGCTGCCCTAATTCATGCAAAGTACCGTTGTGAGCAATGGATGCTGCGGATAGTGAGTAATGCTTAGATTCTTACGTTATACGACATAATGTCTATGTATGTATGGTCTAAGCAGTAATGTGTGGTAGAGACTTGCGCAAACGGCCTCGAAAGTAGCCCATTAAATGTGGAAAGGGAGTAATTAACTCTTTCTACATGGGGTTCTCATTTAAAAAAAAATCGTAATTATAATTTATATAAACAGTACTTTTTTTTAAATAAAATTAGCTTTGTAACAAAGCCAAATGCGATCTTTTAAAAGTGTAATTTAGGGCCCTAAAAACCCGGAAAAAATGTGTGTACTTAAACAGTTTTTAAATTTAAAATGTCTAAAAACATTTCTTTCAGGCATGTAGGTACCTTATAATATTTATTTTCAGTATCTATATCTACATAATTTAATTTATGTACTTCGATAGTAAAATTTGTGAAAATTGTTTGGGGGCCCCCAATTCACAAAATCATACGGAATTAGGTACAATTTAAAAATAATTGTATCACCAGTACCCACAATTTTTCGATAAAAAGACAAATGTAATAAATACCACTGGAAATATATTAAATGTGTTAGATAATTTTATTGTGAGATTATTAATATAATCCACATAGGCCTTCCGTATTTCTCTTTTATTAACAACTTATTTTTCCGCTAACATATTAAAATTTTTATGGAACTCCATCTGAATAAATTTTTGGAGAAAATCCAAGAATCGAATATATGTACCTGCTTTATTATTTATATTTTTCCCTTATATCATACCTTTCCCATTGATACTTCAAAAAGTGCCATTATAATATTATAAAATTTATCGAAACAAATTTGGGGTGAAATCTATTTTTATACAAAAATTATTAATATGAAACTTATCAAGTTGTAAATAATTACATAATATGCTCTATAATACTGACCGTGGATTAGGCCTCCTGGGGACACCACGTTAAAAAAAACGCGCCTAAACTCTACCTCAGCGGTGGTGAGGAAATGAGTTGGTTGCATTACATGAGAGGGAAATATTCCTTATTATATTGCAACTAAAAACCATAATAGTACTAATAGTAATCGATTATAGAAAATTTTACTCTTTGGGGATTTTTTGCAAGATAAAACTTTGTGGTTTACATAAATAATTTCTAACACAAAAAACATGCAACTACTACACGATTAAAATTAAGCCTTGACTTTAACTATGAATAACTCAAATACGAGGGGCCGAAAAAAATTGAAATTTCTTAATGTTTTTTTACTTGTTCTAAAGGCTGTAATTAATTAACAATTTTTTGGTGTAATTGTTAATTTGATTACAAGTTTGTGTTCTAAAAAAAATTTCGCTTTTATGCAATGGTAACTGACAGAGCCGCATTTAGTAAAGGCCCTGAAAACCTAGAAATAATTTACCTTCATAATTTTTCTGCCCGGTACTTTGAATATCAACGTGAAGACATTCAAACAAGTTCGGGTAAATGGCGGGAGTAACTATGACACTCTTGACCGATGGTGGATTCGCGTGGGGTGACAGAGATGTGGAAGAGTTGTACGGGTTAACACCTAGGCATTGCTTAGAGCTGTTGCCTGTCTCTCAACACAAAGAGTCACTACCCGCGGTCTTCCCGGAAACCTTGATGGTTCTAATGCTGGGGGCCTGACTTTCCACCAGGTACCCCTAGGATTAGAACGGTTATAGTTGCGTTTGTGACGTACCTCCCCTAGGTAACCGCCGGACAACGCTAATGTCCGATGTATGTTATGTACGGTCTGTGGAACAAGATTAAATGCAGGCTTATGTTGGGGATTAGCGGCTAAACCGTCACACGTCTTGAAACTTTGTAACAAAGCCAATTTAACAAAAATGAAGTACTGTAATTTTTGAAACAAGTAAATATTAAAATTCGGGAGGGTAAACGAAGCTGGAGCAAACTTGCGCTCCAGCTAGTGCCATCGTTTGAGGTGTCGGTCGTATTTTGAACTGCTACGACTAGTATCCGAGATGAGTCACATGTCAGACCACACGGCGTTTACCCTTTAACCTATTCGTATGCTGCCCTAATTCATGCAAAGTACCGTTGTGAGCAATGGATGCTGCGGATAGTGAGTAATGCTTAGATTCTTACGTTATACGACATAATGTCTATGTATGTATGGTCTAAGCAGTAATGTGTGGTAGAGACTTGCGCAAACGGCCTCGAAAGTAGCCCATTAAATGTGGAAAGGGAGTAATTAACTCTTTCTACATGGGGTTCTCATTTAAAAAAAAATCGTAATTATAATTTATATAAACAGTACTTTTTTTTAAATAAAATTAGCTTTGTAACAAAGCCAAATGCGATCTTTTAAAAGTGTACTTTAGGGCCCTAAAAACCCGGAAAAAATGTGTGTACTTAAACAGTTTTTAAATTTAAAATGTCTAAAAACATTTCTTTCAGGCATGTAGGTACCTTATAATATTTATTTTCAGTATCTATATCTACATAATTTAATTTATGTACTTCGATAGTAAAATTTGTGAAAATTGTTTGGGGGCCCCCAATTCACAAAATCATACGGAATTAGGTACAATTTAAAAATAATTGTATCACCAGTACCCACAATTTTTCGATAAAAAGACAAATGTAATAAATACCACTGGAAATATATTAAATGTGTTAGATAATTTTATTGTGAGATTATTAATATAATCCACATAGGCCTTCCGTATTTCTCTTTTATTAACAACTTATTTTTCCGCTAACATATTAAAATTTTTATGGAACTCCATCTGAATAAATTTTTGGAGAAAATCCAAGAATCGAATATATGTACCTGCTTTATTATTTATATTTTTCCCTTATATCATACCTTTCCCATTGATACTTCAAAAAGTGCCATTATAATATTATAAAATTTATCGAAACAAATTTGGGGTGAAATCTATTTTTATACAAAAATTATTAATATGAAACTTATCAAGTTGTAAATAATTACATAATATGCTCTATAATACTGACCGTGGATTAGGCCTCCTGGGGACACCACGTTAAAAAAAACGCGCCTAAACTCTACCTCAGCGGTGGTGAGGAAATGAGTTGGTTGCATTACATGAGAGGGAAATATTCCTTATTATATTGCAACTAAAAACCATAATAGTACTAATAGTAATCGATTATAGAAAATTTTACTCTTTGGGGATTTTTTGCAAGATAAAACTTTGTGGTTTACATAAATAATTTCTAACACAAAAAACATGCAACTACTACACGATTAAAATTAAGCCTTGACTTTAACTATGAATAACTCAAATACGAGGGGCCGAAAAAAATTGAAATTTCTTAATGTTTTTTTACTTGTTCTAAAGGCTGTAATTAATTAACAATTTTTTGGTGTAATTGTTAATTTGATTACAAGTTTGTGTTCTAAAAAAAATTTCGCTTTTATGCAATGGTAACTGACAGAGCCGCATTTAGTAAAGGCCCTGAAAACCTAGAAATAATTTACCTTCATAATTTTTCTGCCCGGTACTTTGAATATCAACGTGAAGACATTCAAACAAGTTCGGGTAAATGGCGGGAGTAACTATGACACTCTTGACCGATGGTGGATTCGCGTGGGGTGACAGAGATGTGGAAGAGTTGTACGGGTTAACACCTAGGCATTGCTTAGAGCTGTTGCCTGTCTCTCAACACAAAGAGTCACTACCCGCGGTCTTCCCGGAAACCTTGATGGTTCTAATGCTGGGGGCCTGACTTTCCACCAGGTACCCCTAGGATTAGAACGGTTATAGTTGCGTTTGTGACGTACCTCCCCTAGGTAACCGCCGGACAACGCTAATGTCCGATGTATGTTATGTACGGTCTGTGGAACAAGATTAAATGCAGGCTTATGTTGGGGATTAGCGGCTAAACCGTCACGTCTTGAAACTTTGTAACAAAGCCAATTTAACAAAAATGAAGTACTGTAATTTTTGAAACAAGTAAATATTAAAATTCGGGAGGGTAAACGAAGCTGGAGCAAACTTGCGCTCCAGCTAGTGCCATCGTTTGAGGTGTCGGTCGTATTTTGAACTGCTACGACTAGTATCCGAGATGAGTCACATGTCAGACCACACGGCGTTTACCCTTTAACCTATTCGTATGCTGCCCTAATTCATGCAAAGTACCGTTGTGAGCAATGGATGCTGCGGATAGTGAGTAATGCTTAGATTCTTACGTTATACGACATAATGTCTATGTATGTATGGTCTAAGCAGTAATGTGTGGTAGAGACTTGCGCAAACGGCCTCGAAAGTAGCCCATTAAATGTGGAAAGGGAGTAATTAACTCTTTCTACATGGGGTTCTCATTTAAAAAAAAATCGTAATTATAATTTATATAAACAGTACTTTTTTTTAAATAAAATTAGCTTTGTAACAAGGCCAAATGCGATCTTTTAAAAGTGTAATTTAGGGCCCTAGAAACCCGGAAAAAATGTGTGTACTTGAACAGTTTTTAATTTTAAAATGTCTAAAAACATTTCTTTCAGGCATGTACCTTATAATATTTATTTTCAGTATCTATATCTACATAATTTAATTTATGTACTTCGATAGTAAAATTTGTGAAAAATGTTTGGGGGCCCCCAATTCACAAAATCATGCCGAATTATGTACAATTTAAAAATAATTTTATTGGTGATACAATTATTGTAGGTACTGGTGGTACCTACAATTTTTCGATAAATAGACAAATGTAATAAATACCACTGGAAATATATTAAATGCGTTAGATAATTTTACTGTGAGATTATTAATATAATCCATATAGGCCTTCCCTCTTTCTCTTTTACTAACAACTTATTTTTCTGATAACATTAAAATTTTTATGGATCTCCATCTGAACAAATTTTTGGAGAAAATCCAAAAATCGAATATATGTACCTGTTTTATTATTTATATTTTTCCCTTATATCATACCTTTCCCATTGACACTGCAAAAAGTGCCATTATAATATTATAAAATTTATCGAAACAAATTTGGGGTGAAATCTATTTTTATGCAAAAATTATTAACATGAAACTTATCAAGTTGTAAATAATTACATAATATGCTCTATAATATTGACCGTGGATTAGGCCTCCTGGGGAAACCACGTTAAAAAAAACGCGCCTAAACTCTACCTCAGCGGTGGTGAGGAAATGAGTTAGTTGTATTACATGAAAGGGAAATATTCCTAATTATATTGCAACTAAAACTAATAATAATAAAATATGCGTATAATAGTATTATACAGTATTATACAGGGTGTCCTAATAAACATAGGTCCTCAATGTGTGAAAGTTCCCCATCGATTTGATTGCCGCGATGTCAAAGGTGGCGAAAAACAGTTTTTTGCAAATATCTCGAGAACGGCGATCTTTATGGAAAAAAATATGAAGAGCTAATTTGTAGCTGATTTTCTATAAAAACTTATTCGGAAGTTTTTTTGTAGGGGCAATCGTTCACGAGATATAGCGTTTCAAAGAACCAAGAACGTAGAGGACTTACTTTACTACGACGAACAACGACTGATCTTAGGATATAATGATGAATGATAAATTATTATTCAATTTATGGCGTTTTTTATTTATTAATGAATGCATTTATATATTTATTTGTGCATTTATTATACAGTGATCGTAGTATTAACTTTTAGAGCTGCCTAATAAGACATTTATTTGCTGATCAATCTTGTTTTACTTGTTGACCAAAAGTGGCGGCTCAACTGACTATATTTGCCGGCAGAAAATATTTTAGACCTGACTAAAACCTCAATATTATGCTAACCGTTTAAATGATAGCCTTTTTTCTCTGTTAACAATCTTTTTTCATTAATAAAAAATTACAAGCTTTACGTATGGATAACTATGTAAAAATGTCACGTTCCTTTCCTTTGACGGCTGTAGAAACTTTCATTTTGCTCAAAATGATTAAAATGTGACTATGATAGTTATTCCCATGCACCCTTCATTTAACTTTAACAAGTGCCTCTCCATAGCAACCGTTTTTACTGGGTATCGACGTCATCGAGTGTTTTTGTGGGATTGCAAATTCTACAATTTAAATAGTATATTGTAATACAAGTGCGGAAAACGCATCATGACAATACGAGTGTGAAATTTGCAACGCGAGCGATAGCGAGTGCTGCAATCACACGAGTCTGGTATTGATGTAATGGATAAGAGCGCAAATGTGTTTGTAGTGACCGAGTTTCTTTGGCACACAGGTGCAAGCCACTTTTGCAACATGGCGATTTGCGTCTAACTGCAAAAATTTTATAAAAATCGTATAAAATTATGTGTAAATATTGTTTTCTAATTACTGGATAAAATATCTGATGTGTCCAACACATGACTTTCTTATACACATAGTACCACAATTACCTTTCCTAAAGAAATTAAATTAAATTTCTTGTAAAAATTTTAAAGGTTTCCAGCAATTTTCGAATAGTCTGTTGCACTTATTGCAATACACATAAATCTGTCCTTGTCCCACTCATTATAACCGAATTTTACGACAAAAATGTGTTTTATTTTAGATTTTTGACCTATTACTCACTTAAAAAATCTCTCGATATAAAATCACATTTATTTATTCATTATTATTGTTTTCGGTACCATAGAAACCAGTAAAAAAAAACTAATAGTCCTTCTAGGATTCGAACCCGGGACCTTCCGTAAGAAGGCAAGACTCTATGGGCCGGTTGTATAAAACTTTAATCGCGGTGTTAAATTTTTATCCTCCAAAATATCTATAGTGACAATTGTAATCAACAATCGTTTCTATGGCAGTTTATCCTTTTTGGATATGAGAAATATAAGTGTTTTAAGAATATCTTGTTTTTTGAAATTTTTTTGACGGAATTTCAAAAAAAAGTTCAAACAAAATTTGTTCAAAATTCAATTCTAAATCAATGTTAAAGAATAAAAAAAATCTTGTAAATCGTTTATTTTTATAGATATTCCTAAAAAACCTAAAAATGTCTTCAGGTAAGTACCACGTGTGTTGGTGCTAGACGAAAAAGATTTAATGTAGCACCCACAAATTTGTTCAAACTCTTAAATATGAAATTTGAATCAAATCCGATAAGTCGTTTTTGAGTTATGGTGGATATACAGACAGATATCATGACGAAAATGGATTCAGGGGCCCTCAAAACGTGTAAATCCATCAAAATCACGAAGTCGAAAAAAATCACGATTACTATACTTTCTTATACGAAGTATAAGTAAATAATATAGTTCTCAATGACTTTTCCTGACAGTACAACACATTTCAAAAATAATGAAAACAAAATTACCGTTTTGACAACACGCTTTATTTGGGTCTTGGACACTAAATTAAGTATGGCTGACACTGGGGGCAGCACTTGAAGGATTGCACGGCGCCTATAGTAATCATGATTTCGTTCATAATTTTAGTTTAAATATGAATATTTTGAACATTTGCATGTATCCTCGACTTCGAGATAATTGCATATTATTTCGAACAGGTGTAAATAAAATACAAATAGCATTAAAGATAGACCAAGAACAGAATTGTTTTTGTAAAAACTTTCTTCACACTCACTTTGTATAACTAATCAAATAGTAAAAACTTATTTTGGTTTTTGTAGCTTAGAGGAGGAAACTTATTAATTATGAAGGACTTGGACATAATCCGACACAAAGAAAACCTTTTAGCAACAATTGAACATAAATCCAACATTATAATCATCAAATTTCTACAATATAGATCTCATATTTTAAACTATTAGTTTGGATAAAAGGATAAAACTAAAACCTTAGTGGAACCAGGAAATAACATAAAAAAAACAAAAATTACTTTTTATAATTTTAAATATATATATTATATATATATTTATCGCTTTCTACGCAATTGCAGAGAGTTCCTTCTGAGCCAAGCAGCACGTCTAGAACCGCCCTTAGTCTGGGAGTACCTATGTCCCTTACCCAAACCACGTGACGATTTACCAGAGGAGGTCTTACCACGCAATTCACGGTGTTTGTGAACAGCATTTACAATCCAGTTAACTTTAGGATCACGTCTGATTGCGTTGTGGGATGGATCAACTAAAATAATTTCGAAATATTTGTAGGAAGAATCTTGAGCTACCCAGTAGGAGTTCAAGACACGGAGACCACCGCAACGTCTGCCAACACGCTCCTGAAAAAAAAACAGGATATTTAGTACTGCATAATAATAGTATATTATTATAAGAGCGATTATGAGCCATATACATGAAAATGTTTGAGCCCACGAGCCGGAGGCGAGTGGCGCAATTTATTTGAGTGAATAATGGCTATAATAACGAATGTAATATTATACTTTTTCCACACCTATTAAAAAAAGAAATTAGACTCAAATTTGTTAATTTTTTTGACACTTATTTAATTACTGTCAAGCTAGTCGATTGTCAAGTGCAGAAAGACTTGATGGGGGCGATTTAAAATATTATTGGTTCTGCAACATTGAATTATGAATTAGTGTATTTCTGATTGGCCGGATACACAGTGAATAATGAAAATAATTCACTGTAGTGATTTTCCACGAAAAAAATACGAATAATTGACATATAATTAAACAGGTGTGGAAAAAGTTCAATAAAAAAATAAGAAAATAAAGTGGCAAAATTTAAGTCAAAATTATATACTTCTTGCAGTTTAATTAAGCTAACTGTTGGTGTAACCAATAGATATAGTTGTTACAATTTATTTAAAACGGAATAGAAAGTGCTTTAGGATTAGGACACAAGTTAAAATGAAAATATTTTTGTTTACATAAACTTACCTCAGCAATCGCCTGCAAGTTACGAACAGGTTTAAGCTCGTTAACTCCGTGGTTTCTGGGTTTGCCATAAGTAGCACCCTTTGGTACTGGGCGCTTGCGGCCCCCACGTCGCACGCGGATACGGAAGATAACAAAACCTTAAAAATCAAACAGTTTAACACTGGTAACTTCAAATATATTATTTTAAATAACATGAAAAACGTCTCCTATTTACCTTGTTTAGCTCTGTATCCCAATCTGCGTGCCTTGTCGGGGCGAGATGGTCTCGGGGCACGATGCAATTTGGTCAATTGGCGATATTGCCATACTCTAATTCTCAGCAAAAATCTGAGTACATCACTTTGTTTTTTACGGTACAATTCCTGGATATACTTGTAAGCACCCATTTTGGAGGCCTGCAATCAAAATTCATGTGTTGGGTGAAAACAGATTATAACCTCAATGTTTTGTTAGGCAAGATTTACAGCTTTTTATGAGTTTTTTGGTTAAACTACTTACGTTAGATGTTTTAGAACTGATTAATGTATGGGAAAATTATATAAAATATTAAAAGGGTTTGCGGATGGTTTAGAAATTATCAAATATAAATAATTGTGTACGAAAAACTCACCTACAACTTCACTTGCAACGGAAAGGGAAGTGTCAAAAGAAAAAGGACAGTGCTTGGTTGAGATGCGCAGTGGACTCTGCGCATACATGGCAGTTTATAAAGTTACGACTTCTTTAAAATAAAATTATAGTAATTTTAATAAATTAACTAATTCTAATAGTGAAATGCATTTTTGAGTTTCAAATGAAAATGAAAAGATAAGAGATAATATTATAATATCAATGGAAAATATTACTGTATAGATTCAAATAGGTGTATGTGTGGTTGCCTTACTACTGGGGACAAAAATAAGTATTAGGTATTAGGTGGTATTAGTTCATTTTATAATTTTTTTTTAATTTTATATATGTTAAATGTTGCCAATTATTTTTTTTAAGATTCTTATTAAGGTTTTTTTAAGTTTATGATTTTTTTTATCTACAAATAAAATTCGAAAAAATAAAAAAGCCTTGTGTGCTTTTTAAGTTAAAATTTTTGGGGAGAGTAGTAAGCAGTAAAATTTTCAACTTATTTGTTGAATAACTTTTTAAATATTGACAATATAAAAAAAAATTAAAATAAAAGTTGTAGGAAATATTTTTTTAACTAAGGGCTGGTGAGGGAACGGCAGGGGGTCTAAAATAAAAAAACTCAATTTTAAACCTACAATTTTTGCAGAATCTTGTAGAGGGTCACTACAAGATTCTGCAAAAACTATCTGTACGGTCGTAAAAAAAATCTATTTCAACTCCCTGCTTATACTGTACAGGGTGGAGCATTTTAGATGGGATTACAGGGTATCTAGGATTTCTGTTGCAGTTAGAAAAAAACGGATAGCACATTTTTTTGGTCAACTTTTTAAGACAAATTGAATGGTGAAAACACGAATTGTCTAACTTCTTTTGTTTTTGAGTTACAAGCAAAAACTGATTTTTTACCGAATTTCTCAAGTCAGTGTATCTCGGTTAATTGAAACGTTACAAAAAAATACTTTATATGTTTTTTATAGAAATTTTAATTTGAAACAAGATGATATAATCAAATTTTAATTCCGTTCAATTGTTTTTGAGTTATGACATAAAGTTTTATTTTTTTAAATGGAAACCATAGTTGGCTATGGATTCATTAGAAAGGATTATTTCTCAGCTTTCCAAAAATATATAACATCATATATTTATTTTTATAAATAACGAAGTTATTGCATATATTACAAGATAAATCAAGAATCATGATGTGCCATGACTGCATGATTGTAAAAAAAACAATAAAAGCTGTAGAAAAACGATGTCGATTATGCATTTTAAAAAACGGACTTCAGTTCGAAAATTACTTTTAAGTTTTTGTTACGTTGTTTCTATTTAAAATTGGTTTGGTTATTTGTTTAATTATTTGTATAATAAAATGTTTCTTTTATTGTAATTTTTAGTTTTCGTAACAAGTTAGCTGAGACAGTCATTTGTTTCACAAACAGATCAATCACAGCACACCTATAATAGATTTATTCTTTTTTAAACTGAAAATATGCAATAACTTCGTTATTTATAAAAATAAATATATGATGTTATATATTTTTGGAAAGCTGAGAAAAAATTCTTTCTAATGAATCCATAGCCAACTATGGTTTCCATTTAAAAAAATACAACTTTATGTCATAACTCAAAAACAATTGAACGGAATTAAAATTTGAATATATATTCTTGTTTCAAATTAAAATCTCTATAAAAAACATATAAAGTATTTTTTTGTAACTTTTCAATTAACCGAGATACACTGACTTGAGAAATTCGGTAAAAAATCAGTTTTTGCTTGTAACTCAAAAACAAAAGAAGGTAGACATTTCGTGTTTTCACCATTCAATTTGTCTTAAAAAGTTGAACCAAAAATGTGCTATCCGTTTTTTTCTAACTTCAACAGAAACCCTAGATACCCTGTAATCCCATCGAAAATGCTCCACCCTGTACTACATAGAAAAAAAATGTAGTTTAGGCACTAAATATGAAAAAAGGCGGTTAAAGAAAAATTCACAAATTGAAGAAGTAAAATTGAATAATGAAGACATCAAATTAACTTCCGAGGAGACCATAATCAATTATAATAATACTGTATTATTAATACGAACTGCATTATTTAATTTTATATAAAAAAAAAATTTATATAGGAATACCTAAACATCCTGCATATCTGACACCATTAGCTTTTTTGGATAAGAACTTCTACTTTTAAAAGAAATCTAGAAATCTCAATATAAAGAGGTAGGTATTTGATTATTTTTGAAAAATTTACACTTAAATATAAAATTTTGATGTATTCTAAAAGAACATTATAGAATTTTAAATGTTTTTTCTTTTTTACGCTATCCGTTGTGTGCGCTGAGGAATTATTTTTTATAATAGTAGTTTATGCAACAAGGTATTAGGAATTATGAGATTCTGACGGGTGTGAAAATTGGGCCCGAGCGAAGCGAGGGCGCAAGAACACGAGGCAGAATCAATTCCTCCCGTGTAGCATACTCTATTTTTTCTCATACCTGCACAAAAATGGCCACTTTATTTGCGTGAAATGCGGGTACAAACTCGCCTTTTTAGGGTAGTCGCGGAAAATAAGGAGTGGGGATAACATTTCACACTTGGGTAGCCATTCCCTCCCTGATATGCGGGAGTTATTTGTGTTTGTTTATGGTTGTCAACGTGATTTTCTCACCGCAAAGTGTCAAGCAAAAATGTCAGCGTTATGCGTTTCACGAAAAAAAGTGGCCATTTTCGTACAGGTATGAGAAAAAATATATTTTCTTCAAAAGATAGGTAGATATATCAGAAAAAGCTGAGCTACGAAGAACGGTACTGAGCCATATTATCATTATCGTAATAACATAGATTCATAGCTTACTTAAATATTAATTAACCGACAAATTTCAAATCACAATTTTAAGCCGTTTTAGAGATACCTAGACCCAAATAAATAATTTGGAAAAATGATTAATGATTTAGCGCCCTGTATATAAAAATAAACAATTGTATGACTCACGAGCATAAATCATGATTATATATAGGAACTCCTCGCAACTGTCAAGTTCTGCTACAAAAAAGTATGAATATTTAAACGTTATCATATCATTATTATTAATTACATAGTTCCATAGGATAATCGTTCTAACTGCTGTTGTCGTTTTTCCTTTTATTTTAACAAAAACGTATTTTAAAAAACAGAAAAATTTAGACTCAGACTTTAATTGCGGTTTATCTAAAATACTTAGGTACAACATCAAAAATTTCATTTCCTATACTGATTTTAAAATAATTTCCCTATTCTATTACTCCATTAATTAATTTGCTATTTACGACAAAATCAACATGAGAGTAATTAACAAACTACTATTTACTAGTTAAAATTACATCTTAAATCAATTAAATATTAAAAGAATGTTCTACTTTATTACTTCTTGAATGCTCCCGGTATATCCGGTACAACGATTAGTCCAGAAGGCTAGGACAGAGTGGGGGGAGTATTTCTTCGTTGGTTTTATGCCCCGTGGTGCACCGGTTCCAATAAACACAAATACAAGAGGCACTTTTGCATGTCTAGTACTTACCATTTAACATCGGAATGTAAGATTTCCATTTTTGTACGAAATATCTTTGTATTTTCTGTAAACAATACCAAATTGTCTTCAGAGTGCTGCATTTAGTGTAAAGTGGTGCAATAACGAACAACTCTAAACAATCTAATTTTTGTTGTACCGTTCTCCATTGGAGTTGGAATATTGGAATTGGAAATAATTCAATAGTGAAATATTTGTGATTGACGATGGGTGCTTTTCTCAGTAAAAAATCAGTTTGTAAAAACGTTAAGGTAAGTTTTTATTTTAATATAAATATAACAGTAGAACTCACACAAGTCGTTAACAAGTCCTGGAGATATCCAGTATACACTTTATTATTGTAATTATTATTATCTGAGACGATTGTTTGAGAATTTTGAGATTAACATCAGATGTCCATGTTTCTTTCTGAGTACCCAACTAACAAGTGAAGATTTTTTCGCAAGTACGTGGTTTAATTGAATGTGTTATATTTTGGTACCTGTCCGTGCCAAACTGTTTTATAATTGGTATTTATTACATACTCTCTCAGTTTAATTGTTTATTTGGCATTTACAAGCATCTAACTATGACGTTGCTATCATATGATTGTTTTTGTTTTCAGCTCAGTAAAATGGCCAAAGCCTACTCCTAGACCTAGACAGTACTCAACCAAATAAAAAGTTATAAATTTTCTTACAACACACCATCACCATTTCAACAAGCTTTAGTCATTCCAGTAACTTACTTTCGAGTGGTTTCGTGAAAATTCATTTTTCTTTTTCAAATTTATCAACAGTTACTTTTTTAAATCGTTAAGTGAAGGTATACAGAAGAAGAAATGGCTACACAAGAAGATAGATCACTTTCGTCGGGGGTTTCCTTCCCCAAGTGGATGAAGACCAGAATGACTGACAAGTAAGTTTTATTTATTTGTGTTGGTTTTCCAATCTCGAATATTATTATTGAAAATTTTTAAAATTAAATCACATTTCGTGGAAATAATCTATGAAGGTATCTGAGAATTTTTTTCGGTGAGGTATCAACATAAGTTGAATTTTAGGACGTTCTTTGAAAATAATTTATTTAAGAAGTAGTATCTAACTAAAAGTCAAAAATATTTGGTAGCTTTTCCTGAGGTTTTTGCAGGTAGAAATTAAATTAATACAGAGGATTTTAATACATGATGAAGATGCAGGGTTTTAAAGTTTAAAGTATTTCATTTGAAACTATGTTCACTGATTGGATTTGCCAAAGTCTCATTATAATTTTTTTAGCAATTTCGTTAGATATAAAATTACGTTTTTAATTTTAATTTCTTTAAATGATTGATTTACAGGGTGTCCCATTTTCGACACTTTTAGGGGGTATTGGCGTTATTAACAAAGATAGAGTGTTGCGGTTTTCACCTTCCTTTCCTACTTTTTTACGAAACGAAAGATTCCGGGGTCAAATTTGTCATGGCTCTCTTAGTTTTTAATCTGCAGAGTGATTCTGAAAATCTTTGCTTTTTAGACACCCCTCGTATTTCCGTTATGCGTCTACTTATCAAAAAGGTGAAAACTGATCTTGATAGAGTTTTTTACGTAGAATTCAATGGCGTAGGCAGTTTTTGTGTAAAAGGTTTAGTTTTTGAGATATTGCCCAAACTTATGTTTTTTTAAATGGAACACTATATATATTATCTTTTATATTGATTAAGCAAAATTTGGGCTTTCCAAAAATATATAATACTTAATATTTATTTTGAAATACAAGCTCAAAATTCGATATTTTTAATAATTTTCTTTATTTATAACAGTAGGCCATGGCTAATTTTTTAGAAACAAATGCGTAATTTTCACAATGCGTAATTATTCTAAAGCTAAACACTTCAAAAGATAATTTTAATATATTGTATAAAACATACCAACAATATAATACTTCTCATAATTATCATAAACGTCCATTGTAATAAAAAATTAAAAGTAAAATAAAAACACCTACGTAACAAAAATATTTCATTAATAATGGAAATCTGACAAATCTGTCAAATTTTGCATTTGTTTCTAATAAACTAGCCATGGCCTACTGTTATAAATAAAGAAAATTATTAAAAATATCGAATTTTGAGCTTGTTTTTCAAAATAAATATTAAGTATTGTATATTTTTGGAAAGCCCAAATTTTGCTTAATCAATATAAAAAATAATATATAGGGTGTCCTATTTAAAAAAACATAAGTTTGGGCAATATCTCAAAAATTAAAGCTTTTACACAAAAACTGTCTACGCCACTGAATTCTACGTAAAAACTCTATTAAGATCAGTTTTCACCTTTTTGATAAGTAGACGCATAACAGAAATACGAGGGGTGTCTAAAAAACGAAGATTTTGAGAATCCACTCTGTAGATTAAAAAGTAAGAGAGCCATGACAAATTTGACGGAATCTTTCGTTTCGTAAAAAGTAGGACAGGAAGGTGAAAACCGCAACACTCTATCTTTGATAATAACGCCAATACCCCCTAAAAGTGTCGAAAATGGGACACCCTGTACATATTTTTTTGAGTAAAACTTGAAATAATCAGTAGTAATATCACAAGAGCATAGAAAATAATCGATTATACTTCCGAGTCACTAGACGTATTCTGCGAAACACCACGAGAGCGTTAGCTCGAGTGGTGTTTTAAGGATATGCGTCGAGTGACGAGGTTAGTATAACGATTATTTTCGTTTGCTCGAGTGGTATTCGTTACGATTATATAAAGAATTGACAAACAAATTGTTTTTCTGACGTTTATTAATAAACATCAAAAAATGTAACTATGACAAAATTCACATTGTTGGAGGAGCGAATATACGAAAACGGTTATACCACGTCGTCAAGGGGTATATTCGCTTATCAATACATAGTAACTATGTAAAACTTGTAATAGATATTGGCTGAATTTATGATGAGTTATATAATCGCTGTAAGATGTCTTCATTAACAAATGATTTTCTTTTATAATGTTTATTATTAGATAAAATTTTTATATGTATATTGTATATTATCTACCTACCACAATTTTGTAATCACTGGTCGGATTTTCCTAAAAGTCTCACGACTCACAATATTTAGTAATGTTTATATCATTAAAAATCACGATTTCTATACTTTCTTAATACTTCGTATAATAATCGGATTAGAAATATCCAATTAATTCATTACATATCTGATTTTACAAGCTTTAGTCCAATCAAACGAGTCATTTAAAATTGCATTAAATTGGACTGCAATGAAATTTTGAGGGTTAGTAGTGCGTGCCAACGGAACACTCCACCTCGCTTTTCACCGGTACAATTTCCTAAGGGGTGACCGCCATCTTGAATTCTAGGGGTGAGTTCGATTATCTTGGTAAAAATGCATATTACCAATATTATTAAGGAACGAATTCCCACCAACTTTTGTTTGAGACTTTTTCATATTACATAGATATTAATATTTACACAGATATAAATTTCCAAAAAAGTTGTTGGGAAAATGTGTCATACATGAAAATTATACAGAATTTCAAGAGCTACAAGTTTGGTCATAGCCACTTTTGACCTCCGATGAATAGTTTGGCTATAAAATACAAAAAACCACATTTTTGGAAATTTATAACTTTGTATACGAAAAAAGTTTCAAACAAAATCTGTTGGGAATTTGTTTCTTAACAATATTGGTAATATGCATTTTTAACGATGCATATTTACCGTCGGGACCCACTACTTACCCCTAAATTTTCATTGGACTCCGATTTAACGCTTTTAGCTTTATCGGCATTTTTGTTCTCGTTTGACTGGACTATTTATATTTTTTATTTTTCATAATACATACTTTTACTTTTAAATATGTCTTTATATCTGATTAATTGCCCGAATTGTTTTAGCTGTAAGCTAGTTATTGTAAATTATAGTTTGTTGAGAATTTCAGAGGATCAAATTAGGGAAAAAATCGATTTTTTATAAAAATTCCACATAAATACCCGAAATTTTCAGAATGCCCTCAGATTGCGCTCAATTCCCGAAATAAAACTCAAACTCAAAATGTTGAAAAAATTATTATTGTACTTTACAGTGACAGTCGTAAAGCACAACAATTCCTCATCAATAATGCGAATTAAAGTCCTGGAAATTCCCATACTTAGTGAAATCACCCATAATGCCTTTTTAATTTTTCAAAATTCTAAAATGCTCATAAATAGGTATCAAAAAGGTACAAGATTTTTCTAAGAGAGGACAAAAACTTTTTCATAAAAATTCCCCAGAAAAATCTCAAATTTCCGAGGATATATTCACCAAATACATTCTTTAAAATACTTAATTTCACGCGTGAATGTAACCCGGTTTTCACAACACAAAAATTTAAATTTAAATTCTCCGAAGTTCTAAAATATTTCTCGATTTGTCTTACAAAAAGTTGAAAATTAAAAATTGCTGTCCTAAATAAATCTCGGCCATGTTTTTAGGTTAGGTTTTTATAATAAGGTGTCTATTTCTTATTCAAGTAGAATAATAGTAGTTTATTCAACAAGGTAGGAATTAAGAGATTCTGACGAGTGTGAAAATTGCGCCAGAGCGAAGCGAGGGCGCAAGAACACGAGGCAGAACCAATTCCTACCGTGTAGCATACTCTATTTTTTCTCATACCTGTACGAAAATGGACACTTCTTTTGCGTGAAACGCGCGAACAAATTAAAACAGCATAACAACACTGACATTTTGCTTGACAAACACAAATAACTCCCGCATATCAGTCAGAGAATGGCTCCCCAAGTGAGAAATGTTACCCCCAGTCCTTATTTTCCGCGACTACCCTAAAAAGGCGTCTTTGTACCCGCATTTCACGCAAATAAAGTGGCCATTTTCGTGTAGGTATGGGAAAAAACTAATTTTGCAATTAATGTCTGTACCTAATTCATCTTTAAATTAAAATTAATGTTGGATTTTTGAGATTTTCCTATAACAATATTAGAGTCGTCCGGAAATTTTTGACTGACATTTCGACACTGGCTTATGACATCAAGCAATATGGCGCGCTTTTCGGGGTGTTTGAAAAGTACCTTTTTTTCCATTTGAAATTTTAGAGTCGGGATAAACTTTTGAAGTATAAAAAAATTTCTACAATGTTTTTTTAATTCTAGATTACATTAAGCAGGTTTTCAAGCTTATTTTCATTTTTGACCGGATGACTATTCTACAAAAATTTACGAAACTTGTTACTTTGATTTAAGTCTTTCTTTAGGTAAAAACTCATTATGATTTTGTTCTAAATTGTCTGAATATATTTTAATTTTTTTTACAAAATGGAAATTTTCGTGGTTTTAGCTGAATAAAACAGAACATTTTAGATTTTAGTGCCGCTAGACGATTTTTTGACATTTTTACAATCTGTAGGAAATGAACGTAAAAAAATTATTATGAATACATTTTATTATACTGAAAATAGATCTTTAGGTTTGTTATAAAATTTCCTGGCATATATAAATCTTTTTATCACAAATTTGAAACTATTGGTCGCACTTTGACCCAATTCATCGTCAAAGTTCCATTGTTTTCAGGGTATAGATGCTTAAAAATTCATATCAGTCAGATCATTTAGAGATTACTGCATTTTTATGTCATTTAAACGAATGTCCATTTTTAGGGTATCAACGGAATAAAATATATGTGTTTCTATATCAAATTACAAGATAGAATGGGAATATATTACAATAATAAATAATAATAACTGGTCTAATTTTACCCATCATATTTATTTTATATATTTAACTATAGACGTTAAATTTGTTCTTATATTGTCAGTTTTAAGAGACAACATTCTGAAATCAGTGATTTGGATTTTGAATTGTTTGCATTGTTTTAGATAATTGTTACTAACTACAATATATCATTGCTATTATAGTACATAACTGTCTGTTGTTTACGTTAAATTGTGTGAGTATAATTACTCGTAACAGAAACGTGCTTTATGGAGCTCATGTTTGGACGACATTATGACGAAATAACAGACAATTATTACAACTGAATTGATCATAAATATGTTTTATTTCAGTTTTTTAAAATTCTGTATACAATTTAAATATTGTTGTATTTTTTTTTAGTTTTCGGCTGATAAAAGAATCATCGTTTCTCACCCAAGGCGCATATTTTTTAAGCGGATATCCAGAAAATATGACGCATGTGCGGTATGTAGTTTGTAGTACAAAATTCTCGATACAAATGAAAATCTGACAATAAAATTACTCCTATTTGTAGCCAATGTAATTTTTTTGTTGCGAAATTTAATGTTTTAAACGGTATATAAAATTTTGTCACCATAATCCATAATACGTAATGTTTATGTCAAAGCGTTTCAAACAAACGCCTGAAATAAAACAAGTTTATTATTAATACAAACTCATAAAAACGTATGATATATTTGCAGTTGCCGTGTGATTTTTAAATTAGCATTGTTAGATGATAATGTTAAAATAGAATCCGCGATCAGCTGATAGTTTAAATGTATAGTAACACAGATTTAATGGATACAACAGTCTTATATCAATATTAATGTAACTATTATTATGCAATAAACTTCAATTAGAAACCATTAAAAGTAATCAACTTTTATAGAAACTCACCGAAACAATTTCTTTAATTTCATCATTAATTCCGATTATTGGTTTATGCCTTGGCATAAATTTTCAATGCATGAAATTTTTGTATAACGTAAACAATTAGATTGTGCATTCGGATTTAAAAGCACGAGTTTTGATCTTATCAAATTATTTGTGTCCTTTACATCTTTGAAGTAAGTTTTTGTAAGGCAATGTATTGTTATTAAGAAACTTTTTTATTTCTGTGGCAAATATGTGTTTTTAGATAGTGTTTTGAGGATGTAACCTCGTTAAATTTTCTTACAATCAGTTAAATAGATAGATTTTTAACGGAAAATATTGAAAAATAAATATCAAAATGTAAACAATATACCGTGTTGAAAATGGTTTATTTTATTTACTCGTATTTGCAGTCGAGTGGAATATTTTTTAATTGGCGCAGACAGTCATACTGTTGCTTCATGAACAATTCCTCGGTGTTAATTTCCGCGTTTAAAATCATAGATTTGATGTTTTTATTATGACGTGTTTTTGTGCAAGTAAAATACAACGTTAATTTAACAAATAGTTTTTATATTGAGTGACACTATTTCTGTTAAATTGTAAAAAGTGAAAAAAACATTAGGCAAACTTAAAATTTTCAAATTTATCACAACTTATTTTTACTTTCTTATACGAAGTAATGAGGAAGTTTAGTAATCGTTATTTTTTCGACTTTGAGATTATGAGGAATTTACATTTTGGAGATTTAAGAGTTTGAGCAAAACTATAAATAACACATTAAATTTGGTTCTTCTAGTACCAACACCGATGGAATATTTTTCAAACTTTGTACCTACATAATACATATTGTATTTTTATTTATTTAAAAGTATAACAAGTCACAATATTTTTGCTATTTTCTTAAATATGATGTAACGTTATTGACTTAAGTTGTACATTCTGAGTAGATTAGGTACTTACCTATCTTATAACCATTTTATTTCCAAATTTCTTATGGAAACTAAAATAATCGTTGTCTTATGACCTCTAACCTCAATATTTCAATATGATTACTGTTTACAATGTGCATTCATTTCGTTATGCGCTAAAGGTCTTGTCCAAATGTAACCTAATTTATATGAATTCCATTAGGACGAGTAATTACAGTTTTTTTTATAGTAATTTATCTTGGATTTGGATTGTTTATAGAGGTTAAAGAGCTTTAGGTCCAAATTTTCCAAAGTGTATTTAACCAGCTTTATATCCCTTTATTATACATAATCTAAAGTACATAGTCAGTGTTTGGCTGTTTGGTATTAATATTGTTTTGAGGAAGTGTGTTTGGTGTGAAGACTTGATGATAGTTGATCCATCATAAAATTTGCAATACGGAATTACTCAACATCGTAATTAATGGTACAGTAAAATGTATGTATATAACTTAATAAAAAAATCTGCAATTCGTTCGTAAAAATTAAAAAACTAAAAATTTAAAGGAATCATTAATAAAATAGTTGTCTTTTTTTGTTTGTTTGCTTTTGGAAAAAGACTAAATTTTAAAAAAATTTTGGAAATCTTATTTTCATAATGCAATGGCAGTAATTTGTTAAAAGTAATGCCCGTATATTTAATAGTGTTTCCAATATACAGGGTGTCCCAGTTTATATCGTCAGGATTTCACCAGTCGATAGTTTAGCGAAAATTAAAGGTGGTTTGTCTAATAAACTATGGTCGAATGTTGCTTCCTTTTTGACGTACAGGCCATTAAAGAAAATAAATTATTTTAAATAATTTGCTATAAATCAATAACAAAAAAGTTAGCCTTCTGAAATTTTGCATAGATCTTTTTTTTGTATTCTCTTATTAATAGTGGTTGCAATTATTTTATTTAGAACAGAGAGGCGTGCGTACGGGTTTCTTCAAAAACATTTTATTGAATAAAACGTACGCCACTGGTTTTTTTGCAGCACCAATATGCAGAGAGTATTTTCCATTCAATTTAGAAACTTTTTCGTATCTTATAATTTTTTGATAACAACTCAAAATAACCTAATAGTACAGTAAATAAGGGAGAAAAAAGGCTTCAAATAGACTTTTTTTACCCTACAGCCAATTTTTGTTGAATCTTCTAAAGGGTCACCCTGAAAGTTTAAAACTGAGTTTGTGTATTCGTAGACCCCGCCCTTCTTTCACCAGCCCTTAATCAAGGGTTGGATTTTTTTGTTTATTGAATAACTTTTTTCCTATTAAATTTTCGAAAAAAAGAGTCAGTACAAAGTTGTAAAGAAAAATATTTCCTACAACTTATCTTTTAAACTTTTTTTGATATTGTCGATATTTAAAAAGTTATTCAACTAATAAATTGAAAATTTTGGGGAAAGAGTAGTAACTAGTAGTAGTAAGTAGTACCTAACTAGAGAAAAATTTCCCTAAAATTTGCAACTTATTTGTTGAATATCTTTTTAAATATTGACAATATCAAAAAAATATTAAAACGAAAGTTGTAGGAAATATTTTTCTCTACAACTTTGTACTGATGCTTTTTTCGGAAATCTAATAGGGAAGAACCTCTTTAATAAATAAGAAAAAAAAAGTTAAGTTATCAAGAAATTGTAAGATACAAAAATTTTGTAAATTGAATGGAAAATGCATATTGGTGCTGCAAAAAAAACCAGTGGCGTACGTTTTATTCAATAAAATGTTTTTGAAGAAACCCGTACGCACGCCTCTCTGTTCTAAATAAAATAATTGCAACCACTATTAATAAGAGAATACAAAAAAAAAGATCTATGCAAAATTTCAGAAGACTAACTTTTTTTTGTTATTGATTTATAGCAAATTATTTATAATAATTTATTTTCTTTAATGCCCTGTACATCAAAAAGGAAGCAACATTCGACCATAGTTTATTAGACCAGTGGTCTCCAAACTTTTTTGATCTCGTACCCCTAAGGTAGAAAAAAGTAAATAGTGCGTACCCCCAACTAATTAAAGACAAATTTATTGTGCTAAGTACCATTGCTAGGAAAAAAATTACACAGTATTTTATTTTAATAGGAGTATTATTTTAATAATGTCGTATCCCCATGTATCGACTCGCGTACCCCTATAGACTCCCTTAAAAAATGATGTGTCCAAATTTAGTTTTTTAGATTTCTCTGCGGTTTGCAATTTTACAAAGAACCAAGTTAGTTTTACTAGAAAATTCAAACAGAATGAAAATCCTCTAAAAATTCCGGTTTTTATGGTATACTATAGACTCGCTTAAAAAATTTGTCGAAATTTCAGGTTTGTGTCCTTAAAACTGTCATAAAACTTCGAAAAATTGACAGATTTCGTTGCGGTTTGCAGTTTTACAAAGAACCAAGTTAGTTTTACTAGAAAATTCAAACAGAATGAAAATTATCTAAAAATTCCGATTTTTACGGTATACTATAGACTCGCTTAAAAAATTTGTCGAAATTTCAGGTTTGTGTCCTTAAAACTGTCATAAAACTTCGAAAAATTGACAGATTTCGTTGCGGTTTGCAATTTTACAAAGAACCAAGTTAGTTTTACTAGAAAATTGAAACAGAATGAAAATCCTCTAAAAATTCCGGTTTTTACGGTATACTATAGACTCGCTTAAAAAATTTGTCCAAATTTCAGGTTTGTGTCCTTAAAACTGTCATAAAACTTCGAAAAATTGACAGATTTCGTTGCGGTTTGCAATTTTACAAAGAACCAAGTTAGTTTTACTAGAAAATTGAAACAGAATGAAAATCCTCTAAAAATTCCGGTTTTTACGGTATACTATAGACTCGCTTAAAAAATTTGTCCAAATTTCAGGTTTGTGTCCTTAAAACTGTCATAAAACTTCGAAATCGTGACAGATTTCGTTGCGGTTTGCTGTTTGACAAAGAGTCAAGTTAGTTTTACTAGAAAATTCAAACAGAACGAAAATCCGTTGATAATTCCAGATTTTATAGCCTACTATAGACCAGTGGTCTCCAAACTTTTTTGATTTCGTACCCCTAAGGTAGAAAAATCAATAGTGCGTACCCCCAACTAATTAAAGACAAATTTATTGTGCTAAGTACCATTGCTAGAAAAAAATTACACAGTATTTTATTTTATTATGAGTATTATTTTATTCATGTCGTACCCCCATGTATCGACTCGCGTACCCCCTGCGGTACGCGTACCCCACTTTGGAGACCACTGTAATTTTCGCTAAACAATCGACTGGTGAAATCCTGACGATATAAACTGGGACACCCTGTATTGACATTTTGGTAATCTCAAATTTTAATTGCATTGTTATGCCATAAGGCGAAATTTAGAAGTGAATATTTGAAAAAATGATTTTTTTCTTGTACGAATATTACATTTTGTTGCTTTTTTATAAGTTAAAAATTTCCATAAATAAATTTAAAATGTTATAAAAACAGTTTCAGTTTGTTGAGTGATCGATTTAAAATAAAATATTACATTGTATTAAATTTGATAAATATAACTAAGTAGTCAATAACGTTTCCTTCACATTCCTTTTTACTATATGAAAATATTCTTTTACTATGGAATAATTTTTTTTTGAATTCTACAATTTGTCTCGCTTATTACCACTCGTAATAATGTAGCTGCCATTAAAATCTCATTCATTATCTTTCTAATCAACTTTCGGATATAGATCACAATCTTAATATGGTTCTATTTTTTGTTTATTTAAAACAAAATGCTCCTGTCTCATTTAATATTTTAAATAACAACGATAATAAGAAGACTTTATTTATGCTTTTCTTGGGGAATTGTAGGTTGTAGGTATTTATATTGCGCTAAACACGCGCCACAAAATTTTCCAATGTAATTAGCACTTTAATTTATAGCGCGGGAGTTGCAGATTTGGTGCCATTTGGCAGGCAGTTTCATTTCATTTAAATTCATTGTGCAAATTTTCCGTTTCTCTGCGAAGAAATATTCCTCGGACGGTTTACGTAAAAGTCATCATAATATTTATAAATTCAAGGTAAATAACACAACAAAAATGTAAATTAGTAAAAAAATATTTAGTGTACCAGCACTTGAAACTTATCCGATCCACCTACCTGCTGATATGATTTAATACAGAAGACAAATTGCATTCTTGAAATAAATTCCTGCTCATTAAATCGTTATGTAAATTTTTGTTTTATTTTGGTTTGGTGTGATTGTAAAACGAATTCTTCAGTACAGGAAATCAGAGAACAGGCTAATTTAAGTAAACCTTGAATACCGGCTCGAAGAATGCATTTTATTATTTTATAGGAGTATAAAATACTCACCTACATTTACACTCTTTATAAATGACGTAGTCTTGTCTGCAAAAAATTTAGAACTAAATTCGAGTTAACTAAATATTATTACTAGAATTATAAAATAATAACAAAATAAACACCAGAAATTTTGAAATATCCTACTTACTTAATCTGTTTGTGTTACAGGGACACTTATTTAATCTATAAAAATACGTTTGAATACACATTTCGCAGTTACTTAATAAATTTGACTTTGCCCGGTACATCACGCATTTTATTTATAAACACAAAATCAAGCTTTACATTTTTTCCCTCTATAAATAAAACCATTATTCTTAACAAATTTGGCAAGCTTTCGCACGATTATAATTTTAGTGATAATGTAGGAAGTCGCGAGATAGGACAGAATATTTGAAGCAGTTTTCTTATAATATTGTTATTAAAGTTACAGTTACAGTATATTAAACATTTAATTGTTTGGCGGTTTCTAATCGTAGTGTTGTTGTGTTTGGTGAAACTGTGCTAATACAAAAATAAAGCGTGTTATTTAGAGGTTATGGGGGACGACAATAAACTTTCTGAGATCACTAGTACAATGTAGGTTGGTTTATAGTGCATTAAAAATACAAAGAGACATTTTGTGGAAATATAGCTTGAAAGTTAAAAGCAGATTCGAAAAATCATGTGGTGTGAACTTTAACTGTTGTGTTTTAATAGCAATTTGTGCAAAAAAAGAACGCATTTATAGCAAGAAATATAATTAAAAGTGACAGGCATATAAATGAAATATTCATTCAGAATTCATGTGGTGAAAAGCTCTTAATTTTTATTAATTATTGCAATTAAAAATATATAAATTAATTTCTACACTTTTAGCGGTATTTTTATTAATAAATACAATTCTTAGCTTTATTATAATGCAATTTCAGTAGAAATCCGACATTTATCAAGTTTAGAAAAGTAATTAACTCAATTTTAACTAATTTGAATAAAAACATTTTCCGCGGTGCCAAGTTTGTTTTTTCTGAACAAAGATTTGCAAAACTATATTAAATTTAAAGATTTCTACCTGAAAAATCGAAAATTTTAGTTTTTTCCTCCATTCTCGCAAAAATATTCTAAAATAACTTCCATAATATTGATGTTTTTTTTCTTAATAAAGTCAACATTGAGGTTTACAAAACAATCTTGTAATTGGAAATCCGATGATGTAGAGGTACGAATTTTCAAAGTGGACCATGTAGAAAGAATGAGAATTTTTTTTCTATACAGGGTGTGTCACGACGAGTTGACAGTAGACATAACTCTATTACTAAACACAATTTGATTCTAAAAATTGGTACATGCCCTTTATACAATGTGCTCTATTTAATGAAAATATTGCCACCTTTTTGGTACTTCCGGTTATACCGGAAGTAGACACAAACGTTGTTATTTTAAATGGAACACCCTGTATATTTTTGAATTTTTAGATTCCACACTTCATTTTAGACATAAAAGTATTAAGGTTGTATGGTCCTAACATTAACGGTACTATAATTATTTACACTTTTTCATTTTTTTTTTCAAAAACATAGATGTTAATAAAAATTCGAATCTTGACAATGACACATTTTTTCCAAAGTTTTTTTCTTACGTTGAAAGTAGGAATATACAAGCAATAAGCTGATATAGTTTTGGAAAACTTGCTCTATACAGGGTGTTGGTGGTTGTCCGTTCATTTTTAAAAACTTTGATCAATGATAACTTTATTTTTTTAAATGGAACACCCTATATATTTCCACATTTTCGAATTCTGCACTTAATTCTAGACAAAAAAGTATTAAGGTTGTAAAGTCTTAAAATTAACGGTATTATAATTAATTACGTTTTTCCAATTTCCAAGGTTTTTAAAAATTAACGATCAACCATAAGCACCCTATAGATATAAAATAAGTTTTTCAAAACCTTATTACCATGTTTCTTGTACATTTCTACGTCGACTAAAATTTGTGCTTTACTATATTTCATTTAATATTTTTTATTTTAATTTTATTTATTATAATTAAAGAAATTATGTTTCCCCCAATTTTTATACAAAAACTTGAGTCAAACATTTTCATATTTTAGTAATGACACGTTCTTTCAAAAAACAAACTAAATTTTAGTGGATGCAGAAATGTACAAGAAACATGGTAATATAGTTTTAAAAAACTTATTTTATACAGGGTGCTTGTGATTGACCGTTCATTTTAAAAAAATGTAATTAATTATAATACCGTTAATTTTAAGACCTTACAACCTTAATACTTTTATGTCCCCCATTAAGTGTAGAATTCGAAAATCTAAAAATATATACGGTGTTCCATTTAAAAAATTAAGTTATCATTGATTAAAGTTTCTAAAAATGAACGGTCAACCACCAACACCCTGTATAAACCAAGTTTTCGAAAACTACATCAGCTTATTTCTTGTATATTCCTACTTCAAACACAAAAAATAAATTTTGGAAAAAACGTGTCATTGTCAAGATTTGAATTTTTATTTACATCTACGTTTTTGTAAAAAAAAATGAAAAAGTGTAAATAATTATAATACTGTTAATGTTAGGACCATACAACCTTAATACTTTTATGTCTAAAATGAAGTGTACAATCTAAAAATTCAAAAATATACAGGGTGTTCCATTTAAAATAACAAAGTTTGTGTCTACTTCCGGTATAACCGGAAGTACCAGAAAGGTGGCAATATTTTCATTAAATAGAGCACATTGTATAATGGGTGTGTACCAATTTTTAGAACCAAATTGTGTTTAGTAATAGAGTTATGTCTACTGTCAACTCGTCGTGACACACCCTGTATGTATTCAAAATTAACATCCACTATGTTGATGATTTTTTCCTAATGAAAGACAACATTGAACTTTGCAAAACTATATTCTAAGTGAAAATCCGGAAATTGGTGTGGAGGTACGAATTTTTAAAGTGAATCAGATAGAAAATTGATCAGAAATTTTAGTTAATTCTATTCGCTCAAAAATATTCTAAAATAATTAATTCCCATAATTTGCATTTTTTTTAATAAAGACAACATTGAGCTTTGGAAAACTAAGTGGAAATTCGGTGTATAGGTTCGAATTTTCAAAGTGATGAGAAATAGTTATTTTTTTTCATTCGCACAAAAATATAATTTGGCTATATTAAAATGCAAATTTCGTCAAAATCCACTAAGAGGATCCAATTTACAATTTTTAAAAGTACCTAGTCATTTCACGATTTTTGTAGCCATTTCACTTGGAAATTACCAGCTATCTAACCTAACCTAAAGTTCTTTGTTATTTTTTCTTAAATAAACTGTGTAAACTTTTTTTTCAAAAACCGACCAGTGGTTCTAAAATGTAACCCTCTTGAAACAGTCAATGCATAATTTTTGCTAGAAATGTTTCACTGTCCTTAAAAAGTGCTGTAAAGGAGTAAAGCGATTGTACTTTTTTTCAAAATAATGTTAAAGTTTGGCTACATAAAAACGTAAATTTCGGCAAAATCCGTTCAGCAGTTCCAAAACTGTGACACTTTAAACCAGGAAGATCATAGAAAATTGTTCATACAAAATGTGTTATAATTTTGGAACCACTGATGGAATTTTGGTGAATCTTATGTTATTTTTGTTAGTGTAATTTATAAAAAAATCAGGAAGTTATTGTTATCCGAAAACTTTAGGCGTTTTTCGTACAATAACCCAGTAATTGTTCAGATAGGAAAAAATTAGATAAGTGCTAATATTTGGTTTATTTATCTATAAAATATCTGCAGTTCTAACAAAATTATAGATACCTACGATCCAAAAATTTTGGACCATCTAACGATTTTTCTCTTATAAAGGAAGAATGGTAAAAATTAGGAACAAAAAAAGTGACGGATTTATTATGTATATTAGACGAATTGAAAAAGCAAATCTAACCAGTAATATTTATTCAAACCGATTTTTCCATAAAATTGATTTCCATGTTTATGTGTTCTTATATTGTATAAATTTACAATAAACAATAATTTAGTAATGTCCAAGTTATACATACGTAAGGACATGTGTTCCTCGTATGAGATTAGATTAGAAATATAAATAACAGTCTAGAGAAATAACATTTATTTATATGAAGAATGTTGGCTGTGAAATTTTGACTTTACTTTAAAACTTTTCAGTTATCATCCTCTGACAGCCTCTGACACTTTCCCTCAAAATTCATTGTAAAACTAATCCGAATTTTCTTTCAGATTTGATTTAAATCAATCGGCCTTCTCACCAACAGAACTCGATGACAGTTTCATGCTGTATTACAGTCACAACCTTCGCAAGACAGATTCCAACGTAATATCCTCAAATCTGACAGAAAGCAATAGCATAACAACAGCACCAAAAGAACCAGCAGTGACCAAGCCAGATTTTTCCAAACATACTCCACCGTGCCAGCGGTTCCTTCAAAACAATGGTAAGTAGAAGCGAGTAGAGTTTTCCTCTTCCTCTAATTGTAAGCAACAACAGCTTTTATCATGTGGTTTTGGTCAAAGTATTAAATTACTTTGATTAGGTGATCTATAAAGTTTTTTGTTTGATGGAGCGTGTTATGCTTATTGATTGTTGATGTCGTTATGTTATGTACGAGTAGATTACAACTCGAGTGTGATGGCGAAATGTGCATTTTGTTACTGAACAAAAATTGTTTCACCTTGACCTTAAATTTGCAATGATCAAAACGTGTTGAACTTCTGTCCGCTTTTTCTATCTTAACTGTTTAGACTTTATAGACAGTTTGGATTGTTTATTTGTAACGAGATTTAATAGTTTGTAAATTATGTAATCGGATTAGTAAATATGATTTTTCTTGGTAAAAATGAGACATGTGATAAAATTATTAAGATTATTCTCAACGAAAATGAAAATATTTCTAGGAATTTTTGCGGGTTTTAATAAATGAGTAATGGATAAGTTTCTAGAAGGTTACACAATAGTCTACGCAGTTAACAACAATAAAAGGATTTTTAGATGTAAATTAATGTTTATTAATTAAAATTAATTAATATGAATTTAGTTCACTACTATTATTTTATTATCGTTATATTTGTTAATGATTCTTCCGGATTATTTAGGAAAAATCTTTTGTAATACATATTTGCTTTAGCACAGAGATTCTATGAAAACTATACACGGTGGCCCAGCTATTACCACTTCTTTAATACGTCTTTTAGTAATTTTAAAGTACCCATGACAGAAAACTAATATAGCCATCACCTACTACCTCAATCATGAGGTTTCTTGACCTTTACAAACATTCAATTTATTTTCCGTTGCCCTTAATAAAAACATGTGATTAACGACATTGACCCTAACACAACTAAAATAATACGATTCCAAAAAGTTACCTTGATTTATTTCCGAAACAAAATTTTTATTGTTTTGGCTGTTGATTTGTTTAATAAAACCGGATTGATATAATCTCAATTGAACTTGTAATTAGAACGTGTTTTTAACGATGCAGCGAGTTTACGGATTTTTCAAGTCTAGTTATTTTAATTACCTCAAATTGATTAATTTTACGAGCTTTTAAATCAGTTTATAATAAACTTTAAAGTATATATCACTGCTTCAGAAAAACGCAACTGTACAGGGTGTCTCAATTTCGATGGGAATGGGGGGTTTTACCCATTTCTAGGCGAGATAGAAAAAAATGGTTTTCGCAATACTGTGCTCGATTTTTCTGAAAAATCCATTGGTAAAAACCACATCTTGATATCTCTATCCGTTATTAAGATATCTTTAAAAAGTGACATTTGGCCGATTTTTAAAAAGTGTCATAACTTTTTTGTTTATTAAAATATTTTAAATCTGTAAAGTGTTTGTTATAGTAGGTAGTTTTTCACGTAGAATAATGTGCACTACAAATTTTTGTTCTAGGTTCAATACATTTCGAGTTATTACACCTAACTTTCTTATTTTAAATGCAAACCATAGTTGGCTATGCCATTAAAAAATTGCTTATTTTTTTATATTTTCAAAAATATATATCTTGGTATACTTATTTTTATATCTCACTGAATTATACGTTTTTATATTTTTAAATTCGTAAATGAAATGTTTTGAATATTATTAGTAGGCGTTGTTAAAGAAAATGTTATATCAATGAACCAGCGTCAAATAGTAAAATCCATTTATCAACAATAATATATCAAATTTAACAGGTAAAAAATCAACAGTAAATAAACAGAAACACAAAATATATAACTGAGAGAGAACCAATAAATAAACAATTGCAACACATTATAGTACGAATTTGTTGAATTAAATGTTCAAGTTGTTGTCCGTTCTGTTGAACACATAAACTTTTGGCACAGACAATATATTTTTTTTTTAAATAAATCGAACATAAAGGAAGAAATTGAGCATAGAGTGAGGCAGATTGCAAATAATTAGAAATATAAAACCAAATCAGATTTTTAACGTGATTCATGCTGCAATACAACAGTATCAGCAGCAATTTGAATATTTAAATTAAACAATTATTTGTTTAATATGTTTATAATTTACTAAAATGATTTCTATAAAAAAATGTAAAATATTAAGTTTATGTTGATTAATATTAACGTGGCTGTGTTGTTACTATTCGACGTTGGTTCATTGATATAACATTTTCTTTAACAATGCCTACTAATAATATTCAAAACATTTAATTTACGAATTTAAAAATATAAAAACGTATAATTCAGTGAGATATAAAAATATACCAAGATATATATTTTTGAAAATATAAAAAAATAAGCAAATTTTTAATGGCATAGCCAACTATGGTTTGCATTTAAAATAAGAAAGTTAGGTGTAATAACTCGAAATGTATTGAACCTAGAACAAAAATTTCTAGTGCACATTATTCTACGTGAAAAACTACTACAACAAACACTTTACAGATTTAAAATATTTTAATAAACAAAAAAGTTATGACACTTTTTAAAAATTGGCCAAATGTCACTTTTTAAAGATGTCTTAATAACGGTTAGAGATATCAAGATGTGGTTTTTACCAATCGATTTTTCAGGAAAATCGAGAACAGTATTGCGAAAACCATTTTTTTCTATCTCGCTTAGAAATGGGTGAAACCCCCCATTCCCATCGAAATTGAGACACCCTGTAGAATACCAATTTTACAGGAGAAGAAAAAACGAAATGATTTTACTTTATCGATTGTTTGGCATTTTTACAAAATGTTGCAGTTGCGTCATTGTTCTTCTGGAGCAGTGATGTTATGTGACAATGACGAACGTAATCACCTGATAAATTATTTTTTTATTGTAGTTTTAATGCAAGGTTTGTTGATGCATTAATTAGCAAATCATCTAGGAAAACACGTTAAACCAGGCTCCATAAATTAAAACAGAACTTTAGAAAAAAGCTGTTTTATCTACAAATATCTGCTAAACTTTTAGATATAATTTTCAAAGAATTCAAAGTGTGAGTTAGAAACATCTCTTGCAATTATTGTATTTTAGTTAAATTTTAAAAAAGGCGAAATATTGAAACCTTGAGTAGATTCTTTATCGTGGTTATTAAATGAATTACAGTCTTTTTTTGTTTGATAAAAAGTGAGGATTTAGTATTTATTAGGGAGCATCTGATAATTTTAAATTGTTTATTTCTTATAAATAGAACATTAGGAAATAAAAATATTGAAGATTTCTCACAATATTGACAAGTTTACACGGAGAATAATAACAACATGTTAAATTCTAATGTAAACAATAATTACGTGGGTGATACTTTGGACTAAAAGAAAGTCAATATTTTTCGTATTTTACATTTTACAATTAGTCATAATAATACATAGTATAAAAAAATTATAAAAACAAAATATTTCAATTTACCAACAAAATAAAGTTACCGAAAATATAAAATCGAATTTTTATAAACTTATTTATTGGACACTAATTACAAAATTAGCATTTAAGTATTTACACTTCTTTTTAAACTTTTCATGAAAAAACCGTTCATATTATGTACTTTAAACTTTAAAGCTTTTAAAGCTGGGCATATTTTTAGCATTAAGCTTCATTAATAAGTACCACAGATATTTTAAATAATGTCTAATAATAATTAAATGACGAATCAGTGCTATAATTTTTGTCAAATTTTATTTTATAATTTTGGAAAAACATTTTGTATCTTGAAAAATCTCTGAAAAACTAAGTCGAAGACCAAATGTGATATCTCTTTCCAAATATTAAAGTAATCTACTAAAGGTAGAAATTATTGGGTTATTGTTGGAAATTTTTACCAAAATTACCTTTTTTATAGCAATAAACTTTTTTACTTAAAAAGACATTAAATTTCCACTTCTCCAAATTTAAAAACTCGTAAATTTTCAACTACTCGACATACAATAAATGTAAAAAAACTATTTTTATAGATAACACTGATATTTATTCTATGCCTTTATTGCAGATATTGCATTAACTCAACCTATGACACCCGCCCCACCATCTATGAAAATAAAATCCAACGGCACTGACGACGGTTTCAAAGGCGAGGCCGCCAAGTGCGGCAGCTCCGTTATTCGCGTAGCCCACCAGATGGTCGCCGGCAAAGTCATCCACGGCTTCACCATCAAAAAAGACGACGACTGTGAACCAAATCTGGACCAATTTGATCCACACAGACGCAGGGGCAGCAGATCATTGCCCGCGTCACCAATATCATCACCCAACACCTCGCCCAAAGGCAAAAGGCGAACAGTGAACAAATACTTTACTGGAGCTTTCGTAGATACAGACAAGAATAAAGGTGGATGGATTCTGTCGAATCTACTCACTAGACGAGATTTGTCTCAGTCTGTGGGGTACATTGGCGAGGAATCCAAGGAGGACATGGAAAGGAGCATGTCGACGATGAGTGTGGATGAGATCGGAGCAGCCGCCAGTGGTGCAAATAAAAGCAATAAGAATCCGGTGTATAAGGCTAAACCTTCTGAACTGAGAGAAATGAATTTTTGGTCTCCTACTTCGATGTAATTGCCTAGTTTTTCTGTGACGAGAACGAAACATGTGAAAATGTCAAATTTAGTATTATAATTTAACTTTTTTTTATTTCTAATACTTAGGTGTGTTTTAATTAAATTTAATCTTACTTGTTTTCCTTTTACGTAAATTTCAACTGAAATTTAGATTAGTATTAGGTTTTCTCTACTTTTTGTTGAGTCGTTATTGTACCTAATTACTCAATATTTTTTATGTTTTTTTTAAGTTCAAATAAAGATATTACCATCTACATTTAGGTTTTTGTCTTGACAAGAATTTACAACGAAATTTTTATTCATTTCACACTGCAAGTTATAAGGAAACCTTAAACTATACCTTAAAAGTCTTGGTTTAATTTTTATGATTAAGCTGATAGTTTAAAACTGACCTTGATTTAGGAAGTTTTAACTTTTTATAAAAATTTTCAAAATCCATCGTCATCTACTACTTAAGTATCTCTAATACTATTAACTTTACCAATATTCAAATACTTTATTTAAAAATGTTAAAGCGCGATAGAAATCTTTCTTTAAATTTAAGGGTAAAAAAGTTTAGGCAGTGAAAGCAGTGCACGTGGAACCCTTTATGAGATAGAGCAAAATTGAGAACAGATTATTAATTCCCAATCCAAAGAAACCGTTTTCAGATACACATTAATAACTACTGAAACTACCGTCAAATACTTTTTTAGAAAATTTTTGTTTTAAACATTGGCGAGCAAAAAATTTAAGTCTCACTGAAATTTTCTGTTTTAAGCAAGAATTGTGGGTGTGTCTCGACGAGCGACTTCTATTTGGCGGTGGGTTGGTTATGAAAAACATCCAAATTTCAATGTGGCCTCAATTTTTATGTTGGACTGCGGTGTTTTCCACCTCTTTCTTACTGTCCAATACTCCACAAAAATGTATCAAAATGATCATATAACTAGGCGTAACTTATTTATGTATGTAGGTACCTTGTACCTCTAAAAACTCCATAATGACAACTCCCTAATTACCTACAATAAATTAATCAAAATAAAAGTAAACTTTAGTTAAAAGAGGTTTATAGTGTTTAGTCTGTGTTGTGCCATATCTACCAAAAATGAAGAATTTAATTTAAATTGCAGTCTACTTTTATTTAATTATGGAACTAAAATACAATTTGCTTACATAAACTGTTCAAATTTAATTATTGAATTCTGTTATTATTGTTGAAAACGTGTGGGATATAATTTTTTATTAAATAATTTTCTTTAAATTGATTTTTTTATAGTTTTGTCTAATAAGTTTTGGAAAAAATAATTAGAATAAAAATATTACAATTATTTTTTCTACCGAATGTTGGCCTCTAAATTGAATTTTTCTGCTTTTATTACACCTAATACTCTAAAATGTACAGGGTGTCCCATTTTCGACACTTTTAGGGGGTATTGGCGTTATTATCAAAGATAGAGTGTTGCGGTTTTCACCTTCCTCTCCTACTTTTTTACGAAACGAAAGATTCCGGGGTCAAATTTGTCATGGCTCTCTTAGTTTTTAATCTACAGAGTGATTCTGAAAATCTTTGTTTTTTAGACACCCCTCGTATTTCCGTTATGCGTCTACTTATCAAAAAGGTGAAAACTGATCTTGATAAGAGTTTTTTACGTAGATTTCAGTGGCGTAGGCAGTTTTTAAGTAAAAGGTTTAGTTTTAGAGATATTGCCCAAACTTATGTTTTTTTAAATGGGACACCCTATATATTATTTTTTATATTGATTAAGCAAAATTTGGGCTTTCCAAAAATATATAATACTTAATATTTATTTTGAAAAACAAGCTCAAAATTCGATATTTTTAATAATTTTCTTTATTTATAACAGTAGGCCATGCCTAATATTTTAGAAACAAATGCAAAATTTTCACAATGCGTAATTATTTTAAAGCTAAACACTTCAAAAGATAATTTTAATGCATTGTATAAAACATACCAACAATATAATACTTCTCATAATTATCGTAAATGGCCATTGTAATAAAAAATTAAAAGTAAAATAAAAACTCATACGTAACAAAAATATTTCATCAATAATGGAAATCTGACAAATCTGTCAAATTTTGCATTTGTTTCTAATAAACTAGCCATGGCCTACTGTCATTAATAAAGTAAATTATTAAAAATATCGAATTTTGAGCTTGTTTTCCAAAATAAATATTAAGTATTATATATTTTTGGAAAGCTCAAATTTTGCTTAATCAATATAAAAAATAATATATAGGGTGTCCCATTTAAAAAAACATAAGTTTGGGCAATATCTCAAAAACTAAACCTTTTACACAAAAACTGCCTACGCCACTGAATTCTACGTAAAAAACTATCAAGATCAGTTTTCACCTTTTTGATAAGTAGACGCATAACGAAAATACGAGGGGTGTCTAAAAAACAAAGATTTTCAGAATCACTCTGTAGATTAAAAACTAAGAGAGCCATGACAAATTTGACCCCGGAATCTTTCGTTTCGTAAAAAAGTAGAACAGGAAGGTGAAAACCGCAACACTCTATCTTTGATAATAACGCCAATACCCCCTAAAAGTATCGAAAATGGGACACCCTGTACTAGTGAAGATTAATAAATGTTAAATTTGCTAATATACCAAAATTATACTAATTAAAGGTACGAGGAAAGTTAGCCTGTAGATCAAAACTAACTTACATACTTCATACTAGCTATATTATAAAAATCAATTTTAAAAATTACTACAATAACTATTCAACAATGTTTACTTCCAAAATAAATGCAATTGCACAATAAAAATAACATCACACCCCCAAAGAATTTGTGGGCCATCAGTACAAACAATTTCATTTATTTAGAAGGGCATGAAATGCAACTTGTACGAAAATCACCATGGCGAAGGTGCTTTAAAGTATCTGCGGCATTTTTCATTGAATATTTTAGATGTTCTTTGTTTAATTAAATCTTCTACACTGAGCTCTACCTGCAGCATTCGTAACTGAAAAGGAGAACAGAAATATTACGAAATTTATAGAGAATTTTTCAAAGTGGGAGGAAACCTTTGTTTGCTCCGATCTTAAGGCCTTGGACACTTGAATATCTCCTGCATTAGCTTCTCGTTGTTCCTTCAACTGCTTTACTTTATCCGTGGTGATTGAAATGCAATTTTTGATGATTTTTTCTCGTTTTATGTAACTCTCTTCCAAAGTGCTATACAAATTCTTACAAGCGTTTCCTTCGTCTGTGTGGAAAGAATCTGTATTAACTACTGTATTCAGTGTATTTACAATAAGATCATCTGGTCTTCTCATTCTTTTTAAAGCATCCTAAAATAATTGTACAGAGGGTAGATGATTTTTTTATAGGTGTGTGGTATTTGTATTCAAACGACTGTTCTTACTTGAAATTCACTAAAATCACCACACTCCATTAGGGCAGCAGGCATTGTAGCTTACGATAATTTATTTAAAAGTAATTTCAGTCGGTTAACTTTTGTACTATGTGATCAAGACACGGACAACATGCCGCCGGTTTAGAAAAATTGGTAAAAGTCAAATGTCAGAAATCTGACAGGAGCTGTCAGTCGTCAGATTTAAGAGCGCTAGAACATGAACAATGAACGCTACTAGGTATTCTATGGAACGCTATAACGCTAACTTCACCCGTCTAAACATAACCTAGTTATTCGTGTCAAATTGAGCTCTTCTTTAAAATGGACCAATATCCGCCCATTAAACCTCCAAGAGGAGTGAAACCCATAAAAGAATCCGTAAGTATTTGTTACTCATTATAGCTATAAATTTCGAGGTTTTCCATTTTTTAGAGCGGTCTATTAATGTCTGTAATTCGAACTTTGTCAGCTAGTGAAACTAATGAACAACGCGATCGAGAAAAGGCAAAGTTGGAGAATGAGTACAAAATTTGCGACCAAAAACTAGACGATCTTGTAATTGCTCATGAAGGGGATCTTACGAAGGTACGTATCGCTAAAACCAAAACCTATAAACCGTGTACTAGTGCTTGTTTTACAGGTAATGCACTTATTCGGAACAATATCTCAAATCGTAACGGAAAACCGCAACAAAATTAGAACGGTGAAAGAGAACTTACAAGATTGTAAAAAGAAGCTGCATTGTCGAAGAGACGAGCTCAAAAATCTGTGGTTGGAAGGTTTGGAGTACAAACACATGCTGCAATTACTAGACGAAATGTATGTACTTAATCTTTTTTATATCTAAATTCTAGCCCTGTTTTAATCCTACGTAATTTATAGAGAACGCATCCATGAAGTCCCCCATCAACTCGCAAACTACGTTTCTAGAAAACAATACTTACATGCCACAAAATTGTTAGTAGAAGCTGTTAATTTAGGTAAAGATACTCTGGAAGGCGTGGAGAGTTTAAAGGAGCTGAGTTTAGAATTGGAGCAAAAAAAGGAGGTTTGTTGATTGTTTATCTAGGAGAAAAATAAGTTTTATTCTTTATTTTTCTAGCAATTGCACATACAGTTGCTGTTGGAGCTTAAACAATATTTGTATACCAAACCAGCTCAGCATATTTTGACTTTGCGAAGACAGGGTTCTGGCAGGGATGGATTTATGATAAACTCACCACTGCAAAGGAGCACTGAATTGAGGTTATCGGGAAGGAATCGATCGGCTGTTGCTCGAAATTTGGAGGAATCATTTAGGTAAAATTAGGTCGTTTTTGTAATTTATTTATTAGTTTTTTCGAAATCAAATAATCTAACTACAGGGCTAGTCACGAGAGGGTTATTTCTGAACAAAATTAGAAAGCAACCAAAAATACAATTTACAACGGCTGCTAGCTTTCTCATTTTTTAAAAATGGAATATTGGATCTAAGATTGCCGGTCTTGCCATTTGATTCTGTTCCAGTTCTGTCACTTGAACGTTTTAAGACTGAAAAATTAATCTTGTAGATGATGTATTATTATACGAACGATGAAAAAACAGACATGTTCCTCATCTACGGGGAGTGTAGGAAAAATGCTACTGCCGCTGCAGACCTTTATATGCAAACGTACCCAGCACGAAGACATCCGGTTCCTGAGACGTTTAAGAATCTTGAACAGCAACTACGTCAAAACTGGCCTCCAATGAAAAGATATCGTCAGAGGACAGCTACCGGACAAGAAAATGAAATTGCTGTACTTGAAGCGATAGAAGAAAATCCTCACGTTAGTCAGACTGCATTGGCAAGACAGATATGTGTTAGTCAGTCTTCAGTTGGGCGTATTCTTCGAGAAAATAAATTCCACCCGTACCATTTGACCCTGGTACAGGAATTAAAGCCGACAGATTTTCTTAAAACAGTTCAATTTTGCCGTTTTATGCAAGAAAATCTGAATGCAGATAATAATTTCATAAAGAAAGTATTGTTCTCCGATGAGGCTAAATTTAGCAATAATGGGGCCGTAAACAGGCATAACTACCATTATTATAGCCAAGTGAATCCGCGATGGATTCGCGAAACACACTTTCAGAATATCTTTTCGGTAAATGTTTGGTGTGGTATACTAAATGAGCAAATTATTAGACCCCATTTTTTTGAAGGAAATTTGAATGGACAAATGTAACTTTTCTACAGACGGAACTGGCCCCGTTATTAGAAACTGTGGATTTAAATACCAGGCAGCATCTTTGGTTTCAACAAGATGGTGCCCCACCGCACTACCATAGAATTGTGAGAGACTATTTGGATGCAAATTTTAGAGGCAGGTGGATAGGACGAGGCTCGAACAATATTTGGCCCCCAGAAGTCCCGATTTGACTCCATTAGATTTTTTCCTCTGGGGGGTGTTGAAAGAAAAAGTGTATAAAACTCCAGTGCTTACAATAGAACAGTTAAAAGACAGAATTCGCCAAGAATGCATGGCTATAACGCCCGAAACATTACGGCGTGTTCAGCGATCGTTTTTTAATCGTATTGAAGTTTGTGTACATCGCAATGGGACACATTTTGAACAATTTTTTTGGTAGATAATTTAAATATGTTGTGTTTTGCTTTATTGCATTGTCATTTTAATAAATTGTCATTTTTACGTTTTTATCCAAAATTTCAAATCACTTTGATCCGACTTATTAATCAAATAAAAAATAATATCAAGTGATCAGATTAATTTGTATTTTGGATTGCGTTCTAATTTTGGTCAGAAATAAACCACTCATGACTAGCCCTGTATAGTTCATTTTCTTAGATAAGGCAAGAAAATTAAGATATTTTTTTCAGGAACCAAGAGAAACCCATTTCGATATCTAGTTTAGATATAGAAGACGAACTGGCGCTAGAAACCTCACCGAATCAAAACAATACTCATCAAAACATCGCTATTTTAGTAAAAAGCTTGTGTTTACTAGAAAAGCTTCCATACGTTGTAACTGAAATTTCTCAAGAAATGCAAACAGCTCTTCTACAAATAATCCAAAAAACCACCCAGCACGTAAAAGACTTTGTAGATCGTAACGATCCAAAACTAGCGCTAAAGGAGTTAATACAAATTTTATTCGATCAGTTGAAAGATATTGCAGACGCACATGCCACTTTTTTAAATTATGTCAGGCATGGAATAGAAGCGTATAAAATTGACCTAAAGCCTTACAACGTGCAGGTTTATTGGTCGCAAGTTCAAATTGTGGTAAGCGCATATTAGGAATTATTTCCGATACAAATACTAAAAATTTTTATGAATTTTTCAGTTACAATCTTTTCTTAGCGACTATTTGGATATTCAAAACATGTCAGCTGAGCTGCAGATGAGCAACATCGCAAATTCCAACGACATTAACGTTTATTTTTCTAGAAGAAAACAACCAAAGTTAGTTATAAAATAAAAATAGTTTGATTTTCCAGTTATTTATAATTTTTTAATTTTAGCAAAAAGAAGGCGCTTTTTAAATTTGATGGTTCCTCAAGTGCTTTATCTTTAAGCAATACTATTAAATCTACGAAAAAGGATAAAGTTCTGATATGTGAACCACATCCAAATAATATTTTAGTCGTCTTTATCCCGTTTATGTATTTTATAGAGGAAATTGAACAAGCTATGGGTATCAAAAACTATGGGTAAATAAGAGGAAAGGAAAAAAATATTTTCTAAATGATATAATTACAGATCGTGCAGTTTGAATAAATTTATAACGCAGCATGTTTCCGAGGTTTATCTAAAACAAAAGTCTGATGAAATTATCGAGCAAATTGATGTGTCTATTAGAGCCACTGATGCTTGGAGGGCCACTGTGTTATTGGACGTGACGTCAGATTACAAACCGATTTTAGTGGTGAGTGTAAATGACGAGAGTTGTGATATGCCAATGTTCGCTTATTTACTACTTTTAGTTTTTTATACGAAGTAATAAGGAACTATACCTAATAACCTTGGTTTTTTTTCTATTTCGAGATATTTTATTTCGTCTTTATTAGGAAATAAGCATTTACGTTCTGTATTTTTTTTCACCTTTTATGCATTTTAAATAAAATACGCATACTTGGAAATATAACAATTTTCGAACCTCTAAAAAAAACACAATTTTAGAAATGATAGGTTGGGTTTTTTGTTTATTGTATACTGTTTTTATATAAAAAAACACATTATTATTTTTTATAGAAATTCAATATCGTGACAAATTACACCAACAAAATTATTTTTGAACAACTGCTTAGAAATTCTAAATATTTTCTTTTTCTTATTAATACAGGAACATTAGACTTTTTGTGTAATAACATTTTCGTGGTCTTTCGGACCTTTTGCGGTTGAGTGTAATAGACCACTTTAAAACAAGCCACCCCAGTCTCATTGTCCGCCAAATAAGGTAGAATTTGACTTTTTGGGGATATCTCGGAACTCGAAAATTTTTCTACATCAAAGAGGACGAGACACTAACAAGGCACGAATTTTGGATTAGGCCTACAGGGGAAACCGCGTAAATAAACGCTAATTTAACTTCACCTCACAACTGTATGCGAATCTTTTGCGAACCTTACCTCTATTTCCGACCCAAACACAAACCGTGAAAAAATCACCGAGATACAAAGGGGGCGCATAATTATTTATAAATTATTATTAACAAAAGTTTTTCCGCACTAAAAAGTGGCACTGGAACGATGCAATGAGAATTTTTTGTTTTCGCAGTGGCAATTTATTTGTTATTGCAAAATTTTTTTTGCATAAATATTGCAAATTACACATTTATTATTAATTATTCAAAGAGTAATTCTTTCATTCATAAAACTATCATAAAAACGCGAAAAAATGTTACTTAGGTTCCTCCTTTTTTTCCATTTCGCGCTGCTACATTATTTAAACAATAAGAGGCGTGTAAAAATGTTGACACACAAAAAATGTGCAGAATTTAATTCTCTACAAAATTGTTTTTTTTTCACTTTTTCGAAAAACTGACGAGTTCCGAGATATCCCCAAAAAGTCAGACTTACCCTTATTTTAGATGGCGGAAATGGAGACGTGGGTCCACGAAGTAGACATGTGGGTCGCACAAGGTTTGCCTTTTATTTGGACTAATGTTCCTGTCTATATGCGTAAAAACTCTTTCTCATATTTTATACTGGCCACATTTATAAACCTCTCTTCAAACTCGAATAATTCTGTTTACTAATTTTGTGGTTTTCAAAACTATATAAAAATCTGTGTCCTCATTGTTTTAATTTATTTAAAATTTTTATTTATAGAGCACAGTTACCGTGGAAAGATGCATCCGAGAATGGAAAGCGATCCTCCAAGCTTTGCCTCTCTACAGCGAAAAAATCGCAGAATATTCCTGTAAAGGTCTAAAAGAGTACAAAGACACATGCTACGTAGCTTACACAGGAATAGTCCAACCGCATTCTGAAGATCGTCGAATCTGCAGTGCGGCCTGGCTGAAGGATGAGGACATCAGTCGATTTTTAAAGCAAGTTTTAAAATAATATTCGTCCTTCCTTAAAAATCGCTAGAAAACAATTACATATATTAAACATGATACCAATCAAGAAAATTACCCGGTGAATTAGCCAAAAAATCTCTGTAAAATTCTATAACGAAAAGCATGCAATTTTATGTAAATGATAAACGTAGGCAACCAAATTTACACATGCCCCTGAAGTTATGCAATTTAGATGCATATTGGTCGAATTGTTTGAGGCGCCATCTGTTAGTTATTCAATTAACTTAATAAAAAAGTTGCGACATCTATTAGGGGAAATTTGAAGTAATATTAATAGAAAACTGTATTTACGTAAAGGTATCTATGTTCTATTTTTGCAGATACCTGTTTAAAACTGAATAATTTTTTTATTAGGCGATGTTTTTTTTTTAGTTTATCCCTTAAATTCGGTTATACGTATTGTACTTATTTTAGCTGTTTTCCAGGTCGCTGCCCAACTGGTTAAACCTAAAAGCACAGCAATTGAGTCAGGCTCGAAATGAGCGCAGTAAGAAAAACTTGAAACGTGCTCAAACCTCGGAAGATGAAAGTCCTGAGGATGTACGAATAAGAAACAGAAGGGAGGCGGAAATTTTGGCAGGGAACTTGGGTGAAGGAGGCGTGTCTGCTGGAGAAATTTTATCAGATATGTCCTTGTTGAAAGAACTGGCTCAATTACAAGAAAGCATGGTTAGATTTCATTAAAAAATATTTGAAAATTGAGAGTTAATTCCTTGTTTTCTAGGAGTGGTTTTCGGTGAAGATGTTCCAATTTACAAGTGAATTTAGGCGGGAACCACCAAACTTAGCCTCGCCGCAACACCACAACGACAATAATTTTACACCAGCGACAGTTTCGGCGAATGTTCTGCAACAACTTACGAGTATTGCCCAGGAGTTTGATGAATTGGCTAACACTTGTCTGTTGTTACTTCATCTAGAGGTACTTTCTTCAATATCTTCACCAAAATTACACAATTTTATTTTTAACCGCGGGATCTATTCTTAGGTGCGAGTACAGTGCTTCCATTATTTGCTTGCTCAAACTCACTACAATAAAGAGACACATGAACCTGATCCTAAAGTACTGGAATTGAGTCGAGTGCTGGCTAATGTGGACGAAGCGGTTACATCTAGTTTGCACTCAAGGAAATGCAAAGTAGGTAACATTGTTTGTGGGTTTGAATGTGATTATAAGTTATTTTTGTTTCAGTATATTTTTGAAGGGCTTGGGCATCTTATAGCTAAAATCCTGATAAGTTCTGCTCAATATATGCAAAAAATTGATGAATCTGGTATACAGCGAATGTGTCGCAACATTTTTGCCTTACAACAAACTCTTACGAATATAACAATGACGCGGGAAGTGGCTTTGGATCATGCACGTCACTATTTTGAGTTGTTCTTTTTAACACCTGAGGTAAGGAATATTTACATTTTACCGTTATTTGCAAAAAATTCAACCTTTTTAAGAAAGTCTGAGTATATTTTCTCCTCCTGTTCCAATAAATTTTTTTTCTCAGGAAATTTTAAATGGTATAGTGGACAAAGGTCCAGAATTTTCTGAGCTAGAATACATGAATGCCTTCCAGTTGTTAAACAGAAGTCGAAGTGGCAAAGAAATGGGTTCTGTAATAGTGCATTTGGAGAGACTTAGTGATATTTTGGGAGAAGTAGGAGTAACAGTATAAACATGTAATTACTAGATTAGGATTAGGAACTTTAACAAATTAATATTATTTAACTTCAAAAAAATATCATTTATATTATTTACCAAAAATAAAATGTTGAGTTATGAGGTAAAACTGAATATATACAATCTTTAAAAGCTGTGTATTGTTTTTTACAAAGTAACAAAATTAATTTACGTATTTAACAATTTATTATAAATAATACTGATAGATTAACAAAACATAAATTTAACTATTATTCGGAATATACTTTAGTTTTGGCTTAAAGTGAATGTAAAAAAATAAATACTATAAACACCATCACATTAATCCGAAACTCGCGACTTTATTAAACGGTCTATTTCATTTCCTAAAGTGTCGACATTCTCCTGGAATAAACAAAAATTGCAAGATAATTATAAAAATAAATCCAAAAAATAAGCTTACTTTTAAGGTAATATTTTTAAGTAACGTGTCTTCCAGCACGGCCTGGAGTTGTCTATTTATGTCTAAGGATAATTCGAGGGTCAAATTGTCATCTACTACACGAGAACTATACATGGAAGCCATCACGCCATTTAATTTTGCAAATTTCGCCTACAAAAAAATAAAAATAAAATGCGAAAAGGTGTTAATAAATGATAGGGATGAAAGCGTTATAATTTCTGTTGCCCACTGGTTTGGTTAGAGATTTAAGGTGAATGGAATGAAATTACACAAAAACAGATGGATTAAGTTTAATTTTATCACTTTTAAACATTATTTATAATTTTTAACCAATTGTATATTTTTAAATCATATTTTGACTAGTTTTGTTTACATTATTTAACTTACACACTAAAAATAATCATAGATTTGAAATAACATCGAAACATTAAATTTATAATAACTATTCGAAACGAAGAATAAATTTGTACACAAGTTGATATTTATTCATGTCTGATTCTATTTAATTTCACAGATATAAAACCAACGTTTTCATGCAAATTGAATTTCACTTTATTAGTATATTAGTATCCAACACCTCATGCACTTATCTATTTTTCTCTTGTATTCTTTTTTCTAACCTTATTGTTATCCATACTATTCGAAGTCACAGTACCCGTTTGCTCCCTTAAAATATAACTCTGCAACAATCTGGACTTCTTCTGTAGCTCTAGCACCAAAGTATTTACATGTTCCTCTAAAAAGTCCAGTTTCTCCGATTTTTTCGCACTAACCCTTTGCAATTTAGCTATGTGCTCAATTAAAGTTTGTCTGTCTAGTCCTGCGTCGGGTTGGAGCACCTAAAATAAATTACAGAAACGCGTAAAGTGCAGATAAAAATTACGTTTCTGCCGCTGTATAAATTATTCGTGTAACGAAATTTGTCAAGTTTAGAAAACTATTCATTAAATGTTTCTATTAAATAAACACATGACAATTAATTAAAATAAACTGCTGGCCAATTAGACCGGGAGCTGAATGGAATTGAGTATGCATAATATGAGGACCGCATTTTATCAATTGATATAAGCTCATAACAGCTCAAAGATTAATATTTTGGATGTTGCCGCTCCATCATTTGGTCCAATTTTTTTTCGCACCCCTTTTATATTTTTATATACAGGGTGGTAAAAGTTAAACTTCATTAACTTTGGGAGGTGATAGATCATCAAAAAATAAGTAGACTTTAATGAAAAAACTTTGCTCAAAAATGTTTTATAACAAAGATACAGGGTGTCAAAGTATAGGATAAGAACTCGTTTTGTTACCATAACTTCTAAACCACTCGATCGATTTTCATTAAATTTCGTACACAGAGTAATGTAGTACATTTCTAAGTAATGATGGGTTTATTTATAAAAAAATGTCCAGTGGCGTAGATACTGGGGGACTGCTCCACTTTTCCTCTCCAATCTTCGACACCACTGGATATATTGCGAAGAAATTTGAATCTGCTGCTCTTATAATAGTCATCCACGATTGAGATTTTGGTTTTTTAACTAAGTCTCCTGTTGTATCACAAAACAAACACGTTAACTCGTTCGGTCTTTTTCTTTTCAAATTGGACACTTGAAACGACATTTTTTCACGTTTTTTTTTAATAAAACACATTTAGGTACTCAAATACCAGAAAAACATTGACATATAACAGGCACATAGGTACAGCGCATTTTTGGAAATTTTGGCGCTCTCTATCTTTTTGGGAACTAACTACAGAAAGTTCAGCGTAAGACAAAAAATGTTGCAAATTTTGAGCTATACAATTTTTGTCTTTACACTTTTTTCCTCTGACCAACAGAACATAAGGCAAATCCAAAAATCGATTCCAAAAATTTTTCTAGATGGTGGGGATTCCGAAGCAGGTGGGGATACGCCAACTTGAGATTTTACCTTTCGGACCATCAGAAACAACATTAAAAATTCAGCCTACCCGCAAGTTTTTGAATATCAAATATCTGATTGACTGTAATAATAGTGATAACATAATAAGAGGGCGAGGGAATTGAAATGGACCATCCGATTTGCCGGCAACATGATTTTTTTCATTATTTAGGGTCTCAGATATAAGAATCCGAGCATAGTTGCCGGTCCTCATATTATGCATACTCAAGTACCTTTGGCGCCTGCACTAAATTGAAACGTACCAAGCGAATTTTTAGGTTGAATTTCAAGTCAAATATTTTGAAAAGGAGAAAAAATATCAACATGAGGTTTTCAGGATTCAAGAGATAATTTTATTGCGAAAGCAATAGTGTGACCCGATTTTTTTACTTTGAAGTACGTCACTATCTACAGGGTATGAAAGAAAGTCGTCATTTTTTTCTCAAACTTTATACCTACCGGAATACCACAAAATTTTTTTATATTTTTTTGATGCCGATTTTTTTAGTCCCTAGTTAATGAGGAAAAAAGCAATTTCTCAAATTTTTTGTATCCCTCTTATTTTATAAGATACCGAATTTTTTATTAAATTTAATATTGTTGAACAGGTTTTTGCAATAATAATTATGCTGCCATTTTGAAAGCAAATGTCAACATGTGATATATCGATAAAAAGGTAATTTTAAGTAGAATCTAATTCTTACGGAAAAAAATATACAGGGTTGTTTTAAAAAAATTTGAAAGTTAGTAGGTGGGCCTTCCGGTAAAACCGGAAGTGTCATCAGATTGTTTTAAACGTCAAAATGATTATTCCTTTCAACAATCAAACCATGCCAAATTTCAAATTAATACAGTTAAATGTAACAAAATGGTGGGGGTTGTAAAACGATTTAGTAGCCACCCGGTATACACGAATATGAGCAAAATTTTTGAAAAAGTGAAAAACCCGTTTCGAGAATATAAGTCACTTAAACCAATAGTGAACATACACCAACTAAATTCCATTCTATTCCATTAAGAAAATAGCCTCAAAAAATGAATTAAAAAATTTACCAATTAGCGAACGTGTACCGATTTTTGATAAGCCACTGGTTACCAATAAATTAATGAAAGTACAAAAAGTGTACTTTTTATAAGAAAGCCATTCATAAGGTATTATAATCATCTACAGAGATTGGTTCTTACAAAACACAATACGGCTGAACGACAAAAAAAAAAGAAAAAATTAAATTTTCAGCAAAAATTCGGTATCTTATAAAATAACAGGGATATCAAAATTTTGAGAAACAGGTTGTTTTCTCATTAAGTAAGGATTAAAAAAATCTACATCATAAAAATATAAAAAAAATTTTGTGGAATCACGATAGTTATAAAATTTAACAAAAAAAGACGACTTTCTTTCATACCCTGTAGATAGTAATGTACTTCAAAGTAAAAAAATCGGGTCACACTATCGTTTTCTCAATTAAATTATCTCTGAAATCCTGAAAACCGCATGTTGATATCTTTTCTATTTTTCAAAATATTTGACTTTAAATTCAACCTAAAAATTAGCTTGGTAAGTTTCAATTGGCCAGCAGTTTAGTTAAGAAAGCTGGAAATATTTTCATATTAGAAAGTATTTATACCTGGCTTTGGTTATTTCTAGTCGCCGGCGCCTCATTAATCCGCTCAGCAATATTCGATGTGGAACTCGAACTACTGCTACTGGTATTCTCGATGTTATTCTGCTCAAATTGTTCCAGTTTCTTCCTACATTGTTGTAATTCCCGGTTGACTTCCTAAAAAACCATTTGAAATTCCCCACATTATTCACATACTAAAACAACAAACCCTTAAAGATAACTCTAACTTCCTCTTAATGACTATATTTTCGCCTTTCTGATCTACAGCCTCCTGCTTGTATTCCTCACAAGACTTTCGTTTTTCCTCCAATTCCTTTGTAAGTCGTTGGTTTTCTTCTAGGTATTTAATTTTTTCTTCGTCGAGTTTCTCGCTTAGTAATCTAACTTTCGAATCCTGTTCCTTTAATTGGCGTTTGGATAAATTCTGCTCGCAGGTTAACTGTTGAACCTAAACAAAAAACCATAATTAACAATCCTACTTAAATTGGATAAAAACAATTTTTTACTTTGGTTTCCATTGCAGTAAACTCGGATTGTAAACGAACATTTTTATCAGTTAACTGTTGAGTAAACAATAAAAGTTCCGCTTCTCTTACTCTACATGACTCCATATCAGTTTCCAACTCAGAATTTCGTTGCTTAAAAACATTTACTTGGTCGCTACCTGCTAGAAGTTGATCTTGCGCGCTACAAAAACTTGTAAAAAATCAATCAAACAAAAGCTCAAACCCTCACTGTTTAAATTGTAGTTTCAACTGCTCTAACTCAATATTTTGTGCCATTAAACTGGCCGCATCTTGTCTTTGCTGATCAGCACAACATCTAAGCTCTCTTAATTTCTGTTCAGTCTCTAATCTTTCTCTCTCGAGTTGTTGCACTTTAACAGACAATTCATTGTTTTCATCCAACATTTCCTTTTGTTTAATTTGCAGACGTTCCAATTCCGATTGGAGACATTTGACTTGTTGGTCCCGATCGTTGCGTTCGTGTCTCATTAGAATTAAATTTGCTTGCAGTTCTTTTAGTTGCTGGTCTAAATTAAATTTAAAATAATTAAAAAGCTAAGTTGTACAACAACAAAATCGCATACCGAGAGCGTGTGCTCTATTGTCTTCAGAAACCTGAAATTTTTGTATTGAATCATCCGCCTCGCGTTTTACCTGCTCGCTTTTGCTTGTTATTTCTTGGAGTTTCTGGTTTGATATTTCCAATTTAGTTTGGCATTCCTAAAAATACTTATTTATAAGTTATGAATAAAAATGGAACATTTCGTTACTTTGTGATTGGCTATTTCGGTTTTTAGGTTTGCTTGAGACCATTTCAATTTCGTTTCTAAAGAATTTAGGTCTGATTTTATTTTATCTAGTTCTTGTTGTACGGTTCTGTATTCGTAACACTGAAACAAATAAATTTGATTTAGGAGTTGGTTTATATAGAATCTATAAACTACACGAAGTCATCAATGCTCATTACATCATTTTTTCGTTTATAAATTACAAATATGTACAGGGTGTACAACTAAGAATGGTCGCCGGCTGTATCTCAGAAACTATTTATCGTACAGCCTTCGGAAAAAATATTTATAGTAAAAGTGGCCAAAAGAAATCGCTGGAAATTATTTTCAAGTTTCTAGCTTCGCCGCTAGGGGACGTACCTGCCATGGCAAATGATAAAATCATGATTATAGGCAATCAAGGTAACTCAAAAATAACTTTATTGGAAAGCTGAAACAATTATACACAATTTTGGTTTAACACTTTTTGCTCTAGCTCATCAAATAAGGGTGGGAGGAGAGGGTGAATTCTTCTGTACGAAAATGCTTATAACTTCTGTTTAACTTTATAGAATTTGGCAAACTTAGTATCGTTTCAAAGAACTTTTCTTGCTTCAAACGATGTTCGATAAGAGAAGTTGTTTTGATTCATATATTTGTTGTTAGGTGGCGCTTTTTGAAAACTTATTAATTTTATCGATTTTTCTTGAAAAATTTAAATGGACTCATATATATTTTTTAACATTATTAAAATTAGTATAAAATATCGAAAATATTAGTGAAAACCGCAGATTCACATCTTTTTTCGTTCAGGAAATATGGACAAAATAGTTTTTACACGATACACAACACGTATTATTGTTATCATAAGTCGTTTTGCGAATTTAAGTGGTAGGCTTTGTAACAAAAAAAATGCAATTAGCCCTAAATTCGCAAAACGACTTGTGATAACAATAATACGTGTTGTGAATCGTGTAAAAACTATTTTGTCCATATTTCCTGAACGAAAAAGATATGGATCTGCGGTTTTCACTTATATTTTCGATATTTTATACTAATTTTAATAATGTTTAAAAAATATATATGAGTCCATTTAAATTTTTCAAGAAAAATCGATAAAATTAACAAGTTTTCAAAAAGCGCCACCTAACAACAAATATATGAATCAAAACAACTTCTCTTATCGAACATCGTTTGAAGCAAGAAAAGTTCTTTCAAACGATACTAAGTTTGCCAAATTCTATAAAGTTAAACAGAAGTTATAAGCATTTTCGTACAGAAGAATTCACCCTCTCCTCCCACCCTTATTTGATGAGCTAGAGCAAAAAGACTAAAATTGTGTATAATTGTTTCAGCTTTCCAATAAAGTTATTTTTGAGTTACCTTAATTGCCTATAATTTGGAGAAAATAATGATTTTATCATTTGCCATGGCAGGTACGCCCCCTAGCGGCGAAGCTGGAAACTCGAAAATAATTTCCAGCGATTTCTTTTGGCCACTTTTACTATAAATATTTTTTTCCGAAGGCTGTACAATAAATAGTTACTGAGATACAGCCGGCGATCATTCTTAGTTGTACACCCTGTACATAGTACCCTAAACTTACTAAACTTTCATTTATTAGAAAGACATTATATCCAATAATCGGGAGTCTATTTATTTTCAATTTATGGACAGGATTTAGTACAGGAACATTAGAACTTTTTCTGTGATAAAATTTTCGGGTCTTTCAAACCTTTAGTGATCGAAGGGGGGTCGACCCTGAGTGTAAAAAACCACTTTTAGATAAGCCATCCCCGTCTCATTTTCCGCCATCTTGAAAATAAGGGTGATTATAACTTTTGGGGATATCTCGGAACTCGTCACTTTTTTCGAAAAAGTGATTGAAAGCAATTTTGTGGAGATTAAAAAAAATTCTGCACATTTTTTATTTATAACATTTTTTCATATCTCTTATTGTTTAAATAATACAGCAGCAAAATGGAAATATGAGGTAAATCGAATTTTTTCACATTTTTATTATAGTTTTATGAATGAAACTGTTACTCTTTGAATAATTAATAATAATTATGTAATTTACAATCAAAACATTTTTTTCAATAATAAATAATTAACAAATTTTCTATACGAAAACGAAAATTGAACCAAGAGAAATTCTCATTGCTACACACATCAAACATTCCAGTGCCACTTCTTACTGCTGAAAAATTCTTGTTAATAATAATTTATAAACAATTAAGCGACTTCTTCGTATATCAGTTTCTGCAATTGTTTCGCAAAAGATTTTATTTCTACTGAACTCTTTTGCGTACCACTTGTGACGAAGTTTTTTTACATGGGTTCTGCGGAGTCAAGATAATTTCCTAACCATCCCTGTACCTGGTGGTACGCCCTTAAAATGTGTTGCTGCTTGGATCGGACGTTGGGCGAGGTTTGTTTAATCTTTGGGAACGCAATTTGCATCGCAAATCGTCAAGAGTTTTATCACTTTGACCTCCATATAACTACACAAAATTTATTTCCCATAGCCGCAAGGATTTCTCTATCCACTTTTCGCTCTTTAAACTGTTGCAGAGAATATAGAAATAGAGTTGAAAGAATGCACAAAACTAAACAGACAAACAAATATTTCGCAGCAAAAAGAGGTTCAATTTTCGTTTTCGTAGTGACAATTTCATTGTTATTGAAATTTTTTTTTGCATAAATATTGCATAATTATTATTAATTATTCAAAGAGTAATCTTTTCATTCATAAAACTATGGTAAAAAAGAGAAAAAATTCGATATACCCCCTTGTTACATTTTGCGCTCCTATATTATTTAAACAATAAGAGATATGAAAAAATGTTATAAACAAAAAATATGCAGAATTTCATTGTCTCAAAAATTGCTCTCGATCACTTTTTCCAAAAAAGTGACCAATTCCGAGATATTCTCAAAAGTCAAACTAATTCTTATTTTCAAGATGTCGGAAAATAACACGGAGATGGCTCGTCCAAAAGTGATTTTTTACACTCCCCTTCGATTGCAAAAAGTTCGAAAGACCCGAAAATTTTATCACAGATTAAGTATACTTTATATTTGATCTAATGTTCCTGTACTATAATTATAGATACTAACTTTTGATGCACGTCTTCCCAGTATTAATTTCATAATTTTAAATTTTATTGATGATGCAACTTATGTCAACTTGTAAATTTTTGTACTAAAGTCATGAAAATTTGGTCCCAATTAAAAGTATCAAACTATCATCATCATAAATCATGATTTAATAAACTTTTCCCTTCCCAATTTTGACAACTTGTATTAATTAATAGGCACGCATTTTTCTGTTCAATAAGAGTTAATTTTTAATTTTTATGATTTGTTTTTGGTGTGAATTCGTTGCTTTTACCAAACTATTCGTATACATCTTAACGCGCGTTAAAAATGTTTCTCCTCTATGGAATATGGTTAAAAAATAATGTGGAAATGAGCAATTCATAGAAAAATTATCTCAGTAAACTTGAAGTAAAACATTTCGCGTACCTTGTCATCTAACATCTGACATATTCTAGCCTTTTCCGAATTTACACTTTGTACTTTATGCTGAAGAATTTCATTTTCTCTTAACGTTTCCTTGTATTTCTTTTCAAACGACTCTTTCTGATGCTTTTCCTGTATGACATTCTTTTCACCAACAGCATACCTAATGACCATTGCTTCTTTTTCCTTTTCAGCTAATTCCTTTTTCTTCGAAGCCTTTAATAAAACAGAAAAAACATATGGTAGGAAAACGCTTGATAATTCTCAACACCATACGTACGTTGTGAAGCTGAGACTCTAAACTTGTGCATTTTTCCTCTAAATTTTTAATTTTTAGTTCGTTTTCTTCTTTAGTTCTTTTAAAGCTTGCTGTTAGTTCTTTTACACTGGCTTCCAGCTCGTCATTAATTACAATTAACTCGCTGCATTTACAGTTTATGTTAAGTTTGTCGTTGGTGTATGAGTTTAGGTTATTTTCCAACGTAATTTCTGTACAATTTTCCATACCATTCGTTATCGAAGTATTAGAAGGTGAATTTTTATCTAAAGTGATAGTAGACCCATTTACGTCAACAATTTCATTTTCCAGCAAATTGTCCAGGTTCGGTTTTTCATTTTCCAGATCTAATTTATTACAGTCACTCATGTTTTAGTTTAATTAAAAACTATTTATAAAAGCAATTTTTAAAATCTAATTTATTGTTTACTTGTCAATGTCATAACTCACATAATAGACAGCTGGATATACGTCAGAGACTACGTATGGTTTGTTCGTTTGTACTGTTAAGTGTTGCCATTTGTAAAACTATTGACTACCCTAACAAAAATATATATATTTTATGAACTCAATATTATATATTATAGTAGTGTATTATATCGACATCAAAATCCAGAAATTTTAACAAGAAGACTAACAATTCATATTTTTAAGATTTATTTAGATACATGTTAAACTAGTTAAAGAGAAACATTTTTAGGGTTTTACAGATGGCAACACTGAACAACAAAATATTTTTCATAGCTAACCTACAATTTTTGACATTTGTCATTTTTCTGAAACATTTTACTGACAAATTATAAATTTTCACTAAAACCAGTCAATAATGGATGATGCCCGTACAGTTTGGTGTGGTAACTTAGCTGAAAAAGTAACCGAAGAGCTTCTGTACGAGTTATTCCTACAAGCGGCTCCCTTGGAGCGCGTCAAAATCCCCACAGATCGTGAGGGCAGAAAGTCAAATTTTGGCTTCATTACCTTCAAACACGAAGTCTCGGTTGAGTACGCCCTGCAATTACTCAATGGCACACGCCTGTTTGACCGCCATATCAACGTTAAGCCACGGAGCTCAAATCAAAATCACACAGTGAATCGAAATTTTGTGCCTCGCATTGAACTTCCACTACCAGCGGTTGAAGGAATTGATTTGCAGTATCATAGTATGAAGTCGCATGGGGAGTTTCAGCCTCCTCAGTTTGATCGGGCACCAGGACCTGATAGGAATAGAGATTTTAATAGTTATAGGAAGAAGGATGAGAGGCCGAGGGATTATGGGAAGTTTTACAATAATCATCAAGAGCATAGACAAGGGCACAATTTTAATGGGTCCAATAACAGGCAACGTAGGAGTCCGTATGATAGAAGGCATAATGATCGAAATCGCAGAAATAATCGATACTAGTTTTTAGAGAGTTCAGTGGTTTTTACAAACTTTTAACTTTAGTTACTCTTACATTATTTTACGTTACATGTAGTTCTAAATTATTGTAAAATTTTCATCATAATTATCTTGTTTAAAAGCCTTTAATATAAAGTACATTTATCCAATATTCAATAGTAATATGGTGTTTTACTAGTTAGTTTTAGTTAAGGAAACTGAGCTATAACTAGTCTGTTTGTTATAACCCCACGTTGCCATTAGTACCGTGGGTTATTAACTAAAACTAACTAGTAAAACACCATAAGTTGAATATTGGATAAAACGTTATACAGGGTGTTCGCGCGAAGTGGCTCACTATTGCTAACTTCGTTATTATTGGAACTACAAAGTCGGTTAAATTAGCAAACTAGTAGCATTTTTTCCGCTGATTACAATGGTGAAAACAGGAAAACAATTGGCCATCTGGTTTTCGAGATATTCACAAAAATAACATTTTTTGAATGGAACACCCTGTATATTTTTCCAAAAATCGACGATAAATTAAATTCTGAACAAAGAATGTTCTTATGCTTTTTTGACAATTATTTAAAATAAGCGAGTTATTTTGAAAAAAAGTTTTCAAAGTTTTAATATCAAGTAGCCATGAAAATTACAATTTTGTAAATTTTCAATAGTTCCGCAATTCTTTCAATGTTTTTTCAACTTGCTTAAATTCAAAATTATGATTGTTTGATTTTAATAAATTACTATTCCGTTTTATGGCTACTTGATTTTAAAGAATTGCATACTTTTTTTCAAAATAACTCGCTTATTTTAAATTATTATCAAATAAAGATGAGGACATTTTTTGTTTAGAATTTAATTTACCATCAATTTTTGCAAAAATATATAGGGTGTTCCATTTAAAAAAAATGTTATTATTGTGAATATCTGGAAAACCAGATGGTCAATTGTTTTTTTGTTTTCACCATTGTAATCAGCGGAAAAAATGCTACTAGTTTGCTAATTTAACCGACTTTGTAGCTCCAATAATAACGAAGTTAGCAATAGTGAGCCACTTCGCGCGAACACCCTGTATAGCATACGTGGGTTATTAGATATTACCTACTCGAGGTAATAACCTACGAGGGCTTGCCCTAGGACACCTCTCGCAGGTAATATCTAAAATAACCCACTTATATTACATATAAATAACTATTATTTTTTTAGTATAATTTTTTTATTATAAAAAGAATATAATATGTATATTTAAAGCTGCGTATTTATTTGCATTTATTCTGAGTTAATTTTTATTGTGCTTGCAAGTAATAAGAGATATAAATTAACTATAGATACAATATAAAAAATCTAAATTAAAAATAATTAAGCTTACATTACAAGTTCATAAATTATCTTTAAGTTATTTTTAAATTTACACTCATATATGATATTATCCCTTACTTATTTCTGACAACAAAACCTAAATTAATAAAAACTCCTGTCGAAGCTTAGAACACTTTACGCGACAATATAAAAAATATTTCACCTTTGAAATAGAATCATATATGAGCAAAAACTAACAAGAAAATTTAACTAAAACGTCTTCCGATGTATGGCTCGTTGGCCCTCTTCATCAAACTCTCTTTTGGATACCCACATTTTCTTAAATGTGTCCAGAGAACCTAAAATAGAGCCGCCTATCCAAGTAGAATACAATCGTTCTTGTGGGGCCGAAATCTAAAAACAATTTAGTGTTACACAATTATTTTTGTATAAGTCACATTTTACCTTAATTTGGACATCTTTAGGCGCTAGTTTTTTGATCTCTGATAGAAGCCTGTCTCCAAAACCCTGAAAAACATTATTAACAAAAATCCTCAAGAAAAATCATTGGATTTTTACTCTGAACAACGTCGATCCTCCTGACAGCACAATATTCTTAAACAGCACCTTACGCAGATCTAAATCGGATTTTAATATTGAATACATTAATACTTCATGCAGGCCTTCGCATTCCTCGCCAATTAGGTCAGGTTTAAACAAAATTTCTGGTGCTCTAAATCTTGCTGATCCTACATTGATTACACTGCCATCTGGTAATACGTAGTTTAGTTGCTCAGTTTCAACAGTTTCTTCTTTGATTGGATTATTGGGGAGGTAACAAGCTTTTTCTTTGAGAGTGCGCACTGATTCGAATTCGGCTGTTGTGCGGAAGACTATTCCTTCTTTTCGGAGGAGTAATCTGAGAAAAAATAAGGATTTTCATGTATGTAATAGTTTTCGACTAGGTACTTACACTATTATTCATAAACTCATATTAGAAACAATTTATATAATTATAATACATAATAATTTGTACTGGGTATTCTAAATGAAACAAATTATGTGTTAATAGCATTTAACTATTTTCATAAATAAAGAAAATTTTGGTGTTTTCAAACCTTGGTTTTTTCAACTTGTGCAGTTTCAAAAATTGGAAAAATCATACAAGAGTGTTTCTTTATGGAAATCGTGGTAATTTGATGGTGTAAATCACTGATGAAGTTTTTCCCTCCAATTCTAAGAAAAAATGACACCAAAAATCGGTTTTTGCAAATACATATTTCATATTTCTCGTCCTACCGCAAAAATAGTTACATTTCAAGTTGAAGGTGATGAAATTAGTTCTTAATTTTGAAATAAAATAAATTCGAGTAGGTACTAAACTGCAAAAAAATGCTTTTTTCATTTGATTCCAAAACTGTGATTTTTTACCTCTGAAAATTGACAAAGTTTACTGTATTTTTAAATTTTATATGATGTAAAAAGTTGAAAATCTAAAAAATTATACAGGAGCGTTTCTTTATCGAAATCGTGGAAATTTGATGGTGTAAATAACTGATGCAGTTTTTCCCTCCAACTCTAAGAAAAAATGACACTAAAAATCTATTAAAGCAAACCACAAGAAAATCTGTTAATTTTTTCCAGTTTTATGACTGTTTAAAGGCGCGAAAGTAAAAAAATTGCATAATTTTTAAGCGAGTTTTTAGTAGGCTATAAAAACCGGAACTTTCGACGGATTTACATTTTGTTACATTTTCCTAGTAAAACTAACTCATTTCTTTCTAATAAAGCAAACCGCAAGAAAATCTATTAATTTTTTCAAGTTTTATGACAGTTCAAAGGCGCGAAAGTAAAAAAATTGCATAATTTTTAAGCGAGTCTTTAGTAGGCCACAAAAACCGGAATTTTCGACGGATTTTCATTTTGTTTGATTTTCCTAGTAAAACTAACTCATTTCTTTCTAATAAAGCAAACGGCAAGAAAATCTGTTAATTTTTCCCAGTTTTATGACAGTTTAAAGGCGCGAAAGTAAAAAATTGCATAATTTTTAAGCGAGTGTTAGGCTATAAAAACCGGAATTTTATTTTGTTTCATTTTCCTAGTAAAACTAACTCATTTCTTTCTAATTAAGCAAACCGCAAGAAAATCTGTTAATTTTTCCCAGTTTTATGACAGTTTAAAGGACGAAAGAAAAAAAATTGCATAATTTTTAAGCGAGTGTTTAGTAGGCCATAAAAACCAGAATTTTCGACTGATTTCCATTCAGTTTGATTTTCCTAGTAAAACTAACTCATTTCTGTCTAATAAAGCAAACCGCAAGAAAATCTGTTAATTTTTCCCAGTTTTATGACAGTTTAAAGGCGCGAAAGTAAAAAAATTGCATAATTTTTAAGCGAGTTTTTAGTAGGTTATAAAAACCGGAATTTTCGACAGATTTTCATTTTGTTTCATTTTCCTAGTAAAACTAACTCATTTCTTTCTAATAAAGCAAACCGCAAGAAAATCGGTTAATTTTTCCCAGTTTTATGACAGTTTAAAGGCGCGACAGTAAAAAATTGCGTAATTTTTAAGCGAGTCTTTACTAGGCTATAAAAACCGGAATTTTCGACATTATTATTCATAAACTCATATTAAAAACAATTTATATAATTATAATACATAATAATTTGTACTGGGTATTCTAAATGAAACAAATTATGTGTATATCGCATTTAACTATTTTCATAAATAAAGAAAATTTTGGTGTTTTCAAACCTTGGTTTTTTCAATTTGTGCAGTTTCAAAAATTGGAAAAATCATACAAGAGTGTTTCTTTATCGAAATCGAGGAAATTTGATGGTGTAAATAACTGATGCAGTTTTTCCCTCCAACTCTAAGAAAAAATGACACCAAAAATCGGATTTTGCAAATACATATTTCATATTTCACTTCCTACCGCAAAAATAGTTACACTTCAAGTTGAAGGTGATGAAATTTTTTCTTAATTTTGAAATAATGTAAATTCGAGTACTAAACTGTAAAAAATGCTTTTTTCATTTAATTCCAAAACTGTGAATTTTTACCTCTGAAAATTGACAGAGTATACTGTATTTTTAAATTTTAAATGATGTAAAAAGTTGAAATAGTACAGGTTCCATTTTTATTGTGTATGAATTTTGACAAAAAGCTGGCATACGATTACAAATTGTTATTATTTATATTGTAAAGAAGTGCGTCAAGTTTAACTTTTAAGATTTTTTACTGATAATAAAAAGGACGATTCTGCCTTACATTTAATAATATAAGTAAAGTGTGTTACTTCGATTTAGTTATTACTTATTCTGCTAAAATTTTATCCTTACTGTTCATCGTTAATTTATTTAATTTAGTACAAGTAACAATAACTTTTGTAATTTTCGTTGTACTACTTTCAAAACAACTGGCGATATTTAACTTTAAAATATTTATCAGTTAAATTTTCGAAATAAAAATAAAGAAGTACCTTAGATATCTAGACACGTCTCTCCCAGCAATATCCGATCGCATGATACTGTTAGGCAAAGCAAAACCCTCGTAAATTGGTACTGAATGTGTGACTCCATCACCAGAATCCAAAACTACACCAGTAGTTCTCCCTGTGGAGTATCTAAAAGTACCAAGTTATTTGAACAAAGCTCCTAGTTATTCACTGAAACATCCTTACAAACTGAGCACCGCCTGCATGGAAATGAACAAAGCAGGCACATTAAACGTCTCAAACAATATCTCAGCAGATTTCTCTCGATTTGGCCTAGGATTTAATGGGGCTTCGGTTAAAAGAACCGGATGTTCCTCAGAAAACGTCGACAGTTGATCTTTACTGTAAATGTAACTCCAGATTTTCTCCATATCGTTCCAGTCTGTGACTATACCGTGTTCCATTGGATATTTAATGGACAGTAAACCGCGATGTTCTTCAGCTTTGGCACCAATGAAAATATCACCTTCTAGTGCGCCGGCCATTACCCGGGTGTGTTTTGGTCTGCCAACACTAGAATCATTCAAGAAATTACATGATGTTTGTTTTATTTTGGGAAAAACTTACTAATTTGGGAATCTACATTTAGGTATCTGATCACCAGCGAAACCTGCCTTAATAACACCAGTGCCCTGAAAGACAGAATTGTGGAAAGGATTGTTGGTAAAGTGATTTGGTGAACACTTACATTATCTATCACAACCGGTTGATTAACGATTACATCGTAAGCCTCCATTTTTTCATTAAATTAAAATGTTCGTTTAAGTTCAGCTAACCACAATTTTTCCCTAATGTCAAAATTATGAAACGTCAAACGTCATGGATGACTCAGACAGGAATGCCAACATGTCTATTTTTAAAGTGACTAAAAGCTGAAGAAAATTATTTTTAAACGATAATTTTATATATTATATGTATTTTTGTTTTTTGTTTTTCTTAAAAAATTATTTAGATATTTTTCAATGAATCGTTTCGTTTAGTTTTCCAGAAATAATTTATATCCAATCGTGCCCCCTCTAAAAATTTTTTAGCTGACGCCCATGTATGTATGCATGCAAATTATTTCTGACGTATAATTTTGACATCTGTCACTTGTCATTCATTTGTGTTTTCAATTGACTTTTTTCAATTTAATAAATAACACCACAAATTATAATCGACTCCACAGTTAAAAATACTGTTTTAAAGGCTGTTTAACAATGTAAACATAAACCACAATTACAAAACTAAATCCCGGCAATCCTAACCTAACATTCCATACAAAACAAGATGATAATTCTAGTGCTACTAAACAAATTAAAATCCTTCCTGCTGCTCTTTGTAAACATATTTAATCGGGCTCTGTGTTGTATTCGACGAAGACGTCGCAGCTCATGCGAGTCAATACCCCTAACCCATGTTGGTGTCGTTCCGAACGATAAGCAAAGTCAAGAAGACTTGGAAAATTGGACTGATTGGAACGATGCAAATAAACAACCGAGAACGATACAGGACCACATAGAAATGTACAGGAAACAAAAAGTGGCTGCTAAGCAGGAGTTGGAAGGGGGTACTGAACAACAGCTTAACTTCTTCGAGGATATGACTCCAAAAATCACCAGACAGACAAAGGTTTTAATTAATTCAGGCCAAAATGAAAACAACAACAGGTCGTCTAACCGGCTGAGTTTCTCTGGTGATGCCATTAATATTAATGTAACTAATCTTGTCGGGTGGGTTGCTGGTTGTTTATTCTCACGTTATTTTATTATTGTAGCCTACCTCTGAACTGGGCGAGTGGGAGGAAAGTGCAGGCTGGGAGGGAGAGACTCTAGATTGGGTTGCTCAGGAGGCCCTACGTGAGAAAAAGAAACAGGAACGAGTGAAAAGAGCATGGGAACAGCAGCAGAAACGGCTGGAGAAAATGAATAAATCTTTGGGGTGCAGAGTCAATACATAGTGTTTTAAAGCGCCAAATTTTTGAAGACTAAAATTGTAATTATTGTTATCCTAAGTAATTTATTTTGAGTCTAAAAGACTGCACGATAAATATGATTTTAAGTAATCTTTTAAATATCAATGGTTTTTTTTAAGAAAACTTATTGCATTTTAGTCCGAATTTTATGTGAAATGTGAATTGTATATTTTTTTCAAATATAAGTTTCAGAAAATTACTTTTTTTATTCTCCTTAATGTCATAAAATATATACAGGGTGTCCCAGGATAGACACGAAATATTTTTTTATATCATTCTTGAATACATTCTGCATTGTCCTGTATAATTTTTTATCTCTAATCCGATTTTTTTTAATTTTTATTTTCTATACAGGGTGTTCGCGCGAAGTGGCTCACTATTACTAACTTCGTTATTATTGGAGCTACAAAGTTGGTTAAATTAGCAAACTAGTAGCATTTTTTCCACTGATTACAATGATGAAAACAGAAAAACAATTGACCATCTGGTTTTCGAGATATTCACAAAAATAACATTTTTTTAAATGGAACACCCTATATATTTTTGCAGAAATCGATGACAAATTAAATTTTCTACAAAAAATGTTCTTAATTTTTTTTGATTATAATTTAAAATAAGCGAGTTATTTTGAAAAAAAGTTTGCAATTCTTTAAAATCAAGTAGCCATAAAACGGAATAGTAATTTATTAAAACCAAACAATCATAATTTTGAATTTAAGCAAGTTGAACAAAACTTGAAAGAATTACGGAAATATTACTATTTTATTTAATATTTTTTATATACAGGTGTTTGCGCAAAGTGGTTCACTATTGTTAACTTTGTTATTATTTGAGCTACAAATCGGTTAAATTAGCAACTAGTAGCATTTTTTCTGCTGATTATAATGGTGAAAACAGAAAAACGATTGGCCATCTGGTTCTCGAGATATTCACAAAAATAACATTTTTTAAATGGAACACCCTGTATATTTTTGCAAAAATCGATGATAAATTAAATTCTGAACAAAGAATGTTCTTATGCTTTTTTGACAATTATTTAAAATAAGCGAGTTATATTAAAAAAAAGTTTTCAAAGTTTTAATATCAAGTAGCCATGAAAATAATAATGTTGTAAATTTTCAATATTTCCGTAATTTTTTCAAGTATTTTTCAACTTGCTTAAATTCAAAATTATGATTGTTTGGTTTTAATAAATTACTATTCCGTTTTATGGCTACTTGATTTTAAAGAATTGCAAACTTTTTTTCAAAATAACTCGTTTATTTTAAATTATTATCAAAAAAAATTAAGGACATTTTTTGTACAAAATTTAATTTGTCATCGATTTCTGCAAAAATATATAGGGTGTTCCATTTAAAAAAATGTTATTTTTGTGAATATCTTGAAAACCAGATGGTCAATTGTTTTTTTGTTTTCACCATTGTAATCAGCGGAAAAAATGCTACTAGTTTGCTAATTTAACCGACTTTGTAGCTCCAATAATAACGAAGTTTGCAATAGTGAGCCGGAAATCTTTTTAACAAATTTAATAATTACTCCGAGTAGACATCGTTTAGTTCAAAATGGAATTTAACTTTTCGACAAAAAATAAACCATACTTTCATGTATCAAATTTTTAACTATTTTCAATACTACTTTTCAAAACAAATTAAATGAAACGTTAACATAATGATTTATTTTTTCAAATTCCAAATTTGAACACTTTTAATTCTTTAAGGGTTAACACTATCAAAAAATTACAAGATACTTTTGATCGCAAATTATCTCAGCTACAAATTTCATGTATAACTTTATTTCGATAATAAAATAGTTGAGCAGACTGGCTTCTTTTTATTCAACAGTGTTTTACATTTTCAATCTACAATTTTCAACATTCAAGAGATGATTGGTCGAAAACTAACCCGGATTGGGGATAAAAACATTATACAGGACAATGCAGAATTTATTCAAGAATCACATCTAAAAATATTTCGTGTCTATCCTGGGACACCATGTATAATTTTTTATAATTGCAGAGATTTCAAATAAGTTTAAAAAATATCCCATAATATTTTTAGTAGGTTTGTTTTATAATTTCAATCGAAAATTCTATTTGACTTTAAATAAATATTTAAGTAAACATTTTTTAAAGTACGGGGTGTACAACTAAGAATGGTCGCCGACTGTATCTCAGAAACTATTTATCGTACAGCCTTCTGAAAAAAATATTTATAGTAAAAGTGGCCAAGAGAAATCGCTGGAAATTATTTTCAAGTTTCTAGCTTCGCCGCTAGGGTGCGTACCTGCCATGGCAAATGATAAAATCGATAACATTAATAAGTTTTCAAAAAGCGCCCCCTAGCAACACATATATGAATCAAAACAACTTCTCTTATCGAACATCGTTTGAAGCAAGAAAAGTTTTTTCAAACGATACTAACTTTGCCAAATTCTATAAAGTTAAACAGAAGTTATAAGCATTTTCGTACAGAAGAATTCACCCTCTCCTCCCACCCTTATTTGATGAGCTAGAGCAAAAAGTGTTAGACCAAAATTGTGTATAATTGTTTCAGCTTTCCAATTAAGTTATTTTTGAGTTACCTTAATTACCTATAATTTTGAGAAAATCATGATTTTATCATTTGCCATGGCAGGTACGCCCCCTAGCGGCGAAGCTAGAAACTTGAAAATAATTTCCAGCGATTTCTTTTGGCCACTTTTACTACAAATATTTTTTTCCGAAGGCTGTACGATAAATAGTTTCTGAGATACAGCCGGCGACTATTTTTAGTTGTATACCCTGTACATATAGACACGTGGTTAAATATATGTATCCCAAAAAGTGCCTTAAGTTTGTTTTAAGGTGAGTTGCATAAGTTTGAAAAAAACTGAAAAAAATAAATTGTCACGGTCTTAAAGCTCCAGGGATGTAAAAACTAATCTTAATCCCCAGTCAGTTTACAAAATTCAACGTATCCATAACAATATAAAATTTTTAATGTCAAACTAGAAAAAAAATTTCAGTGAAACTTCATCAAAATTTTTGTGCATATTTAAAATTTGCTGTGTTATTTTATAATTTGAATTCACGATAATACCATAATGGTAAGTACCGCATTAGATTACTCATATTCACAATCAGCTTGATTAAAATATGCAAATTACTAACAAATAATTATTTATGGCAAGTGCCAAAATAATACAAACGCCCACTTTATATATTTTTAATTTAAAAAATAGACCATGTAATCTAAACAGAAAATATTCTACTATAAATAATGATTTTCTATTTAAAATCAGAGGGAATGCATATCAGTTCACGTCGGCCAAGCTGGTGTACAAATTGGAAATTCGACATGGGAGTTATACTGCCTGGAACATGGAATACAACCTGATGGATCGTTGTATCCAGAAAAAGAAGTTGTTTCCGACAATTGCTATGGCACATTCTTTTCAGAAGTGGATAATGGAAAATTGGTGCCTAGATCGGTGATGGTTGATTTGGAACCTACAGTTGTGGGTACGTACTTTTAAAAAAAAGTGCCACACGTTAATTTTTTAAACTTGTATATCTAGAAAATTCTTAAAGCGTTAAATCAGAATCCGCGCAGGAATTTTTTCAAAATATTTTGGTATGAATAAAAAAATTGTAATTCATTACATTGTGGGCTATTACATTTGTTTTGAGAAATTTGATTTTGTGCTAATAAAAAATGGTCCAAAAATTAGAAGACTTCTACTCGTACAGTCAAGTTTATGCCTGAACTTCTTTAGAAACTTGAAGCTCTTAAAGAAGAGGCACTAACAAACTTTTAAGAGAGAAGTTATTGAAACTTTTTGCTTTTTTTGGAATTTTGTTTGTAATTTTGCATCCGAATTAATGAAAAATTTTAAAATGCGCTTTTTATGTATTCAGAAATTTTACTTTGTGCTAACAAAAAACGGTACAAAAATTATTACAGGACTTCGACTCGTAAGGTCGAATTTGTGTCTGAAATTCTTTCGAAACCTGAACTTCTGAAAGGGGAGGTGAACAAACTTTTAATAACAATATTTGTCATAACTAGTGAAAGATTTCGAAGAAAAGTTATTGAAATTTTTGCATTTTTAAAAATTTTGCAATTTAGCTTTCAAACTAATGAACATTTTAAAAATGCACTTTTAGATTTTTTTATTAATTTTCTGCCAAATTGAAGAGATGTAATTTTTCTACCTTAATCGAACATTTTTCTGAGAGTACCTACACAGATTCAATAAAAATTATATTAACCTCAGCCTCAATACTTTTTCCTCCTTCAGACGAAGTACGTTCCGGACACTACAAAAAACTTTACCATCCTGAGCAACTGATAACCGGAAAGGAAGACGCTGCCAATAATTACGCCAGAGGTCACTACACCATCGGCAAAGAGATGTTGTATGTTGTAATGGAGCGTCTCTATAAACTAGCGGAAAATTGTTCGGGCCTTCAAGGCTTCTTCGTGTTTCACTCCTTTGGCGGAGGAACAGGCTCTGGATTTACCTCGCTATTGATGCAGAAACTGTCTGATGACTTTGGAAAGAAGAGCAAATTGGAGTTCGTGGTTTATCCGGCTCCTAAGGTACAATTCCCAATTTGTACTCTTCAGTTGTGTCTTGTAATAGGTTTATCTCCTGTAGATTTGTACAGCTGTCGTTGAACCCTACAACTCAATCCTTACCACCCACACAACTCTAAACCACTCCGACTGTGCTTTCATGGTAGACAACGAAGCAATCTACGACATTTGTAAACGCAAACTTGGAATCGAACATCCAGACTACAAGAACTTGAATCGTCTGATAAGTCAAGTGGTTTCGTCTATAACATCCTCCTTGCGTTTCGATGGTGCCTTAAATGTCGACCTAACGGAATTCCAAACAAATCTGGTTCCATACCCCCGGATTCACTTTCCACTTGCCTCATATGCGCCTGTTGTATCTTCAGAGAAAGCCTACCACGAAGGCATGTCCGTAGCTGAGATAACAGCGGAATTATTTGAACCAGCCAACCAAATGGTTAAATGTGATCCACGTGAAGGAAAATATATGGCGTGCTGCCTTTTGTATCGTGGTGATGTGGTGCCAAAAGATGTAAATGCTTCCATTGCCCAAATGAAGGCCAAGAGTAATGTGCGATTTGTCGATTGGTGTCCCACAGGTTTCAAAGTAGGGATTAACTATCAACCACCTACTGTTGTGCCTGGTGGCGATTTGGCTCCGGTGCAAAGAGCTGTTTGTATGCTATCTAATACCACTGCTATTGAGAGCGCCTGGAATAAGTTGAATAAGAAGTTTGATCTGATGTATGCGAAACGCGCTTTTGTGCATTGGTATATTGGTGAAGGGATGGAAGAGGGTGAGTTTGGAGAGGCTAGAGAGAATCTGGCAACGTTGGAGAAGGATTATGAGGAAGTTGCAGCTGATTTTGGTGATGAGGAAGTGCCCGATGATGGTATTTAAATGTTTTGTGTTATAGAGATGAAGGCGATTCATCATCTTTATTAGGAATCATTCCTATTTATTATAATTTTTCTTTTTAATTTAATAAATATTTTAGCATTTGAAAAGTTGTTAGTGTATAAAAACATGAAAATTGACAATAAATTCCCGTTTTCCGAAAAACTTCCCCTCACATGACAGATGCGCAGTTCAGCAATTTAAGAGCAGGGCGCACATGGCGAGTGGCGGTTGAGAGGGGAGCTATCGCCACAATGCGTCCCATCGCTGTGTACAGGGTGTCCCATTTTCGACACTTTTAGGGGGTATTGGCGTTATTATCCAAGATAGAATGTTGCGGTTTTCACCTTCCTCTCCTACTTTTTACGTAACGAAAGATTCCGGAGTCAAATTTGTCATGGCTCTCTTAGTTTTTAATCTACAGAGTGATTCTGAAAATCTTTGTATTTTAGACACCCCTCGTATTTCCGTTATACGTCCACTTATCGAAAAGGTGAAAACTGATCTTGATAGAGTTTTTTACGTAGAATTCAGTGGCGTAGGCAGTTTTTGTGAAAAAGGTTTAGTTTTTGAGATATTGCCCAAACTTATGTTTTTTTAAATGGGACACCCTATATATTATCTTTTCTATTGATTAAGCAAAATTTGGGCTTTCCAAAAATATATAATACTTAATATTTATTTTGAAAAACAAGCTCAAAATTTCTATATTTTTAATAATTTACTTTATTTATAACAGTAGGCCATGGCTAGTTTATTAGAAACAAATGCAAAATTTGACAGATTTGTCAGATTTCCATTAATGATGAAATATTTTTGTTACGTAGGAGTTTTTAGTTTACTTTTGGATTTGTTTTTAAAAAATTAGCCATGGCCTACTGTTATAAATAAAGAAAATTAGTAAAAATATCGAATTTTGAGCTTGTTTTCAAAATAAATATTAAGTATTATATACTTTTGGAAAGCCCAAATTTTACTTAATCAATATAAAAGATAATATATAGGGTGTCCCATTAAAAAAAACATAAGTTTGGACAATATCTCAAAAACTAAACCTTTTACACAAAAACTGCCTACGCCACTGAATTCTACGTAAAAAACTCTATCAAGATCAGTTTTCACCTTTTCGATAAGTGGACGTATAACGGAAATACGAGGGGTGTCTAAAAAACAAAGATTTTGAGAATCACTCTGTAGATTAAAAACTAAGAGAGCCATGACAAATTTGACTCCGGAATCTTTTGTTACGTAAAAAAGTAGGAAAGGAAGGTGAAAACCGCAACATTCTATCTTTGATAATAACGCCAATACCCCCTAAAAGTGTCGAAAATGGGACACCCTGTACAACTAAGAATGGTCGCCGGCTGTATCTCAGAAACTACTTATCGTACAACTTTCGGAAAAAAATATTTATAGTAAAAGTGACCAAAAGAAATCGCTGGAAATTAGTTTCAAGTTTCTAGCTTCGCCGCTAGGGGGCGTACTTGCCATGGCAAATGATAAAATCATGATTTTCTCCAAATTATTGGCAATTAAGGTAACTCAAAAATAACTTTATTGGAAAGCTGAAACAATTATACACAATTTTGGTTTAACACGTTTTGCTCTAGCTCATCAAATAAGGGTGGGAGGAGAGGGTGAATTCTTCTGTACGAAAATGTTTATAACTTCTGTTTAACTTTATAGAATTTGGCAAACTTAGTATCGTTTGAAAGAACTTTTCTTGCTTCAAACGATGTTCGATAAGAGAAGTTGTTTTGATTCATATATTTGTTGCTAGGTGGCGCTTTTTGAAAACTTATTAATTTTATCGATTTTTCTTGAAAAATTTAAATGGACTCATGTATATTTTTTAACATTATTAAAATTAGTATAAAATATCGAAAATATTAGTGAAAACCGCAGATCCATATCTGTTTTCGTTCAGGAAATATGGACAAAATAGTTTTTACATGATTCACAACACATATTATTGTTATCACAAGTCGTTTACCTTAATTGCCTATAATTTTGAAAAAATCATGATTTTATCATTTTCCATGGCAGGTACGCCCCCTAGCGGTGAAGCTAGAAACTTGAAAATAATTTCCAGCGATTTCTTTTGGCCACTTTTACTATAAATATTTTTTTCCGAAGGCTGTACGATAAATAGTTTCTGAGATACAGCCGGCGACCATTCTTAGTTGTACACCCTGTACATGGCAACGTGGGAAGTTCGGTCTCCTGTTTCTTGTCTTAAACAATAAAAGTAAGAACTTTATCTTTAAAATGTAAAACCAAATAATCTCATAAAATATCATACATAATATTTATTGCCACAGTTAATCAATTATAAAAATGTACAAAATTACGTAAACATAAAATATTTTATAACAAAACATTCAATAAATAAGTTTTTACGCGTATATATTTCGTACCGTGCATTTATCTAACTAAGTCTATTTTATTGTCAGTTCAAATACACCTACTAATCTAAACACAAGATAATTTTATCGCGTTGACGGTATTTTGAAATTCATATAGTCATGTTGTTCCAAAGGTTCACCACCAGTCGTTACATTCATATACTCTTTGCTACTGTCTTGTTTTCCAATTTGCTCAAGACCTACAAACAAAAAAACGCTAGGTACTTCAGAAATTATATTCTAATTCTTTGCCAAAACTTACCTGGAACTGGAAGTCCAGATGGGGGAAATTGTATATAAAAATTGTCACTAGTTAACTGATTGTCTGGTTTTGGTAGAGGTTTTTCCTGTAAAACGGAGTAATAAGTTTTCGTCCATAAGCAATGTAAAAATAAACTCACCTCTATTGTTTCAAAGACAGGATTTGGAAGCATTCCAGTTTTAACTGGTTTTGGAGCAGGTAAAGGAGTGTAATTCAGTTCCATGACTGCTTTGTTAAAAATGTTCCGAAAGTCTTCTTCATTGGGGGTTCTCAACATATTGTTCTGAAAATACAAATAATTTTTATAAAAGAATCTTGTTAGGATCTAATATAATATAATACCTTTCGCTCTTCATTATCCGAATGCGTCCCACTATCCCCTAGACTATACCCACTTAAAGTGCTCATTCTTCCCGAAGAACCCGAACTGGAAGTACTCAGGCTACTAATTGGTCTTTGGACTGTCGCTGTTTGAACCGGAAGAGAAATATCAACCTTCTCCTCCCTCGATTTACTTCGATTAAAAAGCTTCATAAGCCTGTCAAATGGCGAGGACTTCTTCATGGAATTCTTCATTTCATATTGGAGCTGATCATATTGAAGTCTCATTTGCGCGAGTTTTTCTTGTTTCTCTTTGAATGACTTTTGGACGTCGTTACGGTTAATCCATTCGTGGACCAGTTTTTCCACTTGGCCAATGGAGTGGACGTTGTTCTTGTAATCCATGATTATTTCTGCTAGTTCTTTTTGGAATCGGTCTTCATTCAACCAGTCTTTTTTGTTTTTTATGGATTTTGCTTTGGAATCTAACATTTCTTTCTTGGTTTTGTAAGTTGTTTCGCTAAGGGTTGAGTCGCTTGGTTTTGGGGCAGAGTCGTCTTTAGTTGCTGTAAAATTAAATCAGAATTCTGTATTTTATTATACGGGGTGTCCCAAAATTAGCGTGCAATATTTCTAGGACAGGTTGTACTTATCAAAATATGACGAAAAGTTTATATTAACATGACTCGAAAAATGCTTCCTAAGGAGGCTAGAGCCCTCCGAAAGGGGGACCCCAAAAAGGAGTTTTCTGTAATATCTTTGCAACTGTTTGAGGTATATTCATGAACTTTGGTGAGTTTGAAGCTTTTATAATTTGCCACATATTTCTTTTTCCAATATTTAGAAATTTTGCCAGGGGCGTCACATACAGGGTGGGTGTTGGGTAAATTATGTCCCATATTTTGTGTGTGGAGAATTTTTAAATTTTTTATGTCAAATTATGAAACTTGATTAATTTTCATACAAAAAGGTAGTCTCAGTCGATCTTTGAATCTTGAACCGTTTTCGAGTAAAATCGTTTTAAAAAAATCACGTCCATAAAAATTAGACTAATAAAAATAATCCAAAAATTGAAATTTATCAAAAGTAGACAGTGGATTAAAATTTATAGCTATTTATTACTTCGTTTAACAGTTCTTCGTCAAATATTAATAATAAAAACAAAATAAATTTTTTTTTTCAATTTTGTGATTATTTTTATTAGTGTAGTTTTTGTGGACGTGACTTCTTCAAAACGATTTTACTCGAAAACGGTTCAAGATTCAAAGATCGACTGAGACGACCTTTTTTGTGTAAAAATAAACCAAGTTTCATAATTTGATATAAAAAATTTAAAAAACATCCACACCAAAAATATGGGGCAATATTTACCCAGTACCCAACCTGTATATGACGCCCCTGGCAAAATTTCTGAAAATTGGAAAAACAAATATGTGGCAAATTATAAAAGTTTCAAACTCACCAAATTTCATGAATCTACCTCAAACAGTTGCAGAGGTCTCACAAGAGTATGTGTAACACGAGCCGGGACTCACATGCAAGGATCAAATCGTGCCCTTGGGGACCCAGTCATTTTATAAATAAAATAAAATACCTGGAGTGTGCATCGCCATGTATCCAATGGGAGTTGAGCCTTCACTTGTATTAGTAACAACTGGAATTTGCAATAACACGGGTCTAGGTTTTGGACAAATCTTATAATCCTCTATCTGTTTCGGTGTTAAATACCCTTCCTCATCCACTACAATAAAACAAAATAATTACATCAAACCTTCACCTTCCAAAACCCGAACCACTCACCAACGTCTGTTGTTTTTTGATCACCACAAATTTTTTCCAATTCTTTGAACGCAGTCGACAACTCATTCATTGTCTGAAAAATTTAAGTTCAGAAAGAAACTTGTTTTATTGTTTCTGTAAAAGCTTTACCATATATCCTCGAAGCATATTAGCCAAGTCAGAGTGTCCATTCGCGTCTGCAATATCAACTGCTGAGAAATCGGAATGATTGCGGATTTCGTTAGCAGTGTCAGCTCCAGGACAATCTAGCAACTGCATCGCCAATTTTTCCAATCCGAATTTGGATGCAAAGTGCAACAGTGTGGGAAACTCTTCATGACCTAAAGGGCAAAAACGATGAAGATAGTGATTAAATAAAGATATTTGGGTCTTTAGTAGAGAATTTTTTTGTACACTTTCGTTTTCAACTTTCAACTGAAAAAATGTGACCGCGGAGCCAAGTAAAGTTAAAATTATTTGTATCTAAATTTCACCAAATTCTTAGATTTACTCGTAGGTATGTATGTAACTTCTAATTTATATTAAGTAAATTTAATAAAATTAAAATTAAACTTACTATGTTTATGTATGTGTGTAGTGGCCCCAAAAGGGGTAGTATGGTTTGCCAGAAGATTAAAATGGGGTGGTAAATTTCTTTGGAAGCCATGGACCAACCAATTATCTAGTTGATCTTTGTCGGCGGGACTGAAACCAATTGCCTGAAAATATGAGTTAATATGAGTATAACTGACGACTAAAATCGCATTTTGTATTCTTGTAAATTAAGTTTGAATATAAATTTAGGTTTAATAATAATTTCAACCATTTCACTTAATTAGGGCAATTCTGGATATTATTCTATTATATTCATGCTCTCCACCTCCTCGTTCGCACCAACTGAAATTCCCTTGATAGAGAGACTGATATAATTACAAAAAAATCTAATAATCTGATCTGAATGAATTTTTTTATAGGCGAGTTAATTAGAATAGTCGGGCTTCACTAGAAAACCTTTACTACACAATATTCCAGGAATTTCAATAAAGCCTGATTCATTTTAAATCCCTTTTGTATGATATACTATACGCTTTAAATTCCCCCATCACAAATAAAATAAACCCCTTTTCTAGGTAACATTTAAAATTTTCCTGCAGATATTTTTAATCATTTTTTTGTTTCAGCTACATTTTATAGGTCAGTACTTGAAAAGGCGCTAAGCCACCCACCCACAAACTACCTCCATGAAAAATCGATCCTACATTAGTCTTTGTTTACATTAAAAGTTTGCTTTTTTCCATATAACATCAAAGCTTTCTATACCTGACACATAAACTCAACAGGATTGTTAGCCGAGCGTAAAATCTGTTCTAGCTCTCTGAGTTTGCTCTCGCACTTGATTGGTCTGCTGCCTATGATGCTGCCATTTTTCTCCACTAGCACATTGACAATGGACGTTACTTCTGTTAGGGGCTCCGGAACGGATATTTTCATGGTGTAGGGATTCCGGCGTTTGACGGACTTTATTTCCTGCAGATCACCGTTTCTTTCCACTGAGATTTTTATGATGTCCTCTTTTTGCAGTGGATGGGTCAACAGAATGAACACTGAGTTTTGGCCCTGAAAGAGAAGAGAACATTGTTATATTATTCTGAATTGATGAATCTCGCAATGAAAAATTGTAGACAATTTAATAATTCAGAACTAAATTTTACAAGTTGAAATAGTAGAAAAATCTAATTTTTATGTATTCAAAAATGTAAATTTGGGAGTAATTTTATTAATAGGAATCCAAAACTTTCAGAACTTAGAGCATAAAAGCGTTTCCGTTAACGTTTAAAAAACTTTGTCTTAAACTTACATGTCGTATTTTCTTCGGAGTTACAGAAAAACACGATTTTTCCTGCGCCAATACCGAACTTTGTTGCTTCCACACTTTCGATAAAATTCCCATAGCCTGGCTCAGAAATTCCTTGGTGAAGTTCTCATCTTGATCCTGCCCAACCATCTGCCTTTGCCATTGGAAATACGTGGAAAGGGCTGAAGAAACAAAGTCATGAGTTATAATTTTGGAGGTGAAACCACTCCCTTACTTTTTTTGTGGATTTCCAAGAGATCATCATCACACACCCCCAAAAGAAGAGCCAGAGTTCTATCAGGTAGGAGTACCTTGCTCAAAACTGCACTTTGTTCGGAGTTTTCCGAAATATATTCTAGAAAACTCGGACATAGAACTACAAGTTGGAGTTTGACACCTGAGCAATGCTCGATGAAATTTACATCATTTGGAGAGTTGTTAATGTCTTCCAGGCGCAAGTGATGTATTCTATAAAAGCAATAAAAACACAAATTAATTCAATGAGAATATAAAACAATAAATGCGTCGTGCGGTTATCCTTTTAAAGCAATAACTCAATGAATAAACGTACTCTTGGTGCATGTTAACATTCAAAATCGTAAATTGATATTAAAATTCAGAAGCAGTATATATTTAGTCTGCTGTTCCACACTGTTTACGGTCTACGAAGCACTCATAATAATAAAATTCTCATCAATCCTCAAGAGATGTATGCTACTTAGGAAAACACTTTGCACCACGAATATTTTATATTTCTCATGTTGTTGTCAATATGATCAAAGTAAATTTATGCAGAATTTTTTGTTGTCTCATGGTAGATATTTGGCAAATAAGTCAATAAGCTGACTTCGTGACAATGACAAGGTCAAGGGAATTTTTATTTTAACAGAAATAAATCAGCAAAAAAACCGAATTCTGATTAAGTTAAGTAATAATTATGACAATTTTTCGTTTGAAGTTTGTAATAATAAATAGTATACGAGCCCTAACAACTAAATGTTCGGACAAAAGTAAATTTGATTGTCTTTTTTTCATACGCGCAAAAGTTATCTAAATTAACTTCCATAATATTGATGGTTTTTTCTGTTATAATGCCAACATTTAGTTATATAAAAACGTAAATTTCGTAAAAATCCGCTCGACGGTTCCAAAACTGTGGCACTTTAACCCAGCAGAATGGGAAAATTGTATAGAAACAAAGAATTATTATTTTCAAAACGATGGATCTAGTAGTCGGATTTTGATGAAATTTACTTTATTGTAAAGCTGGATGTTGGTTTTCTTTACAAAAAAGTTACACAAGTTTTTATTTGGTGATTTTAGGCATTTATCGGAGCTTCAAAGTTGCACCTTTAAAAATGATAAAATTTTCTAGTAACTGTTTTAAAGAATCACAGTTTTGAAACTGCTGGTTGGATTTGTGTCAAAAAACATTTAAATCAAAGCTCAATAATCGTACTATATTGAAAAAATCCTGAAATGTTAATATGATTTTTTTTTGTATTTTTTTCGAGTTCCACAGTTCACTTTTCAAAAAACGTGTTTTTTGAGGGTGCTACCTACATTAAAATAATCACAGTTTTGGAACCACTGGTTGGATTTTGGTAAGATTTACTTTATTGCAAAGCTGGATGTTGGTTTTATGTACAAAAAAGTCCCCAAGTCTTTATTTGATGATTTTAGGCATATTTCGTAGCTTTAAAATTGCACTTGAAAAATGTGACGTAATTTTCTAACGACTGCTTTTAAGTTTTGGAACTTGGGGAAAACCACATAAAGATGCTTTCATGGCGCTCATCCAGTCCGGACTTAAATGTCATTGAAACTCTTTGGCATAAAATTTAACGTATTCTAAGCAATAATCCACCAAGAACCATTGAGGACTTAAAGACCAAAGTAGAAGAAATTTGGGACAGTTTCACGCCAGAATTGTAGCAAAATTTGATAAATACAATGCCTGCTAGAATACAAACAACTATTAAAGCAAAATTAGACGTACCCTCTTATTAATGGTCCAAAATTAAAAATTATCCCAACATTTAGTTGCAAATTCATTTTGTAAAGTTTGCTCATTATTAAGGTTAAAATATTGTTAAATCCAATAAATAATTTTCTTCTATGCATAATATTGTTATTAAGGCTTTATATTATTTATTTGCGTAAAATTTCCAGTTCTCCTTTCATACTTTTGTCCGAACATTTGTTTTTTGTTAGGACTCGTATTATATACTAAGGGATTGAGGTGCAACATTTCATCCCTGGGGGTGAATTAAATTTCATGAGCGAGCAAAGCGAGCGAGGGAAATAATTCACCCGAAGGATGAAATGATACGTCAATCCCGTGGTATATACGCTACTTTTTGCACTTCTGAAGCATTTGCATGTGAAATCATTCTAAATTTATGCTTGTCAAAGTGACAAACGTGTCGGCAACAACAATAAAATACTGTCCAAAATGACAAAAAATACTTGTGTAACCTAGCAATGTAAATTTAATCCCTTGGGATTAAATGGGTTACCTCAGTCCCTGTAAAGAGGGATTAAATTAGCACATTTCATCCCGGAAGTGTAAAAAATATGTAAATAGAAATCACATTAAGGCTTCTTGAAATTAGTTTAAATCTATATTGTAGTTTTCAGATTTTTATTAAAAAAATATTACAAATATTGAAGAGATTGTGTTTAGTGATATTTAGAAATATTTGTAAGAATGAAAGTTTCCAAAACCTGGAAAACGCTTAGATATACATATTTATTTTTTCAAGCACCGATCAAATATTTTTAAATTCAAAAATTTCACTGGATATGATGAACAATTTGCTTCTGGAACCGTAAACATACTAAATGAATATTGTTGAATTTATTTCAGTACAGAATTAAATGTTGTCTTTAGTTTCTAAATAAATATGTAGTTCAAAATTCCAATTTCTATTATTTTTTTGCGTGTAACGATGAGTCAATGGAAACTGTATAAGTTTAAAAAAATCTAGGTTTAAACTAGTTTTAGTATCGACCACTGATTAGGTATTTACAATAAATTATAATTAGGTAATTCTAGTTTCAAAATTTGGCTAACTCAATCTCTTGTGGTATTTTTCTATAATTTTTCTGTATACAGTAATAGCCATCTTTAAAATTAGGCTTAATTTTCGAGGTTTGTACGTTTTAATTAAACAGTGCCTATTATTTTGAAATCACACTCTTTTTACTGCTTGGATTTGGATTAATTCGTTTATTTCAACTTGAGAATTAGGACATAACTCTTTTTCTAGCATAGAAAAACTATGAAAGTGCAAATTTTTCAAATATAGAGATATTAATTTGTAATTTTAGAGGGTAAAATTATATAGAAAAGCTAAATCATTTACATATCCAAGCGGTTAAAATAAACGAGAGTTGACTGTATTTAATTTTAAAATATATCATATATCATATATTCAGAACGAAAAGTGCATATTAAGTGCAATTTGGTCTAAGACAGAAATAAAATCAAATCGCTTTAGAAGCATTATGGAATTTTAATTAAATTTTAAGTGTAAACAAAACTAAATATGGATCTTCAGTATAAAATATGTATGGTGTGTCTGGCGACAGTTATTAATATTTCTTTGACTAATGAGAATTGTTTCAGAATTTTCTTAACACAATTTTTGAGGATTGACTGGAATGAGGTTCTAGGTTCAACAATTTTTAGGCGATCTCTTGTAACATTAAGCTTGGAACACACTGTATATTATAATTTCCATTGTCAAAGAACAAGAAGTAGTCTATCAATAATTAATGTATTTTAAACTACTTTAATTTTTACATCTAGAAACTCAATTTCCTTATGTATACCATTTTTTATATAAAAGTGTTAAGTTTAAATTAGGACAGATTAAGTTCCATGTAATTAATATTATTTTAGAACAACACGTTGAATTTTACAACAAAATTAAACAATAAGATTTAAAAAAGTGATACAACCGATTGGAATTTCGAATTTATGTGAAGAAAAATACAAAAACGCTTCGACTTTAATTATAAAGTAAAATATAAGGATGTGCTTTTTTAAAGAAAACACTTTTAAAAGTTATAAAAAATGGTTAAATTTTAAGTTAAGTTTTCTCTTCTAATCAATAAATAAAATTGTTTTCTGTTTTCCAACCGAAAATATTAGCTTTTCATTAGGGAAAATCGAAACTACGATAAGAATCTGATTTATCTAGACAACAATACAACTAAAAATAATGGTCAACACTCACTTGAATGGTTTCCTTTTAGCTTGTTTGCTGATTTGTTGAAAATAGTTGGAAAAATAATCCACCCATAAAGTAGCTGCATCACTAGATTTTAGAGACACTATTAGAATATCATCCATGTTGCTTGTTTTCGAAGCAGGGGCTGAAAAAAAATACATGGTAAAATTTGGAAAATCTACAAAGTTATGCAATAAAAATTATTGTTGTCATCGATTGTTATTATTTTATAAATATCACTTTTAGATTTGAAATTATGATTATTTCCTACAAATTACCCCTTTCTTTCAGTAGTTACCTCTAAATTCACAGCACATTTCTACCAAATTTCCCTCATTACCTACTTCACAAGAAGAAACATCAAACAGTTTTGAGGCACGTACAAATTTAACTGCAACTGCAAAAACATGTTCATATTGTAGCAAAATGTTCAAACGCAAATCATACAATGCCACTTTGTGTTTACAATGTTCGTACACAGAGATAGAATGGGTGTATATTGAAATGCCTCAAAGGAAGTCGAGACCTAAACACCGAGATAACTGATAACTCGTCGTCCCTGCAATATCTGTATGTACATTATTAATAATGTACTATTCCGACAAGTGCACTACTATCTATTATTATAAATTATTATTGTTTCATATTTCATTCGTCGTACGTCTTGTGTGGAAGAAAAATGAAAGCCGGTTGTTTTTCCGATTCGAAATGTGTTGTATTTAACTATTTACAATCTCGAACACTCACTTAGATATCGCTTTAGATATTCTATCAATACCTATTATGTGTTTGATGTTGAGATTCCAATTTAGTCTGTTTACATATTACAAAGCACTTCAAAACCAAAAGCGCTTAATTAATAAATTAAATGTTTTAGATTAGAGTGAATTGGTAACGAAGATTTGTGAAGGTGGCTTCAGGTGTCTTATTGTACTTTGTGCTTATACTGCAGCTTTTCTTGGGTTTCAGGATGGTTCTGCGATAAATTGAAAATATAAATGTCTTGGTATAGCTTAAACGGGAAGTTAATATTACTTCTATAATGTATAATGTATTTATATCTTATCTGAAGAAAAATATGCTTCTCCGCCTAAAATATTATTTGTATTCAGTAGGTAAGTATAGCGAATTTACTTTGTGATAGGTAAAAGAATAATGAATAAGACCTCAGTACCTAGTAAAAATGATAACTAGCAATAACATTACCTACTTATAACCTGTAACTAATAAAATCACATGTATTAATTTCTTTATCATTATTAGCACAACAGACTAACTCATTTTCTTTCAAACGCAACACTCTGTATATAATTAATATTTAGATTATTCATTCAATTTATATGTTTTGGTTAAATTTTTGACTGATCCAAGTAAATCATAGTTATCTAATATACTAATATCAATATTATTTATAATATAATATGGTTTTGGTTAAACATATTTTCAATTTTGCCTGAAATCACATTTTATAATAATTATTTCTACAATACAAATCAATGTTTTATTAGTTTATCACACAAATTCTTTTCCGTTCTTTAAACTCATAAAAATTCTTAACTGAAAACGTATCTGCATTATTGAATATTAAGTGAAATTTAAGAATGTATTTAATTACTAGATTATTTTTGAAAAATATTCTGCCCAACTCAGGCAGGGTAAAGTTTATAATTTCCAAAACAAAGTGATAATATTTTCATACTTATTATACAGGGCGTCCCAGTTTATATCGTCAGGATTTTACCAGTCGATAGTTTAGCGAAAATTAAAGGAAGTTTGTCTAATAAACTATGGTCGAATGTTGCTTCCTTTTTGACGTACAGGCCAATAAAGAAAATAAATTATTTTAAATAATTTGCTATAAATCAATAACAAAAAAAGTTAGCCTTCTGAAATTTTGCATAGATCTTTTTTTTGTATTCTCTTATTAATAGTGGTTGCAATTATTTTATTTAAAACACAGAGGCGTGCGTACGGGTTTTTTCAAAAACATTTTATTGAATAAAACGTACGCCACTGGTTTTTTTGCAGCATCAATATGCCGAGAGTATTTTCCATTCAATTTAGAAACTTTTCGTATCATATAATTTTTTGATAACTTAACTCAAAATAACCTAATAGTACAGTAAATCAGGGAGAAAAAAAGGCTTCAAATAGACTTTTTTTACCCTACAGCCAATTTTTGTAGAATCTTCTACAGGGCCACCCTCAAAGTTTAAAACTGAGTTTGTGTCTTCGTAGACCCCGCTCTTCCTTCACCAGCCCTCAATTAAGGATTGGATTTTTTGTTTATTGAATAACTTTTATCCTATTAAATTTTCGAAAAAAAGAGTCAGTACAAAGTTGTAAAGAAAAATATTTCCTACAACTTATCTTTTAAACTTTTTTTGATATTGTCGATATTTAAAAAGTTATTCAACAAATAAGTTGAAAATTTTGGGGAAAGAGTAGTAAATAGTAGTAGTAAGTATGTAGTAGGTACCTAACTAGAGAAAAATTTCCCTAAAATTTGCAACTTATTATTATTTTATTATTGACAATATCAAAAAAATATTAAAAGGAAAGTTGTAGGAAATATTTTTCTCTACAACTTTGTACTGATGCTTTTTTCGCAAATCTAATAGGGAAGAACCTCTTTAATAAATAAGAAAAAAAAGTTAAATTATCAAGAAATTGTAAAATAAGAAAAAGTTTCTAAATTGAATGGAAAATACTCTCTGCATATTGGTGCTGCAAGAAAAACCAGTGGTGTACGTTTTATTCACTAAAATGTTTTTGAAGAAACCCGTACGCACGCCTCTGTGTTCTAAATAAAATAATTGCAGCCACTATTAATAAGAGAATACAAAAAAAAATATATATGCAAAATTTCAGAAGACTAATTTTTTTTGTTATTGATTTATAGCAAATTATTTAAAATAATTTATTTTCTTTAATGCCCTGTACATCAAAAAGGAAGCAACATTCGACCATAGTTTATTAGACAAATCACCTTTAATTTTCGCTAAACTATCGACTGGTGAAATCCTGACGATATAAACTGGGACACCCTGTATATAAAGGGAAAAATATGATATTATATCATATCACAGAAAATGTGATACTTAATGTAAAAAAAAACAGCAAAATATCCTGGAACACAGTAATTTAAATTAGACAAATTTTATCTAAATTTCCCTTCAAACTTCTACTAAACTTATAACGACTCTCATTACATAAAACTAAATAAAACCAAAACAAAGATATTCAGATTTCTCTGAATTTATGCAATGTTTTCGACAGTGTATTTCCTTTTACAATAAAAAATACCCACGTTCACGTATTTGATGGATTAACATTAATTTACAAACTGTTGAGTCCTTTGTATTCCATACGTATTTATTTAAATACGTGTCTATATTCCTTTATGAACATGATTACCAGCCACCCGTATAAAGGAAAAGCATATTGTGTATTATTTGGATTGACTCCGTCGGTATAGTTGAGGTTTTATTGAATTTGTACATGGGCGATGATGATTTATGAGGGTTGGTACATTAGACTTGAATATATAAAGCAAAGTTAGAGAGGATTTATTATATAATAATAGAACAATTGCATATTTTTTCAGTTTCACGATGTGTTACTTTCAAGAAATACAAATTATCCTGTAATCTGATGTGAGATTCTGTTCTAACATTAATTAAAAATAATAATTTGAATAAATATTAAATGTAACAAATTCAATTTATTAACTATTTTCAAATTTTGACACACAAATCATGTAGAAATTTATACAAAATTTATAGAGCCTGATTTTACTTAACTTAGGAGGAAAGGTAATATTTTTGGGGAGCCCTCGTACTCATTAATTGGTTAGAGTTCACTGAAAAATTTAATTCACTCAATCCCTTAGTATATAAAATACTATAATATCCCACGAGAATTTTTTTGAATTCATTGATCAAAATTTGTGATTATTATTCTAAATTTTCTGCAGATATCTTGTCATGAAATTACAATCTTACGAGATACAATTTGCAAAAACTCATAAAATTTTCAAGATGGTGGTTAGAGTTCACTGAAAAATTTATTTATATATATGTAGGTAATAATTATTTTAATATTAATATCCCACGAGAATTTTTTTGAATTCATATAGATCAAAATTTGTGATTATTTTTCTAAATTTTCTGTAGTAATTTTGTCATCAAGTTACAATTTTACGAGTTACAATTTGCAAAAACCCATAAAATTTTCAAGCTTAAGTCGAATCTGAAGATTTTTTATAGATAACGCCAACTATTTTTTATTTGCCTTTCATTACAAAAAAATATATTTTTCGATTACCACTTCCTAAATAAGGCCGTTTTGTGACAGTTCCCATCCGTCAAAAGCATTACTTTTTTGCATACTGTGCAGAAATAAATATTTTTGGATAGTGTGCAAAAAAGTAACACTTTTGACGTATGTCACTGTCACATAACGGCCTTCTATAGGAAGTGAGTTCACAGTTTTGAAATGATGTTGATGGTTTTTTAATCTCTTTAGGAGTGGTAATCGAAAAAATTATGTATACAACTTGTATCTACAACTTTTTTTTGCACTTGTGAAAATTAAAAAACTCGCCTTCGGCTCGGTTTTTAAACTTTCTCACCGTGCAAAAAAATGTCGCTTTAGATACACGTTGTATAAATAACTATTTTTGAACCACTGCTGGAATTTCAGTCAATCTGAGCTCCCTGATGGGAATATAATTAGGCAGTAATGAAAAAATCCAAAGTTGCACTAAAATGTCTTACAAAAATTTTTTTAAATTAACACTACTGATAATTAGAATATTAATATTTACAAAATTCCAGTTCGTATTACAAATCGACTCGTAAATTCAAAATTTTATCGGTTTCTCGAATGGTTTTAGGTTATTTTAAAATATTTTCTTTTTATCACAACTTTACTAGTTTTCTTCAATTATAATTTGAAATATTGCGTAGACATAAAGTAATAAATAATCGGGTACAGACGATTGAAATAAAACTTTAAAAATAGATATAACCGACTAACCGAATTAATTGATTTACCAAATTTTAAATTAGGTTAAAACTAAAACAGTGCCTCTTCCCTCAGTTAGTAATATTGTTTAGGTGCTATTTTATTTTATTAGTTTTATCAAAATTACATTACTGCTTACTAAATCCCAGAAATCCACCAATAACAACATATTTTTTCTAAATTTAAATTATATTAAAGAGGCGTTTATAAAGAATGCCATAAAACATTTAGATGCCATCACCCACCCGACAAAATATAACATTGGAATTTATTTTCGTATGAGGTTAATGTATCGCTAAATTAAAATAAACGAGAAATTAGGTGCCGATGGAAACGTAAAAGTTTTAAACCCTCACCTTTTTTATTCACTAGGGGAAAAGCCCCATCATAACTACAAACCTTCAATGTAGGTGCCAAAAGTGATTGTGAAAAAAATAAAATTTAAAAATAATCAACCTAATTTACATAGTTTATTTAGGTTAGTATATTTTAATAATAATTATTGAAATAGAAATAGGTTTGTGTGATGAAAGTAAATCCGAAAATCTGAACCCATTTCGGGAGATGCACATAAACGTGTCATGTGGGATGAGATTGGATTATTTTCAACTTCATGTCAAATATATTTTATATCCTTGGAGATGAAAGTTCCAGCACGTTTTTATTAATCTCAGCGTCAAAAGAGTCTTATGTACGGTCTGTTGCAGAACATATCTACGGCTTTAGAAATGAGAGGTCAAATTCGAAGCTTGCTAATGAAAATATCATATTTCATGGTTTTCAGAAATTGACTAAACAAAGTTCTTGAAAGTCGAATGGAAAATTGGCTTCATTATACTTTGCAAGTATGCGACATGCCTACCCACATTGTTTTAAGTTCAATGAAAAATAATTAAAAAATGTCGCAATTATTTAATTTTAGAAAATAAAAAATAAACTCTAAATATTTTTTTTGAGAAAATGGAAGAAACACAAAAATCATATAATTTAAATACATACAGCCTTAATATTTCTATGCTATGCTTATAGATTTGAACGAATAATCTAAAAACATTTAAATTTTTAATATAAGAAAATATCTAAATTATTGTGCATCCAGTAAAAATAATTTTTTCCTGACCCTAACATGGACCACTCACATATTTTCCACCCTCATCACCCCTTATCAGTGATTTAAAAAAAATGTTGAATATACGCGTGAAAAGAATTTAATTACAGTAGCATTACGACCCTCTAATTGAAATTGCATTTATATTGAATCAACATCAAAGTCACCCCAGATATCCCACGTATTTTCACAGATAAACGTCCTTCCAATCTGTGGCTTTATCCTCCATGTTCCGAAGTAAAATACATCTTTAGATAGAATGAAATGACATTCACTTGCATGATGTCCTTTGTAGCAAAACTGAAACAAATATTGTAGCAGGTGAAGCAAATCACACGCTACACTCAAAGAAAGAAAATTGTTCTTATACAAATGAAGGTATAAAACCGTAACTTTTATGTTTACTTTTTACTAAAGTAAACGGCTCGTGGCTTACACCTGTGTCGCGTTATAAATGCATATGAATGATTCCTTTTTTATGAAAATTTATGCATGTGCACACGTGCGTCTATATGTATGAGTTTCAGTAGCCTCCAGTATGTAAATATTAAATATTTTATAACTTAACTACCACTCTACCACTATATTTATACCAAATGTAAAAGGATAACGTACCATATACCACAGCTAATAAGTATGGAGTGTATGAAACATATCAAATTGCGAATGGTCTTATACATCTGGATTTTAATGTTTAAAGCATTTGATTTTCATATATTTCTGTGAAGGGATCGAATCAAGTAGATCGAAAACGTAGAATACTGTAAAGTTTGTGATATATATTTCTGTTTATTTAAAGCGCAGGCTCAAAAATTTTATTTTAGTCAGTCAATTTGGTAATAAGTTGATTATGAACCTAAATTTTGAGTTTTTATTGTTCAATCTTAGAAGTGTTTTGAGAAGATACCAATTTATTTCAAATTTCTAGTCTATAGGCTAATTTAAGTACTATGTTACTGTGTCTATTAGATTTCCAAAAATTAAAGATAATTTTCATAAAAATTTAAGTTTGTAAAAAATGAAACTTATATATACGATGTGTTTAATATTTAAGTTAAATCGCCTAATTTTAAGGTATTAAATATTTTTGTGATCATCCACTTTTAATATAGAAAAATAATCTAACCTAAATTTAAAATATAATTTAATATTGTGACGATATTACGAGCCCTAACAACTAAATGTTCGGACAAAAGTAAATTTGATTGTCTTTTTTCCATACGCGCAAAAGTTATCTAAATTAACTTCCATAATATTGATGGTTTTTTCTGTTATAATGCCAACTTTTAGTTATATAAGAACGTAAATTTCGTAAAAATCCGCTCGACGGTTCCAAAACTGTAGCACTTTAACCCAGCAGGATGGGAAAATTGTAGAAACAAAGAATTATTATTTTCAAAACGTTGGATCTAGTAGTCGGATTTTGATGAAATTTACTTTATTGCAAAGCTGGTTTTCTTTACAAAAAAGTTACACAAGTTTTTATTTGGTGATTTTAGGCATTTATCGAAGCTTCAAAGTTGCACCTTTAAAAATGATAAAATTTTCTAGTAACTGTTTTAAAGAATCACAGTTTTGAAACCGCTGGTTGGATTTGTGTCAAAAAACATTTAAATCAAAGTTCAATAATCGTACTATATTGAAAAAATCCTGAAATGTTCATATGATTTTTTTGCATTTTTTTCGAGTTCCACAGTTCATTTTTCAAAAAACGTGTTTTTTGAGGGTGCTACCTACATTAAAATAATCACAGTTTTGGAACCACTGGTTGGATTTTGGTAAAATTTACTTTATTGCAAAGCTGGATGTTGGTTTTACGTACAAAAAATCCCCAAGTCTTTATTTAGTGATTTTAGGCATATTTCGTAGCTTTAAAATTACACTTGAAATAAATGTGACATAATTTTCTTATGACTGTTTTTAAAAAATCACAGTTTTGGCACTCGGTGAAAACGACATAAAGGTGCTTCTATGGCCCTCATCCAGTCCGGACTTAAATGTCATTGAAACTCTTTGGCATAGAATTAAACGTATTCTACCCAATAATCCACCAAGAACCATTCGGGACTTAAAGACCAAAATAGAAGAAATTTGGGACAGTTTCACGCCAGAATTGTACCAAAATTTGATAAATACAATGCCTATTAGAATACAGGCAGCTATTAAAGCAAAAAGAGACGTAACCTCTTATTAATGGTCCTAAATTAAAAATTATCCCAACATTTAGTTGCAAATTCATTTTGTAAAGTTTGCTAATTATTAAGGTTAAAATATTATTAAATCCAATAAATAATTTTCTTCCATGCATAATATTGTTATCAAGGCTTTATCTTATTGTATTGTTAGGTGTTTACTAATTATGTGCGTAAAATTTCCAGTTCTCCTTTCATACTTCAAAAATTTACTTCTGTCCGAACATTTAGTTGTTAGGGCTCGTATAAATAAAATAAATATATTTACAATGATATATTGATTATTTTTTTAATTCTTACTTTAAATCTTATATTTTCCTTTTATTTAATTCGCACAAAAAGGACATGCTTAATTACTTATTTAATCATAAACACCATTCACCAATCGCATTATTGGGTTAATCATTATTATTCACCAACTAATCACTTTTGATTTAACGAAGATGTTAAACAGATGTCGCCCCTAAAGAGCCATTTTGACCTGCTCAAGAAAATCAGTCGCCTAACCAGATGGCAACACAAAAGCATCCAATATAAAAACATTAGTGCTATACACTGTTTGATGTTCGACAGTTCAAGTTGACAGTAATAAACATTCTACAACCAGAGACTTTGATGGACACTTGAAGTAAATATACATCTCACTGAACTTGGAATCTGCATCATGCACTTGGCCCCATATTTCAAGCCGTAATCAATAAATAGCACCCGAGGGTTCTTTGATATATCTTATTTTTATAACCTAGGAGATTTTATGGTCTTCCGTTCAATGGAAGTGTTATGTTAATATAAATTACAAAATATGATTTTAATAGTTGTGGGTGTAAACGGAAAATATTATGGGATTTTATATTATGTCGCTTCAGCAAGACAGGTTTAATGATGAGGAATCTTATAATCTGAAATTTTGCTGTGGGATATTTAATTTATATTTTGTACGAGGCTCACTGATGGGTAATTATATTCTGTTTTGCTTTGCTTTGAGTTATTTGTGCAAGGGAAAAAACTGTTAAACTCACTTTCCTTATATTAATTTTAACTCAAATAACGCTAAATCTAAAAATGTCCAATTTTTATTTAGTATTTTGGTACAATTCTGGCGTAAAACTTTCCCAAATTTCTTCTATTTTGATCTTTAAGTTCCCAATGGTTCTTGGTGGATTATTGCGTAGAATACGTTTAATTTTATGCCAAAGAGTTTCAATAACATTTGTCCGGACTGGATGAGGACCATGAAAGCACCTTTATGTCGTTTTCACCGAGTTCCAAAATTGTGATTTTTTTAAAAACAGTCGTTAGAAAATTACTTCACATTTTTCAAGTGCAATTTTAAAGCTACGAAAATTACCTAAAATCATCAAGTAAAGACTTGGGGATTTTTTTGTACATAAAACCAACATCCATCTTTGCTATAAAGTAAATTTTACCGAAATCCAACCTGCGGTTCCAAAACTATGATTATTTAAATGTAGGTAGCACCCTCAAAAACACGTTTCTTGAAAAGTGAACTGTGGAACTCGAAAAAAAATGCAAAAAAAATCATATTAACATTTCAGGATTTTTTCAATATAGTACGATTATTGAGCTTTGATTTTATTGGTTTTTTGATACAAATCCAACCAGCGGTTTCAAAACTGTGATTTTTTAGTTACTAGAAAATTCTATCATTTTTAAAGGTGCAACTTTGAAGCTCCGATAAATGCCTAAAATCACCAAATCAAAACTTGTGTAACTTTTTTGTAAAATAAACCAACATCCAGCTTTACAATAAAGTAAATTTTATCAAAATGCGACTACTAGATCCATCGTTTTGAAAATAATAATTCTTAGTTTCTACAATTTTCCCATAGCGTTGGGTTAAAATGCCACAGTTTTGGAACCGCCGAGCGGATTTTTACGAAATTTACGTTTTTATATAACCAAATATTGGCATTATAACAAAAAAAAAAACATCAATATTATGGAAGTTAATTTAGATAACTTTTGCGCGTATGGAAAGAAAAACAATCAAATTTACTTTTGTCCGAACATTTAGTTGTTAGGGCTCGTATAACTTTTGATGCTAAAGAAAATTCATATAATAAATCATCGTAATTCTGTCAATAACTGTAATAATAAAATTCGCATTAACTTGAGAAACATGAACTGATTGTCAAATTCCCGCAGAGTTTAATTTCCCTACCCTGGATCTTTCTTCAACGTCAACCTTATTAAAAATCGACAAGAGAAGGAATTTACGTCGGGATTCAATTTTCCTTGTGTTGTTAAATGGTTTACAAACCACATTTTCCAAGTATTTTATAACACATTCTTGTATTTATAATCAGAGTTTGCTCCATCGACAGGAATATTTAATGGATGTTTTCGTTAGAAATGCGTCCTTTTGAAAACCAAGTCACGTTTTATAGGATTGTAGATAAAGTGCATTTTGGTGGGATATGTGTTTGATTTTTTTTATTACGTAAACCATCAACAATTTTTGAATGTGTTTAAATGAGTGTTTCTGAGTTCGGTTTCATGAAAAAGATAAGTTTATAAATCAAATAAAATGGAAAACTTTTATAATATACTCTATGCCCAGTTCCATTGACAAAAGTAAGTAACTTCTTACAAGAAAATAAGAAAAACGTGAAGAAGTTTTCTAGAGTTATCAGCAAAAATTAAAAAGTGAATCCAGAAAATCTTAGTTTAGAAATTACATAAAAAATGGGAAAACTATTATATAGAATACAAAACGTCTAGTTTCATGGACAGTCTTTTTGGACCCAGCTAAAAAAATCAAAAAGTGAATCCAGGAAATCTCAGATAATTAAAGTAAATTTCATTTGAGGATTGATTGTTAAAACTTGAGCGCTATGTTCTTTAAAATATCGACAGAACAAACTTCCAAACAGCTTAACATAGAATCTCAACTAATTTCTTCAAAATTTAATACAAATTCAATATAGTTTAAACATATCTTCAACATAATTGTAACTATAAAATATTTAGGTGATATTTAAAGTTCATACTAGGGCTACAAAAACCAACAGAAATTTCACAAACTTACGCGTCCAAATATCTTGTAACAAACCTTAATTAACTCTCCATAAAAAAACAGAAGATTAATGAGCGAAAAGACGAAATGACATATGACGAAACAACCATTATTACACGTATTTTCACTAAACGTAAATAACTTAACAACACCTAATTAAATATCCGACCCAACTGACTTCCAGGAGGTGTAATTTTCAATAACAGTTCTAATGTACAGTCATTTGTTAACGTAGGACGCCGGAAACTAAGCGTCTGGACGCCCTCCTTCCTGTCAAATTTCATTAACATCCCGAACACCTACTAATGAAACTAAAACACACATACTCGATTGAAAAAAGTAAACAGAATTATTTAAAGAAATCTTTTAATCTTCTGCTTTCAACTCAACTGGAAAGCCATTTCTTTCATCTAAACAACAAATTAAAGAGCAAAGTTCAACTGTTGATTCAACCGAGAATATTACCGGCTTCTTTGTGGTGATAACAGTGAGGAGGAAGATTGACTTGTGTCTGATATAATAAGATGTCCAGTGTACAGAAGAGATTTATTATTTTGTTATCTTTCAAGTTCTAATTTGTGACAGCTCACACACAGTAGAAAATAAAATTTGTTGGGATAAGATTATATTGTGATTTAAAGAAAATATTTACAGATGTCTGATCTTGGTAGGTAATTAGTTTTCCAGGAAATTCTTTATGTAATATGTAGGTAGGCATACTAATAAATTAAGCTTGAAGAGAGTGTGGCCAGTAAATTTCTATTCTGTTTTAAAATATTAACATTGTTCGAATTTAGGGTTAATTTGTTTGGTCACGTGAGTTTTTTTCGTTTTATTCTATATGAAAATATTGACTTCATTACAAAATAATGCACCGAAAAATATGTGTGTGTGTGTCTATACACATTTCGTCTGGCGTGTGAAATATTTCATAAATCAATATTGTAACACTGCGTTCTTTTGGGCCACAGCCCTTCAAGTTTAATTAGGTTTAACGCATCTCTGTTATGAGAAAAACGCTTTAAAACAGAATCAGGGAAAAGTTAAATTAGCATTAAGTTTATAAGCAACAAAAACGAAAGCACTTTTTACGGATGGATGATCAAGGTAATTAAGAAAGAAAAAGAAAATTAGGGACATTCCGTTATTTCTTGTTTATGGAAATGTTTTTAAAGCTGACATTTTTTGCATATAATGAAAATCACATACCATATGTGCTCTGTGGGTTTTTTAAAAAATTATAATAGTAAACACCACATCCGGTCTAAAGTCACAGTTTCCTTAGTTTATTTGAACTTTCGCTTAAGATTATTGAACGAGTACCATGTGCCCCTGTCATAATGTTTAATTTGTCGGCATTATAGTCACGTGCCGCCGTGTGTTTGTTAACATTTCAAAAATATATGAAAATGTAAGCTTAGCTAGTTTAAAATAGATCTTTAGGCTTTGTGGTAGACTGCACGACTACTACTTACTTACTTGTATCCTATGGATTATAAATATCAGTTATTTGATTTTATATTTGGATCGAAAACGGAGTTTTAGGGTTTGTGCTCCAGAATATCAGAATAGAACAGAGATTTTCTATTAGAAGCAGAATTGAAGGAATGAGAACAGAAAATTTGGGACAGTAAAATAAAATTTCCTATGACAAATTTATTGTACTTCTTTTATATTCACTCCCACGTTTATTATGGAAATGTTAACTATTTTTAGGAGGGCAAGTGCTTATAATACAAACTATGTTGAAACGGAAATAACTTTTATTTTATTTTAGGCGGTTTGGAAATGTTTTCTTCATTTTCAGTAGGATTGAATTGTAGGTATATAGAATCTATAAAAAATATTTCACTAAAATCTGAGTTTTCTATTTTTATTACAAAACTAATTACAGTATTCCTAGTTTGTTTATATTTTATTTTCGGACCTTCGATCCAAGCTGTTAAGACGGAAGTTGGGTATTCCCCGAGGTATTTCCTTTAAATATGCAAACCCAAATGTTTCGAACCTTTGACATAAAATCGAAAAGTATATTGTGTGCCCCATTATTTTCAGGAGTTTTTAAGAGAAGTATACCTAAAGGGACATTTTAGGTTAGCTAAAGCTCCGTACAGACCTGAACATTGCGTCCAACGACATACAGAGCAACGGACAGAATATAATACAAAGTTGAGAATGGACAATGGTTTGTGTAAATTTTTTATGGTTTGTGCTGTTCCCACAGTTACTGGGAATGGCACAAACCCTAAAAAATCTACTCAAACCATTTTCCATTCTCAACTTTGTATGATGTTCTGTTTGTTGTTCGGCGTAATGTTCAGGTCTGTACGAAGCTTTAGATAAATCAAGCTAAATTATTTTCAACAGACAAAAGATGAGTTATCTCAAAAAAAATACACAGGAGAAATAAATGGAAATGTAGGTAGGTATAAGTTGGTAAAAAGAAGTAGCACTAAGGATTTGAAATCTTCGTTTATAATTGATGGGTCATTCCATGTCAAATCTACCAATAGTTGGAATCGACCCCTTCGATTTGGAGGAATTTTGCTCAGAAGTTTTGTTTTATCATATAACAAAGTTCTGCCAAAGGAAAAAAAATTAAAACATTTTTTCCAAAAGTTATGCAAAATTCTAAATTTCATTATTTTTCCAGTTCTTCAATCTAATTTTTTAAATATCTCGAAAACTAAGATAGTTATAAAAATGATCCACAGCTTGTTTTAAAGAGGATACTTGGAGCTATGAAAAAAAATATTACGAAAAAAAATTATTATATTATTAATAAATTATATTCAGAAATGAAACATGCTCTCAGGAAAAATGTATTGACTGCAAGATTTTTCTGATGAGGATCGCATTGCTCTGTATTCCAGAAGTGGTACAGTCGTTAGTTTCATTTGCTGTGAACATGACAAGCGGTATCGTATCAATTACACTTCAAACCAAAAAAGAAATTTTCACTGCTCGAAATTACAAAATAACGTGATTGGTTAACTTCACTTAACATAAAAATAGAAATAACAAAAAAAATTTTTTTTAATAAAATTTAAGATTTTATATTTTGGAAAAAACAAAAAACACCCTTCTAAAAATTTCAGAATTTCCTTAGATATGTAAGAGATATAATATAAAAAAATTTGAACCCAAAATTTAATGGCGATCGCCAATTTTGACGATTTTCAAAAATTCAAAATTTAACAAATTCGGGATTTTTCAAATTTTTTTTCGAAATATCTTTTTTCATAGCCCCAAGTATCCTCTTTAAAACAAGCTGTGGATCATTTTTGTAACTCTCTTAGTTTTCGAGATATTTAAAAAATAAAATTGAAAAACTTTTGAAAATTTTTTTTTAAATTTTTGTCCTTTGGCAGAACTTCGTTATATGATAAAAGAAAACTTCTGACCAAAATTCGTCCAAATCGAAGGTGTCGATTCCAACTATTGGTCGATTTGACATGGAATGACCCGATATCAAAAATAGTCCAAATTGAACTGTTAAAACAGTGAAAGTAACAGATCAACTTTATTGGAACAGAACGGACCTCCGACAGTTGAATTACAATAGAAAAGTGAAACTGATACGAGTGTTTAAAAATTAATATTAAGAATGTTGCTTTGATTTGAATATTTGAAAATGAGATAAACAGAAGTTCAAGTGGTCCAAAAATTGGTCCAAAATCAAAAATTAGAAATCTGAGGTGATTCTGAGGCACATCATTACCCATCTTCAAAGACTAACAAAACTTCTTTACCAAGACGAATCGCAACAAAGTTCTTATACCATCTTTTTCTTAAAATCAATCAACTTTCATCAGGGGCGGATCAAGGAATTTTACATCTACAAGCGGGATAAGATCGACGCCCTATTCCTTAGAATTTTGATACCTTTATAGGTTAACATTAAACAAAAAATAATTTTAATAGAGAATTGTTGAGATCAATACCGAAATCAAGATTTTTTACCTTAGTTAATGACAATTTTGGCGTCTTTTCCAAGTTGGCCCCAGCAAGCACCCCTGGCTTTCATCTACGAAAATTTGTCATAGAGCTAATAAATCTCTGTATAATTGAGCAATTTGAAGTCATTATAATAAGAAGTATTAAGTTTTGAAGGAAAATCTTTGTTGCCAACATCAGAAAATTTTCAGAAACATGACTCTAAAAGAGAATCCCTGATTCAGTTACGAGCTAGTTGAAAAAAGTTATAAAGCTAAAATAAGACTCGGCTTCGTACTTTGTTGTTATTTGGGTGGCACTAACATGTTAAAGGAGGCATACAATGAATGATTACCCCGGCTTTAACATAAACAAAATGTTGCTTAGAACAAAGCTTGGTTTTGTAGCGTTATCGCTTAAGGGCACTAAATATCATCATATGTTTCGTAAAAGTAACGATACAAGATAAGGCTTCTACATATAATAAAATTGTAATCCACGTCACTAATATATCAACGAAAACATAGTAACTGCTACTGTTTGGAGATTTTATTTGAAATACCAAAACATTTCAGACACACAAGACTCATCTCGAGAATGCTGTTGGATTCTTTAACCTGATCCCAGAGACCGGAAACAAGACACGTGTTGTGCAGACTTTCATAAACTATTTGAATATTTTCAATTATCATTTCCATTTCTATAATTAGAATGGGTAAATATACAAAAGTCATCATAGTTAGTCATTTTAATGTACGCACATCCGCATTTATGATCGATATCTTAATTGATTGGACTGTTTCATGTCGGTAATTGTGTCAATAGGAGGAGATCTGTATAATTTTACAAATTTATCTACATGAGTACATGCTATACTATGTATATTAGAAGCAAGATAACTTGGGTTGTACGTCACACATACTTAGGAAAAATGAGCTATGTGTGGTTTATATAAAGCATAAATTAGTTTTAATATAATAGACAGGGGCGGATCGGGTAGTAAAATATGCGGCCTCTAATATTTCTCCTACAAAGAAGAGTATTTTAAATTTTAAGTATTATAATAGGTATCGAAGTTGAAATCTGGACTAAAAATATTTCCTAAAGAATAGAGAGCCCTAAGCCGGAACTAAAAACTAAGGTTGTTAAAGTACATAAAGCATCAAAACAATAATTCTTTGTGATTGTGATGACGTTCACGCCACCTTACCTTGCATCTAGTATAGGAGTACCTATAAATAAACATTTCGGTGTTGCTTTGTTCACTGGCGAAAAAAATAAAATTAATGTGAAATATTAGAAGTCGCGGTCTACTCTACAAGAGGATCTGGTCCGATTCCTTGTTAAGCTTACAAGTATTTGATGTGTGGTCCCGTTTTTTTCTTCTTTTACCAACCTCGTCGAACAATTTTTAAAAACCAATCAAAATTCATCGTCTAAGTTCATTCAAATCCACAAGTTGTTATAGTACGTATATATTATTATAAATCCAAGATGCATCAGTATGCAATTATAATAAGTTGAAGAACTTCCGTCGTTTCCTTTCCTGGAAGCAAGATGCACGTGCTCAGGATGTCACGCGCTGCTTCAAAGATGGTAAATCTCTTGTACAAGAAACCGCCCGGTAACAGTATGGCCTTGCTACTGTTTTAAATACAACACGCTTGCATCAACCCTTTCGAATAATTTCAACCCTAATTAGAACTCATAAACCAAATGCGTGCATCCTAGTTTTTTTTCTAGGAATAAATAATTGGAACCAAAAGGCGAGGGTAGTTTTTATAGTATTTCAAATAGCTTAAACTTAAAATATTTAGAAAACATTGTAATTGTACTGTATGCATATTGTGATAATTAATTGTTATTGCTCTTTTAATTAAATTTTGAAATTTACTTCAGTCTGTAATATATTGATGGTTTCAACGTTCCATATCAAAGTGTTCAGAATTCTATTTACAAAAACGTTTTACTAACGGAAATGCCTTATTAATTTTCTTTGTGGGAGTTAACTAAAAATAATAAAGGTTCATTTGAAGTTCAATTAGACAGCAGTAATTAATTCTTTTGTGTCTTCTTAGGTTAATAAATCGTAATATTTTTATTCATAAAATAATCTGATTTGTAAGACAATAAATATTACACGAGGTAATTACAATTAATTTATTATTTCAAGAAAAAGGTTATAATTAGAACTTTGCAGTCTTGTTGTGGAATCACAAAGTCATATATTTATTGATCTTACAAAAATGTAGCTCATACTAAAAAATATATTTGTCTGAGTGAATGAGCATACATAGATTTTTAAAGAAGCATACTTAGATATACGTATAATGAATAGTTGTAAACCAATTTTTTGTCCATTTTTTTATGTTTTACCTAACCTCACATTTTTAAGAAGTGCAGACTTTTATAAAATTTATGATTTTGCTAAAGTAATTTTAATGAAATTTCGGATTGTCTCAGATTGTCATATTTCTTTCACTTTCTGTATTTAAGAAGTGTCTAAATTAAATTGATAAATAATTATGTTTTTATCTTTAATGGACTTTTGATATCAAATTCCAAACCACCATTTATCTAACATACCTTATAAAATCTCTTTCGTTTTATTCACTGAAATTTAAATGCGTCGATTCAAAGTTTTAGAATCACTAGTTGAATTGTTGTGAAATTTTCAGTTTTGTGTCAAAACTTATGTACGTACATTAAAAATTAAGAATGTCTCATAATTGATCACAAATATTCTCAATTTTTTTGTCGTACTTAAGTAACTGTTTCATATTTTTTCATCACATATCGTATGCATAACACAATATTCTTATATTTTCAAAACAAATCAACATTTTCTTCATGTAAAGCCAATATTAAAAAGTGCAATTTGGATTTGATCAAATTTCTCAAATGAAATCTAGAAATTGTCAAGGTTAGTATAAATTATAAAACATATTTTTTGAACCATGGTGGAAATTTGTAAAAGTTCAATTCTTACCGTTTTGTAGTATTTGTTCTCCAATTATGATTAATTTTGAAAAATAGTCGATAGATTTTGGAAGCACCATCTTTTTAAAAGTATTTTTTACCTAATAATTCTTTTCCGATTTTCTTCTCTTATAAACTCAGAATGCGAGGCTTTTGTGATTTTGTTACTTACTTACTCGTTGTTTCGAATTTTTCTAAGAAAATATCTCTACAAAAAGTGTGCGGATTCATTTCATTTTAACTAATTTCGTCATGATGTCTGTCTCCCTGTCTGCGTGTCTATCTAGATATTCTAGATAAACCTCAAATCTATAAATTGTAATAAGTAGGTACATTACTATAAGTTAATTTTAGAAACTGTGTTCTTGTTACTAAGAAAATAGTTTCTAGTCTGGCGTTCTATGGATAAAAATTCTCTTCTGGTTGGATTTTGGTTAAGTAACGACTTTTATGACATTAAATCTCGCAGATCTTTAAGAAGAAAATGTTCAAATCTTATCTCGCCTTTAATATTACTAATACGATTAAACCAAACTGTTCAAATTGTGTTGTATCAATCACTATTTTTAGGTATTTCTGACTTAAAAAATATAACAGATTATGGTTCAAGTTTGAAATGTTTCGAATCTCCCGCCAAGTTCAACCGACTATATAATATTGATAAGAGTAAAAACTATTTCCAGTAAATTCAGATACAGAATCGAATTAATAGACTGATTAATTAAATTAAAAGCTCTTCGTTTAGAATCATTAGATTGGTCACAGGCCCGAGGGGCCAGGGCCCCCCGAAACTCCACAAATTCTACCAAATTTGTGCATTTTTATGAAATAGGCTCTTTCGTTTTTTGAATCGAAGTTTTCTGTCGACTGCAAGCATATTGTGTGAGAATTCAACGCATCCCTATATTAATAGATTTTGAAAGTCCCTCCACTTCTAGAACAAAAACTTCTGCTACTTCACTTATGGCAATTTCGAGTTGTCAACCTTCCTTATTTTGGAAAGACACCCTTAAGACAGCAGTAAATGCGCAAACTAAGGACAAATAAAAAATAAAATCTAATTAAGTAAGGTAAAACCGGGTAACATTGACACATCTTCATAAAATATGTTTTTTCTCCCTTATAATCATAACTAGAAATTTGCAAATCTGGTTTTAGTTAAAGCAGTATGTTGTGTATGTGTATTGGGTTTCAGTTTCGAGAGTGAATTGCAATTTTCAATATTACAATTTTTTTAAAAAAAGTCTGTAATGTGTCAATGTTACCCTCAGGTCGGATAACATTGACACCCTCTATAAACTGCATTATAAGTCAATGTTTATTAAGCGTAAGGTATCGTTGACATAAAATAAGACGTTTGCACACAATTTTTAATAAAAAAGTTTCTTTTTAACTTTTTTTTTGAACACAATAGAAACATAAAATTTAAATGTGCAAAATAATCCGTCACTAAAAAGCAATAGGTGACTTTCTGTATTTAATTAAACAGGTGAAGTCAATATTGAATATATGCATGCCCCGACGAATAGTTGGTTCTGAAAGAACCCTTGCAACATCTTTAAGCAAGATTCTTGCCCCATCTCTCACTTTCGGATAACCAAACACTTTTTCTTCCTTCTTAAAAATGTCACGATTACCTCGCGATCTTCAATTCTTCATCAACAATTTCTATTACCTCATCAATATTGATGATAAACAACCTATCTTGCATAAAAAAATATAAAATATTAATAAATATCGTATACACACAAAGTTTCGTTTCCGCGCAAAAACCACTTTTTCGAAAGTACGTACTGAAGGACTTACAGAAAACTTATGCAACAACCCAACCAAATTTTCAGCTGTTCTGACTAGAGGGTGGTATCATAAATGAATTTTTAGAAACGCTAAAATCGCGTTCTACTTGAACACCCAGGCACTAGGCGAGATATTTGAAAATGTGTCAATGTTAACCTCCTGTCAATGTTACCCGCCGTTACCTTATATTATACGAAACCTAACTTTCGAAGTAATATTTTAGCTGTTCGAAATTGCAACTTTTCATTTTATCTCATTGACCTTGAAAAGTTAAAAAAAATTTGCCTACAGCACTTTTTTGATATGGAATCTATCAGACTACTTTTACGTATCCTCACTAAGCAATAAAAAAAGTTGGCAACTCTAGCCACTGAACAACATCGATCTTAATTAAGTAAAATAAATTATTATTACAAAAAGTTTTCGGTTTTATAAATTAACAACCTAAAGCTCATCAGAGTCGAGAATTGAATTTGTTTCAATTTTATTCGACGCAAACCTTAGCCACCCCCGAAATTGAGTCCTAGATCCGCCACTGTCCTAACTGATATGCAGGGTGGTAAAAATCGAAATTAATTTTATTGCAAGCGAACATATAGTGTCGATATCAATAAACAAGTTCGTGTCTCTTAGCTATATTTTTTATAACTTTAGTTATTTTTTACAAAATGTCCTATAAAGATAAGCAAACAGCTTTATTCATCTTCCCACAACTTTATTTTTATGATATCTCCAAAATATCGTTAACTTAAAAGACTAATTACATTATCAGATCTTTTTTTTAAATCGTTCTAAAAAGGTGCAGTTTGAAAATATTTTCAATACCTTGCGTAGAAATCTCAGTAAGAAGAACTTTTAGATAATTACAGGTACCTAAACGCGGTAGAATCCTTCTAATTTGACCTCGATTTTTTTGGCACACCTTTACCTGTATAGGTATATGTATTTCTAAAAACGTTTTAAAATAATTAAATATGAGATGTTCTGACTAATTTATTATTAATTAACAATTACTTTGAAAAACGATGCACCAGGTGTGTCGCCCGTAAAAATCGATTTCATCCAATTTAAAGGTAATTAAATTTACTTAAAATCTAAAATTTAGCGACATTTTTTATACGCGTACTCTAATGACGAGAACTTCAGTAGCATAATTTTGTTAAAGTCAGTGACTGACGTAATTGAATGCTCTTCTATACAAATAATTTGTGAATTAGATGCTTTATGAACACGATCTCCTAAGGCATTTTATAACGAGCAGTAAACTACATCGTAACATCTTAATGATGAGGAAAAATATAATGTCAGACATTCCAATTTATAGCATAAGCCTAATAAAATATGAAATTGCTATTTTTCCTTACTGTACTGTAGGTAAATCACGGAAAAAAACAAGTAATAAAACTTTCATCAAGGCTTAATAGCAAATTAAAATAATGCCATCATGAAATTATTCTATTATAGTGTCAGTTATTGCACATCACGTGTTTGTAGTTGACAAAAACACTGAATATAATGCTGTATTGTTTTTTGATCCATATTTAGAACAAAGTCTGGACGGAATTCTTGTCTGTATTCGCACAAACAATGCTTAGGCGATGGAGAAGTTTTCTACGGAATGTCGGATTCAAAAAGTTACATTCTGATTTTTTTAAGTTAATTATCTATATGACATTCTTTAGCTCTATGTCTTAAGGACAAAACACTTTCTTGGTGGCCTTTTACTTTGAATTGGAATCTTTGTCAACTCGTATTCGGATTAGGTTTCGATAATTTATACGCACGAAAAAATTTGATGAATGAATGGAAACATGTGGCAGTACTTACTCATTACATAAACAAATCATTCAAGTGTTCCTCCGATCGTCAAAAATCTTAGGAAAACAACAATAAACACCAAATAGATGTCACATCATAAAAAGTGCCTCGCACCAAACACTGTTAAATATTTACATCAATTGACGCAGACACTTGAAGAAAAACAATAAAATTTGTGGTGGGGCGCCACATTGTGTTTGTTTAAAAATATAAAATGGCGACACATTTGTACGTGACAAGAAAATATTTCATACACGGACATCCTATGGAACATCTTCGTCCATATATGTAAGAAAGCATAGAGGTTTGTGTTGTATCTACCACGACGCATGGTTATGTAATTTAAGTACGGCAATTGAAGATATTATTGAACTTAATAAAAATTGCCATACCGGAAACATCAAGAGTTTATTCCTTCTCACGTCTAAATTGCCGGTTGGTTGATTGCTTTGGAACAAACAATCGTCTTGGATATAAATAAGTAGTAAAGAACTTTGAAACATTTTATTAATTTTCTTCAAAGTGATTTTATAACCGGATTCATAAAAGTTTACTATTACTTGGGTGCATTTTTTTATTGAATTTTATTTTTAGTTGATGCAAAGTGCTTACTGAAACCTTCATCAGCGTCTTCAGATTTTGTAATTTTAGATACATAAGGCCTATGCAGGGTGTTTACTGACTTTCCGATTAAAATGTAATGCATAGAGTACGTATTCTCTAACAAAATGTTGTTTAAAGTAAAAAGTCTTCCAGATTGGTTTTAAACGACCCTATAGAAATGTTTATTTGATACCTACTGAAAAACGTAAAAGTTAACTTCCGATTGGAAAAACTGAGCCTTATTGGTACTTAACAGCTAAATTTAGATATAAGTAACACAATAATTCATAAAAAAAAAACTTTCCAAAATATAATTATAGCTGTTAGGGTCAGATCTTAAGAAGGATCTTTAATTCAACTCCCACAAATTGTAAGGTGCTCCAACTTCAAGGCACAAAGCAAAGAAGAACATTCTATATGCAGGAAAGGATCCTGAAAAAATCTTAACGTGAGGACTCAAATTTTTCTGAGTCCCGTTTTTTAAGTTTTTTCAAGCTTTTTTATTTTATTTTATTATTATAGATTAGGTTGTTAGATAGGAAATCATTTCTTAGATAACTGATATTTCTCTATTAAATACGATAAAATCAACATTTGCATCTTTTTAATGCTATTAGATTTAATAAAAATAGGAAATTTCCGATCTCGTTAATATTTTATTCCCCGACGGCGGCCATGTTTGTTTTGCTTCACTAGCACCGCCTTTTGCGCTGTGGTAATTATCTTCCCCAATAACGATTTTATGTTTTGCCTTCTGATTTTCTAATTATAATTGTAGTGGCAAATAATTAAGATGTAGCGGATGTAGCGACGTCATATACCTGTTCCCAATTCGCGACACATCAACGTGAACTAGTCACTTCCAGTAAAATAAGTTGCTATGTCGAATGTAAAAAGTAAAAATAATAACATTAAAGTAAAAATTCAAAATTTATAAATATAATTTGACTTATTGAGAATTGTATTTTTTATGGATATCTCATTCAAAAAAATACTAATTTTAGGAGACGTTTTAGATATTCTTAAAATTTGTTTGTCTACAACGCTATTGTTAATACGAGCCCTAACAACTAAATGTTCGGACAAAAGTAAATTTTTGAAGTATGAAAGAAGAACTGGAAATTTTACGCAAATAATTAGTAAACACCTAACAATACAATAAGATAAAGCCTTAATAACAAGTCCCCAATGGTTCTTGGTGGATTATTGCGTAAAATACGTTTAATTTTATACCAAAGAGTTTCAATGACATTTAAGTCCGGACTGGATGAGGGCTATGAAAGCACCTTTATGTCGTTTTCCCCAAGTTCCAAAACTGTGATTTTTTAAAAACAGTCGTTAGAAAATTACGTCACATTTTTCATGTGCACTTTTAAAGCTACGAAATGTGCCTAAAATCACCAAATAAAGACTTGCGGATTTTTTTGTACATAAAACCAACATCCAGCTTTGCAATAAAGTAAATTTTACCAAAATCCAACCAGTGGTTCCAAAACTGTGATTATTTTAGTGTAGGTAGCACCTCAAAAAACACGTTTTTTTGAAAAGTGAACTGTGGAACTCGAAAAAAATGCAAAAAAATCATATTAACATTTCAGGATTTTTTCAATATAGTACGATTATTGAGCTTTGATTTAAATGTTTTTTGACACAAATCCAACCAGCGGTTTCAAATCTGTGATTCTTTAAAACAGTTACTAGAAAATTTTATCATTTTTAAAGGTGCAACTTTGAAGCTCCGATAAATGCCTAAAATCACCAAATAAAAGCTTGTGTAACTTTTTTGTAAAGAAAACCAACATCCAGCTTTCTAATAAAGTAAATTTCATCAAAATCGGACTACTAGATCCAACGTTTTGAAAATAATAATTCTTTGTTTCTACAATTTTCCCATCCTGCTGGGTTAAAGTGCCACAGTTTTGGAACCGCCGAGCGGATTTTTACGAAATTTATGTTTTTATACAGGGTGTTTCAACTCAAAGTGGACAACGTAATAGAGGTTGTAGATCTCATCGAGACTAACAGTTTTTTCAAATTATTATTTTTTATTTGAGCTTTTGTTTTCGAGTTATCGACCTTCTTTTGTTTTTACACAAACCTCTTTATCTTCATTATTTATGGCCGGATTTTAAAAAATTTAAGTTTTTTGAAATTGTCAGTTTGATATCAACAATTTTTGAGTTAAAATTTTTTAAAAAAATATCAACAAACAAAATGGCGACCAATTTTCTTTGGAGCAGACTTAGAGCTATCCAAGTTTAAAAAAGAAAACTGGTCGCCATTTTGTTTGTTGATATTTTTTGAAAAAATGTTTAACGCAATAATTGTAGATATCAAACTGACAATTTCAAAAAAGTTTAATTTTTTAAAATCCGGCCATAAATAATGAAGATAACGAGGTTTATGTAAAAACAAAAAAAGGTCGATAACTCGAAAACAAATGCTCAAATGAAAAATATTAATTTGAAAAAAGTGTTAGTCTCGATGAAATCTACAACCTCTATTACGTTGTCCACTTTGAGTTGAAACACCCTGTATAACTAAATGTTGGCATTATAACAGAAAAAACCATCAATATTATAGAAGTTAATTTAGATAACTTTTGCGCGTATGGAAAAAAGACAATCAAATTTACTTTTGTCCGAACATTTAGTTGTTAGGGCTCGTAGATAAAAGTTAGGGTTTCTTATTTACAAGTTCAATGAGAATTGGAACTGAAAATATTTAACGGGAAATTTAAAATACATTTATTTGATAGGCTTTCGTGATAAATATTTTTAATTCCAGTTCTCTCTAGAAACTAGAATTTCACAATGTAAATGTTTTGTAGGTATGGTAGAATTATTTTCAGCTGACCCACACGTGATACTCTTACTCTCAAAGGAGGACAACGTGAGGTAGAAACAAAGACAAAGTGATGACGCACCTGTTTACTGAAAATAACGCTGATAATAATTTACGGCTAAAATCTAATTGTAACGATTATATAAAGATAAATTTGTTATTGACACCCACTCTTTTTTGTAATTAATTGATTAAACTTAAAAAAAAACATTTCTCCCAATTCAACGTTAATTTATCGTTTCAGAGAAAATCTTTTTCATTGAACTAAATAGAAGGTTTAAAATCGAAAGTAATGAATTTATAAATTTTATTGAAGCCAAATGTTTACTTACATCGCTACATTTCTCTCCCAACTTACTTTTGGCGCCAAATTGACTCCTAGTAAAAGCAAACAAAATCGAGTCGGCTCCAAATTATCAACAAAGCTATTAGCAGAAATTACGTCCGCAAATTTAATTACAATGGCGGTCTGGTTAAATCCACAACATTTACCCCAAAACAAAATTGATTAAATTTCATTGCCATATAACAAATTACATAACTTAATCAAACTAACAATAAAATAGACTCACCCTTAACGCACTTTAGACATCGTTTTCTGGGATACGAAACATGTCTCAGTGAATGATCATCCATAGATGTAGTGGAGTTCTTATCGGTGTTAACCCATTCTTCTGGAAAGCTCCTCATCGACAGAGTTACACTACTGGTCCTTTCGCGACCCATAAAATTGCTAATTGAATGTCTTCGTATTGCAGAAAAGTTGTAGTACCTTGCTGTATCTTCGGCGAGGAAGACTTCGTCACCGGATAACTCCGCCGCCTCCTCGGAGGTGGGCAATGGGAAATACATTGAATCTCCATGAGGATCCGCTCGAGTTTTCAGGGAATTCGACCGACTGGCCGGATGTTTAAAGGCCAAATCCGGCGCAATGTCCGCTAGTCTTGGCTCACCTGTAATCAGTCGCTCCTGATTGGAATCCGCTGAATTCGAACTAACAGATCTGAGAAAAGTCCGGTATTGTCTTCGGGGTGGCGTCGATTGGCGCGAAAGGGAACAATCCGAAGCACTACTAATACTCTCTGAGTTGCCCATCCTTATCCGCCGTTTACTTCCAGCGTACGTTTGTTTCTCCTCAGGCATGGAGAAGTAAGAAGGATTGTCTGTAAACATCACCGACTATTACTATCTATCACTGATTCACGCTGAATACTAATTGAACACCCAGCTTAAGAAGGTCCTATCTCGTTGGTGTGGTTTAGGAGTGGGGGAAAGGTTAACAACTGTAGCTTTGACTTTGATAAAAACGAGGGTGTTTTTCTGTGGAGGGGTGCAGAAGGAAGTTTGAAAGTTCCGACAGGATGTCCAAGGATACATTCGGTGCATGTCAAGTTGGATTTTTCAGGCATCTGGGATTTGATTTCTAAGTAATTATATATTCTAGCCCAGAAGTGCGATGGAACAATGTTATAAGTGTGTTTACAAACAGAACACGGTGGTTTGTACAATAGCTACATATTTAAGATTATGATGGATTATGTGTTGATTTTATAAATATTTATGTTGGTTTTTCACGTTTTATTTAGATTTTTATATTTTGAAGGTTATAGTTTTAGAACCACTGACCACATACTTTGTTCGTTATAAAGCTTAAGTGTCCTTCCTTGAGTCCTAATTTATGTAAATGTTAATACACAATTAATTTTTTCTTTTTTTATCTATTTCCAAAATAAACTAATAGCATTTGTTTGGGTTTCAAAAAAATTCCAGTTTACTAAATCAAAATGTGATGTCACTCAAACTTATACTTTTTTCAAAGCTAAATAATAATTTTTTCTCGGATTTTATACACGGTGTTCCACTTTTTTCTAGCAGGACTTTACAAGAGAATAGTTCCTATAAACATGGCTCGTAGAATACTTCTTTTGTGAGATACAGGGTGTTAACATAAACTGTTCAATAATTTTTTGAGTATTTCGAAAACGATTTAAGATAGCGATCTGAAATTTGTTAAATTTGTGATGTTATTAAGATTATCTGTTCATTAAATCCACGTTTTCAATGATTCTTTTATCACTAAATTAATGTTCTGATGTTCTGTTATTTAAATGAAGAAATATTTCAAATTCTTTCCACCTTTATTTAAATATACTAATTCTTAAAAAAATGTTATGATAATGTGCTTGGAATCTATATTACGTATTAAAGATTCAACAGGTACATTAAAACATTTCTAGAAATTCATAATCATTAACTTTAAATAAAAGATACTTATTTTATAGTAACACAAAAATAAACGTGTATATGCTACAATTGCTACATATCAACAAATATTTATATATAGGTACATTAGACAACTTTTTCTAAACTTTTTGAAAACTACTTATGCAAATTCACATTTTTTATGCTCAGTCTCCTATTTCTGTAAAAACTTATAAATCCTCAAGGACGGACATTGTTCAATAAGTATATCCTACAAGTGAATTCGTTTGAGAATTTAACAACTTGCCCTAACAGTTATTAAATTATCTTTATTGTGTTTCAAGCATGACTCGTCTGGAGACTCACACCCCTGCGACCCCTTACAAAACAACCGTGGATTTTCTATTCTGTTGTCGAGTACGCAAATGGTCGTAAAAAGGACGCCCTTTAAAATCCTAGTGATTTCATTCATAAGTAAAGCTACGGTTTTGTCACGTATTTTCGGAAATAAGGTTTTGCAGTTGATTTATAGATCAAGAACCATGAAGTGTGATGCTTTTCCAATCTATAATTAATAACATTTTATTAAAATAAATTATTAAAAAATAGGAATTAACTACGATTGACGTTGTCTAAGAAAGTTGTAATTAAAAACGTAATTTTGATTTTTATATTTTGTAAGAAGTTGCAGGGTAATTTAAGAGATATATGTATGTATTTTTTGTGTTTTTGTGAGATTATATTTTAGAATATTAGTTAACTTTTTTCCTGAAATAGTCCCTAGTTTGTACATTACTGACATTTTTTGAACAGGAAAGTTAGATTTTCCTGACTTAATTAAAAAAAAACATGCATATATTTAAAATTCTGCTAAAATTCGGTCCGTTGTTCCAAATTTTATATTTTAACATTGTCAATGGGTTTTTGAATTACTTTCAGTTGAGCGCCACTAAAACTCCTTATTTATTTTTTGTGTTTCAGGACAATTTTTAGTGTAGAATAAATAATAATATGGGTAAATTTTAGATTTTACCAAAACCTGTATCTAGTAATTAAAAAAGGGATAGTAGATTTTTAAAAGTTTTAGTAACTATCTACTATTGAAGTAATTGTTTCTATAACCTTTAATTACAAATGAAATTAATCGCGATCCAGGAGACCGGGCCTTAGAATCAAAATTAATGATAAATGTAATAAAATCTTTTAAAACTAAAAGGGTGATATATTTTTTTCGAAGATATAGTTAGGTTCTTTGTGAGGTTTTAATATTATTTCACTTCAAAAATGGTACGATAAATTTAAATTTTTTTAAATAGCAATATGAATTTTAATATTGATTTTTTATTGGAACAATATTTAGACTTAATTAATCTCAAATAGATACATAAATACAATTAAAGGACTGCAATCATTCTAAAACTGATATTTTTTTATAAAATGGATAAAATTGAGAAAAATGAGATAAACATATTTAAATAATAAATTTTTCCTATTTTGTTATTTCGCATGCTTAAATTGTAATTTGAAAAAAAATATTTTAATAGTTATCTAGATTTCCGTTTATACAGGGTGTTCCAGTTTATATCGTCAGGATTTCACCAGTCGATAGTTTAGCGAAAATTAAAGGTGGTTTGTCTAATAAACTATGGTCGAATGTTGCTTCCTTTTCGATGTACAGGGCATTAAAGAAAATAAATTATTTTAAATAATTTGCTATAAATCAATAACAAAAAAAGTTAGTCTTCTGAAATTTTGCATAGATCTTTTTTTTTGTATTCTCTTATTAATAGTGATTGCAATTATTTTATTTAGAACACAGAGGCGTGCGTACGGGTTTTTTCAAAAATATTTTATTGAATAAAACGTACACCACTGTTTTTTTTTGCAGCACCAATATGCAGAGAGTATTTTTCATTCAATTTAGAAACTTTTTTGTATCTTACAATTTCTTGATAACTTAACTTTTTTTTTCTTATTTATTAAAGTGATTTCTCCCTATTAGATTTCCGAAAAAAGCGTCAGTGCAAAGTTGTAGAGAAAAATATTTCCTACAACTTTCCTTTTAATATTTTTTCGATATTGTCAATATTTAAAAAGATATTCAACAAATAAGTTGCAAATTTTAGGGAAATTTTTGTCTAGTTAGGTACTACCGAGGGTACTACTTACTACTACTACTTATTACTCTTTCACCAAAATTTTCAACTTATTTGTTGAATAAGTTTTTAAATATCGACAATATCAAAAAAAGTTTAAAAGATAAGTACTAGGAAATATTTTTTTTTACAACTTTGTACTGACTCTTTTTTCGAAAATTTAATTGGAAAAAAGTTATTCAATAAATAAAAAATCCAACCCTTAATTGAGGGCTGGTGAAGGAAGAGCGGGGTCTACGAATACACAAACTCAGTTTTAAACTGTCAGGGTCACCTTCTAGAAGATTCTACAAAAAATGGCTGTAGGGTAAAAAAAGTCTATTTGAAGCCTTTTTTCTCCCTTATTTACTGTACTATTAGGTTATTTTGAGTTAAGTTATCAAAAAATTATAAGATACGAAAAAGTTTCTAAATTGAATGGAAAATACTCTCTGCATATTGGTGCTGCAAAAAAAACCAGTGGCGTACGTTTTAATCAATAAAATGTTCTTGAAGAAACCCGTACGCACGCCTCTGTGTTCTAAATAAAATAATCGTAACCACTATTAATAAGAGAATATAAAAAAAAGATCTATGCAAAATTTCAGAAGGCTAACTTTTTTTGTTATTGATTTATAGCAAATTATTTAAAATAATTTATTTTCTTTAATGGCCTGTACGTCAAAAAGGAAGCAACATTCGACCATAGTTTATTAGACAAACCACCTTTAATTTTCGCTAAACTATCGACTGGTGAAATCCTGACGATATAAACCAAAAAATCTCGGATATTAAGCAGAGGCTATCTTCTGTTAATTGTTCATTTGAACATAATATAAGAATTATTTATGGTTTTAGATATATCAATTTTAGAAAAAGGTAGGTACAGATTGAGGGGTTTTCTTGTCTTGGGCTTGGGATATGGAAGCCAAAGTAGGTACCCAGTTCTATGAAGAACATTCAGCATGTGGCGCGAAAACATTTCCAAGAAATTAATAAATTAAATTACATTTTAAATTGCTTTATATTATATGCCGTAGAAGATATAGTAATTGTGAATTTTTTGATCGAGGTAAAAATTATACAGGTTTTTTAGTCACATATAAATGAAAAATAAAAAATAAGACAAAAACTGTTCGTGATGTTATTTTTTTGGGTAAGTTGTGTCTAATTACAGAAACTTATTGTAGAGGTTAATTTAATACAAATTAATACCTTAAAATCTTGCTTATTTTTAGATGATTAACTTAAAATAGTCTCAGTCACTGAATCAATTAAATTTGTAGTAGTTTTTATGAAAACTCTATAAAACAATGTATAAGTTCTGTATTCGGTTAGAGCGAATTTCCGAAAATAATTTACAAACATTTTGGTAATATTTGCATCATAGAATCAGTTGTAGTTTGTCGGTGATTTAAAAAACACATTTTTTTATTTTTTATGTTCCATTCCTGACAAAAATCATCATTTGGTCCATTTCAATATCTTGGTATACTTTTTTGAAATTTATATATATATATATATATATACATATCACATAAGAAAATGCTACTGTATTAAAAGTACAACAGTAGTACGTTTGTGTGGGTTTAAATAAGCCATCAATTTTATGCTATTATACCAAATTAGGCTCGCAGCTAAAGCAATCCATGGAACAAAGCAGAAATATGTACCTATTTTAAATATAATAACCCCACGCATTTAACATCGCCGATGTACGTAATTGTCATGCCATATTAAAAAAATAACTTTACCATATTTATAAATAATGTAAAAGCTGTAAGTACCAAGCTAAGTGGAAAAAACATAATTTAAATAATTTTACCATATAGATTTCGACGGTAGATACTTTATATTCATCGGATAGATTAAAATTAGTAGAGATGAAAATAAATTTAAATAATAATCATAATTCACGCACCGAGATCCATTGTTTGTTGGTCCGAAGATGAAGTGAGTGAACGCTAAGGTGCCACTGGGTACTTTGCCTTCAGTTCTAGTCGCATACGTGACTGGAAATGTCATTTCTAGGCACTTCCTCTTCTGTAAACGGCAAGTTTAGCTGAGTGGTTGATGGTTTTGGACATTTTGGGTAGTGCATCAATCTCCTGAAAGAAAAAAAGGACTTTTATGATGGGATGGCTTTCAAAGAAAGATCTCGACAAGAATTATGGTTTTAGATGAAGAAGAGTACATTTCTGGAGATTCTAAATAATCTAGTTGTTGATCGTTGTATATGCAAAACAACTAGAGTCCATTGATAAACAACAATTAAACCCATTAAAAGCGTAATTCGCATTACCGAATTTAATTATGCAATTTAATTTATTGTAGGTCGTAAAACTACTTTGGTATTATATAATCGATATTTTATATGCAATAAATCTTACGTGCTGGTTCTTTTAAATATAATTTTAATTTTTAATGTAATTTTTCGAACAATTATAAAATCAGTTAAAGAATTTTGAGAGAAATTTATTCTTTTATTCGTTTCCAAAGGCAGACACGTGCCTAATCCCATGGGGTTCCGTTGAATTGAACCATGAAACCACATAATGCCGCCTTCGGCTTCACACCTAGGAGAGAGAAATTAGCGAAATAACACCTGTAGTAATTTCAATGGTACTCAAAAACAGCGGGTTTATTTTAGCAATAAATATAGATAGGTATGAATATAATTTTTTTCTTGTTATTCAATTAATAATATTGGTAAATTTCACTAATTACTTTTATTAGGCTTGAGCTTAAATAAAATAATTTTAAACGGTACCAATTTTCAGATTTTATATGTTGTAAAAACACTAAAAATTGGGTATGTTAGGAGGGTCCTCGCCATCAGGTCATTTTTCTTTGCAATAAATAGAAAACGGATCTCAGATTGTCATAACATTTAAAAGCAGGATCGGCTCTAGGTGCTATAATACATCAAATTCCCTACCTCTACCTAACTAGGCCTAATAAATGCCTAACTAAGGTACCGATCGAAAATTTCATTTAAATTAATTTAACAAACACACATTCGTAATACTTATTTTAGTTGTCACATTTGAAATTTTCGTACAATCCTACATATTAAAACATTTAAAACCCACGTTCATTTACTTTATTATCCAACATTTTCTGACCCTATAATAAAATTATAGTAGTTTCTGTAATGCCAGACAAAATCTAGAACAATTATTATGCAGTTAAATATTTTAACACCATTGAGCGCCTTCTGTGAATGGAAAACGTGGTGCCTTAATAAGGTCCATTATTCAATTTAAATCTAAATTCTAATTTTAAGACTCTGCTATGTAAATGACAGTGTGCTGACAGTATACAGAATGAATGAAGCCGTTTATTGGCCACTACCTCTGCCAAAACTAATTTTAAATTCAAATAAGTGACAAAAAAACGGGCATGATAGTTCATTCAAGAGATAAATGTTTGTAAGCTAATTCTAAAGGACTTAAAGAGGTTCAGATATTTGATGTTTGAAATCTTTGTTTGTTACAGTTATTGTCTATTGTGTGTTTCCATCAGGAGGAAGACAAAAGGCGTCAACTAAATTTGTGTTTCTCTAAGCGAACTCAAATGTTTGTACAGGAAATGAATTTTGTTGTATTGAAATCTAAATTAACAATTAAACAATATAAATTATTACAGGAGGTTTAATAAAACATGTGTTGCTGATGGAGGTACTTATGTAAAAATTTTACTGATTCTGGGAACAATTCATTACACAGAAAAGAAAATTATACTTTTTTAATTATACTCAAACATTTTCAAGAGAAAGGGGTTGTCGTTTGCATATGACAGGATGAAATCTTTTCGTTTCATAAAGTAAATTGAAGACAGAAATTTGTAAAATTCCTTTTCAGCTGAATAGAAAAATATTACAATGTTAAATATACATTTTACGTTAATTTTCCACATATAATCAAAAGTTCTTCCTCTGTTGTGTTCTTTATAACTTAACTTAAGAATTTTAAGACACAGAGGTTAATTTACTTTAAAATTTAATCGATTCGAAATATGTCTTTGAATTGAGCGGATTAAAAAAATGGTTACTTGGAAAAAATATTTTATAAAATAGATCACATTTTGAAAAATAGAGTCATCCGGTCAATAATAAAAACGCTTGAAAACCTGCTTAATGTAATCTAGAGGTAAAAAAACATTGTAGAAATTTTTTTTATTCTCCAAAAGTTTATCTCGAACCCAAAATTTCAAATTGAAAAAAAGGAACTTTTCAAACACCCCGAAAAGCGCGCCATGTTACGTGATGTCATAAGCCAGTGTCGAAATGTCAGTCAATGCAAAAATTTGTACACAAACGACATTGTCAGCTGAACAGATCACGTCGTGTTTTAAATGCGAATTAGTTTTTACGATTTTTGATATTAAATAATTCAAAATTGAGCAATAAAAAACACTTTTTTCAATGCTTTTATTATTTTTTTAGCCTAATCTTTGCAATTAAGAATAAAAAAAGATATTTCAAAAATTTCCGGATGACTCTATTGAGAAACGAGATATCTGCACTCTATAGGGGACTAGCTATAGGTCAGGCTTGGAGAAGTTAGACTATTAACTTCGAGAATGTGGATTATGAAGAAGAAAACTGTCATCAATATTATTCACCTATTCCATTTACTTACTGGCTGTCTTTCTTGTATGTCCTTCTATACAGGGTGTCCCAATTTATATCGTCAGGATTTCACCAGTCGAAAGTTTAGCGAAAATTAAAGGTGGCTTGTCTAATAAACTATGGTCGAATGTTGCTTCCTTTTTGATGTACAGGGCATTAAGGAAAATAAATTATTTTAAATAATTTGCTATAAATCAATAACAAAAAAGTTAGTCTTCTGAAATTTTGCAAAGATCTTTTTTTTTGTATTCTCTTATTATTAATAGTGGTTGCAATTATTTTATTTAGAACACAGAGGCGTGCGTACGGGTTTCTTCAAAAACATTTTATTGAATAAAACGTACACCACCGGTTTTTTTTGCAGCACCAATATGTAGAGAGTATTTTCCATTCAATCTATAAACTTTTTTGTATCTTACAATTTCTTGATAACTTAACTTTTTTTTTCTTATTTATTAAAGATGTTTTTCCCTATTAGATTTCCGAAAAAAGCATCAGTACAAAGTTGTAGAGAAAAATATTTCCTACAACTTTCCTTTTAATATTTTTTTAATATTGTCAATATTTAAAAAGATATTTAACAAATAAGTTGCAAATTTTAGGGAAATTCTTCTCTACTTAGGTACTACTTACTACTACGACTTACTAGTTTTTCCCCAAAATTTTCAACTTCTTTGTTGAATAACTTTTTAAATATCGACAATATCAAAAAACGTTTAAAAGATAAGTTGTAGGAAATATTTTTTTACAACTTTGTACTGACTATTTTTTTCGAAAATTTAAGAGGGAAAAAGTTATTCAATAAACAAAATAATCCAATCCTTAATTGAGGGCTGGTGAAGGAAGGGCGGGGTCTACGAATACACAAACTCAGTTTTAAACTTTCAGGGTGACCCTCTAGAAGATTCTATAAAAATTGGCTTTAGGGTAAAAAAAGTCTATTTGAAGCCTTTCTTTCTCCCTCATTTACTGTAATATTAGGTTATTTTGAGTTAAGTTATCAAAAAATTATTAGATACGAAAAAGTTTCTAAATTGAATGGAAAATACTCTCTGCATATTGGTGCTGCAAAAAAAAATAGTGGCGTACTTTTGATTGAATAAAATGTTTTTGAAGAAACCCGTACGCACGCCTCTGTGTTCTAAATAAAATAATTACAACCACTATTAATAAAAGAATTAAAAAAAATTTATGCAAAATTTTAGAAGGCAACTTTTTTTGTTATTGATTTATAGCAAATTATTTAGTATAATTTACTTTCTTTAATGGCCTGTACGTCAAAAAGGAAGCAACATTCGACCATAGTTTATTAGAAAAACCACCTTTAATTTTCGCTAAACTATCGACTGGTGAAATACTGACGATATAAACTGGGACACCCTGTATATTTTACTCGTAATCACTTAGGAACTTCTTTTATGTATGTCCATAAATGCTCAATGAAACCTAAGTCTGGACTACAAACAGGTCAGTTCAAGCGATACATTTCAAATAAAATTATTGTTTAGTTTAATTATGTGTCAATTTTTCCCGTCAGTAACAATTTACTTAAAATAATCTAACAAAAACTTATTATGAAAATTTCGTAATGAGTTTTCTAACTCATCTTAATACAAAGTATGTTCAGCAAGAAAATTGACACATGAAACGTGGTTGATGTTTATAGATTTACTTAAGGCAGCATGATCATGATCAACTTCTAAGAGTCAAGAAACTTTGTGGATATTTTCCTGCTAAATTCGACTACAAATCTTTCACCTACATACATTTCCACATAAATAATCCTAATAATGCCGTTTTGAAATGTTTCCAAAAATAGCTCTTCACACCCAAACAAAAAACTATGTTTTGCTTTCATTTTTGCAGGTCGAGTAACACAAATTTGAAAACAAATAGTTTCAACATACGAAATAGAACACATGTAGTTACATACACACCATACACCATAAGTTTTACTATAAAATGGTGCACGTGCTAAAAACTGGTAACTGGCGTCAATAAAATTTAACAGACTAGTCAACTGTATGTAAATTATTTATAGAACCTTATATTTATGATACATTATACATATAGGTTCAAAACCATTTTAACTCCAGTTCCGTAGATTCAAGTATTGTTTCCTATTTGATTAAATTTATTTCAATTTAATACGGTGTTGATGGAAGCGTGTAGTTGAAGAAATTTAAATTAAGTGTCGTTTGCAATATTTCCGCGTACCTTTAATTATTCACTACTGCCTACATGTTGGGGATAAACTCAAAGTAATTACATCAACAAATCGAAATATTGACTCACGCAATTTCTATTTTAAAGTTAGAATTAGAAATTATTCTGAGAAAGAAGAATATGAGACTAGTAGTCAGTTTTTTATGTTGTGGATGTAGACTCCTCTGGTTTTCGTTTTATTAGTTTTGCCAAATCTCATTTTACGTGTCCATATGGCGGTGTAATGTGAACCACATGAATATATTATGGAAAAAGGGCAAAACTGGGAGACATAACATAAGTTTAGGTAAAAATAAACTGTCTCAGGTTAGAGTTCAAATAAAGGCGATGTTTTGAAAGTTTCTAAAATTTAATTTTGGTAAAATAAAAGTTTGTAAAAGATGTTGACACCACCTCATGTCTATTTATTATCTTTTGACGCACGTTGTATATTATTCTCCTCATCTAATATTCATTTTTCAAAAGTTTATAACTGATGTGACGTTGTGGCGTTTATTCGTTTATTGAAAGGGGTTCAAAGAATATTACTCTCAATACGTCAACACTCAACTTCCTTATTTGTCTTTACGGATGTTTATTCAAAAGTGTCTTCTACTTTTATGTTTACCGCCATAATAGATGACACTTTGTAAAGGTCTGTAAAATAGACAGTGCATTATAAAATTACATGCGTTATCAGATTGAAGTTATTTTTTTTATTTAGTTGAATTAAAAATTTTAATTCGGGCATTACGAAACTCGAAAAGTGATTCTAGGAATTAAAAAATGTAGATTTAGTAAAATAGGCTCAGGTGTTTACAAAGTGTATTAAAAATGAGTCATACAAGAAAATTTCTACTGTTTTACATAAATGAACTAAGTATGTAAATGTTGTAAAATTGCCTTTTCACATAAATATAAGCATCAGTAGTTTTAAAATATTGATATAAAATAAATGTCAGTTCAAAAATTTCTCTTGCATTTTTCGTGATGGTTTTAAAGTCTTTTATAAAAATGAAATGTAAATAAATGTGAGATGCATATACACTATTTTTTCTACGACTAGTCAAAATAACGAAAAATAAGAAGATAAATATTATGCCAACTTTATCATAAACTCAGAAATACCAGAACATCAAAATGAACTGTTAGTTTCCCAATTTTTTGATTTGTCAGATGTTCATAGCAATATTTGATATTGACGGAATATTGCTGTATAATGTTGCATTTCTATTGGTGATAAACTTGTATCGTAATATATCTTATTACAGTACAGGTAGTAAATGTCTAATAAATCCATTAATATGGGAGTAAAAAAAAGTTCTTTTGCTACAACTGGTCTGATTTGATACAATTTTGATGTCATTCAAATAAAATGTCCTTATTTAGGGGTAAAAGGAAAGAAGCTTCAATGGACTTATCATCTTTGATATCTGTTTTGATAATATATTTTGTAAACCACTTTTTGAATTGGTTTGAAATAGAAACCAAAAAGTTATTTCATTTTATATTAAATAATAAATGTTTTTAGTATTTAAAAAATAAGGGTATTCCCTTGTCGTTTAGAAGAATTTAATAGTCTATAATAAGGAAGAAGAACAATAAATATCTTACAAAATTATTAAAAATCAGTTTTTTTTATTCTTTTTCTGACAAAAAACAATTCCAAGGATAATCTCAGGATCTAACCTCATATAGCTACATAATTTGACACACATGCTACTTCATCTTTAATAAATTATAACAAATTAGTAATTAGCATTAATATTTTGTCGTCTTCAGAAAGTTTCATTCTCTAGCATCCACAAGCAGCATGTGCAGGAATTTATTCCAAGTAAACTGTATCAATACGCACAAATAACTTAGTCAGAATTGCTTCTGAATTTTTATAAGCAAAGGCCCACACTAATGACTTTAGTTGTACATGTTCAAATACTAACGGGTATATTAGTAGTCAAACAGTTCCAGAGAAAAACACTTCAAGTCTTTAGTGGACACGCAACTATATTTTTAACATAAGTTTCAGAGATTAGTACTAGATAATATGTGGATATTTAAAAATAGTTTTATGAAGAACCTCGTATATAATGATTTTGTTTTTCGAGTTTTTGTATTTACCGAAAAAAACTTCAGCTTGCATCCATTGCACTATTGACAATTTTCGGGAAACGCTCTTTAGTTAAATTCCTGAAATCCTACAAAAAAATCTCTAATACACCATTCCCAGAAAATTCCAATAAATCCACACAAAAAACCAACTCACCATCAACAAAACTCCCTTTTCAAATCGAAATCAAAACACTGCAATGTCAAAAATCAACACGCGCTTTTATACATTCACACATGCAAACTGTATCTAACTTTTAAACGAACTAGTTGGTTTAACAGACCGGCAATACACTAGCTGAAAGCTTGGCCCTGTAGCGTACATGCTGCTGAATGCATTTTGAAGGATGAAATTCTGGAGTAGGGGAACGCATCTTTTTAACTTGGCGAGCAGCTGAAATTTGTAAATAGTTTCAGGAAAACTTGACATGAGCTTGTTAAGGCGTTGGGGTGTAACGTAAGGTAGTTTTTTAGCCCGTGCCTCTTTTGACAAACATCCATGCAAGGAATATGTTAGAAAGGGAGCGTTTTTTTAACTTGTCTAATTAGCATCTGCGATAACAATTTTAAAGGATAATATTTCACTATTTTTATTATAAACCTAATTATTTTTGTAGGTACATACATTTTTTATTGCAGTTTCCTTGAATTTCTATATGTAGATTGTAGCTCCGTCTAAAATGATTTTAGTGTTAGTTAGAATATTGTTTGCGTCTTTGCTATAGAGCCAATTAATTTAATATTCATATACAATGATGTATTACAGTCAATTCAAGAATATTAATTTCACTTCCGCGCGATTAGTATGCTTCCCCACCAAACACATCTTTTAATATCTAATACTAATGCAAACGTGTGTCCATAAGTACATTATGGTCCTTTGACCTTTAAGGTTCAGTTGGACTCTATGGAAAACAATAATTATGACGTATTTGTAGAAGCCGGAAATTTTTACGTGAAAAGCGAAAATGTGCAGGTTATAATTTTTCATTATTTACATTATTATTACAATTATTTATAATTTTATTAAACACTATTTATTCTTTAACAATATACAGAAATTTAAAGATATTGTGAGAATTATATTAGAAATTCCTGAAAATTTGAAAAAAAACATTTATTATATTTTTTCTCTGAATTTATGGATATAACGAAATCCATTATAATTTCACAGGTAACGAAACGAGTTTTACGACACGTATTCTTATTCTTTTTATGTTGGCCGGCTCTTTATTCCATATAAAATACCGAATATCGAAGTAGTACAGTATTACAGATTTATTACAGTTTATTTTGTGCTTCTTGTCGTTTTGAGTTACATTATGGCCTTTGACTGCTGAAACGTTTTTATACTGATAACTTTTTAAATCAATATTGATGAACTTGACTGACATGTTTCATGTAAAACTTCTGAATAAACGAATATTGAATGTTTATCCAACGTTTTTTTTATAAATTTGTAGACAAATTCTACTTAATATCCTAAAATTCCATTTTGTGGTTTTATTATTATGAATTATGAAATTATGTACAGTAATGGCATGGAAATAACATGAAAATTAGTCCAATTTCTATACTCTTTTAGTCTATTACATGAATGCTTTATACAGGGTGATTCAGGTTGGTAAATTTATTAATTGATCTTTTAAACTATTACAAAAACAACAAAAATTTCTCTCTACTAAAAATTATTGTAAATTAAAATAATTCTATTATTGTAAAGTTTTAACAGAAAAAGTTCTAATAAAATTAATTTTTTTATGAATACCGTTACTAATCATTTTAAAAGGTCTTTTGTTATAGTTCTGGATACAATAGCAGATTTTGAAATGCTAATAAAGATTATCTATTGAATTGTTATCGTTGGATATTGTTGAGTGGATTTTAAAAATTAAGAAAATTATAGGTACTTATACAACTATAGTATTGTGTTTCAAATTTCCATGTGAAAACATTTTGTTAATGTTTATGAATAACAGCCTTTAATCTTTTGTTCCTAAAGGGGAAGCACTTGAAAATACTTTTTACTTTCTTATACGAAGTATAAGAAGTATTGTAATCGTGATTTTTTTCGACTTCGAGATTTTGATGGATTTATACGTTTTGAGGGCCCCTGAATCCATTTTGACCATTTTCGCCATGATGTCTGTCTGTCTGTGTGTCTGTCTGTCTGTCTGTATCCACCATAACTCAAAAACGACTTTTCGGATTTGATTCAAATTTCATATTTAAGAGTTTGAACAAATTTGTGGGTGCCACATTCAATGTTTTTCATCTAGCACCAAAACAAGTGACAGTTACCTGAAGACATTTTTAGGTTTTTTAGGAATATCTTGAAAAATAAACAATTTATGAGATTTTTTTATTCTTTGACATTGATTTAAAATTGAATTTTGAACAAATTTTGTTTGAACTTTTTTTTGAAATTCCGTCAAAAAATTTCAAAAAAACTAGATATTTTTAAAACACTTTATATTTCTCATAGCGCGCGTTGATAGTTGAATCCGATGGTCGAGGTAGACCATGTGTTTCATTATATGGCTGCCAAACGGAAGGTCCCGGGTTCGAATCCCAGAAGGACCGGTCCATTAATTTTTTTTTTATTTTACTGGTTTCTATGGTACCGAAAACAATAATAATGAATAAATAAATGTAATTTCATACCGGGAGATTTTTTTAAGTGAGTAATAGGTCAAAAATCTAAAATAAAACACATTTTTGTCGTAAAATTCGGTTATAATGAGTGGGACAAGGACAGATTTATGCGTATTGCAATAAGTGCGACAGAGACTATTTGAAAATTGCTGGAAACCTTCAAAATTTTTACAAGAAATTTAACTTAATTTCTTTAGGAAAAGTAATTATTGTGATACTATCCGTAAGTATAAGAAAGTCATGTGTTGGGCACATCAGATATTTTTTATATTGATATGAGAATGTTAATAATGCTGGCTTCAAATATACTTTTATTTATTTATAATTTAAAAATTATGTAGTCAAATATTTATTTATCACACCACTTTTTATATTTATTTATATTTTATAAAAATACAAAAGAATATTTTCAAAGAGTACCAATTTTATTATGAAGTTAAAAAAATTAACTTCTATAAAATAAAAGAAAGTCTTTTCTTCTTTTCTTTATTATACGTAACGTACTTTTCTAGGTACCTAAAAAAGTAGGAGACTTTGCTGCAGGTTGGGATTACATAGTCCATTAATTTTTTTGGAATAAAGATTTAGAAGACTTTGTTATACCGTTTATGCTTTAAAAACATGAACGATTACATTGCCCAAAAAAATGTTCAGTCGATTTTCTTAAAGTGCCATTTTTATGCTACTATGTAGTTGGGAAATTTTTGAAAGTCACTTTAAATGTGAAAAATGAATTAAAAACAACAGATTTTCAATGTTTTGAAGATTTTATTGTTCCTGATAGTGGTTTGACAATAAATTTGGAAGTGAAAAATACTCTGATTCAACGTCTATTCTACAGGGTGTCTCTAAAAGGTCTTTACAAAATCCTACCACAAGTTTTTGGGCTCAAAATAATTCGTTTAAACCTAACATACCTTAGTCCAAAAGTTCTTCCTTATTGAGTTACAGGGCGCTAAAAAATAATTTTCCAAATAATTTTTTAAGTATATCTACAGAACGGTTTAAAGTACAGATTTGAAATTTGGTGGGTTAATAAGTCTATAAGAAAGCTAGAATTTGTTGGTATTAGAACCAAAATAATATTATTCAGTGGCGTACTTAACGAAGAGGTCTCAGGGTTTTTTTGAATAATTATTGTAGGGGATTAAATTTTTTTACAAAATAATAAGAATTATGATAGATATGCTCAAGACACGTAAAAAAGATATACTTGTTCGATTTGCATTAACTCAACTGTTTGCGAGATATTTCACTTTGAAAATTTTTTTGCTATTAAAACGACAATTTGTGACACCCTGTAAAGTCAAAAATATTGGGTCACTCTAATGCAATAGGAAATATTGAGGGTCATCAAATGTTGACGATGATCGTGTCTTGCTCGCTTCTTTGCTTACTTCTTTGCTGGTTTGACTAATTTTGATGTCTTTATTTTTTTCTTCTGAGCAATGCCCTCTTTTTTTGCCTTTGATGCATCTCGCTACGCTCGATTTTCATTAATATTTTCCGGTAATGTTAAAACGGTGCTTTGTATTGTCTTCCGGCCCAATCTCATTTAGCAACGAATACAAACTTTTCGGAATGGGAAACGGTCGATGCTGCACTCGATGGTGTAGCCGATGTTGATGGTTCTGAAGTTGACACTTCATCATTTGCAGCCACCTCCAGTTGACCAATTGTTACACAAATCGCCCGCTGGTCTCGTTCATCATACTGATTTTCCACGGCAGTATCTTGACATTTTCACTGGTTAATACAACAGTCTGAACGAAATTAGCACCAGAGAAAACGTCTGGATTGAAGGGGCAAATTCCAGTTGATCTGAAGCCAGATTTGATGGTTTTTGGAACAAGCGCAGAATCCAATGCCGCTGTGACAAGGCCAGGAATGTGGCGAATTTCTAGACCTCGCCACAGCATTGCCCTTTATCCATGCATTGCATTAATATTTGTAGAAGGTCTTCACAGGACCGTAGACAGACCAAAGTAAAATTTTCCACACGCTTATTCGGAAAGTAAGAGGACATGCGTCTATTCCTTCCGAAACGAACTCCAAAGAGAACATGCAATTTAATTTTATTACTATAGATAGGTATATTATATTACAGTTGGAAAAATAGCTTGTGCCTCTTTTCTTGCCACACTATTTTGGAAATATCTATTGGAAAAATATACAATTGCTTAACCTTCATTACATTACTTATATTATAATTTATAATATAACTTGTTATTGATGTATTCTTTGATGATTATTATTATTGTGTTCAGTTTACGAATATTAAGAAAATAATATTGTTATTGGATGCCATAAACAATTTCTGTACATAAATATTAAAATTAGATATTTATTATTTAATGAGTAGATTTATTTCACAATTAGTGGTAAATAATTACTTGTAGATAGATAATTATTTATTATAAATAACCCAATAACCGTCTATTGAAGTGATAAACATGAAACAATATTTTTGTGGTTTGTAGTGAATAGCATAAAAGTGACCGCGGTTAAGTATCAAATTCAAATAGATGTGTATCTGAACCAAAATAAAAACAACTTGATAGAAAACCATCAAGGCAGGTATTCTCGATGTAAAGCCTCACTAAACGATCATTGATTCCTGCCCAGCAGCATTTTGTAAAAGCCCCACTGGACCCATTGCGCAAGAACAAACTATGCAAACCAGTGACGCCAAATTGTTGAATTCGTAAAAGAATTTTTTACAAATAAACTCCACAAGCTGATTAGTGAGTAAATAAACCACACAACAAACGACTTTCACTTTTTATGGAATAATTTTCAACATTGCCTAGTTGTATTGTAACCTTGCTCGAGTCCCCGTTGCGATCTAATCCCAATTACAATCGCGTTTTCATCGTTGGACTGTCACTGGTTTTCACACAGATTTACTCTGGTTTTCCCATCGTATTCCCCAGAATTTCCTCAGTGTTTGTCGTGGTCGGCCGTGTCGTTTAATTAGTTTGAATTTGTATACCGAGTGAGTGAAATATGACTAGTGTTGATGAAATTTTATGTTACGAGAAGAAGGAAGCGGAGGATTTTTATACCATTTTGGGTTGTACTGAAGACTCTTCGGTGAGTTTATTATTTTAATAGTTTGTTTTATAGGACTATAGTTTATAGTTTCAAAACAAACTGCAATTTAAATTAAATTTAATTGAAATCTAATCAAAGTTTTAGATAAATTTTATTACGGTATTTTCTTTAACTTTGTTGGGAATTTCCACTTTTAGCTTTTAGATTCCTTTTATAATTGATCGCACCTTGAATTTCATTACAATTAGCATAAATAATGAACACATGTTTGAAATGTACTTACCATTTTAGATAGTAACGATATAAAAAAAATTTGTTAAAACACCCTCAAAATGTCCATAATATTTTAGAAATAAATGGAATAATCCATTTTTACGTATCTATATTTACTTATAAAAATGCAGCGTGTTCCGTTTTTATTAACGAAGTCTTCAAGGATACATAATTATTTTTTTAAGGACTGGATGTCATCTGTTAACGGTAGTCTCAGAAACTTATAAAATTCTCTTTGATGTGGCAAAAAAATGTTAAATTAAAGTCCACTCATTATTTTTCTTAGAGTAATCAAAATATAAAAATGCTTATTTTATGTAATTTGCGGAATAATGGCCCTCAATTTATCTTCCTAGTTTCCATTTTTGCGTAAATATATAAATAAATGTATTTTATATATATTAAAAAATCACGATTACAATACTTCCTTATACTTCGTATAAGAAAGTAAAAAATATTAGGTACGGTACAATTATTTGAGTAATTTGTTTTCGAGACAATTTTTAGAAATAAAATTCACTTGAAACACTAGTTTACAAAATAAAATTTTTTTCATGTACATTTGATGAAAAGTGGCTTTTCTTATGTATTTTCTCCCGCTGAATTCGAAATTAAGGTTAATATTTTTTTTATGGAACAGTTTTTGAGATATTGTAATTTTTTCGACTTTTTTTCACTTTAAAAGTCATTTCTCGAGCTAGAAATGTCCGATTTGGTCGTTCTTTGTACCAAATGAAAGGTATTAAGATGACAAACATCGGATCTTTAATTGGTTAAGCGGTTCAAAAGATATCGATGAAATTTGGCCACCCTGCATTCCACACAACATGATGCGGACGACTTGGAGATCGGAACAATTTTTTTTAAATGTGGCTTATTTTTCTAGCTCTAGAAATGACTTTTAAAATGAAAACAAGTCGAAAAATGAAAAATTACAATATCTCAGAAACTGTTACACAAAAACAGTTTTAACCTTGATTTTCGAATTCAGCGGGAGAAAATACATAAGAAAAGCCACTTCTCATCAAATGTACATTTTTAGTGTAAACTAGTGAAATGATTGTACCTAAATTACTGAGTTTTGGATAAATTAGTGTTACTGTTAGGTTTTATTTACTTAAGTAGGTATACATATAATAAATCAGATATTTACTCGGATATTTACATTCATAGATGGAAAATTAATTTGCATGAATTCTCAACATTTAATTTAAAGTTTTATTAACATGACTTGCATAATATTAATTTTCATATATTAATTTCCGTTTAATTGTTTATATGTTTATATGTGCTTCGGCTGCTTTTGTCTGACTCACTTCGTTCGTCAGTCAAACACCAGCCTCTGCACATAAAGCATCACTTAAGCTCCTCATAAAATAATATACTATTATATTTAAAGGATATAACTAGAGGCGGATTTAAATTAACACAGATTTTATTGTCTATTTGTGTAATTTTTGGATTTTTGCCTCCTAAAAACCGTCAAGTATTTTTAAAAAAATTTGATATATCCTCGTGGCTTGCTTTATTTAAAAAAATAAGTTGCTTCTATTGAAAAACTAAAAACAGAACGGAAATCCAACAAAAATATCGGATTTTATTGGCTATTATTTGTTCAGTTTTAGATTTTGTGTCTAAAAAACTGCCATAATTTCAAAATATAAGATAACCTTGCTTTGTTACAAAGAAATAAGTTGATTCTACATATTAGAAAATTCAAACAGAATGAAAATCTGATGAAAGTTCAGGTTTGTCTTGCATATTACAGAATCACTTTAATTAACATTTTTTATCCATAAAACTAACGGGTGTTCATTTAAAAGTCATTAAATTGGCTTTGAGTTTATTTTTAAGAGACAACAACATCGCAAATTAAGTTGGTTAGACAAAAAAACCCTCAAAGATCAAAGCCAATTTGATGACTTTTTTAAATGAACACCCGATACATATCATATAAGTTCGAAATATTGACAATACTCAAAAAGTTTAGTTTCGATGTAAAACTCAACATAATAAATTAGAAATTACAGAAGCATGCACTAATAACAACTACTGTTGTTATGTTATCGTCTATGTTATGGAGGGTAGATTATTTTGTAAACAAATTTATTTCAATTAAACATTAACATACAATATTTATATGAACACTGAACAGTTACGTGTTTACCTACTTCAAAGTAAAACTTTTACTGTAGGTGGTGGGTGCCCCTAATGAAAACTTTACAAGAAGTTTCTGGTTATGTTTTGTTTTAATAATACGCAAATAAGTTTTAACATAAATGTTTTGTTTCAGGTTGAACAAATAACCACGGAATATAAGCAAAGGGCATTGCAATATCATCCTGATAAGAATTCCGGCGATAAGGAAGCCGAACAAAAATTCCAACAATTAAAAGTAAGTAGGTACGACGAAAAATAAGACTTCATAAGCATTTAATAAATTTGGTGAGTTGTAAAGTTTCCTAAAACAAATTTTTATATAACCGAAAAAATTATTAAAAATTAGGAATACTATGCAAATGTAAAAAACCCCTTTCAATCATTAATTTTATTTGTAAGTTTTTTATACATTTTTTTTGCCATATCCGAGGGTAAATGTGATTTATCCTTTCTAGTCAAACCTCGTATATTTTATAAAGCCATCCTACATATAACACAAAATAACTTTAGTGGAAAATAAGCAATTTCAAATAAATGTATCTACTGAAATGTAAACACGAAAAGTTTTCAATTAAATAAAGAGTAGGCAACACTTTGTATTCACTGAAGTTTTTATTGCCTATAAGAAGTATCCAACTGAAAAATTCACGCCCCCACGCTGAAAGAAAAATATATTACCTTTGAACCTTGAATACATACATAATGTAATCGCAACTTAGAATATTACCATCAATTTCAGAATGTAATATCCGTTTTTGATGATGGGAAATTTCCAATTTCGTTTTATTATAATATTCGTTCGCAACTTCCAACTTTTGGCCTGAAAATTCGAATGGTTATTTCGTACCTAGCCTAGCATCAATTATAATAACTAATAACTTATATAATAAGACCTACAAATTTACTAAACTATTTCTTTGATCTTTTATTTCTCTAAAAAAAACTAGACGCTTTAATTTTCAGTCCATTAAACGTTTAATAAAATTGCCACTTTATTGTTTGTCATATAAGTTTTTATTTTTTAATTGTTACACGGAATGTTGAATATTTCATTTAACTCGGAGAATTCAATTTAGTTGGAAATGTTGTTAACAAAGGCTTCATCAGATATCAAAGTACTTCATCGCCCACATGACCGGATATTAAATAGAGTATACGACTGATGGACAAACTGAAATAGAGTTGCAGTTGGATATCGAATGAGAAAACTTTGATGCAATTATGATATTGAGATACGAAAATAATAGCCATCTGAGTTCAGTTATAGTATTTTTAAACTATGCTTCAGTTGAGTTAATTGCAAGTTGTTAAAATTGTAAATTTGGCGGTTTAAATTTCTAGCTGAAAAACATAATCCATTTGTTATTTGAGGTTCAAGTTTCCATTTTTTAAAATTGACAAAGTTTGGAGGTTACTTAAGGTTACTTAAAATAATTTGGAGATATATTTTAATTATTTTCAGTAGGCAACTCGTCATATTTACCATCTCTCTTGTTTTTAAGTAAGGCGAACGCGAGATAGAGACAGTGATAGTGTGACTCATTGTCTTCTGAAAACAATTCTGCTATATGAAAAATTTCACGCATGTCTAATATTTTCATGTTTTGTAATAAATATTTAATTTTTTTCAGGAGGCCAAAGAGGTACTATGCGATCCTGAAAAACGTAGTAATTATGACAAATGGCGAACAAGTGGCATCGCAATCAGCTACAAGCAGTGGTTGGGAATGAAGGAACATGTACATCAGGTAATTACTATTGATTTTAACTCAACACTAACTTACTTACTAAGCAGTTTTCATATTAAGTCCTCATGTTATACAAAAGTTCAAAGTTCAACGTGGAGGCAACTTGTCAAGAATAATTTCAGGAGATTACAATCTGCAAGAACAGCAAAATTATGTCCTATATGTCCTGAGGCATTTTAAAGATTAAGTTATTAGAAATTCTATTTTCAAGAGTTATAATTTCGAAAGCAAAATGTAAAGGTTATATAATACAAAAACATTAAAATAATTTGCATATAAATAAACCAAAATGTGTGAAAGTTAATTGGATTAAATTGACTGAAATCCGTTGGGTTGGGGTATGAAATAGGACACTCAACTCTGATTAAAATCCGACCTTTAGGTTAAGGTTTAGTTCAAATGAGCTCAAGTAAAAAACCTCTTTACAATACGAGTATGTGCTTATTTTCCTATCGATTTTTCATTTTATATTTTGGGAGTGTTTTCTATTAACGAAATAAAGGAAATTAATATGAATTTAAACTTCTATTTAGAAATAAATTAGGAAAGCTAGTTTCCTTGTATAAAGGCAGCGGTTTGGACGTTTCATCGCCTCAACGTTTCTGCCTCATTGATAATTCAATTACAGTTTAATGGTTTACCAGCAACTAAAATATTATAGTTGATGTTTCTATTAATCACGCTCCTCATAAATCTAAAAATACGTCTCACAAGATCTTTGAATCAAAACTGACAAATTTTATGTACTTAACTAAAGGTTATATTAAAATTCTTAGTCAAGAGGAAAAAATTATTGGTCTCAGACTACAAAATTCCCGGGAAGCTATTTTATTTTTTCGTGTTGTTGTTAGGAAAAATAACAAATTTAGATCTTGCCGCCTTGAAAAACATCATTGACATTATTTGAAACCCGATTTTTTAAAAATGTCTTCTTTGCCATTGATTCTACAACAAAAATTGGTCTTAACATCAAATTTCCTACAAATATTATTTGAAACATTTTCCTCTACAGCCAATTAATTACTAATACAGTGACGCAAATTTCGAAAATGTACTTTTTGTCTGTTTTTTCTTGCGCTACAATTTGTGGGGAACCAAATTACCGTAATTTTTTAGACCACTTCTGATTCACTAATTTAATAATATTGAGCTATTTTATAATACAGTATCTTTATTAAAATCAGATTTGAAGAAAATCTTTTAAATTTTGCTTAATTATTAAGTAAAAAAATTGTAATTTGAATAACATGAGACGAATCTAATTCCAGAACTGTGTTGCTATTATTAAATTAATTTCAGACATCCAAATATTTTATTTTGAGCAACTTTCAAACTAAGTACATGAGCAACGCCAATAATTTTTTTCTAAACATATTTCATTGAGTAATTTTTTTTCTTTCCTTTTCAGTCTATGCATTGGAGCACGCCTAAAACCAAAGATCGAATGCTGGAATCCGGCGGTTCTTCCGGCCCATCCAGTTTGGGCGCTGGTGGCGCTTCTGCTGCCCATCGCAGAGCATCCGAAGGTGGTGCCAATCTGCACTGGGGTGGCCGTGGTACCGGTTCCGCATGGGGCACCGATCCACCAAGCGAAGTTGTCAGTAAATTCAGAAATTATGAAATTTAAACCTTAAATGTTTTGATGTTTGCCCGAGCCCCTTGTCTACATGTCGTGATGTACTTAAAATATCCTTTTGTGGATTGATTTGATGGTTCCCTCCTATGAAATATGTAACAGCATAAAGAAAATGACTGTCAAGCAGATGTTATATGTAATTTTATCTGTTTGAATGTAGTTTTTGGCAAATACAATATTGTTGTTGTAGTTTGATCAAATATAATAATTTCTCTTTGAAATTTGACAATCTTTTATGTTTAGTTTGCGTTTATTTTGAGAAATAAAGAAAATGTCGCCTTTTCGTCGATGAATAATTTAATATCTCAAAGTCGACGCATTTCATTTTATGTAATTTATTGGACCAAGTTCTTGGTTGTGATTTCAGTTAATTTATTTTGTAAATTAATTAATTTATGCTCTTGCACATTGCTGCACCTTAGCCCCTGTATTTATGTTTGTATAGTAGTAGGTACCCTTTAAACTTTTGTGAAAATAATATTTTGGAAATTTTAATGTATTTGTACTGTTAAAATGAGAAACCTATAATTTCTTTACAGAATTTCTAATTTCTCTTTTTACTGGTACTACATCTTTTAAATAAATGTGTATGAATATGACGATAATCGAAACCAAGCATGCCATTTAAATTATTATTATTTACCAACTCTTAGTACCTAATATCGGTTTTGTAAATTACCAATACATATGCGACGAAAAAATTGGTTAAGAGGTTTTATGAATAGAATGAATTTTGAGAAATTTACAAAACTAATAGATATCCTCGTCTTCATCAGGGTAAAGCACATCATATGGATATATTTCCCATATCTTTACACACCTGTATTTTGATAAATGTTTATTAAGAGTGTTAAATATAAAAACTATATTTATTAATGTTATAAAAATAAAATATATATAAATATCAATCCGACAACATTTTTTAAAAATTTTGTTTGCATCCCTTAGTGTTTGTTTAGTCATCCTCCCTATCCTTAAACTGATCGTAGGTATAAACGAGAAGAAGCTTTATTAAATTAAATTAATGTTAGAACAACAATCCAGATGAAAACCCGGAGCTTCTGGTTAAAACTGTTATAGGCACATAACAACAAGAAATATTCTAAAATGTATTTTGCAAACATTGCAAAATTTATTAATGCGACTCTACGGCAGGCTGTTGTTCATTTTTCAAAATAACATTCAACATTTTAGGTTAAAATAAAATTTTAGCACAAATAAATACATAATATCAAATTATAAAAAAATTAAGTAATTTGTTAAAGTTTAAGAATTTCAATAAGAAATATTAGTACATAGTTGATTTTTTGCAAGAGGAAAACAAAAATATCCTTTATTATTATAAAACAGTAATGTAGATAAAAGTCCGGGTGTTATCTCTGCTATTTTGTAAATATTATAATAAATTATACAAGTTCGCCTATGGTTCGTTGGTTTTCGGACTAAACTTAACTAATTTAACATTTTTGTTTCCTAAGACTTAGCTTTATTAAAATCTGGTTCTTCTCATTTAAATTAAGCTTAATTTTGTAAAACATTAATATCGTGAATTGTTAAATCATTGATATTCTTGGCAAAAAGTTTACAATTTTCAGTGAATTCCCAAGAAGCTTTTATTTAAGATGGAACCAAATACCTCGAAAAATTTATGAATTATTGCAATGCTACTTGAAGAATAGTTTCGAATATATTTTATATTCGTCAATGCCTGAAGATAACAGACATTTACTATTTAATAAGCCTCCAAAATTAAATTACGCCAAAGTATGAGAATCGAGAACCATAAACTTAATTCATTAATCATCAAAATATGAAGAAGCATTAAAAGTTCAGGAAAAATTAAATTGTCTTGAAATTTATTAAATTATAAAATATAAAATAAAATAACTTTCCGATTAACTACTTAAACTAACTCATATCGCGGGTGTCTTCGTATTAATTCGGAGATATTCGCAATCAATTCAGCAATATTGTTTTGTACGATGCATCAGAATAAAATCCAGTTGTAATATTGTATCAAAAAGTTTTCGAGTTCCTTCGATAGAAATTTATTTGGACGAATTTTCAAAAAAGTTAACACAAAATATGTTCAAAAAACGAGTGTTAAAGAATAATAAAAGTCTTCTAAATTGTTTCCTTTTCAAGATAATCTTAAACAACCTAAAAGGTCTTCAAGTAGTTTTTGAGTTATCGTGGATACAGACAGACATCATAGCGAAAATAGTCAAAATGGATTCAGGAGCCCTCAAAAAAATCACGATTACCTACTATACTTTCTTATTACTTCGTATAAAAAAGTAAAATTGCGATTCTTGGCTGATTTATCCCTTCAAAATTTGCGACAATATTTTGATTTATAATTTAGGTTATCGATTTTTATTAAAAAATATTTTCAAACCATCTCTAAAATGTAACTTTGTAAATAATCCTGTGAACTATCCCTTTACTTGTCAAATAAATATAATAGAATACTTCCTGCACGCTTTTCAAGATTTTCAAAATATACTTAACACTTTCATAACATTTCTTTAGTGTCAATGGACAACACCAAAGTCAAAGGAAAAAATCATAATGAAAACCGGTGGCTCATCGGGCCCATCCAGTCTAACTGCTGGAAGTCTTCCTGGATCTTTAAGACGAGCTTCTGAGGGTGGAGCTAATTTGTACTTGAAGGGTCGCAAGGAGGATTCTCCTGCTGTTTCTGACCTGGTTTCTAAGATAAATGAAATATAATACACCTAATGAATACTGTGTGGTTTTGAGTTAAAAGGATCATCACAAAAGGACTATAAAGGCAACTAGAAGAGGTCCGAAGATTTATGTAATGTTGTAATAGTCTTAAGTGTGTGGATCGAGAAAGACAGGTTGAATTATGGTGCTTTGGTGATGAACTTATATAAAAAAAAATTAAGAATCAACTAAGTGTTTATAATAGAGTATTTCACTAAAATACCTTTGTCTTCGTGTTTATTTTTATTATGGATATTTTTTATTTATGGAAATAATACTTAGAACATCCCGCACTATAACAATAAAATATTTTTAGTTAAAATCAAGTTGTCGTATATTATTCCCTTTATACAAATAATAATAATGGAAAATTATATTAGTTTGTTTTAAATATTGTTTACAACACCCGATACAAAAATAATATTTTTATAGATTTGTCTCATTAATTTGTTGTTATTTTCTATATGGGTCAGGAACATTGCACTTAAGTAGTCAGCGATTACATATAAATTTAAAACCACTACTAAAAATTTTTTAAACTAAACATACCAAAGTCTAAATTGTTTGTCATTAAGTAATTATAATCCACATATTTAATTAAACAAAGATAACACCGGGAACTGATAATACTTAACATATAAAGAGATGGATTATGTAAAGTTGTCACTAATAAAATTCTAACTAGTAAAGACAGATGACAAAATGAAGATTTTGGGTATTATTTTTGCGATAATTGCAGTTCAGTTAACATGTGCAGAATTACTGTTACCTAAAATCGATACTCCTCTGGGAGTAATTGAGGGGTTTGTTAAGAAGAGTATAGACAATAAAGGTTTTTACGCATTTGAAGGTGTTCCATATGCTCAACCGCCAGTTGGAGATTTAAGATTTAAGGTAGGAACAAGTTTCACAATTTCTAGATGATTTTTCTTTAAAATGTTATAGCATATTATATTATAAATTATTCAATCCAAGCAAAATGAAAAAAAATTTAGTTTAAATTACATCAGTAAAAATAAATATTTAATGCAGTACTCATTTGATATTGAATATAAAGTAAACGAAGGAAATTTTTATAGTTTAATGACAATTATAAATATACTGCGGTATTTTATGTAATAAAAGTAACAATTCTGGAAAGTTTTTGCTCGAGCAATCAGCAAAGTGAAGTTAATTTATTTCTATAAAAATATATGAGACAATAAAGTGCAATAATAGTTATTTATGTATTAAGGGCATAATCAGGAGATTATGGCATGAGGGAATGCTTTACCTGTAAATACTAGGCCTAAAACTGAGACGATTGACGCAAAAAGTTGTTATACTAAAATGCATAACTAAAAAGTTATAGGCGTTTGAAGTTTAAAAAAAATTTTTTGCTAATAACTTCTAAACTAATTGAATGAGAAGAACCAATTCTTGGTAGTTGAGTTACTAATGAATACCAAAGACCTTTAATTTGTGAACATTTTGTTGAAATCAAACTTTAAGAAGATGATTTTTTAAAGTAAGTAAAGTGTTTAACCTTCTGGAACTTTTTTGTCCTTAAAATTTTAATAATAAAAAACATTGCATTTAATAGGCAATTTAATTTAAAAACTTTTTGATCTCTTGTAAAGTTTTGATTAAATGCACCGTTAAGCTTTAAAAAATTAAAAACTAACAGCATGTTTTTACTAAGTTTCAAAAAAACAGCATCAAGAGTGCTGAGATTTAAAAGTTATTGACGGAGGACGGACCTCCAGCACATTATACACGTCCTGTGCGACATTGGCTATCTGTCACCTATTCTCAACGAAGGATTGGTAGAGGCTCTGACGCTCCTGTTGCATGGCCTCCTCGTTCTCCTGACCTAAACGCAATTGAATTCTTTTCTTGGGGATATTTAAAATCAAAAGTGTATGCAACACCTATTCCTTCACTTTAAGAGCTTAGAAGGAGAATCGTTCAACACGCCAATGAAGTTCGAGAGGCAGTTTATATTTTAAAAAAATTCGGTTTTCAATGCAAAGAATAGCTACAGGAGCGTCATCGTCAGGGCCTCTATCAATCCATCCTTGAGGATAGGTGACTGATAGCCAATATGCTAATGTCGCACAGGACGTGCATAATGTGTTGGAGCTCCGTCTTCCGTCAATAACTTTTAAATCTCAGCATACTTGATGCCGCTTTTTTGAAACTTAGTAAAAACATGCTGTTAGTTTTTAATTTTTTAAAGCTTCACGTTGCATTTGATCAAAACTTTACAAGAGATGAGAAAGTTTCCAAATTAAATTGCCTATTAAATGCAATTTTTTTATAATTAAAATTTTAAGGACAATAAAGTTCCAGAAGGTTAAACACTTTACTTACTTAAAAAAGCATCTTCTTAAAGTTTGATTTCAACAAAATTTTCACAAATTAAAGGTCTTTGGTATTCATTAGCAACTACCAGAATTGGTTCTTCTCATTCAATTAGTTTAGAAGTTATTACCAAAAATTTTTTTTTCTGAGACTTCAAACGCCTATAACTTTTTAGTTATGCATTTTAGTATAACAACTTCTTGCGTCAATCGTCTTAGTTTTAAGGCCTAGTATTTACAGGTAAAGCATGTCCCACTTATTTCGACTCACGCTGTACAATGACACAATGGCAAATATAGTTCGCAGCCGCAGTCGTTGCTTAGCAATCTTTTATTAATCGGGCCATAAAATCTACTTTACGCCCGCATTTGCGGGCCTATAAAGTAGATTATGGATTTAAAATAGAATAAAAACATTAAAAATACGAAAAAAGGCAGTCAAAAATACAATTAAAAACAACTATTAGTGCCTATGTATAATTAAATCACATATCGCAGTCTTATACAGGGTGGGCCAGATTTTATTCAGAAAATTTAAAGAACCTGCAGAACGCTCCAAAATAATATGGATTTGTCAAATAAACTTTTAAAACTGAGCTAGAAGACCTCGATATTTAATTAGATCCTTCCATTTTCTAAGTATGGTTCGTTCTTCATTTTTCCTAAAATCTCACATCACACAAGTCAACATTTAGTCGAGTAGATAGTTGTTAATTTTCTTTTCTTTTACAAGATTTCTCATTCTTTTTACTTTCTTTCGTGATTTTTAATAATTATTTTAAGGAACCACAAGAAATTACCCCATGGAAAAATGTTTGGAAAGCCGACACGATATATGAATGCCTACAGTATAAACACACTTTTGATACTGCGGAGAAATACCCCGTCACAGGTTTGTTAATTTGTTAATTATACCTTCTGAATAATTGAAAAGAAAATTTACAGGGGTAAACATGAAATAATGTCGGTTTGGTTGCTTTGAAATTGTACAATAAAAAATTCATATCCATAATTTGATTTTTAGGACAAGAGGACTGTTTATACTTGAACATATACACTCCAACTTTAGACAAAAATGCAAGTCTGGATGTAATTTTATACATTCACGGTGGTGCTTTTATGTTCAATCATGGTGGATTTTACGGTCCTGAAATTCTACTGAATAAAAACGTGGTTTACGTGAATCTCAATTATAGATTAGGACCATTAGGTGGGTACTTGTCAAGGATTTATGTGTAATTCGAGCGTTTTATTATTCATAATTTTATAGGGTTTTTATGTACTGAAGATGATGAACTGCCTGGTAATAATGGATTAAGGGATCAGATAATGGCTTTAAAATGGCTGAAACAATATATTGAATATTTCGGTGGAAATCCTAATTCGATTACAATAGCAGGGAATTCAGCCGGCGGCGCCAGTGTTCATTTACATTATTTGATCCCCGCATCTCGAGGTGAGAAATTAATACTGGGATTATTAGCAAAATTTGTTTATTTTAAATTCTATTTTTCGTGAAAATATTTGTAATGTTAATTTTAAACATATTATATTATTAAACATAGAATTGAATATAAGTTCATGTATGGTTACCTACTCTAAAATAATTTTTCAGGTCTCTTTCACAAAGGCTTTTCTCTTAGTGGTTGCGCTTTAAATCCTTGGGTACTAATGGAAACCCCTCTTCAGAAAACCAAAAAAATCGCATCGCTCCTTGGATGCCCTACAGAATCTAGTACAGAAATAATAAGTTGTCTTAAATCGAAACCAGCACAACAAATCGTGGAAAAAGTGCAAGTTTTCCAGGTAAATATACCCATCATCAAGGATCTAAAAGTTTATTGTTTTCTAATAAAATTATTCTAGCCTTGGTTATACAATCCTTATTCGCCGTTTGCTGCCGTCGTAGACACTTGGTCCTCATCTCCATTGATTCCAGACCATCCCTACCTTCTTCTGAAAAATAAACAAGTGTACGATGTTCCATGGATTATCTCTTTTACCAACTCTGAAGGACTATATCCTGGAGGAGGTTAGAATATTATTTATTAATTGGGGTTGTTTATATAAGAAAGTGAATTATTTTTAGACTTTTATCAAAAAGACCAGTACTTTATTGATCTTAATGAGAAATGGAATGATTTGATGCCGCACATTTTACACTACAACTTTACAATTGACAAAAAAGAACAAGTTGCTGTTGGAGATAAAATAAGGAATTATTATATGAAGGGAAAGGATGTAACTAGAGATACTTACGATTTGATGATACAGGTACTTTAGAAATTTTGATGAACATTATTACATAATTACTAACTAACTTATACCTACTATTTTTAAGGCTTTAGGAGACCGTCTCTTCTTGGTCGACATAGAAAAATCGGCTAGACTACAAGCAGCTGCCAATAAATCACCTGTATATTTATACCACTTCACATATAGAGGAAAACGAAGTAATTCAGAGAGAAGAACGAAGTCAACAAAGAATTTTGGTGCAGCCCACACAGATGATTTAAGTTACGTTGCATACATGCAATTTGACACTTATAAGACAGTAGATGATAGAAAAATATCAGATTTAATTGTGAATCTTTGGACTTCTGTTGCGAAATCGGGGTAAAGAATTGTTTTTGTAAATCTTCATGATTAAGTTATCGCGATTTTTTTTAGAATACCCAATGTACCTGTAAAGTGGCCACAAGTGTCTAAAGTTCTGAACTCGGATATTCCTTACCTAAAGATATCTCATCCAACTGATTTGGTAGTAGAGTACAAAAAGGAACTGGGACATAGAACCTTCTGGGATTCATTGCCGTTTAAAGAAAATGGGAAGCTGTTTAACTAGAAAGTAGAATTGTAAAATTAGTTACTGTTATTTTTTAATAAAATCATTATTGAGATGCTTAAATGTATATGGTTGTATGGTTTCATTAATTCATTAAAAAATGCTATGAAGGCTGCCTGAGAATCACAGTACCTACAATATTTTTTAAAAATCAATTTTTTAGGCTAGACATAAACAGAAATAAATTGTTAAAAAATACATGCATTATTTACATAAAAATGTCGAAAAGTGGTAAACCATTTCCTTTAACAAGTTTAATAAATAAGTGAAAGTTTGATACTATTTTCATGTCATAAACTGTTTTTGACTCATAGAAAAGAATGCATAAAATAATGAAAGTAGTTATTTCTAAAATTTCGGACATCAAAGAAATTTTAAACACAAACCAGTCACACAAATTTTTCTGCAAAAGAATGTGAATGAAAATTGTTTGTATTTTAAAGTTAGATTTTGCTACAAGTAGAAAATTCTCTATCAATAGACAGGTAGAGTATATTTTCTAACAACATTTTTTGTATTTCTGTTTTATATTGTTCTGCTATACTTAAATATGAAATTCGAATGGCCACATACATTCTTTTAGTTGTAGCCATTTTAATTTATTATTATCATTTTTTTATGAAATGCGTTTAAAAATTGAAGAAAACTTATTGCTCCTTCAATATTTCGTTAATTAAGAGTTAAAAAAATATTTTCTTTCAAATGTGTGGCGATTTTTAAATATTTTAAACCAACAACAGAAAATAATGTTAAAAAATTTCATGTTAAACATCTTTTAATAAATTCATGGAAGAGGTAGTAGTAAAATACGAGTATATTCTTTTTATTAATCTAAATAAAAAATAAGATGATGATGATACTGCAAGAAAGACAATTCATAAACTTTATTAATCACTTTTTAACAAAATAAAAGTATCTATATACTATTTAATAAACTATAAATAAATCATTTTAATCATTAGTTATAAAACTGTAGCAGCTGATTTCTTTCTTTGTTCGTCATATAATTTTGCACATCCTTTTCATTTTTTTCTGGATTCAGCAACTTCGAAGTTTCGTCACATTTCTACAAAACAGTAAATAAACCAATAAATCTATCTCACTATTACACCCTCAAAACTTTTCTAGAATTTCTAACAAAATTTCTGGGTGTGTCACTGAGTCAACCAAAGTTTTAAGGATGTAAAACATTCTTACCTGATCATCTGCTGTAGTCACAACCTTTCCATTATTGTCAGTCTTAAATTTCTTGAATTTGGGTTCAAGAACTTTATAATTAAACGTGTAAAACATTTGTAATACACCTGGATGGATGGACATGATTTGGTTTGTACCTCAAATTAAATGCAATGTCTGTAGAGTTGTAATTACCTATTAGTCAACTAAAATATTTAAAACTTATAAGTAAGTATGGTTATTTTCTAAACAAGTTATTTATACTTTCTAATTTGTACTGTCTAATAATATGAGGAGTTCAATATCCAAAATATAAGATTTTTAATATTTACAGATTTTATTTCATCTATTTACATAATTGTACTAATATTTGATTGAATCTATCATTAATGATATGGAATCAAATTAGGAAAATAACAGCTTGTTCATTATATCAGAAAACGCAATATGAAAAACCAAAATTATTGTTGTAGTTATAATAATCAAGTACTAGGTGGGCACAGGTAAAAAGAAGACTTGTTGTTAGAGGAAGAATAGGTACCAACTATTAGGAACATTTCAGAACAAATTATTAGAAAATGTACTACAGTCCAATTTTAAAAAAAAGCAAAAGTGTCGTCATTGATAGAAGAAACAATTGCGACATACGTCTTTTTCTTAATTCATGCGTATATAGTCGATGACGAGAGTTGCTTCTTTTAAAAATTGAACTGTAGGTACTTATACTCGATACATTACAACGGTGGGACGTCACAACTTCAGCGACTAATCAAAATTGCTTGACCCCCAATGAAGAGAATTTCAAATATCGATACATTTTAAATTATGGTTACAGAGTAGGTATATTTGTTAAAATATACGAGCACTAACAACTAAATGTTCGGACAAAAGAAAAATTTTTGAAGTATGAAAGGAGAACTGGAAATTTTACGCAAATAATTAGTAAACACCTAACAATGCAATAACATAAAGCCTTAATAACAATATTATGCATGGAAGAAAATTATTTATTGGATTTAACAATATTTTAACCTTAATAATTATCAAATCTTACAAAATGAATTTGCAACTAAATGTTGGGATAATTTTTAATTTAGGACCATTAATAAGAGGTTAGGTCTCCTTTTGCTTTAGTAGCTGCCTGTATTCTAGCAGGCATTGTATTTATCAAATTTTGGTACAATTCTGGCGTGAAACTGTCCCAAATTTCTTCTATTTTGGTTTTTAAGTTCCCAATGGTTCTTGGTGGATTATTGCGTAGAATACGCTTAATTTTATGAATGAGGGCCAAGAAAGGACCTTTATGTCGTTTTCGCCGAGTTCCAAACTGTGATTTTTTAAAAACAGTTAGAAAATTACTTCACTTTTTTCAAGTGCAATTTTAAAGCTACGAATAAAATTAATTAAAATCACATAAAGACGATATTTTTGTACATAAAACCTACATCCAATAAAGTAAATTTTACCAAAATCCAACCAGCGGTTCCAAAACTGTAATTATTTAAATGTAGGTTTCATCCTCAAAAACACGTTTTTTGAAAAGTGAACTGTGGAACTCGAAAAAAATTTAAAAAAAATTCATATTAACATTTCAGGATTTCTTTCAATATAGTACGATCCTTGAGCTTTGATTTCAAGGTTTTTTGACACAAATCCAACCAGCGGTTTCAAAACTGTGATTTTTTAAAACAGTTACTAGAAAATTCTATCATTTTTAAAGGTGCAACTTTGAAGCTCCGATAAATGCCTAAAATCATTAAATAAAACTTGTCTAACTTTTTTGTAAAGAAAACCAACATCCAGGTTTGCAATAAAGTAAATTTCATCAAAATCCGACTACTAGATCCAACGTTTTAAAAATAATAATTCTTTGTTTCTAAAATTTTCCCACCTGCTGGGTTAAAGTGCCACAGTTTTGGAACCGCCGAGCGGATTTTTACGAAATTTACGCGTTTATATAACCAAATGTTGGTATTATAACAAAAAGAAATCATCAATATAATGGAAATTAATTTAGATAACTTTTGCGCGTATGGAAAAAAGACAATCAAATTTACCTTTGTCCGAACATTTAGTTGTTAGGGCTCGTAGAAACACACATGATTTTAATTATTTCATTTATACAACGTAAAATTTATATTAAAATTTAAAAAAAGGTACCTACTTTCTAAAAGAATACCACATTAATATAGTGACTTTTTTATGCGGATGAAATACACAAGGTAAAAAGATTAACCAAAATCTACTAATTTTTCTATTATAACATTTTATAATTATATTTAATCTTTCTCTAATACCTACTCTAGAATAAAAGGAAAGTCCTCTAGGTAGGTATGGTGTCCTAAATTCTTGATACCTAATGTTCATGAATCCAAGCTGTACCAACTGAAAAGAAAAGCCACGTTTATCAATTAATTTCAAGATTGGACGAGGTTAAAATGAAATCAATTCTAATAAAAAATATACTAATTTTTACTATACCTACTTACCCCGCTTATCGTTGGCAATGTTGGCATATGAGTAATAATACTCCAAAATATCCATTCTATTAACACTTAAATTGGTTTCGTTTTGCTGCCTGTTACAATAAGCTTGTTCACCTAAATCAAAATAATCGGCGGCACTAAAAGCAAAACTATTTTTAACCACATCAAATCTTTCATTAGAACATGCAGTAGTTTCCAACATATCTTGAAGAGGCATCAAACCAACCATGTCATCATCAGTCTTCAATATATCTGTTATAGAAACAGTGAAATCTGAAACGAATTTTCGGTTAATTATATATTTTTCTTAGGTAGAAATTTGATAACTTTCAACAGCGATAAACGAGGAGTTTATGATGGATACCACGTCGGTGTTCGCTCCGATAGCTTCGAAGAAGACTGATGCTTTGAGCTCCACATCGGAATTGTCGGCGTATCTAAAGAAGAAAATGTGAAGGTGATTTAAATATGCCAGGTAAAAAGCACGTTACTTGTGAAGCTGTTCAAGACTTTCTTCATCTTCCTCGATGAAATTTTCCAAAAAGGAGGATACTAAATCCTCAATGTGGGGTAGGTTTTCGGGAGGGCTTGTAGATGTGAAGCATTCTCCATTTGTATAGGCGTAGGAATATAAAAGATTTAGTAGCAAATATTTTAGAAACATGCCTAAAGATTTTTTGTAAATCAAATCTATTTTATCTGTAAAATAATTTTAACATATTAAAAGAAAAATTTTGCGCTAGATTATATTCATTTTATAAATGCACTGACGTGATAAATATGTGCCAACATACCTCACACGAAATTTTATGTTTCGGTTTAAAATTGAACTCAATTTGTCGCTGTCTATTCGTTATAAAAGTATGATTACGTTAGGAAGAGGATTGAGTTTGACTACAGTGTATACAGGGTGTCCAGGATAAAAATGTTAAGCATGGGATCTCACTTATTTGAAGAGATACGACTTCGGTTAAATTACAAAAAAGTTATTATTTTCCATAAAATTTGTCAATTCTTAATTATTAGAACCAAAACCCAATTTTTTATCCAAGTTTGCTAGATAAACAATTTTTATTGCACAGCCAACTACGGTGATTGAGAAAAACTCGATTATAATTGACGAAACGACTTAAGACCCCATGTGTGATACATTGTCGGAAAGGGAAAGAAAAATACTATCATAATTTAACAATAAACATGTCACGGTCCATAAGAAAAAACAAAGTTGGTGCTATTTTCGAAAAAAATGAAGGTGTATAAAAATATCAATTGTATATTTGGATTGTTCTTGAAAAGTGCCTTAATAATGTGCAACTTTTATCGCGATATTTTTCCTACCAGCTAAGTAATTAAATAAAAAATGCACAATTTCAGTTTTTTGTTAATATCTAGTAAGCCATGGCAGGTATGTCAAATGTGTTTGTCGTATTGTATTAGGCCCAAGATGAGGTAAATTTTTTGTAATTTAACCGAAGTCGTATCTCTTCAAATAAGTGAGATCCCCATGCTTAACCTTTTTATCCTGGGCACCCTGTATAATGATCGTGTGAGTGCATTTATAAAATTGATGCAGTATGCAGTTTATATTCGAAATTATTTAATATACCACAGAATTATTATTAATTAAAATATTATAAGTTAATTACAATAATTTTGCTTTAGGAAATTTGAGTTAGGAAAACTAGGTAGGTACCTATTATATTTTACCTGAAATGAACCACAACTAACATATTTTTCTACTTACGCTTTATTTCTAAATTCGCATTTATTCAGCAAAACTAATTTAATAAAATGGGTAGGTACTTTTTTTCAAGCATAAAATATAGAAAATATGTAATTAAATAGTGTAACTAAAGTGTAGATAACGTTCACCATTGTTGTTAGTAATGGGTAATATTAAAATATAGATTTGTTTATTCCTTTTCTAATTTTAAAATATGCGTAAATTGTATAAGAATAATAAGGTAATCTTTCTGATTATTAGGTAACTTAAATTAATCGATATGTTAACTGAGAGCATTTCAGTGCCGGATTAAACCTTGTGTAGGCCACTAGACAATCAAAATCATAAGCCCCCTTTGCAAAATATCTTCTAATAAGTTTTTTTTAAATTTTATTAACCAACCATTAAACCGTGATCATTTTATTCCAAAATTAAATTTATGAAACATTTTCCTACTCTGCCTAATGGGTAATCCGAAACTGGCCAGTTGTACCAAAATCGTTTTAATTTTAATCTAGATTTTTTAAATAATTATTAATTTTGGATTTACCTAATCTTGGTTTAATTTTTAAACGAATATGGTACCTCTCGCCCTAAAATAGTATGTGGCAGGGCCGGCTTTACTTGAAATACGCCTGAAGCGTATATGAAAAAAGCGCTCTTTTATGATTCGTATAGTCAATTGTTTTTTATATATTTTTCTCAGAAAATTATAGTGGTGAATTATTATTAACAGTAGCAAAAAATCATAAATTTATTCAAATGCAATCGAGCACTTTTTTTTATTACACATTATTTTTATGAACATTTTTCAATTTTCACACAACTTGTACAATAAATTGTAAGTATTATTGTTATAAAGCACAGTTTTTATTTTAATACAAAGTCAAATTATTTTGATTTGATTACATAAAATTAACTTTTCGTGCTTTGGCCTGTGCGAATTGTTTGATCGTTCTGCATAAATCAACCATCACTAATATAAGTCACTGGAAAAGTCAACTAATATCGAAGAAAAACGCAAATATTTGGAACGTCTATCACATTTTTTTCCACGATGAATTGAAGGAGGTTTTATATGGCGAAATTGTTTTAACTCTTCATAAAGCTCGAGTCCATTGATATTCGAGTCCTTTTCAGTCGTGAAAATGGCACCCAAATCCTGACATTTTAACAAGAAAAAAGTGTCTTTTACAGCTCAATCTTGGGATTGTTGCAATTGCGAATAAAAAATGCCTAAATATTTTCGTGATAGGTATTTTAGCTGCTGAAATCGTTCTTTCACAGAGGTGAGAGCGGAGTCGCCACGAAACACGTGTGAGAAATGAGCCTATCGCTTTTTTGCTCCTAACTGTGTTAAAAGAAGTTACACTTCAAAAATTAGGCGTACTGGTCAACCGGCCTAAAAACGGCTCTGGTAAGAGTATGTTGTTACGCAATAATCTTCTTTAAAAGCAAATCTTTGTATTAGGATACCTAAGTACCCACTGAGTTTGTTTATAAAGTTGTGTATATGTATTTATAACCGAAGAAAAAAAACCTTAACAAAATTCAAAATAATTTACAATTGTATAGTTTATGCCTGTTGCCTCCAATTTTCAAAATTTGGTACTTTGCAAAATGTAGAAGGGATAGAAATAACGTAAACGGCTTCTTGGATCTTAGACTGAAGACCAAGACGAAAGACAAGACGCATTTCCGAACCGTAGATCTTCCCAGGAGATTATCAAAGAAAGGATAAAGTTTGAAAGTTGTATGATAGTCCAGTCAATCTGTCGGGAAAAAGGTTCGTTTTTGGAAAAAATTACCCGGTAAACTTTCTCTTCATAAATCATTAGGGGGTCATGTGGAAAGCTTAAATTCAAAAACTCGGGAAAATCCTCGGACCCATTTTTTGGGAAATCCAAGAAGTGTTTGGATTTGATTTTACACGAGAACGGAGTTGGAGAAGAAAATCTTGTTAATAAATATTGTAGAGAGCAATATTTTCTACAATTTATCTCAAAAGATCGATGCGCTACGAGGAAAAATGCCAAAAGTAGAGGGCGCCAAAGTACCCAAAAATGAGATTTTTCACTTTTTTACATCGAAAAAAATTTTTTTACGCACAACTGTAAATATAAATGTTGACAAGCGAAAAAAAGCACACAATTTTTATATAAACGTTTTTTCTCTACGATCCACCGTTTCGTAGATACAGCAACCAGAGTGGAAATGTTAATCGTGTTTGCCTACTATTTTTACGATGTAAATGTATTATTATTACTTTGAAAATAAAATGTTCTAAAAAAAAGATAAGTATAATAAAAAATATCGTTCATTACGCGATCAGAAATGGATTTTCCGTGCTTGCATGACTTCGTGTTCGGCTTCGCCTCCCACAACAATTTGTCACGCGCGCACCGAAAAATCTTAATTTCCAGACTCCTAATGAAATATACTATTGTCTAACGACAACAACAAATATCATTTAATCAATTTTCTTCAAACAGACCTCCAGGCTGTTGGCTTTGAGGTTTAGCAGGCGTTTGAGGATGCGGATCGTCTAATAGTCAAGACAGCTCTCCAAAGATCTGCTGAGTATGACTACTACAATAATTGACGAAACTCTGCATGCTGTATCTCCGAAATGGTGGATCGTAGAGAAAAAACGTCTATATAAAAATTGTGTGTTTTTCTTCGCTTGTCAACATTTACAGTTGTGCGTAAAATTTTTTTTTCGATGTAAAAGTGAAAAACTCATTTTTGGGTACTTTGGCGCCCTCTACTTTTGGCATTTTTCGTCGTAGCGCATCGATCCTTGGAGATAAATTGTAGAAAATATTGCCCTCTACAATATTTATTAACAAAATTTTCTTCTGCAACTCACCGTTCTCGCGTAAAATCAAATCCAAACACTTCTTGAATTTCCCAAAAAATGGGTCCGAGGATTTTCCCGAGTTTTTGAATTTAAGCTTTCCATATGACCCCCTAACGATTTATGAAGAGAAAGTTTACCGGGTAATTTTTTCCAGAAGTTTCGACAGATTGACTGGACTATGAAGTGAATTGTTAGAGAAATTTCAGATCTTTTTACCGTTACATTTTCAAAGCATGAATGTTTTTTACATCGTCCAATTTAATATTGTTAATAGAAAACGTATGAAATTTGTAATTGTTTTGTAGCTAATTATTCGTAAATATTTTTCCTACTACGTTCATAAAAGACGTCCGCAGTCTGTGGACTAAAATATCGAGTTAAAAACTGGACAGTTTTTCTTAAAAAAATATTTGGTGGGCTCATTCTTAAATCCGGAAGTCCTTTAAGAGAAAGGCGGTTCTGTAATTAGGACATAAACGGACAAACATGGGGAAGGGGTTGAAATCGCCCCACGAATTGCGGACGTCTTTTATGAACGACTCCTTATTAAGACTGGACTGTCTTGACTAGCGCGACTGAAACTTTTGGAAGCAACTAGGAAAGCTTATTTCTTATTTCCAAAATTGTTTTGTCAGTATATTACCCACTCTAGGACTAGATGATGATGTAGATTGTAGATGACAGTCCCGACCCGAGATCGACGTCCTTTTCCGATTGACACCATTAGGAAAAGGGAAGTTTTATTTCATTCCTATTTGGGTCTAAGGACTGCTTAAAATGTTCTATAATCAGTAGTACCTATATTTTAAGAATAAGCAGGTGGCCCTCAGCGCTGGTAAGTTCACAACTTCATTTTGAGCAGTTGGTCTTGGATTATTGTCGATTTAGTTTGGTTTCGAGGTGAAGGATTTTTTGCTGAGCACTGAAACTTATCCATGTAGGCAATTGCTTAAGTATCTTCTAAGTAGTCAATTTAAAATAATCTACCATGATCATTCTTCTATCTGGAATCTTTTTTTTTGTTTATCTGTTACAAAAATAAAGGATAATGCAGGGTATAATATATTTTTTATGTTTTCTTTAAATTAAAGTGCAGTTCTAAAATATACATTCAAGAAAAAACAGAATACAATATTACACTATCATACGTATACATTAATATTTGTTATACATCGTTCAAAACCATGTATACTGTAAAAAATCTAAATAATTACAAATTAATAGAAAATATTATATAGGTATGTACAATAATATTATTAAATATCACTTACACTAGAAAGCTTACAAATGTCACAAATATGGCATATCTGATACATATTCGAAATAGGATACATTAAAAACACAGTCTTTGTTTTTGTTATAAAAAAATTATCTAATTTCTTCTATACAGTTAGTTCCACAGGTGGTCGTTCTAGAGTACACGGTCTTCTAAATTCTTGGTGACGCTCATGTATCCATTTATTAGAAACTAGAAAATAAGTATTTAGTACAAAGTTAACTCGGAAACTTAGATTTCCATCTTTAAAAAAAATATTCATCGAACAATCACCGGAGCCTGTAGACTTACCCCATTTTGATCCCGCCAAAACGGGACAAGCCGCATGCCTAGTGAGTTTATCTCCATCGCCACTCGGATGCAAATTGAACCAAAATGCGGCCGTTCCTTTTTTGGGCCAAACAGCCGCTTTGATGGTTGGGAAAACAGTGGCGCCTCCTTGAGCCACATCGCTCATCTAAAAAAAACAGAAGGTACTGTATTATTACTTCGTATAAGAGAGTAAAACTAATAAATTTCGGTAAAAATGATAATCGTAGAATTCCGAAGACAATTTTTATATACAACAAAAGAACTTTCTGGAAATTCTACAGGGTGTATCAGTTTTAATCGAGCAAACTTTAATAGTACATTCTCCTAGTCGTCCTGATTCGGAAAAATGTATATTATATACATCTATCTCGATTCCTAAGAAAGATACAGGGTGTTGAGGTTTACAAGAAAAAATCATTTTTTTGCAATAACTTCTACAAAAAAGCTTGGATTCAAACAAAATTTTGCATGCCTGCCCTCCTCCTTAACGACAATTTTATGAAGATATTTTCGATTTTATGGGGGCACCAGTGGCGTGCAATTCGGCCACATCTCAATTATTTCAAAGAAAAAAGCATGTCACTGTAATTTTTGAGAAACTTGGCTTTTACAGAACAAAAATTGAAGTTTTAGTTTCAGAGATAATTAGTTTTTTCGAAAGACGTGCCAACTTGAAATTAGTCATAAATCAAATAGGAAATTTATTAAAAAACAAAAAGTAACAAAAAATAATTATAATGTTACAGCAACTGTTCAAAATGCAACCCGCCAGCCCCGATGCATTTCTGACGACGAAGAACTAATGAATTAACAGCATCTGTCATCATTCCCGAATTTTTTTGTAATTTCAAGTCTTTGGAAAAAAATAGTTATCTCTGGAACTAAAACTTCAATTTTTGTTCTGTAAAAGCAAATTTTACTCCAAATTGAACAAGGAATTCGATAGATAACAAATATTTTTTTTAAATTACAGTGGCATACTTTTTTCTGTGAAATAATTGAGACGTGACCGAATTGCACGCCACTGGTGCCCACCCAAAATCGAAAATATCTTCATAAAATTGTCCCTAGGGAGGAGGATAGGCATGCAAAATTTTATTTGAATCCAAAGCTTTTTTATGGAAGTTATTGCAAAAAAATATATTTTTCTTGTAAACTTCAACACCCTGTATCTTTCTTAGGAATCGAGATAGAGGTATATAATATACATTTTTCCGATTCAGGACGACCAGGAGAATGTACCATTAAAGTTTGCTCGATTAAAACTGATACACCCTGTATATTATTAGTTTCTTTAATAAATTTTTATAAAAAATGGTGGCGATTTATTAGAACGGAAATAATATTTTTTCCAAATCAAAACCTCAACGCAATTTTACATTTTTGGATAAAAGTTCGAATTTTTGACTACATTTCCACACTGACGAGTTGCTCAAAAATTATTTTTCATCTCCAGTGCCGCAATAAGTGCAACTAGTTGAACAGGACACCTTTTTTAAGTACTTTATTACTTTTTCAACTTACATAAAATAGCACAGTTGCTATTCGATTTCCAGTACCCAAACTCTTAAACGCGTTCGTTTCCTCCTTCTACAAAAACTCAATATTATAACTTGAAAATAGAAATGGGATCTACTGTCTTACTCTAGCAAAATCAAAGTGTGGCTCATAATGTCCACCAATTCCATAATTTACAACTTGTAGTTCCTCAGCGCTAGCCATATCCAAACCAGTCATATCAGAAACTCTTTGGGAAACATCAGCAATATGTTTGTGCTCATGTTCTTTTAACCATGCGGATTTGCTTATTCTATATTGAGCAACTTCTAGGTCACCTGTTTGGGAATTTTGTACCGTGGCACGTTGGAACTGTATTAAAAAATAATTTATTATAATTAATAGCAGTAATAATATACAGGGTGATCAGTAATTGGCGCACTCCGAATACAGGGCCTTATAGAGCACATTAAAACTAAGGATAATCTGCAAAAAAGAATTAAATCTGATGGTTAGTTTCCGAGTTATAGAGTTTCCCTCCTCCAAGTTACAAGCTAATTATTTTCATAACCAAGACAAAAATGAGTGAATAATTCATGCTACTATAATCTCTGGATAAAATGCAATATGATTTGTTCAATTTTTTTCACAAAACCTCAAATACAAAGAAATTGAAAATGTTAAAATTTAATAAAATACCTAAATTTGAAGTTTGGCAACCTCTCAAACTCCCCTTCGGATAAACTAAAATACCTTCTATTGCCATGAAAATATAAATAATGAATTTCAATTGTTGTTTCTGTTTTTTAATAAAATTGACAGTACTAAATTAATTTGACAAGTTCTCGCATCATAAAATATTGAACGTTTTTCTTTTTTTTTTCTCGTCGAACCTATTCACATGTTCAATGCAGTGTTGCCACTTTTATTTTCACAAAAGTGGTCATATCTTTGTAAAGAAAGGACTTAGAGCACTGCTGTAAAAAAATTCGTCACTCTTAAAACGTAAAGTGTATCACAGTATGCTCCGAGTGCGGCAATTACTGATCACCCTGTATATTAACAGAATTAATCTTACCCGAGGTTGGGCAAGTCGCTTAATGGTTGAAATTTCACTGTCAGCTAGGACCTCGTGGAAAATAAAAATGTCAGGTTTCAGGTGTGCTTCCTCCACTTTAAATGGCGCAATTTTTAGAAACGGGTGGTTCTTATTGAGATAACGGCATTTGAGTTGTGCAGTCTTCCAAGCAGGAAGCTCTATTTCTCCCCGGCATATTTGTTCGTAAACTTCACGGCTATAAACATCGCGACCAGACTGTAAAAAAGGAGTTTTGTTAAATTTTAGTTTTAGCATGACAGGAAATTAATTTACGTCTGCTTGAATTAAAGAGGGAGATTCGTCGTCGCCTTTTCGTTTAATTTGATTTTTCTGCAGCTCCTCTTCGTAATATACTTTGTTCCCTAGAGCTCGTGAGTGTGATGGTAAAATTTCCAAAAGCTTGTTGGTTAAGTCCAAAGCAAGTACAACATTTCCTAAAAAAAAAAAACACTCGAGTTTCAGGGTAATTTTCATAAATATTAAAACTATTGTGAAAATTTAGATTGCCAAATTTTCGTTATAAATAATCAAATCTTCTACCTTGTTTATAGGTAGAAAACGCCAAATACTCCAAAATATCGCTCCTATCCACCGTTTCATTGGCCTCTCTCTTCAACCTAGCGTCCGCCTCCCTCATCCACAACAACGTATGATAATAATCTTCATTATTGTACGACTGTCTTCCCAGCTCAAAACAGTCGGCAGCACTCAACTCCGAACTGTACTTAATACCATTCAACTCTCCTCTGGCAAGCGAAGACGTATCCAGCCTGTAGGTATCTTGAAGACGAGTCAAGGCGACTGCTGCTCCATTCAAGTCCTCATCAGTAGGGAATTTCATAAACTGTTTGAAGTGTGTCATGTTTTCGAAAAATTCTGAAATATTTCCCAGTAGAAAACATGACTAGGTACTAAGAGGCAACTACTAACCTGTACTTAAATCTGTGCTAACAAGAGTCTCCACATGTTTCCAATCGGTGGTAAGGCGTTTGACTAAAGTGTAGGCATTGATGGGGTTTGCAACGTACAACTGGACATCGTCTGACGCCCTGTTGTGTTGTTTTTGGTAGATGTCTGCATATCTGTGGAAGAAGAATATTAGAGTTGCATTTCTTATTCTGAAGATCTACGTACCTCTTAAGTAGATCAAGTTTTTGTTCTTCAGCTCTTATGTACTGTTCCAAGGAATTAATGAGTAAATTTTCAGTCTTCAGAAGATCTTCAAGGTCGACTAAGGCAGTAAAAACTTCGCCATTTACGTAGTGAGAAGTCAGTAGAATGGAAAATAGTAGGTAGTACATGGTGGATGTGCTGATAGTGAAACTAAGAAGGAAAAAAGTTGAAAAAATTAACACGTTTATTTAGTATTAGTAATAAAAATTAATAGATATTAATATCAGAAACAACGTTGTAAAATATTTATGATTTTATAAAATATAAGAAAAAATTTATAGTTGAGTTAAATCTTTGATACTTTCACCTTTAAAGAAAAACTTTACTTGGGAAAAACCTGAAAAACATTTAAATATAAATAGAGCTTTAGAGCTAACGTACAGAAAAATACCGAGATATCAAAAATTATATTGGTCAAAGGTGATCATGAAATGGAAAACGACGGTTTAGCGTAAAATAATAAAGAACTACAAGTTCGAAAATTAATAACGTTTTTATTAAGAAAAATGCCCAAATTAAAGTAATTGTTGGAAATGTTCAATGCACAAGTTTACGCGGCTTCTCATGCTATGAAAAGCATTTTGCAGCATTTGTGGCGTTATGGTTGTGCATTCTTCAACAATTCTTTGTTTCAGTTCTTGTACAGGGTGATTCTTTTATCTGGGGAAATGCGTTTTTCTCGTAAACGACTGAAGGGAATTAAATTTTGAAAAAAGTGTTATATACCTACTGGCTCTCACTCAAAATTAGGATAGAAATATAGATTTTAATATGCATGCCGCTAGGTGTCGCGACGCTTCAAAAACTGTTTTTCCAGCAATATACAACTTTTATTATATCATTGGAAAGGTATTTTAATTTTGAGTCTTTTTTCAAAAAAACCAATTTTTTTTATTCTTATTTTTTAAAAAGTTATGATCCAATTTAAATTATTTCTGTTCTAACTAAATTTTGAAATATTTTTAACAGTAGGCCGAGTTTTTCCTCAAATACTAAAGTAAATCTTATTATATAAAATAAAGTAGTCTAAGAAAAAACAAAACCTGTTATTTGTTAACATATTACAACAACAAAAAATTTATTAATATCTAAATTAAACAAAAAATTTAATGAAAAAGTTGATTATTTTAACAATTGTTCAATATGAGTACCATTGTTATCTAAACATAAATTATAACGTTTTCTTATTTCATTATACCTATGTGACTTTTCTTAAAACAGCATTAATTTCAGCACAGGCATCGACAATCTTTTGCTTTAAATGATCTATATTATCAGACCTTGTTTTGTAAACTTTATTTTTAAGAGTTCCCCACAAGAAAAAATCGAGAGGTGTTAAGTCTGGGGACCTAGGAGTAAATTCTACTGGCCCGTAAGTTCCCATCCACCTGTCTTCATATTCTATATTTAAATAATTCTGCACTATAGCGGCATTATGACAAGAAGCCCCATCTAGTTGAAGCCACAAATGTCTTCTAATCTGAAGAGGCACATTTTTTTTGTTTAATTTAGGTATTAATAAGTTTTTTTTTGTTGTAATATGTTGACACATAACAGGTTTTGTTTTTTCTAAGCCTACTTTATTTTATATAATAAGATTTACTTTAGTATTTGAGGAAAAACTCAGCCTACTGTTAAAAATATTTCAAAATTTAGTTAGAACAGAAATAATTTAAATTAGATCATAACTTTTAAAAAAATAAGAAATAAAAAAATTGGTTTTTAGAAAAAAGACTCAATATTAAAAGACCTTTCCAATGATATAATAAAAGTGGTAAGTTACTGTAGCGTCGCGACGCCTAGCGTCATGCATATTAAAGTCTATATTTCTATCCTAATTTTAAGTGATAGCCAGTAGGTATATAACACTTTTGTCAAAATTTAATTCCCTTCAGTCGTTTACGAGAAAAACTGAAAACCCATTTCCCCAGATAAAAGAATCACCCTGTACATTACCTACAGAAGTTCTGAAAATCCTACATTTTAATTATGGGAACACACAATAATGGTCAAACAAGCTGACCTCGGAGGAAACTCAACTTGTGTACGCAAACCTAACAGCCGATCATCAAAAAATTTGCGGAGAAAAGCTACATTGTCTCATGTCGTATGTGCTGTGGCACCGTCCTGCTGAAAATAGCCAAGCTGAAGTTCATCATTATGTAGTTGTTGAACAAATTCTGTTAAAATGTTGTTTGGTTATAATATTGTTTCTGACTTATTAAGAAATAAGTAAAATGTCTTGTATTTAGAACACAATTTATGACAATTTTTAAAATTTTTAATTCAGCTTAAATAAAATTTATTTATTTGATAGAATTTGTCGTGTTGTTTAAATTAAATAACAATACATTCATAATTCTCCTTCATCCACGATTAACAATTATTCAATACCGATTAGATTAGACAACAAAACACAATTTAACATGATTACTATTATAATAAACCACAGAAACAATCGATGTTCTCATCGTAAATTTAAGTGAATGCATTCGCCATTCGCATACCAGATTTTATTTTTTTAAAGCAAGGTTGCAATCGTACAAACACAATACGGATTTTTTTTGCTGATTTGCACTATACTATACCGCCTGCAACCTTTGCATTATATTATTATCAGCATCATTGAATGACAACACTCAACCTTTAGTAAAGTTATACCAGTCGTGTATTTGATTAAATTGTTACATTTGCAGTTGCATCACGATTTTGTTAACAGATAGATGCGCTAAACAGAAAATTTATTGTAGAAACTCTTACGAGTGTACGGTGGTTTCTCTTGGAGTTGTAGAATTTTTTTATGGTGGTTCATATAGGATGGAAGGAATTTCTATTACCTAGATTTTTATTTCTGTTGTAATATTATTGAATGAAAGGGTGTGAAAGAAATGAAATTTTATCTACAATAAACTTTTTGTGCTATTATGATTTATAGATTGCATTTATAGGTGTAATTATAGATTATTTATCAATATTTTAATTAACTTACACCTAGTGTTTTTTTAAATATTTGCAACAATGAAACCCTATTTAGGTTTTTTCCGTTAAGGCTCAAAAACTATAGGAGAGACTCAGAACTGGTTGGGTTGGGCATACGTGTGGGAACACCTGATTTCTGGCTAAACTTTTAATAATCTAATATCATTATTCGTCTTAAAAGAAATATTTGTAGCTTTTTTTACTCTATTCAGTGACGTATTTTGTTTTCCAGCAGCTACTCGATTTCTCGAGATATTAAGTACTTCTCAATTTGCAACCTCATAGCAAGTCCGGAAAATATTTTTCCTGATTTTTATTTACACTAGATTAGTAGCGAGTAAGAGTGAGAGAGCAAGGCGCTGCCTTGCCTATAGTGTAAATAAAATTCAGGAAAAATCTTTTCCGGACTTGCTATGAGGTTGCAAATTGAGAAGTACTTTCAATAATATTATAGACAAATATAATTTGAGATTTGCAACTCTTTTGTAATATTTTGGATATGCGAAATTGGAATTATTTACATGGTGTTATCAATTTAACAAAGTTCCGGAGGTATGAAAAGGTTACAAATTCAAAGTACAGTCTATACCTGTGTAACGAACATTTGCAACCATGTTCGAAAACTTTTGCATTTTGTTGACCCCCCTTTGTTAAAAAATTCACCGCCCCGAGTATTAAAGAAATTAAAAAAAATATTTCCGTTCCTCAAAAATTTATGCAAATTGGCATGTGGGTTCAGGACTATATTATAAGTATTACATAAAGTTTGCATAACTTTTGGAATTTTGTACGAAAAATTACAACAAAATTTGCTAATTATTTAATAAAAGTCCAGGTTCCGTTTAGCAAAAAAGATTGCAAACTCAAAGGAAGATTTGTAATAAGCGACTTAACATTTGTCCAAGTTTGCATACCTTTTGGAATTTTGAACAAAAAGCTATTGCAAATTGTTGTTTTTTCAATTTTCAATGTTCCGGTCATCCGAACGGGTTGCAAATTTAGATTTAATATTATTTTAGCGTTTTCAAACTTTTGTCCAAGTTTCAAAACTTTTGGAATTTTGTTTACCTTTTTTGCTTGAATGACTGACCTATGAATTTATTCATGATAAAAATCGCATCCGATGTGTTGGAAAAGGCCAGATTTTGGTATAAATGTTGTTCTGGGTAGCGGTTAGCGGACACAGGAACATTTTGAAGGAATCCGGCTGTACCATAACATGTAAGTTGCAAGGTGTCCTTTATCACTATTTCACTAACATCTAATTATATACTCCTACTAGAATAACGTTAATGTGAATACATACTATTATTACTTCATAATAACATTATAGACATTAAATCTAAACTGTCAAGTGTGGTCTCAACAATTCTTAATAGGTAATCTCACTAGAAATCGTTAACTAAAGTTGTGTAATCATGTCTTAATTTAATGCGTGATTGAATAATTCAGTACTTTACGTAAAAGTAAGCTATTTTTACTGTTCTTTAGTGTCTCTTTATCTGTTTGCACAGAGTGATTCCAAACTGGTATGTTCTAAAGATCTAGGGGATCGTTAGAGGAAAAAAATATAAAAATGAGATAAAAGATATGAAGGGCTGAAGTTGAGAGTTTCACTTCTTCATTTGCACTTTTGGATATTAGTAAATATAGGTTCTTGTATTTTAAGGTAATGGACTCTTGTGTGGAATTATAAGAGAACATTTTGAAAAGACTCTGTACATATTCTTTCTATCAAAACTATCCTAAAAATTATTAAATATTCTTCTTTCTAATTTACTTAATATCGAAGACTCTATTAACAAATTTTGCTAAAGGCCCCTATTTTTATCAAAGTAATTCTGCTACTTGTTTATAAAAATGTTTTCTATATGTATAAATGCCCGTAGGTATGTAGCGGGGTTAATTTTTCATTTCATTATTTTTTACCTAGAGGCAAACGTTCTTACTACATTGTGTATATTATGAAGTTAATTTCACCATGCTCGATTTTTTTTCAAAAACCAATTTAAAATTACCTAACTCTGCAACCTGCATAAACATAAAAATGCGCTTCGAAAAATTAATTTCAATTTTTTTAGTCATCAGTTTCTCAACCTGTATAGTTTATTTGTACAGTAATTTATAAGCCAATTAAAATGACAATTAACTTGTTTAATACCTTTATAAATAAAACGGATGGGATGTTAGCTTTGTTCTTCTAACTATAGCTCGTTTTACATTTATAAGTCAATGGCCAGTTTTAGGAGATTTGCAGTTGTAAACAGCAAATTAATTCAGAAACTAAATTTTATAAAAAATGCAAAAAGGGTAAAGTTTGTATGTGATTGGTAATAATGATTGGTTCTAACGTTTCACATTGAAATTATGGTGCATTTGACGTAATAATGATTGTTTATGCATAATATAATAAAATTAGTAATTACATATTTATAAATACCTACATGCTGGTATCATACATAAATTCACGTAAATGATTTAAAAATAAGTAAACGCTTAGTATGCAATTTACTCTTAAACTCTTGAATAAAATAATGTACATACAATGGACTTTGTAAAAGATAATCCAACAATTAAATTAATAATCAAATTTGCAGTTACAGCTATTACTTGCAAAATGCATAACTATTAATTTAATTATGCGTCGTTGCCATTTTTATGTGGGTCACAAAATTAATAAAACTGTTAAATTACCTACTTACATCCTTATTGATATGAAATTTTGAAAAAAACATAATTGCATTGTATTTTCTAAAGTCATTCATTAACCACAGAATAGACAATAAACTATCTGTAGAAATTGTAAATTTCGTGACTTTTATTATATTTGTGGATTATAAGCTGTAAAAATTATAAAATATAGTTCTTCCTTGTTTTGGTTTTGAGTCTTGTGGTTATACCAAGTGTTGTAAAATCATTGATGATTTATTTTATAACAAATAAGGTTTTCTGTATCATATGACCTCTCTTTCATCCGATCTATCTCCTATACTCTTAACACTATATGATGTCAAAGTTGTGGAAAATCATCAAGAACGGTTTCTGTGCAACTTAAATAGATACTAATTTCCAGAAAAACTAGTACAATAAAACTATAAAGGTGCCAGTCAAAACGACTCAGAATATTAAAGAAGCAATTCAAAAAGCAGCGTGGCATGCAACTCCCAATATCAACTGCAACAAACCCAAAGACGATAACCCAATAATAGTAAGAAAAAAAAATCATTGAAAAAAGGACTACTTTGAAAAAAATGGCAAAAAATAGAACCGAAATTAGTAAAAAAAACTATAACAGAGCCGCAGCTCAATTAAAAAAACTTTTTCAAACAATTAGAAACCAAAACATATAAAACTATTTCGAAAACTTAACTCCCTTAGAAGCAATAGATTACTCCCTGTGGTGGGCAACAAAGAAAATGAAAATATCTGATGTGCCCAACACATGACTTTCTTATACGGATAGTATCACAATAATTACTTTTCCTAAAGAAATTAAGTTAAATTTCTTGTAAAAATTTTGAGGGTTTCCAGCAATTTTCAAATAGTCTCTGTCGCACTTATTGCAATACGCATAAATCTGTCGTTGTCCCACTCATTATAGCCGAATTTTACGACAAAAATGTGTTTTATTTTAGATTTTTGACCTATTACTCACTTAAAAAATATCCCGGTATGAAATTACATTTATTTATTCATTATTATTGTTTTCGGTACCATAGAAACCAGTAAAATAAAAAAAAACTAAAGGTCCGTCCTTCTGGGATTCGAACCCGGGACCTTCCGTTTGGCAGCCATATAATGAGACACCTCGACCATCGCATTCAACTATCAACGCGCGCTATGAGAAATATAAAGTGTTTTAAGAATATCTAGTATTTTGAAATTTTTTTGACGGAATTTAAAAAAAAAGTTCAAACAAAATTTGTTCAAAATTCAATTCTAAATCAATGTTAAAGAATAAAAAAATCTCATAAATTGTTTATTTTTCAAGATATTCCTAAAAAACCTAAAAATGTCTTCAGGTAACTGTCACTTGTTTTGGTGCTAGATGAAAAACATTGAATGTGGCACCCACAAATTTGTTCAAACTCTTAAATATGAAATTTAAATCAAATCCGATAAGTCGTTTTTGAGTTATGGTGGATACAGACAGACAGACAGACAGACACACAGACAGACATCATGGCGAAAATGGTCAAAATGGATTCAGGGGCCCTCAAAACGTGTAAATCCATCAAAATCTCGAAGTCGAAAAAAATCACGATTACAATACTTCCTTATACTACGTATAAGAAAGTAAAAACCCATACAAAAAATACCTCCACTAAGAGACGTCACTGGAACATGGGCTAGAAGTACAAACGAAGTAGACAACAATCAAATACGGAAATTCCTCGAAAAAATTCCTTCTTAAAGAAATCAAATCAGTAATAATGAACGAACTCTCGAAATCAATAAAAAAGACTTCTGGATATGATCTCATCCTCGCACAGTGGTCGGAATCGCGAAAAAGCTGGTCAAAACTAAAAAAAAAAGTCGTTGAAATGTTGTAGAAATAAGAACTCACGAAGAGAAGGACCTAATGCATAGTTTGACAAAAAGATAGAGAGCTGTGTTCTGTATCTGCTTCGCTGCAACAGTCCAAACATGTCGCTGATATCGTTACATTTCTTTGCTCCAAAAATTTGCGCGGTATTCATATTGCGATTACTTTTCACTGGAGCGTGCGTTTTTAATTTTGTGACATGGAGAGTATTCCTGGATGTATGTGGAATACTGCTATGCATATTAGTTTCATTTATAAACGTTTTAAATATATTTTAAGTCGTGGTAAACAGTTCTCTAAAACAACTACAAACACATTTATCATTAATTATCGAAAAAGTTGTGATCCCAAGAGATCCTGTTCTGTTCTCAAATGCAGTGCACAGTTAATGGTGCAAATATTGAAAATTTCCAAAGAAATACTGCACATTTTTGCACGTTTACCTATACTAATCTAAAGAACTTTTTTCATAAATGTCACAGGATTAGGCACTTACGAAGTGACCCGTACGAAAGAGAAAATATTTGGAATTCTTCAAGGTCATTTCCAATTAGATCTCGATGCCCAGATTCAAATATTAGAAGACAATTTTTCTAAAAGTGAAAAAAAACATTTCCAAATTGTCGAAAACACAAAAAATGATATGAAAAAGATTTTGAGTCCGCCATTTTGACTTTTGAAATTTAGACTCCACATTCGTATTCAGCGACCTCAAAAACTTGTATTCCAAATTTCGCCTAAATCTAAAAAAAATTTCATACAATTTGTCGGCCATTTTGAATCCGCCATTTTGAATTTTGACATTTCGACTCCATATTCGTATTCAGCGACCTCAAAAACTTAGGTATCCAAGATTTGGCTGATTTTGGAACCTTTTCCCAGTTTTGGACAGTTTTGGCCAGTTTTTTCGCGATTCCGACCACTGTGCCTCGGTAAAATACTGCATAATGTAACTAAGAAGACAATCATGGAACTAACACATATATTCAACGCAGTACTGATCCATGCTCACTTTCCTAATTAATGGAAAGTACCTAACTGAGATCATCATGATGGTACCAATGAACTGACCTTCTATAGACAGACCCATCATTACTCTTCTACCTATAATTTCCAAGCTGTTCAAAAAACGTTTCCTTAAACGATTAGAACCGATAATATCAGAAAAATCCTAATTCCACATCGTAAGTTTGGCTTCCGCAGTGATCATGGAACAATAGAACAAAAATGGAAGATAAGAACAAACGAGACAATATCGACCCATATAACTTTCACATTGCAACGCAAGACCCTGTCTACCAATCCATCTATACAACAGACAGCTGGTGGAGGCAGATTCCACCAAATATTTAGGCATACACTTAGATAAGAGGCTAACTTGGAGCAAACAAATAATTACCAAAAGAAAGCAACTTGAGCTCAATTTGCAACAAATGTACTGGATCATCGGTAGACGATCTCGATTTGATCTATATGGACTTAAGGTATCCAGATATGGAGCTCTGTCAGCTACTCTAACCTGGAATTTTTGCAGCGTTTCCAAAACAAGGCCATAAGGATTATAGTCCCAAACTCAGTGACAGAGAGAGATCTGAAATTTCCCAGCATCAAAGAAGAATTCAGCAAAAAATATAAACCTAGAATTAGTGCGCATCCAAACGTGCTCGCGAGTGAATTGTTTAATACGCGGAGGTGAAGTGCGCAGACTAAAGCGATACAAACCAACCGACCTAACACTTTATTGTTCCGTAAAAGGTACAGATTGTTGTTAAATAAATTGGAAATAAAAAATTTAGTATCAAGATTTTTTGGGAAAGAAAGTGGGGCTCTTTTATTTTAAGTCACCCTAGACGTAGATAGCTTAGTCCTTTCCGTCAAACTAGGACTAAATATTAGAGCAAATTGTGATATACACAGGTAGATATTGAAGTCAGGATTTTAGAAAAAACCGAAATTTTAATTAAAGAGCTGGTTATTAAAAATATTGAAAAAAAATTAGTGTAAATTTCTGATATTGAAATTTCTTTGTAAAATACATATTCGATTTATCAAACATGTTGAGTACTCTGTATATTAAATAGGAGGTCCAAGTTACAGTACGTACTTACCAGTAAAATTCGTTGATTCACATTACAATTGATACCTAAAACAAAATAATAATTTAAGAAAATTAATAATCTTGAGTTATTAATTGAAAAATCCTTAAGGGGCAAAAAGTACATAAGTTTCGTACATACGATGACGACCTTTTAGGTTGTTTGTTAAATATTCTCAACAAAAACACAAAAAATTCTGGAAAACTAATTGGAGAACAATTCCTACAAAAACCGTTGGCCGTAGAAGTTTTAAATCGACATAACTTATAACTGAAATATAGAAAATGAGAGAAATCTTACAGTAAACGCTTAATTACCTAATTATCTTCTAAGACAAATAAATACAAATGTTTTAATTCGTCCTTTTAGAGAAACAAGTAAAAAGATTGTATAAACTTTACTTTCAAAATTAGCGACTCTTCCAGGTTAAAAAACAATAGATTTATTCTGACCTCCATTTTCATTTCACTTTTCTTTGTCGGTTCGTGTTTGATTAGAAGACAAAAGCATTTTACTTTTTTTGTTGGGTAGTTTCAAAACTTATTGTTCAAATTCTGGTTAATTTAACGAAAAGTTTTCGATTAATTGGAGTAACGTTATAAAATTAAAAAAGATTTTGTAATTTATCTTCTGTGCATGCAAAAATACACTTGCCTCGTGTAAAATAGTTAAAGAATTAAAACGAACATTTACGTTTTTCTTCTTAAAAAAAATATGAATAAACTTCTATCTGATAGCCACAAATTCATTTAAATTTATTATTAATACTTAATAGTCTTCAAAAAATCTACAAGAGAAAAGAGAAGTGACCTGAACGAATATTTAAAATATCTGATGTGTCCAGCACATGAGTTTCTTATACATTGACATAATTGCGTCAAAAAAAATTCAAAAAAACGAGATAGGTATTCTAAAAACTATTATACAGGGTGGTCCAGCTTGAACGTCATTAATTTTGGGAGGTGATAGAGCATCATGAAAAAAGTAGACTTTTATTAAAAAACTTAGCTCAAAAATGTTTTATAACAAAGATACAGGGTGTCAAAGTATAAAATAAAAACTCGTTTTCTTAACATAACTTCTAAACCACTTGAACGATTTCAATTAAATTTCGCACACAGAGTAATGTAGTACATTTCAAGCTAATGATGGGGCGTAGATACTTGGGGCCATTCCACTTTTCCCTCAAATTTTCGACGCCACTGGATATATTGCGAGGAAAATACAATTTTTGGATTGTCTGTTTAATTTAGAGAAAATAGTTACTCTCGACAAATTTTAATTTAAGGTTTCGTTTTTGGGATATTTGAGTTTGAAGGTTTGGAAACACAATATCAAATGCTGTGCTTAATTAAAGAAAATTTCGGTTAGGTCTGAAAAATCCGGAAAATTGCCATCAAGTCTTGGCAGCGATTAATTCCGTGGCTAAAAGAGCTCGAAAATGTATCAAAGCCTATTTCGAGAACTTATTCAAAATTTTCTTTAATTCAGCATAGCATTTGATGTTGTGTTTCCAAACCTTCAAACTCAAATATCTCAAAAGTGAAACCTTAAATAAAAAATGTTCAAGAGTAACTATTTCCTCTAAATTGAACAGACAATCCAAAAATTAATGACGTTAAACCTGGACCACCCTGTATTTCTCATAGTGCGCGTTGAATCCGAAATCCGACAGCCGAGATAGACTAGTGACTAAAGGGACTTGACTGCCAAACGGAAGGTCGCGGGTTCGAATCCCAGAAGGACCATTATTTTTTTTATTTTACTGGGTTCTATTGTAACGAAAACAATAATAATAAATAAATGTGATTTTACATTAATAACGTATTGAATGTCGACTGCATGTGATTATTGGCTAACACCTTCAGTATTTTTCAAAGATTAAAACTGTATCATGGTAATGTATAAGAAAGTCATGTGTTGGACACATCAGATATTTTTGAAATGTTTTGACGGAATATCAAAAAAAAGTTCAAACAAAATTTGTTCAAAATTCAAGATATTCCTAAAAAACCTAAAAATGTCTTCAGGTTAGTGCTAGATGAAAAAGATTTAATGTGGCACCCACAATTTTGTTCAAACTCTTAGTTATGAAATTTGAATCAAATACGATGGTTTTTGAGTTATCGTGGATACAGACAGACAGACAGACATCATGGCGAAAATGGTCAAAATGGATTCAGGGGCCCTCAAAATCTCGAAGTCGAAAAAAATCACGATTACTATACTTCCTTATTACTTCGTATAAGAAAGTAAAAATACTAACTCATCAACTGTTCCGTGATGGAGTCGCTAAATTTTTGTTTAAATTTGCACCATGGTCTGATGAAGGCATGGTGAGAAGTAAAGAATTTTAAATTAATTTAGAATATTGCAACATATCATCAAATATCCATTATAAATCATCATCATCATCATCATAAATTACTTATATCCCTCTCAAAAACACCTTTATTATGTCATAAATGTTTATTATCACATGTACCTGATTAGAAACCACATAGGAAGATTAAATTTAAACAACAAACAATACATTGGAACTCAACATCACTTTGCAAAATTACAACGACGACAGCAATTACTGGATTTTTTCTATATGTCATAAAGGTAAAGAAAGTGCACTTCACTATGATTGTTACTTTAACTTTGTCTCCCATACAAATAATATTTATGCTATAACATTTTTTCATTATTTAAGTATTAAGTCCATCATAGAAAATTATGTAAAATGTTTTGTAATGACGTGATATAGGATATAATATTCCATCAAGAAACAATTTATTTTTAAACTTAGTAAATGATTTAATAAATTTGTTCAACTTATGTCATTACAATACTTTACTATTGTTTAAGTTTTTTGATCAAATTATAATTATCGATAAATTTAGAATTTAGAAATATAATTATCACAAGAAAACTATTTATCTTAAGACAATAGTGTGCTAAATTATTTTTGACAATTATTCTTTCTCTATACGATAGGAAACATATTCAAAACGTAATAGACATATAACAATAATCTTGGCAATACTACAAGTACTATGTACGAACTTCTGGAATGTAGTTTGTAGTTGATGAATTAATTTCTGGAACCGCTGCACACATGGAAAAGTCTTTAACACTGTTTGATGTTACTAGATATTAGATCTTATGGATGAGTGTGTATACTCTAAAATATCTATAAATAGATTTGTAAAATTTTAATGGTAGTGAGTTAGGTATTTTTTATTTATTAGGTATTCCATTTTATCGAAGTTTTCGTCTTATTTTAGTATCACAATTCATTCATAAAAATATTTGGAAATAGTAAAATATCTAAATCTTCACTACATATAATTAGTTAAAATACATTTATGCTTTAATACAGGGTTCTTTACGAAAATAATCTGATAGGACTTTCTTATACAATTACGAAATATTAATATGTAAAACATATTGTTAAAAATGAACACAAGGAGAGCAGAATATTTAAAATTTTACTCAAAATTCAAAAAGATTTTAAATGAATGATGTGATAAAACGATTTTTCTTTCGAGTTTAATTTGGTTAGTAATTTTTGTAGAGGGTGATGAACTAATTTGCATTTTTTATAGGAATAATTGTTATAATATAGAAATAAAATATACAAAAATGGACCACTTGATATCTAATAAGTATAAAAAAACATACTGAATACCAAAATTAGCTATGTAGACCGGGAGCTGAATGGAATTGAGTATGCATAATATGAGGACCGCATTTTATCAATTGATATAAGCTCATAACAGCTCAAAGATTAATATTTTGGATGTTGCCGCTCCATCATATGGTCCAATTTTTTTTCGCACCCCTTTTATATTTTTATATACAGGGTGGTAAAAGTTAAACTTCATTAACTTTGGGAGGTGATAGAGCATCAAAAAATAAGTTTAATGAAAAAACTTTGCTCAAAAATGTTTTATAACAAAGATACAGGGTGTCAAAGTATAGGATAAGAACTCGTTTTGTTACCATAACTTCTAAACCACTCGATCGATTTTCATTAAATTTCGTACACAGAGTAATGTAGTACATTTCTAAGTAATGATGGGGTTTATTTATAAAAAAAATGTCCAGTGGCGTAGATACTGGGGGAGTGCTCCATTTTTCCCCTCCAATCTTCGACACCACTGGATATATTGCGAAGAAATTTGAATCTGCTGCTCTTATAATAGTCATCCACGATTGAGATTTTGGTTTTTAACTAAGTGTCCTGTTGTATCACAAAACAAACACGTTAACTCGTTCGGTCTTTTTCTTTTCAAATTGGACACTTGAAACGACATTTTTTCACGTTTTTTTGAATAAAACACTTTTAGGTACTCAAATACCAGAAAAACATTGACATATAACAGGCACATAGGTACAGGGCATTTTTGGACATTTTGGCGCCCTCTATCTTTTTGGGAACTAACTACAGAGAGTTCAGCGTAAGACAAAAAATGTTGCAAATTTTGAGCTATACAATTTTTGTCTTTACACTTTTTTCCTCCGACCTACAAAACATAAGGCAAATCCAAAAATCGATTCCAAAAATTTTTCTAGATGGCGGGGATTCCGAAACAGGTGGGGATACGCCAACTTGAGATTTTACCTTTCGGACCATCAGAAACAACATATTAAAAATTCAGCCTACCCGCAAGTTTTTGAATCTCAAATATCTGATTGACTGTAATAATAGTGATAACATAATAAGAGGGCGAGGGAATTGAAATGGACCATCCAATTTGCCGGCAACATGATTTTTTTTATTATTTAGGGTCTCAGATATAAGAATCCGAGCATAGTTTGCCGGTCCTCATATTATGCATACTCAAGTACCTTTGGCGCCTGCACTAATGCAAAATTTAATAAAATTAGTACTTTTATTAGTTCTATCACTATGTCACTATTTCTACACAACCATACAGCCTTGTATTTTATGTTAGAAAACTGCCTAAGGCTAATTAGATATCAATACAATCTCGTACCAAAAACAGAAAACTAATGTTTAACTTTTTATTCGAAATCGCATAAAAATCCTAATATAAATAATTGCCTACAGTTTCTTGCCATTTGCTTTTCACAACAGACAAAAAACGTTTCTTTATAAAAATATTCTTTATCTATATTACATATAAAAGTGAATGCTTGTCCTCTATACACATCTACACCGTTGTAGATATCGAAGCCAAATTTTTTGTGTATGTTCTTGGTTCTTGTGACTTCCACACTAGTCCTGTACTACATAATATGTAATGAGAGTTTTTTTATTTGGCGCCGTTTTTACAATTATAAATGTTACAATTTATACCGGGTGGCCGTTTTCAAACCCGCACATAGAGACTTAAGTTTATTGTGAATTCCTGCTCGCCAATTCGGCCTAGAGAAAATATTTTGGTATCACTAGAATGAGAAACTTATTGCGCATCGAATGATATCAAAAACTACATTATTTTCATTGATTTTTATTGAAAAATATACGAAAATAATGTCGTTTTGATGGCATTCGATGTGCAATAAGTTTCTTATTAAACTGATACTAAAATATTTTCTCTAGGTCGAATTGGCGAGCAGAAATTCACAATAATGCTAAAAACAATGTTAAAACCCTATGTGCGAGTTTGAGAACGGACACACCGTATATGACGAAAACGCGGTGCGGCCGCCGCCACCAATCAACGACTGCGTAGCGGCGGCATTTCAGCGAAGGCCGCGGGAGTCAGCTAACTACCATAAAATAAAACTTTTAATTAAAATTGCGTTATAGCAAATGGGATTTGAATATGCAATTTAAAATAAGGAAAATGTAATTTTTTCAATGTTCTTTATATTTGTTTCATATTTTATTTGAAATTGACGCTTATAAAATTTTATGTTGTCGAAAGAAGTGAAAATTGAAAAAGGATTCAATATAAGAAGTTGTACTGTTGCAGTAGCACAATACGCACTATTAAATCCTAAAATGGAAGCTTACTGTGCTGAATTTGAATTCAACGTTTATAAGAAGACATATTGCCACTGCTTCTTATACAGTTAGGTCTCCAGAAGCCAGTGGCGGATTTACGGGGGGGGGGGGTTTCGGGTTCAACCCCCCCCCCGTGGAGATCGTTGTTTTTATTCTACTGATGTTTGAAAAAGAGATATGTTAGCAAAAATTACTTGGGACGTAGATTATTCTAAATTATTTTATCCAAAACCCCCCCCCATGGTAAAATCCTGGATCCGCTACTGCCAGAAGCGTACTATAAAAACATATTTATTGCAGTGAAAATCCAGGACCGTATAAAAAATAAATAAAGATGAAATTTACAAAAGTTCTAAACAACAGACCTGACATCCGTTTTCTTATTCTGATAGAATACACAAAAATGCCCTGAAAAGGTGGTTTTTACTTCTATTCTTTATAAGAGTAATATTTTCAGAAAAATGACAAATATTTCCCCCTCTTTGTGAATGTAGACGATCGGTATTTTTCAAATATCTAGTCATTTCATTATTCACTCTCCAGTAGAGATTCAGAATTTACAGAGGAATTTAAATAATCGTGAGTAATAATTGTTCTGTGATCTTTAAATTATTTATTATGTAAGGAGTTATTTCTTAGGGACTTTTAAGGTAAGAAAAAGAAGGCAAACAGTAATAATAAATTGTTACTTAAATATAAGATAGGTCATCTTAAAAAATATTGAAACTTCAAATAAAATCATTATTCAAGGCGTAACTACTTGTAACAAAAATGGTAGGTGATCTGAAATCTAGTTACTGTAGTGTAGTGTTTCATATCCAATTTCCACTATAAGTTCTGTATTATCTCGGTGAATTTCATTAAAACCTGTGTTGAATCCAAGGGTGATTTTAATAGTTTATGTCTATAAAAGTTGGTAGATTGGAATTAATGTTTCCATTATGATTAAACTGAGATTAAAACTAGTATTTATTGATTTATGCAGGAGAGTTTAATCCTGATTTGATGCTTTTCAAACTTCAGTGAACAACACAACAGTAAAATATGACTCTTTAACTAACCAATGGATGCTTTAGGGGAGGTTCTAGAACTTTTATGTATTTAACAGGTAGGTACTTATATGCAGACAATGCAAATATTCGCCTAATATCATAAATTGAGAAAATCTAAACCCTCGTTTGATATTTTTAACACTTTTAAAATAAATATTAAATATTTCACAACTGATAAAAACGTTAAAGTCGTATCTATAGGATGTCCAGATTTATTCACGAAAAATTGCAGAAATTACGAGACCATTTTCTGAATTTCTTAAATTTTTATTAAGAATTTTAGGTCATTACACAAATAGCAATTTGTTATAGTATTTCTCACAATTTCAGTGGAATCCATTTATTTTAAAAGTCACAGTTTTGACCCCATGCGCCCATGCCTCAATCTCTGGACATTGTATACGGAGTGATTTAATTGGATCGTTCATTACGAAATTTACGATCCCGTATAAATGGGACTTGATGTGTAAAAAGAATAAATCATTAAACGGATATTACTTTTCGTTCCTGAATTTTATTTTAATTAATTATCCCGAATGATAGACCTGATGATGAGTGTTCCTCAAAAACGAAACGTTGATTTGTTTTTAGATAGAAGTAGAAGAAATTCATCAGATTATCTAAACACTTTTCCAAAGAAATGTTTACATAATCAAACACCATAAAACTAATTTAAAAACAAACCGCAAATACCAAGATCCTACGCAATTAAATCTGAATAAAACAACATTTACTATATCACGTACTCAAGACTTAAATTGAATCTTTTTAATGAAACAGTTGACATAAATAGCTATTATTAGGATTAATTAAGTAAGGCATCTGAAATAAACTGCTGGACCCTTATCAGCAAGTTGATAAAACAAGAGGAAATAGCATCATCGTTTCACCAAAAGTAAAACAAGCATTAAACATTTCGTACATACAATTTTTTTGATAACACGCTATAGATTCGTTAATGAAGGTCTACTAACCCAGAAATAAATTCTAAGTTTCTAACTTTACCATTCCAATTTACCGCGCTATTTACGAGAAAATCAACCACCCCAGCCAATGTCGCCAACCCTTAAAAAACACACCCACCCACCAATAACAAAGAGAGCCCTCTGTTGTCATCAACAAATCTATTTTAGCGATATTTTGGGGCACTTACACAAGTAAGGACACCTACAATGCCTATATTAGGAACTGCCTAGCCCACTAGTCACTTCACTAGCACAGCTTGCCGGTTAACTAGTAAACTGACAGATAAAACTTAATATTTTACTGCACATGTTATTTCACTTCCTCCAAACATGTGTTTGTAGTGTTCGAGAATGTCATGAACGATGTTATATTCATTTGTTTTGTTATACATGCGCCATCTAGTGAGCAGTAGATAAACCATGACAGCAAGACCACAGTGTTCTGTAATATTGAGTGCAATAGTATATTATTATATGTGTAGATGGAAGCAGGTGTATAATTTGATATACAAGGGTGGGAAAAAATATTTAAGAAATAAAGTACCGCTGTATGTATGTATAAATGATGTGATATTTTTAGTTCAAAGAAACAATTATATTGTTATTTTTGACACGTACAATAAACTACATTAACGACGATATCTTACAGGAACTAAAGTTTACCTTCATCTTTACTTGCTGATGTCATATAGCCAGATAGGAAATGTGCGTCTTTAAAAAATAAGATAATGTTTAGAATACCAATTTCTTTGTTCACATGAAATGTGGTATTGTCAAAAATTGGTGTATACCTATTATAGTACATTTTATATCCCGATATTACAGTGAATAAAATATCTGATGTGTCCAACTACAAAAATGAACCTCTGGTTACTATTTTTCATAAATACCTACCCTGTCAAAAGTTTTCGATATTTTCTCACACAGAGTAAAAAAATCATAATCGCTATAACTTTTTCAACATATTTACATAACTTTTCGACTTACAAAACCTGAAATTTAATGTTTTTTTTAAGTAAAACCGTTGATATTTTGTATCTTAATCAACGGTAAAACTAATAGTCAAGTTGAGAAATTAATTAGAAAAATTTTATAAATACTAGAAAAAATTTATGGTTTTCAAAATAATAATAAATAATCAAAACCAAAAATTTAGAATTTTAATTCTCTGTTGGTTCAACTTTTTCTACTGACTATTATGGAGATAAATGGAAAGTTAAATTTACAAAATACAAAAAAAAATTTTTGAATAGTAGGTAAATCATATTGTCATAATTTTAATATAGCGCATAATACGAGCCCTAACAACTAAATGTTCGGACAAAAGTAAATTTTTGAAGTATGAAAGGAGAACTGGAAATTATAAGCAAATAATTAGTAAACACCTAACAATACAATAAGATAAAGCCTTAATAACAATATTATGCATGGAAGAAAATTATTTATTTGATTTAACAATATTTTAACCTTAATAATTAGCAAATTTTACAAAATGAATTTTATTAAATCTTGGAATAATTTTTAATTTAGGACCATTAACAAGAGGTTACGTCTCCTTTTGCTTTAATAGCTGCCTGTATTCTAGCAGGCAGAGTATTTATCAAATTTTGATACAATTCTGGCGTGGAACTGTCCCAAATTTCTTCTATTTTGGTCTTTAAGTCCCCAATGGTTCTTGGTGGATTATTGCGTAGAATATATTTAATTTTATGCCTAAGAGTTTCTATAACATTTAAGTCCGGACTGGATGAGGACCAGAAAGCACCTTTATGTCGTTTTCACCGAGTTCCAAAACTGTGATTTTTTTAAAACAGTCGTTAGAAAATTACGTCACATTTTTTAAGTGCAATTTTAAAGCTACGAAAATTGCCTAAAATCACCAAATAAAGACTTGAGGATTGCACATAAAACCCACATCCAGCTTTGCAATAAAGTAAATTTTACCGAAATCCAACCAGCGGTTCCAAAACTGTGAGTATTTAAATGTAGGTAGCACCCTCAAAAAACACGTATTTTGAAAAGTGAACTGTGGAACTCGAAAAAAATGTCAAAAAAAATCATATTAACATTTCAGGACTTTTTCAACATAGTAAGATTACTGAGCTTTGATTTAAAGGTTTTTTGACACAAATCCAACCAGCGGTTTCAAAACTGTGATTTTTAAAACAGTTACTAGAAAATTTTATCATTTTTAAAGATGCAATTTTAAAGCCTAAAATCACCAAATAAAAACTTGTGTAACTTTTTGGTAAAGAAAACCAACATCCAGCTTTACAATAAAGTAAATTTTATCAAAATCCAACTACTAGATCCATCGTTTTGAAAATAATAATTCTTTGTTTCTACAATGTTCCCATCCTGTTGGGTTAAAGTGCCACAGTTTTGAAACCGCCGAGCGGATTTTTACGAAATTTACGTTTTTATATAACCAAATGTTGGCATTATAACAAAAAAAACCATCAATATTATGGAAGTTAATTTAGATAACTTTTGCGCGTATGGAAAAAAGACAATCAAATTTACTTTTGTCCGAACATTTAGTTGTTAGGGCTCGTATACCTAGTTCTGATCAGTACTAAAAAAATTTTACCAAACAAGAACAGTTTTTCATAAAGTGTGTGAACTGACTTCATCTTTCGATTGAGCGTTAAAATTGTTTTTAATTTTTTTTAGGGGTTTACATAAACAAAGCAATTGCCTAGGGTGGCGCAATTTGTACATGTTGTAGACGATAAGTAAATAATAATATTTCTTGCCTTAAATTAGATGTTGGGAACAGAAAATTAGAGCTATTTATTTTAGCGGTGGTTTGTTTAATTTCTATTTATAAATTTGTCACCCTGGAAAATAAGTTGGGAATTTACAAACTATATGGAATGTTGTTGTCTTGAATATTGTAGATGCGAATTTTCTCTGCATATGATATCATATTTTGCTTAGTGCTTACAATACCTGATTGATGAACGCTTACACTCGATACATTTCAGCGATGTTCGGGCAACCGATATCGGACAGTTTTGATTTTGATATCCGATATCGAAAATAAACTGACAGAGAGAAAAGAGATCATCCTCGTTCTCATGATTCTACCTAGAATTTAAGTATATGATAAGATACTTTAAATTTTAATAAAATTATTATACTAAAATTTTAAGATAATTAGCATACAAGTCAAACTAAAAGTAGATGCGGTGAGAATAGGCATAAAGACGAATAAAAAAGTTTATATTTCTATTGTTCTACTTCTATACCAATCCATAAAATACATGTTTTTGTCAACACTTTTAAAGGGTTTGAAACATTCCGAAAGTTATGTTCATGTGAATGGGCGAAAATGAACTTAAACTATGTAGTTAAAAAATTGAATGTAGTCTACTAAGAGTATGTAAAATTTAAGTGTAATATAGTAATTGCGGATCCAAGTAAAAAAATAAGTCTATGTCAAAGAGAGTGATTACTGAAAAAACTAAAGTTTATTGCCTAATATTTATAGTATATGTATTTAGTTACCTATTAATTATTGTTGAAATGGTGAGAAATAATTATAGTCACCTACCTCCAAAAAAACCTAGGTGATAATAGTTTCGTATATAAAATAGGTAATTAAAAAAAATATTTTGCACTTTATTATCGATAGTTTCGCGAAATAACCTTCATTTTTTATTAAAAAATATCGTACCTGCGTATAAGTAATACTACAATCATACCTACGATTTTATTTTATTTTTAAAATACCGAAATTTTTTAAGATAGTTTTAAATAGTGCTCTGTTGGTAAACTATTATCTATTAAACAGGAAAATTATTTTCAGAACGTATCTTGTAAGTATTTTCACTACTTTATCACTTTGAATGGCTGTAACAGAAAAACTAGGAGATAAGATTATTTAAACATTTTAGTTGTATCAATTAAATATTAGTTCTTTTTTGCTGTAGAAGGCCAAATCATGAATCTGCTTTTGCAGTCTATGCCAAAAATGTTCATCTGAAATCTTTTATATTTATTTTATTTCAAAATTTCTCGTATTCTTAATTAGATTAGATTAGACCTCTTTACTGAACAGAAATAATTAAGCCACTCCCCTCCATCAACCCATCACAATTTCTTAAAGTTTTTTTATGATACGATTTGCATTTATAAATCCTCAGCTTTTGATGCAGTTAAGTTAGTGGTTGCTCTTGGAAGTTAGTTGTACTTCAAAAATACGACAAATTAAAAAATTATAATCGGATATTTAAAATTAATTATTTAAACGAGCTGACTTGATCCAAACCTAATCCAAAAATAAAAATATGAAAGTGCAAAAGTGAAGCCCGAACTATTGAACACATCGACTTTAAATTTTAATTAGGTTTAAAAATTTCGAGCTCAATACGAAATTATTGCTGATTTTGAAACTATTTATATTCTAAGTACTTACTGAAAATAAACGAAAAACTCGAGAGCACAGAAATTTTTGCTATTGCTAAAGTAAACCAGCTGTAAGTACATAGAGTGCACATTCATATGGATTTCGAAGTACTTTACGTATCGTGATACAAAAAATATAAATTGAAATAACAAATATTGCACACACAGAACATTAACATTTTTCCATACAATGTGAAAACCAAAAATTAATGTTTTAAAATTGTCTGATACTCCTCTACTTCATATTTCCCAACATCTGTGAAATTATTATTATATTTTTATAGTTTAATTTTTTTTATTAAAATATTTTAACACCACCTTTCATAATATGTCATTATCTATTTTTCAGAATGTTTTAGTAATTTAACACTTTATCAATTACTGACAGCAAAATAATAGCAAAATTCGATTATCTATGTAAAATATAAATTAATATTTAACTATATGTGTTAAATATGAATTTTGCCAATTAAATTCAATTGTTTTTCAAATAATTCATTCTACAGTAAAATACTTAATTAAAATAATAAATGAATATAATAATCTCCCACACGATATGTGCGTAATTCATTAATTAACAATGAGTGAAAATAACCGTCTTTAGTCCAGTTGAACAATAATAATTTCATTACTTCAAATTTACATTAAATATCACATCAAAAAATATTCCCAATCTTATAGGTACTCCGTAGAAGTACAGCAGGAGGACTAAAATGTCATGATGTAGAATTAATTTTTTAGGGAAATTAAAAAATCTGTCAAAATTCGGTAGTAAATTTTTGTATGTCTAGGATTAGCTAAATTTATAATTTTCTATCAACGACTTTTTAATAAAACTGAAAGCTGACTGCCAATTGAAAAATTTGTAACTAGCAATAAGCTAATTTTAAAGTACCTTACTAGAAATTTGTGATATATTAGCAAATTATACATATTATTCAAAAATAAAGAATCATTGTTTTAGAATATATTTTCGGAACGTGACAAAAACTGACAAAATTATTCCAATTTTAGGTGTGAAATGCAACTTTAAAATCAATATTCTCATAGTTATGCTGTTGTGTGAGAGGTTTGTATGCTAGGTTCCTCTTATTTAAAAATTCCTAAAAAGTTAGTAACACACAAACTAAATAAACGCTCCATTATCTTAGTTGAACTTTTAGAATATAGAAAAATAATTGAAACTTTTAATTGAAAAAGTATTTTATCCTTAACAATCCGTATCTCTTTAAGGAAGCAATTCTTTATTTATTATACGCTAACAAATTACAAATTATAAAATAAACTTTATGTTACTTTTTATGTTGGTCGATAAAACACCCTTAAGTATTTTTTTATTTTTACGTATTAAACTTTTAGAACTGGCTAAGTATTTACAACTTAATTGTCTGATAAAAAACTCAATATATGAAAACTTGTATCTAAAAATACATCATACTTCCCGTAGGGATACTGTTCATTTATCAAATCAAATGCAAAAAAATTTACGTACAAGTCCACAACGTCCTATAATTTCATTCTCCACAAGAAAAGAATATTCAAATGACATCTTATAAAAGGTCCTTTGTACTATCTCAATCATTTTTCATATCTTTTGTAGTAGCAAAAGCAGTTATGAACGTGACATAGTGGAGTCTCCGGATACAAGAACGGTCAAATGGTGGCAGGAAACAGGACCGGGCTTCATGTAGATCCCACCATTTCAGAGATTAATTTGACATCTGATTTTTGCAAATCACCACTCGAAGTAGATAATCTTATATAAATTAATAGACGACTAAAATCAAATTACACAGTTCTATTATAATAGTTCAGTTTATTTAACATTGAAACATCTAAAGTGGAATGACATTATTGTTTCCTAAACCGAAAAGTAAATAACCAGATGTTTGAGTTTGGGTAATGGATAATACAATTAAATTACATTTGAAATTCTCAAGTGTTTATAGCTTTTATGTCGAATAATATTACATAGCATTCAAAAGTAGTCAATACATTTGTGTTTGCGATATTCTTAAGTACCAACTGTTTTGATAAGCAAAGACAAGTACGTTGGCACATGCCGATATATCCACATCACTGGATCGAAAAGAAATAAAAATGAAATTTTAAACTACTCTAATAATGTAAATTATCAGGTGACTTGCAGGTGTATTCGATCCAAGTGAACAGAAACTACTTGCAAATTATCTACAGAAATCTCGAAAGAAATGGAATACAAAGTGGACGTCTTTGCAAAAAAAATTATTATATCCATGAGAAGTGATTTTTTCATCTAACCAAAGAACCTCTACAAATAGCAATATTTATTTCTTGTAATTTACTGAATAATTATTGTTGTTTAATCAACCAAATATATATATATATATATAACTTTTAGATTATCTAAAGATATTTAAAGAAATTAATATTTACAAAATGAATGGCAAATTTGCTAATAGAAATTTTATCAAAACGGCCGCACTTCCCCTGAAGCGATTTTGCTTTAAAAAATGCGTCTAAATCAATCTACTATAAATTATCTTTTGCGTAATCTCCACGCATTTTCAAAATATAAATAAGCGCTGCAAAACGAGCGATGTATTTTGGAAGTGAAATTTTTTATTATGTTAATTTTTAAAGTAGCAAAATAAAATCCATATAAAGTTAACACTGCCAATAGTAACATATTTTCTTCTTTATGCAATTGCTCAAAATCGAAATATTTACTTTAGATCGTCATGGTTTTTATTATTTTAAATTTCCCAGAGTGTTTCTCAAAGAAGTCTTCAATGTGCACTATCAAAATTTGTCAACTTTGTTTCAGTACCTGTAATATATACAGGGTGATCAGTAATTGCCGCACTCGGAGCGTACTGTGATAAACTTTACGTTTTAAGAATGACGAATTTTTTTACCGCAGTGCTGTAAGTCCTTTCTTTACAAAGATATGACCACTTTTGTGAAAATAAAAGTGGCAACACTGTATTGAACATGTGAATAGGTTCGACGAGAAAAAAAAAGAGAAACGTTCCATATTTTATGATGCGAGAACTTGTCAAACTAATTTAGTACTGTCAATTTTATTAAAAAACAGAAACAACAATTGAAATTCATTATTTATATTTTCATGGCAATAGAAGGTATTTTAGTTTATCCCAAGGGGAGCTTGAGAGGTTGCCAAAGTTCAAAATTCTCTCAAATTTAGGTATTTTATTAAATTTTAACATTTTCAATTTCTTTGTATTAGAGGTTTTGTGAAAAAAATTGAACAAATCATATTGCATTTTATCCAGAGATTATAGTAATATGAATTATTCACTCATTTTTGTCTTGGTTATGAAAATAATTAGCTTGTAACTTGGATGAGGGAAACTCTATAACTCGGTAACTCACCATTAGATTTAATTTTTTTTTGCAGATTATCCTTAATTTTAATGTGCTCTATAACGCCCTGTATTCGGAGTGCGCCAATTACTGATCACCCTGTATATGCATAATATACACCTACACGTATACCGAAATAACCTTTTCCCATTCCCGATTCAGTAAAGTAAACTATAATGACATTGTTGATAGGGACGTAACTTCATTTTACCAAAATATTATTATTAGTTACTGACAACGGGTCGTAAGGAGCTTCACTTACGTCCCTAGGGAAGTGTGGCGCTTGTGAATGACTCAATATTTCAATAATTTATATTTATAGTAACATTACAATAGACAAACTTGCTGGAGAATTAATTCTTGAAGATTTTATGGCATCATTAGTGCGGTTTCCGAGGCCCCAGCGGTGTTCTTTGTTTGACACCAATCTTTAAATAATTTATGATTTATGTAATAATTCGTACCGTAAACATTGTTATATTAAATAATGACGTCTAATCTGATGACTGAAGCATGTTCCGCGATATAAAAAATATCTTCAGAACTACGAGTTTAGATATAGGGAATATTTACTAATTGAACTGTATTTTTTAAATTGAGAATAAAAAGTCGTATACTTTTACATTCACACATACAACGATAAATGCATCAATTATTAACCAAATTTTCGACAACTGATGATTCCAAAACACAACGGAAGTTCAGCAAACCAATAAATTGAACATCCGGCGCCTTTTATAAAACTGTTTTCATTGAAAATATATTTTTAACTAGCTTTTTAAATTATGCAGTTCACAAACAGTCCTGCAATGACTAACTACTTCCAAGGTTGTACAAATAGGTAGTTGAATGAATTATTTATTAGCCTAAATCAGACTATGAGCCGGTCAGTCTGAATCGGTATATTCCATGCAAAGTAAATGTAAATATTATTTAAAAAATTAACTGCATAAATTTAACACTTGCAAAGTTAATCGATTTTTTTATTAGATGACTTTTGCATCACGACGTGACCATCATGACCATTTCTAGATTTCTTGTGACATTGAAAATTTAAAAGGAAATATTCCAAACATGCTGACCAATCTAATCAGCAATTACCATGAAATAGGAAGTGTCTATCATTGGATACACTATCCCATTGTAGATACTCGTTCGTCTTCATTTTCTTTGTTTACAACACTACCTTTTAAGTGGTTCGACTTGACCCGTTGTTATCTTCTTGCGGTTAATTTTTAGTAGAATTTTTAACAAAGACCATCTATAGTGTAACAAGTTTATAAGAAGCCGGACTTTAAATTGTGTATAAATTATTTGTGTACTAAAGGAGAAAAATGTGTCAAGTTCAAGATTGTTTTCAAGTTTGTGCGTTTTAATTAATGGTATGCTAGAAATTAGTGAAAGTGTTGTTTTGATAGTAAATAGTGAATTTATAAAGGACTTAAAAGGTATTAAAAAAATACTATAATTATATTTGTCATTGTGTTAGAATATTGAATATTGACCAAAATTCGATTTTTCATTGTGGTCTTTACGAGGACAGTAACCTTTAACATAATTTCATTTCAGCAACCTAAATAAAGCAATAATCTTACACTGTTAACTGCTATCATATGGTTATTATTTTTCTAATATTTTTTTTATTATTTCACTTTAATATTAAACGAAATTTTTCCGGGCAAAGTTGGAAGAAGTTGTTTTGAAACTTTTAGTGTTCAATCATAAATGACCTAAGTTATTTCAATTAAATAAGATATAGTAAACGAAGTACGCTTTTTTTAAATCTAGAATTTATACGGTCGTTAGTTTATTTCTCAGCTATAAAAATTATAATTTAATTTAATTGTCCTGCTAATTGTTTGGAGCTTTGGATTGTATGTTCAGATCATTCCATACTATTTCTACTATCTATACTAAAATGACAAAATTATGTTTATTATACCATATACCTACATATCATAAAAATTAAAATTTACGTGTTTTAAAATTAATATACGTTCTGTTGAAGAAATGGTTTGCTATATTATTTCAAATTCAGCCACAAAAAAGTAATTTGTGCGGCTCGAGCACCCCTTCAGAAATTGTACTAAAATATGTATAAAATATACTCGAAGTCGACGTTTCTTTTTGTGGGACGAAATAACTCAAGAAAAAAAATTTATCAGCGGATGTATTGCGTAAAATATCTCAAACATGTAAATTTAAATTAAACCAGGTAAATACATTACTTTATATATTAGTATGCAAAAAGTCGTCGCATGGTTCTGTAAATATTTGTCTTGTATCAGTTAATTTGACATATTTACTTAATGTACTTACTTAGTGCAAGACAATTAAAATTCATATATCTAGGTACATATAAAAGGTGTTAAGAAATGACTCCTATAATTAAGATTAACTTGAAAATAAGTTTATTTAGTGTTGAAACTGTGAAATGAATAGCGCAAAAATGTCACCGTTACTATAGCCCGAAATAGTTATTTATGTATCAAGGATGACCGAGGGCAACGGGGTTACAAAATTGGTTTATAGCCTAAATAGTATAGGATCTCTTTAATTAAAATATTTTCAAGTTTCTACGACTTCCGGTTATACCGGAAATAGACCCTAACTTCGTTTTTTTAAATGGAACACCCTGTATATTACTACAATTTTAAATTCTACATTCAATTATAATAACATTTTGTTAAAACAATTTTTCTGTAAAGCATTTCATTTAATAATTACAGAATGATTTTTTAAAAAATGTCCAAAATGGGCTAAGTTTCAAATTTTCTAACCTTCTAATATTCAAATTTAAATGTGGCTTTGGCAAGATGTTAACAAAAGTGTACTACTTGCAATTTCTTCATTGCGACAGCTCAATGTTCTACAGGGGGTTTATAATTTAGGTGCCATTTAAAAAAAAATCAAAACGGCAAAACTCATTTTTTTCAAATGGAACACTCTGTATATCGATACAAATTTGGATTATTCATTCAATTTAAAGGTAATTTTGTTGAATAAACTTTATACTCAACTCTTGCCGTTTTCGTGAAATATCAATTTTTATGGTACTTACACATAGTATAATGATTAACAAGAGAAGCTTTTTTTTAACTAATTTTTATTAATGATTAATGTAACGATATTGTGTAAGATGCTTTATTGACAACATAGATTGCTTGATCCAATAATCGAATTGTTTGGCATAATTTTCAATATTCCCAAAATAAAAACGAAATTTCACGAAAACGCCAAGAGTTGGATATAAAGTTTATTCAACAAAATTACTTTTAAATCGAATAATCCAAATTTGTATCGATATACAGGGTGTTCCATTTGAAAAAAATGAGTTATGCCGTTTTGATTTTTTTCTGAATGGCACCTAAATTATAAACCCCCTATAGAACATTGAACTGTTCCAATAAAGAAATTAGAAGTAGTACACTTTTGTTAACATTTTGCCAAAACCGCATTTCAATTTGAATATTAGAAGGCTAGAAAATAAAATTTGAAAGTTAGCCCATTTTTGGACATTTAAAAAAAAATCATTCTGTAATTATTAAATGAAATGCTTTAGAGAAAAATTGTTTTAACAAAATGTTATTATAATTGAACGTAATATTTTAAAATGAAGTAATATCCAGGGTGTTCCATTTAAAAAAACGAAGTTCGTGTCTACTTCCGGTATAACCGGAAGTCGTAGAAATTTGAAAATATTTTAAATAAAGAGATCATATGCTATTTAGGCTACAACCCAATTTTCAGAAAAAATATTAACTACATCTTTTAAAACGTCTAACCAACGGTTTCGGTGAATATCCCTGTATTTAAGGTGTAAGCCCGAAAAAACATGAAAATATTTTGAACTTTTATCACGAATCTCGTCACGAATTAAAAAAATAATCTAAAAGTAAGATTGAACGACCATTGCGCTTTTACAGTAACATCTGAGGTAACATCACTATTAATACCATTAGATCATCTTCAGTGAGCGTTAAACTAAAAAATAACAAATAACAGTTTTTGATTTCTGTGTTTCAGAAGAATTAAACTATAAATAAGAATTAAAATGTAAATATTCATTTTATACCTTCGAAACCTTCGAAACCTTCATTCTGCTTCACTATAATAAATAACTAATATAAATTTAGTTTTAAATCAGCTAGGTACATATTTATTTTTTATGATTTTGTAAAACCAAAACATATTTTACACTTTACACAATTTTTATTCAAAATCTTAAATTTGCAAATTTTTTATTATTTAGAAAAACGGACCCTCAAAATGTGTAGGAATGTTGATCAATATCGCGAAGTCAAAAAGCATAGTTGGAATATTTTTATAGTATTATTAATTTAAGCATATTAGACTGTTTTAATTTTAAATGAAACAAATTAGTTCATTTTGCCGATAATTTCGCTTCTTTAGACCATCTGAATAAATATGAATTTTAAAATAGCAACTTAAAAAAGAGTGATAAAATTTCCGTACATAAAAAAATTGTAAATTGTTCGAACATATTAAAATTTCGATAGGTATAGACAAAAACAAAATTTCAGAAAAAATTATCAGTGGACAATTTTACAATAAAATATTAGCAATCTTTTCACCCAGACCAAGTATTATAGTATTAGAAAGTAGTAACAAGAAGTGTAGGTATTTCTTAGTCACCCTGTATGTCTATGTAGGTATAGTTTAATGTTTTTTTTGTGATTTCATTAGATGTATGAAATATAAGAATGTAACAATTGTTATTTATTAATGACTACTCGAGGTATCACTTAAAAATAAACATTTATCAAGATAAGTAATGTATGTTTGATTATCTATAATTTATCATTCAGTACCGAAAAAAACTGTAAAACTTAGAGCAGTTGTGGTTGACAGTTTATGATAACTGTCTCTATAGGTGTTGAAATTGGATTGCACATGTAAAATAGGTATGTTTTTCGTTTCTTTGGTTTTTATTTGCTTGATACATTTTTCGTGATAACTATTTATAAATTATTTATTAGTTCATAATGTAAGTTTGTGTGAAAACTAGGAAATTTTTCTGCAACAAAACAAAATATTAATCCCAAGTGCCACACAATTTTAACAAAATACATTTTACAATACAAGGTGTCCCAGGATAGACACGAAATATTTTTAGATATGATTCTTGAATACATTCTGCATTGTGCTGTATAATATTTTTATCTCTAATCCGGGTTTTTTTTTTCATATAAAATCATTGCAGGTGGCAACTTACGGAAATATTTTTAACAAATTTAATACTACTAATAGTACTCCGAGTAGACATCGTTTATGTTGAAAATGGAATTTAACTTTTCGATTCAAAATAAATCAATCTTTCATCATGTATCAAATTTTTAACTATTTTCAATACCAGTTTTCAAAATAAATTAACATAATGATTTATTTTTTCAAATTCCAAATTTGAACACTAATAATTTCTTAAGGGTTAACACTATCAAAAAAATTACAAGATACTTTTGATCGCAAATCGTCTCAGCTACAAATTTCATGTATAACTTTTTTCGATAATCAAATAGTTTAGCAGACTGGCTTCTTTTTATTCAACAGTGTTTTACTTTTTCAATCTACAATTTTCAACATTCAAGAGATGAAAAACTAACCCGGACTGGGGATAAAAGAATTATACAGGACAATGCAGAATTTATTCAAGAATCACACCTAAAAATATTTCGTGTGTATCTTGGGTAGGTATTTATGAATTATAATCATTAAAATTTTAAAACTTGGCGACATGAAAATATGTCGATTAAATTCATTATTCCTCGAATATTTCCAACGAATTTTCGATCAACACAAATTATAAAAAGTAACTTGAATTATTTCTTTTCACTACCAACCATAAATCAACTTTATTAAAATTAATATTTTAGAAGGGAAACAAGCATAACGTTATTTATCAAATTTCATACGGATCAAACATTTATACAAACATTTTGTTAAATGTGTATTCATTTAGGTGCATTTTCATGTGGATAATTTTAATTTTGCTTTCATGTGTTTATGTAAACTCGAATGTTTGTTCAGAAAACAAAAAGCCATTTGTACTATGCGTAGGTAACTAAATCTGAAAGTGACAGTATAAAAGTTTCATAGCAAAATAAAACAAACGTAATGGTTTCTAATATTAGAATAGATAAGTAGTTAGAAACATTGTCGAACTGTTAAATAATAAATTGTAACTGTTGTTAGATATGTTCAAATGTACAAATTTGTTTAATTTGTAACAATATTCCATTAGTGCATTAGTATTTAATTCTGTATAAAATATAGAGGTTTTAGTTTTTATGGTAATTATACAATAATGTTGTAGTATTATCCAAAACTTTTATTCATAAAATTAGTTCCATTACAAGAAACATTAGATATGAAGTTTTAGCTTTTATGTGAAAAATTTGTTTGAAAATTGACCGACAGAGTTACCCTTATAGTTTTCGCCCATCAATCATTATCCTTTCTATTGCATTACTAACACATCACGAGTTTTAAGTTTTTCAGAATTCTTCTGCGCTAAATACGTTATATCTATAAAATATTTTATGCTTGTCAAACTCACTTCTATTAGCTTTAATAAAACCACATAACTGATGTCCGTATTTGATTAACTACGGACAGTTGTATAAATTAAATTCTTTCAGGATAATTCCGCATTTATTCGTAAATATTTCTGTCTAGCTAACAAATTCCTAACAATTGTAATTGAATAAATGTTCCGTTTTTTTGCGCATTCCATGTTATTTTCTGTTTCTTTTATAACACGAGGAGTTGTTATATAAAAAGTTATAAATGATAAAGTTAAGGATTTTGACAGTGTGGCATAGAAAAGCATGACGAATTGAATTTTTTCAGTGGGGTTTCGGGATTGACACCATGTACACATTTTCAATTTCTATCGAATGTTATAAAAGTAGAAGCTTTCGTCGAACTTTATTTGATGTAACGTAGTCATTTGAACTTATTTTTAACATGCATATAAACAATGGTTATAACTTATAAAAGCATACTCCTATTATATTGATTGATTAAAATCTATTCTAAGGATTAATTGTTTTATATGCAATTTTAGCTAAAATGAGTTTTAAGTTTTTACAGTTGAATCTGTTGATTTAAAACGATAAAAATTTTATTTGTCGTAATCCTTCACCAAATAACTATTTTTTACTGAAAAACTTTACTGTTGTTTACAAAAATAACAAAACTTTTTAAATTGATGATTATAGGCGAATTTCATGTTTGTAATCCTAGCAATTAAAATTAAAAATTAGTAGCGCGAATATATTTTGAAAAGCTTAGAAAAATATGTTTAGCTCCACAAGGACTAATTATGGGGCGTGGATGTTCGAGATCTAGTCCTGATTTATTTTATGTCTTGATTAGTAGTCAGTAGTCAGAAATCCAGATTTTTTTGTTTTTTTTTGAAGTAAAGTTGTTAAAAGACCAGTGTATTTACATCAGAAGTGGGATTCATACAGACGTTATGCCGCACAACTTTTTTCTGTATAGAATGCTTTATGTGAGTAAAATCGAAATATTTCTGAAAGCTTTCATTAAATTTGGCCACCTGATTAGATCTCTAGGGTGATTGGTTTTTGCAATGTCTGAAATAAACTGAAATTTCAGGATATCTTTTTTGCGGTTACCATTTGAAAAGATATCAAAAATTCGAAGATACATATTCACAACCACTTTTGTATCTCTTTTTATCCTCTAATAGCAGAAAGTTCAATCGGATTTCAGATCAATTTGTTTAGAACTTTAGAAACCATAATAAATATATATTTTTATTAAATTACGGACCAGCACTTTTTGCTACCAAACTCCCAACACTCAAAAGTGCTCAAATTTTAGTTTTTTCATATATTTCAGGAACTAATCACCATATCTTATTAGACTTTTTTCAATTCCCATACTTTAATTGATTTATTAGACAATTATTACCTGTACTGTAATGAGATTCATTATAATACAGTTTTATTATTACGATACAAGTTTATAACCAATAGAAATGCAACATTACTTACAGCAATATTCCGTCAATATCAAATATTGCCATGAATATCTGACAGATCTAAACTTGAAATTGACAGTTCATTTTGATTTTTTAACATTTCTGAGTTTATGTCAGTTTATGTAAAGTTGCCATAATAGTTATTTTCGTATTTTTCATTATTTTGACTAGCCGTAGAAAAAATAGTGTTTGCAACTCGCATTTAATGACACTCGAATTCAAATTCTCATAATCGTGTCTTAATTGCTATTATTATATGCTCATTGCATAATATACTACATATTATGATATTGTTGGGTACCTATACAGGATGTCCCAGTTTATATCGTCAGGATTTCACCAGTCGATAGTTTAGCGAAAATTAAAGTTGGTTTGTCTAATAAACTATGGTCGAATGTTGCTTCCTTTTTGACGTACAGGCCATTAAAGAAAATAAATTATTTTAAATAATTTGCTATAAATCAATAACAAAAGAAGTTAGCCTTCTGAAATTTTGCATAGATCTTTTTTTTGTATTCTCTTATTAATAGTGGTTGCAATTATTTTATTTAGTACACAGAGGCGTGCGTACTGGTTTCTTCAAAAACATTTTAATGAATAAAACGTACGCCACTGGTTTTTTTGCAGCACCAATATGCTGAGAGTATTTTCCATTCAATTTAGAAACTTTTTCGTATTTTATAATTTTTTGATAACTTAACTTAAAATAACCTAATAGTAGAGTAAATAAGGGAGAAAAAAAGGCTTCAAATAGACTTTTTTTACCCTACAGCCCATTTTTGTAGAATGTTCTAGAGGGTCACCCTGAAAGTTTAAAACTGAGTTTGTGTACTCGTAAACCCCGCCCTTCCTTCACCAGAGTGTTTATTGAATAACTTTTTTCCTATTAAATTTTCGAAAAAAAGAGTCAGTACAAAGTTATAAAGAAAAATATTTCCTACAACTTATCTTCTTTTTTTGATGTTGTCGATATTTCAAAAGTTATTCATCAAATAAGTTGAAAATTTTGGGGAAAGAGTAGTAAGTAGTAGTAGTAAGTAGTACCTAACTAGAGAAAAATTTCCCTAAAATTTACAACTTATTTGTTGAATATCTTTTTAAATATTGACAATATCAAAAAAATATTAAAAGGAAAGTTGTAGGAAATATTTTTCTCTACAACTTTGTACTGATGCTTTTTTCGGAAATCTAATAGGGAAGAACCTCTTTAATAAATAAGAAAAAAAAAGTTAAGTTATCAAGAAATTGTAAGATATAAAAAACTTTCTAAATTGAATGGAAAATACTCTCTGCATATTGGTGCTGCAAAAAAACTAATGATGTACGTTTTAATCAATAAAATGTTTTTGAAGAAACCCGTAGGCACGCCTCTGTGTTCTAAATAAAATAATTGCAACCACTATTAATAAGAGAATACAAAAAAAAAGATCTATGCAAAATTTCAGAAGACTAACTTTTTGTTATTGATTTATAGCAAATTATTTAACATAATTTATTTTCTTTTATGCCCTGTACATCAAAAAGGAAGCAACATTCGACCATAGTTTATTAGACAAACCACCTTTAATTTTCGCTAAACTATCGACTGGTGAAATCCTGACGATATAAACTGAGACACCCTGTATATTCGCACCTTTGTCCCAATTTAACCAAAGTCTGTTCTGAAATATCTGTAGTGAGAAGCGAATATGTAACAGTCTGTATAAGAAATAGTTCGAATTTTAATAAAATGAAAGTAATGATAATTAGAAACAAATTTTTTATAACAAAGAGTTAAAATGAAGTCCATCTATAATATAAATAATAATAAAATTAATTTGTTGAGTGGTACACAGTAAATTAAAAAATATAGGTATACCTACTCACTAGTAAAAATTGCATTACTTACATCTAAAAACCTAAATTACACCTTAGCACTATAAAAATAGTGCCACTTTGTGGTTAATTTACATAATAAATTCAACTTTCCTTAACATCAAGTTTAATTATAAAAAAATGTCATAACATGAACGAGCTATAGTAAATTCTTTTATGAACTAAGACTAAGGTGTTATTTATAGCAGGCAACGAAAACTTTCACTAATAATAAAATTCATCGAAGACTACCATTGTATATGAGAAGACAACATATTGTATAATCATGTCGCGAAAGAAAGCAATATGGTTAAATTAAAATCCTGTTTATTTTTACTTTAAATAAAAATATTTCAAAACGAAATTTGACTGGTCTACTACAACAATCATTCATCATTCACTAAAAGGAAACTGTATGAGTCGTGTACTATTTTATAACCACAATTCCAATATATTTATGTCGCAATAACATTGTTTTTCACAAACATTTTATATATTGCTATTTTTTAGGCTAAACAATGGGGGAGCAATTCAATTTATACTTTAATATCCTTGGGATTTTATTCCTTTGCGCTTTTCCCTATACAACCCAAGCAGGCTACCAGATTGGAGTTGGAAGAGGTGATTGTACAGGACCGGCCGCAGAAATAAATTTTGTAAGTAATTTTTGAAAATATTAAATTTAAAAAAACTGAAAGTAAATCGGTTTTTTTCTAGATGGGCTACGCAAAATTAGGTCAATTTGGATGTGGTATACACTTACGTCAATTTGCTAGAGCATTTATTTTTGATGATGGCAACCAAAGAGCAGCTTATGTCACTGTTGATGCTTGTATGATGCATCATAGCATTCGAAAAGAGGTAAGATTGCATAGATTACGACATAAATAGAAAATCTACAGTGACTAAGAATAAATTAATTTAATAAACACTTGAAGCGTAGCGGTACTAGAAATTATTCGAAACTACAATATTTACTTTAGTACATTAAAATAACATATTATAACATGCTTCGTTCGTGATGCATATGCAAATCGTCTAATTGTAAACACTGGCTTGAGTTTGTATATCTAGTGCATTATACAGGGTGCTACAGAACATTTTCCACTTGACTAAAAATATACTATTGACTAAGTAGTAGATAACTTTACCAATACATGCACATACATCAATGTGTCCACTATGTCCTTGGCCATTACGATTAGCGGCTAGCTAATATAAAGTAAAAATAGACATCAACAAACTGCAAAATAATTGATCCAACAACATCTTTTTTCGTCCTAACAATTTATTCTTAGACAAAATGATGGTTCATCAAAATTTCCAATTTTATGCCGACCTCTAATTAATGATGTCATAAAAACAAGCTATAATACTGACCTACATTGTCCATGAGCAGCAATATCGCATAACAAAGCGATTTCTGACAATAAAAACCGCACCATTAATGACAGATTGCTTTATGAGGAAAAAGTTTATTATAGCTAAGGATCAAGGATAATGTGTGACTGTGTGTACTTCCTTGTTATACAGGGTCCGTTGGAGTTGTAATAAGCTCCATTTTTATAGGTGACGTGTACTTTTTAGTGTTGAGAGCGTCCGTCTCTTTTGTTTTATTTTTAAATTTTTTCATTAAAAATATCTGATGTGCCCAACACATGACTTTCTTATACGGATAGTATCACAATAATTACTTTTCCTAAAGAAATTAAGTTAAATTTCTTGTAAAAATTTTGAGGATTTCCAGCAATTTTCAAATAGTCTCTGTCGCACTTATTGCAATACGCATAAATCTGTCCTTGTCCCACTCATTAAACCGAATTTTACGACAAAAATGTGTTTTATTTTGGATTTTTGACCTATTACTCAGTTAAAAAAATCTCCCGATATGAAATTACATTCATTTATTCATTATTATTGTTTTCGATACCATAGAAACCAGTAAAATAAAAAAAAAACTAATGGTCCGTCCTTCTGGGATTTGAACCCGGGACCTTTCGTATAATGAGACACATGTCTACCTCGACCGTCGGATTCAACTATCAACGCGCGCTATGAGAAATATAAAGTATTTTAAGAATATCTAGTTTTTTTGAAATTTTTTTGACGGAATTTCAAAAAAAAGTTCTCCGAAAAGGTGGATCGTAGAGAAAAAACGTTTATATAAAAATTGTGTTTTTCTTCGCTTGTCAAAATTTATATTTACAGTTGTGCGTAAAAAAATTTTTTCAATAGTAATATAATAAGTGCTTTGGATTTTCCGGTTAAATTACGATAACTTGTTGCACAGCAACAAAGAGTGTCAGTTTGACAGTCTAAAAATACCGAGTGCGAAGCACGAGGTATTTTCTGTCAAACTGACACGATTTGTTGTTGTGCAGGAAGTTTGAGGAATTTAACCATCGGAAAATCCAAAGCACGTATTATATTCGATAAGATAATTTTATGAATGTACACAATAGTTTATTTTATTCCATATTAATGCAAATATTAGATCATACTAATATTTAATTACAAATTAATTCTTATACAAATTTTGTTATTTATATTGTTACTATGGAAAACCTACAATTAATTTTATCGAAATTTTATCGCTGGAAAACCATGTAGGTTGGTCCAATACTGCATTATGATTGGTCGAAATTACTATGAATAAAATTATCGATGTAAAAAAACTGAATAAACTAATTTTTGGGTACTTTGGCGCCCTCTACTTTTGACATTTATCGTCGTAGCGCATCGATCCTTAGAGATAAATTGTAGAAAATATTGCCCTCTACAATATTTGTTAACAAAATTTTCTTCTGCAACTCACCGTTCTCGCTTAAAATCAAATCCAAATACGTCTTCGATTTTCCAAAAAATGGGTCCGAGGATTTTCCCGAGTTTTTGAATTTAATTTTCACATGACCCCCTAGTGATTTATGAAGAGAAAGTTTACCGGGTAATTTTTTCCACAAATTTCTACAGATTGACTGGACTATATCCTATATTACATTATTCGGTTACCAGCAAATTTTCGCTAAAATTTCTTTGGCATTTTATATTATTTTGTTATGTTTTAAAATTTTATTTAATTTTAATTAATAGTGGCATTATTTTCAGTAGACTGCTTGTCACATGTCTGTCTCTACCTCACGTTCACCTCCCTTGAGAGCGAGAGAGAAAGGGAAAGTACCAAGAAAATAATTCAAATACGAATATTTTTAAGTTTCAGGAAGGAATATTTTATTTCATAAATTTTTAAACTTATTCCCTATTTAACTTTCAACTCAGAAAATATGAAAACATTCCTTTTTAAAATCAAATTATTTCCATCGGTACAAAGAATTCACATCAAGGAAATGCTGGAAATTAGATATACGACTCTACTTCTTGGTTTAATGCATATGGAAAGCAAGGCACAAAATTGAGCATACGCGTTCATCCTTAATTTGATCTTACTTCAAAAGTACGGTTTTTGAAGTTTTAAATATTTCATCATTTCACGATAGAAGTAAACAAACATCAAATTAAATAACTTAAAGTGGCTCCCTATATATCAGTATGAAATGTTATCCAAAATGATAAATCAACTTTAAATACCATTCCTCTTGAAATTTTATGTATTTCGAGATTTTATTAAAATATAAAGGCACGCGAAAACAAAAGTCTGGTTTCTGTGTTTAATAAATTAACGTTTCCTTTAATAGAATAATAATTTTATCTTCCTGTACCTCTTTTTTAAATGGTCCAATAATTCTGGTTTGGAGGTTGCTTAATTTTATTCAGTCATTTGTAATGCACAACACGATTTGTTAGACGTAATAACAATATTACCATAATTTCATTAAACCTTAGATGGCTACACAATTTTGAATATGAAATAATTATAACACTAACGAAATATCATCAGTAAACTGGATGGATTCGTCGCCCCAATAAAAACAGCAATTACGCAGTTGTTACAATTTTAATTAATAGGGTTTCAGAAGGAGCAAAAAGATCTGGTTATTAAATTTAAATTGATGTATTTAATATAACTTATTTCTTTTACTATAGAAGATTTTTTAGTATACATATTTAGTGTTACAGAAAAATAAGTTTGTAAGAAAACATTATTGGAAAACGATACAAGAAACCTAAATAATCAATTTTTTGATATTTACAGCAATAAACACAAAGGACTTTCATTTTCTATTTGGCGTGAATCTAAAACCAGTAAACATACATTGTGCGAGATAACAACATTCAACACGCTCTTTATACTCGCATCAAATGAAATCAATTTTACACTTCAATTGAAAGAATTTTGCAGTTGAAGACAATTTGGCTGTGATAAAAAGTTCAATACATCTAGTTACTATGTACCTAAAATAACATCGATGTCAATAAATTGTATTTTTATGGAAAGAAACAAATTGTGATTGTTAAAAGCCAACGACTTTAGAAATGTTTGCTGAAGGTGACTAAAATAATTTACGAGGGTGCATAAGTTTCAGTATTTGATGCTTGAAATGTTGCGAACAGAGTTTCACAAACTTCTGTTTTTCTTGGATAAAATCAATTAAAATGTCTTTCATTCAGCTTTTATTTGGTTTTTTGAGTTATTTATCCCAAATTTACAATTTAGTTAGCACTGTTACTTTTACATTAGATTATGACTTTATCACAAAAATGGTTTTCGTTAATATCTATCATAATTTACAGAACATTTCAGAAATAAAATTAGTCTGTAAACTATTTATTCACAAAGAATTTATTTTACTTATTTTGGATTTTGGGTTATAAAAACTTGAATGCTTGTATTACCAATTTTGTTTTCTAAAATAAACTTTTAATTGCTTTATAAAATAAAATTAACTTCAATTTTGTAGTTCGGGGGAAGCATAGTTTGTCAGGAAGCAGGAATATTACTGCTACTTAGCAATCTAACCTCCCACCGAATTCGAAATTACAATAGAATTTAAATTACATAGAAAAGAAAAAATTATATTATTTTTCAAATTGTCATTTTGAAATCATTATTAGGATATACAGGAGGTCCTTAAACCATGGAACATAAAACATATCTTTGTTCTGTAAAAATGATACAAGAACACAAAATTTTAATTAAACTTGCCAAAAATTGTATTGCCAAAAGTTGAGTCCTTAATATGGATCCAGTGCACAGCATCCTCAATTTTTACTTTCTTATACGAAGTAATAAGAAAGTATAGTAATTGTGATTTTTTTCGACTTCGAGATTTTGATGGATTTACACGTTTTGAGAGCCCCTGAATTCATTTTGACCATTTTCCCAATGATGTCTGTCTGTATCCACCATAATTTAAAAACGAGTTATCGAATTTGATTCAAATTTCATATTTAAGAGTTTGAACAAAATTGTGGATGCCACATTCAATGTTTTTCATCTAGCATCAAAACAAGTGACACTTACCTGAAGACATTTTTAGGTTTTTTAGGAATATCTTGAAAAATAAACAATTTATGAGATTTTTTTATTGTTTAACATTGATTTAGAATTGAATTTTGAACAAATTTTGTTTGAACTTTTTTTTGAAATTCCGTCAAAAACTTTTCAAAAAAATAAAACACTAATTTTTGTCGTAAAATTCGGTCATAATGAGTGGGACAAGGACAGATTTATGCGTATTGCAATAAGTGCGAGAGAGACTTTCGAAATTTATTTAAAAATTGCTGGAAATTGAAACACGATTTTTACAAGAAATTTAACTTAATTTCTTTAGGAAAAGTAATGGTAGTATCCGTATAAGAAAGTCATGTGTTGGAGACATCAGATATTTAGATTTACCTCTTACCTTGTCCTTCTTTTAATAATAACAACTAATCAAGATTTAAGGTTTAATTTAAACAGATTTTCAGAATAACTGAACTTTCAAGATTTTTCTTTACATGTTCTAAAAAAAGTTATTTACCTATTTTATACTTTCTGTCGGTTACTAACCCACTAATCATTTTTCTGTTCTTTTTTCAGGTTTTAAACCGTTTGAGCTCTATGTACAATAGCACCTACACCGTAAACAATCTCATTTTAAGTGGTACTCACACCCATGGAGCTCCTGGTGGATATTTAATGGACGTTCTACTTGATATTTCTGTACTTGGATTCGTAAGGGATACTTTTGACGCCCTAGTTGATGGAATAGTAAACGTAAGTAATAACATATTATACTTCTATAAACAAAAACCACCCACTCAAAAATACAGTCTACATTATAAAGGCCTATGAAAGTTTATCCAAACAAGTTTTTATGCATTTCTATACAAAACAAATATTATTTGAATATATCGACCATCGAACTTGCTTTTTATATTGCTTTGTTTAAATTATGTTTCGAAATGGGTTCCAGCAGGAGTACTGACTCAAATATTACCAATATACTAAATTGCTTGTTGTGGAATAACATTTCGACAATCAGATTTCGCTGGCATTTATAAAAATTTCTAGTGTAAATTGGTTGCACCCGCATGCAATTCTACCGTAAATGTGAGTAATACAAACTAACTGCAAAGTGGTCGTTTGGTCGTATATAAATTACTAAATTATGTTCAATATACCACTTAAAACAACCGAGCAAGAACTGTGTTCTTTTAATCACAATTAGAAAAATTAGTTTTTCTCATCAAGTTTGTTGTCTTTTTCAGGCGATTGTTAAAGCGCATAATAACATGGTGGATGCGAAAATATTCATGACGTCTGGGGAATTATTGGAGAGCAATATAAATCGGAGTCCTGCCTCTTACTTGTACAATCCAGAAGATGAAAGGGCGCAGTAAGTACCAGTAAAGGAATACTAATTTTAGAACTTAAATATCTACGAGTTTTGGGATGTTTGGTAATAGCAATAAAATTTTAATGCTTTCGTGTGAAATGTATGGGAAATGAAATATTAGTAACATAGTGCATGTACAGGGTGTCCCATTTTCGACACTTTTAGGGGGTATTGGCGTTATTATCAAAGAGAGAGTGTTGCGGTTTTCGCGGTTTTTTTTACGAAACTAAAGATTCCGGGGTCAAATTTGTCATGGCTCTCTTAGTTTTTAATCTACAGAGTGATTCTCAAAATCTTTGTTTTTAGACACCCCTCGTATTTCCGTTATGCGTCTACTTATCAAAAAGATGAAAACTAATCTTGATATAGTTTTTTACGTAGAATTCAGTGGAGTAGGCAGTTTTTGTGTAAAAGGTTTGGTTTTGGTTTATGTTTTTTTTAAATAGGACACCCTATATATTATTTTTTATATTGATTAAGCAAAATTTGGGCTTTCCAAAAATATATGATACTTAATATTTATTTTGAAAAATAAGCTCAAAATTCGATATTTTTAATAATTTACTTTATTTATAACAGTAGGCCATAGCTAATTTTTTAGAAACAAAGTAGGACAGGAAAGTGAAAACCGCAACACTCTATCTCTGATAATAACGCCAATACCCCCTAAAAGTGTCGAAAATGGGACACCCTGTACATTAAAATTATGTATAGAGTTACGTGAGAAACATTTTTTCCTGAAAGTTTCCAGGATTTTACTAATTAATTTTCTAACTTTACATTCCAACAACACCCATGAGAATGAGCAATGTTTGTGCGTGGTGAAGAGTCTTGTGGGACTGTGCTCTTGTTGAAAATAATGTTTTCAACTTGTCCTATATGTAGATTATTCAATGTAATTACCAAAAGCGGCAAATAGAAGAAATAATGAATGGACGACTATTCTTCTAATATATGACGCATGTAACGCAAAAATCCATGTAAATTTCGAAATTTTATTTAATAATTAATAATTCAATTAATTTAAACTATGTTTAACTTAAGTAGGTATAACAAATCAAATGAGCACTTAAGTCTTTTTTGAATAAATTATATTTTTTGATTAAAAAAATATAGTTTACCTAACTTTCCTACAAAAAAAAAGATAAAACTCAGATATTTAATAAAGTAAAATAGGTACTACAGGGTGAACATATAGTAACATAGTGCAAAAAAAATAACAAAAACACCATCAAAATAATTACGCATATGGAAAACTGGGCGATTGTACTTACATACTTGCTGCTGATGCTACTACAACAGAGAGTGAAGTTTAGTCCGCCGAACTCTAAAATTTGGTTATACGTTTTGCAAAGATTCGGCATAAATTAATACAATATTCATTAACTCTTGATTACTATAAACATGTGCCATTTTCACAGTGCAGTTTTGTAATAAGTCTTTTGTAATACATGTGTCATTATAGGTAAAAATATATTATTTTATACATTGAAATCAAATCCCTGATGATGTGCGCACTCAAGGCATATTGCTTCCTTTCCAGTCGTTCATCTAAAGTGGAGTTCAGTCAGCAGACTATTAATAATTTTTTTACGGCCGATCTATTACGATTTTATTGTAATTTTTTTATAACCACTCAGAATGTCAGCGTGTAATACAGGGTGATTTGTATAACATACGGAGGAGAATAAAATGGTAGATAGATGGGCTCAAAATAAACCAGTTTTGTTAATAAGCTTTTCACAAAAGCTCAATAGAAATAGAAATAGAAATAAATTTTATTCGTCATCAACTATTACATGACAAGTCTGTCTAAAAAAAAACATTTAATGTATATATGACATTCAAAAGATTAAAATCATCAACAAACATAGGTACAATACATAACACAGACGGTGACGACCCAAACAACACTCAGTCCAACAGAGACGTTGAAACATCCCAGCTCATATATTCTTCCAAACTATAGTGTGGATGCTTCAGCAGGAATATGAAGAAATATGAAGATACATCAATGCAATGTTGAAGATGAATTATTAGCAGTTTTCAAGAAAATAATAGGTGTAATTTATGCTTTAAATTTCATATTGGGGATATTTGAATTGACTGAACTATTATTTAGTTCAAGAAACTATAACAAAGTTGTAAAATGAAAATTACTCCTTCGCAAATTTACCTTTTAATGTGATAAACTTTCTATTGTTGAGAACCGCTGAATATTAAACAAAATAGCAAGTAAGTTGCCGTTGAAAATGTAAGTAAATGTCAAACTGACAACAGTTTACTTTTCAGTAAATATTGTTATTTATTACTAATTGTTGTTAGAAGTTATTGTTATTAAATTAATAGTTGAGTTAAAGTGGTAAATTACATTAATAATTAATATATGGACATGATAATTGTTTATGGAGCTGCCGATTAAACTGCAGCACGAACAATAAGGCATATATTTGGAAAGATATCTAGATAGACGCACACCTTCTGAATTTAATTCTAGCGGTACTCAATTGGCAAAAAAAATTAAGAACTTTAAACCACTGTAACTTTTGTTTTATTGGGTTTTCGAGAAAAGTTTATTATGCAAAAAAGTTTACTTATGTTAGTCCCCACTATTTGCCCTTTCAATCTCTTCCATATGTTACAAATCACCCTGTTGTATATACTCATTTTTTTTCGATATGTTCTGAATCACCCTGTATATGGATTAATTTAGTAAAAGCATTTTTTCCTGAAATATTGGAACTAACTGTAAAATATATGTGTCATTATTCACAAATTCTCTTAAAAATTTTTAGGATTACAGTGTTTTAAAACAACTAGTTTATACGGTTATAAAAATTCACTTTCGCACTCTGAACAACTTGTCAAAGATAATTATTCTAGTTTTGTTTGGTTGACAAAATATTTCGTTTTTGTTGTAAAAAGTATGTTTACGTTAATTGAACAATATTTCATAAAGGATTTTTTTTCACGGAGTCAAAATGCGGAAGACTGCAGAAAAATATTTTATAAAAATCTGGATTTTTAATTAAATTGTATTCGCCTAAAAAACCAATAGGTATAAAACTGGTAGAATATCTGCAATAATTAGCTCAAATACCTCAATACAAATTCTCTGAATGGCTTTGAGCTGAACTTCGTTTAGAACTTATTGAAATTTCTGGAGTCATTAGCAATTTAGTAAAACATTTCAAGCTTCAGGAAATCTTCTTCAGTTGTCCGCGAGCCAGTTTAAATGTAGGAAATATCTCATTGCAGATTTTAATGTCGTCTTCAAACAAATCCCAATTATTGAAAGACGTTGAGATTTCATTGGGGCTAAGACAAAATTAGGGTTTTATACAAAGTCATCCTCTTTAGGCACGCATAAAAAATAAAAAAATGACCAAAAGAGGCAAAGATTGACGATATAAATTTTTATGGTGTTTATAATAATTAGATTTTTTGTACTTTCTTTAGTGTTTGTTTTGAATTTCTACACTCGTTTAAGATAAACAAGAGATTTTAATCAACTCATTCTTAACATTAAATAACAAAAAATAATTTTTTTAAATAAATTACTGCTGAAGTATTTAATGGATTGATTTTAGAGAATTTTATGCTCTACAACTTTCATTTCTAACATTTTTTTATAAAACTGATACTTTTAGAATAATTATTTTGCTGTTTGCATCTGTACAGGGTGTACAACTAAGAATGGTCGCCGGCTGTATCTCAGAAACTATTTATCGTACAGCCTTCGGAAAAAAATATTTATAGTAAAAGTGGCCAAAAGAAATCGCTGGAAATTATTTTCAAGTTTCTAGCTTCGCCGCTAGGGGGCGTACCTGCCATGGCAAATGATAAAATCATGATTTTCTCCAAATTATAGGCAATTAAGGTAACTCAAAAATAACTTTATTGGAAAGCTGAAACAATTATACACAATTTTGGTCTAACACTTTTTGCTCTAGCTTATCAAATAAGGGTGGGAGGAGAAGTTGAATTCTTCTGTACGAAAATGCTTATAACTTCTGTTTAACTTTAAAAAATTGGGCAAACTTAGTATCGTTCGAAAGAACTTTTCTTGCTTCAAGCGATGTTCGATAAGAGAAGTTGTTTTGATTCATTTATTTGTTGCTAGGTGGCGCTTTCCGAAAACTTATTAATTTTATCGATTTTTCTTGAAAAATTTAAATGGACTCATATATATTTTTTGACATTATTAAAATTAGTATAAAATATCGAAAATATTAGTGAAAACCGCAGATCCATATCTTTTTTCGTTCAGGAAATATGGACAAAATAGTTTTACATGATTCACAATACGTATTATTGTTATCACAAGTCGTTTTGCGAATTTAAGTGGTAGGCTTTGGAACAAAAAAAAATGCAATTAGCCCTATATTCGCAAAACGACTTGTGATAACAATAATACGGGTTGTGAATCGTGTAAAAACTATTTTGTCCATATTTCTTGAACGAAAAAAGATATGGATCTGCGGTTTTCACTAATATTTTCGACATTTTATACTAATTTTAATAATGTTAAAAAATATTTATGAGTCCATTTAAATTTTTCAAGAAAAATCGATAAAATTAATAAGTTTTCAAAAAACGCCACCTAGCAACAAATATATGAATCAAAATGACTTCTCCTATCGAACATCGCTTGAAGCAAGAAAAGTTCTTTCAAACGATACTAAGTTTGCCAAATTCTATAAAGTTAAACAGAAGTTATAAGCATTTTCGTACAGAAGAATTCACCCTCTCCTCCCACCCTTATTTGATGAGCTAGAGCAAAAAGTGTTAGACCAAAATTGTGTATAATTGTTTCAGCTTTCCAATAAAGTTATTTTTGTTACAAAGCCTACCACTTAAATTCGCAAAACCACTTATGATAACAATAATACGTGTTGTGTATCGTGTAAAAACTATTTTGTCCATATTTCCTGAACGAAAAAAGATATGGATTTGCGGTTTTCACTAATATTTTCGATATTTTATACTAATTTTAATAATGTTAAAAAATATATATAAGTCCATTTAAATTTTCAAGAAAAATCGATAAAATTAATAGGTTTTCAAAAAGCGCCACCTAACAACAAATATATGAATCAAAACAACTTCTCTTATCGAACATCGTTTGAAGCAAGAAAAGTTCTTTTAAACGATACTAAGTTTGCCAAATTCTATACAGTTAAACAGAAGTTATAAGCATTTTCGTACAGAAGAATTCACCCTCTCCTCCCACCCTTATTTGATGAGCTAGAGCAAAAAGTGTTAAACCAAAATTGTGTATAATTGTTTCAGCTTTCCAATAAAGTTATTTTTGAGTTACTTTAATTGCCTATAATTTGGAGAAAATCATGATTTTATCATTTTCCGTGGCAGGTACGCCCCCTAACGGCGAAGCTAGAAACTTGAAAATAATTTCCAGCGATTTCTTTTGGCCACTTTTACTATAAATATTTTTTTCCGAAGGCTGTACGATAAATAGTTTCTGAGATACAGCCGGCGACCATTCTTAGTTGTACACCCTGTACATTTTTAACAGACTCATATTCAAAAAAAAAATTTGGCTCGACATTTAATACCTTGCGAAATGGTGATCTAACTCTTTATATTTCTGATAAATCTCGTAATTTCGGATACGTATCTTTAAAATATTACAACACTCTTTATCTTGTAAAATATTAAGACCCAAAAGAGTCAAAGAAATTTTAAGTGTTAAGCAGAATCCCCTGTATATTTAAGAAATGTCACTTCTCAACTTGAATATTATAAATATGTACGTAAATGTAACTAAGTGTCTCTAAATATCTCCTGCATATCCGAAATTACCAAACTTTTCCCCCTTAGATACCCCTACGACGTTGACAAAGACATGGTCCAACTAAAGTTTGTACGCACATCTGATAACAAACCGATAGGAGCCGTTAACTGGTTCGCTGTGCATCCAACATCCATGAACAACACCAACTGTTTAGTAACTTCAGACAATGTTGGTTATGCGTCTATTCAATTTGAGCAAAGCATGAATGACGGTGCATTGCCAGGACAAGTAAATACATACTTATGATTTCGAAGACTAGATTATTCAAGTTAATTCTCTTACTCTCTAGGGGGATTTCGTTGGGGCTTTCGCATCAACGAATTTGGGAGACGTCTCACCAAACACTAAGGGGCCGCATTGCATCGACACGGGGGAGGCGTGTGATGTTACTACTAGTACATGTGATGGGAAGAACGAGTTGTGCATTGCTTCTGGACCGGGGAACGATATGTTCGAGAGCACTGAGATAATTGCGGGGAATTTGTTCAAAAAAGCACAGGTGAGTAACAGGATTAGAGTCAGACAATTATTGTTTCTTAGGTTAATTGAGGTTAGATATTGTTACTGGAAATTCATGTATGGTAACAAAAGTTCAGATGAAACAACGGAAAATTTTGTGCTACAGTCAGTAGAGAGTTTTAAAAATCTTGAAAAATATCTGATGTGTCCAACACATGACTTTCTTATACATTACCATGATACAGTTTTAATCTTCGGAAAATACTGAAGGGGTAGCCAATAATCACATGCATTCGACATGTTATTAATATTTATTTAATATTATGGTTTTCGTTACCATAGAAACAAGTAAAATAAAAAAAAATGGTCCTTCTGGGATTCGAACCCGCGACCTTCCGTTTCGCAGTCAAGTCCCATTAGTCACTAGTCTATCTCGGCTGTCGGATTTCGGATTCAACGCGCAATATGAGAAATATAGGGTGGTCCAGGTTAAACGGCATTAATTTTTTGATTGTTGTTCAATTTAGTGGAAATAGTTACTCTTGAAAATCTTTTATTTAAGGTTTCGCTATTGAGATATTTGAGTTTGAAGGTTTAGAAACACAACATCAAATGCTATGCTGAATTAAAGAAAATTTTGAATAAGTGCTCAAAATAGGCTTTGATACATTTTCGAGCTCTTTTAGCCACGGAATTAATCGCTGCCAAGACTTGATGGCAATTTTCCGGATTTTTCAGACTAACCGAAATTTTCTTTAATTCAGCACAGCATTTGATATTGTGTTTCCAAACCTTCAAACTCAAATATCCCAAAAACGAAACCTTAAATTAAAATTTGTCGAGAGTAACTATTTTCTCTAAATTAAACAAACAATCCAAAAATTGTATTTTCCTCGCAATATATCCAGTGCCGCTCGGAAAAAATATTTTAAAATTTTAAACCATATGTTAGAGTTATCCCAGGGGTTAAAATTTTTATTTCTTAACTGCTCAACAAAATTGACCCCAAATTCAAACCTAAACCATCTGCTCTGACTTGTTCTAATGTGCTCTATTCGGCTCTCATGGGTTTGGGTTTGGGTTTGGGTTTAGGTTTGGGTTTAGGTTTGGGTTTAGGTTTGGGTTTAGGTTTGGATTTGGGTTTAGGTTTGGGTTTGGGTTTGGGTTTAGGTTTGGGTTTGGGTTTAGGTTTGGGTTTAGGTTTGGGTTTAGGTTTGGGTATTAAAAAATCATGCAATTTTCAAGTGACTGTTTTAAAAAATCACAGTTTAGGAACCACTGGTGGGATTTTAGTCAAATTCACTTTGTGACAAAGAGGAACATTGGTTTTATTTGTTAAAAAATCAATAACGTTTTGTCTGTTTATTTTATTAGATTTCCTGGCTTCAAATTTGAGCGTCCGAAATTTCCAAGTGACTGTTTTAAAAAAATCGTAACTTTGCAACCACTGGTCAGATTTTAGTGAAATTTGCTGTATTGTAAAGCTGAGCTTTGGTTTTATTTAGAAAAAACTCTGCTAGTATTTATATGGTGGTTTTATGGGTTTTTTTGTGGAACATATTAAAAAATCATGCAATTTTCAAGTGACTGTTTTAAAAAATCACAGTTTAGGAACCACTGGTGGGATTTTAGTCAAATTCACTTTGTGACAAAGAGGAACATTGGTTTTATTTGTTAAAAAATCAATAACGTTTGATCTGCTTATTTTATTAGATTTTCCTGGCTTCAAATTTGAGCGTCCGAAATTTCCAAGTGACTGTTTTAAAAAAATTGGGTTTAGGTTTGAGTTTGGGTTTGGGTTTAGGTTAGGGTTTGGGTTTAGTTTTGGTTTTGGGTTTAGGTTTGGGTTTAGGTTTAGGTTTAGGTTTAGGTTTATGTTTATGTTTGGGTTTGAGTTTGGGTTTAGGTTTGGGTTTGGTTAGGTTAGGCTTTGATACATTTTCAACCTTCAAGCTCAAATATCCCAAAAACGAAACCTTAAATTAAAATTTGTCGAGAGTAACTATTTTCTCTAAATTAAACAGACATTGTAAAAATTGTATTTTCCTCGTAATATATCCAGTGGCGTCGAAAATTGGAGGGAAAAGTGGAATGGTCCCAAGTATCTACGTCACTGGAGATTTTTTTTAAAAATGAACCTCATCATTACTCTTTGTGCGAAATTTAATGGAAATCGTTCAAGTGGTTTAGAAGTTATGTTAAGTTTTTATTTTAAACTTGACACCCTGTATCTTTGACTTGAACTTTCTTCATGATGCTCTATCACCTTCGAAAATTAATGACGTTCAACCTGGACCATCCTGTATAAGAGTTTTTAGAATATCTATCTCACTTTTTTGAAATTTTTTTGACGGAATTAAAAAAAAAAATACAAACAAAATTTGTTCAAAATTCAATTCTAAATCAATGTTAAAGAATAAAAAAATCTCATAAATTGTTTATTTTTCAAGATATTCTTAAAAAACCTAAAAATGTCATCAGGTAACTGTCACTTGTTTTGGTGCTAGATGAAAAACATTGAATGTGGCACCCACAATTTTGTTCAAACTCTTAAATATGAAATTTGAATCAAATCCGATAACTCGTTTTTGAGTTATGGTGGATACAGACAGACACACAGACAGACAGACATCATGGCGAAAATGGTCAAAATGGATTCAGGGGCCCTCAAACGTGTAAATCCATCAAAATCTCGAAGTCGAAAAAAATCACGATTACTATACTTCGTATAAGAAAGTAAAAATAGTGGAAGCTATTTTATTCATGGGATCGTGAATTTGTAAAAAACTGTTTACGCGCTTATTTTCAAGATGGCGGTTAGAGCATCACACCGCAGCACCCGAGAATATGGGTTTCGTATTCAATCACCCTACTCATCTTGGGAATGAAATAGCTTCCAACATTTTTTGAAAAATTGCCTTTTTTTCAACGGTCTAGTTGACTGTATTTTAATTTATGTTATTTTTATAGGAAATTTAGTTTAGGTTAGGTTAGGTGCGCAGATCATACCTTGTCTTTTTATACCATGAAAGCTCTTGTAAAATAGAATTAAATTTTTCTTGCAAAAGTTTAATATACATACCTGTTTAAGTGCTTATATTAAATTATAAATTAGATCCGAAATTCTGCTAAAATCGTCAGATAAGAGACGAAATAAATTGAAAGATAATACTTTTTATATGCATTAAAAATTCTTGCCAGGAAACCATAAAGTATTAACTAAACTTAAATTAACAAGAAATTAAGAACTAGCTAGAACATAGACATTAAGGGAAATTAATACTTTCGTGCTGAGGTTGATTTAGAAATAATGGCGGCAGATTTTATCTCAAAATTTGATAATTTACAGCACGACTTTTGCGTCAAGTTAATTAAAGTTTAAGGTTCAAATTTGCGCTTTAAATAGCTGCAATAAAAATAATTAAATTTATATAAAAACTTGGTATATCTAGTAACTTTTTTCACAACTTATTTATGATTCATGTATCTCTAATCATTTTTATTTTTCTTTAGGATTTAATCAACGACGAGAAAGCTACAGAGGTAACTGGTCCCGTCAAATATATTCACCAGTTTGTTGAAATGCCCAAGGAGACTGCCACGATTACTCTCGAGAATGGTACAACGCAAGACGTAAGTGTTTCTTAATCAGTTAACATTTTAATTTATTCACGAACTTAATTATAAGGGAGTTTATAACATTGTAATTTACTGTGGGTAAACATTGAATATGTAATATTATTTATGAAACAATTTGCGTACTGTTAAAGTTAAAATTCAACTTATGTGTATATTTTTACTGTAAGTATTTTTTATTTACAGCCGTGAGATATAACTTAGTTATTTCACTGAGTTCAGAAAAGTAAAGAGTTACTTTACCTCACGAGCGTGCGAAAATAGATTAATTACCGCGCGCGTCTTTTTAACAAAGCAAGACAAATTATTTCATTAGGTACCTACCGCATTATAGGTATTTAATTATGATTGGCCAGGATACTTAAATATCAAATAGTTTGATTAATATTTTTTTGCACTCAAGGATTAAATGATGCACCTCAATCCCTTGGTATATAATATACTATTAGTAACTAAGTATTTTATTCATGCTTGGTTTGTTCGTTTTATTCGTTAGTTTTTATCTTTTTCTCGTTTTTCTTGTAGGCAAGGTCAAGATATCGAACTAGTGTTTAATGGGGCCATTATTTAGTTTTGGAAGTTCTGTTATAAAACATGTAAAACAATAAAAATTCTGTTTATCTGTACATATCTATCCAAAAGTAAAAGTACCTAGTAAACACAAAACTTGGTCAGTAATTCGTCAATCGATAATAGTTAAAACGACATGTAAATTTAATGTTCGTATTCTTGACCAGACCCCACTGAAGGATGTGTTGTACATTGAATAATTTATTGGAAAAACCTTCCTTAATGCATTACGCTACACGTTATAATAAAAATTGAAAAAGATCAATGATCTTTCCTTCAACCCACGACCATTCCACCCAATGTTAATGGTTTGTCTTAACAATGAACTTGCATTTTATGAGTTCGACAATTCGTGACATAACTTGTAGTTTTTGTTGGGGTGCTAACTTAATTTATTATTATAAAATGGAGGCATGCATCTGTGGCGTGTATTACAATATAATTTTGGAAGTGTTGGAAAAAAATATCGATTTTCCTCAACAATCCGGAAATATGCCTTTGTTGATTTGAAAGGGGGGTAAATTATGGTAATGGATATTTGATAGGTACTCAGTGCCAGTTGTGATATAGATTTATTTTTAATATGAATATATATGCGGTAAATTTAAAATCACCTGTTTTGTGTTTTGGATATTATGTACACTGTGTCGCAATTTGCTTGTAATTGCAGGGTATCTCTGTAATTCGTAAAGATAGAACTTTGCGGTTTTCGCCACTTTTTCGTTAAACTTTTAATGCCGCAAACAGAACTAAGCTAACTTGTTTTGTTTCTGAGATACAGGGTAAAAATGAAAATTTTCACTTTCCGGGGTGCTGACATATCTCATACACCATGTAAGCTAGAAAAAAGGTAAAAACTGTTCTAGAGAGATATTTTTGCGTAGAATCTAGTGGCGTACTCTAGGTCTTTTTTAACTGGAACACTCTGTATTTTTTAGTCTCACTAAATTTGTCTATTTTTCTCATTAAAATGATGTAAACAGTAGGCACTTTAAGATTTAAAAAATGCCCTAAAAAAGCAAAAAACCCCATTATAAGTCAAAAATTTTTAGTTGGCCATGAAAATCGGAGATAAAGAAATGTTTACAAGCAACATGAGACACTCTATTAAATTTAGTGAGACTAAAAAAGACATGGTGTTCCATCCAAAAAGACCTAGTTTGGGTTATTCATATCTCTTAAACCGTAAAAACAATTTTTTTCGAGTACGCCACTGGATTCTACGCAAAAATATCTATCTAGAACAGTTTTTACTTTTGTTCTAGCTTACATGGTGTGTGAAATATGACAGCACCCCGGAAAGTGAAAATTTTCGTTTTCATCCTATATCTTAGAAACAAAACAAGTTAACTTACTTTTTGCGGCATTAAAAGTTTAACGAAAAATTGGCAGAGGTTCGCGAAAACAGCAAAGCTCTATCTTTACAAATTACAGATATACCGTGCAATTACAAGCAAATTGGGACACAGTGTACATTACAAGTAAACATTACAACATCGCTGATAACATTTCTGTTCAGGAATTTCAAGTTTCTAACACTTAGAAGAGATATCATTTACTGTAACCAACTTTAATTTAATTTCAAAGTAGAGAAAGGCCATCTGATTACAAATTGTACAGTTTAGTAAACAGTTTAGTTACTTTCTTGGTTATTTAAATCTTGTATCAAAGTTTGTAACCACCATTTTTTAAATTAGTTTTTTGTTTTGCAAAATTTTTCATTAAGTCATTAAATTGTTAAGGGACATTAGGCAGTGATATGCATTAATAATTCGTAAACTTGTACAAAAATTCAATCCATTTGGACGTCTTTAGATAATAACAAATTGGAACTTTGAAGAGCTGTAACTTTTTAGAAAAGCTTTTTTATTTAGGTGTATTTAGATACATATGTAGGTAGACTTCTTTCTGCATGTGAAACATATCTACTTATTCATCATACCGCACCACTAAGTGTATCATCAAAATCGGTGATCAGTGATGTTTAAAATTAAATTCGAAACCCTTGGTAAAGAACTTTATATAAAGTGCAAATATGCATACTATCAATGAGAAGTATTCAAAGTACCTACTTTTCTATGTTTAAAGTATGTCTCATGAATGATAAATTACCTGAAATTAATTTATGATGGTTCTAAACTTAGAATTTAGCAATTATTAAAAGTAAATATTTGGCTTCAGTTATGAAAGAGTTTTCCATACCCAGTTCCTCATTCAACAATCCTGAGATTTATATTTATTTTAGAAATATCTCACTAAGATAACCTTAACCTTAAGGAAGTTTTGACGTTTTTAATATTTTATAAAACAAACTTTTGATACGTTTTTATCTACAGCCCCACATCTTTATCCTAAATTCAACTATTTACATATATATTTATTTATCCTCAATGTAGGGGTTAGTCTATATATCCACTAACTTGTCAAGTTTGTTCCCGTTATTGTAGTCTTGATTATTTATGGTCCTCACTTTGTAACTATTGGCCAATTATTCTAAGTACAATAGCAGTGACATATCATGCAATCATTTTAAAACCACAAAGTCAAATAGAATATATTAATTAAATTATTAGGATTTGATAAACTTTTTTATTTTTAATTTAGATAATAAAATATCTAGATGATTAAGAAAGAAAATTAAAGTGCCAATAATTTGCTAGACTAATATTTGTGTGCATAAGCTTTTAACCCAAATTCAGTTTCTTTATTATGCAGTTGAATATTTTAGGCTAAATTTACTGGAAAATTTCTAACTTAATAGAAATGGGTACCTACATGGTTTATTCATAACCTACCTTAAAATAAAGTAGTTGTTTTATTCGTGGGCGACCAATATTTAAATATACACTCGTAAATTGTGTCTACCTCATGTAAACTGAACACAAATTTTATATGAACGTAATGATATCAAATACTATTAAATAAACAATTTTTGTATATACGAAAATTTAGTGCAATAACTCGAAAAGTATTGAATCTAGAAAATTAATTTGTTGGATGCGGTTTCTATTATTTAACTTTTCAGAAATCGAGTGCAGGGTTGTGAAAACCATTTTTTCTGTCTCGCTTAGAAATGGGCGTAACTCTTTAATCTCATCGAAAATAGATTTATGTAAATTTTATTTCGAAAATGGGTCTAAGGATTTTGATGAAATGGTGCTAATCTTCGGTTTTTGGATGCGAGAAGGCTCGAAAAACTCACTTACCGAGTTAAATAATATCGAAAAGTTACTTTTAAAATTTGGGTGAATGCGCCAGTGTCAATTTAAAAAATAATTGCTATATTGGGGTGTTACTACAGTAACGTAACGCTTTTGTGAACATTTTCTTTTAACAAACACATTTTCATATTTATTACGTAGCTAATCAATATGAATTTCATTTCAGGTTCGCGGTTGTCTATCAGCGATGGGCTACAGTTTTGCAGCAGGAACAACAGATGGTCCAGGGGAATTCGATTTTAAACAAGGTACAACCACCACAAATCCATTTTGGAATGCTGTAAGGGACTTTATCTTTCCACCAACACCGGACGACGTGGATTGTCATTTCCCCAAACCCATTTTATTTGCAACTGGCAGGGTAAGTAACCTTAAAATACGTGTGATTCTGGATAGTAGAAAAATTGCATTGTAACATACACGCTGTTTTCTGTGGGTGTGAAACTAATTGACATTGATACGATGAGCTAAATTTAATTATCCGGCGTCTGAGAAAAAGGATGTAATGTAATTTAAACCGTACAGAATGTGAAAGGATTGGTACCTTAAATAATATTAATTTTGCTTTATTTTTTGGACTACCAATTTATTACCGAAGCCAAAATTGTAAAAAATAATGTAATTTGGTATTTTTTCTATAAAAATTTTCACTAATAAAAGTTTGTATTGTCCTATATTTTAATTTCGAACTCAGAATGGATCAATGTTAGTTTCACACGTAGTTGAGCCACAAAATTCGACTGAACTTAGTAAATCCCATGTACCATCAATTGCATACCAAGCCATATTCTCTTGTATCAATCCACTACAAATTGGCATAATCACGCCTACTTGTTCTTCAACAAATTCGTAGGAGTAACCTACAGTCTAGTGGAATTTCAATAACTCCACTAAACCTAGTAAACTATCCCGGTTTAATAATTAATACTGAAATTTCCCCTAAAATCTTTAACATTTGTTTAACTCAAGCAGAAAATCATGTTGTGTGTAGATTGCTTTCCCATACGAATGGCAACCACAAATTGTGACCACCCAAATTGTGATGATAGGAAATGCTGTTTTGAATGCAGTTCCCGGTGAATTCACAACCATGTCAGGTCGACGAATGAGAAATGCTGTACGAGATGAGATCATAAGTAACGGCGGTTCAAATGATACCCGAGTTATCATTACCGGTCTGAGCAATATGTATACGAACTATATTGCCACCCCTGAGGAATATCAAGTAAGTATTCAGTTTGTTGATGAAAAATGTGTTCTTGTCTTCCTATGCTGTATAGAGACCGTAACGTTTATAAATTAGGGCAAAAATTGAATGGAAGTTTTCATGATGGATCCAGTTATAAATCGATAGTTATCCTTAACTATAAATTAATTTCCTTAGGGCTGGTTTTTCAACTGATAGTTAACTTTAACTAATAGTTTATTTTCTTGCTTAACATTGTTGAAATAATAGAAACTGAGGAAATTAACCTATAGTTAGGTCAATTATTGATTGAAAGTTGGGCCTTAAGGGTCTATTCTGTAAGTAAAATGTTAAATTTTAACGTCGGCTAAACAGGAAAACAAAGAGAGGTTATTATAGAATTTAATAAGTTAAAAAGAGACAAAAAAATAAACAGGTGTTAAAATTTAACATTTTGCTTACATAATAGACCATTTAGTTTGATAATTGTAACCAAGGCGGTTAAGGATAACTTTCGACTGAAAAACTGGTACTAAGAGTATCTATACTAAAAGTCTCATTGCGAATAATTTTATTTATGATTTCCAAAAAAACGACTTATTGGAAAATTTACCAAATTTATTTAAAAAAGAATTTGAGCCGACAAATTTCTTTTAGTTCTTGTCTGCAACAAATTAAATAAATGCATTAACTAAAATATAAATGCAGCCACAAAACGTTTTTTTATTGTTGATTTTTTTATACAGGGTGCATTTTTCATGTATTAGGATTTGCCACCCCTCACAATCAGTAATGAATCAATCAATATCATTTAAATATCACTAGTATCCATTGATCAGATCGGCATTTAAATTAAACGTTTTCTCTTTGAAATTTCCTAGTAATTTTAAATCTATTAAATTTCACAGCCAACTACGATGTTAAATTCTTAATGACCCTGTACTAAATATGAGTACATTAGACAAAAAGCATTTTCATCGGAATTTGAATTTAAAATTTTAAAATACCATGTAACTTAAAATTATATATTCGTTACCATGGCAACCCCACAATTATGTTTTGGACTTTTTATTAAAGAATTATAGGCATTTAAAGTTATATTATGCAGAGTGTCCTAAAATTACTGAAGGCTTCTTGATAATACTCCAGGACAAAAGCTATCATAAAATAAAAAGTTCAAGTTATGAAAAGAAAGTCTTCTGTGCGAGGCTAGCGATCTTCTAAATTAATAAGTATGTACATATTTTTTTATTTAAACTTTAAAAATCCACAACATAAGTTTTTCGACTATTGGGGTAAATGCTAAAAAAATTTCAGTGCCTATCTAACCTAATCATTATTATTATTATTGTTATATTAAAATTCTAGCCTCACACAAGGAACTTTTTTACGAAATTTAACCTGAAAAGGGTTGAAGCTTCGACATAATTGTATTAAGATTTTTGTCTCACATCAATAGCTTAATTTGACTGTTTCTTAACTGCCCCAAATTATTGAAAAAAATAAAATTCATTATGTATCTTTTTTCTTTTGGTGATTGCCGAGATTTAATCAAAATCAGCCTAAATTACGATGAAATTATTAACATTTTTATCTCAATTTTAATATTTCTGGGAGTATTCATAGTTCATATGAAATTTTTTAGTTCCCCAAATCAACGTTATTGAGTCGAGGTATCATACTGTTTTAAGTTGAATTTAAAGCTTTAAATGTATTTAATCCTGGCGCATCCACCGAATTTTAAAATCTTCCAGCATTATAATGTTGACGACATGTTAATACATAATAACTTAGTGGAAGAGTGTACTGTAATTATAACGACAAACCCCTTAGCCAGGGTATTCCCAAAATATATTTGATAACTTTGCTCTGAATCTGACTGATTTAGTAACATACGATGTTAAAATTTTTGTTTTCTTTTAAACTATCAAACGTATAAAAATATAATTTCGGGCAAATGTTTTTTCTCTAAAAAGAATAGACTAAATACAGTTGGCTGCTGTATCTTGTTGACATTTTTTGCTCTTGTTCTTTCTAAAGAAAAATGTTTTGTCAGCAAAATTTTGCGTAAGGTTCTGGAGTCGTTTAAAAACTTCATATTATGAACAAAAAAATTAATTATAAATTTGAACATTCGAAATCTTAGAAATGAGTCAGGTTTATATTAGAGCAAAATGTAAAGCCTTCTTCACAGATTCACATCAATTAATTAACGTAGGAAAATTAACAAAAAATTACTAACTTATAAGAAGTGACAATGAGATATGTAAAAAATTTTCAATTGGTTGTGAATGACATTTAATTCTTCCAATTCATATGACTCTTAGTTGTGCTGGATCAAATTAGGAATATCCATTATATACTAAGGGACATGAAAAAAAGAACACCTAGTAATAATTAGTTTATTTCAATGATTTTTGGCATACATGTTTATTATGGTAAGGTAAGTAAACGATCAAAATATGAAGAGAATCGGACAGTTAGAACCCAAGAAAAATTATTAATGGTTTGGGCCTCCATGGTGTGCTGTGCACTCATGAACACGTCTGGGCATACTCCTAATGAGATGATTAATTTCCTCCTGAGGTATCTCATTCCAGGCTACCTGTACTTCATGACAAAGTGCCCCTAGAAGTTGTGGGAGATGGAGTAAATTTACCAATCTTCTACCCATAATGTTCCAGATGTGGTCAATGGGTGAAAGATCCGGAGATCTTGGTTGATAGGGCAACAAATTGATTTGATTACGCTGCAAGTAGTCCAACGTAACGTTTGCTACATGTGGTCGGGCTTGTCTTGTTGAAAAAGTGGATTGGGAAGGATGCTGAGGTAGGGTATAACATGTGTTCCCACTACTTCCTGAATGTAGCGCTAGGTGGTCATATTGCCTTTGATGAAGACCAAAGGTGACCTAGTGTCATAAGCAATAGCTTCCCACACCATAACTCCAACGGTGCGGTACACATGCTTATCCACAGGAAATTGAGGATCACGCGTTTCACCTCGTCGCCTTCTCACCCTTGCCCGACCATCGTGCGTACCCAAACAGAATCTGGATTCGTCGCTAAAGACTACCGTATTCCATTCCTGCTTCCAAGGCAGCCGTTCTCTACACCACTCCAGTGGGTTACGCCGGTGCTCAGGAGTGAGGCGTAACACAAGTTGAGGACGGTAGGAAAACAGTCCAAAACTTCTTATGCGGCGATGAACGGTTCGCATCCCAATATGCCTTCCATGTTCTGTAAACCATTGGTCCGCAATCGCCCCTGTGGAAGTGAAGCGAGCCCTTAGAACCAAAAGTCTAAGGCGGCGATCTTCGCTTTCTGTGGTTCTTCGGCGAGGTCCTGTACCTGTTGCTCTTCATGTTCGGTCTTCCTGGAGCCATGCCCGACAACAATCCACCACAGCATTTAGACTCCTATTCGTCCTAGTGGCAATTTCTCTGAAGGATAAACCGCTCTCTCACAGACCCAGTATTCGCCCCCTATCAAACTCGCTAAGTTGATAAAAATTTTCACGTCTTCTCGCTCTAAGCATAATGACAGATCATAGAAACTCTTAAAATGTACTGTACGAGAAACAAATGGTACCTGTAGCTAGTACAAAAGTCCATTGTCGCCTCTTGCGTTTTATAAAGAAAAAACGTTATAACACAAAAACCAATGCATCGATATGACTGAAAAACTGATCGTTTTTTGTCTTAAGCTAAACAAACATGTATACCAAATATCATTGAAATAAACTAATTATTACTAGGTGTTCTTTTTTTCATGTCACTTAGTATACATTATACAGAGTAGCAAATGCCAACTAGCCCAAAGATGGCGTGAGGCAGAGAGCACAGCTTTCTGGTCTCTGTCCTTGTCTTAGCAGTGAGTTAAATTTAACCTTCATATTTCAGCTTCAACGCTACGAAGGTGCTTCAACTATATTCGGACCTCACACTTTAACAATTTACCTGAAACTTTATCGACAACTAGCTGCATCTTTGATGAAGGTAAGATAATAAAATAAGAGAAGAAGTTTGAAAAGGTAATAATTTTATTAGTGAATCGAGCAGAAGATCGATTATTCACATGAACGCTAAATAAACATGAAAAATGCTGCTTCACCCTCAAGTTATTTACTAAAATGGAATTGGGTTTTACAGGGGGTTTTAACGTGGGATTTATAGAGCTGTATATCAGACATAACAAGTTTTTTACGTTATTATGTATCAATATTTAGATAAATATTGGCCTATATTGTTATCGTTTTTGTATAATGTTCCCGTAGACATTTCCATATGGGACGAAAATATACGATATGTAAATAAATTAATCGTAAAAGTGCTAATTTTTAATATAAATCATTTCTTGAATCCAATAATATAATGACCAATCTTTTTACCTTATTGAGTAACACATTTTATAGACAATATAGTCAATTTTGTGATTCATTCATGAGAAATTTTAACTTTCTATTACTAATACGTAATTATTTGCTATAAACTAGTTTTATCTTTAATACATTCAATTACTTATTGAGTTATATAAAATCGCCCCATTTCAACATTATTCTCTTAGAAAAAATTGGATCGTTTTCAGCAGTTGAACTCATAAATCGTGTCAACGAGAAAAATTGTCCTAAGAATGTTTTCATTAGTTTATCCATTTTCATATAGGGTGAAGACTTGGATGCAGGTCCTGATCCCCCAGCGTTCCCCGCCAATCCTTTCACGCTTGTACCCCCAGTTTTATTTGATACGGCTGGATGGGCCCACGATTTTGGAGATTGTATTCTACAACCAGCACAGAATGTCAAGATTGGAGATATTGTAAAGGCTAAATTTGTAAGTTAACCTTTTTAATTTTCGTATCTTCATCTCGATATATTATATGTTAATTTGTAAGGCGTATTTATAAATGAAATCAAATAATTATTTAAAAACTATCTGATAAATTTTAGAAATTTCTGGACCATTTTCTTGGAATTTCAAAATATGAAAAATGTTTAAATAATTATGTTTTGCTAATTTACCGACTTTATTTGGATTGAAAAGCTTTTTAAAAAATTCAATTAATAATAACAGATAATAAATTTAGGTAATAAAATCCTAATTCTACTAGTAGTAGGTATTGATTCTAGCAGCGTGTGCTACACTTTTCTACAACACCTACTGACTTATATTCAGATAAAACATGAATAAATATCACATGGAAATATAACTATTTTGGACGAATTTTCCTCTAATAAAATGTCGGTTATCTAATAGCAAAAGGTTTCCATTTTCCTTCGGAATAAATTACTATATTTGCTGAAGTTTGAATATGATTATATTTCTATTGGACAAACTTGCATCAGGATTTTATTTATTAACTTACTTCTCCTGGAATTCGCTAATAAATTTACTGTTAGTTTAAATTGTCATTAGCTTAAATGTCTATTTAAACAGACATGTGAAACAAATAAGTATATGATGTGCAAAATCAATATTATTTTAATTTCCTCCAGCACCAAGATGGTTGTTTAGTTTAAACATACAGAACATGATTCGTTAATTAAAGTTTATTTGTAAACTGAATTGGAATAGGTAGGGCTTTGACAATAATAAGGTTTTGATGAGATTTTCGGGTTATTGATTGCCTATAAATTCCAGTTATGTTATATTTGAATAATAATTTATTATTTTTGCATCTAGGTAAATTGGTATTATTCTTTTAGGAAAATTATGAGGCATTTTTTGGAAATTTTCAATTGTATTATGTGTTTATTTGATCATACGGATTTTTTTTCATCAAATTTCCATATTTTTAAAAAACAGTTGAAATTTTTTTTTCAATGGTACCTTCAAGCTTATTATTTGCAAGTCTAATTGATGGAATATTCCACAAAAATTTAAATTTATTTATGCGTTTCCTACAATTGTCTAAGATATGTTGAACTGCATTTGTAATAAATGTATTGAAATATTTCAAACCGTCAAATGTTCTCTATTAAATGTAATTTCTTGGAATTCTATTGACTGAAATAAAATTATTTTTCATGTACAGGGTGTCCAGATTTAGTTGTAAATGCGGGGTATCTCGCTTACTAGCAGAGATAGAAAGATGCGGTTTTCGCAGCATACCTCGTATCTTGGGAACGGCTGAAGATATTGGAAAGTTAAAAACTCTTATACAGATTTTTACGGAGAATCCAGTGGCGTACTCAGTTTTTTCTTAGAAGCGATAAATTTCGAGATATTTACTAAACTTATGTAATTTTAAATGAAACACCTTGTATGTTTTTCACTAGTTGGACCCAGCTTGTCATAAGCTTTACAAAAATATAAAACACTCTGTAGTTATTTTCTATATTAATCTAGAAATAGACAATTTTCAAAAATTCAGCCAAAATTTTTGTAAGTAGGCCATGAAAAACAACAAACAAAGAAGGAATATAGTCAACTTTTAACAAAAACAAATAAAAGTTTGAATACACTATAGAAATTGTCCAAATTGATGTCTGTTATGTCTCAGATACATTTCGCACATTTTTCTTATCCTACGTAAAGCATTCAGAATTATGAGAGGTTGTGCTTGTAAATCCCTAAATTCTCTCTCTGTGGCAGCACGTAAATCTTGTATTGTATGAATAATGACACTTGTTTCTTATTTTTCATAGCCTACTTATAAAATTTTTGCTGAATTTTTGAAAATTGTCATTTTTTAGCTTAATATAGAAAATAATTACAGAGTGTTTTATATTTTTGTAAAGCTTCTGACAAGCTGAATCCAACTAGTGAAAAACATACAGGGTGTTCCATTTAAAATAACATAAGCTTAGTAAATTTCTCGAAAATTATCGCTTCTAAGAAAAAACTGAGTACGCCACTGGATTCTACACAAAAATCTGTATTAGATGCAGTTTTTACCTTTCCAATATCTTCAGCCATTCCCGAGATACAAGGTATGCCCTAAAAGTGGAAATTTTCAATTTCACTCTGTATCTCAAAAACGAAGAGGGCTATGAAAAAACTGTTGACGGCATCTTTCGTTTCACAAAAAAGTAGCAACGTGTCGCGAAAACCGCATTTCTGTATCTCTGCTATATTAAGCGAGATACCCCGCAATTACAACGAAATCTAGACACCCTGTACAACAGATTAATGTTTTTAGAATAGACAACTTGGTTCATTAAATAACAATTAGCAGCAATATTTTCCTACACCAAAGTAGAAGTATTAAGATTTTATCTACGATTACACAAAAAGTTTTATCACCTATAACTGTAGGTACCGTAAAAATGATGACATTTTAGTTTAACAGTTTATTGTTATTAAATCTGTTTATTGATAGGTATATTAATTTAGAAAGAAAAAATTTCATATAATGTATCAGAAATGTGTCACGAACTACTCAATGTACTTTTTATCTTTGTTTTAATCTAGTGTAATCGAAATTATAGCAAATGTCACGGAAAATGGATATTAAGTAAGGACTAACATTATTATTACCCTAAATTCATTATTTGACATTCGAAACCAAATATTTCTTACAGCTTTTTTGTAGACTTCATAAAAAAATAATGATACTATATACCATGATAAACTATCACTAAGCACCTTTAGCATTTAATAATAAAATTCACAAATTGAACTGTTCACTTCAGTGAGCACTAAAACCTTTTATTAAAACGAAATTGTGCACTGAATTCAACTTCAATACTTTTGAAATAAAAATTTAATTTAATTATATTTCAACTTAATTAACCACTTACAGGAGTAGAAAGACATTGAAACTAATTGATGTTTTTCAGTTGTCTGGACATCCGAGAAACAATGTGATGCATGGTAAAACATTTTTGACTGTGGAAAAACTCGATGATAATAAATGGAAAGTGGTAAAAACCGATGCTAATTGGGAGACGAAGTAAGTGACTTAGTTGGAGAAAAAAATTTAAAAATGTAATTCTGGTTGGCGCTTGTTTAATGTAAAATTATTTTAATTGCAAAGCTGCATTTGATGTCGAGGATCATAAGGTTTGCGGTGCATAAATCTTATAAATTTAATGCAGTAGTTTACTTTAAAACTAGTGCTACGTCCTGAATATGATTTATTCGGTTTAATGCACTTTGCCTAAACCCGAACAATATCAAACAAATCCCTTTCCTCGTTTATGCGCCATCACTATCACTATTTATTTGTTTAACATAACAAAGCTAACCACACTCATCCTTTTATCTTTCCCCGCAGGTTTATTTGGCGCAGAGTAAACTTTATTAAAGGCGGTAGTGAGGCTGAGATTCAGTGGCAGGTCAAAGAGAACGTTGAACCTGGAACTTATCGTATAGGACACTTTGGTAACTACAAATACATCCTTGGAGGAATATTTCCTTACCAAGGATACAGTCGTAATTTTACAGTAGCTGCAAATTAAAGACTGATTATTATTATTGATGTTTAGTCACATATTTCTTGCCATATGTGTTTTATAAGTAGCAAAAGCTGCGAGTTTGTAAATAAAGATTAACAGCATGGAAGTTTTTTATTTACTTATTTTAACCCACAACAAATTGCTTCGTTCAGTTAAAAAATTCTAATTTGGAAAAAATTAAATAAAAACATGAAGCATATAATATTATGATTGAATGTTTTGAAATGTCTTCGCACAAAATATTAGTTGTCCTCTCTAAGAAAGTCAATAATTTCCCCTAACGAACCAACTTCCTTAACAATTGTTTATTCAAATTAACGAACAATAAAATTTGATACAATATTTACGTAAGTAGATTATTAGCATAATTTATTAGAACCTGACTACTTTGACAGAATCGATAAAAGAAATCATTACTTCAATATTTTGTGTTATTATTAGATTGCCCTTTCCATAATGTATTGATTGTTACAAACTACAATAATTCTTTTCGGCAAGTTTCGGGAGAGGGATAACTTCCATGACACTTTTGAGTCAGGAAAATAGGTCATTATGGTATTAGGCGGATAAAGTCTTGGACATTTCAATACAAACGTTAGGTAATCTTACAGGACAGACAAGCCAATTAGTCCTGACAATTAAATTATTATAATATTATTATATAACTTTAATAACGTAGGTAAGTAGTTGGAATTTTTATTTATTGTAGTGCCATTGTGTCTAAAAATAACCAATGACCCTTTTCCAAATGTTCTGATTTGTTTTGTTTTGATTTCACCGATTATAAAAAATATGCTTTATTATCTCAATATCGCACTATTGAATGAGACTGTAGGCAATTTTCCCCAGCGTAGTCAATTAAAACCAAATTTTGGAAAAGTCAAAAATATAATTTTGAATCGTTAATTCCTCAGAAAATGGTAGTAAGTAACTATTATTACGGTTACTGAATTAAATTTAATATTAAATAATACGACTTTTTTGTACATTAGCTATTATCTAATTATCATAATAAAGAATTTACAATATAGAATAATTGAAATTGGGTAATAAATTGTTTATTAATATTTCACAAGTTAAATTTATTTGTTGGTGCTTTAAAATTCGTAGACATATTTAATTACAATAATTGAACTTTCAATTTGTTTTGACGTTACTTTAAATATTACTACCTATACTTATATCATTTTATATTTCTATAAAACCTTTTTATTGAAGCAATAAAAGTGAATACTGTTTTAATAATTACGCATATTAAACCATCTCTTTGGAAATTGATGATAATGATAATTGCGCAAATATTTTCCTGAAATGCTCTAATTACTGTCCATTTAACTTCTTATAAAATCTAGTCTACATTAATTGAATACTTGCAAGCACAGATAGTTACCCGTAGTTTTATTAATTAAATAACTATGAAATGGATTTACGAATTGTTACCGAAAAAATATTCCTTTTTTTCAGGTTCAACATGAAGGATTTTATCTAAATAATTATTAACGTTTTTATTCTTTTTCAGGCGACGTCTTTGGGCCTCTGATCAGTTTTCCCCTGTACATGACTGTAAATAAATTACAAACGTTCTTGGGAATTTGCGCTGTTACACTACTAATGTTTACACATTTCGCTTGTTTTGCATGTTACATCATGTTTTTCGGATTAAATTTACAACTACTTCGAGCAACATCCGCCATCACGCTAATGTCAATTTATGTGAGTTATGTCCGATTAGACAATTGTGTTTTATTTTAAACTCATAATATTATTAATTCGAATCGTCTAACGAAATATTTATTTGACGCTTGTGGAATTCGTCATTAGTCTTCAAAGACTATACAGGGTATTTCACGACTGATAAGGAGCCTGATGGAATTGAAAATGCAACCCACAATACATTTGCAATACTCCCACAAAACAAATGTATTGTGGGTTGCATTTTCAATTCCGTCGGGCTTATTATCGGTCGTGAAATACCCTGTATATTTTTTAAAATACCTATACCTATATTTACAGCCAATTATTTCGTACCTCCACGGATTTTATATGAGATCCAGATTGCTCTCTTTAATAGATAATGCTTTAAGAAATTTTAAAAGTTTTAAAAGAAGCAGTGAAAAACTGTTAAACGAATTACAGAAAGAGCGAAGAAGTGCTATATTTAAATTATACATTACCATAGTTTCAACTACTATTTCCATATTGCTTTTTATGCCGTATGGTGGTAAAAATGTCATCTTGATGTCTGTTGAGTTTGTACGAAAATATTCGAACAAAACTGCTTCTGGCCTATTGACTTTATCATACGCGTTTATGTTTCACAATGGAATATTTATGGGGTGTTATGTGTATTTAGTAATGTACCTTTCCCTTAACGGAAAATTTCAAATGAAATTACTGACCGAGGAAGTTGGTCGAATATTCGACGAAATTTACAGGGTTCCTCCTGAGAATTGTCAACTTTTCATCAGAGCAAAACTGAAGAAAATCATAAAAACTCATCAAGATTTAAAGCGGTTAGCCAAAAACCATCCTTGTAAAGTACCCCTTCATAACGACATTTTTTTCTTAGTTTTGCAAGATTGTTGAACGTTCATATGAAATATCCGATATTATTTTATTCGTTGGCAGGACTTTTAATGTTTGTTGGTGCGATTCTCCTGGTGTTAGCTGTAAGGTTTGTCAAAAAGTTGAAATGATATACAATTTGAAGATATTGTAGAATATTAATTTGATTACAAATCTCGGAATGGTGTGTATATTCATCATTTCCTTTTTTATGGTGGTGATTTTTGCTTCTTCTGGGCAAAGTTTGGTTGATGCGGTATAGTAATTGAATGAAGATCGTTTCCCTAAAATGTGTTTAGTTTTATCACAATTTCAGTCAAATGATTTTTACGATACTTTGACGACTTGTCCATGTTATCTACTAGACAAAGAAAACTTCAAGATGTTAACTATTATTGTAATAAATGCAAAGCAGCCACTAACATTTGCCAGCTCTGGAATAATCGTAATGGATTACTCGTTATTAAACATGGTGAGAATGATGTTTTCGTGTAGAAAAAAATTACAAAACGTTTTTTACAGTTATATCAAGGTTTTTTCTCTATTTTGACTTTTTTACAATCACAGGCCATATTGTATTAATGTAACAAAAATATGAGTAAGTAAATAATCCTATATTAAAAGAGACGTTTGTTGTGAGTATGTTGAGCTGTTAACATTGGCGAAATTTATATTGTACAACCACAATTATTCTGTGGTACAACTGCACTTTTAAATGAATGAACTATAAGGGTTGGTTATCTAAAACAAATAATATACCAAGCAGGAAATGCCAACTAGCCCAACGATGTGAAACGGAGAGCAAGGTACGGTTGTACTCTGAGCTCTGATCTGTCTTAGCAGTGGGCTAGTTGGCATTTCTCTATATGTATATGTATAAAACTCACTCTCCACTATGCTAAATAAAATATTCAATTTTAACCGTGTGTCTGTTGTTTTGGTGTTTTCTATTTAGTATTAATAATAATTAATTATTATTGCGTCTCTCAGTTTATGTATATTATGATGTAGTTATCAGCAGTTTTAATATTACAGACTTACACATCAGATTTATTCTCTCTTATAAAAAATTAAGATCACATAAAATGGAATATTTCGAGTACACTGGACTGGAGAGTGAGTTTTGTTTATCTTAGATTACCTAGTTAGATACTGATGATAAAAATGTTATCCTTTTTGTAAAATACAGGGTGTTTCAAATTCGCTTCTCACTACAGAGATGTCAGAAACGGTAAGAGATACAGCTTTGGTTAAATTGGGGCAAAGTTGCGTATTAATGTGGCCAATAATAAGCCGTTAAGAAATCGAAAATATCTTTTGTAGTTCTGGAGATTTTTTTTAAAAACCAAAATTTTGCCTTTTTCTTTTTATTTTTTCTGCTCTTATTTTTCAAGATATCGAAAAACCAAATCACTTTGCCCTGGACACTTTTTGTGCTTTATAAAATGACGTTAAAATTTTCTTCATTCGACGTTTCGTTTTTCCGCTGACGTCAAGTCAATTTTTTTAAATAGAGCTCTGTATTTTTTTTTCATCGTTTTAGGTAGCATTTTTTATGTTCTAGAAAATGGCGTTTACATTTTTTTCATGTGACATTTCGTTCTTGTGTAATCATCAGGTCATTTTTGGAATACCTACGGCTCTGGATTTTTTTTACAATTTCATCAGTATTTTATTTCATTGTACAGCCCATCATCAGTATTGACGATTTCGTGAGTATTTATTTTATAAAATAATTTTAAAACATTTATTCCATTGTTCTTATTATTACTACTAACAATAAATAATAGGTAGTTTGATTTATTATAAAAGGAAAATTATTATTATTCATAAAGTGCAAGAAAATTATTAAAGTTTGCCAAAATGTGTGGATATGAGGATAAATACTGATGAAAATGTAAAAAAAAATCCAGGACCGTATTTAAAAAATGATCTGATGATGATTGCACAAGAACAAAACGTCGTATGGAAAAAATGTAAACGCCATTTTTTAGAATCTAGAACATAAAAAATGCTACTTAAAACGATAAGAAAAAATCAAGGACAGTATTTAAAAAAACTGACTTGACGTCAGCGCAAAAACGAAATATCGCATGAGGAAAATTTTAACGTCACTTTATAAAGCACAAAAAGGGTCCAAGACAAAGTGTTATTAATTTTTCGATATCTTGAAAAATAAGAGCAGAAAAAATAAAAACGAAAGGCAAAAATTTGATTTTTTCAAAAAATCGGCTTATTATTGGCCACATTATTACGCACCTTTGCCCCAATTTAACCAAAGCTGTATGTCTTACCGTTTCTGAGATCCCTGTAGTGAGAAGTGAATTTGAAACAGCCTGTTCCTGGTATGTGTAGAACCAATCAGCGCATCGTTCTATTTCATTCTAGCATGTGCTTAATAGTAGTTTAATCAACAAGAGTGTTAATGAAGGCGATTAATAATCGAAACGATTTTAATGAGTCGAGATTATTAATCGCCGATTAACACTCATGTTGATTACAATATTTTTTCGTCGATCGCTCTTTATTAGAATGAAGATAATCTAATTTTGTTCCATAGCAAAATCCAAATTCTGACATAATATGCAATAAGTCAAAATACCACTGACATAATTAATTAATTTCGGCAGGTGTCAGTTCCAAATGCATGTTTCAATAATATAATATATTGTTGGTTACCTAGCAAATCTTAACAATGTTTTTAATATACATGTATGCATTATACAGGGTGGCTGAAATTCCGTTTCCAGCATGGGGATCTCGCTTATTATAATAGATAGACCATAGGTTTAAATTTGGCAAAGTTGCTAAATTTAGAGCTCAGTAATAATCCTAAGACAAATTTGAATTATCTTGGACGGTCTTCTGAAAAAGTGAAAAAAACTGAAAATTACAATTTTTGAAACTCGCCCATAAGTTTTTTATTTCTGAATATTTTTCAAATCTGTAAAAACATTCTCAAAGCAACTTTTTATGCTCTATCAATCAGTGATCGTCGTTTCTTTAAACATCGATTCGTTTTTGTTTTTTAAACGCCAACTTCCGTTTTTCTTATGGACGTACTTTCTACTTTATACATCATTGGATAGTATATTTTTTTCCAAATTCATCGATGTGCTACACATGGTATTCAGATTTAATTTTAATTGTTAAAATTTAAAAAATGTGTCCAATAAATTTTAAAATTTGAGGTTTCTCACAAGCATAGATGTCACAAGCGACAAATTACAATAATAATTAGTTATTCCCCGCGAATTAAATTAAATTATGTTTTTGAATAACAAAAAGCGTGATATGATGCGTATTTATTATTTTTCACATAGAAATTCTATCCTAACGACACAACGATACGCAGAAACATATCCTGAAAGAAGACAACCATCTTCTAGATTATTTTCTACACTGGACAACAATCTGGTATCTCGACAAGAGAACTAAGTCATAATTTGGAATTACCTCGATATTAGATTCAAACAGTCCTAAAGGAGGAAGGATTTAAACCATTTAAAATCCATGTGACACAGACATTGAGACCCGGAGACGAAGTTCATAGACTTCAGTTTTGCGAGTGGCTTCTTGATAAATACCAACGTAACGAGGATTTTCTGAAAAATATTATTTGGACGGATGAATGTTCATTCACCAACTTGGGCATGTTCAATCGTCATAATGAACATTATTGAGCCAGAGAAAATCCCCGTATCTATAGAGAAGCAAGACCACAGCACCGATTTGGTATCAATGTCTGGGTAGGTTTATGGGGGAAAGGGTTATTGTATTGATCCTCATATTTTCGAAGGGACTCTAACCGCTCAACGTTACATTGACTTTATAAACCAAGATTTGATGGATTATTTGGAGAATGTCCCACTGAATCAACTACAGCAAATATGGTGGCATCAGGATGGGGCTCCAGCGCATAATGCGCACATTATTAGAGAACGCCTTAATGAACTTTTTCCTGTACAATGGATCGGAATCCATGGGCACGTCCATTGGCCAGCTAGATCACCTGACCTGAACCCCTTAGATTTTTTCTTTGGGGATACGCCAAAAACAAAATTTTTAAAAACACTTATAACAATGTCGAAGTGCTGAGGAATGCCGTTTTGGGAGTGATGCGTAATATTCCACGTAGAACAATAGCGCGAAGTTTAGACAGTGGAGTACGGAAGCGTTTGCGGTTGTGTATTAGAGAAGACGGGCATTTATTTGAACATCTACTTTAAATTTGATTTGATATAGCATATTGCTTATTGTCATATGTTATTCGGCTTTCATATTTGTTTAGATTTCTTAAAGGCTCCAAATTCCATTAAATTGTTGTCCAGTGTAGAAAATAATCTCGTAGATTTTTGTCTTCATTCAGAATAAGTTTCGGCGTAACACTGGGTTTTTAGGAGAGAGTTTTTATGTTATGAATAAAAAATACACGCATAATCTCAGTCTTTTCATTATTCGAAAACATAATTTTAGTTCACAGATTATGATTAATAATAATTATTGCAATTTGTCACTTGTGCCTCAAATTACTTAAATTTTGAAATTGTTTATAAATTACCATGGTAACAATACAAGCTAAGTGAGTTTGGGCTGCTTGATTTGAGATGATTGGTGTATTAGATACATTTTTTAAATTTTTACAATTAAAATTAAATCTGAATACCATGTGTAGCACATCGATGAATTTGGAAAAAAATGTACTATCCGATGATGTGAAAAGTAGAAAGTGCGCCCATAAGAAAAACTGAAGTAGGCGTTCAAGAAACAAAAACAAATCGATGTTTAAAGAAACGACGATCACTGATCGATAGAGCATAAAAAGTTGCTTTGAGAATGTTTTTACAGATTAGAAAAATGTCCAGAAATAAAAAAGTTATGAGCGATTTTCAAAAATTGTAATTTTCAGTTCTTTTCACTTTTTCAGAAGACCGTTCAAGATAATTCAAATTTGTCTTAGGATTATTACTGAGCACTAAATTTAGCAACTTTGCCAAATTTAAACCTATGGTCTATCTATTATAATAAGCGAGATCCCCATGATGGAAACGGAATTTCAGCCACCCTGTATACTGAGTTATTAATACACTCCTATCAATACATTAACTAGACTCTTTAATAAATGATCGACGGAAAAACCAGTTTAATTATCTCTCTTGCAAAAGCTAAAATGGTAAATTTTCTCAAGTTTTTTCTTGTGAATTTTCAGTCTAAGCTAAATCTAAAAAAAAATATTTACAATAAGAAAATTGGTGTAATGGATTGTCATATTATAGGCTTTGTTGTACTTTTCGTAAGTCACCTGGTACACAAACGGGAATAGTAGAAGATAAAATGGGGGCAGGTCAAGGTTAAATTAAGACAAAACTTCAGTGAATATCTAATTGTTTTGTTTCAAGGTGATTTTATATACAGGGTGTCGGAAATTAGGAGCAAAAAACTCGGGAGGTGATTCTACTTGAAAAATTAATGTGACAAGTTCATATAACATTTTCCCGAAAGCTCATTAATCTTGGGGTTACAGGGCCTTAAAGTTTGTTTTTTGAAATGAATTTTTTCCAATAACTTTTTTTTTAGTGTACCGATTTGTTTTAAATTAGGCACACTTATCACTAATGCTTATTTGTATTCTTGCACCAAAATTGAGGTAAATCCCCCAGTGTCAGAGTAGAAACTGACGTTGACCTTTGGATAAAGACCAGTGGAACAGTGGATTTGAATTTTGAGTAACGCTTGGATGCAGCACCCTTAAGCTCATTAACTTTCTATACCTAAGTTTCTGTAATTATGTACCTAGGTATACTTTGAAATTTAATTTTAATATTTGACAAGAAACTGCAATTTTTAAAGTGCATCATCAGATTTTTAATAACGTACATTTCAAAAGATTTTCTCATCAACTGAAATGCAATATCATGAAACGCTAGGTACATAAAAAGAGGAGGTATCAAATAGTTCAACATAAATTATATCTGTCTGGAAGCTTATTGACGGCTTCGAATAGTTGCTCTTAATCCACTAGACTGTGATCTATATCGCTAAGTCTGTGGTCTGCTATGGAACTGATCCAACTTTAGTAATCCTTAACGCTAGACAGGATCAAATTAAAATTATACACTCGTTTAACGATTAGTTTTCGACAGCTTATTTTATAAGTATACGTACTTGAGTTATTTATAAAACTTTTTAAATTAAACTTCTTCTATTGATATGTTAATATAGGTACCCACAAACATATCTGGCATTTTGTACAAATCACCTATTACGTTTCTGTTCACTCTCAACTATTATGTAACAATAATCTCCTAATATAAAACGGAGACTTTTTACCACAAACTTTTTGAGTTTCATTCACATCTGATGCAGAGATAAATCGAACCTTACCCTCTTCCAGTGAAAATCAAAAAGCAAAGCTACTTAAAACTTCTCAGCCAAGGTAAATATCAATGCGTTTCTTAAGGGAAAGTTTCTCTCGTTATATGGAGACTTTCAAATGGCAAACATCGGCAACAAATCTGCAACAGGCAGGTAAAAAAATATTTTGTGAACAAGAAATACTTGTAAGTTAGTTCTTCAAACAAAGTTATTTTGATAAATTGATGCAGGAAACGTAACGGCACATCGTCTGGGCCTAACTTAATTTCAATAAAAAAATATTGAAAATTTATAATCTTGTTTACTAAATTAGGAAACAATAAATAACCACAATTTAAATTAATTTATGATCGAATATTATCACCAGAAATTTCTCTTTGTTTGCAATGTACAACATAATCCTATAATGTAATATTCATTGAGACTATTAGATAGATCGCTGTTTGTGGCTTGATATTTGAATAGAATTGATTGTCACTGAAATTCAAGGAAAACTTAATAGAATTGGAGTTTATTTGAAACAGGCGATGGAAACAGACCGAGGAAATAGTGCATAGTCAATCGAGAAAATTGTGTTATAAGTTCAACTTGGCAGTTTATGGACTATATTTGTAAATTTGGCGGATGCGCCGGGGTAACAAATTCATGTAAAAATGGGTATGAATGAACACGATTTTTGGATTCTACAATTACTTGATTCATAAATTCATAATATTCCTAATACAATCGAATTTTAAAAGATATGAAGAAAAATAATAAAAACTTGCTCATGATAAAAAAATATGGTACCGTACCAAATTTGACCGCTATAAGAGATTTTCAGACAAAATCCCGCTTATACATCTCGCCCATATGCAGACCATGCTATCTTTATCTGGGGGAAATCTGAAAGTAAAACGTATTTTTTATAATGGAGAGATCATCATCTCAATGAGGAACCAGTATAGAACGTATTTAAAATGCAGCAGAAGTCATAAAGAATTACTGAATAGTGTCATTGTAGACATCGATTTATAGAATCTCGAATTCGTCGAGCAGATATAAATCCGTGCAATCGAATGGCGATAATTATTTATTTTAAAAAATTGTGCGCTTTTCCAACTTTCATATTGTACATTCTGATAAATTTAAAGATTCATGTCAGAGAACATTGCGCTAGCCCGAACAGAATATTGGATCAAATGTATAATAATTGTTCATAAAGTTCTCGCTTACCCCGAATGAAGGATGAAAGTGTAGGCAAAAATTTAAAAAATATTAATACACGTAGGTACCTAATAGGCATTGGCAAATAAAATAAGGGCATGTTGTCAGTAGTTATATATAGTATATTCAAGTTTAATTTTGAGAAGTTATTGTACGCCACCCGAAGTTTAAATTTATCTACACCGCTTTATTTTACTTATGGTATCTCGTCTGCTGAACACAATTCAATTATTAGTTAAATTAATTAATGAGAACTATAAAGTGGAAACCATCACCTTTTGTTCAAAGATGAATAGTCTTGTGGGTGAGCTATTGCAAGTACAATATTATTAACTACATTTGAGAGTTTACAGTCTATTTTAAATTTGACTCTCCATCACTTTAATCTCAAATAAATAAAGATAAACGAGAATAGGTTATTATTAAATGTCCTGGAAATGTTTAATCTCAAGACTTGCGGTTAACAAAGGAACTTTATCTAAATTTTTTTAACTATTTTAGAATAATTGAAATTTGATAATACATTGTTTATTAATATTTAACATTAAATTCATTTGTTGTGATTTAAACTTCATAATAGTTATTTATGTATTAAGGGCATAATCAGGAGATTATGGAATGGGGGAATGTTTAAAGCCCGACGAAGGAGGGCTTTTAATTTCCCGAGGGCCATTATCGACAGTTATGCCCGTAGTACATACAACATTTTATTCTACATAATTTTAGTTTATAAAACATTAAAATAGTTATTTTTATATTAAGGGTGCAAAATGAGTTTTTTTTTATAGCGCCTGAGAATGTAAATTTTGGTCGAGACAAAACATGCATTCGAAGGCGCCATAAAACACGGATTTTGCTCCAAAATACAAACAATGTTTTTTCTACAGCTGTTAAAAAAGCAGAAAGCAAACAGTAATTGTTATTTCCAAGAAAATATCTGAGTATAGCTAGCTATACTTCATATTGGTTGCTATGGTTACAATTGTAAACAACAGTGTTAATTGCAAAAAATTTGTCTCAAAAGCAGTTTTATTTATAATTTGCGATGGATTCCAACAGTGAAAACCAAGAAATAAATGAAATTACAAGCATAGCAGTTTCTAATCTTTTGCCGGCCAAATCAAGTCTGCATTACGAAAATATCTGATGTGTCCAGCACATGACTTTCTTCTACATTGCCATGATACAATTTTACTTTTTGGAAAATACTGGAGGGGTAACCAATAATCACATGCAGTCGACATTCAATACGTTATTAATATAAAATCACATTTATTTATTTATTATTATTGTTTTCGGTACCATACAAACCAGTAAAATACAAAAAAAATAATGGTCCTTCTGGGATTCAAACCCGCGACCTTCCGTTTGGCAGCCCAGTCCCAACGCCACTAGTCTATTTACTATATAAGTCTTTTCAGAATATCTCGTTTTTTTGAAATTTTTTTGACGGAATTTCAAAACCTAAACCTAAACCCAAACTTAAACCTAAAACTAAACCCAAACCCATGAGAGCGGAATATAGCACATTAGAGATTAATAGAACAAGTCAGAGCAGATATTTTAGGTTTGGGTTTGGGTTTGGGTTTAGGTTTGGGTTTGGGTTTAGGTTTGGGTTTGGGTTTGGGTTTAGGTTTAGGTTTAGGTTTAGGTTTGGTTTGGGTTTGGGTTTAGGTTTGGGTTTGGGTTTGGGTTTAGGTTTGGGTTTGGGTTTGGGTTTAGGTTTGGGTTTGGGTTTGGGTTTAGGTTTGGGTTTGGGTTTAGGTTTGGGTTTGGGTTTGGGTTTGGGTTTAGGTTTGGTTAGGTTAGGTTAGGTTAGGTTAGGTTGCGCTCCCAGCCGGTTCGGTATACCAGTCCGGTGGTGGTTGAGGCCTCATCTAGGAGAGCAAGAATACCCTGTACGGGTGCATCACTCTCCTGGGTGGGACGCTTTTATGCCATTCACTCGGTTCGGCATAAAAGGCAGGGTTTTGTTTGTTAACGAGTCGGGAATGGGTCCGTGACCCTCCACCCAACCTCGTACAACCCGTTGCCATTTACCATCACTACCATCAGCGGCAACGGGGAGTCTTGAGACGGACTTGCTCCTGAGGAAGATTTATTTGTTTCCCTGCTGAAAAAAAAAAAAGGTTAGGTTAGGTTAGGCTTTGATATATTTTCGAGCTCTTTTAGCCACCGAATTAATCGCTGCCAAGATTTGATGGCAATTTTCCGAATTTTTCAGATCTAACCGAAATTTTCTTTAATTCAGCACAGCATTTGATATTGTGTTTCCAAACCTTCAAACTCAAATATCCCAAAAACGAAACCTTAAATTAAAATTTGTCGAGAGTAAATATTTTCTCTAAATTAAACAGACAATCCAAAACTTGTATTTTCCTCACAATATATCCAGTGGCGTCGAAAATTGGAGGGAAAAGTGGAATGGCCCCAAGTATCTACGCCACTGGAGATTTTTTTTTAAATGAGCCTCATCTTGAAATGTACTACATTACTCTGTGTGCGAAATTTAATGGAAATCGTTCAAGTGGTTTAGAAGTTATGTTACGAAAAGGAGTTTTTATTTTAAACTTTGGCACCCTGTATCTTTGTTATAAAGCATTTTTGAGCAAAGTTTTTTAATAAAAGTCTACTTTTTTCATGATGCAATTATTGACGTTCAACCTGGACCATCCTGTATAAGAGTTTTTAGAATACGTATCTTGTTTTTGTGACGGAATTTCAAAAAAAAGTTCAAACAAAATTTGTTCAAAATTTAATTATAAATCAATGTTAAAGAATAAAAAAATCTCATAAAATGTTAATTTTTCAAGATATTCCTAAAAAACCTAAAAATCTCTTCAGGTAAGTGTCACTTGTTTTGGTGCTAGATGAAAAACATTGAATGTGGCGTGGCACCCACAATTTTGTTCAAATTCTTAAATATGAAATTTGAATCAAATCCGATAACTCGTTTTTGAGTTATGGTGGATACAGGCAGACACACAGACAGACAGACATCATGGCGAAAATGGTCAAAATGGATTCAGGGGCCCTCAAAACGTGTAAGTCCATCAAAATCTCGAAGTCGAAAAAAATCACGATTACTATACTTTCTTATTACTTCGTATAAGAAAGTAAAAACTTATGTTCAGTTTCGGCAATGTGTTGTACGAAAAAAATTGGAAAAGTAAAGGAATTGCAGGTATTTTGTTTGTTAATAATTATAAAGCTTCGTTAAAACTACCTCTTATTATCCCTCTCTTAATTTCTGTTAACTACCGGTGTATTCTCGGGTACATAAAATAACACTGTTTTTTTTTCACTGTTAAGTCGTGAAAAAATAATATTTTTTCATTGTTCAAAATTGACAAGGTTTGCGCATAGGTAACCATGTAAAAAAGTGACGTTTTTTTGACGGCTGTAGAAAAAAATATTTTAATATTTCCGCCAAGTTTGTGACAGTTGTGCTTATACGAATTTTAGTGTTGTCTAGGTAGTTGGTTATTTACGTCCTAAATACATCAAAATTGACAGTTTGTTTTTGTCTTAACACAATGGCAAATATAGTTCCCAGCCGCAAAGATTGCTTAGCAATTTTTTTTTTAATCGAGCCATAATATCCACTTTATGCCCGCATATAAAGTAGATTATGGGTCTAAAATAGAATAAACATATTTTAGTACAATAATTAAACTTACTTCCTATATGATTTTCTGTTGTGTATAAAAACTTTAATATGAAGCAATAAAATAGTACTTATACTATTCTAATAATTACGCATATTAAACCATCTCATTGGTCATTGATGATAATGATAATTGAGCAAATATTTTCCTGAAATGATCTAATTACTTTCCTTTTAACTTCTTATAAAACCAATCTAGTCTACATTAATTGAATACTCGCAAGCAGATATTTACCCGCAGTTTTATTAACTTAATAACTATGAAATGGATTTACGAATTGCTACCAAAAAAATATTCCTTTTTTCCAGGTACTATAAAATGGATTTTGACTAAATAATTATTAAAAAATATCCTTTTTTTCAGGTTCAACATGAAGGATTTTATCTAAATAATTATTAACGTTTTTATTCTTTTTCAGGCGACGTCTTGTGGCCTCTAATCAGTTTTCCCCTGTACATGATTGTAAATAAACTACAAACATTCCTGGGAATTTGCGCTATTTCAATAATTTTTACACATTTCATTTGTTTTACATGTTACATCATGTTTTTCGGATTAAATTTACAGCTACTTCGTTCAACATCCGCCATGGCCCTAATGGCATTTTATGTGAGTTATGTCCGGTTCCATAATTTTATTTTATTTTAAACTCATAATTAATTATTCTCTGATTAATTTTTTAATGAAATATTTATTTGACGTTTGTGGAATTGGGCATTAGTCTTCAGAGACTATATATTTTTTAAATACCTACTTATATTTCCAGGCGATTATTTCGTACCTCACCGGATTTTATGTGAGATCAAAACTGATCCCGAACATGGAACATTGTTTAATTACTTTTAAAAGTTTTAAAAGCGGCAGTGAAGAACTGTTCAACCAATTACTGAAAGAGCGAAGAAGTGCTACATTTAAATTATACATTACCATAGTTTTAGGTACTATTACCATATTGCTTTTTATGCCCTATGGTGGTGAAAATGAAGACACTTTGATGTCGCTTGAGTTTGTACGAATATATTCGAACAAAACTGCTTCTGTTCTATCGACTATAACATATGCGTTTCTGTTTCACAATGGAATGGTTATGTTGTGTCATGGGTATTTAGTAATGTACCTTTGCCTTAACGGAAAATTTCAAATCAATTTACTAACTGAGGAATTTGGTCAAATCTTCGATGAAATTTACAGTGTTCCTCTTGAGAATCGTCAACTTTTCATCAAAGCAAAACTGAAGAAAATCATAAAAACTCATCAAAATTTAAAGCGGTTAGCCAAAAACCAACTTTGTTAAGTACCCTTTGGAATAACGACGTTTTTTTCTTAGTTTTACAAGATCGGTTAACGGTTATATGTATTTTCCGATGTTATTTTATTCGTTGGCGGGACTTTTAATGGTTGTTGGTGCGATTCTTCTCCTGATAGCTGTAAGGTTTGTCAAAAAGTTTAAATGATATACAATTTGAAGACATTGTAGAATATTAATTTGATTACAAATCTCAGAATGGTGTGTACATTGATCATTATCGTTTTTATAATAGTGATGTTTGCGACTTGTGGACAAAGTTTGATTGATGCGGTATAGTAATTGAATGATGATAGTTTCCCTTAAATGTATTTAGTTTCATTACAATTTTAGTCAAATGATTTTTACGATACTTTGACGTCTTGTCCATGTTATCTACTAGACAAAGAAAACTTCAAAATGTTAACTATTGTTGTAATAAATGCAAAGCAACCACTAACACTTTCCAGCTCTGGAATAATCGTAATGGATAACTCGTTAATAAACAAGGTAAAAATGGTGTTTTCGTATAGAAAAAAATGACAAAAACATTTTTTACAGTTATTTCAAAGTTTTTTGTCTATTATGACTTTTTTACAATCACAGGCCATATTGTATTAATGTAACAAAAATATGAGTAAGTAAATAATCTTTTATTAAAAAAGATGATAAGAAATCATTCTATGAAAGTTTGTGGCGCTGATGTTCATGAATAACGTCAGAATATTTCAAGGGATTATTCCTGAAACCATTTCATGAAAAAGTTCCCATAAACGTAGGTCCGCAAACGCTTCGTTACCGAGATACAAGGTGTTAAATGCATATATGCCATTTCGGCATTTCTATAAGTCACACTATTTTATATTTTTTAACAAAATAGAACACTCAAAGTTTTTTTGCAAACTCAAGATACTATCTAAAACTAATTTTGACATGTAACAAACAAAACAATGCAAAAAAGCATGGCACTTAGTTTTAAAATTTAAGCGATTGCTTCTAAAATTATTGTGTTTTAAAAATTTTAAGTTTATTTTTTATTTTATTTTAATTGACCGAAAACAAGAAATATGGGTAAAATGACCCCACGCTACCTCAATATTTCTCTCTCCTAACTATTTTTTAAATTTTTTTAATAGCTATACAAAGTATGTAAAAAGTTATAAAAATGTTCCAAATTTCATTTTGATATTTTTTACCGTTGTTAAGATATTAAAAAATATTTTTTTTTTCGAAAACTTTAACACCTTGTATCTCGGCAACGAAGCGTTTGCGGACCTACGTTTATGGGAACTTTTTTTCATTAAATGGTTTCAGGAATAACCCCTTGAAATATTCTGACGTTATTTAGGAACTGTATACTAAGGGATTGAGGTGCATCATTTAATCCCTGAGGGTGAATTAAATTTCATGAGCGAGCAAAGCGAGCGAGGGAAATAATTCATCTAAAGGAATTTACAATAATGTTAAAAACAATGTTAAATCCCTATGTTCGCGGGCACACTGTATAAGATTAATAACACAGCTCCAAAAAAAAATTGAAAAAATGCGTCCTCTGACCAGACCATGTTTATTTTATGTTTTTGGGGTCGCTGAATCCGAATCCGTGGTCCGTTTAACCCTATCATGTCAGGGTTATTCATAACCTCAAAAAATAAGCCCAAAAACCCAATAATCCCTTGAATCTTTAATCCCTTGATTCTTCAACACAAAAAACCCCTTAACTATAGATGGGATTAAAAATATTCGCAAGAAATGTTCATGTTTCTAGTAGATATAAATAAAAATGTTAATGTGTTAAAAGTAAAACAATAAATAAAATATCCAGTTTTCTTTGATTTCAATGCCTATTCGTAATTCTTTCTTCTAATGATAACAAATTCTTAAATTTTTATTTGCTAGCGATTGGTCCAAAACCACACCCTTAGACAGTTATTGCAAGTACATATTATTAACTACCTTTGTGAGTTTACAGTGCATTTAAAAATTGATTCTCCATCACTTTAATCCCAAATAAATAAGGATAAACGACAATAGGTTATTATATCAAATGTCCTGGAAGTGTTTCATCTCAAGACTAGTGGTTAACAAAAGAATTTTCTGCATTTACTTCAATGAAAAATTGTTCTATTGCAAAACTGTGGAAAATATAAAGTACATACATTTATAAATAATGTTTTAAAATAGTGGTATAAAAAATGACTTCAGTATTGTTTTAACTTATGGTAACTATAGTTTGTTGTTTTTAATTGAAATTGAAAATGGATATTCTAGAATCTAGAAGTTTAGTAATGAAAATAGTATTATATGGATTATTATTTTAGAGTATAGGAAAATAAAATTTGGTACCAAGAAATTGATGAAAGGAGGCACTTTTTAATTAATGTATTCATTTAGTAATATACATTGTGTTCTATTGTTTACTCTCTCATGCTCAATCTTGTAGAAATGTAGACTATTATTCTATTATTTTTCAAATATATTCTAATGTTTTTATTAGGACGTAAAAAAAAACAACAACAAAATAAGAGCTTATATCTACCTAATTTCTTAAGAATATTTTAGAGCTACTTGAATACATGATTATAATTAGTATTTTCTGTGTTTTCTGACAGTTTTGTACAGGTTTATGAACAACGAATACATCAACAAAGAAACTATGTTGGTAAAACTCACAAAGAGGGTTAGGAGCGTTACCTCCTCGCTTTTATTTTCAATCGTGTAATTGCTTAGAGATCAAAACTAAAAAGATCAAGCTAAAACTGATAGACCTACTAGTACAAAATGTTTGTAAAAAATAAGTACAGATTTTACAAGATCACTTTTTATAACAATGTACCTAAGTTCATTTAATTATTGTTAGAGCCTATTGTATTATTTGAAAATGCTTAGGTAAGTTAATTAGTGCGGTGTAGTTTCTTTAAACGTTTGACTTTGATAAAGCATTCCTTTTGTTCCACTATTTCAATTTCCAGTTGTACACAAAACCTTAACCATTAACACATTGTATTGTTGTTCCTAGTTTTGAAACTGTAAGCTCACACTAAAAGCGCTACTTACAAATTGCACAAAGCTACTTTATTATATTGTAATCACATTTTCACAGTTGGGTTTCGATTTTTCTGTTGCTGATACCAATAACAGTAAGTAAAATATATTGCCGTTTAGCCAATTCAAACATGATATCAGAGAAATTGCAGTATTTCAAAAAATGATCTGTTGATCGGAATCTCCTACATTATACATTATTTTTTATGCATATCAGCATTTCATGCTTTTTTCAGTTGTTCGTGAAATATCTTGTTTTGTGTGAAAGTTATGACGTTTTAATAGCAAAATCAGACACTGAAATAATATTTTATAGAAGAGTCTCTTCTGCTCATGTAAAACAGAATTTTGTATTTTGCCTGCAGGATATTGAATATTTAATTATGTATATTATTTGTTAATTTTAGACTTACCGCCGCTTGACCTGAAAAATAATTTCATTTGATTAGTATTCTGAAAGAAAAAGAATTATAAACTTTTTCATTTTATTAATCGAATGAATAAAAGCAACGCTACGATTGAATTTCTCTCTATTAAATATAGATAAATCCAACGACGTTTATGTTAGTACTATACGGCATTGGCTTAAAAAAATGTAAAGATTACCGACCAGAAACAAGAAGTACATAACCACCTTGTATAATATATCTTCCAATATCCAAAAACATGAATAAAATGGCTCACACGTTTATGTGAGATGTCATAACTCTAAACAATTTTCCTTTGCGTGATCCTTCGTGCTTGTTTACTAGTTCATCGACCGTTTTTAGTCACAGGACGTGCGCTACGTTTCAGATCACACAAATCAGTCTTTACCTTGTACTTATTCTCTTCAGCTCAACTTGACTGTGTTCTGTGTTGGTACCACAGAAATTGCATTTCAAATGCTTTTACGCTTTGTACAATTTCGTTGCCTCTGTGGTTTGTTGTTTACCTAGATTAACAGACTTTCAACTTTATGAGCCTTTTGGTTAACTTTCGGTGCTTTACACCTGTGGCCTGTGTTGTTGTTTTAAATGATATTACACAGGAAATTACAGGGTATTTCAGTTTTTTATTTGTGACTGTCAAAATCGGTGGAATAATGCAAAGCAAAACATTGACAATTTAGCAACAAATAAAAACATCCTGGAGATTTTAATGTTCATTTAAACTGGGAATAAAATGTAACAATCTAATAACACCCCGGTAAATGGTAACACCTCAATAACTTTTTGATTCTTCAGTAAAATTAGAATTTTTTTTCTGTTTGTACAACTCGAAATTCTCTTTTAAACCAGTAAAAAATTTTTACCAAGAGTGAAAACCTAGCCTACTACGATAAAAAATAAACCGAATAAATTGAAAAAACGTATTTTTTTTTCGAAAAATTTTATAAAAAAAATTTTTTCGGTCTTACCTCAAAACCCAAATCCCAGTTTTGGCTAAAAACAAAAAATATAATATATCTCAAAAAAATTTTGTTTTCAGCCAAAATTGGAATTTGGGGTTTTGAGGTAAGACCGAAAAAATTTTTTTTATAAAATTTTTCGAAAAAATTCGGTTTATTTTTTATCGTTATAGGTTAGGTTTTCACTCTTGGTAAATTTTTTTTTTACTCGTTTAAAAGAGAATTGCGAGTTGTACAAACAAAAAAAAAATGTTTTCTAATTTTACCGAAGAATCAAAAAGTTATTGAGGTGTTACCATTTACCGTGAAACACTTTGTAGATGTGCTCATACATTATCTCATAAAAAGTAGGAGTACATTTTTGTGACTAGAAAAAATTGAACCGTTTGTTCATAAACGCATTTTATGTTATGTCTACATATCGTCATAAAATGAATGTAGGTAACAAAATAAAGTACAGTTAGTTACTTGAATTAACATAAAATTTAATTGCACTCAGTTTCAAGCGTTCTTTTTGCAAGGCATTGCTTTTATTATTTTTATTTGAGTTGCTCGTTCTTTTAAGGTGTTTAATTTAATCCATTTATTCTCTAAATATACAAGCAGCAAAAATTTTCTATGAAATACCTATATCTATAATTTCATTGCAATTAGTTTCACGATAAAACTCATTAATTGTAGCAAATTTTATTGTGTTGATACAAGGTATTAAGTAAGTAAATAAGAATGAAGGGGTCAAAAGCAACAGTTAATGTTACAAGAAAAAATAATTCGCTTTTTGTTAATATATTTTTGTCTGGTAACTGGAGGACTTTTAAGTTGAACAGTCTTTTGCAGGTAATAAATAAGCAACCCATAATTTGTTAAATCTTAAGATTTAAGCTACATTCACACCTTAGAAATTAGTAAATTAAATTAACATTCTAACAATAACAAAATTTAAATATTGTGACATTACTGGTTGAAAGCTGAAAGTTAAGTAGCTATAAATTTAAAAGATTGTTTCACAGGTTACGCAAATCTTGGAATTTTTTTAATCTGTATGCAATAAATGTATGTCTCCCCGAATAGCAAATAATATAGCATTTTGAAGAAATGATCTGTCGTCGATTTACATAACACCCTGTATATTATCGATTTTTTTGTTCTGCTGCATCAAGGAGATTAATACAACTGCGAATTTTCCTCCTACACAAAAACTAACACAATGAGTACATTGTTTAGTGATGCTTTATGTTTTTGGTGTTCAATGGAAGTACAAAACTAATAAAGCCTTGCTGCTATAGAAATTATACCCAGAGAGGCAATCGCAGTTGATAGAAAATTGATGTAAGAAATTCTTTAGAAAAAATAGGTTAGAGTTAATAATGTAGGTGTTAAATTTTGCACATGTCTTCTGAAAATAATCCTGATACATGTATGTACCTACATCATGAAACCATTAGTGAGCTTTTACTTTGATTTGAGTACGCCAATAATGTTATATATAATTATCCTTTTCTCCCAACCCCCCCAAGGAAGCTAAGGGATTTAATAATTATTTGACAAGAGCTAGGTATTTACTCTTATAAATTTATTTTTATACAAATTTTCATTTCTTTTTTGTACTAGTGAACTAGCCCAACGATTGCTTGAGACCGAGAGCATGGTCGTATCGTACACCGTACTCTGATGGTCTCTCTCCTTGTCTAAGCAGTCGGCTAACTATCATTAAGCTATTTGCTTTGTTCGTAAAGCAGTTTCCAACCAGTCAGAGTCAATCAAATTGCGAGAAAACAGTTTGCAAACTGATTTCTCGCAATTTGATTGGCTCTGACTGGTTGGAAACTGTTCTACTATATTATACAGGCTGTTTCAAATTCGCTTCTCACTACAGGGATCTCAGAAACGGTAAGAGATACAGCTTTGGTTAAATTGGGGCAAAGTTGCGTAATATGGTGGCCAATAATAAGCCGTTTAGAAATCGAAAATATCTTTTGTAGTTCTGGAGATTTTTTGAAAAAACCAAATTTTTGCCTTTTCGTTTTTATTTTTTTCTGCTCTTATTTTTTAAGATATCGAAAAACTAAAAGCACTTTGTCGTAGACACTTTTTGTGCTTTATAAAATGACGTTAAAATTTTCCTCATGTGACGTTTCGTTTTTCCGCTGACGTCATCAACTCCATTTTTTTAAATACGGCCCTGTATCTTTTTTTGTCGTTTTAAGTAGCATTTTTTGTGTTCTAGAAAATGGCGTTTACATTTTTTCCATACGACGTTTCGTTCTTGTGTAATCATCTTCAGATCATTTTTTAAATACGGTCCTGGATTTTTTTTACAATTTCATCCGTATTTTTCCTCACTTCCTCATATCCACACATTTTGGTAAACTTTAATAATAATAAATTTTCTTTTATAATAAATCAAACTAACCTATTATTTATTGTTAGTAGTAATAATAAGAACAATGGAAGTAATTTTTTTAAATAATTTTATAAAATAAACACTTATGAAATCGTCAATACTGATGATGGGCTGTACAATGAAAAAAAATACTGATGAAATTGTAAAAATAATCCAGTGCCGTAGGCATTAAAAAAATGATCCGATGATTACACAAGAACGAAAAGTCGTATGGAAAAAATTTAAACGCCATTTCATAGAGCATAAAAAATGCTATTTAAAACGATGAAAAAAAAGACAGGGTCGTATTTAAAAAAATGGAGTTGATGACGTCAGCGGAAAAACGAAACGTCGCATGAGGAAAATTTTAACATCATTTTATAAAACACAAAAAGTGTCCATGGCAAAGTGTTTTTGGTTTTTCGATATATTGAAAAATAAGAGCAGAAAAAAATAAAAACGAAAAGGCAAAAATTTGGTTTTTTCAAAAAATCTCCAGAATTACAAAAGATATTTTCGATTTCTTAACGGCTTATTATTGGCCACCATATTACGCAACTTTGCCCCAATTTAACCAAAGCTGTATCTCTTACCGTTTCTGAGATCCCTGTAGTGAGAAGTGAATTTTAAACAGCCTGTATATGGCTATTATGGCTATATGGCTATTATATCCTGTTTGTACAACAATTTTTTTAGCTCTCTGACTAAGTATTTTTTAAATTATTTTTTTCTGCAAAACTAAATATTTTGTAGATGGAACAAGCATAGACAACACCCAGTTACCATTGGCTGCAGAGTAAAATTTGATGATAGGTGTCAGTTTTCAGTGTCGTACTGAGCTTTTATGATGATGTATGAATATTTTTTTCCATTTTCGCGGTATTTTTTGGTGAAATAAATAATACATTTTTTTGATATACAACGTTAAAAAAAAGTTAATGACAAAGAGCAAAATTTAGTATTCTTAATGAAATACGTCAAACTGAGCGAATGACATAATAGCCCCCCGACTGCGCCACTGAGGACATGCAACTACATTTCAAAATACTTTGAATAGCTAACATTTTATCGCATCTGGAGATTTTATTAAAACGTACGTTCAGAAAACATTTTCTATACATTTTTAGAACGAAATCCAGTTCTTTTAACAGATAAATCTAAGTTTGAATTTCAATAGGAGATTCTCGACTAAAGCTAGTGCAATTTTCAAGGAATAAATCCTACATATATGACAATGCGAAATTTCGATTTATATTTTTATGTTCGAATTACAAATGATTTAATGTAGAAAATATAATAGATTTAATTAAATAATAAATACATTTACACCGTAAGTGTTAATAAAATTTAAGTTATTAACGTGATAATAATAAAAAACTGTAAGTATATCAATTATTTCTGACCTTACTTCTTAATGGGTCAAATTACACTAAACGACACATTGCAATTAAAGAAGTTATTATAAAATCATAATATTATATGTTTCACAAATAAAATGTCAACATCCAAATAGTTAATGATTATTAATTTTTATTTAAAAATGTAAATATAAACAAGGATTCATTCAAGCGACACCATCATCCTGCATTTAATATGCATCATTATAAATGCATACTTATTGCATCTTCTTTAATATAATTTTGCTTGTGGAAAGCTTTGCGGTGTAAGTATAGTTTGTGGTTATAGATAAAAATGTGAGTAGATGGGTTTGTTTATTAATTTGTAAAATAATATCAAAATTTATAACATTAAATATCAAAAATATGCGTATCACAACCAATATTAAAATAAAAATTTAACAAAACAGAAATAAACTCATACAACTTCCTGATTTTTTGTTAGTTTAAATAAAGACTACATGCTAAAAATAATAAGTTACATAGATTAATAAGATTTTAAAAATATTTAATATGTTTCTTTGATCTTACAAAAAGTACTTACTTTAATTAATTTAATTAATTAAACAAAATTTTAATTAAATCTTGCCTCAACATTATGTTTATTTACCGGTTTTTTATACTACTCTCGAGGAAATATTCTGCCATTTTCTTTTGTTGTGCAGTATTAATTAAAATTTTTATTATTATTAAGTTAATAGTTTGTAAAGTGATATAAATCTATTAAACGATATTGGGGCTCTTTCCCTTATTAAAGGTCAACATAAGTTGAATAATATGCTAAAGGTATCTACTTTCAAAACTCTTCTATTAAAATTAATTAAATTTTGTTGTTTATTATGAAGAAGGTTTATTTGTTTAAGAATAGTTTTTGTAATAAAATTATACATAATAAATTATTTACTTTCTTTAGGTGAAAAGATTATATTCCAAATAAATCATGATTATTATACTTCCTAGTTATTTCATATTATAAGAAAGTAAAAAAATTCACAAAATGAACATTCGGTAGTGAAACCAAGTTTCTTTCTAATATACAAAGTATTTAATAAACTTAGCTTAAAAAACTTCTTTTTGCAAGAAAAAAATATGAAATATTTTTCAGTTTGTCTACGAGTGGATCAAATTTAACTGGTACTCAAAAAAATTAATACATTTTGAATATTTTTTATTCGGTAAAATAAACAATTAAACAGTAAACGAGGTGATGCAAATAGATCCTTGATAATTTTTCAAAGGACCGAACCTCATAAATTTTTATACGCTATTTGGTAGCTTCAGTTATGTTACTCTTTTTTAATTTCCGTTGTCTTTTTTATTCGAAATATTCGAAGGTTTATGATGCACATTTTCCTATTATGTATTTATTGACGAGTGATATTCATGCTAAACAAGACAAAATAAGGGAATAAAACTCAGAATGACAGAGCAGTGGAAATAAGGTTATTTATATACTTTCTAAAATATTTTTTTATCCATGGACATTGGACATTGATTATTATAAGTAAAAAAAGCACCTATATAAAAAATGCTTATAAGTAAGTAAAATCAAGTTTTAAATTTTGTTAACTTCTATGTGTACAGGGTGTACAGATCCGTAAGTACCTAACCATCGGTTAGGAATTTCTAAATTTAAATAATTTCTAGTTTAATAAAATGTTTTTATTATTGTAATTTTTAGTTTTCGTAAAAAGTTAGCTGATAGTCATTTGTTTCATAAACAGATCAATCATGGCACACCTATTTATTTATTCTTTTTTAAACTGAAAATATGCTTTAACTTCGTTATTTAAAAAAATAAATATACGATGTTATATATTTTTGGAAAGCTGAGAAAAAATCCTTTCTAATGAATTCATAGCCAACTATGGTTTCCATCTAAAAAATACAACTTTATGGCATAACTCGAAATCAATTGAACGTAATTAAAATTTGATTATATCATCTTGTTTCAAATTAAAATCTCTATAAAAAACATATAAACTATTTTTTCGTAACTTTTCAAGTAACCGAGATACATTGACTTCGGAAATTCGGTAAATAATCCGTTTTTGCTTGTAACTCAAAATCAAAAGAAGGTAGACATTTCGTGTTTTCACCATTCACTTTGTCTTAAAAAAAATTTCTAACTTCAATAGAAACCCTGTAATCCCATCGAAAATGCTCCACCCTGTATATACTATAAATAATGTACGAGATTTTAATGGAACTTGATTATAAATATTACTTTATATGACTTATGCCTGTATATCCCTAATGAGAGTGAATATTCTAACTGTATAAAAACTAAGAAAACTTATGGAGTTTTGAAAAACTGTAATTTAACCGAATTTCTAACAATTTTATTTAAATTTCGAAATATTTTCATAACAACTTTCATAAATAATAACATTCAATAATCAATATGTAACTTAAAACGTTAAAATTACTTTTAATAAATTAAAAATTACATGTTTATGGCTAGAGTCCCGTTAAACGACACTGAACGTGCTTCTCTAGATTAATATGAAAACTCAAATAGAAGTAACATTACAGATCAAAAGACCCAAAATTAAGTAAATTTGGAAAATGTATGATAAATTAATTGAAGAATTTTGTGCAAGTACATTACATTTTGAATTTTGTGATAGCATTAATAAAATTATTATGAATGTTGGTTAATTTATTAAATAAAGAAAATGCGTAAATGTTTCTAATTTCTAATGAATTTTTGGTTTTTATCACATTAGTGTACTTTAAATAGTTATTTATGTTACAAGTGTTGAAATCGATCCATTATCCATTGCATTACGAATGGTAATCTGCCACGAGATGCAGTCAAGCGCTGTATGTAAATGAGTAATGCAATGGAGTTTTCACAAGATCAACATTTTTTGTGTTACCTTTTCATTAAAATAATAAATACTACTTATACAAAATTATGTTGGTTTTCAATTTATCACTAAATATGTCAAATATCAATTTGTAAGTGTTCGAATTTTAAATTAAAACTGGTATTTAAAAAATGGAAATTGCCTCACATATAAAAAAATTTGCAGACAAAGCCACTGCAAATTTACTATCTGTAAAATTCGCAGGCCGATAAGAAGCAGAATACCAAAAAATCATCAAGTGCTGCGAAGAAAATAAAGTCAATGAATATTCAGAAACAACGCTGTTGGCATATTTTCAAATTAAATATGTATAATAATAATAATAATAATAATAACACTAACCGAAATTTCTATAAATAAACTCCTCTAATCTAAGATTAAAATATTTTAACATTATTTTAAATACGTATTTACAAAGCACGTATTGTTTTGTAACATTGGAGACATAATTGTATTTCAGTAATAAGTAATTTGCCACAATCAGTTTCTTTTTCTTAGCTTTGATTTCTCGTGTGTATTTTGCAGCACTATAGTTTTCTTATTTCCATTGCTTCACGGTAACCGTCAACGTAAAATGTCAATTACATCTATGGCAGCAATAAATTATTAAATATACCGAAATTGTGTTACTTACAATTTCGTAAATAATCAAATAAACATTGAACATTTCTCTACGTTCATGAGGAGAATTTACAAACTCATCATGTAAATCATCCTTGAGATAGTCATAGCTTTTCGTATTCAAAGCACCTGTTGACAAACAAACGCTACTGTAACAGTTAACAACAAAGTAAAATATTGTAATTTACTCGCAAAGTGTATTAAATATAAACAGAGCAGGAGCATGGCGCGCGCACAAATCGTCTGCTACACGTGGTTCTCAAAACACTTGGACACAACACACCGAAGCAGTCCTCCGTGACAACCGCTATTGGAAAGTTTAAACTTGGAGAGCTTCTGCTCCGGGTAAAATAATGTTACCGCCAAAATTCACCTGCTTCAATGTCACTGTTATTTTCAAATATTTACTATTAGAATAAGTGATTGGATATAATGGAAAGCACGATGGAGGAATTAGAGTACCATAACAATTCCTTTTTCACTTGTACTGAAAAGGATTTAGGACCGAAACGTGATAGTTTATACATAGTGATACCAATACTAGTGATTTATGTGATTATTTTCGTAACTGGAACAATTGGAAATATTAGCACCTGTATTGTTATCTCAAGAAATAAGGCCATGCATACTGCAACGAACTATTATTTATTCAGTTTAGCCATATCGGATCTGCTTCTGTTAGTTTCCGGTCTTCCACAGGAAATTTACCTGATTTGGTCGAGATACCCCTATGTATTTGGCGGAGTCTTCTGCTTTATCCGCGGACTTTCAGCTGAAACTTCAGCCAATGCCACTGTTCTTACCATAACAGCTTTTACTGTGGAGCGATATCTTGCCATTTGCCACCCTTTCCTCTCCCATACCATGTCAAAGTTATCCAGGGCGGTAAAGTTCATCTTGGGTATTTGGCTAATGGCTGTATGTCTAGCCATCCCACAGGCAATGCAATTTGGAATTGTGCAAGGTGAAGGTGATGATTGTGCCATGTGTATGCTGGTGGCTCCGATTATACAAAATTCGTTTGAATTGTCCACTTTTCTGTTTTTTGTTGCGCCCATGACGCTGATTACAGTGTTGTACATTTTGATTGGTGTTAGACTCAAATCGTCGAGAATGATGAAGAGACGCAGCACTAATGCTAGGATCCAAAGCAAATCGTCGAAGAAGGTGGTGAAAATGCTGGGTGAGTTTTTTAGATGTATGTTTCTTGTAATAATTGGAAATTGTTTAAAATAAATATAATTTAACTGGATGAAATAAGCTCATAAAAAGCTTGAAAAGTTTATTAGAAATAAAAAATACTCGTACTTAATAGAAATTTAACCTCATGTTTTTTTTGGGATAAAATAAAACTTTTGAAAGAAATATCTCTTCTTAATATTATTAAATTTTTGAAAAAATTGCTATACTACTACTATGTTCGCGCGAAGTGGCTCACTATTGCTAACTTTGTTATTATTGGAGGTACAAAGTCGGTTAAATTAGCAAACTAGTAGAAATTTTTCCGCTGATTATAATGGTGAAAACAGAAAAACAATTGGCCATCTGGTTTTCGAGATATTCACAAAAATAACATTTTTTAAATGGAACACCTTGTATATTTTTGCAAAAATCGATGATAAATTAAATTCTGAACAAAGAATGTTCTTATAGTTTTTTGACAATTATTTAAAATAAGCGAGTTATTTTGAAAAAAAGTTTTCAAAATTTTAATATCAAGTAGCCATGAAAATTATAATTTTGTAAATTTTTAATATTTCCGTAATTCTTTCAAGTATTTTTCAACTTGCTCAAATTCAAAATTATGATTGTTTGGTTTTAATAAAATTACTACACCGTTTAATGGCTACTTGATTTTAAAGAATTGCAAACTTTTTTTCAAAATAACTCGCTTATTTTAAATTATTATCAAAAAAAGATGAGGACATTTTTTGTATAAAATTTAATTTACCATCGATTTTTGCAAAAATATTTAGGGTGCTCCATTTAAAAAAATGTTATTTTTTTGAATATCTTGAAAACCAGATTGCCTTTTTTTTGCCATTGTAATTAGCGGAAAAAATGCTACTAGTTTGCTAATTTAACCGACTTTGTAGCTCCAATAATAATGAAGTTAGCAATAGTGAGCCACTTCGCGCGAACACCCTGTATATCTTTCTCAAATTAGGACAATTTTTTGTTAAAATGTTACTTCCAATATTACATATGATACTCCTATGATAACTTACAATTGGGTGTAAAGAATATTCAATATTTTTGAACGATGATTTACATTCTCTAAAAGTATAAATCGAAAATCAGAAACACTTTTTTAGTTCTAAAGTTGAATACAGAAGAAAATTTACATCAAAAATTAAAAGGTACCTGATGCATAAAAATCTAATTTTTAAATTGATAGTCATACTCGGAATTATAACAAAAATTTTACATTTTCCCCTTTAATAAACTTTATATTATTTTCCTTTCTTCAAGTTCACTTGATATAAAGTTTTATGTCTCGAATCCTTCTCGAAATGTACAGTTTAGGTTGACAGTTTTTAATAAAATTTTTCTCCTCCTCATGAGTGTGTGGGGGGCTTATAACTATGTGCTTTCTGTCAATTTAAATGTTGTCGTTTTGTGTTCTCCAACTTCGGGTAGACGCATATCCATTAACGGTTTTGTCTGATCTACCCAGAAGCAGTTTTAGGGTCGGCTAGGTCGAGCCACCACCCAAGGCCTTGCGACCTAAAAGGGCGTCGCACTTGGAGGGTAAATTTCGAAAAAACAAACAATCTAAATGTTAAAGTTATCAGCCTAGCCTAACATAACCTACTTCTGCGTTCAATTCTATATCAAAATTCAGAATGCAAGGTCTTCTTGTAGTAAAGGATTTGTTAAGGAAACAGTAATTTTTCGAAATAAAAGTGAGGTTAGGTTAAATTAGATCTATTTATAGATTTAGTTTTCACCCTGATAAATCTTGAATCTTGTTAGTCTTATTACAAATTACTACATGATGATATTAGAAAGGGACATACAGAAATTTTCTATTTCTGTCAATCACATCATTCTAGTGCTGATGATTTTATTTAATTATTCTCATATTGAGAAGTTAGTTGTGTTTTACCAAAGCATCCTCATCATTAGTATACGGAAGTCAGTCGTCATGACAGCACAAATCAGGATCCGCTCGAACAATAACCATTTTCACACACAATATATTCTACCTTGGGTAAGGATTCTAGACAATCTATGTGGTAATAAAACATTCACATTAGATATTTATGTTATATCTACTTACTACATGTAGCAGTAGGTGAAGACAAATTAATGTTATTACTTTTTTATACACTGGAATAAAATCCGTCTCTGGAATGACGAACTATTTTCCGGTCTCCGATAAAACGACACTTCCAATGCGCTTGTTTTATTTTGTCCACTGTCTTCAGCAGCAATTGACAATAATTGGGAAAATCAATGTTCCAAGTAGCTTCAGTCTTGTTTTACTTATTTTGGATCTGAGTGAGTTTGGTCACTGATATGATAGTGTTTAATATTTATCAGGTATCACAAACAACAAAAAGACATGAAAGTGCTGATATAAACTTGCTAAAACTTCAAAGAGCTGATAAAGTAAATAACAAATCAGAGTTTCAATCCAATATAGGAACTATGTAATTAATACAGGAAACCCACACAAGGAACTAATTTTATTTACAAAATAAAAACTATTGTTCTGTTGTAAGTTCGACGTTTTAAATTAAAAACCCAGCATTTAATTAATACAGTTACTAAAGCAAAACGCCAAATAAATTTTCCAGTGAAATATTACAACATCAACATTCAAACTTTTCACACACCGTAAGCCGTGGATGTCAATATTTCGTTTACATAGTAAAAATTAGATTTACAGCATATTTTATCACAACTTGTAACATGTTTTACGACATATTTTGGGTGTAATTTTCGTTAGGTTTATAGCCTTCGCATTACTAACACTTTCAAGGTAATTATATGATAATAATTATTAATAATTTGGTATTAGATAAAATGTATTCGTTATTTTGTGCATAATAGAAGTTTATATTTAATAATTCAATCTATGTACAGAACAATTATGTAAATTTACATATTAATTGTTAAAATTCTAAGTTTTATTGCACACCCAAGAATCTCTTTAGATAACCTCATAGCTAAAATTAATTTTAAGTAAATGTTAAAAATTAGTAAAATTTTTGAGGTTTATATGAAAAGGGGATTTAAAATTGATGTCCCAGGATCTTGTAAGAATGATTTGAAAAAATCCAAATAAGTATAGCGCGTAGAGATAAATTCATGACGGAATCTTTTACGACTACTTTCGGCGGTTGAGGGCGCCTCAAGGGTTTTAATTGCAACTTTAGTTTTTTATATATTTAGGCGCTCACTTTCATACGAAATATTCAGTAATAGTTCTTGAGTTTTAAAATAAATTCTTTCAATAACAACCATGTCAAAATAACCTAAAATGTCCTAAAATTATTTTCTAGATTATTAGAATATTTTCTGTTTCTTCAACTATAACTAGTATAATATAATATACAGCTTTACTGAGTCCTTACTTCACAATTCACACGTTTCTAATATTTAATTCTTGTTGGCGTGTCTATTTTGCGGTAACTCGAGTCACTCTTCTACAGGAAACGATGACAATTTTTTTAATCGATAAGAGAGAAGACCCAAATTGACAAAAAAAATTATACCTACCAAGCAAAAATATTATACACTACATACGTATTCCATTTGCAGACAAATTAAATATTTCTTGCGAGTGTATACTTTATAAAATTCATACCGACTTTAGGCTGAATACATATTTTTGTAGACATAATGAAATCTTTCGGGATTCCACCGTCTTATATAATGTCACTCATCTTTAGAATTTTGGAGGCAAATGAAAATTAATTTATGCGAAATATTTGAAAGTGGACTTAATTCTAAAAACATTCATAGTATTTACATAACTTTGGCTTATTCTTTTTTATTAATAAAAAACTTGGCAGATTTTTTATTGATCGATGAAGAAATCTATACTACACATGATTATAATGACGCATTTAATAGGGTAAATTACGAAATTATTTTCATAAAATACGTTAAATCATCTTGGTGTGATATTTATTGATTTTTGTGTGATTATTTAGATACTACCAGAATTTCGACTCATTATGGAAGTAGTTCAGGTTCAAGTTCAAGTATGCAATTTACATCGCGTAATGTGATAGTTTGTGATCCTTTTTCATTTATTTTAAGCGAACATTGCAGATCTAAACAACACTAGTCAACAGTAAATTATACTTATGTCTAGTTTTTGTTCAATTGTATCCATTAAACTTAGTTGATATATAAATTTTAATGGTGATTATAACGCTTAAATTAATACATTATAATTTTCCAAGTGCATGGAATGCAATTATAGCTCAACCATTTACTATAATAAGCCAGTGAAGACTTCCCATTAATAACAATTAATACAAAATTTTAACATACACGTTTTAAAAGTATACAAGGATTTCTGGATTTTTCATCGAAAGGGCAATGAGTCTTATCTGACAAGCGCAGCTAAATGTAATAACGCTGGCTCGTCACTTAAATAAATTGTGTTTATGTTACAATATGAAAAAAAGTAAAAAAGTATCAGCAAATAATGTGAAAAACAATGCGAGGAAAATGGAGAATAAAGAAAAATTGCTATTTTGTCACAAAATCGCATAGGTGGAAAATTAAATGTGATTTTCGTTTTTCTGCCACTAGAATTGTTCAGGAGATAAAAGTATAGGTAATTGTGGTGTGGGTTTTCCGTTGGAACCTAATGGACAAAGAAAAAAATTTATAGTAATAGAAAACCAGTTTATTTCATTTATATATAATACCATGAATTTACATTTTTTTTACCCTGAATATGGGAGATATATTCTCATAAAAAATATCTCACAGTTTTACATAATCAATATTTTAAACATAGGCATGTATACATATGTAGGTATGTATTTATATGTTTTTTTGCACGATCCGTCAAATTCGCGTATTTACTGGTTTAATTAAAAGAATAGTAGGTTTTGTTTACAAATTACTGATCGGTAAGTAATTTTACCGATCAGATTCTCGCCTTCTGATCGGTAAGTAATGACATTTGAAAGTTTTGTCACTTTATTTTAGATAATTTTATAATTGTCACTTTGACATGAACAAATTTTAGTTTGGTTACTATTCTTTAATTAAACCCATAAATACGTGAATTTGACGGATCGTGCAAAAAATGTTATAAGCATGTCGAACGGTAAAAATCCCTTACCGTTCTCCATATTTAATATACTATAAATTAATATTTTTTAAATTTTGTCGGTGATGCGATAATTTTAAGTGTGTATTTAATATTGATTCTCGATATATTAAATAAAATTTTGTTTGCAAAAAATATGGTAATTTAAGCATTAGTTAAAAATCCAGTTATTAAACAATTTATTTGACAATAGTTGAACTAATTTGCCAACTAAATTTTGCGTCGCCATGGTATTCTAGGAAAGCACAAACAAGATTAACGAAGTTAGTAATGCATGAAAGCATATTGCTCCAGCAGTTCTCTTTAGGTCGGAAAAAAGGATAATTTTGTGCAGGACACTTTTCCAGCAACTTTCTAAATTGCATGTGTTATGGTTGAAACTTTAAATTGAAACACTTGAAAAGATATAAGAAAAATGCTGACCATTGCAATTCAGTAAAAAATATAATTTATATTTTTGATTAAAGTACTAAAATGAGTTTTTGGTATTTAGAAAATATATTTCCAATATATGTAATTCATTTTTGTTTATTTTTATCGGATATCATTGGAGAAATTTATCAGCAATCAAAATTTAGAAAAATTCTTAAATCGTCCTAACTAATTCCAAAAATAAGAACAAAATTCCTACATGGTATTTCAGAACATTCGAACTTCTTTTGCTCAATAGTTTTCAACTAATGAGTACTTAAAGTTCAATTTTAGCTCATGGTAAAATAATAAAAGTCTTGTAGAAAGTTTCGTAAGAACTCATCAGAAATTTCTTTAAGTATGTACCAAGAAGGCTAGAAACAGGAGAGTGATTTCACTTGGAAAGGGAAGGCCGATATATGGCGACAGTGACATGACAGATGCGCAGTACAGCAGGGCTCACATGGCGAGTGGCGGTTGAGAGGGGAGCTAAAACCGCATATATACATTATAATTTTCCAAGTGCATGGAATGCAATTATAGCTCAACCATTTACTATAATAAGCCAATGAAGACTTTCCATTAATAACAATTAATACAAAATTTTAACATATCCCATCGCTGTGTACAGGGCAACATGGGGAGTTCGCTCTCCTGTTTCTAGTCTTCTTGATATGTACAATAATTTTATTCAAAAAAATATATTTGCAGGAAATGTAGATAGGAGTATATTTTTTCTATTATTATAATTTATTATGTTTTTACAAAAGTATATTAAATTTGGAGGCAACTCTTTTACAGACGGGATCCTTTATAATTAATAATGTGATCTTGATGGAAAAATTCTCCAGAAACTCTGGAAAATATTTAATATAATAATATCATTTTAGCGGTACATATTTATAAAAGTAAATTATTTGGTAAATTTACTTCCCTCTATTTTCAGGTTTAATTTTTAAATATGTATAGTACCACTCATCCCTTTTCCAGCAAACTCACAAAAAACTGTTGTATTTCCCAACACTGCAAGAATGGTTATATACACAAAGTGAAATTACTTTCGTAAACAGTCCACCAAAGTGTATTTTACTCCTCGCAAAAATGAAAATAACATCAGATCAAACACGTACCGTTTTAGCTTAATTTCCGCCCGGCGGTATAAAGTTTTTCAACCGCGGCATGAGATTTAATTTTCCCTGAATATAAATCAAAGTCGCGGACTGAAACTCTGAGATTTTAAACATGAGTTTATGTGAGTATGGGGATGGGCAACATGTAAATGGCAACATGTCAAGATCACTATAATTGAATTGTTAACTAGAACTATAGATTACATAAATTTTAACCTATATTATAGAGATGGTGCAGCTTTCGAATTTGTTAAGGTGTAAGGATCAAGGTCTTAATTACTCCAAATCGTCATCTAACTGAGTTTGCATTATTTATTCGCAAATTAAAGCTATAGGCAATGATTAATATTCTTAAATAGCTAGAAGAAAAATGTTAAGTTATTATAATTTAGTTGTGCGAAAATTACTCAAGTATTTTTTGGAACGGATTCCCAATAAATGTACAAACCAAGTAATTCCAACGAAAAAGTAAAGAAAAACATATTTATATATTTTTGATTACCCTGATGACAAATGTTTGTCTTATTTACGACTCCCGGTAAAACTGCGAGGAATTCTGATGCAAACACAGCGTGTAGTCCACAAATATAATGATTTTGCGAAAACGTAGAAAATATGATAAATTTATTGTTTTGTATTTTGTATGTTGTTAAATTATACACATTTATTTTACGTACACAATTTTCGTTGGATATTCCCTTGCAAAATTTTATTTTGTATAATGACATACATAGTCGGTGAAATACGTCAATCCTACCAAAATTTAATTAAAACGGTACTGAAACAATAAGTAGTAAACAGTAATTTGAAATTTAAAATTTTTGGAACGCAGTTTTGATTAGAATATCTTAATTTCAAAGTATTTTATATTGTATTTTATCATCACAGTTATATTATACTGATTTATAAAAATAATTCTAATTTACTCTATCAAATCCTGGACCATATCTTAAAAACATATGTACCTATATAAAATTTTAAACTTTACTTTCGTTTCAATAATCCGTGAACGAGATATTATAATCTTAACTGAAGAGTCTCAAAATGAGCAACCTAAAAAAATCATTAAATATTCAAAAACTCTTTCATGATTTACTGATTAGTTTTAGATTAATATGGTAGACTAATTTCACCTTCCAAGCATTTTAAATTAAAATTTACAATAAATATAGGGAGTTGTTGAAAAAGTGATGAGATTCTCGTTTTTTTAATATCAAAAGCGAAAGTATAGGCGTGGAAACAACTCAGTCCGCAATACTGCAAACTGCAACTAACTGAATACATTTTTGAACGGAAATAGAAATTTCTTCTAGGAATGGGAGGGAATTGTTTTTGTTTTTTTAATAAACACTGGACTTAAATACATATTGAATTTAGTATTTAATCAGAAATAGAAATTGTAGTTTTGTGGTAACTTTTTGATTTGTTTTAGAAAATATAGAAAAAAATGTTAATTCTCGATAATTTTAAAAAACACAGCTTTTGTTTAATTTAGGCAAAGTTTAATAACTAATAATAGATATCCAAAAATAAATTTAAGGTACCTTTATTGGTTTACGAAATATTTATTGAAAAAATCTTGTATAGGTATTGAATAATCCTGGTCCATATTAAAGAAAAATAATTAATCACGATGCCTTAAATATGCTGTTTCAGGATATAACCTCCGATATAACTGACGCTGTATTGGCGAAGAAAATTACCACAGCGCCAAAGGTGGCGCTAGTGAATCAAAACAAATATGGCTGCCGTCGGGGACAAAATAACATTGGCGAGATTGAAACTTTTCATTTTATTAAATAATAGCATTTAAAATGTGTAATTGTTGGTTTTATCGTTAGAGGAACTGTAATTACACGAACGCAACGCCCATCAAATGTAATATGAAAAAATATAATTAATAAAAATAATATTATTTGTGTGTGCAAATAAGTGCCAAGAGATCTAAACCGCATATTGTAACTGGGATCTTAATTATTGTTCCTCGAGGCGGCCATCTTTAATAGTTCGCGGGTTGACCGCTGTGTCGCATGATATATTTTAAGTCTCAATACCTCTTGAAACAAGAGAATCCCGATAGTCGTCAGCGATTTCAGCTACCCTGTATATTTACAGTAGATATTGTGAGCTTTTTAGGATTGTTTTTTGCAATTTGATTTTGAATTTAAGATAATCTTTTAACTGATGTTAATTTTTTTTATAATTTTATCTTATATACATAAAAACTTTTAGAAAATGAAAATGAAGTTATACATACAAAATATATTTACATATTTACTGCTGTTGAAATAACGGATTGTTGAAGGATTATTTAATTATTTATTTACATTGCAAATGAAAATGGCAAAATTTCTCTTGTAGTATTCGCTTTTAAAAACTGAGGACCATCTCTAATTAATGAATAGTAATCAAATTGCGATTATGAACAGTTTTTCTATAACCATTTAAAAAATGTATGAAAATAATAGCTAATTAACATAAGAATGTAAAAGTTATTTTTGATTTTGAACCACTTTTGAATAGATTGTAGGTTTAGGTCAAGGATATGCACATTTACAGTTCACTTGTCAATATAAAAGTTCTCAGGTAGGTACATAGTATAATATTAAATATATAAAAAATATAAAATTATACCTTATGCAATGCGGTATATCCCAGTGACAGTTCTTAAAAAACGCTATAATGTGGTTATTATTATTAGAACTGACAATAAAACAAATTATCAATCATATTAGTCATAGTATTATCTAACGAAAATTACATATACTTAACAAAAAAAAACGAATTTTATTATAAATAAAAGACGATTGAATTAAAATTCACACAGACTGTTCAAAGTTCAACTTAGGCGTCAGTAGCAAACATCACAAAATTATTTTTAATTATGATTTCAAAATATTTATACATGACTTACCAAAGCTCTAATTATTTTTCCTGAATCGTGTGCCCAGTAGGTAGTAAAATATACCCACTTCCTGCTCCATTTCAGCATCTCCTGATTAAATTTCTAATAAAATATGCATTTTAAATTCTCAACTGAGATCAAGGAAGCAACTAAAATATGCCATGAAACGAATCTTTAAAAGAATGCACACAAAAAATACAACTCCATAAACGGATATCAAGACAAAGCCTTTGTGATTTCTCTCGGTAAAAATATTCTTACAAGCATGGTTATCAGGAAACGTTGGAAAATTTTCCAGCAATTTTAAGATGGACTTTGTAAATTGTATATACTTAATACCATAAATAATTTTTCTCCTTTATTATGTGTAGGTATCCATTGGGCTTTTAAAAAAGAGTTTAAATTAACTGCGTACGTAGACTTTTAAACAGGAACATTAACTGGATATTTATATTCAAAATTTGTTTCAAAATAGCTTAGGTTTTGGGATCAGCCTTCACAAGTTTCCAACTTACTTGTAGATTTGGATTCCACAGATTTCTGCCCAATTTACAATAATATTTTAAGAGCTTAAAAATTTTATCCAATTTTTTTAAAAATATTTATGCAGGGTGTTCCAGAATGCTCGCACTTCCTCTTGGTTTTATATTACTAATAAATGATCATTAAAAAATTCCATGATAAGAAATATTATAATATATTGAAATAAATGGCTATAAGAAAACAGGATAAAAACAATGTCGTTAGTTGAAAAATTCATTGCAACGTTTAAATGACTTGATTAAATAAGTAAAGAGTTAAATCTGATTGGTCGTTTTTAATCGATTATATCTTTCAAACCATTTGCCCCTCAAGTTTCTTTAAAAAGCGAGACATCTGATGAGACTTTGAACGCAAACTTGCCCATTAAAGGAATTGAGAGTGTTCTAGAATACCATGTATAATTAGTTAATATAACAATTCTAAATTTCTTTCTCCAAATTAAATATTAACAAAAAATTACACTAATAATGTGTGTCTTTTAAAGACCATTTAATCTTGAAATATTTTCATCCCTCATTCTAAGTGAAATTTAAATTTCGTGTTGGAATTTCTTAAATAGTTTTAAAACCTGATCTTTGGCACTTACATAAGAATGTTCGAAGCCTGCAGATTCATATTTAGCCGCACTAACACCATTACAGTTCGATGAACATAATTCGCTCATCCCTCGCTTTTAACGAGGGTAATTCTGAAAATCGCTAAAATCAGTGCTTAATATCTCCATGATTATATTGTGGCTGTAGATTTCCTCATGACCCAGCTAAGTTCATTTTTAACGATAGACGGCAGAGCTTTAAGTCCATAAGGAATGTAATGTTAAAGAACAGGGCCGGACGGAGATACAATTATTGTGTTGTCCCATCATTTCTGATTCATATTGAATTTATTAAAGGTATAGATTCAAGCGTGTTCCAAATTAAGGTGTTTATTTTTTCAAATTTATGTATTGCTTTGAAAACTTTCAAAATTAAAAAGTGACATTTTTAAGCTGGATGATATTGTAAAATTTGATAACTTATATCTACTTTAAAAATAATAATAACCTCAAAAAATCTTCCGATTTTTGTGCAAAACTAATTTTCTGAAAAATCATTACAGGGTGTCCCATCTTCGACACTTTTATAGGGTGTTGGCGTTATAATCAGAGATAGAGTGTTGCGGTTTCCACCTTCTTTTCCCACTTTTTTACGAAACGAAAGATTCCGGGGTCAAATTTGTCATGGCTCTCTTAGTTTTTAATTTACAGAGTGATTCTCAAAATCTTTGTTTTTGAGACACCCCTCGTATTTCCATTATGCGTCTACTTATCAAAAAGGTGAAAACTGTTCTTGATAGAGTTTTTTACGTTGAATTCAGTGGCGTAGGCAGTTTTTGTGTAAACGGTTTAGTTTTAGAGATATTGCCCAAACTTATGTTTTTTTAAATGGGACACCCTATATATTATCTTTTATATTGATTAAGCAAAATTTGGGCTTTCCAAAAATATATAATACTTAATATTTATTTTGAAAAACAAGCTCAGAATTCGATATTTTTAATAATTTTCTTTATTTATAACAGTACGCCATGGCTAATTTTTTAGAAACAAACGCAAAATGTTCACAATACGTAATTATTCTAAAACTAAACACTTCAAAAGATAATTTTAATGCATTGTATAAAACATACCAACAATATAATACTTCTCATAATTATCATAAACGGCCATTGTAATAAAAAATTAAAAGTAAAATAAAAACACCTACGTTACACAAATATTTCAATATTTCATCAATAATGGAAATCCGACAAATCTGTCAAATTTTGCATTTGTTTCTAATAAACTAGCCATGGCCTACTGTTATAAATAAATTAAATTATTAAAAATAGCGAATTTTGAGCTTGTTTTTCAAAATAAATATTAAGTATCATATATTTTTAGAAAGCCCAAATTTTGCTTAATCAATATAAAAAATAATATATAGGGTGTCCCATTTAAAAAAACATAAGTTTGGGCAATATCTCAAAAACTAAACCTTTTACACAAAAACTCCCTACGCCACTGAATTCTACGTAAAAAACTCTATCAGGATCAGTTTTCACCTTTTTGATAAGTAGACGCATAAAAAACAAATATTTTGAGAATCACTCTGTAGATTAAAAACTAAGAGAGCCATGACAAATTTGACCCCGGAATCTTTCGTTTCGTAAAAAAACTAGGAAAGGAAGGTGAAAACCGCAACACTCTATCTCTGATAATAACGCCAATACCCCCTAAAAGTGTCGAAAATGGGACACCCTTTACATCGTCAGTATTTTTGAGATTTTCTGTACAGATTCAAAATAATGTTAAATATTTTCTGTTTTTTAACGTTTGACACATCCAAAAATTTGTAGTACGATCATAGATTAGAATTTATTCAAATTTACTTTTTAATTTTATAGGTAGTCAAAAAAATAACAGAAAATGAGATTATCTATAAATTTTTATTAGTTACAAGTTAATACTAATCGTTTTTTAACTTTACTGTATTAAAAATATTTCTCCATTAAATTTACTTTTTCATAACATTTTAAGAACATTTTGACAAAGGTTGAGATGAGTTATAGGTAACAGCTAATATTAAAGACTAACAAATATGTTTACCAAAACTTTCAATGGCTTTGTAATAAAACTAATGGAAAGTGGAAATGATATTTTAAAATATTCCCTTCATCCCATTGACGAACATTTTGAAAAATTTGACCAGGAAAACTTAAAATTATCCTATAGCCTTGGGTATTGTTTACTAGATTCACTGTCAAACGAATAATTTTAACTGGATTTAGTTATATTGTGTATTTTAATGACGAATCGATTCTGGAATGACATCCGATTCATTTCAACTCCGGAAATTTCATTTGGGAAATAGCAAACATCTAAGTGCCTATACCAAATTTAAAGCGTATATACTGAATGATTTTGTTTTGAAAAACACTTAATTGAACAGACGTTGATAATAAATTAATATGCAGTTTTCTCCAGTTTTATATGAAAAGTTATTTTAATAGGTGATAAAACTGATAACTGGATACATAATGGGTTTCTAGCAGAGTAATATCCATTATGCTACCTGCAGAGCTTTATTTATGATTCCAAAGATAAATTACGAGTTATTATTACAGCTTTAGTTTTATGTCATAACAGAGCAATTAAAACTGTCATAATAATATCACTTTTTTGTACAGAAAGTAACACGATAATAAAGTACATAATGTGTGATGCGAATATCTGGAAAAAATGCAATGTCTAATAACTGATAGGTACATTATGACCTCACATGTATGTAATTAAGTACTGTTTCACCTTCATTGTTTTTCCGTATTTCTCAATAATAAACGTCAATTATATTAAGAAAAAAGTTTTATATTCTGTTTTTTCTACTCTCTTACTTTTATTGATTTATTAGACATTTACTATACCTGTACTGTAATGAGATTCTTTACGATACAGATTTTTCATTACAATACAACCAACAGAAATGCAACATCACAGCAAGATTCCGTTAATTGTTTTTTTTTTCAATCATATTGCTATGAACATCTAAGGGCCGGTTGTATAAAAATTTACTCGCGAGATAATCCTCCAAAAAGGATAAACTGCCATAGAAATGATTGTTGATTACAATTGTCACTATAGATATTTTGGAGGATAAAAATTTAACACCGCGATTAAAGTTTTATACAACCGGCCCTAACAGATCTAAAATTTAAAAATTGACAGTACCTTTTGATTTTGTGACATTTCTGAGTTTATGATAAAGTTGCCATAATATTTATTTTCTTATTTTTCATTATAGTGTATGCATCTCACATTTAATGGCTATTAAGACACTCGTTTCATTACGACACTCACCTACGGGTCGTGTCGTAATTCTCATACACGTGTCTTAATAGCTGTCATTAAATGCTTATTGCATACTATACTATTTTCAGTATTTTCGTTATCAATAGGCAGTTTTATAAAGTTTGATACATCAAGAACATTCGGTAGTTTATGTGATTTGAAGTTTAACCACCAATACAAGATTATCTACTAAAATAATATTCTGTTTTCAGGTGTTTGTACATGTATTATGAACTGGTATATAGTTTTAGAACCGCTGTATCTAATGTTTTACAAAACAGAATATGCGGGAGAAGGAAAATAAATTTAATTTGGAAGGCACAGTTCTACATCTCTCAGACCCGTAAATTAGTAATTTTCATACCTATGCATATAAATGTACACAATTTGTACAACCCAAATTATTTGATATATTAAAATAACTGATGCCTGCAATGCAGTAAATATCTGATTACTTATTGGAATTGATGTCGCAATCAGTTAGTAATTTATACAATGTTGTTAGTAGGCTACAGTTAGGTGTCAAAATACTGGTTAGTTGGGTTGAAGAGGACCTTGATAAGCCGGGCTACAAAGTATCAAACTTTTACATCACATCACCAAGAGGCAACTAACTGCCCGAAGATATGTCTGTTATGCCACTTACATACAATTATGAAGTTTAACTATAAAGTTCTTGTAGACATTAAAGTGTCGATTAATCAGGTGGCAAGGTTATATCGTGTGAAAAAATGTCGATTTGGTATAATAACTAGAAAAATGTAGGACTTTTTAAAAAAAATTGATTGTATGTACTGATTTTTTTTTAAATTCTTGTTTGTAAATCTCACAAATTCATATTTAAACCTCGTTTTTATTAGTTGGCATAGTAACAGCAATAGGTGGAATGAAATTTAAAATACATCAATTTGATTGGCTTTATCCTCAATCAATTAAATTTTCTGCCAGCTATTCTCAAAATTGGCGGTTTCTTTTAAATTTAAACCAACCTCTCATATTTATTGTTATTAAATTGCTGTGGCAAATAAAATAGTATTTAATATTAAATCAATTTAACTTAATTAGTACGAGATATAATAATATTAATTAGCTAACTCAATAAATGTAAATGAAATAATAAAACTCACCAAATGTTTAATTAAATAAAACATATTCTATTTTATCTACATAACAACGTTAATTATTATATGTAAATCATAAAATATAAATTTTGAATTTATAATAAAAATCACTTCATTTAACTTTTATCTATTCAATTTTTAAATTATCTCTCATTCATTTAAATTCTCTATCATTTGAAACCTGATATAAAAGATACAAGCAGAACTAAGTAATCAATTCTAGTTGGTTTAATTTATTTTGTAAATTTTCTTTCCCTTAGCTTAATTATTTACAACGTTCCCTCTTGCGTATATTTTATAAGCATATGAAAATTAATTTCAATTTTATTCCTTTTGAAGCAGTAAACAAACAAACCATAATAATTTATAATAATGTTTAATGTCACTCTACTTCAACCTGTTGATCATCGCGGAATTTAATTTTAATTATTGTTATTATAACCACGTCAGGTCGAACCAAACTTGTGTGGAATATGACGAAAAATATCATAAATCAATTATTGTTTAGCACTTAGTTTAAATGATATGTTATTATAACTAGATCTAATTAAGCACTTATATGAATTGTTTAGTAATTATTTTATGTAAATCATGAAAAAATTGTGTCAGTGTCAAACAGTAATCAGCACATTAATTTATTCAATAAAAAGATATTTTGTACAAATTTTGCGCATCAAGAAAGTATAGTGAACATTATCCAGTAATTATTTTCTCTATACTTAGTTAGGATATTAGAAGTTTCCAGTATATATGAATATGACAGACGGATCAGAATAAAAAACAACCATTGTCTTGAAACAACAATGCGTATTAATTAAAAAGGGTATAAACAACGAATTCATAGATCACCTTCACCTTTTAGTCGATTTCGGTTTACCAAAATATTGGCAACATTGCCAAAATGAAATTTGAATAATTTTACAAAAATAACAACCATTTATTAGATTTATAACATTATTTTGTAAATACGATTTGAATGAATTAATAAATTGATGGAAAAACATCACCTAAAAATCACTCAATAAAATGGTTTATTACCTAGTTCCTTTTATTTCCTTTGGGGAAATGCGTTGAAATTGGTTCAGTTATCTGAATTCAACGTTGTAAAAAGTATCGAAAAATCTTTTATCTACATATGCATGTAGGTAAATATTAGATAAGCTAGATGGTTACAAAAAATAATTAAGTTTGCATTTGTGTTATTATTTTATATATATATATATATATATTATTTTCGATATCAAATATCACACATGTTGATGCATGGTAGACTATTTAATGGAGTTTATCACTTATATAATTATGGTACACAAAGTTTTTAACTAAGCAAAATTATCATTAACTTTCATACAGCTATTATTATTTATGATAATGATGCATATTTTTATTTTAATGTACAGGGGGTCCAGATTTCGTTGTATTTACGGGGTATCTGGCTTAGTAGCAGAGATAGAGAAATGCGGTTTTCGCGACACGTTACTACTTTTTTGTGAAATGAAAGATGCCGTCAACGGTATTTTCATGGCTCCCTTCGTTTTTGAGATACAGGGCGAAATTGGAAATTTACATTTTTTAGGCATACCTCGTATTTTGGGAACGGCTGAAGATATTGGAAAGGTAAAAACTGCATCTTTTACATATTTTTACGTAGAATCCATAGACGTATCAATTTTTTCCAGAAGCGATAATTTTCGAGATATTTACTAAATTTAGGTTATTTTAAATGGAACACCCTGTATGTTTTTCACTAGATAGGTTCAGTTTGTCATAGATTTTACAAAAATATATAAGACTATGTAGTTATTTTGTATTTTAAGGTAAAAAAATAAAAAAATGACAATTTTCAAAAATTCAGCCAACAATTTTATACGTAGGCTATGAAAAATAAGAAACAAATGTCATTATTTATACAATAGAAGATTTACGTGCTGCCACAGAAAGAGAATTTAGGGATTTACAACCACAATCTTTTATAATTCTGAATGTTTTACGCAGGATCAGAAAAATGTGCGAAATGTGTCTGAGACATGTACCTAACGGAAATCAGTTTGAACAATTTCTGTAAAGTCTATTCAAACTTTTATTTGTTCTTGTGAAAAGGTGACTGTCTTTGTTCTTTGTTTGTTATTTTTCATGGGCTACTTATAAAAATGTTGGCTGAATTTTTGAAAATTGTCATTTTTTAGTTTAAAATACAAAATAACTACAGAGTGTTTTATATTTTTGTAAAGCCTATGACAAGCTGGACCCAACTACTGAAAAACATACAGGGTGTTCCATATAAAATAACACAAATTTAGTAAATATTTCGAAAATTATCGCTTCTAGGATATCAATAATCAATCAATAAACGTTATTCAAAGTAATGAGCATTACATGAAACGTCAGATCCAAAAAACAAGAGATACAGGCAACATAAAATATTGTTAGCATACAATAACAAAATGTGTCACAGACACAAATACAAAGAATGTAAACAAAATACAACACAAAATGAAATAAATACAGGACAATACAGCAACAACTGGATTCTACGTAAAATATGTATAAGATGCAGTTTTTACCTTTCCAATATCTTCAGCCGTTCCCAAGATACGAGGTATGCCATAATAGTGCAAATTTTCAATTTCGCCCTGTAACTCAGAAACGAAGGGGGCTATGAAAAAACCGTTTACGGTATCTTTCGTTTCACAAAAAAGTAGCAACGTGACTGTATAATAAATAATAGGAGTATTCGTGTCATGAATGATACAAGAAATTGTAATTTTAGCTACTTTTAATATACAATTTTCCAAAGTTGTAAACATTAATCCACTAGTGGAAAGTTGGAAAATGTAAGATTACAAAGATTTTCTTTTCAAAAGCACAACCGAGGTTTATAAGAATAAAAATATTGCAAAATATTTGATGATTTTTCTTGAGGTAGGAAAATTACCTGCCACTCTACAAATACAACTTTCCATTTTTTTTACTGGTTTAATCAGTCTCCTGGAGGACTGGCGTTATTTTTGATACAATGTGTATTTCTAATTGTATTGTCTTGTATTGTATTGTAAATTTATCCAAAACTAATAATTTTCTGTGTAAATTTAAATTTAAAATAAATTTAATAATATTACTCGTAATAAAAGTGTGACAGTAAACTACAACTTGAAATATCTTGCAATATAAAAATTTTGAAATGTGACCTTTGGCCTTATATTTTCTAAGATTTTATCATTGAACCCACCGGCAACAAGAAAAAAATCTTTTAAAAACTTGTTTTTAGTATATTGTTATTCAAGTACTAACTGTCAATTAGTATACGTATAATAAATTAATTTTTCTCTACCATTTCATACGGATATTTGCATACTTTATATCCATAAACATAAAGCTAAAGTAGGTACGTTTTTTAGGTAGAGATAAATTAATTTATCGTTTCAAAAGTATTGCTAGTAGTATAAGGAAATGGAAAGTTAAGCTTTATATTTTCTTTTTTACTTTTAGTTATGCATTCCTTTTTGTATAATTTATATTCGTCATAAACGTAAATTTAATTAAATAAAGGAAGGTACTTCACTTTTATGTTCATGTTTTTTTCTTTGCACATACTTTAATTACACTTTATTTAAAACTAATCTTAAGTCTGACATACAAAATATTAGTTTTAGTTTAAATATACAGGGTGATTCAGGTTTAAATGTACAAACTTTAACAAGATATTCTATATCACAAAATAAGAAAAAAGTTCATATAAACATGGGTCGGAAAATGCTTTGTTTTTGATGAAAGTACCGCTTCAAAACCACATTTTATTACATGGGTATCTCTATAATAATAAACAAGATACGAATTTGAAATTTGGGCTATAGTATCCTTATAACAAGGTCAACTACCAGGGCAAATTTGAAATTTCTACGTCAATTCAGAGGCGTAGAATAGGGGTGGCATATACATTCATAATGTACTTTTGTACCATTTTAAAATTCATAAATTTTTACTCGTGTCTTCAGATAAAAACGGTAAGAGATACGACATGTTGACAAGAGTACAAATTTTTAGTAACTGAATCAGCGATTCAGAAAAATCACAAAAAAAAATATTATACAGGGAGTTTAAAAGATATGAACAGAAATATGTGTGGCTTACCCCTATTCTACGCCTCTGGATTGACGTAGAAATTTCAAAATTGCCTTGGTAATTGACCTTGTCATACTGTATACTATGGTTCAAATTTCAAATTCGTATCTTGTTTATGATTAGGGATATGTAATAAAATGTGGTATTGAAGCGCTACACTTTTATCACCCTGTATGTCAAAAACAAAGCATTTTCAGACCCATGTTTAGATGAACTATTTTTTTTATTTTGTGATGTAGAATACCCTGTTAAAGTTTGTGCATTAAAATCTGAATCACCCTGTATATAAATTTCTGAATTTTAAATTCCATATAATTTAAATGTGTTTAATACATGTTAAATTTTTTGCTCTGAACAAAAGTGCTGTCAAACATATTTACCCAAACATAAAGGAAATAGCCCACAGTAAAAATATTCATTTTTAAAAATGGACTCTATTTTTGAAATTTTTTAGTTTTGTAGGTATTTCTAATAATTTACACTACCTATTTACGATAAATATAATGGAATCTTTTTAAATTTGCCTTGAATGAATTAGATTGGTAAGTTTTATATTTTCAAAAGTAGGAACATGCAAAACCAAAAAAATTTGAATTTAAGGAAAATATCTGAGAAATTATGATAAATGTAAGTGGACTGTTTATCAATGTTAATTAAAAAGTTGGAGTTTGTGATATAATTCATTGTCATTGTCATTATTATTATATTATTATTAATTTGATTTTTATAAGCTTATAAAAATATGCTTTTTCAAATCTTTAAACAAATCGCAATGAAAATTTACTCATTATTATTCGATTTTCTCATATTTATTTATGTTCGAATGCAATAATTCGAAATTGCTAAACCATCACAGACTAAACATTTGAGACTATGATAGAAAAGAATTTATAAGTAGATATCCTAAAATAAGATGAAAGAAAAAATCTTATTTATTTCATTGTAGCCCAGCTAAAAAAATACTTCTGTGTACACAAATATTTACAAAAGAGCAACTTATTAACCATTATTTGCAAAACCTTATTGACAGAGAATAATTTACGCCACGGTTGTGTTTAATCACACTCACCAGTTGTAGATTCTATTTCCGTAACGTGAAAAATTATTTGAACCTCACCATGGGGTCGCTTTACTCATCGCTGAGATTTGCATTGCAAATTTTTGACTGATCACTGCGGATACTCAATTAATTAAAGCCGGCAAAAAGCTTACTAATGCTCACTATTTAGCGGTGCATGTTACGTAGGAAGAACTGAAATTTGCGCTTTTTAATTTATTCGCTGAAATGTGATAGTTTAATAAGCAAAGTGCAACAAAAACGCGATATATGATTAGTTTTTTTTATTGAAAAATTCTGTTATTCTATTAAGATAAGCTTAGAATTCATAATTTGGTTAATAGTTAAACAGGTTTAAAGTAGATTTTATACAGTAATTAAAAATTACCATGAAAATATTTTTTAGATGCCCTCTTTTAACTAAAGGAATTAATTCCATCAGCTATTTTCTTTCCTTGCCAGGACTGTAACCGTGTAACGCTTTTTTTTACAAATTGTCGACTTACAATTAGCATCCATGTAGTTAATTAACCGGTTGTAGATTGCTGATTAAAATACAAATTGCACTATAATACCGAACTGGTCCGCATTTTGTACAACAAAACCGTTGTGGTTAATTTACATATTTTACATATATACAAAATATTTTCAATTTCCGCAAGAATCCACAGGACAATTTTCAGTTCTCTAAACAATTACCGTTGGTGTGGAAATAATTATTGTAATCAGCCTTCAAATATAGACAGTCCTGAAAATTTTACCGACGTGTTAATTAATGAAAAACGAATTTAGAACATAATAATCAACCCGAAAAAACAACAGGAAATGAGTGTAGGTTTAAATCACAAAAAAACAATGGTAACTCAGTGAAAGATGTGCATTAAAATCGGAAATATATCGTAACAATAAAGAAATATTTGCCCGTCTGAATCTAAGATTACTTTGTTGATCTATAAAATAATATTGGCTATTGTATTGAACAACGTAAAAAGCAAAAATAAAGAAACCCTTCGTTTATATGAAATTTTAAACAAAGAGAATTGATACAAATATTATAGATGAAATCAAATACAGAAAGAAAAAAACTATGTTTCAGTGGAGGACGAAATCTTGTTCGTACTAAAGTTTTATTTACAGTGAATAAAGCTCTGAAGAACACTTTTATGTTCCGTTAGTTCAGTGACATAACTACGGCGAATCAAGTTTCACTGAAGCCAATCACTTAGAAAAAAAGTAAAATATAAAGGAGTATCTAGTGGAAAATGCCATAAAAATTTGACGACGGTATGTATAAAATGTTATAGATACTCACCACCTCACCAACTTCCTAAATAAATTATGTAAATTTGTTAGTGAAAAACGTTAAGTACATAGAAATGTAGGGTGAGCTTATTTGGCAAACTGTAATTGATTTTTATGATACTGCTAATGACTGTGAGTTAAGACTGGAATTTTAACCTCAACTTTTTCTATTCGACACCACGATTATGTAGACACCACACTGGCTTTAATTAAATAGATAAAAAGCATATTTTTTGTAAAGAAAATTGAAACTAAAATATTTGGCGAGATATTTAATTAATTTGATTGGTTGACTGACGATTTGTACTAGAAAACAGCCAATCAAATTAATGTATTTTAAATTTCACGCCAAATATTAAAATAAACTGCTGGCCAATTGAAACGCACCAAGCGAGTTTTCAGGTTGAATTTAAAGTCAAATATTTTGAAAAATAGAAAAGATATCTACATGCGGTTTTTAGGATTTCAGAGATAATTTATTTGAGAAAACGGTAGTGTTACCCGATTTTTTTACTTTGAAGTACATTACTATCTACAGGGTATGAAAGAAAGTCGTCTTTTTTTTCTCAAATTTTATAACTACCGAGATTCCACAAAATTTTTTTTATATTTTTTACTGTAGATTTTTTTAGTCCTTACTTAATGGGAAAAAATCTGTTTCTCAAAATTTTGATATCCCTGTTATTTTATAAAATACCGAGTTTTTGCTGAAAACTTGATTTTTTCTTTGTTTTTTGTCGTTCGGCCGTATTGTGTTTTGTAAGAACCAATCTCTGTAGTTGATTATGATACCTTATGAATGGCTTTCTTATAAAAAGTAAATTTTTTGTACTTTCATTAATTTATTATTAACCAGTGGCTTATCAAAAATCTGAACACGTTCGCTAATTGGTAAAATTTTTTAATTCATTTTTTGAGGCTATTTTCTTAATGGAATAAAATGGAATTTAGTTAGTTTATGTTCACCATTGGTTTAAGTGACTTATATCCTCGAAACGGGTTTTTCACTTTTTCAAAAATTTGCTCATATCCGTATATACCGGGTGGCCACGAAATCGTTTTACAACCCCCATTTTGTTACATTTAACTGTATTAATTTGAAATTTGGCATGGTTTGATTATTGAAACGAATAATCATTTTGACGTTTAAAGCAATCTAATGACACTTCCGGTTTTACCGGAAGGGCCACCTACTAAATTTCAAAAATTTTTAAAACAAGTCTGTACATTTTTTTCCGTAATAATTAGATTCTAATAAATTATTTAATTTACTAAAAAATTCGGTATCTTATAAAATAAGAGGGATATAAAAATTTTGAGAAATTGATTTCTTCCCCATTAACCAAGGACTAAAAAATGGACATGAAAATTAAAAAATTTAAAAAAATTTTGGATTCTCGGTAGGTATAAAGTTTAAGAAAAAAAGACGACTTTCTTTCATAACCTGTAGATAGTAACGTACTTAAAAGTAAAAAAATCAAGTCACACTATTGTTTTCTCAATTAAATTATCTCTTGAATCCTGAAAACCTCATATTGATATCTTTACTCCTTTTCAAAATATTTGACTTTAAATTCAACCTAAAAATTCGTTTGGTCAGCAGTTTAGATAAAATCTTAGAAAGTTGAACCTGTATTAAATGTTTCTCATGTTCAGTACCAAGTAATGCCCAAGTAATGCCCCCAGCATTCTTTAACGAATGTAAAAATTTCTGTAGTTACTTTTTCGCTCCTAGGTAAAAAATAGTCACAAAAATACAGTAGCTATATAAAATTGTACATTTTTGTTAGAGAATAGAGACTTAATAAATCTCTCTGTAAAGAACTTTCTCATACTACGAAATTTATGGTGTTTTTGTTTTACTACAAACAAACCAATCTGATAACAATGCCCGGAAATAGTTCATACAAAATAACGAAATTGTTATTTGAGTAACGCCTAATATCCTCGAGTTTACTGCTCTTGTCTGTTGTCTGTTATGATATTCCCATTACTTTAATTACTTCGAATATAAAAAATCCCGCCGCCGACGGCGCTTGTCATCCTGACAGTCTCCACATCCACCCCCAAAGGCACTTACGCTCTTACGCAGAAACTTTTACGCACATCCTGCATATAAGTGACAGTTAAAAAATTATGTTACACTAACAAGTCGCGAAGTGTGCATCAACAACATAATGAAAATACAAAATCTTGTAAACACAAACAACCTGAAGTAGACGTAGTAAACAAAAGGCAATCAAACTGTATAATCCAAACTAGAAAAAATATTAATTTCTTTTCGCATGAACTTCCACTTCATGTGTTATCGGTTCCACAACAGTTTTTTTTTGTTGTCCAACAATCAACACAGAAGATTTATTTCTTTTGTGATGGAATTTTTCTTTATAAACGCAGCAAAGCGGAATAATCCATTATGTTATGGAGGAAATAATCCGGAAAAAATGTCTCCTCTGTACAATAATCTGCTGTAATGAACAAGTGTAATTCTAAGGTTACAATTCACCCTTATAATCACTGCAATCTTTATACAAGTTATTCATTGGTTGCTCTACCTCTATTTATATTATGATACCGTCCGTTTTTTGAGTACCTAGAGAATTCATATTCTTTTCCGATCTAAGTCGTTAAACAACCTAAACATCAAATCAGTATATTTTAGATTTCCCACCAAATATTTTTAGTTCCAATTCTTTTTATTAAATACTCAAAAAATGAACTTTAGATTTGAATAACTTCTAAAGAAGTGCATCAATAATTCTGGAGTTAAATTTATAGAAGCTCCTATAACTCTGGCCATAACCCAGTTGTGTATGAAATAAATTGAAACTCATTATTCACCAGTTACTTGCACGGGGGTTCTACAAACTTTCCACAATAAATAACCACTCTAATTATCTAAATAAGAACCTTTAAAGTTAGCAAAAGTTTTCAGTTTCATCCCTTGGAGTGTGCGGTCATTCACCTCTAAGGAGCCATAATGATGATGATGATCGTTTGTTCTAATTTCTTACTCCAATTTACGCAAATTTATAATATAAAATGATTAATTGTTTGATGCACCTAAATTGACTTTTATGGAGTTTCAGCTACTAATGCTGAAAAATTCCATCTGGCTTTCTAAAAAAGAACTTTCTTGCACTGATTAAAGAAATATATTGTTCTTTGTTGAAAACCCAGCTTTGTAATATATTTTTCTTTATTTAAACATCCTAAATTTTAAGGAGACAAAGCAATTAGTTTTATGAGGAATGTTTTAGAAAGAAAATGTAAAATAAATATTAAGAACAAAGGATGCAGGGTAGAAAACGGAACCAAATTTCTGTATAAGTACACTTCTAGAGGGTATCGATTGCTGTTATCTTAAACGAATATATTTTCAGTTGAATTTTTCACACAGGTTGTTGCAATGATCCGTGCAAGTTGATTTTTTGCTCTTGATATAAGTTATTCCGCACGTCTCTGTTGGATATTAGAATCTCATATAAGAATCAAATATCTGTAAGCGTTTTCGAGATTTTAGAAAATTTCATTATCTTACCCTGAAATTTAACACTTTATATTTTGGAAAAGAGGGAGTTTGGGATTTATGTTTATTTATGTTTATCTTCCTAAAAAAGCAAGGATTAACTCCTTAAATATTTTGTACGTATAGGAATCACCCTGTAGGTACTGCAGCATTATTTTCAATTTACGAGTAGCAGTAACTCAAAAAAAATTGTAGGAAATTTTATTTTTACAGCTTTCAACATAAAATCGATAGAAGAACCGAATTTCAAAAAAAACTAACAAAAACACAAATCGTAAACGGTAGGAAAAAATGTTTCAGATAAAAATATTATTACGATTATGTACGACTTGGTTAAAATCTATTTTTGTCGTAGGATCAATAGCAAAAGAGATGTTTTTGAAAAATCTATTTTCAATTAATTTCAGCGATTTTTTCAAGATGGTGGCGAAACAGCACCGCTCTCAAGTTCGAAAACTTGTCATTTTCTTAAATTACAAAACTCACCAAGATGGGAAAATGAAATGGCTTCCGGGTAGTGTGGTAATCTTTTAGAAATGAGGAAGTCGTTAAATTGCTGTCTTATTTTTTGTTTTAGTAAACCAGTTGATTACTTTTAAGTTAAAACGGCAATAAAATTTTTCCTATGAATGTGAATTATTCTTATAAATGTCTTTCACTCGCATCTACAAAACTTTAGAACTTTTCTATGGTAAAGAAAAATCCTTTTCATCAGAGAAAAAAAATTAAATATTAAAAACTTGATTACTAAAGTTATGTATGTTTTAATAATTCATATTAATACAGAGTTTTTTCACAATCCTGTATAAATTACAGTATACCTAATACATAAAACCCATGGTGATATTTCTTTACTCATTCTAAAATTAATGTCTTTCTGCCAGTGTGGTAGTAAAAAATATGGAATAGCACAAGCAGTTCAGGTGGATAAATTTATTATCCTTCGTGAATTTACTAAAATAGTACGTTTTCCCGTTTTCGCTTCCAGTTATTTTCAATTTTAAAATCTCTCTCATCATGAAGTTTTGATAACATCTTTCTTTCAAAACAAACAGACATGTAAATTAGATTTTCTATATTTAATTAGTTCAGAATATTTTTCATCCACACAAAGAACGAACTTTACACAAAAAGAAGTAGCCAAAAAGAAGTATAGTATTCGATCAACAAAGGATATAAATCCCACACAATGAAAAAGGAATTAATACAAACGGTTTGGACTGTTTGGTAAAAAATAAATTATCAGATGGTGATTTACTGCATTTATAATTAAAATTTTTCTTTTGTTGATCAAATGTCATGGATGTAGATTTAACATAAAGAATAATGTTTAAGCGAAATCCAACTATCATTAAAAATAGTTGATTTAATAAATAAACAGTATTACAATTTGATTTATTTGATTCTCAAACAAACAAGGACTGTGTGTACTTTTTGTTAGTTTAATGAAAATGTGCTATAAATTAAATAAAAGCAAACAAGAAACATTTTGTTTGAAAACTATTACTCCTACAACCGATTTTAATTTAATTTATATTTCTAACTATGCACGAATCAAACACTAAATATTTATTTTAATTTTATAACAATAAAATATTTTCTCTGCTGTTATCTGTTAAATTATTCGAAGTGTCTACGAGTATACCACGTGTGACCTTTATTTGTTTAAAAATTAACAAAGTTATAAAATTTCCAACGTATTTAATTGAGATTTTCGTACAAACATACTGAGTTTGTTTATTGAACAGTTTTATCCTCGAAATATTACCAAAGTTAGATTGGAAATTCTTCGCCACATCCAGTTTCCAAAGTGGATATCATTTAATATTAAACTTGTTATAAAAAGGTTCACCAAATAGCAAATTTTCCTGACATGAATTTTTGATAATGAGATACCTGTAAATAAAACCCAATAAACAAAAGTGTTATTTCTAAAAATACTTTCCTACGTTTAGAACAAAATAATTTAGTGCACAAATGTAAGTTTAAATTACAATAATTATTGGTAACAAATTCAGGTGACAACTTTTCCACTTAGATCTATTAATAAAATAGGAATAATAATTTAGAATTAGGACTGGTGTAAAAATTCAAGGCTAAAGACAGTTTAGCTTTAACTTAGGATGCATTTACATAATAAAATGTGGTATATTAATTATAATCAAATTACGACATTGAATTTTAAATTGCACATAAACGATCGCCTATCATTTAGTTATATAAAACATCGCATACATTTGGCAGCAAATAAATCTGATTTTTTTTCAGTGGAGCTTAACACAAAAATCGCATATCCATTAGCATAGAATTAACTTTGCAAGTAAAATTGATTTTATGTTTATATCTCTGTATTTTGTTTTAGAAAAATAAATTTAATTATAATTTATGATTGTCTGTTTTCGAAATGCACTTTTTTCTCCATATTTTTATATTTAATTTGCGTCATTCGTCACGTAGTTGTACAAAGGTGAAATTTATGTGTATTAGAATATCACTGATAGTTTTACAGACTTAAAATATATACATGGTGTTTCCCGAAATCCGCTAAAAACGAGTAATTCTAAAACAAAAATATTTTAGTTTGGCCTGATACAAGAGTGCAAGAAATTGAAATTTTCAGTTTTGATTAAAATCGTAATTTAGCCAAATCGGTTAATTTATTAATGTAGGTACTTATATTTTTTATAGTTTTAATTTAATCAATTTACCGGATTCTAGTACGCAGCGAGTTGTAAGCGGGAATTGAAATCTGAACTGGATACTTTTATTCGTTCCAACAATAATTACAATTTTGAATTTGCCTCCAGATACTGAGCAATTTTATTGGACCGTCCTAAGCGGCAGGTTTAAAATTTTAAAAATTTTATTATACAGGGTGTCCCAGTTTATATCGTCAGGATTTCAACAGTCGATAGTTTAGCGAAAATTAAAGGTGGTTTGTCTAATAAACTATGATCGAATGTTGCTTCCTTTTTGATGTAGAGGGCATTAAAAAAAATAAATTATTTTAAATAATTTGCTATAAATCAATAACAAAAAAAGTTAGTCTTCTGAAATTTTGCATAGATCTTTTTTTTGTATTCTCTTATTAATTGTGGTTATAATTATTTTATTTAGAACACAGAGAAGTGCGTATGGGTTTCTTCAAAAACATTTTATTGAATAAAACGTACGCCACTGGTTTTTTTTGCACCACCAATATGCAGAGTATTTTCCATTCAATTTAGAAACTTTTTCGTATCTTATAATTTTTTGATAACTTAACTCAAAATAACCTAAGAGTAGGTACAGTAAATAAGGGAGAAAAAAAAGCTTCAAATAGTTTTTTTTTTAGAATACAGGCAATTTTTATAGAATCTTGTTTAAAACTGAGTTTTTGGATTCGTAGACCCCGCCCTTCCTTCACCAGCCCTCAATTAAGGGTTGGATATTTTTGTTTATATAATAACTTTTTTCCTATTAAATTTTCGAAAAAAAGAGTCACTACAAAGTTGTAAAGAAAAATATGTCCTACAACTTATCTTTTAAACTTTTTTTGATATTGTCGATATTTAAAAAGTTATTCAATAAATAAGTTAAAAATTTTGGGGAAAGAGTAGTAAGTAGTACCTAACTAAAGAAAAATTTCCCAAAAATTTGCAACTTATTTGTTGAATAACTTTTTAAATATTGACAATATCAATAAAACATTAAAGGGAAAGTTGTAGGAAATATTTTTCTCTACAACTTTGTACTGATGCTTTTTTCGGAAATCTAATAAGGAAGAACCTCTTTAATAAATAAGAAAAAAAAAGTTAAATTATGAAGAAATTGTAAGATACAAAAAAGTATCTAAATTGAATGAAAAATACTCTCTGAACATTGGTGCTGCAAAATAAACAGTGGCGTACGTTTTAGTCAATAAAATGTGTTTGAAAAAACCGCGTACGCCTACGCATGCATCTGTGTTCTAAATAAAATAATTGCAACTTGCAACCACTATTAATAAGAGAATACAAAAAAAAAGATCTATGCAAAATTTCAGAATGCTAACTTTTTTTGTTATTGTTTTATAGCAAATTGTTTAAAATAATTTATTTTCTTTAATGCCCTGTACATCAAAAAGGAAGCAACATTCAACCATAGTTTATTAGACAATCCACCTTTAATTATCGATAAACTATCGACTGGTGAAATCCTGACGATATAAACTGGGACACCCTGTATTTACAGTTTAAAAATGTACATCCTATTAATAAACCTTGTAATTAGGTAATTTTGAAAAATGTATAGGTATACCAAGAACTACATTTAAATGTATAATTAGAATCATTTAAGTCATTAACCACCATTTATTAACTCATTCTTAGAACACCATATAAAAATAACGATTTTAATTGAGTGTTTAAATGTGCTATAATTAATGTCTAATAGCAAATTGTCAATTAATTAGTTTGATAAGAACTTTTCCAAAACATCGTGTTAATACACATAGAAACATGTTTGGTTGATTTTGAAAATTGCTAAATCATTCTCGTTAGAAACATATTCTGAGAGGAGGCAAAATCTGAAAAAGGGCTTAAAAAAATTGTACGTACGATTATGTTATAACTAAAACAGAATCACTAACACAGTTACAGAAGAAGGAAAATAGACCATCAAATATGTCTACAGATAACTACAGGTGCAAGTTTGTATAGAGGACAAACATTCACTTTTTTGTGTTTAGATAGCACTGAAGACGTCAATGTGATTCTGCCATATAAAAATTTTAACAATAATTATTAAAAAAACGGCGCAAAATAAAAAACTCTCATAACTTCTACGACTCGTGTGGATGCCGAAAGAACATTCATCAAAAATTTGGCGTCGATATCTACAACGGTGTAAATTTGTATATAGGACAAATTTTTACTTTTATACAGGGTGTTCTCGAACTTTTAATTTAACACAATGTAGTTCACATGTAAATAAAAATAAACCTTAAACCTCCAAAAATAAAAAATAGAAAAACTTACCATTTTATTTATATGGAAATATTGAACTACGGACCTGACGGCCCAAACATTTATTGAGAATTTCTGCTGAAAATATGTTTTCTTAATCGCATGGGGATTTTTCACAGCCCATATGTAAGTGTTGTGGAAGTTATTAATACCGTTACGAGTGAAAATCATAAGACACCAAAACGCACCTAGTGAAATTTTCTTCCGCGATATGTTTGCGCAAAAGCGACTCACACTCTTCTTGGGGCATCAAAGCTTGCACACGTTGCACATGAAATGGATACAATTGATTTCCTCGTATCGTACGCCAAAGTTTGCTTTGAGCAACACCCACATTTGCAGCAATTTGACGGGTGCTTGTACCTGGATCTTCTTCAACCAAATCCAAGATTTCTTCCTCGATGGCAAGCATGAGATGAGGCCGATCTCTACCTCCATGTACTTCACCATGTTCTTGAAGATCGCGATATCTCGTGCAAACTGGCAGATGTTGATAAATCTACGTGGAACGGGATGAGCCCTTAAAGGAAATCTATCTGCGTACAGGCGAGATGCTATAGCAGCATTTTGTCTGCTTTCGCCGCACACAAGCATCATGTCCACCCACAAGTTCATTGTTACTGTACACATGAGCTTTTTTCACACAAAACAATCTGCAATCATAAAACTAACTTCCAACATCAGTCGATATTATTACGGTTCTATGACTTATAATCCTCGGACAAAATATCCTCAAGACAAAATATCCTTGGACAAAAGATATTGAAGACAAAATATACTTGGACGAAATATCCTTAAGATAAAATATACTTGGATGAAATTATTAAAAAATTATTATTATCAGATTATACATTCAATACTGAACATATTAATTAGTAAATACAAAAAAAAAACAAAAAAAAGAAAGATCAAATAACATCAACTAACCACAATTCCAATAATTCAAATATTAATGCGGATTATTCAAAATTTAATATAAATAATTAACTTTTTACGATTTAATTTAATAAAATATTTCAAAATTACACAATATATAAATACATATTAATACACAACATCGAGGGAACGATGTAGAAATCTTTGGGTGCTTGATTTTGTCCAAGAATATTATGTCTCATGGATATTTTGTCTCAAGGATATTTTATTTAAGGATATTTTAACAAGGATATTTTGTCCAAGGATGAAAACGCCGATTACCATTACTACAATAAAAATACGACAAATTTTTGCTACTAAATATCAGTCGGCACATACGAAAAAATGCGTTTGCTTCAAGAAGGCCAGAGTTGGACTCGCATATTATGAAAATTATAAATGCTAATTACTCGCTTATTTATAAACTTTTACTACGAAAATTTTTGGTGAAATGCATTAGTTTTCTGTGTACCATAACGTGTTAAAAATAAAGACCCGAATTCGAGAACACCCGTATAAGTACATATATATAAGATGTGTCTGAGCCATTTTTTGCACCCTCTCTTACTATTTTTTCTTTATTGTTACAGTTACAAAATATTGTTTGATACAATCATGTAATAAGACTATTTAAAATAGAAAAATTGTATAGTAGAAATTAATTCAATTGTTAATGATATTGTGAATATGAATAACATAAATAATTTCCTTAATATAATATTTCTAACAAGACCACAACAAACTTCTTATACCAACTTTATTATTAATCACCAAGGCCGTCGACTAAAAACTTTGCTAAAATTTAAGTTTCCTATTTATTCAAGTAATAAACAAAACTCGTCTGTTGCTGTTTTCTTATTAAATTAATCATTAATCAAAGACAGGTATATAATGACAGTGTATAATGCTGTACTGTGTACGCACAATTACATCCAATAAACGTATAATGACTTATGCTAATTGTATAAATAATAATTATGTTGTTACAGTTGCAAACATTATTTTCTTGGTATCGATGATAGAAAATTTTCCTTCCATGGTTGAATGTAATGTGACAGGGACAGTTAAATGGACATATTTATTTTAGGACCTGGAACATTAATTTAGAAATAAATCGAATGAAACTTTAGAAAATGTGAAATCAATATTTACGATAGTGATAATTATAACATAAAGAAGTAACCGGCGATTTATCGGGATATTCATTAAAAGTTTATCCGGGATCCATCGATAATTGAACTTTGTATTGCAAAAATTAGCGGAAGTTTCCATAACTAAAATAATTATATTTCTATTATTGCTACCTTGTTTCTCTGTAGTCTAACATACAAATTACCAATAATTACAACATGTAATTTAATAATTTAAATTCGCTTTCAATGTACACTATCCTCTTAGATAAATTTCTCTACAAAAAATTTTTATTTTTCTACTTTAGCTTTCCCACTGGATTAAATTAATGTCGGGCTCTTGAACCAAATAGGAATTTAGTTTTGTGAATAAATTCAAGTGATTCCTATTGATAAATTCCTGGATACAGAAATACAGACAGCTTTTCCTTGCCATAACAAAAAGAATCTAAAAACCTTAAAGTATGTATATATATGTGAATAAGAGATATTCAGTTTGATTTTTTGTTGGGAAATTTGTGTCAATAAATACTTAGTATTCATAAGTTTATATCCCCATTTGAGTTCGAGTCGTCCAACTTTTAATGGAGCGTGGAATTTTGCATTTTTATCTGTCGCTTTTTGGCGACGCACAGTTCAGATGGGTTCAGTTTAGGACGATACTTAACGAGTTTATAGGAACCTTGAACATTGTAATCACGTAATTATAGGACAGAATGACATGTTTGGAGAAATCAAATCTGGCATGAAAAATGACCATATAGGAAAAATCGTGAGGTTTTTCTTTTTTAGAACAAAATTTTTTAGTGGTTCCATTTTCATAATGTTACAGACTGAAAATAAACAAAATATCATCAAAATCTGTTCGTCAATATTATGCAAGTGTTGACTGATTCTTCTGGTTATTTCCATCATGATCTTACCTAATAAATAGTACACGGTTTTAAATAAATGTACCTAAAGGTGAATAAACCAGGCTAACTAAACCGGACTAAAGTAGTGATAAAATGACATGATTATACCACACAACATTTTTGCTTTCAAGAGAAAGATAAACCAGAAATGCAACTAAAATTTGTAAATTTGTAGGTAATATTTTGTAGAAAGTAAAATTAAAATTTAGACTGTTTACGAAATGTTATGCAGTAAATTCGAAAATTTTACTGGCCAAGAAACAAGAAATGAAACAGTCTGATTTTACATATTAATATAATGCGGCCAATTCATGCTTAACAGTAATTAAGCGGTAACTATAGCAAAGCTCAAATTCTCCAGAGTCCTCTATTAGAAATTCAATCAAATAATACAAATTCTTGTTTGTTATCTCATACCTATTTGTTTTAGTCCAATTCCCTTGGTTCATGCTTCTTTCATATTTTTTTATTTCAATGTGAAAATATGGTTATAATACTACACAATATGCTAAAAGGGTTTTAGTCATATGATATTAGAGAAATGAAATTTATTTTCACTTTGTATTCCTAAACTTCACAGTTTTTCTTTCAAATTTACATTTTCCACCGACAGAAAAAAATGACATTAACGTGCGCTGCAACGTTTGACTCATTTGGTTTCGCCTGCCTCTGGAAATATTACATTTTAGGGTTGATGTTATTTGCATAGGCCCACACCATTGTTGTTTTCATTTCGGGGCTGCGGATTAATCTCGTAAAAAATATGCATCAGCCGTAGTAAAATTATATTTTTCAGGAAGAATTGTTGATCTTTTGTAGGTAAATGTTTTTTTATAATTTCTGGTTTTTATTATGAAAATGTGTCACGCGTAAAAATAGGTAAACAGGTTGTGCAGTTACTGATTTTAAATACTCTATGGCCTAAAGTTATATAGATAATCTCCGCATTTTTATTGTAGTTTATTTGTTAGAATGCTAAATTTCAAGTTTTTTTTTGGTCGTGAATTATGAAAATGTTAACTAATTTATTATACCCTGAAGCAACTCAACTTCAAAAATAACCAGAAATTAACACAAATTTTACAGACTTCATATATTTTTTAACTTTCTCAAGTGCTAATTAACTTTGAGTTAATTATGGTTCTATGCAATTTTTACATCAAATAAATTTCTAGTAAATTTTTACAATGTAACTATTTAAATTGTTTGACTTTGTGCTCTCGGTCACAAAGTAATTCAATAGGTATGTTAGAGGTTTTCTTCGAATGCACAAAGCTTTACGCATATATTGTGCATAACAGTGTACACTGAACTTTAGTAGCTATATGATGATGACATAAAGGCGCGTAATAGAAAACGAAATAAATTTTACTTGCAAATTTTCGTAATTATGAGATTCAATAGAATTGCTCTACAAAGTTTTGTTGATAAAATCTACTTCTTAAGTACCTACTAAAGTACGTGCTTTAAAGAACTGTTTGGGAGTAAGTAGAACATTTACTACTTTATAGTTACCGCAACATTTTTATGATCACTAAACCTTGTTCTTTACAAATTGTATGTTTTAATTAAAATTAATAATTTTATTGATCAACTCTCTGTATCGTGTATAAGATGTTTTTGCTGAACCTTGAATTGTTAGTTTTGTAAATATGCGTAAGTTTTTATTAAAATTACTTAAAAATCAAAGAATAGTAACTAGTAATTAAACATACATTTATATCATTATAAAAAGTTAATTTTCCAAGATTGTTCGAAATTGCTTCCTGTCAAAATTATTTATATGAAATCACGTGAAATAATAACTAGTTAAGTTAGGTTGCAAAACTATAATAAAGATATTCATATCAGAATTTTAAACCATTTTTTGCCTATTCTGAAGGCGAACCACATAAAGAACAATCTTTCTGATATTTCAAAACAATACATATTTTTTTAAACTGCCTACAACTTTTGTGATACGTCAAATACGGATCTAGTGGAGCATTTTTGGGGGAAATTCTTCATGAATAAGAAATGGAAAACTTGTCTAATTAATCCACTTGGATCCACCCTCACTCACATAAATACAACTTTTCAATGTGTTTTGTTTGTCAAAATAAATAAAAGTACGCAACAAGTAATTCACGAGTTGCTTCTAGTAGTTAACGACATGCCATTCCCTACTCTTTACAGATTTCATAATGGCAAAGAATACAGCAGAAAGAAAAAACTGAAATTTCCGGAAGTCGTTATAGAAACAACATTTCCCTGACTAGTCTGGTAAAGACTTTACAAGACACTTTTTCTTTATTTATTTGTTGTTGTTTGTTTGTAACTATGGAGTAAACAAATTAACAAATTTGATTTTTACTCAATTTAAAAACATTGTTCAATTACTGTTTTAAAATTTAATATTAAACATGTCAGTAAAATGTCTCACTTGACTCGGAGCTTTAAAATATACTCTGCACAAAGTGCCTCGTATTTCAACAAAGCTCCTCGCCAGTAATGTGTCATTTTCCTGACTTTTATGTAAAAGTATATTACGAAACAAGATCGGTAAGTGCCTTATAAAAGGAAGAGAAAAAGTTAGAAGTATGAGACCCGAAGGGTCGTGTTTTGCTAATTTTCGAATCCTGTTACAAAAGGCTTCTACCGATGGTGTATCGTATAACATTTTTTGTGCTTCCCACTTAATTTAAAAAAAAATATGTTTGACATTTTTGACAATTACAATGACAGAATCAAAAAGAGAACCGTAATGAATTAGGCACATGTACTTTTATGAATATACAGGGTGATCAGTAATTGGCGCACTCCGAATACAAGGCGTTATAAAGCACATTAAAACTAATGATAATCTGCAAAGAAAAATTAAATCTGATGGTTAGTTTCCGAGTTATAGAGTTTCCCTCATCCAAGTTACAAGATAATTATTTTCATAACCAAGACAAAAATGAGTGAATAATTCATGCTACTATAATCTCTGGATAAAATGCAATATGATTTGTTCAATTTTTTTCACAAAACCTCTAATACAAAGAAATTGAAAATGTTAAAATTTAATAAAATACCTAAATTTGAGAGAATTCTGAAGTTTGGCAACCTCTCAAGCTCCCCTTGGGATAAACTAAAATACTTTCTATTGCCATGAAAATATTAATATTGAATTTCAATTGTTGATTCTGTTTTTTAATAAAATTGACAGTACTAATTAGTTTGACAAGTTCTCGCATCATAAAATATTGAACGTTTCTCTGTTATTTTCTCGTCGAACCTATTCACATGTTCAATGCAGTATTGCCACTTTTATTTACACAAAAATGGTCATATCTTTGTAAAGAAAGGACTTACAGCACTGCGGTAAAAAAATTCGTCATTCTTAAAACGTAAAGTTTATCACAGTATGCTCCCAGTGCGGCAATTACTGATCACCCTGTATAACGGTATTGTTTATCATGTTTCCTTAACAACCAATATCAGTTCGGGATTTTCATCTTTTTGTGACAATCAACAAACCCAGTAAGCATAGAAAAATGAGTCGGTAGCGTAAAAATAACTATTACCTACTCTGTAGCTGACAAACACATTATTTCTTGCCGAAAATTATAAACTGTCAATATTAATCGTAATTAAGTTATAAATAAAAATAATAAATATCTAATTAATTCACAAAAACAATGGAGTAGTTGCTGTATCCTTGTTTTTAACCTTATAATACAATTGATCAACTTTGGATACCGGAAATAACTTATCAGTGGGACAAAAAAACTTGGCAGTTAAATAAAATTTAAACTAATACGGTATGACAATAATTAGATAAATACTTTGTAATTAGTACCGATACGGGTAGTGGACACATAAGTTAGCTAACTTTTTCATTATCTCATTTTAATTATAATAATTTAATGTGAAGGTGTTTTCTGTAAAATTGATAACAATTTAATACTAATTTTTTTACACATAAATATACCTATACAAATTTTATTAAATCTTGTACAACCTCATAAATAATTTATATCAGGTATAATTTTTTTAATAACTTTCATATCAGTTAAAATAATTAATTAATACTTAGTTATGCTAAAATTACCATAAAATGACAGTGCGGGAATTTGGGATCTATTCTACGACGCAATAATTATTCCTACAATGGTTACAAAAATATTAATTAATAATACGTCTGGTTAATTATTTTATATTTTAACTCGTATGTTTGTGTTGTACACCAGATATAAATTTGTAAATATCATTTGGCTGATGTATATTCTTCATCAACGCTAATTTAGGTTTCGTAATAATAATTATGTATAATTGACCTTGCAGATTCTACTATATTAAGTCAAAAATAGAATGAAAAGTATTTTCGATAATATGTGTAAGTGATTGTTTTGCTCGATGATTGTAAATATGGCTTACAAACCCACAAAATTGTTTTTGCGAAGGATATTTCTAATCGAGGTATGTGAAACATAAATGGAATTTGATGCAAAAAATAGTAATGAAATAAACAAGAAAATTCTTATTGTAAATTAAATCCATCACGAGATTATTTATAATACCTTTAGGTACAATTAGAACTCAAAATTATTTGAAATAAAGTAGAAAGCTTAGAGCAGATACTAAATATACATATAAGATTATTGATAAGATGATAAGATCTTTGATATTATGAAATTCCAATTTACTAAACATCAAGATATTAATTAAGAATTGAATTGAAAAAGTTTTCATCTGAATCACCAATACAAACAAACACATCCCCATTTCCGGAAGTTAATAGAGATCCTTACGAAACAAACTCCTTTACTTTAAGACAAAATATATTTATAATTTTGTCCTATATTTACTTACCACACAACAAAGATCCAAATAAAATAAAATCTTCTATATTATAGAAGCCTTCACAGTACAACTAAATTATACATTTGCCGAAGTTATCCTTCAAGACATTTTACTGAGCATTTGAAACTGAAATAACCATCCTTGGCAGGGTTGGGTGGTTAAGAAGAAGTCATAGATTGCAAGGATAATACTATAGCCAGAGCGACATATCGACAAAAGGTTTAAGAAAAAACATGTAAGGGCGTGACAGTATCCTTCAGACAAGATTACAATGTCCACTCTTTGATCTTTTGAAGTGGAGAGTTCACACAAAAAATAGATAAAAGAATATCGAGGGGTTTACATAATATGATCGATATTCCCAGTTAAAATAACTTTGGGTTAAGTTAGCCCCGATAAGGTAGAAAAACAGGGCCTCAATTTCCAAACAAAAAGTCTGTTTCGGTTCATTAATCTCTGTTTCTGATAGAAATTTTATAATTGTCAACATATTGTTTTTAATCAGTAACTAACTGATGTATTGTTTGTAATTCAATATATTAATGGACCGCCCCCCATAGGGAAACATTTTCGCGCATTTCTGTCAAAGTGGTTGATTTAATAAATCAAAGTTTTTATCTTCTGTTGAATGCTCCCCCAGACATTTTTGTATATCAATACAAAAATTATTCGTTCGTATCTCAGCATTTTAACCAGATGAAATATTCAGTAGAAATTCCTGGCCAAAGTTATATTTATTTATCAATATTAGCCCAAAATATCTACATATGATATTCCAAATTCATCAATAATAAATTATTACAAATTATGGTAAGCCGCAATAAAAATGTGACTTTTATTTTATTTACAAATTAATATTCTAAACGATATTGTTCGGATACATATCCGAAATTTGGAGAAAAAAAATTCGGCTATACTCGAACACAACCTGTTTCATGAAGTTAATTGAAAATATGTTATATAGGTAAGTTAAAATTTTATTATAAATTTTAATTCTTGTCAGTATTAATAACGATGTTGGGTGTTGATTTTTATTTTGCACTCGAATATTTCAAAATTAATAATTTGGATGTAAAATTACTGCAGCATATGGATTTTTCTCTGTAAATTATTCAAATTTTTTACGAGAAAACAGGAAGTATCACGCGGGAAAAGTAATTTGATATATAAATTTGCTTGTATTTATGGATTGGGTAAAATGTGAAACATTTTTTTATTGTCTTTGTGATTTTTATTAATATTGATGTTTTGTGGGTCCCTGTATCAATTTTCACTAATTTTTAGATGTAGACTGAAAGGTAAATGAACAACTTCTTGACCCAGTATATTATACTGAGGTTTTTTTGTCTTTGAATTAGGTAATCAATTAATTTGGGGTTCGATGTTTTCGACTATTTTTTCTAGTATCTATCTTTTTATTTATAATGTCCTATTTTCTCAAAAGATTATATAGAAAAAATATATTTGTGTTAAATAACCAAGTTTCTAAAATTGTGGAAATTTGAAATTTGACAAAATTATACATGAAAAACGGCCAGAGCTGTAGGATATCGTTACTAGGTATTTTCAAACTCCAAACTAAATAGTTCAAAGCTTGCTATAACCTCACAGCAAATAATATTTTTTTGATCAAATTGCGTCTGAGCAACGATAGTCAACTTTTTTTTAAATGGCAACTTCATTTTTTAATCTAATTTTGGATTCCACAAATTTTTCTGAATTAAATGATGTATCAATATCCATATTTTCCTTCAATCGTACCAAAAAAAAAATTAAAGTTACGAAATTTTTACACATATCAAATCACTCTTTAATTTTTATCAAGTAGGCTGTGTACAGAGTATGATGTTCAAAAATAGGTAAACGGTTGGAGGTTTACCTACCGTGTACCTATTTTTGAACACCACAGCCTACTTGATTAAATTTTATGTGTGGTTTGATGTGTGTAAAAATTTCATAACTTCAATTTTTTTCTTTGATACGAATGACAGGAAAATATGATATTGATACATCATTTAATTCAGAAAAATTCGTGGATTCCAAAATTAGATTAAAAAATTATAGTTGCCATTTAAAAAAGAAAAGTTGACTATCGTTGCTCAAAGGCATTTTAAATAAAAAAATTATTTTATGTGAGGTTATAGCAGGCTTTGAACCATTTAGTTTGGTGTTTAAATTTTAAAAATCGGATAACTAGTAACGATCCTACAGCTCTGGCCGTTTTTCATGCAGTTTTCTGTATAAATACAGGGTGTGTCACGACGAGTTGACAGTAGACATAACTCTATTACTAAAGACAATTTGATTCTAAAAATTGGTATATACCCATTATACAATGTGCTCTATTTAATGAAAATGTTGCCACCTTTCTGGTACTTCCGGTTATACCGGAAGTAGACATAAACTTTGTTATTTTAAATGGAACACCCTGTATATTTTTGAATTTTTAGATACTACACTTCATTTTAGACATAAAAGTATTAAGGTTGTATGATTCTAACATTAACGGTATTATAATTATTTACACTTTTTCATTTTTTTTTATAAAAACATAAATGTAAATAAAAATTCAAATCTCGACAATGACACGTTTTTTCCACAATTTTTTTCTTACGTTTGAAGTAGGAATATACAAGCAATAAGCTGATATAGTTTTGGAAAACTTGCTTTATACAGGGTGTTGGTGGTTGTCCGTTCATTTTTAAAAACTTTCATCAATGATAACTTTATTTTTTTAAATGGAACACCCTATATATTTCTACATTTTCGAATTCTACACTTAATTCTAGACATAAAAGTATTAAGGTTGTAAAGTCTTAAAATTAACGGTATTATAATTAATTACGTTTTTTAAAAATTAACGGTCAATCACAAGCACCCTGTATAAAATAAGTTTTTTAAAACCATATTACCATGTTTCTTGTACATTTCTGCGTCCACTAAAATTTGGTTTGTTTTTTGAAAGAACGTGTCATTAGTAAAATATGAAAATGTTTGACTCTAAGTTTTTGTATGAAAAAATTGGAAGAAACAATTACTTAATTAAAATAAATAAAATAGATAAATAAAAATAAAAAATATTAAATTAAATATAATAAAAACAAATTTTAGTGGACGTAGAAATGTACAAGAAACATGGTAATATGGTTTTGAAAAACTTATTTTATATCTACAGGGTGCTTGTGGTTGATCGTCAATATTTAAAAACCTTGAAAATTGGAATAAACGTAATTAATTATAATACCGTTAATTTTAAGACTTTACAACCTTAATACTTTTATGTCTAGAATTAAGTGTAGAATTCGAAAATGTAGAAATATATAGGGTGTTCCATTTAAAAAAATAAAGTTATCATTGATGAAAGTTTTTAAAAATGAACGGACAACCACCAACACCCTGTATAAAGCAAGTTTTCCAAAACTATATCAGCTTGTTGCTTGTATATTCCTACTTCAAACGTAAGAAAAAAATTTTGGAAAAAATGTGTCATTGTCAAGATTCGAATTTTTATTCACATCTATGTTTTTGTAAAAAAAAATAAAAAAGTGTAAGTAATTTTAATACCGTTAATGTTAGGACCATACAACCTTAATACTTTTATGTCTAGAAGGAAGTATAGAATCTAAAAAATCAAAAATATATAGGGTGTTCCATTTAAAATAACGAAGTTTGTGTCTACTTCCGGTATAACCGGAAGTACCAGAAAGGTGGCAATATTTTCGTTAAATACAGCACATTGTAGAATGGGCGTGTACCAATTTTTAGAACCAAATTGTGTTTAGTAATAGAGTTATGTCTACTGTCAACTCGTCGTGACACACCCTGTATATGTATAAAGCTTTTTTTTTAATTTGAAATTTCAAAGACCGAGGTACATATTCAATTCGATAGTGTAGCACCCTCTTTGTATATGAAATTCTACATGTTTCTCGATTAACTCTTTGATATCAACTCTCCTTTTACAAAATTGCAGTATAAATTTGAATGAAATGTAAAATTTGAAATTTTGATGTTGGTAAATTTAATAATACGATTAAGCAAGAAGTTTGCTAGTGAAGAATTTATAATTAATTAATGTAAACTATTTCAATGCAAAGTTGTACAAAGTTCGGTATATAGTTTACAGATTCAAAGTATAAACTTTATGTTTTAATTAAATCATTTTTTGTTTAAACCGCCAGCCATGTAACAAAAATTAAAGCAAGAATGTTTAATAATTTTGATAAATTTAATGGTCTCCATTAAGTGTATCCACGTATTACAAAACTTTGTTTTCGATTCCATTACCATCAAGTGGATTTTATTCGGAAGTACCCATTTATGTTTTAATTACTCTACCGTTATAATGTGGATAAAACCTCGTAAAATATTAAAAGTGTGCAAGGAAAACGATTAGTACTTTATGTCTCACCACTTTGTTTTTCCCTTTTAGATGACGACTAATCACTAATCAGAAATTTTAATAGAAAAATACTGGAATGGTGCGTTTTTACTAACCGCATATTTTCAAATGTCGCTGATGTGTAACATTTTGGAAAAACCTACAAAAGATACATTAAAAAATGAAATAAACTAGTTATAAAAAGAACAGAATCAATTGAATTCAGACAAACAAGATTATAAAAACATAAAACAGGAATGTGTTGATGATATAAATTTGGTGTAGCTGTGACCTACCTCTTACCAAGGACAATTTGAATGCCTCTTGCTGAATTACTCCTGATGGCTTGGTAGTGTTTATGATTGTGCTGCAGAGATGAATATTAAAAACCTACATACATTGGAACTTAAAAAAATTTAATTATTAATTGTATTAATATATATAACACAGTTTGTGTTTTAATTTATACAGAATTTATTGCTTAAAACTAGTTATTATAAATTAAAATTTTAAAGACAAGGATTTAATAGTAATTTTTCAGCCAGATGGGGAAGTACCTTTTCCACACCGAAATAGCGTTATACATATACATATTTTTAATTATGTTATTTGATAACATAAACCGCTAATATTGGTAAATAATTACTAGTAAAATAGTATAATTTGTGTCTATAATTACATATTATTTAAAATTGCAAAATATAACCTTAAGCATACACGTTTAACATATTTTATCCATGATAAAATCACAAATACTCATATATCATTCCATCTCCATACTTTCTTATTGTAATATTAATTTTTGATAAATCTGTAAAATGAAGCACAATAATTAAGAACTAACGAGTTTTTAATGTATCATTAATATTTTTCGACTGAAAACGAAAAAACTGCAAATAGTTCCTTTTGTACTCCTCAAAAAAATAACACCTATAAAATTACCTACGTGTAATCTACTGGCGCCCCAATAAAACTTTTCATAAAAAAAATTGCTGCTTTTAATTTTTCGGTGTTTACCATAATTTTTTGCCTTTGAGTGGCCTACAGAAATAACAAAGAAAGTTAAACTGATGTACCAAGAAAATCCTTTGAAATCAAGAACATTGCTAATCATTTTTAAACTTGGAAGTAATTTCCAGCTATGAATACGGATTTTCTATTTCAGAAACAACAAAGGAGTACTTAGGTATAAACAAGAATTTTAATATTTCTAGGGAATTATGAACCACCCACACATAATTACTAATTAACAATGCAAATAAGACTATAATAGGATTACTTAAAGGGTTTTGTTTACCTCAACAAATAAACAGTGTGTATCCCACACTTCTCAAAGATATTGTTATTTATCAAATAAAATAGCTACTTAGTGCTCCCGCCTTACGGAGTTTTACTAAAACCTCCCAATTAGTTGTACCTACGTCATTCCCTTCAATTTCATAAAAAAAAATCAGTTGCAGGAAGTAATTTCTTTGCGTAATCACCTAAACAAAATATCCAATCTTCAATTTTCTATTTGTGACTTTTTATTAAACAAACTTGTATAGTATTAAAAGTAATATTTTGAATGATTTATATTGTGCACATAATCACTTTTTACTGATCAATATTTGATAATTTGTCTGATGATGTTTATTCTGCATTAGGACTAAGCAATACTTGAGCATTTCAAATTAATATTTTATATACTTGTATACTCAAAATAAACTAGTAAATATTGGAACATTATTAATTATATTCTAAAATTATATATCCTAGAGAGGTACAAAATCGTCCTATAAAAAATTGCCATTGAAAAATAAAAAATTTTAAGCAGTGCTAACCGCATAAGCATAATATTAAATTAAATAAAACGGTTTTTCAATAATGACTTCAAGGATGTAGATACAAGACGCAGTCTCCTAAAAGTAGTTTTAAAATTACGAGAAACGAACATAAAAATGTTAATTGAACAACTTTTTTGTTCCGGAATTTACATTGTTTATTGATTTTATATAATTAAGATTTTGTTAAAATATACATTTATACTATTAACATTTATACTTAGTAATAAATCAATTTGTAATTTCACAATAATTAAGTTTTTTATTACATATTTGTATATACATGAAAAATGTTTGGTAAATAACGTCAAAACAATATAATATTTTATTAGACAATATTAAATTTATTCATTTTCATATTCAGGAAGTTTCATTAATAAAAACTAACAAATATTTTTTTAAATATGGCTGTGTAAATGCTGCGTAAAATTGCGAAAATCATTAAATTCGTAGTTATCCGCACGAATATCTTTCAAACTAACACCGAGTATAAAGTTTAAGAATTTATTGATTAAATGAAAACCTACTTGAAGCAAATAAAGAAATAAAGTGTAAAACGAATTTGTTAGTGTTTTACAGTAACATGAAATGTTACGCTGATGAGATTTTCTATTTTTTCGAGCGAGCTTCCGTAAGTAGTTATATACTTACATAATATACAGGGTGTTTACTAAACATACAGCAAAAATTAAATTGGTGATCTTTGGGTTACTTTAAGAACATTTTGTCTTTTGGTGATTTTCGGAGAGCCGCTGTCTTTCGAAGATACAGGACGATATAAAAGTTTTTCGATAAAATATGCTATTTTTTCTTCAAACGCAAACAATTCATTAAATTGTAAAATTATTAGTTGAAATTTTAATAAATAAATTTTGACAATTAATTTGACTTATGACCAGCGGCGCTTAAGTAGTACTTAAGCGCCGGCGGCAGATAAAGTAGAACTTTACCTGTCGCCGGCAATAAAGTGACACTTAAACATAATCAGTACAGCAGGATAATGTCACACTTAAATGACGTTTGAAGAAAAACAAAATTTTATTACCTAAACATTACATGTAAAGCTTGTTAATCTACAAGAATTGATAAAAATTACTACCACCAGCTGGGATACATGAATCTAATCTTTTCCTGATTGACTGCTGAACCCTTTCCAAAACACCAAAATTGTTTCTTATTGCATTACACCCTATCCGATTTCTCAAATCATCTTCATTCTCCATTGGAGTAGTGTAAAATAGGTAAAAAATCAAGGAATACAGGTCCGGAGATCGAGCAGGCCATAAGTGAGATCTATACCTCGACCAACACGTGATACGTTGCATTTTAAATGTTAAAAGATAAAAACCTATTTTTGGACATTTACTCTGTAGGCCCAGTCCAGAACTCCATGGTGTTATTTAGGCTACATAATAGAATTGAATTGAATTTTTGCCATATGTTTAATGAACACCCTGTATAGTAATTGTAATTTGTTGTTCAAATTAATAGCAACCGCCGTAAACTCTTTTATACTCTAAATGAAAGACAATATTAGTTTCAAGAGGTTTACAGGAAGTTTTGACTGCTGGCTATATAATTATGTTGTTTTATCTCAATTTTACATATTATTTCTTACTTTTCCTCAATCTGTAATTACTTGTTTGTCCAATAATTACCTACATAAAAAGCAAATATTGTACTGCTGTGGTCCAAAACTCATACACTTAAACGCAAAACATAATTATTTAATTTGGGTATATTGTTAATAAAAAATTGTTTATTTGTACGAACCTATACAAATAAATAAGTATTTTGGTCTGTGCTGGTTGCTATAAATATTCTCATGAATAATTATAACTATAAGTACATCCAAAATTAAACGCATGGAAAAATTTAATCGACTTCTACACCTTTGCAATTTTGTTAAATGCAACAAATTAACGTCCATTTAATGATCGTGTTTATTTGTTTTTTAGATTTTATTTTTAAATTTTGTTTTTATTTGTGGTTGTTTCAGGCGAACGGCCAATAATATCACTCGTATTTGATTCAAATTGACTTGTGATTTTAAACACGTTTTTTTTTGGAATTTCCTAAATTTTTTGCAGGAGTAAAATTGGGACTTTTTAATTTTATAATGAATAAGTAGTTAGCATAATTTATTACGCGGTTTCATTTGCATGCGTGTTTTTATTATCTTAATCTCTGAGATTCATTGATGGTAATTCCAAATCAAATATTCCGAAACTGTAAATTTTTTTAGTATAAATCTTGCCTTGAAGTCATACTCACATGCACTACAAAAGTTTGTATCTTAATTGCTTGGACAACGTCTAAAAATGAAGTAAGCGCAATTTTCCATTTATTATAAACAAACATACAGTATGACATTTAAAAATAGAACAGAACTAAACAGTTTATAGGTTTTATTTCGCTAAAAATGTTAAATCTGTTTTAATTTTGCAAATATAACTTGTTATTTAGGAGCAGTGTTTGTTAAACGAAAGCCAGACTAAAACTTGGTAATTAATTAATTATGTATTCCGTTTCAAACAATTTTATAAATTATAAATATGTTTTAATATTTTAGTAAATAAACAAGATTAGTAGTAATTTGTTTTTCACTACAATACCACAAAAACCTTTTTCATAAAGTTTCTGTATTTAAAACTTTTATTAAGGTCCATGAAAAATTTATTGAATTAATTACCCATTAAATAATAATCTAGCTCACATTTAAACTATCAATTAATTATTATTTGAATTTAGAAGAGTTACGGAATGCAATTGAATTATTGAATAATTGAAATAAATTTCAGCTTTTGTCCTTTTAGGATTTTTTAACAAATATACTTTTTGCATCGTTGAATAATCAAAATTTTGGAAACATTGACTAAGGTTCCCTTTAAATTTGCACATTATTGCAATAAACAACGGAAATTACAAGAAAAATATTTACGTCTGGAACCGACTTTGGGACGGCATAAAATTAATAACAACCAGACGCACACTTCACACTCTTAATTTATCATCATTTCACAACTAATTTTTAAAATTATTGCAACAAACATTAACCAGAAATATTTTTCTGACAGTCAATAAATCTATCAAACATTAAGTGTGGCTGATGCTATATTTAACTGTCCAAACTAATTCATGCAATTACAAACTAATTTAAACTAATCAAAAATGGTTAAAGGTACAGCCTGAGATTTCACAGAAAAAAGATTGATGCAATTGCAAACGAAAACAAATTAATATGAGTATGAAGTATAATTTGGTAGATTGTGTAAGGCGTTTGCGTCAAGGGTATTAAATTATTAAAATTATTCGAGTGATAGGCGGCTTAAAATTAAGACTAGGTATAAATTTACCCACGATGAAAAATGCTAAAAATTATAGTCAGATTTTTACATATTCGTAGTTTATATTATAATATAATTTTGCACCAAGCACTAATTTACATGAAAATGATTTTAGTAAAACCGCAGATTTTAATCTATAGGATTTCAGTCCGAGGATATAAGTTCTTTAAGTTTCTAAACTTGTTATTTTTTGCGGATCCTGTAACGACATTAAATATTATGATATGCCGAAAAACCAATTATTTTACAGGTTTGGATATAAACTGCTAGCCAATTGTAACGTACCAAGCGAATTTTTAGGTTGAATTTAAAGTCAAATATTTTGAAAAATAGAAAATATATCAACATGTAGTTTTCAGGATTTCAGAGATAATTTAATTGAGAAAACGATAGTGTTACCCGATTTTTTTACTATGAAGTACATTACTATCTACAGGGTATGAAAGAAAGTCGTCTTTTTTTTTCTCAAATTTTATAACTAACGAGATTTCACAAAAGATTTTTTATATTTTTTTGATGTAGATTTTTTTAGTCCTCACTTAATGGGAAAAAAACCTATTTCTCAAGTTTTTGATATCCCTTTTATTTTATAAGATACCGAATTTTTGCTGAAAACTTGATTTTTTCTTTGTTTTTTGTCGTTCGGCCGTATTGTGTTTTGTAAGAACCAATCTCTGTAGTTGATTGTTACCTTAGGAATGGCTTTCTTATAAAAAGTACACATTTGTACTCTCATTAATTTATTGGTAACCATGCATTGGCTTATCAAAAATCGGTACACGTTCGCTAATTGGTAAATTTTTTTAATTAATTTTTTGAGGCTACTTTCTTAATGGAATAAAATGGAATTTAGTTAGTTTATGTTCACAGTTGGTTTAAGTGACTTATATCCTCGAAACGGGTTTTTCACTTTTTCAAAAATTTGCTCATATCCGTGTATACCGGGTGGCCACGAATCGTTTTACAACCACTACCATTTTGTTACATTTAACTGTATTAACTGGAAATTTGGCATGGTTTGATTGTTGAAAGGAATAATCATTTTGACGTTTAAAACAATATAATGACACTTCCGGGTTCACCGGAAGGGCCACCTACTAACTTTCAAAATTTTTTAAAACAACCCTGTTGGTACATTTTTTTCTGTAATAATTAGATTCTACTTAAAATTACCTTTTTATCGACATATCACATGATGACATTTGCTCTCAAAACGGAAGCATAATTATTATTGTAAAAACCTGTTCAACAATATTTAATTTAATAAAAAATTCGGTATCTTATAAAATAAGAGGGATATAAAATATTTGAGAAATTGGTTTTCTCCTCATTAACCAGAGACTAAAAAAATTGACATAAAAAAAGTATAAAATTTTTTTTGTGGAATCTCGGTAGGTATAAAGTTTGAGAAAAAAAGACGACTTTCTTTCATACCCGGTAGACAGTAACGTACTTCAAAATAAAAAAATCGGGTCACACTATTGTTTTCTCAATTAAATTATCTCTTGAATCCTGAAAACCTCATGTTGATATCTTTACTCCTTTTCAAAATATTTGACATTGAACTTAAAGTTAAAAATTCGCTTGGTACGTTTCATGGCCAGCAGTTTATTTGGAAACTGATACAATATTAATTTGTAGAAATCTGAAATCAAAATATATTAAAAATGTTGAATCATAAATGTTTAAATTTACTGGAATATTAAAGGTGACTGTTTTTTAATAGCACATTTATCTAAGAAATATAGAAAACAATGTTGTGTTAATTTATCGTATCGTACAACAAATCTGCTGTCCATTCAAATGTTCCTCAAGGATATAATTTTGGCCCTCCGTTAGTGCATAACAGGAACATTCAGAAGTATGCTTTACGTTGAAATATATGTATTATTATGAAGAAATCCCCAGACATTCATTACAGTTTATATCAACTTCATTGCTCTATTTTCTTTGTTGTTTTCAATATTTCCAATACAAAACGTTCTGGTAATAAATTTATTTTATGGCGTCTACAGGTAAATTAAATGTCGCACTACAAAATAAAAGAAGTAAAATAAAATTATACCCACAAAAACATTCGAAGCAATTATCAATATTCTTGTGTTAGGTCAGGAAGCACACCAGACTGGTTAAGCGTGTTCTTAACCGAATAACCTTGAAGTTTATCAATTTCCCCACAATTCGCCCCAGGCGATTGTTTGTACACAACACTTCGTTTCTTCAGTTTTCTTAGGGTATTTATTGAAGGTTTTGGGTTTAAATTGAATGACCTCTCAGGTATTTTCGACTTTACCAAAGAGTACATTACTTTAATTACATACAGCTTGATGGACTAATGAAAAATAGCGATGTGTATTTGATGTCATGTAAACATTACAAGAATCTTTTACTAGACTTTACCAGTAAGCCTCTTAGGATGGAGTTACTTTGTGTCATGTATAAGCTTCGTATATGTAATTGGATTTTTTATTATAAGATTCTGATGCATACAAATTTAATGGAATATAAAAACTTTGAGCTAAAGTTAACAAAAAAATCGTTTGTGGCATGATCGTGACACAGTTTTCTACAAATTAATTATTTTTGATGAGAGCGTTTGAGTAAACACTGAAAAAACGTGTCTGCAAACAGAATGAAGGAATATGATGACTTTTGCATTGAAGTGTTGTGACCTAAAAAGCGTAGTTTGAAGAATTGATACATTTCCAAGCCTTTTTATTCATTGATAAAAAACAAATTGAATTACAATACGCTCTTTGTCAAATATTTAATGTAAATGCGTTAGAGCTTTTAGAGCCAATACCACAATTTTTTGTCAATAACACGAACCCACGCAACAATACGAAGATCCATGCAATAATAAAAAATCTTTCGAATTGCTCTAACCTACTTTTTATTTAATACTTTAGTTTTATGTGGAAATTAGACCACGACGTTCAAGGACTAAATCTAATAGCTACTAATTGTGCACTGTTGGGCCCCTGAACTTAGTCAATTAAGTTATTGTGGAGCATATGGTCCTAATCCTATACTTCTCATAGTAGACGTGTGATTTCTAGCAAATTTTAGCTAAGATGTTGAAGTTAACGCCACCTCACTTAATTGGTAAATCATATTTCAACTACTACTAGGAAATGTACTAGAAATAAGTGACGTATATTTAAAAAATAGATCACATTAGTTGTATGTTAATAATGATGAAGGATTTCTATTAATTATATAGACAAAACTTCCATCTATTTAATTCAGGGAAACAGTTTGTTTTGCAGCACTATACTCAACCTGATGGAATTATTCCTTTCTTTATGCAATAACAAGAAAATATAGTGTAATCATGATTTTTTTTCGACTAGGTATTAACTTAAATTTTGTATAAATAGAAATTGTTGAAGGTTGTTTTCTATTGAGATGTTAGTAACTTGATTTCCTACCTTAAATCTAAGTGTAAAATGTAAATTTCGTAACAACTTAATTTTTCTCTCAAAGAACTTGGACAATCATTCTTCAAGGCCCTGCTATAGTAACCTCTCGTTTATTTTTACCAACTAGAAATATAAATATTGCGTTTATTTGAACTCGAAAAGAGTCCCTAATTTATCTTTATACAGACCAGAACTGGTTATTTGCGAATCCAATCTTTCTTTCCACCTCTCAAGTTCAAATAAACGAATTATTTACATATCCTTGAATTAATTTCTATTGTTTTTCAAATGATGTCTGCCTTTATAAAAACAGCATGCTGAACACAAAATGACGGTCCATTTACGGAAAAATATCCTAACCACTAGTAAAACGCCTTAATACAAAATATGCAAATTGATTGGTCGCAGATGGCTTAGAAGAATTTTGAGAACTCCTGGCCTAAAACAATTAGAAGCTCCTGTTATATCAAATTACCAATATCTGTTTCAATTGTCGTATCTATTCAAAGGGCTAATACACCAAATGCAGAGCTTTGTATACACCAAAATTGCCTGAGCCTCTAGATATTTTGAGGCAATTAAATTAAAATATTTCTTGCAGACATTTTTAGCATTTTGTACGAAACTTTGATAATTTTTGTACATCATAATTTACATTTTGTTACAGACAATGCCTGCATTTGATGTCTTCTTCAAGTAGCAATTTTTTTTTCCAATTAAAACACCGCGTTTGTCAGCAGTATGTGAGTGTCGCTAACCTTCTGAAAGTGAAAGTGTATAAGGGTTTGAATGTGATCAATTTACCGATTAATTTCTGGATAGAACATCTGCAGCTGGAAATTGTTTGAAGTAATTTCCCGCTGAATAAGCCCCGATCATTGAACGGTGTAAATTAATGAGAAAATGTTTGTTTTCACTTGAAATAAAATGTAGTTTTGAATAAATTCACTTGTAATATTATGCACTAGCAACAATATTGTTATCTACATTATGTTCTCGGAGACATTTATTAAAAGTGTGGAAAGTTTTTCTTATATAAAATTGTACACAACATTAACATAACAAAATATGCAAGGTTAATTAATGAAGAGAATATAATTTACCATTAGGTACATTAGGCAACCAATAAAAATTTAAATAAGCATTGAACTTAAAAAGAAGAACATTTGCGACTTGTAAATAAAGTATAAGTACAATGGTTTTTACACAAAACAAACATTTCTTTAATTATATTTGCATTTTGTTTATAGTTAGTATCACCCTCATGTTTCCGAGTTAATTTACAACCACAATTTACAACCTTTTATAAAAGTTTTGAATATTAATTAGATGTAGTAAAACGTTAAACATCAAGTCTAAAATGTTTTCTTTTTGTAGTCTGAAATGAAAGACTGTTGAATTATTTTACATTTAATATGAGAAAAACTGTACAAAATAATTCTGAAATAAATACCAGGCACTTACACATCATATTCCGCTCCTATTTTGGAAACACGCGTTCATAAGTCGATTTAAGTAAGGACCAATTTTTTACAATGTTACAAATCTACTGAAAATAACTCTGCTATAGTAAAAAATCACAGTAGGTATATTAAGCTTCAATAATTGTTAATAATTCTAAATTTTATAAGAATTATTTCAGCTTTAAGGGAGGTAAATAATATTTACCTGTTGAGAACAAGTTTGCGCCTGAGCAGAGAGAGCGGGCAATAAAGTCCGAGACTTACCTCGTGTATTGCTTATAAAATTTTTACAATTCCCGAAGTTTACATATAATATAATAAATCATTTTTACTTGTTTATCTTTCATTAATTTATATTCGACTTACCACATGCTGTTAAAAGAAATAGGTAGACTTTGATGCCTTGTGGTTATGGAGACGAAATTTCAATTATTCGTTGTTTATGTCAAAAAGTGAACACAGAAAACCAAAACAAGAATAATTCAATAATAGTTAGAAAATGACTCTTTCCGAAGTGGAGAAGGCACCTTTACTACCGGAAACTTCAAAGAGACGGTACGAAGTATCATATAAATTATTGAAAGATTAGTGCCGAACTAAGAACACCACTGGGCTCTAGAAAACACAGCACTGTTGGAATATTTTGTGGAAAAATCTTCAAGAATGAATCCACAAGCAAATTTGTGGTGTGAATATTTCATGTTGAAACCACAATTTTTATAAATGAAAGCATTGATATATTCAAATATCCTAAATTAATAACTAGGGACGTAAGTGAAGATCCTTACGTCCCGTTGTCAATAACAACCGATAACATTTTGGTAAAATCTAGTTACTAGTCTACTTACCTACTGAATCAGGTGAGGGAAACATAATGATTTGTTATTTTTTGGCTGCAATTTGAATGTATCAAAAGCTTATAACTATGGAGTTATAAAAACTATTAGGAGTATTATTTAGGTGTGCAATTGTGATTTAAGAAAAAATTGATTTCTCGAATAATAAATTATAATATAGAATTTTCAAATATATTCTGTACTTATTGTTACATTATCTTATTTATTTAAACAATTACAACATTTTGCTTCTGTTTTTTGAGGAAAATAATGAAATTATAATATTTTCTCGAATTAATATCATTTCGTAAGTTGGTGTCAAATTTATTACTTTTTGCCTAGTAATACAAAATCCCCGTACACATCTGGCAATGAAAAACAAATTCAGCTTTTCAGCTTATAGGTTAAATTTATTTTTTGTTTATGTTTAGTACTTACATTACGCCAAAAGGCACATAACATGTTGAAATCAGAACATTATTTTTTTATAAATATATCAAATATCACAACCATAAAAACACAAAATTTAAACCGAGTATACGAAAAAATCCTATAAATCTGTCTCACTGAAAAGCTGCTTATTTGCTTATAAATAAATAGCTGAATACCAAAATCTGTAACTTTTTTGCACGCTCCCTAACTTATATAGAGATTTACTGTTTTTATAAATAATAAGCAAATTAATCGCTCTTGTATTTTCATATTTTTTTAGCCATCTAAAACAAATTTCAGTAACATATTTTACCTGCTGCTTTTATTATTATTATGAACTTTCAGGATTATTATAATAACTTTATTCCAAATTCTCATTTTAATGACTTAAAATACATACGTTATTAACTTTAGGTATAATTAAGTCCAATCACATTCCAATTTATATAATAATCTTTAGTTCTTGAATAACATTAAATTGCTGCAGCAAAATTTGGTCGTAGAATTACTTATAACCTTGTGAATTTGTTTACCTACATACCATTTGCAACAATTATATTTAAGAAATGTTTTAATATGTACTGGTAGGTTAGGTACATGTGAATAAGAATAATTTAACTTCTGTTTGTTTGCTAGCACCACATATTTCAACGTTACTTCTGTGGTTTGATTTTTTTTTTGTCTATACATTGCTTTCAATCGTCTGCTAATAACAAAAGTAATTTTAATGTAGGGTAAAAAAGAATCAAATAAGTTTTTTTTTGTTACACTGGAATTTCATAAAAGAATGACTGTTATATATTAATAAATATATATTGTGTTTTTGTTCAACCTAAATTATTATTGTCTAGACCCTCATCGAAGATGACATTTTTTTTTAAGCAAATAAGACCCGACGTAATTTAGGTGCTATGCTTGTGTGACCGTTTCTGATTGGATGCTACAAAATACATGAACGAGACTTTTCTAGTATTCTCAAAAAAAAATTAACAGATTAATCATCGTTTACAAGTGTATAAATAAATTACCTTACACAACTCTTTGCATATTCTCTGCAGAAAAAACCCACTGTTCTATTAATTTAATAATACGAATAATGAGCAAAGCGGGAAATTTAAAAGTCCTTGTTATACAATTCAGAATCCGCACATTTAAATACTTTAATTCCTAAAGAGCGAACAGTAACTTTCAACCATTTTATCGGCTACAATTATTCCCTTGAGTAGCATGGGCAATTGAATTACCACATCCTATTTCAACTTCCAATGGAAGGTAAGCAAATGCCTTTCATTTGTAGAATTCGTTAAACGGTTTTTGAACCGGCGCCTTCGCCAAATAATCAAATCTGGGAAATGAACATGTAAATGCGTGAATAAACGACTTGGTTCTTCGTGAAATATGCAATAAACGGAATTTAAAGTTATTGTTGGTGTTTGTGAAGAAATATCTGGGTATAAAGGAGTCTTAGAATGTGCAAATTAATATTAAGAAAGGACAGGCGCCTTCGCCATAAACTTAAATAATTTAGCAACTATTGATTTTTGTTTCATTTATCTTTGTTGCAGCAAATTGGATTAATTTATTTCTAACAATTATGTATACAAATTTGTTTAGGCTGAACGGTTTTGTTTACTGTAGAATTGATATATGCGTTATTTACTCTTCAGGATTGTAGATACTCGTATAATGATACAAAAACTGTAGGAGAGAGCAGCTCATTCAGCAAATGTTGAGAAATGAAAAGTTTCTTGTTTCACAATTACTGTATACTCCTCGAAATGATTCTAATTAATCCAACTATTACATCGTAATTGGAAACGATAGTACCTTAGTTAGTAGAAAATAAACAAAATAAATTTTCTTCGGTATTTAATAATATTGAATAACGATTGAATGAAATACCTACAAATGTCTTAAGAAACATAATATCTCTTTGCAAATCTTCGTTGGTTTATATTTTTAATATACTACCAGTTAGAATTTCCATCACACACTTTACAAATACTACAAAACAATTACTTTAGAATATTTTCCATTTTTATTCGAAATGGATGGTCGTTATTTGTTTCACACGAAACAGATTCGAGTAGATAGGTATTTCACATGATAAAAATTTAGTTAATGGAATAAAATCAAAGTTTTATACAACTTTGTTCCTGAATGACACTTCACAATTCGCTCTAATGGTTATATTGAATGTATCTCTAACGAATCAAACACTGTCAACATATAGGTATATTAAATAAAAATGTTCATCTATTTATAGAACACTACCAATACATATACGCATATATTTAATAAAAGAACCCTACTGACACTGATAGGCATGTTCAAACATGCATTACCATTACAAAAAATGTATTTTAAAAACATAAATGTTAATATCCTGGCAACAAAATTATATATTCAGCACGGTTTTACGGTTTATTGTACATGGGGGAGTTATTATCTAGGTATTATATAAGAGTTGCTCTTAAAAAACAAAGCCGGAATTGTTGTTTGATACAGCGCTTGTCAGGTAGCCATGTTAAAAATTTATTTAAACGCACACATCGGCTTTAATGTGATGTGTTCAATTCCGACCTTATTCGATTCGTCGTAAAATCGAAACTTTTGTAAAGGAGATGGAACATATTAAGGTGACCCCAAGGTGCGTATTGTAGCAAGGATTTTCTCTTTTCTGTTAGTGATGCGGGTTTTAATGTATTCATATAGAATTCTGTGATAGAATATATGTTTTCTGTAAACCCTGTATACTGATTACTGTGCAGGATTTGAGTCAATTACATTTCCAATGTAGTATTCTAAGCCCCAGCGATTTATTCAATGAATAATTATGCTATTAAAACAAAACTTTTTATTCAATAATTTTAATAATTTTTCCTTAAATCCGGATAATTCCAAGAAATAACCCAATATCTCGTGTAATTTTCTTTATTTCAAAGAAACTTCATTATTTGAATGAAATTGATGGATATGTTTTTAGTGTCGTCGTAAGATTTAATAATTTTATTACAAAGAATACTAAAGTAATTTATGTCCAAACTTTTCAGACAAAGTTAACAAATACACAACAAAGTAATTTCAACTTTATAAGTATAAATATGATTGAAAGGAAGCAGTTGATAATACATATTGCTTTGGTTTGCGTTGCAAATTTTAAACATGAAGGTTTTAAATATAAATTAAGGTAATAAGTGCTCTTCAGCATTAATTTTTTTAGGGAACCTTTTATTTTATAAATTCGTGCATAATATAATTATCTTCATTCATTATGTAGAAATTCCCTAATCACTCTCATTTTGAACTGCGTATAAATTCCAACAATTAATTAATCTTCTTATTGTTCTTCTTATTCAAATGTACTTTTAGCAGAAATATATTAATTAAATTTGTGTGCTGTAAACAATCGAATTTTCCAAGTCAATAATAACTACTTACACCAGATTTTTTGCTAATAGTAAAATAATATGTACAGGGTGTTCGCCCGAAGTGGCTCACAATTGCTAACTTCGTTAGTATTGGAGCTACAAAGTCTGTTAAATTAGCCAACTAGTAGCATTTTTTCAACTGATTACAATGATGAAAACATAAAAACAATTGAACATCTGGTTTTCAAGATATTCAAAAAAATTAAAAAAATTTAAATGGAACACCCTATATATTTTTGCAAAAATCGATGGTAAATTAAATTTTATACAAAAAATTTCCTCATCTTTTTTTGATAATAATTTAAATAAGCGAGTTATTTTGAAAAAAAGTTTGCAATTCTATAAAATCAAGTAGCCATAAAAAGGAATAGTAATTCATTAAAACCAAACAATCATAATTTTGAATTTAAGCAAGCTGAAAAATACTTGAAAGAATTTCGGAAATATTGAAAATTTACAAAATTAATGTTTTCATGGCTACTTGATATTAAAACTTTGAAAACTTTTTCAAAATAACTCGCTTATTTTAAATAATTGTCAAAAAAGCATAAGAACATTCTTTGTTCATAATTTAATTTATCATCGATTTTTGCAAAAATATACAGGGTGTTCCATTTAAAAAATGTTATTTTTGTGAATATCTCGAAAACCAGATTACCAATTGTTTTTCTGTTTTCACCATTATAATCAGCGCAAAAAATGCTACTAGTTTGCTAATAATAATAATAAAAAAAAAGATAATTCAACCGACTTTGTAGCTCCAATAATAACAAAGGTAGCAATAGTGAACCACTTTGCGCAAGCACCTGTATATTAAATAAAATAGTAATATTTCCGTAATTCTTTCAATTTTTTTTTAAATTGCTTAAATTCAAAATTATGATTGTTTGGTTTTAATAACTATTCCGTTTTACGGCTACTTAATTTTAAAGAATTGCAAACTTTTTTTCAAAATAACTCGCTTATTTTAAATTATAATCAAAAAAATTAAGGACATTTTTTGTACATAATTTAATTTGTCATTGATTTCTGCAAAAATATATCGGATGTTCCATTTAAAAAAATGTAATTTTTTTGAATATCTTGAAAACCAGATGGTCAATTGTTTTTTTGTTTTCACCGTTGTAATCAGCGGAAAAAATGCTACTAGTTTGCTAATTTAACCGACTTTGTAGCTCCAATAGTAACGAAGTTAGCAACAGTGAGCAACAGTTAGCAATAGTGGGCCACTTCGCGCGAACACCCTGTATATAAATTTAAGATAAACTACGCATAATAAAATGAAAATTAGGTTAAAGAGGACACTTACAAGGACACTTCAACACCTAGTGATTAAGCTATAACGGCGTTAAAGCGTCATCCGATTACTGTAACATGAACTAGCTCAAATTTCATATTAAAATTGTGAATTTTAATATTAATGGTAAAATCGTGAATATCAGATTTATTTTGTAGAATCGATAATGTAAGACGCTCTCGGATACAAAACGATAATTATACCCAAGAGGTGATACAAAAAAATAAAAAAACAACCCAATTAATTAACTCATTTATTTAGAAAAACAACGTTTTCATTTTACTTTTAATTTAATCACGTTTATTTGTGCCAGGTAAAAAAATGTACTAGCAATGTTTTTAGACAGCTGAAATTTAGATGAAAACTTATGGAGGTCAATTGCTTGTTACAAAAACAAACAGAACAAGTTAGGAAAATTGTGCAGGTGCATTATTTTAGTAGGGAGGTTATTATAAGTGAACAATGTGGGTTGTCGATTGATATTAAAATAAATTAAACTGACGGTGCATGTTATGTCACCAGTAAGCTAATTTACTTGGATATTTATGAAAAGAAATTATTTTGAAAATGTAAACCAAACAAAACATTTGTACATTTTGCTCTAAATGTCACTCAAAATACTTCAAAATCAATTCTATGGAAGTTACAATTTGGTTTTAAATCCTCAGAAAAAGTAGGAAAAATCTATTGCAATGAATATTTATTTTACGGGACTGATTTCGAAACGCTATTGATTTTGGATTTTTTTTGATTCTCTAGTAAATGTAAATTGGATAAAAATTACTCTTAACATATAAGCACATTTCGGAAATTGCTGCAAGGATTGATACTGAAAACTATGATCGATGCAGAGAATGAAAAAAATTCTTAGAGATATAAAAATTGCGATAAATTGAAATCACAACAAATTAGCAAAAATTCTTGTTCAAGAATCTCTTTCTACAGGTTGTCTCTAAAAGGCCTTTACAAAATCCTCCTCAAGTTTTTGGGCTCAAAATAATTCGATTGAAACAAACATACCTTAGTCCAAAAGTTTTTCCTTACTGAGTTACAGGGCGCAAAAAATAGCTTTCCAAATCTTTTTTTAAGTACTTATATCTACAGAACGGTTTAAAGTAGAGACTTGAAATTTGGTGGGTTAATAAGTCTATAAGGAAGCTACAATGTGATAGTATTACAACCAAATTAATATTGTTCAGTGTCGTACTTATAGGGGGGGCTCAGTTTTTTTTTGATATTTTTTGTAGGGTATTGAATTTTTTTACAAAATAACAAGAATTATGATAGATACGCTCAAGACACGTAAAAAAGGTATACTTGTTTGACTCGCGTTAACTCAATTGTTTGCGAGATATTTAACTTCGAAAGATTTTTTTGTTATAAAAACAATTTGCGACTTACCCTGTAAAGTAAAAAATATTGGGTCACTCTAATACAGCTGATTCTACGTACAAAACTAAGCATAAACGGTTGTAGAAACCAACCCGCAAAAATGTTTCGTTACTAAAATAGAAAGATGTATTTTTTATTCGCCCTCTATCTTTTTTAGGTATATCTACAGAACGGTATAAGATAGAAATTATGCTTAGTTGTGGACGTAGAATGAGCCGTATTAGAGTGACTCAATATTTTTGACTTTACAGGGTGTCACAAATTGTCGTTTTAATAGCAAAAAAAAAATTTCAAAATGAAATATCTCGCAAACACTTGAGTTAATACAAATCAAACAAGTATACCTTTTTTACGTATCTTGAGCGTATCTATTATAATTCTTATTATTTTGTAAAAAAATTTAATCACCTACAAAAATTATTCAAAAAAACCTTGAGACCTCTTCGATAAGTACGCCACTGAACAATATTATTTTGGTTCTAATACCAACAAATTGTAGCTTCCTTATAGACTTACTAACCCACCAAATTTCAAATATCTACATTAAACCGTTCTGTAGATATACTTAAAAAATTATTTGGAAAAATATTTTTAGCGTCCTGTAACTCAGTAAGGAAGAACTTTTGGACTAAGGTATATTGGATTTAAACGAATTATTTTGAGCTCAAAAAGTTGTGGTAGGATTTTGTAAAGACCTTTTAGAGACACCCTGTAGAACTTCGAGAATCGAGATATAGGTAGTCATCTTGCAAAAGAACAGTTGGAAAATATAAATTAAAATAATTTTGTCTCAGAGTACTTTTTACTTAAAGTTTTTCAGAAATATATGTTTAATAAACTGAAAAGTACTAATCTGAACCCCGACCCTTCACAATATCGAGGTTAGTCATTAATTTTCTTCATGCAAATCCTTACACAAAATTTAATCCTAAACACATTTCTCCTCGATTTGTCCTAGCGATTACATAACAAGCTGTAAGTATTGGAAACTATTTTATATGCAATAAATTATGCCCAGCTGTCCACGATGACCTTAGGGCAATATTAGTGCTACAAAACCAGCGTCAGCTTCCTGAACATGCAAAGGACATTAGGATAATATCCACAAGTGTCGACTTGACTGCTTGGTAACCCAACATAATCTCAATACATGCCTGATGCTTACTTACTACATTTACAAAGCGAAAAACAGCTGTAGTGTATTTCCACAATTAATATAATTATGGAAATTCAAGATAGTTTCATTTAACAAGATAGTGGGTTAGATAACAGGGTATTAGTATATGATGCCAGTGGGCAAACCTTCAAGCCCGCATTTAGTAATAGTGTGTATGTAGGTAACTCTTGCTGAAGCATTATTTCACTTGTTAGAGATAAGGTCCTGGGGATATAATCATTATTAGAAGACAGGTCAAAAGATTATGTGGTTTCTCTTGTAATCCCAGTCCCATTTGATATTAATGAACTAAACCAAAATATTTTTTTACAAGAATTATATGCAGGATTACTCAAAACGTATTTTTAAATCTCTCTCATCAAAACAGATAAATTGAGCTTAATGAAATGCAATAGTCGATCTTTTAACCCCGTTTAAAAACTTTGTAATTATCCTAATTAATTTCAACTTTTTCGCAGATTTATTTCAAGATAATACTTATGATGTCCAATTAGTTCTAAAAAAACTTTGCTGAACTTATTTTAGTTATAAAATTTAAATATTTCAGTTTGAAGTAGGTACTTATCACTGTTTTCCTGAGAGGTTCAGAATTCATTGCCAGTGTATATTTTTGTAACATACAAGATACAACATGTTATTGTTGTTGTGGAAATTCGATTTTCAAATCTGGTTTATGTATACTTACTTATATTCGTAGTCGTACAGAAGAATGGCTCGGCAATACGTCTTTGCCAAGGTAGGTATATAAATTTAACTAACAAAGACATGGAGATTCTACGAATGTATTTGTGAAAAAATTCAATTTTCTCCAAATTTATCTAGTATGTAGAAAATTACCTATTAAATTTTTTCCCAGTATATTAAGCTTTTTATTTAAAATCCATTTTTTAAACCTGCCCTAATTTAAATCGCAGTATTGAGGTGAATGAAACTCAAAGCCTTTGGCTATTTACTCGGAAAGAAACGGGAAGGAATATTAAAAAATTCTATTGAAATGGGTAGCGGTCGAGATATAAATTACATAACCGATAAAACGGCGTCGAGAGTTGAGAATCTATACAAAATGTTATTTGCTTAGTATCTCTCTGTAAAAATATCTGATGTGCCCAACACATGACTTTCTTATACGGATAGTATCACAGTAATTACTTTTCCTAAAGAAATTAAGTTAAATTTCTTGTAAAAATTTTGAGGGTTTCCAGCAATTTTCAAATAGTCTCTGTCGCACTTATTGCAATACGCATAAATCTGTCCTTGTCCCACTCATTACTACCAGATTTTAGGACAAATAAATAACAGAATACTTATCAAAATTCCACAGTGCGAAAAATGCTTGATATCTTTGAATTTGCTGTAGCTAAACTTTGAAGATTTATAAAATACTTCTCAGTTTTGGTCAACGTTTCACTCAAACAAACTGTACACTGCACAATAATCCTTCTCATCAAAATATTTCGATCTTTTGCCTTTGACAGTTGTTTGACTAACAATCTCTTCTTCTTCTTCTACTTCGTACTTGGATTGCAAAGCAATGTCAAGTTTTTGGTGTTTGGCGATATAGCCACTCTCACCAGGATTGGATTAATTGGTTTTCACTTTTGAAATTTTTATAACTTTATTCGAGCTCTTCGTGTGTTTAATGCAAATAGAATCTTTAGTATAAAAACAAATAGATTTCTGTAATGTAAACAACAGCCACTCAGAGATAGATGGCAACACTATATAAATATGTAAATAATTTATAATTATTAAAAAACGGCGCAAAATAAAACACTTTGCTTACTTTGTCGACACGTCTAAAAATTGAAAGAGCATTCTCAAAAAATTTTGCGTCGATATCTTTAATGTAGATTTACATGTATAATACAATTTAACGACTTTATTGTATATATTAGAAAAAATTTTAATCGAGTTGCCATGATATCCAAAACATAAAACCGTAGCCGTTGTAGCCGTCGATCTTTTCAAATAGTAATGCTACAATCGATTTCCTCAACGGTATAGATTTCTGTATGTAAACAAACATGTACTTTGTAAATCAGAGATAGATGGCGCCACTATATAAATAAAAAAATTTGACGGAATTTCAAAAAAAGTTTCAAACAAAATTTGTTCAAAATTTAATTTAAAATCAATGTTAAAGAATAAAAAAATCTCGTAAATTGTTTATTTTTCAAGATATTCCTAAAAAACCTAAAAATGTCTTCAGGTAAGTACCACTTGTGTTTGTGCTAGATGAAAAAGATTTAATGTGGCACCCACAATTTTGTTCAAACTCTTAAATATGAAATTTGAATCAAATCCGAAAAGTCGTTTTTGAGTTATCGTGGATACAGACAGACACACAGACAGACACACAGACACACAGACACACGGACACACAGACAGACATCATGGCGAAAATGGTCAAAATGGACTCAGGGGCCCTCAAAACGTGTAAATCCATCAAAATCTCGGAGTCGAAAAAAATCACGATTACAATACTTCCTTATACTACGTATAAGAAAGTAAAAAATTCCAAGTTTCTTGAGGTGATATCATCTTTAGATCCAGGAAATATTTAAGATTCGTTTTCATACTCTAAATATACGAGTTTTCTCTATTTTATCGGATTTGAGACACAATATAAATGATTATCACCTCAAAGAGTGCTGTGAAATTTAATAATACACAAATGAAATCGATACTAAAATCATGGTGTAAATACATAAGGTGTGCTACGACGGGAGTTCGTTTTTGCGACGTGCTGCGCATTGGCCCAACCACCGCCATATTGCCTACGTGTCAAAACAATTCAAACTTCAATCTTTCGATTGAATTTTGAATTAAGTACCTATGAACTGACTGAAATGCCAGTTGCTCCGTTTTAAATTGTAAAAATTGGTCGTCAAAGACCAAAAATTACAATATTAGTTACATTACATTTCCCAAACATGAAGAATTCGCACAAAAATGGATCGCGAATCTTAAAAATGGTAAGTTAAGTGTGTTGTGAATAAAACACTTTTTCGCTGTTTGTTTTGCTGGTATTTTCAACATTTATTGAAACAAATTGTTTCCATATAGCACGTATGTGTTCAGCACATTTTAAGGATGAAGACTTTGCCGAAATCCCGGAATATTTAAGTGTAGCTGGTTTCACTTTAAAACGAAAATTTGTTGACAATGTTTATTGTCAATTCCAATATATGAACTTTATTGAAAGTAATTTTCCGTTTAAATTTCATTAAAATTTCAGCTTTTTTAGATACAAAATGTTTTGAAAAAACTCTTAGAAACGTTTGTATGAGATTTCGAAAGTACCGCTCGGTAGTTCGTACGCTCATAGGTTCGAAATTAAATATGGACACGATTGGGTCAATCGTATGATTGGCTGATAAAAGAAAGCTGCGTCGTAGCACACCTATGTATTTACATCATGACTAAAATAGTAAGTCAATCTCCTCTGTTTTCATAACTGCTGTGGCTGATTGGTAGCGTAACAAGCAGGCACTAATTAATTGAAATGAATTGTTTTATTTAATTAACAAGTAATTGCCAATTTAATAAAAACGTTTCGATGATGTAAAGAATAACAGTTTTAAAAAATAAATTGGATAACTGATTTCGCATTAAAAATCAAAATTGTGAAACAATAATATTAGCAACAGTTCATTATTATCACTGGTAGTAATAGTAATGTTTGTGCGAGGCGGCAAATCCTAATACCTAACAAATTCACAGCACCCGATGATGTCATATTTGTGATCATTCATAACTGGCCTGTATTATTTTTTCTTGTTATTTAGATTTTAGAAATAAATACTGTAATGAAGACACAATAAAAAATCTGAAGATACTAGATACCTTTTCGGATTTTTTCTTAAATTTCCAACCCCTATCCAATTTATTATTATTTAAATAAAAATAAAATCATTCTTAATAATTATTGTATAGTTGAGAATAATTTTACTTTGAATGAAGTAATTGCAGTAATTAATTTATTTATTAATAAAAGATGTAATATGTAACATTATTGTTATGATGTGAAATTACTCATAAATATATTTCAAAAAGTGTTTTTATATGTACATTGATATAAATATTGTTCAAATTATATGCGTAAATTGAATAACAGTTTCACCTAATTATTTAATGCTTATTTCCTTATTTGTCCCATTTATGCGGTTTTGTATTTATAAAATGCGTTACCAGTAAATTTCGAGTAAAAGTAATTACTGTTACCCTAATTTGGTTTTAATTATACGTATTCATAACCAAAGGAAAGCTTTTTTAATAAAATAGTACCTATAATATTTAAAATTGTGTAGGTGTAGAATATCATTAACGTAAATTAAACTTAAAACTGCTATGAAGAAAGTTTTAAACTATTTACTCATCTTAGGAAAATTAATAAAGCTCTAGAAAGATATTTTTAGAAAAGTTTCATGTTGCTAAAGCAAGTGCTATAGCTTTTAATTTCGATTATATTTGACTTTCGTAACGAGGTACAATGTTCATTAAAAATTGTCACTTTATCTTACTTCCATCTGCCATGACATGAATTTATTTATAACTGAATTGATAATTTATCTAAAGTGTCTAAAAAGTTATTTGATATTTCAATCAATACGAATAAAATAATTCCAACGCCGATGGTTTTTTTCCAACATTTTTAATTAAATCGGGAAATTGGATAAAACTTAAGTTAAAATATTGTTGAAAGTAACCGAAACTCTGTAATGACGGTGACGTTTGATTGAATTATAATTGCACCTGGGGTATCGTGGATGATGGAAATAATAAATTATTTGTCAATAAGGGCTTTGACTTTCTCAATTAATAATATTAATTTTGCGTTGCAATCAATAGCAAAGCATTCCATCAAGTGAACATGGAAGTGTTTTGAATAATAATTATCTATAGTTCAATGTCTGAATTCAAGACAAATAAAGTTGTTTTGTGTTCAAACAAAACTGTTTCTTTTGTGTAATAAACAATAATTTTATTAGTGAATCTTATAAATATTTCAGTTAACAATCATTTTTATATATACACAATAATTTGGTACTATTTCAAAATCTGCGCTTATCTTATAAGAGTAGGTATATAAAAATGAAAGTTTGTCCTTTATACAACTCTACACCGTTGTAGATATGGATGCCAATTTTTTTGGGAATGTTCTTTCGGCTTCCACACAAGTCATAGAATTAAGGGGAGTTTTTATTTTGCGCCCTTTTTTCAATAATAATTATTAAAAGACATCTCCTTTTTTCTAAATGAAGACAATATTAGTTCATACCATTTCAAATCGTGTAAATTTGACAAATAAAAAACAAAATTTTTTGAATTTTTTTATAATATAAGTAACGATAATTACTAAGTCCTTATGGTTACTACATACAGAGTGTTCATGAACGATTGATAGGCATTTGAATTTCGCGCGTTATTACCTTATTACCCTTACCTCCTTGCTGGTATTTTTGAGGTTATTTTTTTACTTACCAACAACATCTGCAGCAGTATCGAAAAAACTAAATGCAAACCCTTTTTATAACATTAAAAAATACATATAACTGAAATTGCGGGAAATTCAAACGCCTATCAATCATTTATGAGCACGGTATAAGGAACCTAGAAACCTAAGTTGATAATGTCCATTACATTTTATCTCAAGTGGAAAAACATAGTAGAATGTATATTAAAAAAATTAATGCAATTTTGTATTAAGAATATGTATTATGAACCAAACATAATTTGAAATTGTATTCAGAATTCAATTTCAAATATTTTCTAGTAATTTTTATCCTGAATATGAAACGTTTAGTTATTAATATCAAACGTAAAAACTTAAAAATTGTAAGAACCATCACTAAAATTAATTCGCAACGTGCAAATTTAATAAAAAGTCAGTTTAAATAATGAAGTACCAACTAATTCAATTATTACTTATTTGATTTGAACATTTTCATTTTAATGTCAAAGCATACAAACAAATTTTAATATTTTAAAATTAAATGCTACTACACAGTTCATACTCCTACATGAAAGGCTGCAATGTACCTAGTTAAACAAAAAACACTTTAACTAAAGTGTATTAAAAGCTCTTGCAGCAACAAAACATCCAGTTTTTAAATTAAAATGAAATGTTTGAACTATTTATTTCAACTGTAAACAACACTTAAAATTGGATTGAATTTTAATTAATTGTTTCTCTTTCAGTGTCCGTGGTGATAGCATTTTTCGTCTGTTGGGCTCCATTTCACACCCAAAGACTCTATACAATTTATTCGGCACGCGGTGACCATGACCATGAAGCCCAACAGTTTTACCGTAATGTTTATGCAGTTATCACCTATATCAGTGGTATACTATTCTACATGTCGGCCACAGTCAATCCTATTCTCTACAATATTATGTCTGTCAAGTTCCGCGAGGCATTTAAGGTAAGAACATTTTTGTTGTGTCATCTTGAAGTTCAAACGAAATTGTTAATTACAATGTTAGTAGTGTAATATTACTAAAATATAATTACTTTCAACATAAAGTCTGGTCTGTTTTTGACATATTACAACGTAGTCGGAGGAAATTGGAAAATTAATATTAAGTATATGTCTTGGTAAACAGAAAAACAAAAAATGTTTCAATGCTACTTAACGAACTTCATTCACTAACAATGTCATATACACTCTTTCCTGACCTCACCTCGTACATGTAGTTTTTTAACCACCATCATCATCGGTTACAATTACCCACCATTAAAGAAGTAATTACAACCTTTGGGGTGACATTAAATTTCTCTTTGACCTTGACCGTGACTTTTTGTCCTTAATTATTTGCCCTTAATTCGTTTTAATACTAGTGTCACTGTTATTTTCCTGAAATGAAAGAACCAGATGATTGCTTTCTCAATGCCCTTGATAATTAAGATTAGGGTTGAGGTTTTTGGTGACATGAACGTGAGTAATAAACTACTATGGTTTTTACTTGTGGACGATAATAAAAATTTATAAATTAAAAATAGAAAATGTGGAAGCTTCTTTTTAAGGTTCAGTTGGAATGGTTTTTGCCAGAGACAATATTATTTTTAATTAGTGGGAAAGCGTCTGAGATGATTTTCTATGTTTTAAGCCTAGGACATGTGTTTGCACTATTTTCGAGGGTTGTCTTTGGGTTTAGGCCGTTAGACAAATATTTTGCCATTTCAGATTGTATAATTTTGTTTACATTTTATTTAGAAGTTAATAGAACTTCCTACACTAGATTTCAGTTTTCTTAAAAGCAATTAATTTCAAATTATTATATATATATAGAGCAACTAATACATTGTTTTTTAATTAAACGTCCAATTTATGGGATCTGATTTAGTTTATTTTAAAATCGGAGTTTACAAATCGGTTTTAACACAAGTTTTACTTTCTTATACAAAATAATAAGGAAGTATAAGTAATCGTGATTTTTGATGGATTTAAACGCTTTAAGAATTCCAGTAGTTGCTTTGTTTTTTTGTAGAGAAAAATAATATGACAAAATTATTATTATTAGTCCATCAGCTAAGGGTCAAAAGGTAGGAAGTAAAAGCGGGATGAGACGACGCAGTGTTTCCTGAAGGTTTTTTGGTCGCTGAATCGAATCCGTGCGTCGTTTTTCAATAAAGTGGTGCAAACAAAAGGTATTAACAATTTACTGTTTAAAACGCAATAACTCGAGAAGTATAGATATTTTACCGAGCATTTTACCAAAAATAGTTTCAAACAAAAGTTGTTCAAAATAAAAAAACTCTCCGAAAAGTTCATATGGTATTTTGTCATAAAGTCGCACGGACAAAAGTAATTAACAATTTATTGTTTAAATGTTTAAATTAACTCGAAAACGAAAAGTATACATTTTACCAAAAAAAATTTCAAACGAAAGTTGTTCAAAATAAAAAGACTCTCCGAAAAGGTCATATGGTATTTTGTCATAAAGTTGCTCGGACCAAAGTTATTAACAATTTATTGTTTAAAATGCAATAACTCGAAAAGTGTACATTTTACCAAAAAAAGTTTGAAACAAAAGTTGTGCAAAATAAAAAGACTCTCCTAAAATGTATGATTTTTGTTTTGTTCCGTTTTAAACAATAAATTGTTAATAACATTTGTTCGAGCGACTTTATGATAAAATACCATAGGATCTTTTCGGAGAGTCTTTTTATTTTGCACAACTTTTGTTTGAAATTTTTTTTGGTAAAATGTATACTTTTCGAGTTATTGCGTTTTAAACATTTAAACAATAAATTGTTAATAACTTTTGTCCGTGCGACTTTATGACAAAATATCATATGACCCTTTCGGAGAGTCTTTTTATTTGGAACAACTTTTGTTTGAACCTTTTTTTGGTAAAATGCTCGGTAAAATCTATACTTTTCGAGTTATTGCGTTTTAAACAATAAATTGTTAATAACTTTTGTTAGCACCACTTTATTGAAAAAGGACGCACGGATTCGGATTCAGCGACCAAAAAACCTTCAGAATACACTGCGTCGTCTCATGCCACTTTTACTTCCTACCTTTTGATCCCTAGCTGAAGGACTATATCTGAAAAGTAAATTTTATAAAAATTTGTAGAAATTTCAATAAAATTGCATTTTTTTAGAGTCAAGCACCATTTTAACAACCAATAAAAAAATAATTAAACATGGGTGGAAATCATAAAGCATTACATTATAGTCAAAAAATTTAACTACCAAATCCTACCGAATACTTTAAACTTTAATTATAATTTAATTAAATAATAATAATTTAGTTCAATAATATAATTTAATTAAACAATGGCACATTTGAAACCATAAACTGTTTTTTGTACTGGTTAGGTTAGGTTAAATAGGAGTGGACCGATATCGGCCTTCCACTGCGATCATTCGGTCTATGGTGGCTCACATCTAGTCTATAATTCGCCCATCATTCAGACCTTCTTTACGAAGTTGATTATCATAATGGGAGAAAATTTTCCTATGTCCCTGGGGCTTATATGTATCGCACTAAGAGTTTGTAGCCTTGTCCTTTCCAACGCTACAATAAGTGCCCTGCTGTTTCCTCGTCTTTTAAGCACAGACGGCATTCAGTGTCCTCCCATATGCCCAATCTCTGCATGTAGCTGTGAGGAGTCCTGTTAGTATGCCTAAGTTCTTCCTTCCCGCTTCCAACAGTGCTTGAGCATTTGCCATTGTAAGTCCTGGAATGAACGCCATATCATGTCTTTGACCGAGAGTCTCGTTCCATTATTGAGAGTAGTTCTCTCCACCCAGTCTAAGATTGCATTTTCTGCCCTTGTGACTGGGATTCCCAGGCATGGCTCTGGGCCCACAAAAAGACATTCCGTGCGAGTTCTTCGGCCCTTTCATTCCCGTCCATCCCGAAGTGACCCGGCACCCAAACAAGAGTGACTGTTTAAATTTTCAAGGGAGTTCAAGGTCTGTCGACAGTTCCAAATCAGTTTTAAAGTAGATTTGTTGGAGCTCTGTGCCTAATGCAGCCTGGCTACCAGAGAATATCTTAATTGCCTTGTCCGCACAGCGGTGTTCCATCAACTTCCTTGCACACAATACAATAGCTACGCCTCTGTTTGAAAAATTGTCGCATATTGACCAAGATTCTCAAAAAGTTCAAAAAAACACGCGGCAGCTTCAATTCCTTGTACTGGAGTCAGGAAGAAAGTCCATCCAATGTAGAGCTTATAGAAGTTGTGACTCTAATTTGTTTTCAATTTTTTATAAATCTGCTATTAAAGACTTATACTTTGTAAAGTTCACTAAAATATCTTAGATAGGTACCGAAAAAGCCAAAATTTGGTATCAAAAACAATAAAAATGTTTTATTAATTAAGTTATAATCACGATGCACAACAATAATCTCGTTGGGATTAAATTTAAATTTAGGGAATCTTAGTTGTAGAATTGAAATATTGTAAAATATATACTTATATATGTTCACGTCACCTGTGGCACATTATGTAGACAATAAAATATGCTTCTCTATATTGTTGAGAATATCTGAATTGTGGAAGTTTCTCCATTACTGCATCAGTGCATTTATATTTGAAGTTAGACATAAAACTTTCAAGTAGTTCACATGGAAGCCACAGTAGCTTGACAATAATATTGACTCAAGTGGAAATAACTTATATTTGTAAAGTCTAAGTCCCTTTCTATAATAGACAGATGCAATATGCAATAAGATTGTATCATGGGCAAATACGGGAATTATTTTCATAATCTGGTAACAAACTTTAGCAAAACAGAAAAAGTTTCATTCTCGCATTAAAGACACACTTCGAAAAAACTTTGTGTGTTTTGCCGCTTCCCCAATTCCGTACCAACCACAAATTTCAATCAAAAGCATGTGTTGCTGAAATGTTCATATCCTGTAACACGCATGAAGTTCTAATATAATTTTAAAGCAAATATAGCGCTTCTTTTACAGGAGACCTTCACCAGATGCTGTGGCCTTGGACATCTACAAAACACGAGACCACAAAGATCCTACTCGGTGTTATCTCGTTCAGCACAACGGGGTCCGGACTCGACAGACTCGGGTAAAGAGGACCCCACTGTTCACACCCACACCACTCTAACACAAAAGAGTTCTGTTGAATCCTTTAATGGTGCACTGCATTCGTTTAGTAGGAGGTGAGTGTTGGTGTGTGCTTTTGTTCAGAATTTACATTTTGTAAGAGAAGTTATGTTCTAATCTTAAGGGTGCAATAACATAGATAAAAGAGAAAAAAGGGTGCAGATGGCACAATGTTATTCCAGTGGGTCTACAGATGGAAAAGAAGAAATATTTATTGAAATTTATGGTTTTGTGTGCTCTAGGCAGTTTACAAAACTATTTAACTGTCAAGTACAAATATAAAATATAGTTTAGATGTACTTGTGAAAATATTGCATTATAAAGAATTTAGCAATAAAAATTATAGTATAGTCCCTCAAAATTTATTGTTTACAAAGAGACGTGATATTTTTAAAGCTCCTAGAAAAGCATTACTCAGTAACAAGTATAATCCCTTGATAAAATAGTTATCAAAAGCATTAAACTTTTCTCTTTTAATTCCAGCTCAAACATATTTGGCTAAAGTTTTTAAGCGTATTAAGGAATTAAATGCAAGTTCTCTTCCACAATCTGTATTTATAGCCAGATTTTCCCGTTTTAATAATAAATCGTTTTGTTTACAAAAACTTTTATTTATGTTGTAAAAGAGTAGATACTTTATATTAAAGGAATAAATTCATCCAGGAAACAAAACTTTCGAAATAAACTTTCATTTACGTTTTGGAATTTTACATACTAGCAACTCTGCCTTGATGCACTCAGTTAATATGCTATGATATTCAGCGGTGAGAAATGCATTGATTAATTTAAAATAATAAAATTATTGTACAAATTTTGTATACACAAGTTTCTGAGAAAACCACGGTTTGTTGTGTTTCTCATTTCTCTTTAGGTTCATTAAAATATGATAAATGTTTTCTTACAAATTCTGCTTTTGTACAAGAATCACTACTTGATTGTAATTGTAAACGACTTTATGGTTGTATTTTCAACGAATATTTTATATTAGAAAAGTTAAGATGGGGAAATAAAGATGGATATAATTGATTTAATTAGATTGCGAACTTTAAAAGCAATAAATGCATCCATTTTCATAAAGTAGGAAGTGACAATATTTTTAATGAAATATTTCAATTATAGAGGAGCTTCTCTAATTTAAATTAATCCGATTAAAATTAAAATATATCTCAATTGATTGGTTGCTTTACAATTCTTAGATTTCTTTGGGGTTTAAAATAAAATCTCTGTCAAAACAGTTTAATTGCTACTGTAGATATCGATAAAAACGTACAAACAGATTTGATCGTGTCGAAATAACATAAAACTAAGAAGTAGTAAATATTTATAAATAACAATTTCGAGACTTTTATTCTCGTATTTATTCTATTTGTCTTAATATTTAAAATTCATATACTTTTAAAATTATTTCGTTAATAGCCTCTGGGTCAGAATTCGTTAAACGTATCACCCAAAATCGCCTTGTCTTGTTATTTTATGTAAATATGTAAAATCAGTGGCATTTCAATATAAAAATTAATACCCAGAATAATACTTTAAAAAAATTTTTACAACTTATTGACGTTAACAATTTTTGGTCTTTTTGTTTTCAATTAAATATATCTCGAGATCTATTGGATTGAATTTGATGAAATATCTGACCCCTCTCTGTTAGAAAGCTCAAATACTAAACAATTTTAAACCGATTTTTATCGAAAGTATGCGGAAAAAAGTTTTCAAAGCTCTAAGCACATTCCAATATTTTTTGCGCCAGGAAATTTCAGAGCGGAAGCCGGAAGTAAACTTTACGATACTGTTTCAAAACTGTTTAATTTATATAATATTTATTTCTTTATGGATAAAAAAATTGCATGCTAAAACATTGCGGGTGTTAAAGGATTATAAAATTAGCATATATTTAACTTACATTTTTACGCTTTTTTTTTTCAGTATATATACCTGACTTCAGGGGCGATTTTGTAAGCAAAAAGTTAAATTTTAATACCTATTTTTTTGTGATTTTTTTTAATTTATTAAATTATACAATATTTCTTTTCTTCTCTGTTTTAGTCGACGTTAAAATTTTACATTTTACTTACAGAATGAACCCTTTAAACATAAAGAAATATTAAAATTAATTTCTTAGTAATTAATTCGATCCACGCAAATAAAAAATGATACTTTTGACACATTTTTACCATTATTGTTTATAATTTTGATTTTTTTTTGGAAAAACTTCCCTAAAATGTATTAATACTATTAATAGGTACCTAAAATTATAAAGACATCTACTGACCCACTAAGTTTTAAATAATTACATTAAAACGTTCTATAGAAATACCAAAAACATCAACTAAAAAATATTTGAACACCCTGTATTAATCCTAATGTGCTTGGTGGTGTCATCCAAGAGTTTTTATAAATGTCTATTTTTCAAAATATTTAAAAGGCATTTTTTTCATAATTTTGGAAAAAAATTCCTATAAGAACCAGCGCCTTCTTGAAACTTTTGAAAATACCAAAAAAAACTTTTAGAAAATAACAAAAAAAAATAATACCTCATAGAATTTTCTTTCTGAGAATTATTTTGTAAAATAAGGCCAGCATTTCATAAATTTGTTCTGGGAAGCCGACATACACTTAAGGAAGAATGTTTGAATATGTAAAAGTTGGGTTCAATTAATTTCGGTCTAAGAAGTACTGGGAAGTGGTAACTTTTTGTACAGATGTTTCAGAAACACTCTCTGTCTAAACCACACATAATTTAAAACACCCTTGTCTAGTAACTAAATTAATCCAACCACTTTCAGTTCTGTGCACTATAAATTCCGTAGTTTTCTGACATATATTATTATAGTGTATTTAAAAAATTATGTTCTTATTAAAAAAGAGCAAATTTAGTTAAACAATTGGTTAAAAACTACTTCTAAACATTAAACAAAAACTAACAATAAGATATTGTAATATTTTTAAAATACTGGTTAGATATAATAAAATTACATTTGTTTATTTTCAATTTCACTTTATTTTTCCCAACTAATCTCACTAATATTTTCCAGGCAAAAGACGTCGACTTCCATAAGAGAAAATGGAATTGAAGAAGAAAACCTCCAAAACAACGAATGGGACGAATCCCCGCCGGAAGCTCCGGCCGAAACTCAACCCGACGTCAACGAATCTACACCAAGAACCCCATACATGACAATACACATAAAAAATCCAACAGTAACGAAATTCAGCAAATTTTGGCAGTACTTCGAGTGCCTAGCCAAGCGTACTTTAGATGACAGCAAAAGATTGTCCGCATATTACACATCACCGCAGAAGGAACCCAATATAATATTGGAATTGGAGAAAACGATAAAAAAGGAGTCGTATCCCAGTCTCAGTACTTGTGATATCAGTAATAGCAGTTTGAGGGACGTGGACAGTATGGCCATCGAGGACGAACTGACAGCCTACATGAAGGAAATCAAAAGAAGGGAGTGTTGCAGTTGACAAAGCGACTAGGGAATTAATTATGGATGATTTGTTGAAAAAAACATGTGATGTGTAGCATTTTCTTCTAGAAATTCCATGGCTGTTAATATTGTATGTACTTATGATGGATAATAAAATTAAGGACAGTTTTTTTCTTAACGAATTGAATGTTTACAATCAATGTCTTGTACAACTGTTGTTATAAGAGAGACACTTGTGTAATTATTTATTTGTATTTAATAAGTGGCTATGAGAAAATCTTAAAAATAAAGATTTTGTACAATCAATTTATTGGAGTTTTGTCTGCTTATAACTTACTAGTTTTTCCTCAACTTTCGCTTAACTCTACTTTATATTTCAAATTAATTAACTAAGGTGTTAAGTAGACTTCTACTTTTCTCTAGAGTTTTAACTTGGAGAAGGTGCTTAGATTATTCATCAAGTTCTATAGGAAGTTAAGTGCTCTGGGTAGAATATTTAAGTCAAATTTCCACTTTCATTTTATGGCATAGTATATAAATTCAAGATAACTTCTATTAGATCATATCGTTACTTTGAGTACTGTTGATTTAGTGCCTTCAGGAAACAGACATACGAGTAGTAAAAAGTTTGATGATCTAATTTAAAGATTGTAAATGTTCTTGTTATTTCGGTTATGTTGCACAAAGTACAGACAGACAAATATGAAAAAAAATCCATTTTATTTACCCACTTTCTATAGATACTGTAGAAATTCAACATTGTTTTCATTTAGTTGCCTTACATGAATCACCCGGTAATTATTACTAAAAATTCTTATAGAAGTATAATTTAGTGTACAGGGTGATTCTTTTATCTGGGGAAATGCGTTTTTCTCGTAAACGACTCAAGGGAATTAAATTTTGAAAAAAGTGTTATATACCTACTGACTGTCACTCAAAATTAGGATAGAAATATAGACTTTAATATGCATGACGCTAGGCGTCGCGATGCTTCAAAAAATTTTTCCAGCAAAATACCACTTTTATTATATCATTGGAAAGGTCTTTTAAATTTGAGTCGTTTTTCTAAAAACCAATTTTTTTTATTCTTATTTTTTCAAAAGTTGTGATCTAGTTTAAACTATTTCTGTTCTAACTAAATTTTGAAATATTTTTAACAGTAGGCCGAGTTTTCCCTCAAATACTAAAGTAAATCTTATTATATAAAATAAAGTAGGCTTAGAAAAAACGAAACCTGTTATTTGTCAACATATAACAACAAAAAACTTATTAATACCTAAATTTAAAAAAAAGTGCCTCTTCAGATTAGAAGACATTTGTGGCTTCGACTAGATGGGGCTCCTTGTCATAATGCCGCTATTGTGCGGAATTATTTAAATATAGAATATGAATACAGGTGGATGGGAACTTACGGGCCAGTAGAATTTTCTCCTAGGTCCCCAGACTTTAACCCCTCTCGATTTTTTCTTGTGGGGAACTCTTAAAAATAAAGTTTACAAAACAAGGTCTAATAATATAGATCATTTAAAGCAAAAGATTGTCGATGCCTGTGCTGAAATTAATGCTAATGTTTTAAGAAAAGTCACATATAATGAAATAAGAAAACGTTATAATTTATGTTTAGATAACAATAGTACTCATATTGAACCATTGTTAAAATAATCAAGTTTTTCATTAAATTTTTTGTTTAGTTTAGGTATTAATAAGTTTTTTGTTGTTGTAATATGTTGACAAATAACAGGTTTTGTTTTTTCTAAGCCTACTTTATTTTATATAATAAGATTTACTTTAGTATTTGAGGGAAAACTCGGCCTACGGTTAAAAATATTTCAAAATTTAGTTAGAACAGAAATAATTTAAATTGGATCATAACTTAAAAAATAAGAATAAACAAAATTGGTTTTTAGAAAAAAGACTCAAAATTAAAAGACCTTTCCAATGATATAATAAAAGTTGCTGAAGCGTCGCGACGCCTAGCGTCATGCATATTAAAGTCTATATTTTTATCCTAATTTTGAGTGACAGCCAATAGGTATATAACACTTTTTTCAAAATTTAATTCCCTTCAGTTGATTACGAGAAAAACGCATTTCCCCAGATAAAAGAATCACCCTGTACGGGTGTCCCATTTTCAACACTTTTAGGGGGTATTGGCGTTATTATCAAAGATAGAGTGTTGCGGTTTTCACGTTCCTTTTCTACTTTTTTACGAAACGAAAGATTCCGGGGTCAATTTTGTCATGGCTCTCTTAGTTTTTAATCTACAGAATGATTCTCAAAATCTTTGTTTTTTAGACATCCCTCGTATTTCCGTTATGCTTCTACTTATCAAAAAGGTGAAAACTGATCTTGATAGAGTTTTTTACGTAGAATTCAGCGTAAGCAGTTTTTGTATAAAAGGTTTAGTTTTAGAGATATTGCAGTAACTTATGTTTTTTTAAATGGGACACCCTATATATTATCTTTTATATTGATTAAGCAAAATTTGGGCTTTCCAAAAATATATAATACTTAATATTTATTTTGAAAAACAAGCTCAAAATTCGATATTTTTAATAAATTTCTTTATTTATAACAGTAGGCCATGCCTAATATTTTAGAAACAAATGCAAAATTTTCACAATGCGTCATTATTCTAAAGCTAAACACTTCAAAAGATAATTTTAATGCATTGTATAAAACATACCAACAATATAATACTTCTCATAATTATCATAAAGGGCCATTGTAATAAAAAATTAAAAGTAAAATAAAAACACCTACGTAACAAAAATATTTCATCAATAATGGAAATCTGACAAATCTGTCAAATTTTGCATTTGTTTCTAATAAACTAGTCATGGCCTACTGTTATAAATAAAGTTAATTATTAAAAATATCGAATTTTGAGATTGTTTTTCAAAATAAATATTAAGTATTATATATTTTTGGAAATCCCAAATTTTGCTTAATCAATATAAGAAATAATATATAGGGTGTCTGATTTAAAAAAACATATGTTTGGGCAATATCTCCAAAACTAAACCTTTTACATAAAAACTGCCTACGCCACTGAAATCTACGTAAAAAACTCTATCAAGATGAGTTTTCACCTTTTTGATAAGTAGACGCATAACGGAAATACGAGGGGTGTCTAAAAAACAAAGATTTTGAGAATCACTCTGTAGATTAAAAACTAAGAAAGCCATGACAAAATTGACCCCGGAATCTTTCGTTTCGTAAAAAAGTAGAAAAGGAACGTGAAAACCGCAACACTCTATCTTTGATAATAACGCCAATACCCCCTAAAAGTGTCGAAAATGGGACACCCTGTACATCAAATATTTTCCTTTTATTTCTATTCGTTACTGTATTTTTTTTAATTTTGTATTTCTAAACAGAGCGAACAAATCCAACGTTTTGAGCTATTTCAATTCTTCCCATATTTTGACTATGTTCAGCGCCTATTAATTAAATTAATCAAAATGAGTTTCTTACTGACATTTAAAAATCAAGATCTTGTCTTTCAATTTTAACTAATTGCACTGCACCGCGGTTTTAAAAAGTGCACTTTATAATGTTAATGAGATTCCGGCGAAACTATTTGTTTTAAAAGCGCTACACAATGAAATCTGTCTACTATTTCGCAAGCACATAATTCTGCTAGGTACTACACATATATTTACGAGTCCAAACATTTACATTACCTTCTAAACATCTAAACTATTTACGAGCCCTGTGGGTATACCACATCATATTTGCTGAATCAAATATATTATGTACAAACCCATATTTATACAATATTATGGTAAAATATCCTCTGCAGACTAAAATATTATTTACTTTTCATTGGATAAATTTAAACAAGATAGTTTATTTGAGCAAAATACACATTTTTAGGCAATTTTCTACACAACTATATTTTTCTTACTTTCAATTGATATCTAATCTACACAAATATTTAACTGCAACGTTTTAGTCTCTAATCCTCCATAATCGGTACATGTCTGTTATAATATCAAATAATCTTTCGGCCAAGTTTCAACTGGGATCTTCAAGAGCAGCACCGTAAATTACTTTAGGAACTGCCCCCGAGGCTTACAGAAACTCACCAAGTGTGAGAATCAACATCTGCTATGTGAAGAGTATTTTAGGTATACTTATTTATTTAGAATACCTAGGTGCGCCAATTAAAATTAAGAAATTGGATAAGATTATGATGTGAGAATTTTTAAAACTCAACAAAAATATAAATAAATTTATGTAAAGACAAATTATTATTATTATAATTATAAAAATATATAAAAACGTCAAAGACATCCTGAGAAACTGTTATCTAAATGTCCGATTTCGATTATTTAATCTTTAGTTAAGTCCAACTTTGTGAGCATTCATTAAAGTCCACTATTTATTTTACTGGTGTAAATGTAGACTTCTACAAAAAAATTAAAATCTAAAATCTTAACAGAAAAATGCTGTTTTCGAAAAAACATGTAAGATTTATAAAGTGGAAGCTCTAGACAACATTATTTTGAGATGCTTTTAGTAAAATTATTATCTTATCTACCTCATGTATTTGTAAATTATTTGAAACCCTGAAAACTTATATAGATAAGTAAGTAAGTCTGATCGAAAAATCTCAAGCAGATATTTTGTTCACTTTTTGTCGCGTTACTTCATCCCACAATCTATATGTGCGAATTTCGAAACACTCGAGAAATAGATAAAAAATATACAAACAAGAGATAAGGTGTACGTTTTCCCTGATCCAATTTAAAATCTTATATGCCTTTTTACACCAGCAGAGATAGAGATAATCGAACAGGATAAAAACATGATAATGTAAAAAATAATTAAGTTTTAAAGGCACTGTGAAATTCAATCCAGCCCCCTGTTGGATTTTAAACCGGATCAGGAAAACTGATAAAGCATGTGAATAGACCGCTGAAAGTCCCATGCCCAAATCCACAAAAGTCAAATAAATATTTACTCAGAGAATAGTATTAGTTATATTGTTGTTATTGGCTGAAATTTAATAGAGATTAGCGATTGGCCAATAGGAGTCCGAGAAATTCAAATTAATCAGAGAATACGAGAATAGTTAATTAGGAGTTTAACACACATCTGTGCCGATATTTAGGATCTTTGAATATTCTTAAAATTCAACGTTGAAAATTGCTCGTAACTTATGCGCTAAAATAGCTAATTGTAAACAGACAAAGTATTTTATTATTAAAATAAATTATTGATAGTAATTATGACGTCAGGATCACCTTGTTCGTCAAGCAGAAGTATATACTTTGCGTATTTTTAGCGTTTTTGGGTAAATATTAAGTATACATGTAGCTTAATTTCAGCTGGCCGACTGTTAAGATAAGGACAGAGACCAGCGCACGGTGTACGAAGATGCGTTGCTCTGTCTTGGGCTAGTTGGCATTAGTTACTATGTATCTTTTGTATAACACAATACTTACCTGAACCAAATAACCAATGATCTTAATTAATATTCTGTAGTTTTGTGCAGTTGTAAATTATCAAATTAACTATAGACAGAAGATAATGTGAGAAAGGACGGTCGTAGATTAAAATGTATGTGCAGTGAATTTGCACCACGAAAAAGGTAATAAATACAATTATTATATCTAAGCTAATCTCGCTTTTATTAACAAGGAAAAAACTGTTAAATTGATAAGAGATTAGAATAACTAACACATCTCATACATGCGTACGAGTTTTGGTAATATATAATTTTTCAATAACAAAAATGGATTTCAAAAATGAAAACTCGACTAAAATGTTAATAGATGCCTACAGTTTGGTTCTTAAGTAAATAATTACATTAAATATTAAACTCTATTTTGAACGATATTTTGATGAAAATGTACTCAGTTAAATAAAATAAAAATCAGTGACTCATCTTTAGGGTAATTATCCTTAAAGGTATTTGATGATGATTAGGTAGGTATAGATATATTAATTGTATCCAATTGTCCTCAAAATTTTATTAGTAAATATATTTTGTTTAATTATCAAAAAGAAACTTTTGAGGGAAATTTTTAGATAATAATTATATTTGGGATTATGTTATGGTTGTTATACGAGCCCTAACAACTAAATGTTCGGACAAAGGTAAGTTTTTGAAATATGAAAGGAGAACTGGAAATTTTAGGCAAATAATTAGTAAACACCTAACAATACAATAAGATAAAGCCTTAATAACAATATTATGCATGGAAGAAAATTATTTATTTGATTTAACAATATTTTAAACTTAATAATAATTACCAAATTTTACAAAATGAATTTGCAACTAAATGTTGGGATAATTTTTAATTTAGGACCATTTTAAGATGTCACGTCTCCTTTTGCTTTAATAGCTTCCTGTATTCTAGCAGGCATTGCATTTATCAAATGTTATGCAATTCTGGTGTGATACTGTCCCAAATTTCTTCTATTTTGGTCTTTAAGTCCCGAATGGTTCTTGGTGGATTATTGGGTAGAATACGTTTAATTCTATGCCAAAGAGTTTCAATGACATTTAAGTCCGGACTGGATGAGGGCCATAGAAGCACCTTTATGTCGTTTTCACCGAGTGCCAAAACTGTGATTTTTTAAAAACAGTCGTAAGAAAATTATGTCACATTTATTTCAAGTGTAATTTTAAAGCTACGAAAATTGCCTAAAATCACCAAATAAAGACTTGGGGGTTTTTTCTACATAAAACCAACATCCAGCTTTGCAATAAAGTAAATTTTACCAAACTCCAACAAGCGGTTCCAAAAGTGTGATTATTTAAATGTAGGTAGCACCCTCAAAAAAAACGTTTTTTGAAAAGTGAACTGTGGAACTCGAAAAAAATGAAAAAAAAATAATATTAACATTTCAGGATTTTTTCAATATAGTACGATTATTGACCTTTGATTTAAATGTTTTTTGACACAATTCCAATCGGCGGTTTCAAAACTGTGATTTTTTAAATCAGTTACTAAAAAATTCTATCATTTTTAAAGGTGCAACTTTGAAGCTCCGATAAATGCCTAAAATCACCAAATAAAAACTTGTATAACTTTTTTGTAAAGAAAACCAACATCCAGGTTTGCAATAAAGTAAATTTCATCAACATCCGACTATACTAGATCCAACATTTTGAAAATAATAATTCTTTGTTGCTACAATTTTCCCATTCTGCTGGGTAAAAGTACCACAGTTTTGGAACCGCCGAGCGGATTTATACGAAATTTACGTTTTTATATAACTAAATGTTGGCATTATAACAGAAAAAACCATGAATGTTATGGAAGTTAATTTAGATAACTTTTGCGCTTATGGAAAAAAGACAATCAAATTTACTTTTGTCCGAACATTTAGTTGTTCGGCCCGTATTAGTGAGTTCATTTAAAAAAGGCGTCAAATTGGTTTTGATCTTTGTCACTATCTTTGTCTAACCAACTTAATTTACGATGATGTTTTCTTTTAAAAAATAAAGTCAAAGCCAATTTGACGCCTTTAAATGAACACCCGTTATATTTCTGCAACTTAATTTTCGTATATTTTTGCTCTTTCATTTTTCAATGTATATCAAATTTTAATTTAAACTGACCTTTTCGTTTCAAAAAATCTCTCATTTAAAATTAAAGAAAAAACACCACTTGCTCATGGATAAGACAGTATATTTTCAGCCAAATATTTCATAGGTACTTTTTGCAATATGTTAATATGTATATAAATAACAGTATTTTTTTAAGATTCACTTCATTCTATCGGTTTCTAAACCGATTTTAGAACTACAGGGTGATTCACAACATATCGAAAAAAATTTACAACGCATCCACACAAGTACCTAACAGCGCAAAAAATTTAAAAAAATGAGATTAAGTGAATTGTGTGTGGTCAGGAATCTGTATCCGAATTATCACAAAATTTTTTGTCTAGAAATGCATAACGAAACTAAACATACAGATCAAACAACATAGTTTTTTTCTGAAATCAATCAAGTTAAAATTGGATGTTTGGAGACTTTTAATTAAGTACTTACAACGAGACTTACAATTAATTCTAGTGAACTAATCCACTTATTGTATTGATGTTATGTTATGTTATGTTTCTACTAGTCCAGGAGCTAGAAATTTTTTTAAACTAATTTTTCCATCTAGTGAATGTGGATACGATTGTTCTGTTTAGTGATACCTACTAATTAACTAATTCTGAGTCAGGCAAAAATTTTCCGGTGAAAAATGCAAATGAGTTGAACTTATTTTTCCCATTATGAAACTTTTTGATTTACTAAAACAGATCATTAAAATTACAGAAAAAACAATTTGGCTTATCTCCAGTTGCGGAAAGTCAGTCTGGCCATAAATTCGTTGATCTAAAAATCACATCGATTTCTCGGATAGGTTAACCTTATTTTTACATGTTGAAACTTATTATACAAATTGATATTATCATGGAATATAGCAAAAAAACAAGTCTGGCTGATTTATGAAATTAGCAAATGAGTCTGATGGCGGCGCCGCCTCGAAATTTGCAGAAATAGAAAATTAATAAATTCATAAATAAAACATTAAAGCAACATAAAACATAATTCTGCAATCTATACAGTATGCACTTGCTTTTTTAAAGCTCTAAATTATAAAAGAACATACATGATATTTGCTGCCTGGAAAAATTAGGACCAAAAAAATTCACTAGCTCCTAGACTATAGTTATTATTTTATAAGAAAACAAATATTGCTATAATCCTCAATATCTTTAGTTTTCAGCAATGATCATGGACGGAAAAAACTTGCATGCAGCCTTTTCTACGGAAACAATCGGAGCGTACTATGAGGATACAAAGATAAATCCAACTTTCACTTTCAAGCAAGTCTGGGTAGAGATTCTGTTTATAACTTCAGTACTACTCGGCATTGCAGTGGATATTCTTCTAGTTTACGTGATATTAAAGTTCAAAAAATTAAACACAAGATTAACACGTAATATTTTACATTTTGCCCTAATTCACTGTATTGATATGATTATAGGACCACTATTCCTCACCTTATATGGGTGGTTCGTTAATTACAAAATGACAGATAATTTGATATGTTTTGCATCGGCAGTAGATTTATTTCTTGGAGTTTTGTGTTTCTTGTTTTCTGCAAGGTTGGCACTGTTTGTTTGGATTCCATCCCATCACCTTGTGAAATACGAAAAACTTTATAAATATTCCTTAGCATTTGTCTATGTTATAGGATTAGTGGTACTAAGTGTGAATTTTAGTTTGTGTTTTCGGCAACCGGCTCATTTTCACCAAATAAGATATTTTATCGTAAACTCAATGTATGTCTGCTGTCTAATTTTAGTAGTTGGGGTAAACTATTTAAATTATCGGGAAAATGAACCGAGGGAATTTGCTCATTTATTACCAGTAGCCAACTGGATGATAATTTTATGGTTACCAATATTTTTGTACATGTTACTTGAAAAATGGAATAACGTCACCGAATATTATTACTCGTACCATAATAATCTTAGTTTCAAATTAGTTGTTTCAGTTTTTATGGGATGTAGTACGCCAGTTTTGACTGCGCTACACTTAAATCAAAGGGACGAGGACTTTAAAATTGCTTTTCATGTGGTTAACAGAAAGCTTAGAAATTTTCAATACAGCAATTTAGATGAAGAATTTTCTCTTTATAGGAATCACTATGAAATTTTATAGTATAGACGATGATTTAGCTGTCCACAGTTTTGAAGAACGTTTCGTCGAAATATTATACAGTGTACAGGGTGGAGCATTTTCGATGGGATTACAGGGTATCTAGGGTTTCTGTTGAAGTTAGAAAAAAACGGATAGCACATTTTTGGGTCAACTTTTTAAGACAAATTGAATGGTGAAAACACGAAATGTCTACCTTCTTTTGTTTTTGAGTTACAAGCAAAAACTGATTTTTTACCGAATATCTCAAGTCAGTGTATCTCGGTTAATTGAAAAGTTACAAAAAATACTTTGAATGTTTTTTATAGAGATTTTAATTTGAAACAAGATGATATAATCAAATTTTAATTCCGTTCAATTGTTTTTGAGTTATGACATAAAGTTGTATTTTTTTAAATAACCAAACCAATTTTAAATAGAAACAACTTTTAATTATTTGTTTAATAAAATGTTTCTTTTATTGTAATTTTTAGTTTTCGTAACAAGTTAGCTGAGACTGTCATTTTTTTCACAAACAGATCAATCACGGCACTCCTATAATAGATTTATTCTTTTTTAAACTGAAAATATGCAATAACTTCGTTATTTATAAAAATAAATATATGATGTTATATATTTTTGGAAAGCTGAGAAAAAATCCTTTCTAATGAATCCATAGCCAACTATGGTTTCCATTTAAAAAAATACAACTTTATGTCATAACTCAAAAACAATTGAACGGAATTAAAATTTGATTATATATTCTTGTTTCAAATTAAAATCTCTATAAAAAACATATAAAGTATTTTTTTGTAACTTTTCAATTAACCGAGATACACTGACTTGAGAAATTCGGTAAAAAATCAGTTTTTGCTTGTAACTCAAAAACAAAAGAAGGTAGACATTTCGTGTTTTCACCATTCAATTTGTCTTAAAAAGTTGACCCAAAAATGTGCTATCCGTTTTTTTCTAACTTCAACAGAAACCCTAGATACCATAATCCCATCGAAAATGCTCCACCCTGTACATTTGTAATTTTGTAATTATTTATAGAAACTTTGTAAGACTAAATAAAATGTTTTCATTAAAAAGATTGATACAATGATGATACTTTAATTTTCCATCCTTCGTATAAAAAGAGCAAAAACCTTTTAAAATTATCTGCATAGTATGTATTTAGTCCTTTATTAAAAATATTTTCATAAGACAGTTTTTTGACAAAGTGTGTAGGTACCTTAAACATTACGAATAATCCTAATATTTTTTTTATTTATTACAAGTCGTTAAACCTAATTTAGAATTTTCCGCTCTGCAATAAAATACCCTATAACTAGGTTTATTTAAAACAAAACAAAAATGTAAAAACATTAGCGACCCTTTCAATTAATAATTTTATATATGTACATTAAGCATTTTTACATTAATATAAATTAATTATTATAAATATACTAATGTAATGGATATAACAATCAGGTAAAAAATGTCAATAGAGTAATAATAATAATAATAATATAATAAAGAGAAAAACATGTAACACGAAACCCCACCAAGTTTGACTTCATTAATAATTTTACAACAAAATCAAAAATACGCGTAATTCAAAATAAGATACAAATCATACATTATTAATATAGTATTACTAGAATACAAAAAATTATACATATATTTATCTATACAACCAACTTTATTTATAGTATATATATACATCCTCTATTTAATTGATTGTAAAATTAACTCCTACTAATTATAGAGTAACAATTATTTTTAGTGCGGTATATTACAAAAATATATCAATAATAATAATAACAACAGTAACTACACAATAATAATAATAATAAGTGCTACATTTTCATATATACAGAGTTTTTAGTAATATATTTTATTGAGCAACCATTATGTAAAAGATTAGTATCGCATTTTGTGTAAAAATGTCTTGAAAAATCAAACAAAATATTGCTTATCAAAAACCAATAACAAATTTGAAAATTACTGGGTAAAAGCGAGACTACTTGTGTGATTGCAGGCAGTAAAACAATAGTAACAAAATACAATACCTACTAAACTAATTACCTTTTTTTAAATTAAATAATAAATTAAATAGTATTTGATTATTTTCAAATGACAAAAAATAAACGAAGAAAACTTAATTCCAACTACTCAAAAAACTAATATTTTGGGCTGCTCCCGCTTATCTAATCTAATTATTCCTCACACATGCGCAAACATTCTCTTCCACATTCAAAACTTCTAATCTAACTCGCCTCTAGACGCATTATTCACTAGTTTCAGCGCTATTTCATTCGGTTTAATACATAATCAGCAGCAACTATCAGTCCTTTTTGATATGGACTTTCCTCCAGGAGATTTGCCAATCGAACAGCCTCTTGGCAATGTTGTTTGGCCAGGAATTGAGTCTGCTCTAAACCACGTGACTTGTGCACTAGTTCAAAGGCTTTTTCCACATCGCCTGGTTCTTGAAAACGACGCATTATCATCGGATTCAGTTCGGGGTACTAAAAACAATCAAAGCGGTATTATTAAAAAAAAAAACAGTCTGACTTAGGTACTTTTTCACAAGCAAATAGAACTGGAGCTGTTGCTAAACCTAGTTTCAAGTCTGCAGCAGTTGGTTTGCCCATCGCAGCAGATGAGGAAACAAAATCCAGTAAGTCGTCGACTAATTGAAAGGCAAGGCCCAAGTTACGGCCGTATTGGTATGAAATATCTGATAGTTGCTCATCGGCGCCAGCTAGCATCGTTACCTAAAATTTCAACTTGGATTACAGGATGGATTTCTGGGTGATATAAGAAGTTACCGATTTGACTGAATTTGCTATAAGCGAAGCTGTTTTTCTGTAAGTTTTGGTAAGATAATGTGCAAATCTCTCGTTTTCGGTTTCCTTTGAGCCTAATTGCATAAACTCTCCTTGGACAAGATCAGTTACAACCTGGAACGGTACGGGCAGAAAAAATAGAATTATAACAGTAAATTAAATTATTAATATGCAAAAAACTGGATTCGTTTTCTTAATACATATAGGAGCCCTAACAACTAAATGTTCGGACAAAAGTAAATTTTTGAAGTAGGAAAGGAGAACTGGAAATTTTACGCAAATAATTAGTAAACACCTAACAATACAATAAGATAAAGCCTTAATAACAATATTATGCATCGAAGAAAAGTATTTATGTGATTTAACAATATTTTAACCTTAATAAATAGCAAATTCTCCAAAATCAATTTGCTACTAAATGTTGGGATAATTTTTAATTTGGGACCATTAATAAAAGGTTACGTCTCATTTTGCTTTAATAGTTGTCTGTATTCTAGCAGGCATTGTATTTATCAAATTTTAGTACAATTCTGGCGTGACTGTCCCAAATTTCTTCTATTTTGGTCTTCAAGTCCCCAATAGTTCTTGGTGGATTAGTGCGTAGAATACGTTTAATTTTATGTCAAAGAGTTTCAATGACATTTAAGTTCGGACTGGATGAGGGCCATGAAAGCACTTTTATATCGTTTTCCCCGAGTTCCAAAACTGTGATATTTTAAAAACAGTCGTCACATTTTTCAAGTGCAATTTTAAAGCTACGAAATTTACCTAAAATCACCAAATAAAGACCTGGGGATTTTTTTGTATAAATAAAACCAACATCCAGCTTTGCAATAAAGTAAATTTTACCAAAATCCAACTAGCGGTTTTAAAACTGTGATTATTTTAATATAGGTAGCACATTCAAAAAACACGTTTTTTGAAAAGTGAACTGTGGAACTCGAAAAAAATGCAAAAAAAATTTATAATAACATATCAGGATTTTTTCAATGTAGTACGATTATTGAGCTTTGATTTAAAGGTTTTTTGACACAAATCCAACCCGCGGTTTCAAAACTGTGATTTTTTAAAACAGTTACTAGAAAATTCTAACATTTTTAAAGGTGCAACTTTGCAGCTCCGATAAATGCCTAGAATCACCAAATAAAAACTTGTGTAACTTTTTTGTAAAGAAAACTAACATCCAGCTTTGCAATAAAGTAAATTTCATCAAAATCCGACTACTAGATCCAAAACGTTTTGAAAATAATAATTCTTTGTTTCTACAATTTTCCCATCCTGCTGGGTTAAAGTGCCACAGTTTTGGAACTGGGAAAAGGTTCCAAAATCAGCCAAATCTTGGATACCTAAGTTTTTGAGGTCCCTGAATACGAATATGGAGTCGAAATGTCAAAATTCAAAATGGCGGATTCAAAATGGCCGACAAATTGTATGAAATTTTTTTTAGTTTTAAGCGAAATTTGGGATACAAATTTTTGAGGTCGCTGAATACGAATGTGGAGTCGAAATTTCAAAAGTCAAAATGGCGGACTCAAAATCTTTTTCATATCATTTTTTGTTTTCGACAATAATTTGGAAATGTTTTTTTTTCACTTTTAGAAAAATTGTCTTCTAATATTTGAATCTGGGCATCGAGATCTAATTGGAAATGTCCTTGAAGAATTCCAAATATTTTCTATTTCGTACGGGTTACTTCGTAAGTGCCTAATCCTGTGACATTTATGAAAAAAGTTCTTTAGATTACTATACCTAAAGGTGCAAAAATGTGCAGCATTTCTTTGGAAATTTTCAATATTTGCACCATTAACTGTACACTGCATTTGAGAACAGAGCAGGATCTCTTGGGATCACAACTTTTTCGATAAGTAATGATAAATGTGTTTGTAGTTGTTTTAGAGAACTGTTTACCGCGACTTAAAATATATTTAAAACGTTTATAAATGAAACTAATATGCATAGCAGTATTCCACAGACATCCAGGAATACTCTCCATTTCACAAAATTAAAAACGCACGCTCCAGTGAAAAGTAATCGCAATATGAATACCGCGCAAATTTTTTGAGCAAAGAAATGCAACGATATCAGCGACACGTTTGGACTGTTGCAGCGAAGCAGATACAGAACACAGCTCTCTATCTTTTTGTCAAACTATGCATTAGGTCCTTCTCTTCGTGAGTTCTTATTTATATATATTTCAGCGACTTTTTTTTTTTAGTTTTGGCCAGCTTTTTCGCGATTCCGACCACTGTGCGCCGGGCGGATTTTTACGAAATTTACATTTTTATGTAACTAAATGTTGGCATTATAACAGAAAAAACCATCAATATTATGGAAATTAATTTAGATAACTTTTGCGAAAGACAATCAAAACTTTGTCCGAACATTTAGTTGTTAGGGCTCGTTATCCAAGTAAAATTGACCAAATTACGAAATATTTAATTTATTCCTGTTTAGGACGAAGTTTGCCTGGCCTATGATATTTAAATAGTAGACATAATGTCTGTGAAGTTAGTACAAAACATTAGATCAATTGCCATAAAATCATTTATGTAACTCAAAATATTCAACCTCTAATCTTTATTATTTGTATTTCGTGAAAACTTATTTTCTACTAATAATACGCTGTTTAAATTTGTTGGGGTACCAGTTATGAAATAAGTTTGATGTTTTGACTAATTTCATAGCAACCAATCAATCCTCAACAAGATTGTGTAATATCATGTAAAACACGTCAACATTTTACTTTTTATTCACAACAAATGAAATAATTGCAAGTACATTTTATACAGTAATCTGTAGGTAATGTTCATTAAAATAGCTACATTTTATAAATGAAATAAATCATAAAATTCTAACACCTTTATTCCTCCGAACAAATTTTACTACACAACTTTCCTAATTGCATTGGACTTGACACGAGAATGTATTTAGTGTCCACTTGTGAAACGATAAATCACAGATTACGTAGATTACGAAATCTATTTCCACTGTCATATTTACCGCTTACCTGGCTAAGAACCAATGTCACATCATTATTTCTTAATCGAGCAATCATCATTGATGCTACAGCTAGAATAAAATCCCCGGCCATTGTCACCTGCAACAAAATACAAACCACATTAGCTAATTAGAACACGAGGATTACTAATATATTACAATTATTGTGTAAGGTGGTTACAAAAAAATATTGTAGAAATGCATGTTTAATGGTTTTATTTTCTAATATTTTGTCTGTTTGTTTGAGTTGGGTTAAGAAATATGCATCGACGAAAATCGTAGACAATCAGACAATAGATCATTTGAAAGCGATACAACAATTTTATAAATAATATTATTAATATTTTTTTTTGAGTTTTGGACAAATTTATTATTTATATTATTTCTATCACAATTTTCTAAATTTCTAAATAACCGTATATATTTTATTTTAAAATCTATAAAAATTCCTAATGCCTATTTTTTTTATGCTATGTGCTACTTTTATCTATAAAAAATTCTAATTTTTTATCACATGCGATTTTTTGGTCAGATCGTAGAAGAAAGGGAATGAAAATCTGTCCTGTTTACTACGAATTTATTATTTATACAATAGATCATTTGAAAGCGATACAACTTGCAACAATTTTATGAAAAAAATTATTAAAATTCATTTTTTTTCGAGTTTAGGACGAATTTATTATTTGCCATCACAAAGTTATTTGTAAATAACCGCATATATTTGAAAATCTATAAAAAATTGTAAAGCCCCAAATATTTTATCACATATGCAATTTTTTGGTCAGATCGGCGAAGAAAGGGAATGAAAATTTGTCCTGTTTAGTACGAATTTATTATTTATATTGCTATCACAAAGTTATTTGTAAATAACCGCATATATTTTAAAATTTAAAAAGTTTCTAATGCCCCAATTTTTTATCATATGTGAGATTTTTTGGTCCGATTATGAAGAAAAAGAATGAAAATTTGTCCTGTTTAGTAAGAATTTATTATTTATATTGCTATCACAAAGTTATTTGTAAATAACCGCACAAATTTTAAATTTTAAAAAGTTTCTAATGACCCAATTTTTTATCATATGTGAGATTTTTTGGTCCGATTGTGAAGAAAGGGAATGAAAATTTTTCTGTTTAGTACGAATTTATTATTTATATTGCTATCACAAAGTTATTTGTTTATAACCGCATATATTTTAAATTTTAAAAAGTTTCTATGCCCCACCCAATCTTTTATCATATGTGAGATTTTTTGGTCCATTTATGAAGAAAGGGAATGAAAATTTGTTCTGTTTACTACGAATTTATTATGGATATTGCTATCACAAAGTTATTCACAAACAACCGCATATATTTTAAAATTTATAAAAGTTTCTAATGCCCCAATGTTTTATCATATGTGCAATTTTGCGAAGAAAAGGGATGAACAATTTTCCTGTTTAGTACGAATTTATTATTTATATTGCTATCACAAAGTTATTCGTAAATAACCGCATAACCTATATTTTAAAATATACCTATAAAAATTTCTATTAACGCAGTTTTTTTTATGTGGAATTTTCTGGTTCAATCGGCGAAGAAAGAAGATGCAATCTTGAAACCAAAATAGTACATTTATTTTTGTAGTATACTTGGGGTAACTGAAATGCTTGGCCAAACTTCACGAGCGTATATATGGAACAAAACTATGAAAAAAAGTTTCTATTAACAAGGGTCCAAGGGCACATTGACATTGATTTTTTGTAAATATTTTCGAACGGATTGAGATTGAGTTATGAAATTTGGTATGATTAATAAGTATTAAATATTGAACAAATTTTTGTAAACGTAGTTTTAAAAAGTTACTCAGCGGTGTTTTTTACGTGAGGGGGTGGGAGGTAAATTTTGGGAAATTTTTGTTGTCCGTTGAGGGGCGCCCTGACTAAATTTTAAAAATTATGTTTACTGACATTTATTCAGTATTTAATGCTTATTCATCACACCAAATTTCATGACTCAATGTTAATCCGTTTAGAAAATATTTAGACAAAACCATCGTCCCTTAGGAATCATTTCTGGACCATTGTTTACAGGATCTTTTTTCATAGTTTTGTTCCCTTCAACATGCTCGTAATGTTTGGCCAAGCATTTCAGTTACACCCTGTATAATGCATATCAGATGAAAAGCTAATGCCACAAATTATTTACAATAACATTTTAATAATTTACCGTCGAGTTTAACGCAAAGGCAAAGATGACTAACTATTTTTGGTTTAAAAATGCATAGTGTTCTGTAAATGAGATAATTACAAAACAAATTACGTTAAATCAAAAAAATATCGGTAGTAATTACGTACAAATTGATGTTGCCTCAACAAACGCATCTAATACAAAGCTAAAGAACTTTTGTAAAATATAATTACTTTATAATTTATTCCCACATGTAATCTGTAAATACCATCACGCACAATGTACTAAGACATATTATTGAACATATATACCTAGTAATTAAGGATCTGCATTATACTATCCAGGTGCATTGAGCGTAATAACACAATAGCATATGCACCAACAAAAAGAAGTAATTAACAATTAGTCCTAGTTGTAGCATATTCAGGTTAAGGTCCAATCGGATTAATTACACATAATTAACGAAATGGTGAAGGTGTAAGAATTTTTTTGTTTTTGTGGGGTACAGTTTACATCATGGAATCTTATAAAATTGATTGTTATGTACACTAAACCACTTTCACGGAAAATAAAATATAAAAGCCAATCCACAGATATTATGTAAGTATCTTTTATGTATTTATCAGAGTAGGTTTCGTCTCACGTAATCACATCTCATATTAATTACAATATTGTTGATGATCTAACAATATCCGGGTTTAATGGGAGCACTTCCTAATGTTCTAAATAACTTCCCACACACCGGCAATGTGAGGGCAATTAATAAATACCTTAAGTTCCTTCGTTTGTGTTCAAGTGCTCTATAGTTTTAAATATTAAGAGAGGGGTTCATATCTGAGGAGCATGACTAGTAAAAGTCAACAGGAACAACCTTTGGGATTGAGTTTGTAACCCTGACATAATCTATTATTAATTACGGCCTGTCGGACGCGTAAAGTTTATACTATTAATTATTAGATTTTCACACAAAATAAAATTTCATTTGGAGATTATTTTACAGGATGCATTCAATTTATTTTACAAAGATTTCTTCTAAGGTCCAGTTAACCTTAATTATAAGCAAATTTGCTTAGATACCATTATTAAGGGTTCTGAACAAAAAGACAATTTTCTTACACAATAATACAATAACTTACCGTGTAAATTCAATTTACTGGTTAAATAGCGAGTCATTTTTACGTCATGAGGAAGGCGAAATCCGCCCTACTTATAAGAAGAACCAAAAATAATTTTTCCTAAATCAAAAGTAGATTTTCTACTGAAAAAAACTGCAGCTCGTAATGCCAGGATCCTCATCAAGTTATCTATATTTCCTTTTACTACTTATACAGTAAGAAAATATTAAAAATAAACTAAGTTTGAGCAAAATCCTAAGGTCTATAATACTTTAAATTTGGTGGATGGGGTACCACCAGGTGATATGAAAATATTGATAATTTTATAGTTTAAGACATTTTCTTCTAAAACTTTCTTTGATGGCTGCAAATTGCGTATTGTTAGAAATTACTAATCTACATCTTTAACTTTTTGAGTGGTGGTGGTACACTCCATGTACCACCTTTTTGGTATTATTAAGCGGCGTGGGTGCAAAAAGTGTACCGCGTTCAAACTACTCTTACTAAATGTGGTAAATAACAGCTAACAGTTTTTGTATTATATTTTGCATGAAGTCCTGTTCTTCAAAGAGTTAAGATAAACCTCAGGCGTATCTAATGTACAAAATATAATAGTGTGAAGTTATAAGTGCAGGTTATATTTAGTTTATATTTAATGCATATTAAATTATACAAATTAAAATCCATAACACATCAATCTTAGAATTATAATTTTACCATAAATGTTTCCTCCCAGAATCCTTGAAATGTATTTATTTTCGGTGATAATCAATGAGCGGGAAGTATACATTTAAATAATGACTTGATATTCGTATCTGGTATCTAAATCTAAATACACTTTATAAACAAATAATTTGAAATATTATCTATATGTAGGTATATAAAGTAATATTTTAAAGCTAAGTATAAGAAAAACACACGGAATTTAGCTTTTTTTATAACAGTATCAAAATATACCGATGATTCTATTTGAGAAAAAGTACAGATAGTTGAAATTTCTAAAATGTAACAGTCAAGAAATACGGGCGGTGTTGAGATTAGGGTACATGACATTATGTAGTTTGTCCATTTATAAAACTGTGGCTAATTTAATTAGGTAATTAAAAATGTTTTCACTCTGTTAATATTCGTATTTCATCGAATAACAAAAATATCAGTTAACACTTCGACTAAAACTCGATACACGGCAAGAAAAATGTCAGGAAAATGTTTCTTACAGTCTGTCCGGTGAACAAAAATACTAAGTCTATAATTCATTTTAGAATTGTAGTGTGCTGAAAAATCATAATCAACCAATTAGACTTTATTCGCTATGATTTCACAGCAAACTGTGAAAACTTCTTACAATTTATTTTTACCGTTTCTATTTTTTATGGAAATTTGTAAAAATATCTAATATGTGTTCACAATATGGCGTTTTAATAACTTTTATGCACAGATATATTATAAATTGACAATTATACATGAATTTCTTTGTCATAAACGTCTTTTTATAACCCATGGATCTCTTTATGCTCATGGGCTATATTGAAACGTCAAATAAAAGTCAGAGCTGTTTTTTTTTACTCACAGTAAGTTTTTTTGTAAATAAATTCTGATTTTTCGCGTATCAAACCATCACTACTTCTTGCCGATTCAGCCAGCTCGTTTCGGCTTTGCAAGCCATCACATTTTCTTGGTCTGACGAAAAATCCATCAAAGACGCTGAATCACACAACTGAAGTAAACAATTTTTGAAAAAAGTTAAAATGGATACCCTTGTTTGCTCCTTTTACTATAGTAACGTACTTCAAGCGGCTTGAGACATATTTAATTATTTGAGATAAATACTTAATCAGTGCATAAAATCGTGTATGTATTTCTGGCGTAACTTGCTTTTATGGCCCTACAATCTTTTCCTGGAAGAATTGGCGAAAATATAGCAGTAGAGTAGGTTGGGGGATTCGAGGCCACAGGATGAGGTTTCTCCGGAACGGGTGCAACTGGTTGTAGTTCCGGGGAAACCTCATCCTGTGGCCTCGAATCCCCCAACCTACTCTACTTATAGCTTGCCTACGTCTTTATTTTATAAATTTGTAGAAGGTACAAAATTAGACGAAAATCGTATAGGTACCTCAAAAAATGTCAAATTTATAATTTTTTAACTAATATTTAAAAAAAATCATATCAGCACCTTTTTTCGAAAATGATGGGAGATACAAATGAGCACTATTTAAAATGTTACAACTTGAAATTGTGTGGTTTTGGGTAGGGAGACCGGGGCTATTCCGTCACCGGGGTAAACCCGTCACCCCCCTCTATCTCGTTAACAGTGAATTGAGAAACGTACATTTTATACTGTGTAAGATTTCGTGCTGACAAATTTTCCATTCTCGAAGAAAACCGACAAATTTGACTGGCCAAGCTAAGTTATTTTCATTTAGTAGGGACTGTAGTATGAGAATCTAATAATAGTTATTAGCTTTTATATTTATTAATTTTATTTTAGTAAAATAACGTAAAAGTAACCTTCGGAGATGATTCCTCACCAAACTACCGGGGCAAATCTGTCACCTATGGACAATATAGAGAAAACAGGGAAAATGTGAAGTTATATCATTTATGTAATGAGAATGAGCAGCCACGCGGAAAGAAAACCCTGAAAAAGAGCCCCAAAAATATCGATCCAGGATGAACAGCAGACATCAGATTTTGACGATTCTGATAGCAATTACATTCCTACTTCAAAAATTATATTTTTCTCACAATTTTACGTTTTTTATGTAATAACAATCATTAAACCATATTTTAATACATTCTGCTAAAAATAATTATTAAAAAATGTTGTATGTAATTTTCACATTGGGGTGACGGATTTGCCCTGGGGATTTTTCAGTTTTCCAATTTTCAACTTTTTTACTTTTCAATTTATAACTAATAACATAAATTTTCCAAGAGTATGAAACCCACTGAATTATGTAATTGATTAAATTCGCTGTCTACTGATGTGTGATACTTGTAAAAATTATCGCATTTTGTTTATTAACAATGCGATTGAAACAATTGTGACGGAATAGCCCCGATCTCCCCTACAAGTGACACTTTTTTAAATACAAGTCTAAAAAGAAATTTGTTTAATACAGGGAAACTGATGGGAAACGAATTCGAATTATTTTTTTTATGATGGACTAAAGCGCTTTTCTTTTTTTGGACAAAAACAGTCTTTCATCAATCTACTCATCAACGATCCTTCATGGTCATCTGGATGGTTATAAAAAATTGTTCTAAAAGTTGGCTTCAGGGTGGGATACAAAAATATCTCGTATTTTTTTCATTTTATCAAACATTATCTACGATCACAAACAACTGAAGTCAATTTAGTTATAAGGAAACATCTCCAAATATTTATGTTCCAGAACTAATTTAACCGGAAGTGCATTTACTTTACTCAAGTTACAACTGCAGACTGGAGGTTGTCTTTCATTTACAACTAGGAAGAACTATAAGTAATAAAAATAAAAACCATAAAATGTCAATAACTTTAAACAATAAAGTTACAGTTATTAACTGTCTATAAACGAATCTGATGTGTACCTAATAGATGCATCAAACGTACGGTTAGATTACCGTATCAATTTGATAATTTTGTATTAATTAAGATCATAAGATTCAACAACAAACAATTGTTTAAATAAACTAAAAAAGGTACACCGCGTGAAAGCGTGAAGTACTAACTAATAATATACGGAATAAAACAACACTGCAGTAAATGTTTAAAAACACTTCTAGGTGTGTACAAATATAATATAAATAAACAATAATACAGCCAGTTAAAAACTGCAACTCGAACCATAAAACCGACATTTCCAAGATCCATATTTTTCTGCAGAAAAAAAACCAAATTGCCTGCACTTGTCTGTGGCCTAACCTATGGCCTTTTTAAAGACTTAATTCAATATCTGGGTTAGTGGCACTGTGTTTTAAAATACCTCTGCTACGACGCGATGGGGAAAGTTAATAATTTGTTTCAGCAATCGCAACAATTACTTAATTATTTGCAATTTGTCCTCGACCATTCACGAATCACCTAATAAGTTTACAATATCGTATCGTAAATAAAATGCACTTCAACTCAATTGGACACAGACAAAAGTCTTTTGTGGACGCGGACGACGAAGAATATCATGTTCGCGTGTCAAAATTATTTACGATGTAGGAAATGGCGTTTTGTTTTGTGGTTTGCGAAGCTTTCAACGTTAAATAAAACTAACAATGTAGCATATATTCAGATACATGTTGTTTCTTTTCAACGGTGTGGCATTGAAGAAATTAGCACTTTGTGTTATAGGTACCAGTTAAAAATTAGTTGCAAGAAAGTTACTTGCGGATATATCCGAGAATCGGAAAAGTTGACGAGGCGTATCGACGATCCTGAGACAGAATTTATATTAAATTATTCCAAATAGTAAATGAGAAAAAAAATGAAAACTAATATTCATCCGACTATTTCTTTTTCCCAAAAAAATAAAAAAATGTATTTAGGAAAAATCATTCGTACTTAGATGTAAAATTAAGCGTTCGACGATTAAAGGACTATCGGAGGAAGTGGGAACACATTAGGATCTACTAAAATCCCTAGAGATCCTGACGAGTGTGAAAATTGCGGCAGAGCGCAAGAACACGAGGCAAAATTAATTCCTCCCGTGTAGCATACTCTATTTTTTCTCATACCTGTACGAAAATGGCCACTTCTTTAGCGTGAAACGCGCGAACAAATTGTAACAGCATAACACTGTCATTTTTGCTTGACACTGTGCGGTGAGAAAATCACCTTGACAACCATAAACAAACACAAATAACTCCCGCATATCAGGGAGGGAATGGCTACCCAAGTGAGAAATGTTACCCCCACTCCTTATTTTCCGCGACTACCCTAAAAAGGCGACTTTCTACCCGCATTTCACGCAAATAAAATGGCCATTTTCGTGCAGGTATGAGAAAAAAAATTATACAGGACAATGCAGAATGTATTCAAGAGTACTACTTAAAAATATTTCATTACTATCTTGGGACACTCTGTATATACAATTCGACTTAAGTTTATCATCATAAATTCTATACAGGGTGTTCGCGCGAAGTGGCTCACTATTGCTAATTTCGTTATTATTGGAGCTACAAAATCGGTTAAATTAGCAAACTAGTAGCATTTTTTCCGCTGATTACAATGGTGAAAACAAAAAAACAATTGACCATCTGGTTTTCAAGATATTCAAAAAAATAACCCTATATATTTTTGCAAAAATCGATGGTAAATTAAATTCTATACAAAAAATGTCCTCATCCTTTTTTGATAATAATTTAAAATAAGCGAGTTATTTTGAAAAAAAGTTTGCAATTCTTTAAAATCAAGTAGCCATAAAACGGAATAGTAATTTATTAAAACCAAACAATCATAATTTTGAATTTAAGCAAGTTGAAAAATACTTGAAAGAATTACGGAAATATTGAAAATTTACAAAATTATAATTTTCATGGCTACTTGATATTAAAACTTTGAAAACTTTTTTTCAAAAAACTCGCCTCTTTTAAATAATTGTCAAAAAAGCATAAGAACATTCTTTGTTCAGAATTTAATTTATCATCGATTTTTGCAAAAACATACAGGGTGTTCTATTTAAAAAATGTTATTTTTGTGAATATCTCGAAAACCAGATGGCCAATTGTTTTTTTGTTTTCACCATTATAATCAGCGAAAAAAATGCTACTAGTTTGCTAATTTAATCGACTTTGTAGCTCCAATAATAACAAAGTTAGCAATAGTGAACCACTTTGCGCAAACACCTGTATATTACAAATATTAAATAAAATAGTAATATTTCCGTAATTTTTTCGAGTTTTTTTCAAGTTGGTTAAATTCAAAATTATGATTGTTTGGTTTTAATAAATTACTATTCCGTTTTATGGTTACTTGATTTTAAAGAATTGTAAACTTTTTGTCAAAATAACTCGCTTATTTTAAATTATAATCAAAAAAAAATAAAGAAAATTTTTTGTACAGAATTTAATTTGTCATCGATTTTTGCAAAAATATATAGGGTGATCCATTTAAAAAAATGTTATTTTTGTGAATATCTCGAAAACCAGATGGTCAATTGTTTTTCTGTTTTCACCATTGTAATCAGCGGAAAATGCTACTAGTTTGTAATAACGAAGTTAGCAATAGTGAGCCACTTCGTGCGAACACATTAAGTTTGAAGTGAATAAACAAAATATTTTTGTAAGGACAACAAAGAGAAATGTAATATTAAATATTGTAACTGGTTCCAATTTCCGTCTCTGTTCAAACTTCAATTTTATAAGCTTTTCAAGATGTTTCTTTATTACTTTCTATGGATATTACATAGAGAAAGGTAATTTGATTTAATGACATAAAAATCTCACAGGCTTTTATTAGAAAATCATAAATTAAAAAATTTAAAGTTCACATAAAATTACTAAAATTTCATTTGAAACACTAACAAATTTTATAGGAAATATTTAGTGAAATTCAAGAAGAAACAACATACAAAATTTCATTTTATTGATAATCAAGAAATGTAGCAATTGAACAAAGGCATAAATGATGGATTATTTATGTCACAACGCACAGTGTGCATCATTAATAATTAAATTAACAACAAATAAATAGTGCTTCGTGCATTGCAACACGTGAAAATTGATTAATTATCGTGCACTTGTATTAAGAATGCAATGCAATTACTTGGTATTGACTCACGTTAGTAATTGGGCCATAAAATTAGAAAAACATAATGCAAATTATTAGTGGGAAGATTCCAAAATATACAAACAAAACTATAAATAGAATAATGGTATTTCCTTATTTTTGTTTTGTTGCAGTTGATGGCTATCAACTTTGTTAAATGATTATGTTATAAATATTGATAATTATAATTTACATATTAAGTTTTTTGTTTTGGAGCAATTTATATGAAATTATAAAAAAATCGTGTATCAAAATTTATCTTTCAAATATTTTTCTCAACATAAAAACAAACTTGTGTAATAGATAATTGTTCTAAACTTTAATGCAAATGCTTCTTTTTTGTTATTAAAATACTATTTTGTGTTTTTAAATAACTTATTTTTTATAAATGTAAGTAAAAATATTCTCATTTTTATAAATTTTGTGAACATTATTAATCAATGTTCACTATTATAAAAAAAGTTCGATCTGTTATATTAAAAAAATATTTTTTTTAAATTGTGTTTTTCAAAAATTCTGTTTTTAAAGGTGTAGGTGTACTCATAATCTAATCTTTAACTGTACCTAAACTGTAAATTTGTTCCATATTTATTATCAGCTCTTTGAACTTCCTTCTAAATCAATAATACAGGGTGTTCTCGAACTTTGGACTTTATTTTTAACACGTGATAGTACACAGAAAACTAATGCATTTCACTAAAAAAATTTCTTAGTAAAAGTTTATAAATAAGCTAGTAATTAGCATTTATAATTTTCATAATATGCGAGTCCAACTTTGGCCTTCTTGAAGCAAACCACATTTTTTCGTATGTGCCGACTGGTATTTAACAGCAAAAATTTTTCATTTTTTTACTGGAATAATATCGACTGATGTTGGAAGTTAGTTATTTTATGATTGCTGTGAGTGATTGTGTGCAGTTCTACAGATTGTTTTGTGGGAAAAAAATCTCGTATACAGTAACAATGAACTTGTGGAAATGATGCTTGTGTGTGGCGAAAGCAGACAAAATGCTGCTTTAGCATCTCGTCTGTACAGGGTGGGTAAAATTCGATGTTTTTATAGGGTAAGTTTTAAACCATAAGAGATATTGAAAATCTGACGCGCATCGTCGAGCTCTTTTTTTGACAAACCCTTGATGGTGAAGTCAAAATTTAGCGATCGTCGTTTGTTTTCGAGTTATGGACGAAAATTCGATTTCTTGAGATTTCGATTTATGTCTATATTTCGGTTGTTTGTGAATTTACAGAAATGGCGTTTGCACATTCTTAAGGCACTTTTTTGAGGAGAATGCAATGGCGTTAACAGATTTTGAAAATGTTTTTTTTATTTTTAGGTTATGACATACATTTTTATTTTTTTATATGGAAGTCATAGTGGGCTGTCACTTTATTGAAAAGAGCATTTTTTTCTCTTTTCAAATATACATAATATGTAGGGGCTATTCCTTCAATTTCTTCAAGAAAAATAAAAAAATCTAAATTTTTGAAATTAAATTTAAAAAAATAATATGTATTTCGCATATTTATCGCAGTAGGCGATGTTATGATGAGAACCCTCGGTGCGCCATTGAGATCCAAAATCAGGGTTGGTTTGGTTTTAGTGTTTGGTGTGCCTTAATAAAAAATCAAGTTTTGGCATATAAGATTTATGAGAGAAATCTAACTGGTGAACGGTACTACAAATATTTAAATGAGAAAATTGTTGATGAATATTTGGACAATTTATCGTTCAGCAATAGAAGTCAGTTCTTCTTACAACACGATGGTGCACCACCTCATAATACGAGATCAGCTAGAGAATTGCTTAACTCAAAATTCAGATATAATTGGTTTGTTAGATGACCACCAAGGCCGCCTGATTTGACACCTTTGGGGACATAATAAAGATAATTCATATAAAACTAAAAGTTGTAATACAGAAGAACTCAAAGCCAAGTTTACGCAATGCCTTAACTCCGTGTCAAATATTCACATTTCGAATGCGCACAGAAGTGTCATGAAAAGTGTAATTTTGAATTTTTCTTTGAGTTGTTTTATATAGATATTAATTTTAGATAGTGTCGTGTTTATATGTATGTCGTTTGTTGTATTTTCATTTTTATTATAAGATTTTTTTGAATTTAATTTAAAAAATTTGGATTTTTTTATATTTCAAGAAGAAATTGAAGGTATAGCCCCTATATATTATATATATTTGAAAAGAGAAGAAAATGCTCTTTTCAATAAAGTGACAGCCCACTATGACTTCCATATAAAAAAATAAAAATTTATGTCATAACCTAAAAATAAAAAGACATTTTCAAAATCTGTTAACGTCATTGCATTCGCATCAAAAAAGTGCCTTAAGAACGTGCAAACGCCATTTCTCTAAATTCACAAACAACCGAAATATAGACTAAAATCGAAATCTCAAAAAATCGAATTTTCGGCCATAACTCGAAAACAAACGACGATCACTAAAATTTGATTTCACCGTCAAGGGTTTCTCAAAAAAAGAGCTCCACGATGCGCGGTCAGATTTTCAATATCTGTTATGATTTAAAAGTTATCCTATAAAAACATCGAATTTTGCCCACCCTGTACGCAGATAGATTTCCTTTAAGGGCTCATCCCGCTCCACGTAGATTTATTAACATCTGCCAATTGGCACGAGATACCGCGAATCATCAAGAACATCGTGAAAAACATGGAGGTAGAGATCGGCCTCATTTCATGCTTGCCATCGAGGAAGAAATCTTGGATTTGGTTGAAGAAGATCCAGGTACAAGCACCCGTCAAATTGTTGCAAATGTGGGTGTTGCTCATAGCAAAGTTTGGCGTACGACATGAGGAAATCAATCAACCCACTAGGTGGGTTTCGGTGTTCGATGATTTTCACTCGTAACGGTATTAATAACTTCCACAACACTCACATGCGATAAAGAGAACATATTTTCAGCAGAAATTCTCAATAAATGTTTGGGCTCTCATGTATTTAGTTCAATATTTCCATATAAATAAAATGGTACGTTTTTCCTATTTTTTATTTTTGGAATTTAACGTTTATTCATGCTAAGATAGTCTTATTTACATGTGAACTACATTGTGTTAAATTTAAAGTCCCAAGTTCAACAACACCGTGTATAGCTTCGAATATTGTAACGAAAAACTTTTGCAAATTTTGAAAAAAATTATCTCAACTGAAAGAAGGCCCATAATCCCGTTTAGAAATATTACTTTGATCTGAGCTCAAAGTAATATTTCTAATCTAGATGGATCTAATCTATTGCAAAAATACAACCAGATGTTTACTTATTCGTTACTGACCACCTAATTTTCTGCTTATTTTTATGATCTTCGTGTAAGTAAACCTAACCTAACAACCGATAAATATTCGGACATGTCTAATAAGGTCTCTAATATTCTAATGCATCAAGAAACAGTAGAATTAACAGACATCCTGTATAGTGAACAATCATTTTGGTACCATCTTATAAAAAATTCATTTCACAAATACTCAAATACGTTAAAAAAAAGTCTGACATTGAATGTAATCCCTTACAACGAATACTAAACACCAAATCTGACGCCAACGAAAAATTCCCCAGTACCCAACTGTCTGTCTAATTTGAAAAAATCTTCAAGTCTCAAATTAGGCATGTTAGAAACCACACTTACGCACTGAGAACAGGATGGCAAATAACCTATGCAAATTACCATTGTTTAAACTACGTGTTCATCATACACATTTTAATTAATAAGTTGCAAAAGCAAAATTTATATTCGTTTACCTTCTTGTGGTTCCACATCACGTTTACACTGGGTTTACCACGTCGGAAATCTGATTGGTCAATTACGTCATCGTGTACAAGGGAGGCTGTGTGGATCATTTCTGATATCATCGCCACTTCTCGTTGCGACGGTAACAGACCACTGAAACAAAAAATATACAAAAAAAATTAGAATAAGAAAAAGGAAAAATTCTAATGTATATTGATAACTTTTGACAATCATCATCATGGGGGATTTCGGAGTATTAGATTTGATTGAGGCACAGAGTAAAGAATAATTTGTTCTTTATTCTGTGGTTTAGGTAAGTCTTTGGAAATGGCATTTTTGATTTTGAGAGACCCTAAAACATGGGGAAATCAAATGAAGAAATATACAAAATTCTAATGTTAAATTGGTAGGAGGTTCTAATGTTACCAAGAAACACCATTTGTAGTTTTCTTTTTGCTAATGAGATTGAGATCAGAAATACTACTCATACAGATATTCTTAGTGCACCTACTAATAAATTTGCAAACAATTACATCTGATTAAAACATGTAAAGAAATAGACAAGTGAAACAAACTAGTGATACATTTTTTTAAGAAGCATTGATCATAAAATGAATAAAAATAATTAACGCAAATTGAGTTGCTTATTTTAGATAAAACAGTATATTATTGAAAATTTTTTAAAAATTACATTGTTCTTTATTTGCCCATTAAATAGTTTAAGACATAAGTATCCAGGTTGGAGAAAGTTACTACACAAGATGTTTTTATTCCTTGCAATGACATAAAAGATTTCTGTTAGAAATTTGTAAGAACACATTTCCAAAATTCTACATACCTATAGGAAAAATTGGTTTCCAATTGAGAACGCTTTTGTGGTATTTCATAACCTAGTGTTGCTAAAGAAAATTCTTCGAGTATCAGAAGTTTGTATTACTGACTATGTCTATAGATCTCCCCTTAGGAAATGTAGACTTTGTACATTATTATTGTTATTTGTCTATTTTGTCATATTTTTCTTTGCTATTTGGGGACACTGCGAGTTACAAAAAATCAATAATTAATTATTTCTTTATTGACACCAAGATTGTGAAGAAATCATTTCACTTCATACGATTTTTTGTGGAAATTTACTTTCTTCTAATATTTAAAGTGTATTAGAATTATTTTAAGTAGACATATTACAATTTCCCTCTCTAGCTCTCATGAGAGGCGGCTAAGAAAGAGAGACAGATAATTAAATCATATTTTGTAAAATATTTCATATTACATAATAACACCTTAAAGTATATTTGATATTTGATCATATTTCTTAAATAATATGTGGGCGCCTTTTATTTATAAATATTTAATTATTTACTTAAACAAATTTACTTGTGTAAATATTTAAGTTTCAAAAATTAATAATTATCATTAAAAGGTTATTTCAAGGTTAGGTACTAGAAGAACTTTAAGATAAGGTAAGCTTTTTAAAATTTTAAATTTCGCAATAATTTGAATAGATACTAATAACAACCAAATTCTCTAAGACAAATTTTACAATAATAGATGGTTATAATATACACTGTGTCCCAAATTGGTGACTCCACTATGGGTAATTTCGGTATTATTGGAGATACAAAGACGGTTAAATTAGGTTTTCAGATATTCGGGAAAAACCAAAATGTTGCATTTTCTTTAATGGTCAATATTTTTTTTATTATCCATTTTGTGCTGTTAAGACTTTGACATTCTTCATGCACTTTTTTAAGATACTTCTAACGGTGTTGACAGTTTTTTCCCAACTCTTTTGTTTTTGGAGATACGATTACTAACTTTTGTTTTTCTTATGGACGGCAATTGTTTTTTTGGCATTGACAAGTAGCATTTTTTATTACCTTTCCAACGATGTATCACAACATCACGAAAAATTCCTATTTTCACAAGAAAAATCAGAAAATTGTATTTTTCAATAGAAAAAAAAACAAAAGACATTCTACAATGAATAAAAATCAATCCCTCTATCGCTGCATGAGCATGATGAGCGTATTTGTATGCTCGTGATTTACATACGGGCAAATTGAAATGTTAACACTGCAGCTCAACAACAACAACCCCACGACACTTATTTCAGAAAACTTGCCACGAATTTGATTAATTTTGGGCCATTTGAACAAAAGAGGGACAATCGTTATGATATAAATAATGAATAGAGATATCATACACTCATCATGCAGCGATAGATGGATTGATTTTTATTTATTGCTGGGATTTCTTTTGTTTTTTTTATTGAAAAATACAATTTTCCGATTTTTCTCGTGAAAATTGGAATTTTTCGTCATGTTGTGATACATCGTCGGAAAGGTAATAAAAAATGCTATTTGACAGTGCCAAAAAAACCATTGACGTCCATAAGAAAAACAAAAGTTAGTAACCGTATCTCAAAAAACAAAAGAGTTGGAAAAAACTGACAACACCGTTAGAAGTATCTTAAAAAAGTGCATGAAGAATGTCAAAGTCTTAACAGCACAAAATGGATAATAAAAAAAATATTGACCATTAAAGAAAATGCAACATTTTGGTTTTTCCCGAATATATCAAAAACTAAAATAGATATTCAAGATCTGTTAGCTAATCTGTAATGGCCTTGAAATTCTTAAAAACTTTCCTAATTTAACCGTCTTTGTATCTCCAATAATAAAGAAGTTACCCATAGTGGAGCCACCAATTTGGGACACAGTGCATATACATATAATTTTATTAAAATTTGTCTCAAAATGATGCCAGGAATAAATAACTCCTTGGGTTTTGGAACATATTGTATAATTGTATATTTAAAAATTTTAAAATATTTGGAGCTTGTCAGTGGTAAAAAGTGAGTAATTGTGTTTAAATAAAAGTGGCACTATTTAATCTGATAATATTATAGTGTATTAAGTATGGAGAACGGTAACCCTTAACGTTCGACATGCTTATAACATTTTTTGCACGATCCGTCAAATTCACGTATTTATGGGTTTAATTAAAGAATAGTAACCAAACTAAAATTTGTTCATGTCAAAGTGACAACTATAAAATTATCTAAAATAAAGTGACAAAACTTTCTAATGACATTACTTACCGATCAGAATGCGAGAATCTGATCGGTAATAGTAGATTACATACCGAGGCTGAAAGTATTCCATTCCTGTCGTGAGAACTATAGTTTACCGAGAGGTGTAGCCTCGAGGTGAACTAGTTCTCGAGACAGGAATGGTACTTTTGCCGAGGTTTGTATACGATTTTATTCACAGTCAGTCATTTAATAAAACAAACAACATTATAATAATAAAAAATATATTTGACATTGACATTGACATTTCATCAAATTAGTTAACAAAGTCACATCAAATTTGTAGTTGCTCAGATAGCAGCGCCCTCCCAGGTTAGTAATGGGTTCATTACTGACTGCTTTTTTACTATTACTGACTGGTTGAAGTGTAACCAAGGAATGGCTCACTTTCTAACTTTTAAAGGGTACGAAAAGCTGTATATTACTAACTAATTGTGAATAAAATTACTTACCGTTCAGTAATTTGTAAACAAAACCTACTATGCTTTTAATTAAACCAGTAAATACGCGAATTTGACGGATCGTGCAAAAAATTATCATATCTGCCTCTTAAACTGAGTACTGCTCTAGGAATACTTTTAAAATATAAAAAATACAAATAATCTGAAAAAGCCATAATAGTTACATACAATTGCAACCATAACATTATGCTAACTGATTTATTTTGCGCAGAAATAAAATAAATCTTACATCTCGTTAATCTTGATCTTGTTTATAATGTTCACACAATTCACACAATGTAAATTTGTCTATGCTTCCATTTGTCCTTATAAAATGCATGAGTTACGCTACAACTATCCGGAATACATTTGTTGAAGGTAAACGCAATATAAATTAGATCTTTTTGAGTGAATATATGCGGATAATTAATCAATTTCCGTAAGTTTCCAAACAAACATTAATCAATCAAAGCACAAAGGTAACCACAACCATGCAAAGTTTTAAGGTTTTGTGTGGAAAAGAAATTATTTGGCCTTTAATCTCGTCATGCCAAACCGCAATTACCATCTCAGATTTTGCACATTTGTATTTATTAATCATAATTCATAATGGACGTAGTCTATCACGAACACGATGCATCCATCTTATTGTCTAATGCTAATGTTTATAGGTCACACGTAAAGCGTTAAAGATCAATGTCCCCTAAAGTTATCCCGTGATCCTTTCCCAGAGTTTTTACTAGATGGCCTTGTCCGCCTAGCCCCCGGTGTACTTCTCAAGGCTTTGAGCTTCATTCATCGCACTCGGTGCACGTGCTGCGCATTACACCCGCTCATTTGCAGAAGAACAAAATAAGCGTACTACATGTTATACCCACTATTATGGTCATGAACGATGAATGAACCACGCAATGTTATTCGAAACAAAAACAATAATTATTGTTGCGGCACCAACAAAAGAATTTGTTTCAATTTCTTTAATTAACTAGGTAAATGTTGGAGATTTTGAAACAGTTTTTGACTCACGATTGGTTCCAAAGGAATAATTTTCTCATGAAGGATTTTATTGTGGAGTAAATTTTACAGGATTTGAGTGTGATTTATTTACTTTACATACTTAATTATATTCTTTTAAAAAAAAGTATTTATCTCCAAATCTACAATTTTTTTACTAGATTCAATTCATAGGAGAATTGTTTCAAAGTCTAAGGTCAAATACCTTCATAACGCTCAGATCATAACTATTAAATCGAATATGTTCATTGATTTATGATTTGACAAATTAATAGAAATTGGTGAAGAAAATTCATATGCTAATTTGCAATCAGCGGCCTAAGTTAGCTGTTTTGCGATGCAGTCGAAAACCAAAATTTGTGTTATATGGTAGTTGGTTCCGAGCTTCGTCAAAGTAAAGAACAAGTTAGAACTATTCTTAATTGATATTCAGATTAAATTTTTTAGTAAATTCAATCTTCGAAATCATTGTTGAGTAATTCTAGATATAAGTAATAAATATTTCCTATAATTTGGTGTTTTTTTTCTATAAATTCAATACGTGTCAATCAAAAATCTCATAAACTCTATTGCCCAACTAAGTACAAGTATTTTAATTTAAGTTTAAAGACCTTGCTATAAAATCCAACAGGGTCTACAAACTTGTTGTTTTTATAGCAGTTTTGAAGATCAATTCTATGACAATTTTGATTTATTCCATCGTAACTTAAAACTGTTAACTAGATACGCCTTCTTACTTTTAGTGATTTTGTTCATCAGTTTCTCAATAAATTAGGTTCAAATTTAGAAATTGTAATATGCAAATCGATAAACTGTTACCTAACTTTTTATGAAGAGGTTTAAAATATCATTTTATTGCCATTTAGACGATCATAAACAGTCATCCAAAATTTCCTTCCTTTTGTGCTGATAATTTTTGTCATTTGCATTCGTGATTTGTTTTATTTCGTTGAGACGTTATTACTATTTTTAGCAGTTTTCGCTTTTACAGTGTGATTTGATGTTATGAAGATCTGTGTACAATTTTCTGATAAATATTGCAATACTTAGTAAAAGTTTTTCCGCATAATATTGGGCCAATTGTTGTTTTTCATATATTTTTATAGTGTGTCCTAGGATTGTTGATGAAGAGGTGTGATGGATTCAAAATGTTGGAATTATAAAATAAAAAAGTCAGGCAAAACTTATTGTGATTGCAGGTAAAGTACTTTTGGTTCTTAATACAAAATGTTAGGCACTAAGAAAAAATTTTGAAAATGTGACATAATGCCCCTATGGAAAAGTTCAGTTGGCCTATATGAAACCATTATTTTTCATAATGAAAATCGTGTTTAGATCTGTGCCTTTTCTGAATTAATTTGAAGAATAGAATTTTCAATACTTTTATTAGTGACGTACAGGGTGTCCCATTTTCGACACTTTTAGGGGGAATTGGCGTTATTATCAAAGATAGTGTTGCGGTTTTCACGTTCCTGTCCTACTTTTTCACGAAACGAAAGATTCCGGGGTCAAATTTGTCATGGCTCTCTTAGTTTTTAATCTACAGAGAGATTCTGAAAATCTTTGTTTTTTAGACACCCCTCGTATTTCCGTTATGCGTCTACTTATCTAAAAGGTAAAAACTGATCCTGATAGAGTTTTTTACGTAGAATTCAGTGGCGTAGGCAGTTTTTGTATAAAAGGTTTAGTTTTGGAGATATTGCAGTAACTTATGTTTTTTTAATGGGACACCCTATATATTATCTTTTATATTGATTAAGCAAAATTTGGGCTTTCCAAAAATATATAATACTTAATATTTATTTTGAAAAACAAGCTCAAAATTCGATATTTTTAATAATTTTCTTTATTTATAACAGTAGGCCATGCCTAATATTTTAGAAACAAACGCAAAATTTTCACAATGCGTCATTATTCTAAAGCTAAACACTTCAAAAGATCATTTTAATGCATTGTATAAAACATACCAACAATATAATACTTCTCATAATTATCATAAAGGGCCATTGTAATAAAAAATTAAAAGTAAAATAAAAACACCTACGTAACAAAAATATTTCATCAATAATGGAAATCTGACAAATCTGTCAAATTTTGCATTTGTTTCTAATAAACTAGCCATGGCCTACTGTTATAAATAAAGAAAATTATTAAAAATATCGAATTTTAAGCTTATTTTTCAAAAAAAAAAATTAAGTATTACATATTTTCGAAAAGCCCAAATTTTGCTTAATCAATATAAAAGATAATAATATAGGGTGTCCCATTTAAAAAAACATAAGTTACTGCAATATCTCTAAAACTAAACCTTTTATACAAAAACTGCCTACGCCACTGAATTCTACGTAAAAAACTCTATCAAGATCAGTTTTCACCTTTTTGATAAGTAGACGCATAACGGAAAGACGAGGGGTGTCTAAAAAACAAAGATTTTGAGAATCAGTCTGTAAATTAAAAACTAAGAGAGCCATGACAAAATTAACCACGGAATATTTCGTTTCGTGAAAAAGTAGGATAGGAACGTGAAAACCGCAACACTCTATCTTTGATAATAACGCCAATACCCCCTAAAAGTGTCGAAAATGGGACACCCTGTACAGGGTTTTTCACGCAAAAGTAACACCCCCCTTATTTTCTTACCTATTGAGATATTTCAAATTTTCAAAGTTCTATTTACTGTAGTTTTTTCTGAAGTTTTCAAATATGCCATCAAAACTTTTTTAACTTTAAAAATATACAGGGTGTGCTAAAAATGGCATTTTTTCTTATGGAACACCTTATATATTTTTATATGAATCGATAGATCTTTTTAAGCTGATTCCAAAAATATATATGACTTTGACATTGGGACCAAAAGTGACGGAGATATAAAACGTTAAATTTGTAAAGTTTGAGAAAATTAACATTTCTTTTTTTTTACCTTTTAGGATATTTAACTTTTTTGAAATTCTATCTGCTTTATTTTTTTTCTGTGGTATTCAAATATACTATTAACTTTTTTTAATTCAAAATGATTTTATTAATAGATAATATAAATTATACAAGACTGCCTACAATGTTCCTACATTCGCAGGTACCCATGAATTAAAAAAAAGTTTATAAACTAATCCGTGTTCTAGTTTTTTGATATTTACAGGAAGAATAAAGGAGATACAATAAAAAAAATCAAAATATACTAAAAGGTAAAAAAAAAGAAATGTTAATTTTCTCAAATTTGACGTTTAATATCTCCGCCACTTTTGGTCCAAATGTCGAAGTCATATATATTTTTGGAATCTGCTTAAAAAGATCTATCGATTCATGTAAAAATATATAGGGTGTTCCATAAGAAAAAATGCCATTTTTAGCACATCCTGTATATTTTTCAAGTTAAAAAACTTTTGATGGCATATTTGAAAACTTCAGAAAAAACTACAGTAAATAAGATTTTGAAAAAATAAAATATCTCAATAGGTACGAAAATAAGAGGGGTGTTACTTTTGCGTGAAAGACCCTGTACTTTATCGTCTTTAAAGAGATGTAGAGGTTTCTGCATTAAATTTTACTTAAATTAATCAGTTGTTTAAAATTTTTGATTATAGATTTGCTCCTCCAACAATTTCAAACTAGTCAGAACCAATCAAATTCTAGAAACTAGTCTGCAAACTTTTTGCTTAATTTTTTGATAACTTATTTTATTTGGACCTCAAGTCGCGGCTTGTAACAAAAATCAAACTATATCCAAATCGGTCTCTAGCCGCAATTTGAGCCAATTCCAACATAAGGTCGTTTAACCAATCAATTTTAATTCATTTTGGAGCAAATTCGTTGGCTAGTCGTAGAAAATTGAAACTAAAAATTAGATTTTGAAAAATAGGGAATTGGTGATATTTTGCAACTTGTCCTTTTTTGCTCTTCGTCAGTTATTTAATTGTTACTAGAAATGCAGCGACGCTTAAAACTCTTTATTTAAAGCTAAAATACCACAAACATGTAAGTTATAAGACAAGTAGAGCAAAACAAACATGAAGAGAAATGTTTCTACGAACGTCATACTATATTGTCCATTATAGATAGATACATTGCAAATTTCGTTTAAAGCTTAACGAATCATTTAAAAAAAGTTTATGGAGAATATAGAAGGATTTTTTGGAAAATCAGTTAGAAATGTTAATAATGTTGTTCAAAATTAAGCTATTAAACTTTCCAAAACTATTTGAAAATAATAATAAAAAAGAAATCTACTATAACTTTAGCAAAAACATAAAATCCTTATGAGTAATTACGACGATATTTCTTATACCTAAAGTACCTTTATATTATATAGTTTTTCATCTCACTTTCCATTTGCCTTTTCCAAAATCTTTTGATAATCTAGGAAATCCATTGTTGTTAACAATTCATAGCCTAATTACCGACGAATCAAATGATTTGTTGTAAATGCACTTTTAGAATGAGCTTGAAAATTCCTGATCTATAGTGACTCACCTTTTCTCTTTGTACATGTGATAATTCATCGCCCTAGCCATTAGTATCGCCACCATAGGTCGAATAGCTTTCCCATGCCCATCAAAATAATACGTCGCTATTTCGTAGAGGTCATCTTGGTATGTATTTCGTTTTAAAGCCTGTGAAACAACAGAAAATTAATAAATTGCTTTTGAATATATTTAAACCAAACTTCTTCCTACGTATAATTTTTCTTTGTACCATATGAAATTTAAGATAGAAATATTTAAATTAATGTATTACTTCAACAAAATTTAAATAAAATGGTACTGCATGGTGAATATTAAGGACAAACGTAAGGTCAACTGATCTTTTAATCTGTTAATTTAGAATTTTTATCAGTTTTGTTGTGGAGTTTACTTTATAGTACAATGGATATACTACATCATCATTGGATAGGTAATTTTAAATGTCAACAATTTTAACACATTCATAAAAATGATTTGTATAAAAAAAATAAACAAAAGAATTAACATAAACTATAATTTTAAGATGTGGGTGGGCATTATGAAATATTAAACATTTTATTCATAATTAATATTAAAAAACCGCATGGAAAATATTACTTATTATTAGTTTTCTAATCAAATTTCCAAACCAAGCACCAAGAACTGTACAACTCTTACCCAAAAAGCTATTTCATTGCATAAATAAACGGAAGTGTCACCAAATCCCGGAAACGAATAATTTCATAAGTAATTCCCCCCAAAAACCAGATAGTTGCATATTATTATCACTTACATCTCTAATATAAACATAAACATCCTTGAGGTCGTCTTCAAGTAAATGGTAGGGGTCTATTTGGTATTCAGGTAGGGAACCAGGTTGCTGTGTCCTCATTGTACTGAAACTGCGAGCAGTTCCTGCAACTTCCGGCCTCGAACAAGGATGCCAGCATCCTGTTGGAACAGCTGACGTTGACAATGCCGCTAAATTTGTGACTACTTGACTTTGTATCTGCAAAAAAAAGATGTTTACAGTTATGTGAGGAAGATAAGTGAAGGTTTGTCGCTTAGTCGCTAGTTGATATCTCCGAGGTTTATAAGACATTATGAGGAATAACTGAACCATTTTCAGAAGACTGCTCGTCATACCTTCCCTATCGTTCGCTTTTAAGGGAGGCAAAGGCGAGGCAGAGTCAGATATAGTGTGACGAACTGTCTACTAAAAATAATACTGCTATATGTATACCTATCACATATTAATTTCTTATACATTTTACTGTTTTTTTATGTTCTATTTTTACTTTCTTATACGTAGTATAAGGAAGTATTGTAATCGTGATTTTTTTCGACTTCGAGATTTTGATGGATTTACACGTTTTGAGGGCCCCTGAATCCATTTTGACCATTTTCGCCATGATGTCTGTCTGTCTGTCTGTATAAAAATCTAAAATAAAACACATTTTTGTCGTAAAATTCGGTTATAATGAGTGGGACAAAGACAGATTTATGCGTATTGCAATAAGTGCGACAGAGACTATTTGAAAATTGCTGGAAACCCTCAAAATTTTTACAAGAAATTTATCTTAATTTCTTTAGGAAAAGTAATTATTGTGATACTATCCGTATAAGAAAGTCATGTGTTGGGCACATCAGATATTTTTATTGTAGGTGGGAAGTATCGACTGTGGCATTATGTTGATGTATGTTTTTGACTAGTTAAAGAGTTAGACAAAGTAGTCACTTGACATTCCTTACTCCAAATTTTATATTTAAAGTTAAAAATTAAAATTTTGTTAAGCTATTTTCCTTTCGCTTTCAGTCTATAAAAATAGCTTATGTAAATGTAACTTGTTTCTCAAACTAACTGTATTATTTATGACTAAAATTGAGACAGAACATACATATTGTCCAAGTATTATAAAAAAATTGTTGTCACAATTACTTTTTATTTATTACTACGGTGTGTTTACATTATTTTAAAATAAATTATTTTTCTTAAAATAAGTACCTGTTTTTCCATCTAAAACTAGTTTTACAAAAAGGGTAACCCGGATATATCACCGACAATAAGAGGCAAGTTTCACACATGAACACAAGCAAAAGTTTGCCTAAATTCCCCAATATAACTTAGTCATATTTATGGATAATACACGTAAAATTTTAAACCAATAATTAAAAACGCAATAAAGCATTGCAAAAATCTATCCTACATTTCCAACGGCAATTTTACACAATCTTTGACCTATCGACATTTAAACATTTTTAACATATTATTATGTATTTTGAATATTTATTGCTTGTACTTTAAATATTTGGTAATCATTGTTGAAACTGTGCATAAATGTACATTTTTAGATCATCAATTTATTATGCGAAAATCAATAATAATTAATAATCGATTAGATGTTTCAGAATCTAAGTGCTTTTGGATTGCGTAAATAAATCAACAACATGATTAATTTTAAGTACGATTTGATCATCTTCGTAAGATTTCTACGCCAACTAGATTTAACGTGCAATCAAGAAGTGCAACAAACTATTTCGCAAAGAAATGGCTTTTGCATTGTTTTATACAAATTATAAAAAATATCTAGTGCATCAAAATAGAACTGCGTGACTAATGTAATAATTTATAAAAATGGATTCAATGGGATGAGATGTAGTAAACTAAAATGTACAGAACATTTAGGACCATTTTTTCAATCGATAGCTAACCTTAACAGCTAGTTAATTATTTATTGTAACGATTGTCTTGATAATACTATTTAAGTTATAAATACTTTATTTTTAACACGTGATAGTACACAGAAAACTAATGCATTTCACCAAAAATTTTCTTATTAAAAGTTTATAAATAAGCGAGTAATTAGCATTTATAATTTTCATAATATACAAGTCCAACTGGTGCCGACTGGTATTTAGCAGCAAAAAATTTTCGTTTTTTTACTGGAATAATATCGACTGATGTTGGAAGTTAGTTTTATGATTGCTGTGAGTGATTGTGTGCAGATTTACAGATTGTTTCGTGTGAAAAAAAGCTCATGTGTACAGTAACAATGAACTTGTGGACATGATGCTTGTGTGCGGCGAAAGCAGACAAAATGCTGGTTTAGCATCTTGTCTGTAGGCAGATAGATTTCCTTTGAGGGCTCATCGGGCTCCACGTAGATTTATTAACATCTGTTAGTTTGCACGAGATATCGCGAATCCTCAAGAACATCGTGAAGTACATGGAGATAGAGATCGACCTCATCTCATGCTTGCCATCGAGGAAGAAATCTTGGATTTGGTTGAAGAAGATCCAGGTACAAGCAACCGTCAAATTGCTGCAAATGTGGGTGTTGCTCATAGCAAAGTTTGGCGTTTGGCGATACGAGGAAATCAATTGTATTCATTTCATGTGCAACGTGTGCAAGCTTTGATGCCCCAAGAAGAGTTCAATTTTGTCAGTGGCTTTTGCGCTAAAATATCGCGGAAGAAAATTTCACTAGGTGCGTTTTGGTGTACAATGATTTTCACTCGTAACGGTATTAATAATAACTTTCACAACACTCACGTATGGGATGTGAAAAATCCCCATGCGATGAAGAGAACATATTTTCAGCAAAAATTTTCAATAAATGTTTGGGCTGTCAGGTCCGTAGTTCAATATTTCCATATAAATAAAATTATAAGTTATTCCAATTTTTTACTTTTGGAGGTTTAAGGTTTATTCATACTCAGATAGTCTTATTTACATGTAAACTGTATTATGTTAAATTTAAAGTAGGTACCAAGTTCGAGAACACCCTATACAGGGTGTATCAGTTTTAATCGAGCAAACTTTAATGGTACATTCTCCTAGTCGTCCTGATTCAGAAAAATGTATGTATATTATATACATCTATCTCGATTCCTAAGAAAGATACAGGGAGTTGAAGTTTACAAGAAAAAATCATTTTTTTGCAATAACTTCTATAAAAAAGCTTGGATTCAAACAAAATTTTGCATGCCTGCCCTCCTCCCTAAGGACAATTTTATGAAGATATTTTCAATTTTGGGGGGCACCAGTGGCGTGCAATTCGATTACATCTCAATTATTTCAAAGAAAAAGCATGCCACTGTAATTTTTAAGAAATATTTTTTTATCTATTGAATTCCTTGTTCAATTTGGAGTAAACTTTGCTTTTACAGAACAAAAATTGAAGTTTTAGTTCCACAGATAATTAGTTTTTTCGAAAGACGTGCCAACTTGAAATTATTCACAAATCAAATAGGAAATTTATTTAAAAAAAAAGTAACAAAAACTAATTATAAAATTACAGCAACTGTTCAAAATGCAACCCGCCAACCTCGATGCATTTCTGACAACGACGAACTAATGAAATTAACAGCATCTGTCATCATTCCCAGATTTTTTAGTAATTTCAAGCATGTCTTTGGAAAAAATTAATTAAGTGTCTGTTCAACTAAAACTTCGATTTTGGTTCTGTAAAAACAAATTTCACTCCAAATTGAACAAGGAATTCGATAGATAAAAAATATTTTTTTTAAATTACAGTGGCATACTTTTTCTTTGAAATAATTGAGATGTGACCATATTGCACTGGTGGCCCCCCAAAATCGAAAATAACTTCATAAAATTGTCCTTAGAGAGGAGGACAGGGATGCAAAATTTTGTTTGAATCCAAGCTTTTTTATGGAAGTTATTGCAATAAAATAATTTTTTCTTGTAAACTTCACCACCCTGTATCTTTCTTAGGAATCGAGATAGAGGTATATAATATACATTTTTCCGATTCAGGACGACCAGGAGAATGTACCATTAAAGTTTGCTCGATTAAAACTGATACACCCTGTATAAAGGATACCCATTAAAAAATTGCGCCTAAGTTAGTTAAGAGAACAATGTTTGTCAAAGAGAATTTCTAATAAAATTTGATTAATTAAATCAATTCTCGTAAGTACGATGTTTATAAATTTATATAGGATAATAAAAATAAAACAAAATCAAACATCTTCAAATATAGACCGATAAAAACTATACTTCTACATAATTTCCTTCATAACTTACACCCAGAAAGATAAAAATATTTCATTTAATTAATTTGCAATAATGTAAAGTTCCTATAAAATTTTTTCGAATATATTACTGTGATATTTACACGAACCATTTTTGGTAATTCCACAACAAATATATCCTTTCCTTTTCCCGAAAGCAAACTACTTGCAAGAAGTAATAGATCATAATTAAAATATCAAACAAACAAATCATTAAAACCGATTTACCTGTCTAATATATTCACTACACTAGTTAGTCTATTTCCAGAGCCTTCATTTACGTAAATTCAACGCAAAGTTTTATAATTCATAAGTTTACACAGGATTTAAAAATTTTCTTATTAACAAAATAATAACAATAATTGACGGATACGGTCAAAAAAATTATAATATGAAAGATAATAATAATTTATGATAAACACTATTATTAAAGCTAAAGCAATGACAAAGTTGTTAAGCATCGTAAATTAGCAGTTAATAAAATCATTCCAGCCATAAAGCTGTAGTGAATTAAGACAATTCACGTCCGTTTTTTATTACGAGATGTTAAGATGATTTAATTATGTTGTAATATATACAGGGTAAATTAGAAAAGTTTGCGAAAATATGAAGGTGTATTTAAAAATTGTAATGCATGGGAATTCCGTTAATAAATAAAGGGACAAGCTAAAAAAATTGTGATTTCTTAAACAAATTATGTGATAATGTAAAAATTACACTTTTCTAAAATATTGTAAAAAATATGTCGAAATTAAAAAAATAAAACAGTGTTAAATTAGTTTGAAGATGCCAAACGCATCATACAAAATACAAATCATACTTCTGATTCGAATAATTGGAAAAAAGTACTTGAAGAAATATTGCAAAGGTGAAATAAAAATTAATGTCTCCGATGCATTCCTAACAAATCATCTAAAGTTGTTTTTTTTTTCTAATATATGGAACAAGTTCTATAATTAAATAAGATCCATAAAAAGTATTTCAAGGCCATAAAAATGATTTCACTTGATGATAGATAATTTATCAACTTTCAATTTCCCTTGTCAGTAGAAACGAGGAAAATTCATCGTTTATAATGTTTCTAAATCGTAATATAAACCTAAATTTTAAGAGAATTGAATATCCTCGAGCTACAATAAAATCATATTTAATTGTTGTACACCACACATTTATGGAAATCCATCCTTATATCACATCATAAACCCATGTTATTACGTTTTGCGTCAAAATAACATACTTGCACAACTCAACAATTAAAATATTACATTTTTGGCCAACACTAAACAATTTAATAATACCCACCACGATACTATCTAATTTCAATGTGTACATTTCTGTTAGTACTGAAATCAATTAGACAGTTTTGTGGTACACAAACCCAAGGACATCTGCAGAACTTGTTTTTGTTGCAAAATATATGATTTTAGTTGATCATGTCGGGGTATTGCATTATACCCAGAACAGCCGTTATGAAATACCTACTGTCGATATGTGAGTGTGAGTGTGTATAAATAAAGCGAATTGAAACGAAGTCTTAATCTTACTTTTATAGCATACTTCCATTAAAGCTAGTTTAGCAAGCGTGATAATTAGATCAAAGAGGAAAAACTTATAAACAACATTAAACCGCACAAATATAAACAGGGTTAGACCATTAAACTATTTCTAGTTATTGTATTGCAATTTTATTATAATTTTCCGCTCAGCTATTGTTGTTTGTTAAGATATAACAGGTAATCAATAGACGTTAAAGATGCCTATTCTAATTGACCAAAACCACATTCGCTTTCACATTCCTGCAGACTTAAATGTGGGTTAGAAGAATCAGGATTCCATGGAGCAAGCTAGTGGACGAGTAAACGAACTGCACAATTGTAATTTTCATAAAATTGCTAAACAACATTATAGTACGTCAATCACAATCACAATTATTATTATTATTATTTGTATCAGAAAATACTACCTACCTCTCTAATCCTAAACTTTAATACATACTGCGGTAATATGGTAATAAAATAATAGAGAGTAATTAAAGTCATTTATTCAACTAATTACACTGTAGTGGTTCCAAAACCAACATTATTTTATAATCATTGACTGGAAGAGGACAACTAATCGAAAATGTTACACTAATTCTTATCCTATTTCTATAAAACTCAATTTTATCAAGACATTAATTCATTCGATTACTGGAAAATTTGAAAAAATGGTATTGAATATTAATTGTGTTCATTTTTTTTAAATTAATGCTATATGTTTAAAAAACCGTAGAGGATTCCTATAATATAATTTATGTACAACTGCTTATGTAATAGTTTTGCGGTCATAAAGTAGCTCTTTATACACTAGTGTATAATAGTAGTTTATGCAACAAGTATATAATCTATGACTTTATTGACGAGTCTGGTTCATGGCAGAGCGAGCTTGCGAGCGAGGCTAATAAATAGGACCAGTCAATAAAATCAGATTATATACGAGTTCTATATAAAGCTTTATGTTCAACTGCGAAAATTATCTTTTAATTATTTAGAAAAATTATAAATGACAGTAATAAATTCATTTTGACAGTATTTATTGTGACATTGACAGCTGATACATTGATATTTTACAATAATAGTAAAATAAAGTGTCATTATACACTAGTGTATAAAGAGCCACTTTACGCACGCAAAAGTACGTCATAAACAGTACTTTATAATGCAGTTGTACATAAAGTTACTTAATTTTACTATTACTATAAATTATCTATACATCTTCTGTCAGTGTCAAAATAAATACTGTCACAATAAATTTATTACTCTGTCATTTATAATTTCACTAGATAATTAAAAGGTAATTTTAGCAGTCGAACATAAAGCTTTGTATGGAACTCGTATATAGGTAATCTGACTTTATTGACTTGTCCTTTTCATTAGACTCGCTCGGGCATAAAACAGACTCGTCAATAAAGTCATAGATTATATACTTGTTGCATAAATAGTTATTATTTGCTCTAAAAAAATGTAAAACGTCTTTCATAGGATAAATAAAGATAAAAATCCGATGTGTCCAGCACATGGCTTTCTTATACGATGTGGATATAGTTGTGATCTTTGGTAGTAGTACTGAAGAATAATATTAATATTTTAAGAGCAGCACATTTCGACCTTTATTCCCCCATAATTTAAGAAAAATGTTCATGTTATATCTTTAAATAAGTATATTTTAGTAAAGATATCATTTACATAAAGCTAAGAATGGACTGCATTTTTAACCGTCAAATATTGTGGTATATGCCTAAATATGTCGTCAATATTTTTTTACATAAATACATTTGTAAATTTCTAAATACACATGGAAAAAAATTAAAATATACTACAATTGTAGCACTATAGCGGATAAGAACAAATTGTAGTAGAAAACATTACAAATCGTTTCAAAATTGTAGTAAATTGTAGTAAATTTTAATATTTATTTCTTTCCATGCATATTTAAAAAAAATTGGAATCCATTTCCGAATTTTCAAACGATTTCCAAGACTTTCTTCATATCACTGAGGGCATGGAAGGAAAATGAACAATTTTATCAGTTTACGAAATTTTATCACAAACATAAATATTTTTAAAGGTTTGTGAACCACCGCACTGCTCACAACAAGAATCCCCCGGATTAACAACTGGTAAATTGAATTGGACGTGCAAAAATTTCTATAAACTAAATCAGCATACTAAAAAGAAGTTTCGACAATGCTCATACTTATTCATGCCCTTGGTTGTGTTTCTTTTTGATAAATAATTACAAATCATATAATTTCATCAATTTTAATACCACAACACAATACAACACAGGATTATAAATGTGATTAACATTAAAACTACTAATTACATTAAAACTAATTATAATATAATATATATATAATATATAATATATAATAATATATAATAATTAATCAAACTTAATTTACTAAAGTTTAGTAGTCATCGTCTCTTAAATTCATTTAGTTCATTAAAAAAAGATTCATTCAAGAGAATTCAATATTTATTTAAATACTTCATACATTTCATGGTAATATTAATTTTATTTACTTACTATTTACAAGTTAAAAGTATTTTTTGCGAATAAAATGATTTGTAAAATTAACATAATTTGCAATTTTCATGTTAATAAAATAAGTATTTTCTTTTCGATTATTTTTTAATTAATTTATATCAATTTGTACACTAGTAATGTATATTTAATAGGCGAAGGTTTATTCTATAAAACGAATTTTATAAATTACACAGAATGCCACAAAGATCAATAATGAGGCCAGTCAAATTATCGTAGCTAAATACAGAGAATTTTCCATAAATATCTACTTCTGAAAAAATTTTGACAAAAAGCAAAGTTAACATTTACTCCAAAAAATGTGATCAAATTTTATAAATTGTTTCTAGCATTACAGTAGATATAACAATTTTATCCACTGATGTAAAAGGCAACTGCAGTAGGTTATCTACTAAATATTTTCGTCGACAATTTTATTTTTACCTCCCAAAGATTTTTTATTGCATAAATCTAAATAAGCTTATCCAGTTTATTATATACTTATATAATTTACTTATATATAATTGAATTATTTTCAGCTAGCATAGAAGACACTCTCCCTCTTTCTCTCACTCTCAAGGGAGGCGAACGTGAGAAAGAGACAAATATAGTATGACGACTTGTCTACTGAAAATAATGTTGCTATATCTGCTATTTATTTACCACATCGTAAGACCAATTTGCATTTCAAATCGTTGACATTTATTGAAATATCAAATATATTTTAAGCAACAACAAAAAAGAAATTGTCATGTTCGTTGTGCACATGCACATATTACTTCAACTAATCAACGTGTCTGCTGCAACTAAATACAAGGAAATTGGTGATGAACGTTTAGTCTGGTGTTTTATTGTTTTATCTAAATTAAAACTTTCGCCATGAAGTTGCTTGCCTGTTAATCTGCAATTATGTAATCTACAATAAACAATATCTACTTAGGTTTTTATTGTTTAACCAAAGCAGTCTTTTGGTATGGACTGAGAAAAAGTTTAGAATATATTTTACATTAATTTAATATTTAAATTGGTTAGGAAAATCATAATAACATTTCAGGATTTTTTCAATATAGTACTATTATTGAGCTTTGATTTAAAGGTTTTTGGACACAAATCCAACCAGCGGTTACAAAATTGTGATTTTTTAAAACAGTTACTAGAAAATTCTCTCATTTTTAAAGGTGTAACTTTGAAGCTCCGATAAATGCCTAAAATCACCAAATAAAAACTTGTGTAACTTTTTTGTAAAGAAAACCAACATCCAGCTTTGCAATAAAGTAAATTTCATCAAAATCCGACTACTAGATCCAACGTTTTGAAAATAATAATTCTTTGTTTCTACAATTTTCCCATCCTGCTGGGTTAAAGTGCCACAGTTTTGGAACCGCCGAGCGGAGTTTTACGAAATTTACGTTTTTATATAACTAAAAGTTGGCATTATAACAGTAAAAACCATCAATATTATGAAAGTTAATTTAGATAACTTTTGCGCGTATGGAAAAAAGACTATCAAATTTACTTTTGTCCGAACATTTAGTTGTTAGGGCTCGTATAAATTTCTTTGGCACTCTATAAAATTAGTCATAATTTATTTGAATTCCGCTTTATATCCTAACCTAACCTAATTTTCTTATGAGATTTCTTATTAATAAAATGTAACATATGTATATATATATTGTAAATTTCCTTCCAAAATATTTTTTAATAAACAAAAACCAGTACATAAACTTTTTTATAAAAAAAATTAGGATGGAAATTTGTCATAATTTATGAATGATGACACACCTGAGTATCTTCAGTATTTCATTTAATCATTATTATTTCAATATATTGTTTCGACTGCATCAGATATTCCATAATACTATTCAAAATAAATGCCATAGTGTTTTGGACGTTTCTATTTTATGTTTTGACTAAGCCACGAGTGACCTGCATGACCTCAAAGCCAATCTCAGATAAAATCACCAAAATGCGATGATGACATCAATTTACCGCTCTCGTAGACCCCAAATTAGTCACCTTACTTTCGATTACTTTTTCTTAGGTGTTGTCTCTCAACGGCATGATAATAAAATTTTGAAAGTTATTAATTAAAAACCGTTTTAAAATGATACAGTTTTTTAGTCTCCTTGTAGCCTTAGGCTTGTCTGGCAGCGAAGACACACGCAAACTTGAATGAGTGAAGAAATGAAAAGGATTTCAATGTTAATTTTTTCGTAGCAATATCTAATTATAGACATTTCCTGACATAAACTGTCCAATAACTTTCTGCCAAGTGATTAATTGCAACAAGGCTAGTTTTAACCAGGAGCAAGTTAAATTTTAAACAGAATTTTATGGGAAATAGCAAGTTGTTATGTTACAGACCATTAAATATTTTAGTTAAAAATTCAAAGTTTTGGTTTTCTTTCAGAAAGTGAATTTCAAATGTACCAAATTATACAAGTATGTCTATATACAGGTTAATTATAAAAAAATGTGCATACGTAATAGTGTAGTCGCTATATTTAATAAATAGCAGATATACATTGTATAACAATGTAAGTATACGAAAGGTCTTACAAAATAAAGTAAACAATGTTACAGCTTCAGAATTTATAGAACTTCCTTAAAGCAGTCTTGCTAATTTTTTCATCTTATATTCTGAATTGAAGATTATAAGAGAACCTATTCAAGCAGCGTTCTCGTGTTTCACAACTGAAAGATTATATAAGAACCAGTTAGACTAGAATTCAGGTTTTACAGAATATACATGGAGATATACACACCAATACAAATAAAATTACACCGAAAATTGTTGCAATTTTTTGTTCATTTCTATTAACAAATTTGTGACAATGACCCACTTTCCATTAGCACAAATCTTCACCAGAGTATGAGATTCAAAACAATAGATAATAATATTCTTCGTCTGGTTACAGTTTCATTTGGATAAATTTCGTTTTGTCCGTCAACTGATTTTGTAATTTCTATTATATCTTATTTTGCTCAATGTTGATTCATTTAAATACAAACAAACAAACAATGGTTGTGGTTGCTGCATAATTCACAATTTGTTTTTTGAAAAAGTTTAGTACACACTAATTTGATTTAAGGAAATGGAATTATTTATAGTAATGAGCGTTGCATAAGAGTGTATGATAATAATTGGAGAACTATAGTGCTTAAGAGATTATATACATATTGTTTATGAAACTTAATGGTGACCTGCAATGTTATTTCACAACATCATAAATTTACTTTGATACCTTTCTTGGTAAAGTCTTAATCACACAATTTAATAACAAAAAGCGATACAAAAGGTTTGGCATTAATTTACGAAAAATAATACATGAATAAAAAGTAATAAACAAGATGTAGGTCATATTTTTTTATACTATAAAACTCAAATATGCTAGAGGTGTCAACATTTTTGCAGTCAAATTAAGGACAGGGGAGGAAGAAATTTTTATTTATTATTTCGTGGTTATAGTATACAGGGTTTCCCGGAGAAAGTGGGAAATCTCTCGGATTCAGATAGGGCATGAAAAAATAAGATGACAAGTTCCTATAAAAATTTTTCCTACGGGCCCTCCGTACAAAGATATGTAGCCCTGAAGAGCGTCGCTGGAAATGTTTTTTTTTTTACAACTTTTAAGTACTTAATAGAATTTCATAAAAAGTTAATATGATGGACACTACTAAGGACCTCTTGAAATAATTTCCTTGACACATATCTAGCTTGTTTAGTTTACCAGGGGCAGACTAAGCTTTGCAACTTAATGCTTAAACTTTTAACACCCTGTGTGAAAAAGACTTAAAACAACAAATTCAGGTAGCTTGTACCTTAGACTAAAGAAAAGCTACTCTTGTTTATTGTCGATAAAGTGGACCGTTTTCGAGAAAAAGAATAATAAACGAGTTCATGTTTTATTAAGTCATTAAAAAAAAGTCTCATTCCGAAAAAAAATCAAAATTTAAAAAACCCCTGTAGGAAATTTTTTTATAATAACTTATAATAACTCTTATTTTTTCATGCCCTATCTGAATTTGAGAGATTTCCCACTTTTTCCGGGACACCCTGTGTAAAAAGTGTGGACTGATGAGGAATGCTTCAGTGGGTAGTCATGAACAACTCGTTAATCGGTGAGAGATGCCTAGTTTTGTTCGTTTCACTCTGATTCAATGAATCTGTATTACCCGTTTCACTCTTTTAATCATAATGATAATGTAGCAGTTAAAAAAGATGAATTTTCCTATATACCGTACCTATAATGGATTATTTAACGACGAAAAAGCCAAAATAGAGCAATAAAGGCTGCGCGAAAATACGACATGGCAGCATAGAAATTAGGACATGCGATCAAAAAATCTAACTTTTCTATTTATTCAACGAAAACTCTCCACAAAAACTGAAAATGTAGAATCTTAAAACTAGAAGTTCGAAATTTGTTTCTATTTCTCATTTTGGCAAGACATTTTGTAACTTCTTCAAAAAGTGATAAAACGGGTGAAGATCAATATCATTTAAATTATGAATTTCAATATAAAAAAAAGAAGTTAATAAACGAGGACAAACTAGAAGTACTTGCTGAGTTATAGACACAGAACTGTCGGAACACTTCGAAGGAGTGAGAAGAGAGATGCATATTGTCCCTTCTTTTCCTTACTATGTGCGAATAAAGAAAGAATTCCAAAAAAGGAAGATAGAATTTCGAGAACAGATCTAAATACTAAATATTTATCATGCAAGAAAAGAATCAGTAGGATGAGGAAGAAAATCATGGCTGAACAATCTCCGAAAATGGTTTCACAATACGTTATGTCATGACTGCGATTTTCCTAAAAGTACTAATAATAATCAAAATACTACAATCTATAAAGTTTTTTTCTTAAACCCCACAAGTACATCTACAGACGATTCACTTAAAAATCTGTTTGAAATATTTGTTAACCAAAAATAATACATTTTAAATTTATATGACATAACTTTTTACTGGTGTTAAAGACTTCATGTCAAACTGGTAGTTTTATAAAAAAAAACCAAGAACCAAGTGCCTTACCTTATCCTCTAGAAATGAGTCGCTCTTAGACATATTTATTGATGATGTTAGAATTATTTTAGTCCGTTATAAACCAATCTATAATTGTTAATTGAAGTAGTTTCGTATTTTGCTCATGTACCACCAGTGATTTACAGGTTACAAATGGACATGTTTAACTCTTTAGTTATGTAATATCCAATCGTTATTAAAGCACTTACAGTTATAAGTAAAGATGTTAAACGTGTGCAAATAATGTAAAACATTTTGTAATACTTATTCGGTAAACCAAATTGCTTTTTGGGCGATTTTCAAATATTTGCTCAATAACAGTTTGGTACCAAAGAGAGAACGAAAAATTTTCATATTTTCTCTTTCATAAATATTTATTTAAAAATCACGTCCCCGCATTATTATATTAAAATTCCAACGCATAAAATACAGTGTGCTATTAATTATTAAAATACGTTATACCAAATTCAACTGTTTTCTATTAATATCTGAATGAAATTATATAACTTTCACGCGTTTGTTACAATGACTTTCCAGTCACCATGCTACCCATCATACTCTCAAATCAAATTTCTATTCATCATTACACTTTAAGGTCAAGATCAAGGTACCACGAACGAACGATGCAAGGTTTACATAACCGCATTGTATACAGTGTAAACGAAAATCAGGATATTTCGTATTATAGTTAAACAAAACCTTAGGCGGCTCGACGTAGACGTTCTTTAGTTTTTTGGTAAATATAATTTAATTATTACACAAAATGGAAAAAAGTTATGTACACTCTAGGCATTGGAGGCTGTAAGGTGATGGCCACTGATATCATAAGACAAACATTAATAAATTTTTGATGTACTAATAAAACAATTTATTTCAACATTTGTTTAAGACTTCGGTTTAATGAGAAAGTGTCAAGGCGGAAAAACAAACAATTTACAATTTAAATAGCTACCTATTTACATAAAACAATGTCAAAACTATTTCGCGGATGAAAGTGTTTGAGTATTATTAATGTAAAACAATATCCAACTACTTTCGTATAAGTAACTATTGTTAAATTAATTAAAAAGGGTAAGGTATAAGGTAGGCCTTTAAATTTTAAATAGAAAGAAATTTATTTTTTGTTAGTGACTATACCAGTTAATGTTTCTTCAGAGAAGATGTTTTGTCTTTTGGAAACCGGTTATTCAAATATTTTTTCAGTTTTACTTTCATTTTGTACACAACATATTTATTAAAGCTACAAAATGTTCGCTGTAATTTATAACACTGGCCAGCCAATTTATTGAGGATTTGAATATGTATACCTAATAGTTTTATGGTTATTTTTAGAAAAAGTAAAACTTCCTTTTCTATATACATAGTTAAATTAAAGCTGATTTCATTCATTAGAAATATGAGATGAAAAACAGACATTACATACCTTCAAGCTGACCTTTAAACAGTAGTTCAGTAAACCGGACATCTCACTTTTAATTTATTTGAATATTTAGCTATTTACCTAGTGTTTATTGAAAGTACATTCCAGACATGTACAGAGTGCTTCGAAAAATACGTAAAAATTATAGTAGGTCCCATTTTAGAATTAGATTTAGATTAGATTTTTAATTATTATGCAACATTTCAGGTTTGCATTAAAATCAAAATACGAAAATTTTAAAAATAATGTTTTATGGCAAATTTTTTTAAAATTTTTGACACATTTCTTAGTTTATATTTTTACTTTTCACCGAACCAAAAACGAATCGGACCAAATTTAAAAAAAACCATAAAACGGATAAAAATCAAATTTGTATTTTATGGCTTTTTGCGCGATTAGATTCACATATTTGACTAAATTTTGACCATCATATACAGGGTGTCCCAGTTTATATCGTCAGGATTTCACCAGTCGATAGTTTAGCGAAAATTAAAGGTGGTTTATCTAATAAACTATGGTCGAATGTTGCTTCCTTTTTGACGTACAGGCCATTAAAGAAAATACATTATTTTAAATAATTTGCTATAAATCAATAACAAAAAGAGTTAGCCTTCTGAAATTTTGCATAGATCTTTTTTTTTTATTAATAGTGGTTGCAATTATTTTATTTAGAACACAGAGGCGTGCGTACGGGTTTCTTCAAAAACATTTTATTGAATAAAACGTACGCCAATGGTTTTTTTGCAGCATATAATTTTTTGATAACTTAACTCAAAATAACCTAATAGTACAGTAAATAAGAGAGAAAAAAAGGCTTCAAATAGACTTTTTTTACCCTACAGCCAATTTTTGTAAAATCTTCTAGAGGGTCACCCAGAAAGTTTAAAACTGAGTTTGTGTATTCGTAGACCCCGCCCTTCCTTCACCAGCCCTCAATTAAGGGTTGGATTTTTTTGATTATTGAATAACTTTTTTCCTATTAAATTTTCGAAAAAAAGAGTCAGTACAAAGTTGTAAAGAAAAATATTTCCTACAACTTATCTTTTAAACTTTTTTTGATATTGTCGATATTTAAAAAGTTATTCAACAAATAAGTTGAAAACTTTGGTGAAAGAGTAGTAAGTAGTAGTAGTAAGCAGTACCTAACTAGAGAAATATTTCCCTAAAATTTGCAACTTATTTGTTGAATATCTTTTTAAATATTGACAATATCAAAAAAATATTAAAAGGAAAGTTGTAGGAAATATTTTTCTCTACAACTTTGTACTGATGCTTTTTTCGGAAATCTAATAGGGAATAACCTCTTTAATAAATAAGAAAAAAAAAGTTAAGTTATCAAGAAATTGTAAGATACAAAAAAGTTTCTAAATTGAATGGAAAATACTCTCTGCATATTGGTGTCGCAAAAAAACCAGTGGTGTACGTTTTATTCAATAAAATGTTTTTGAAGAAACCCGTACGCACGCCTCTGTGTTCTAAATAAAATAATTGCAACCACTATTAATAAGAGAATACAAAAAAAAGATCTATGCAAAATTTCAGAAGACTAACTTTTTTTGTTATTGATTTATAGCAAATTATTTAAAATAATTTATTTTCTTTAATGCCCTGTACATCAAAAAAGAAGCAACATTCGACCATAGTTTATTAGACAAACCACCTTTAATTTTCGCTAAACTATCGACTGGTGAAATCCTGACGATATAAACTGGGACACCCTGTATTGTGTGAGATGAGAGAAAAAATAATGGTCCCAAAACAGACCCTTGGGAAACTCCCAGGAATATGGTATTTATAATTAAACCACATCTTACAAAGAGAAATAAATAGAACACTAGCTTTTTTTGACTCTTCTAGAAATTTTTTTCAAAATATATTCTTTCCTCAAAAACCAGCTTTCAAAGCTCGAATCATTTCGAAATATTGAGGACTTTACACTAATTTCAAGAAGGAAGTTACTCACGAGAAACCAAATTTGAAGTCAGTAATCTTCTACGTCCAACATATAATGGATTTGTATTTAATACTATAACAAAATTTGGGCAGCTTACGAAGAAATTAATCCAAACTTTTTAATAATGACAAATATAGCAATATAGCAAAAACAGGATAAAAATATTTAAAATTTCCAAGACGAATCTTAAATCGGGTAACAAATCTACCCTTATGTATCCCGAAGATATGAATTCAACGATCTTCTCCTAAAAAGTTGCTGTTTTCAAAGAACAGACCCCATTAGTATTTGGCAAACCACTTAAGTGACTTTGACCTTATATCCTGAAAATATATGAGAAAGCTTTTCCTAAAAAATATTATACTTCGCCGTTATTCTATTGGACGACCACCCTCCCAATAAATCGGACTCCGCTGAAGAGAAAGGATGTGAAAAACCTTCAAAAACTTGTACAAAAGGATGCGTCGGAATGTACGCATACGCATGTTTTTCTCTTTAGCTTGATGTTGTAATCTGTGAAGTATTGGTATAATTTATTTCTCATGTCTTATTTAAATTATAGCTACACCTTCCGGCAACTTCAACCTTATGTTTGTGTGGTCATCGCCTGCAGACATGATAAATCTCCTATAACAACTAATTTATGAAAATGTTCGAGATTTCGAAATTCAGTAGGTCCGCGTGAAAATTATTACTAACAGTACTTGGTAATTTTTTATTTGTAGAAATTATTAACTGTCTATTTAATTTTTAATGTAATAAAATGTACTTAATGGAATATTTTATACGATTATCCGTAATTCATCTAAAAAATCCTTGTGCTTACAAAATTATAACAAATTTCGAAAGTAACACAAATCAATTAAAATTTAGTAAAATAATTGTTGCACATATGGCACTGAAATATTTCTAGCCAATTTAACACGAAATATTTTATTTGTATGCAATGCAATTTAACCAGTAAAGAGCACGTTCCATTTATAAAAGACCACTTTCACATAACTATAATAAATTATTATTATGGCTATAATCTGCTAAAGAATTAAAAGAGGATTTTATTATAAACAATGTTAAAGGTACAAAGTTTACATTAAATAAGTTTTACAAATCATCACGAATTTGACATATTGAATATTTGGGTTAAACTTAACAATTTCATCACACGGAATTATGCAATAAAACCTCTTTTATTCGATTTATTATAGTTTTTATTAACCACACTATATCGTGCTACATTAAAATAAGTATGCTAATAGTTTGATACCTGCTGAGGTACAAGAATTTCAAACTGAACTCCTCGTTATAAAGAAGAGACTGCAGTTAATTAGACAGCAGACGCACAGGCAGGTAATTATTACAATAATAATAATGATGCATTAAAATCCTTTGCGTGGTGTATCTAAACACAAATATTCTTGTGTAAAAGAGATTTCTGTGTCAAGTTGCATGATTTGCGTAACAAACAATACCAAAAGTGTTAATTTGATTGGAAAATCGTTGTTACCCAATGCTTAGTCGGTGCGATGTTTCAGGTGTGTAAATCTCGGCATACCGCTTGGCGATTGCGGTGTCACAACATATTGTATCTTTTACATATAAAAATATCTGATGTGTCCAGCACATGACTTTCTTATACGATGCGGGTATAGGTCTGATTTATGGAAAATACTTAAGTCGTAGCCAAAGTAGCAAAAGTTAGACAAAATATGTTCAAAATTAATTCTAAACCAATACTAGAGAATAAAAAAATGTTTTCTTCTCAAAAATATTTCTATGGTCTCTAGAAGAATCAAATTTGTTGAAACTCTTACATATGAAATTTGGATCAGTTTGCATACAGACGCACAAAACGTGTAAATACAACAAAATCCCGAAGTCGAGACAAATTACGATTCTTATTACTTCGTATAAGAAAAAATATTCGAACATTCTGTGATTAATGAATGGGTAAACAAGAAATTTTTTTAATAAATTCTCATAGTCGTCTCAATACAATAATTACAAGTTATTTGCAGATTATTATAATTTTACTTGGCGCGTGATTATTTATGAAATGCTTGAAGGGCAGCAAATCACTTGGATTAGCAAGATTTTCTATCAACGCAATTTCTGATTGGCACCTATGAAAGTTTTCCGTTTGCCATTTCAATAAAATTATTTAAATTAGTAACATCATGCTTTAAAATGTTAATTATCAAATTGTAAGTTATATAAATTTTATATGAAAGATGGCTTGGAGCGTTTCACTATTTTACATTCTCTGGTATTTACATGGTTTACATTATTGTAAAGCGCAGTATATTCCAAATTTATTTGCATCTCCAGGGCACGGAAGACACCAGTTTTTCGTCAGTATTTTGAATTATCGCCAAAGTTGGCACCAAAATCTGTTTCATAATATTTCCCAAATAATTTGAGATACATGATACAAATTTGGGTCATTTTAAAATGTCACCTGTTAATATCTCAGAATTTTTTAAATATTTTTCCTTAACCCCGCTAATAGTGCCTAATATAGTTTCTCTATGGTGAGTGATGTTTACTAAAAATTTCAGTTGCTGAATAATGTTTCTAATTTTATTTTTGTGGAATTCTTTGTATTAACCTACACGTAAGCTCAGAACACCCTGTATGGCATATTGATAATAAGGAATAAGGAAGTAGATACGTAATATTACATGAAATAAAACAGTTTAGAAAATTGTAGGAAATTCATTATTCACAATAAAATCATGAAATATAATTATTCTCCATAAAAAGCGATTTTTATTGGAAAAAATAAGTACTTAAGTATACACTTATTTGATATACCTAACTAGTATTTTATAATAATCAACTGTTAAAAGTTGAAAGTAGATAATTGTCCAATTCCACAAACGACAAATAATAATTTAATCAGGGAATAGCATTAAGTATTGTTCTGATTGGTTGAAATTTAATATAGATTAGTAGTTGACCAATAGGGATCCGTAAATTTCAAATTAATCTGTGAATAGTTTATTATTAGTTTAACATAAGTTTGTGGAACCGGGTAAATAAAATAGGAGTACAAATTATTAACATTTTATTACCATCTTTTTTTATTTTAGAACACAGAATCCGATGAGCCTAAAATTTTTTTAACCGTTGTTAAAATAATTTTCATGTTGATTCATAGTATCGATATCAGTTGTAAAATATCAGGTTGGTCAAATTTCACCATGGGTGATCATTATCTTTAAAAGTGGACTACGAAAAAAGAGAGTGACAACAAGATGTTACTATAATTAATTAAAATAACTTTAAAAACTAATTTTAAGATTTTAACACAGATAAGTATCAGTTTATTTATAATCCATATTCATAAAATATATTCCAAATTATTTTGCACATTGAACTAAATAATGACACCAAGCGTATTTCTATAAACATTTAAAAAACACACTATCCATCTAAAAAGTTCAACAACATTTCATCAATAATAATTATTATAATATCACAAGCTTGATTTTATAGCAAGTCCCCACTCAGACTCTACCCTTGGACTTCCGTTCATTAGTTTCTTTAATGACATTACCTCTAACTTGACCGTTTAGTATCTTTTTACGACGATGATCTTACATTGTTGGATTAAGTCGATGTTGGAGTATGTAGGAAAAAACGTCAACTTCAATAACAATGTTACAAGAATGTTTGTACCACAGAATAGAAAGTCGAGTTAACATCCATTCAAATTGTGCTTTTTTTTGGATATACCAGAGGGTTTTAAGGAAGTTACAACGATACAAGGAATTTTTACCAAGAAATATACAGGGCTCAACAAAAACCATAAAAGAATATTTACAATTTTTTTTAATAAAGGCTCTTTGAGAAACAAGTTAAGAATCATTAACAAGGTAAATTGATGCGGTTTTTCAATTTTGACAATTTATTTTACCTACTACAAAATATTTACATAAAACTGATAGGTACCATCTTTAAAATTGAGGAAGATATTAATTTATGAAGCAAACTACCAGTTTCCTATTTATTTTTTTAAAAACACCTTTTGGGTTGTCTTTTTTCGGTGGTTATTGCACCTAATGAAACTAAAAGTTTTGTTATAATAGAAAAATCTAAAAAATCTTAAATCATTCCAATAGTTTTGACTTTATAATAATAATAATAATGTATTTAAGGCATAAATGCTAAATTATGTCCTAATCAAACTAAACTGCTGGCCAATTGAAACGTACCAAGCGAATTTTTAGGTTGAATTTAAAGTCAAATATTTTGAAAAGGAGAAAAGATATCAACATGAGGTTTTCAGGATTCAAGAGATAATTTAATTGCGAAAACAATAGTGAACCCGATTTTTTTACATTGAAGTACGTTACTATCTACAGGGTATGAAAGAAAGTCGTCTTTTTTTTCTCAAACTTTATACCTACCGGAATTCCACAAAAAATTTTTTATATTTTTTTGATGTCGATTTTTTTAGTCCCTGGTTAATGAGGAAAAAACCAATTTCTCAAAATTTTTATATCCCTCTTATTTTATAAGATACCGAATTTTTTATTAAATTTAATATTGTTGAACAGGTTTTTGCAATAATAATTATGCTGCCATTTTGAAAGCAAATATCATCATGCGATATGTCGATAAAAAGGTAATTTTAAGTAGAATCTAATTCTTATGGAAAAAATATACAGGGTTGTTTTAAAAAAATTGAAAGTTAGTAGGTGGCCCTTCCGGTGAAACCGGAAGTGTCATCAGATTGTTTTAAACGTCAAAATGATTATTCCTTTCAACAATCAAACCATGCCAAATTTCAAATTAATACAGTTAAATGTAACAAAATGGTGGGGGTTGTAAAACGATTTCGTAGTCACCCGGTATACACGAATATGAGCAAATTTTTGAAAAAGTGAAAATCCCGTTTCGAGGATATAAGTCACTTAAACCAATGGTGAACATAAACCAACTAAATTCCATTCTATTCCATTAAGAAAATAGCCTCAAAAAATGAATTAAAAAATTTACCAATTAGTGAACCGATTTTTGATAAGCCACTGGTTACCAATAAATTACTGAAAGTACAAAAAGTGTACTTTTTATAAGAAAACCATTCATAAGGTATTATAATCAACTACAGAGATTGGTTCTTACAAAACACAATACGGCCGAACGACAAAAACCAAAGAAAAAATCAAATTTTCAGCAAAAATTCGGTATCTTATAAAATAACAGGGATATCAAAATTTTGAGAAACAGGTTGTTTTCCCATTAAGTAAGGACTAAAAAAATCTACATAAAAAAAATATAAAATTTTTTTTGTGGAATCACGGTAGTTATAAAATTAGACAAAAAAAGAAGACTTTCTTTCATACCCTGTAGATACTAATGTAAAGTAAAAAAATCGGGTAACACTTCAACCTAAAAATTCGCTTGGTACGTTTCAATTGGCCAGCAGTTTATTATCGCTGTTCCAAAATTTAGAAATTCCAATTAATATTCATTTATTAGAAATTGGTATACAATCTTATGATAAACAGTGATGGCAAAAGAATACTTTTTAATAAATATAATCAGGTAAGTTTAATTTATAAACTAGATTTTTCATCAAAATTCTCTTTATAGAATGTATGTTTTTTTTTCTTGCACCTCATATTTCAAATTATTGTATCCTCCAACCGTAATGTAAGCAATGAACAGTAAAAAACTTTTGGAATGAATCATAGAAAAGTACCATTTAGAAACCACCTTCTCTTAAAGAACGATTTAACAAAATTTTATAAACTTTCCAAGAGATTACAAAAAAGCCGATTTTGTAATACTTACAAAAATATCTTTTAATTTGGAATTCTCGACTACTCGTTTTTATAAATAAATAATTACTAAATTAAACTCTAAGCAAAAACTAAAATCTTGTTACAATTATTATAACTCATTAGAATTTCTAATTTAAGTGTAAATTAACTAATTAGCTACTGATACTATGCGTTTACCAGTAATTTATTCTTACTTCATTTTACATATCTATTTATACCCCCCACTATTCCAACAAACTGCATACATTGCAAATATTATTACTCTTTCATAAAAATAATATGAAAATTTCTAGTAGATAGTACCGCACAGCTGCAAAGCTTACATCAATTACAAATGAAAATTGTGGTTTATTAAAACTTAATTATTACTTTTGGAAATTGTAATTTTTATTTCATACAAATCCTTAATTACGAAAAATATAAAAATTAACACAGATGTTGCTTTATTGTCTGATAGAAATCACATTTTCAACTGCTGTAAAACCATAAAACTTTTACTGTTCTAGAAACATACTCCTGAATACACCTGTATTGTAACTGAACAATCAGAGTAGAAATAATTAATTTCAATTATATATTTTTACCATAAATATGTTTTTTAATTACCTCGTAGGATTTTCTACACTATTTTGTTTTACAAGACTAGAAAATTTACATAAAAAGACTATAAAAAAATGATTTACGCCGAAGGAATGTTAAACACATACTAAAAATATCTTGAAAATTTATCTGGCTGGATCTGCCCATGAGTATTCGAGATGAAGAAGTGAAAGTAAGACGACACACCTTTAGAGGTCCCAGCACCTGTTCCTCGACTAACTATGGAGGCATTCAGATAGGAATGTATTACAAAATCCGTTTGTAGTTTGAACCAATTAGTACCCAACGATACCAACTTAAGATTACTTACCTACTATACATAGATAATAAAACATTTAAAAAATATTTGTTAATTTTCGATCCAAAGACCAACAAAAACAAAACTGGTACCATCGACAATCCAACATTTATGTGACAATGTTATTTATTAGTACATTAGTACTAATTACCATGCAATTATGAATGGTCGGTCGCTGTTTAGGGGCTATTGCCTCTTGAGCGGCTGTCGCAGAAGGAATAGCATAGCAGCATAGGTGAGAGTGACCTTGATCCTGCTAAAGTGGGTCAGCCATTTGCTTTCTTCTGTCGTTGACCGACCGACTAAGGCAGGCAGACTCGTGTGTGTATGTATGTGTGCACATAATACGCGATCGCCCATCAACCACCCGACAATCAAAACAGGAAAATTTATAATTAAATCACGTGACGAACAAGGGAAAGCTACAGAGCTACAGCTACCATTTCCCCCGAAGGTGTCTGAATACCAAATGTTTGGACAATTTAGTCTAACAGGTATAATTCTCCATGGACATATTGGTGTTATGTCGGATAATTATAGGGGGGCAAATTAATTTTTGAGGTGTCCGGTTTTTATTCATGAATTTGCAATATTTCTTTACGTAAAAGTTTAACATGGAAAACTGTCGTTTAAGGGATAAGCTTTAGGAAAATTACAATGTTGTCGACGATATAAATTTGTGATGGATGATAAAAATTTTTCAATGAAATAGGCTCGGAAATAGATATTAGGCACAACTAAGGACAATAATTGTCATAAGTTTTAGGTGAAAATTTAATATCTACCAATAAGATTTTCAAAAAGAAACTTTATGCAAAGTAAGACCCTCGTTTGAAAATACTGTACAGATTTGCCAAGAATGTCTTTAAAAAATGTTGTGCATTTGACAGTGGCGTACCATAAATTATAGGGGGGATAAAGAAAATTAGTCTCAGATCTAGTCTAACCAAAGCTGTGATTTCATACCTATCATAAGTTAATTTTAAAGAGATCATTTAGGAAAAGGGCAAAAATTAACAGCAGATTTTAAAATATTCGAAAACTAACATTAGCTTTCTCACTTATTATAAATAAAAACAGCATCTAACTTTGGAATAACAGATTTCATAATAATCCAGTTATTCTAAAACTGCATTCTTTAAACTACCAAACCTCAAATGTTTGAAATACTAAAATCACTTAAAATATTTAAATAGTATATTTCATTACCAGTCTGGAAAAAAGGATTTTTTCGAGCGCGCGTGACAAATTCCCGTGGGAGGCGAAGCCGAACACGGGAAGTCATGCAAGCACGAAAAATCCATTTCTGGACGTGTAATGAACGATATTTTTTATTATACTTATCTAAAAAGAACCCAAAAAAGGATTAGAAGTAATTTTAGAACATTTTATTTTCAAAATAATCATAATACCTCGTAAAAATAGTAGGCAAACACGATTAACATTTCCATAGCAACGACTTGTTTATTATCGGCGATGCTTTAGTTTCTGTCATATTTAGTGCACGGAAAAAAGAATAGGAGATCGGGAAAAGTTTTCCGTGCGCTGTTCTGAAAACGTCACCTTTACGTCATTGCAAAAACAGATGAAAACAAGGTGTTTTCAGATAAGTATAATAAAAAAAGTTATTCAAATACCTAGTCATTTACAATATTCATCACATTTTTAAGAAGACAAGCAACAATTTAGCCTTTAAATATCCAAAATTGGAAAAAATCTTACAAGTAGGTATTTCGAAAACTTCTTAGATTATAGCACTCATCTGTCACGTGACATAAATAGACCTGATACTTAGGAGTATTTTTTGTCTAATCGGAATAGAATTAGGTGGATAATAGACTAGTCAACAAATATTCAAAACTGTATATTAACACGTATATTTTTCTACTCCCATACTTTAATTGATTTATTACGCATTTACTACCTGTACTGTAATGAGATTCATTACGATACAAGTTAATTTATAACCAATAGAAATGCAACATTACAGCAATATTCCGTCAATATCAAATATTGATATGAACATGTGACAGATCTAAAATTTAAAAATTTTGATTATCTGACATTTCTGAGTTTATGATAAAGTTGCCATAATATTTATTTTCTTATTTTTCATTATTTTGACTAGTCGTAAAAAAAATTGTGTATGCAACTCACATTTAATGGTTATTAAGACACTCGTATTCATTACGACACAAGCCGTAGGTGAGTGTCGTAATTCTCATACTCGTGTCGTAATAACTATCATTAAATGCTCATTGCATAATATACTATTCAATGATTAAGAGGAAAGATCCCTCGAAACGTTGATAAGCTGTAGACTCTTTTATCGTTTACCGACATCTAATAAAAAAAAAGTTACGGTAAAGCATCTAAGTATGTAAGAAATAGAAAAACTCTGCACTCACAATACCTACTTTATCATTCTAGGTAATTACGGATAAACATTTATGTATTTTAGGCAAAAAATTACTAAAATATGAAAAAATGTGCTTTCTGGAGATAAGGAAATACCAAAAATATTTATTAATTTTGATATAATAATAATATGGATAAGATTTCATGTTCAGACATTTCCAATTTAAAAAAATAAATATTAACAAATTGTGTATAAAAATTAGTTAAACACTCGGTCAAACCTAAAAAGGATTTCTGTGATACGAAAATATTTCGTCAAAAAACCGAACTAGTAGGGGAGACCGAGGAGTGTTGTAACAAAGTCAATTTCTCGTAACCTACGACCAAGAAGGTATATATAGAGGAGAGAAAATCGTGTTGGCGTAGACACAAATTCGTTGACAGTTGCTGTGACAGTGACAAACCAAAATAAACACTTGACCAATAAACGCGCCTTACTGACTGCTGGCGCATGCGTAGAAACTATCAAGTACGCTTGAGTCCAGTTGAACGTGCAACATTTTCTGACCCATGAATTCTTACCCCCTCCCTGGGGATCTTTCTGTCCTCCATTTTTATACGACCATTAGCGAACTGTCAATGTCGCGCATTTATAACTTTTTTCGAAAAAGCAATAAATGCGCGACATTGACAGTTCGCTAATGGTTGTAGGTTACGAGAAAATGACTTAGTTACAACTCTCCTCTGTTACAACACTCCTCGGTCTCCTCTACTATCGAATTATCTAGAACAATTATTATTCTTTATTTTCTATCTTTTGTTCTTTGTGTAAATCCAACAATTTAAAAATTTTCCTTAGTTAATTAGAACAAATATCTGAATAGTCATCTATACCGATCTACGTTCCACTTTCTATAAAAATAAATATTAGACACTGCACTTCAAGGATATATTACACTTATGCATATAATATTGAAGACAATTACTTTTGGAACTACTGTTGTATGAAACATGAACAGCTACTGTCTACACAAACTAGTTATCATATTTTTTTGTTCTAACTGTGTTAATTCGTGTAGCGTATTGCACAAACACAGATCTATAAATTGGGAAGTAATGTTTATGCAATGAAATATCCTTGCCTTTCCTGTTAGCATAATCAAAGAGTGTTAATTAAAATTAGGCAAGTAAACAAAAGATATAGACTTATAGTAAACATGCTGATGGTTAAGAGTGATGGGAAAATTCTTTGGTGTATTGTTTGACCCAATAAATTAAACACGGAGGTTAGGTGCTGTATTTTTAAGGAATTATCATGGAGTGTAATGCAGATAGAATAGAATAATCTTTCTTCGATGTAATAAATATTACCTGAAAACGTCAAATTATGTTACAGTATAACTATAAAGTAAGAATAGAGTAAGCAATTCACAAATAACACAATATGCTCTACAAAAATACAGAAACAACAAGTAAGTTCATCAAACCAACCACATTTGTCAAATATTCTTCTAAAACGAAAGCGAAAATAACGAATAGGTACTGGTTGTTTCAACAGGTTTTTCTTGATCTGGCCGAAAATAAAATTTTATTGGTTTTTCCATATTTTAATGTAAGATTATGACGCGTCCAAAAATCCTAAAGATGACAATGGACATCCCATGTTTTTGTCCAAACACATATTATTTAACTAAGTGCCTGCAAAATACCATCGAGGAATTGGTCAAGACCTAATTTGGGGGACAAAAATTCCTTTTTTCATAAAAAAATTACATAATTATTGATACCCCAAATTTCTAAAATGCCTTCAAATTCTGCATTATCAAGAAGTCCCTTAAATTAAAAAAAAATCAAAAATGCAACACAAAAAATTGATTTACTTCACACGAACACAACCGTATTTTCACAAACTTGTACTGCACAAACAAATGCCCCAAAGTGTCTTTTTAATTCCTAAAAATTCCAAAAATGCTATTTTAAATGTCAAAAAATTCCTTCGAGTAGGACAATAAATTTCTCAGGTAACCTAGCCAACTCGAAGGCTTGACCACGATCTAATTTGGCAACAGAAAATTCATTTTTTTTAAAATGCCACATAAATAATTAAGCCCTCGCATAACTAAAACTGTCTTCAAATTCTAGTTCTATTAACACAAAATCCCTAAAGACTTTTCGAAAATGCCTTTACATTTTCTCAAAATTACAAAAAAATCCTTGAAAAGTGTTAAAATTTCCAGAAAGTTCATAGAAAATTCCAAAAAAAACAACAATATCCTTCGAGAGGGACGGCGTAGATTTTTTTCAAATTTTGTAACATATTTTTTGGGTGGAATATCAAACAAAAGTTTAAATGAAAGATATTCAAAATTTAATTCTAAACCAATGTTAATTTTTTTCGAAAATGGTCAAAATCGGTTCAAGGCCCTCAAAACGTGTACATATATCCATCCAAATTTCAACATTTCTTATTATAATATACATATAAGAAAGTAAAAAGTTATTTTTTTTTTTAATTATTAAAAATCTGAACTTTTTTAATCTAAAACAATTTCTGATCTAAAATTTTTTTTATCATCAAAGTGTTAAAAAACTAATTCTTCAGAACAATTTTATTATTGTGTAAATTTTACGATGCATTATAAAAATTTTAAATTAACGTGTTTTTTCTAGGAAAAGATAACATTGAACAACAGGAAAAGTGGATTTGAACAGACGAAAATAAAATTATCTCCTGTTTTAACCTTGCACTTTTCTCAGTTAAACCCCCGAAGAGAACAAAAGTTAACTTTATGCAGTAGATACTTTCATCAGTATTCTTGAACAAACAAATGAAAGACAATTGGTAAGGTCTCACGTTTCTGCAAATTTCAAGACCATTTTGGATTATTTTGCTTAGTAATCAAATTGAATGCAATATCATTTCATAATTTTTAAATTATTTGCTTAACAATAAATACTCCATCGAGAAAAACTGCTACTGAAGTTCGAATATCTTCATTTGGAAAATATTATACAGGAAGTGTTTACACATGCTAATTTCCTTGGTATATTATTCGAGGTTATAATATAATGTTTAGAGCGTTGCAACTAATTTGCACCGTTCTCACTAATTTTTTACGTAGATTAAAAAATAAAACCTGAGTTTAGAGGTCTCTCCACTGAAAGATGAAGGTCTGCTTAGATAAATTAAAAATAACTTGAGAGGCACTCCTTTAAGCCATAAGCTTTTATGGATTTATTAATTTTGTTATTTACTGCATATTATGTGGTTAATTGTGCCAAAATTATTTTATTATAAATATGCAAATTGCTTCCTATGAAACTCAGTGAGATCATCAAATAGAATATCTAAGTTCATACAACTTTTTCTATTGTTCATAAATACTTATAAATAAATGAGGATGCACAAAATGTATGCTAAACTTGTGCGAAATTGTTTTCGTTTCGTTTATCACATGTGATGACGGCATTAATTTATTGAAATGAAAAGGAAATCATTTGCATAGAAATATTGTAAATTTCTAACGGTATTATGTGTATTACAAGATCTGGAATTCAACGTCCTTCCAACAAAGTTATTAATAACACACCATATTTCCGGATTCCTGTTAATATTATTCGCAACATTTTATTTACTTATGCAATGGTAAACAATAATTCATTATTCATTTTTATTTCCAGGTAAAGAATTTTTGTCAACCCTAAACCAGACATTGCGAAAATATACAAGTCTCCTATACCGGAGTGCGTAAAAGAAAGTTATGACAAAGATTGAAATTGAGAAAGTTGTTCGAATTAAAACTCAACATAGAATTGTTCACTTGGTCAAAACAGTCAAGAACTTCATAGGTGGATAGGTATAGATCCGTTTAGAGTAGCCTACTTTTTAACATAGCAAACATGGATTAATTTCGGGTTTTTTGTAAATTACTCAAGTTAAAATTGAAAATATTTGCACAATTATCCTTAAACCAACTGGCGATCCAGTTGCACCTATGACGGCTTTGAGTAGCAGCGATATGATTAAAATAGAGTTTAGATCAAAACTGGTTTCATCGCTTTCATATTAAGGAATGCAAATTTGATGACAGAAGATTAATTTTAAATTAAATGTAGGTATCAAAAATCTACGCGTATTTTTGTGACGTTAATCGTATACTATCACCGACAGGTTTTTCGCTTTAAGTTTATAAGAAAAATAATTTTCTCCTTTCTCCACACTCCTATAGTTTAAGTTTCAAAATGGAGGCTTCGAGACTCGAATTTGTGAAATCAAATTTATTATTCGGTGTTTTAGTGTAGGGGTTTAATTTTAAACAGAGCTGCATTTAAGGTGTGAAGGACAACGAGAAATTAGACAACTCTAAAAGTTGTCACTATAAAAAATTATTTCTATTAATTATTGTTAACATCATTTTGTTAATTTTGACACCCAATTGGAGCAATTCAGACAAAAATAGTTTACAAAAATAGTCACAAACTTTAAATAAGTATACGTTAAAAACTCGGTTAAAAGTAGAGAAAAATATATTTTGAAAAAAGTTCTAGTGATTCAAAAATATACATACAGGGTGTGTCACGACGAGTTGACAGTAGACATAACTCTATTACTAAACACAATTTGGTTCTAAAAATTGGTACATGCCCATTATACAATGTGTTCTATTTAATGAAAATATTGCCACCTTTCTGGTACTTCCGGTTATACCGAAAGTAGACACAAACTTTGTTATTTTAAATGGAACACCCTGTATATTATTGAATTTTTAGATTCTACACTTCATTTTAGACATAAAAGTATGAAGGTTGTATGGTCCTAACATTAACGGTATTATAATTGTTTACACTTTTTCATTTTTTTTTACAAAAACAGATATAAATAAAAATTCGAATCTTGACAATGACACATTTTTTCCAAAGTTTTTTTTCTTACGTTTGAAGTAGGAATATACAAGCACTAAGTTGATATAGTTTTGGAAAACTGGCTTTATAAAGGGTGTTGGTGGTTTTCCGTTCATTTTTCAAAACTTTGATCAATGATAACTTTATTTTTTTAAATGGAACACCTTATATATTTCCACATTTTCGAATTGTACACTTAATTCTAGACGTAAAAGTATTAAGGTTGTAAAGTCTTAAAATTAACGGTTATATAATTAATTACGTTTTTTCCAATTTTCAAGGTTTTTAAAAATTAACGATCAACCATAAGCACCCTGTAGATATAAAATAAGTTTTTCAAAACCATATTACCATGTTTCTTGTACATTTCTACGTCTACTAAAATTTGTTTTTATTATATTTAATTTAATATGTTCTATTTTTATTTATTTATTTTATTAATTTTAATTAAGTAATTATGTTTCTTCCAATTTTTTCATACAAAAACTTAAAGTCAAACATTTTCATATTTTACTAATGACACGTTCTTTCAAAAAACAAACCAAATTTTAGTGGACGCAGAAATGTACAAGAAACATGGTAATATGATTTTAAAAAATTTATTTTATACAGGTGATTGACCGTTAATTTTTAAAAAACGTAATTAATTACAATACCGTTAATTTTAAGACCTTACAACCTTAATACTTTTATGTCTCGAATTAAGTGTAGAATTCGAAAATCTAGAAATATATAGGGTGTTCCATTTAAAAATATTAAGTTATCATTGATTAAAGTTTTTAAAAATGAACGGACAAGCACCAACACCCTGTATAAAGCAAGTTTTCCAAAACTACATCAGCTTATTTCTTGTATATTCCTACCTCAAACACAAAAAAAAATTTTGGAAAAAGCGTGTCATTGTCAAGATTTGAATTTTTATTTACATCTATGTTTTTATAAAAAAAAATGAAAAAGTGTAAATAATTATAATACTGTTAATGTTAGGACCATACAACCCTAATACTTTTATGTCTAAAATGAAGTGTAGTATCTAAAAATTCAAAAATATACAGGGTGTTCTATTTTAAATAACAAAGTTTGTGTCTACTTCCGGTATAACCGGAAGTACCAGAAAGGTGGCAATATTTTCATTAAATAGAGCACATTGTATAATGGGTGTGTACCAATTTTTAGAATCAAATTGTGTTTAGTAATAGAGTTATGTCTACTGTCAACTCGTCGTGACACACCCTGTATAGGTAAATGCCAACTAGCCGACTGCTAAGACAAGAACAGAGAGCCAAGCCCGGGGTACGATCGTACGTAGCTCTCCGTCTCACGCAGTCGTTGGGCAGTTGCCTTTTGCTTATCTGTATAAGTAACATTACTATTCAATCGATAGTTAATAATGATTATTTAATATCAAAAAGTACAATTAAATAATTTATTTTATATTTGCTAAAAAAATTATTTGTTATGTACTGGGGCGAATGACATCTTTCCTATGTGCGCCACTGGAGGATGCTAAATATCAGTGTTATCTATTAAAACGACTTTCAAAGGTCATTAATTAAAATGCATTCAAAACAGAATTGTATCTATTTATACATATAAACAATTCAAATGCTTATATTTTGGGTTTCCCTTATTGTTTATCCTAGTTTATCTTATAGTACTTACTTATTTTATTAAACTATCTGCAGTTTCTTTATTTAGATTTACAGATTGATATCTTCAGATATTATAATTTCTATTTTAATATCAATTTCTTTGTCTATTTAAAAGTAAAATAAGTAGGAAACATTTTGACTATTTCTGTAGAAAAGTATGGACTACAGCTTTGCACTAATTCTACACTAATTCTGCTTTATCCGATTGTAAATACAAATTTGCGATATACCTATAGTTTCTGTCCCAAAATATTGGCATTGAAAGCAATGGATATTTTATTTAAAAAAATGCTTTTCAAACCTTCAATGTCCTCTTTAATATACTCTTCATCTAAAAAAACAAGGATTTACCCATTTTCACTCAATATTTTAATAGGAGTAGAAAACAACGTAGGTATAATAAGTAGGTATTTGGGTAAGTGAAATGTGAAGAAATCATCCTATTTTTTTTAAATTCAAGATGGCTATTAAAAAACGTATATAGAAAAATAATAATAATTTTATTATCCATCATAACTTGAGTTTTATGATAAAAACTCAAGTAACAAATCAGTACTTATCAACACATTTTTCGTGCTTGTTTTCGTAAAATTTCCGCTATATTTGAATTTTGTAGGAAAAACAGTTTTGATTGATCGTTCATTATTTTAACTTTATATGTGTACTTAAATACCTACTTAATTAGATTATATGTAGGTATAATTAAGCCGATAGCTAACAGCCTTAACTAATAGTTAATTTTCTTAGTTACCATTGTCTCATAATAATATAGTATGTAACAGCACAATACGCACGGGGGGGGGTTCAATGTTCAAACCCCCCTCTGAAATTTTTGAAGTTCGGAAACGACGTTTCCACATTATAGTCTACGAATTTCAGGGTGTCGTCGGTGTCGAGCCAACAAAGAAATATTAAGAACAAACCTAGAAAAACACTTGGATTTTATGCAAAACTAGGTGTTTTTTAATTTTCGTAATCAACTGTGAAGGTGTTGTAGTCATAGGTTTTTTTATCGTATTATTGTTCCCAAGATGGACAAATAAAAATATAGACTTGAAAAATACCTGAAAAAATAGTTAAAAAATCAGGAATCCGAAAAATTAGATAAGGATAAATTCCATCGAGACAAAATGTTTGGATATCTTTTTATTAATTTAATAGTTTAAAATTTATCGAAAATTTTTAAGAAAGATGACTTATGCAGCTTATGCCACAAATAAGTATTAATTATATTTAGAGAAATCATTCTCGATGGGATAATAAAACCAACCCTTGCAAAAAAACTTCGAAAAATTTTAAGAATTCTCACCAAAATCATGGAATTAGGTAAAAAGGCAACTAATGTATCGATTTTTTAATAAATTAATATACTTAAATTAAGGCCAGCAAACAATACCTAACTTTTTTAAAATAAACCAGCCCACATATGAAAAAGTTTGGACCCCTAAAAAGAATTGTATACCGGATTTCCAGAAATCCAAAATAAAAATAATTTCCGTTTATTTTTAATTTCATCAATTCTGTTTCAATTAGGTATGTTCTCCATTCACTAGTTTTTCAAACATAAGGTCCAGTCATCCTTAACTTTATACAGGGTGTTCCGGGTTCGAATAAAAATATATCCAACATGGCTCTGTTTCCGGGTGTCAAAGTTGAAAAAACACTTCGAAAATCTTGAAAACATTTTTAAATATTTTATTCAAATTTGGTATACGAATGTAGGCTGCACCAGGAGCACTACTTTTTTCCCATGTTTATGATTTTTTTTTATTTACTAAAACTCCAAAAAATGCCTTCTGTGTCTTTTGATTTGATTAATGGCTTTCGAGTATTTGAGTTAAAATTTAAAAAAATAAAATTAGTGCACTAATTTTTATTTTTTTAGTAGTACCTAGAGTAGTAGTTAAAATAGCCGGAATTATTAAATTTAAATTTATAGAAAGAATGCTCAAAAATATTAATATTAAAAAAATAAAAGTAACTGATAATTAATTTTTGAAACAAAAAGCCTTTTTGGAAAAATGCTTACTTATACGAACTTTTAATCTTAAAATAAGCCAAGGAATCCACCTACAAGAGGTTTCACATTTCTCCTGGTACATAAATTATTTTTCTTATATAATGGCGAAGAAAACAATGACCTAGCAATTAAGGATAATTACTCGGATAATTACCTATCGATTAAAAAATTGGCTCTAATGTTCTAATCTCGGTCCTAATACTCTAACAAAAATGTAAAATTTTATAGATTTTTAGATTTTTGTCCTTTTTGCTACTGTGAAATTTGGCACCACTTCAAAAAGACAAAAAACCTTACGATTCAATCTATAAAATGTTACCTTTTCGTTAAAGAAGATGGACATAAGTTTCTTATAAAAATATTGAGAATGAAATTTAATTTTTTCTACTCTTACACAGGGTGTCCGGAAATTAGGAGCAAAAAACTCGGGAGGTGATTCTACTTGAAAAATTAATGTGACAAGTTCCTATAACATTTTTCCAAAAGCTCATTAATATTGGGGTTACAGGGCCTTAAAGATTGTTTTTTAAATCAATTTTGTCCAGTAACTTTTTTTCTAGTTTACCGATTCGTTTCAAATTTGGCACACTTATCACTAATGTTTATTTGTATTCTTGCACCAAATTTGAGGTAAATACTCCAGTGTCAAAGAGTCGAAACTGACGTTGACCTTTGGATAAAGACCCAGAACTTTTTTGTTAGGCACTTTTTCTAGACTTTGATGACGCCCGATTAAAGAGCATCGAAAAATTTTCAAAAAAGATCCTCTAGCTGCATCACGATAAAACGAGTCGTTTTCGAGAAAAACGCCTTAAAAAAATTTGCTTGCATTAAATGAATACCAACTACTTAACTACAGCTCATTTTCAAGATTAAACAGAAGCGCGTTTTTCTCGAAAACTACTCGTTTTATCGTTATTCAATAAGAGGATCTTTTTTGAAGATTTTTCGATGCTCTTCAATCGGGCATCATCAAAATTAAGACAAAAAATTATTGTAAAAATTTGATTTCAAAAAAAAACTTTGGGACCTTGTAACCCCACTATTAATGAACTTTCGGAAAAATGTTATAGGAACTTGTCACATTAACTTTTCGAGTAGAATCACTCCCCGAGTTTTTTGCTCCTAATTTCCGGACACCCTGTATATGAAAATAGCCATTTTTCCATGACATACTCTACATGAAACTTCAATATTTTGTCTACTGTGAAAATAGTCATATTCTCTCTAGAGTGAAAATATCAAAATTTCAAATTTTTGGTTTTCTTCGTGATTTTTTTAATGAAAACACTAAATGCACTAAATTTACATAAATTTTCAATATCAATTCATTCACTTTTCATGACATATTTTATATATAAAGCTTAAAATAGTTAAAATAAAAACTAAAATATAATTTTGACGTTTCACTTGAAAACTGTCACCTTAAATAATTTAAAAAACATTTGTAGTTTCTAATCCAATTCATAAATTACAGAATCGTAGAAAAAATAGTATTTACTACTCGACATGAAATACGTTTTTTTTTTCGTTCGTGAGATTGCCTCACTCGCTGCTACACAGCTCGTGTACAATTCTCACCTCACGAAAAAAAAACGGTATTTTCATGTCTTGTTGTAAAATATACTATTATCCATAAGGTAAGCAAATAATTCTGAAAAATTAATTCCTAAATAATTAACAAATCAAAAATCACTATTTCCACTAAATTCATTTTAAACTCAAATTTGAATTTTAATCAGGATCCAGGTTTTCCAAGTTTTTCAAATTTAATTGTGTCATCAATAAAATAAGCATTTTTTGGAAATTGACTTATTTTAAGCCCTCTGATGCTTAAATTAAAACGTGTGTCAAAGATCAGTTCTTCTGAGGTTTTATTCAAAAAAAAAATACAATTTTCAACATTCAATAGATGATTGCTCGAAAATTAACCCGGATTGGAGATAAAAAAATTATACAGGATAATGCAGAATGAATTCAAGAATCATACCTAAAAATATGTCGTATCTATCCTGGGACACCCTGTATTAGATACATATAAGGGATAAATCTTAAATGAAGAAAAATCTTGAAAACTTCAAAAAGTCAGTGGCTACAAATCAAATTAACTTTTCATTTTCATAACTAATATCAATTTTATTCATTAAAAGCTTGGCATGCAGACAAAGGAAACAAGTTTAAAAAATAGATAGAATATTTTTTGTTAATTTAACTTTCATGGTACATTTTGTAATAACAACTGTCTGAAATTCCCTTCCACTTCCCCAGGAGAATTGCCATTTCTTTATTCAACTCTTGGGAAGGGATTCTCATTCTCTTGGGCCTTGCAAATAAAACCGGCCTTTAAACAAATTTACCTAAGTATTTTGGAAATAATTATCGAAATTTCTTCATGATTTTCCTTTGAGACCTACCAAATTTTTTAATTTGGATAAGCACAAAAAGTTAACTATAAAAGTGGGTGGGTAGGTACTTAGGTAAGTACCTACACCTAATTTTTATGTTTTTTTGGAATTTTATTTATTTTATTTCGTATGTAGCACATTATAAAATCAGTGTCAGTGAAATGAATTTATAATATACACAATACCAATTTCCATTTTAAATCAAACTTTCGAATTCTTTGCGGAGAAAAAAGTAAAAGTGGATGTTTTCTTCGAGACGTCCAAAAGTAAGAACGTCGATTTTATTGATCAATTTTAAAGGAACCGAGGCGATTGTCTGGAAAAATCGTAGGGGAAAAAAGGCGAAATTTCCCTAGGAAAAAAATATCAAAACTGACCTGTTGACACTGTCCAATTTCCTGTGATAAATTGTGTCGAAATCCAAAATTTCCGCGTACCCCATCACAAACATCCGACGAGGATTTTCTTTTAATTAGCGGCCACTGTCCCCACTGACACAGTTTTTGCTGCACTCGAGAACACAGAATCCTACTAGAACCTATAGAAGCCATCGTTAAGACTGACCGATCGAAAAGAGCACACGGCTAAAGGCTAAACACCTTTCCACCCGTCAAAGCAACGAGCACGTTACGCTACTGCTCCACCATATCCCACTACAGCTGATTACAAATCGAGAAGGCTCGCACGGCAAGGCGAGCGTGCTCTTTTACCCACTCTTGTGCAAAAACCGAATAAGTATGGCTCTTCGAAATATACTTCAAGAAATAACCAAAACCCTACAGCACTTTGAACACATTGTGGCTTTAACTATGGGCAAACCACCACCGTCAGGTAATTAATCCATTATGTAACTGACTGAAATCATGCACTTAACCTCAAAACTAACCTCACTTTTTGCTGACAGCGGCGGCGTTTGCCTTTGCGGGGGTCGATTATCAACCAAACTGCCATGAAAATTCACCTGCAAAACCGTTTTCGTTGAAGGATATTGTAGGGGATGGATTTTTGTGGGCCGTACCGAAACATCGACGTACTTTAGAAAAAAGATTGACCAGAAAATATGGTGATCGTGAACACTATTGGAAGATGTTGGAGCCGAGGAAAACGTTGAAAGTTTGTAATACATGTGGGGATGATCATGAGGCTGGAGTTTTATGCCGTAAGTTGCATTAGGGGTTGTTTATTTACCAATTTCAGTACGTGAACAGTAACAACACAGCCTCAATAGATTTATCTGATTATTCGAAGCAAGAAACCGAGTCAAACAATAACTAGCTTTGGTGTTTAAATCTTGAGGGGCTGCAACAATTACTAAGAACTAGATTAAGTACTTCGCTTGGTGAAAGATTAAAGATAAATACTAGTGGATTAATTCTGCGTTATTTCTATAAATTTTTGAATCTGTATACGTTATGTTAAACTGTAACTAAAACATTTACAGAACTATAATTTTGGCAATTCGGGAAATATTTATAGATCTTTAAGGTTTTCTGTAAGCTATAAAGATCTCAAAATTATTGTAAATTTTCTATACCTAAACTTTATACATCAGAAAGTTGCAGATTTGCTTATCTTATGCCCGGTTGCACCAAGCTCTGCTAAATGCTCAATTAACTAATTGCGCGTTTAAAATTTAGCAGCGGCAGCTTATTGGGTCTTTTAAATTTGTTGCTAAGCAACGCAGCAAATAACAATCATTTAGCCAATAACATGCCGCTGCTAAATATTTACCACGCTGTTAGTTTAGCAGAGCTTGGTGCAACCGGACATTAGTCTTGTGCACAGAATTGGCCCATTAATTAAAATTTTTTGGATGTATGTAGTCAGTTTTTACTTTCTTATACAATAAGAATTATTTAAGCAACAGGCTTTTTCTGAAATGATTTAGAGTAAAACACATACTACAATACAAGAACAGATTTAATAGGAGTAATAAATAAATAACTACTTAATTTGTTTTAATACCAAACTTAGATGGTTTAAACGGTCTATTCTGTAAGTAAAATATTAAATTTTAACATTGGCTAAAGCAGGAAAACAAAGAGAGATATTATAGAATTTAATAATTTAAAAAGAGACAAAAAAATAAGCAGGTGTTAAAATTTAGGCAGTGCCTCCGCTGCCGGCAACGGCACCCGAATGAGCTGCCGGCAAAGAATTTGTAGGTTTTGCCTCGTATTCTATTTTTATCAAGATAATGTTTTAAAGATTTCAAGGTTTCATTAAAATCCAACATTCTGGGCTAATTTATAATATAAATGAACAAATAAAAAAATGTTTTGTGGTTTCCACTACTTGCATTTGATTAACACTAGTTGCCATTGCATTTGCACTTTGTTGTATTTGGGTAAAACTGCCGTACCGCGGCTTTTCTGAAAATGGCTTATTTTGACAAGAGAATAAGCTGTTTAAAGTCATTTTGTTTTCATGAAAAATGAAAAAAAAAACCTCAATTAACAACCCAACCAGTAAAAGTAGGTATATTATTCTTTCACTTCTCAGAGGTTAGGTTGTTAATTAAGGTTTTTTTTTCATTTTTCATTAAACAATTTTTTTTTCAAAAAAACAGGCTCCTTCGAGTTTAAACAACTTCTCTTTCCAAAATAAGCTATATTTACAAAAAAACTAATTTTTAGTCATTTTTCGGAAAAACCGTGATATGGAATTTTTACCACAATTTGTTACAACCTTATTATCATCAATGAATGTGTTCGTTGCTCTCCAGAAAATCGTCTTTGAAAATGTCCTTCAAAATTTCACCTTGCCCTTCTTCCCAATGCTTTATGATAGATTTAATGATTTTCAATATCTCACGAAAAATTGGAGGGGAGACTTCACTAAACAACTGAGCCATTTTTACTTTCTTATACGTAGTATAAGGAAGTATTGTAATCGTGATTTTTTTCGACTTGATGCCATGATGTCTGTCTGTGTGTGTGTGTGTGTGTGTGTGTCTGTCTGTATCCACGATAACTCAAAAACGACTTACCGGATTTGATTCAAATTTCATATTTAAGACTTTGAACAAAATTGTGGGTGCCACATTAAATCTTTTTCGTCTAGCGCCAACACAAGTGGTACTTACCTGATGACATTTTTAGGTTTTTTAGGAATATCTTGAAAAATAAACAATTTACGACATTTTTTTATTCTTAGACATTGATTTAGAATTAAATTTTGAACAAATTTTGTTTGAACTTTTTTTTGAAATTCCGTCAAAATTTTTTAATTATTTTTCATATAATAGCGCCATCTATCACTCAGGTGCAAAAGTACTTTATATAAATTACAGAAATCTATACCGTTGAGGAAATCGATTGTAGCAATATTATTATTTGAAAAGATCGACGACTACGGCAGCATTGTGGTGGCGAAACTACCACCGGTTGTAACGCGGTTGTTGATTTGTGTTTTTTGTGTCATATTGTAATATGTACAGTTAATAGGAGTAGCTAATAGCAGCAAAGTATTCAGTGTACTCTTCTTATCCAGAACAAATACCACTTCTAGCACAAGCCGCCATGGCGCAGTGGGTAGAGAATATGCCTAGTAATCTACACGGTGCTGGTTCGATTCCATAGATTTCCCTTCTTTTTTTACTTTCTTATTATTCATATAGTAGCGCCATCTATCACTCAGTTGCAAAAGTACTTTATATAAATTACAGAAATCTATACCGTTGAGGAAATCGATTGTAGCAATATTATTATTTGAAAAGATCGACGGCTACGGCAGCATTGTGGTGGCGAAACTACCACCGGTTGTTACGCGGTCGTTGATTTGTGTTTTTTGTGTCATATTGTAATATGTACAGTTAATAGGAGTAGTTAATAGCAGCAAAGTATTCAGTGTACTCTTCTTATCCAGAACAAATACCACCTCTAGCACAAGTCGCCGTGGCACAGTGGGTAGAGAATCTGCCTAGTAATCTACACGGTGCTGGTTCGATTCCATAGATTTCCCCTTTTTTTTTTTATTTTAATTAAATGCTTTATTTATTCGGAGCGATTATAAGTCACGGACCAGGTTAGGTTGTTTTGTATAGTTTTTTTTTCCTTTAAATAATAGCATAAATCGGTACCATAAGATGATGCCGGAATAACCATTGCCCTTACACGTGACCTTGAATTTGATGGAATACTTTGCTGTGATTAGCCTCTCGTCAGTTAATTTCACAGAAATTAGGTTATTTTTTATCATGAGTCGTTCAGTAAGTTTTGGCATTTTGATTTTTGGCGACGGATGCAAATAAGTACTTAATTTGTCAATTTGACAGTAAACGTCAATCAAATAAAGGCATTGTAACACAGGGCATCAGGGAAATATTAGGTGTAGTTTAACTTAATTTCTTTAGGAAAAGTAATTGAGGTATTATCCGTATAAGAAAGTCATGTGTTGGACACATCAGATATTTTTCCTTAATCATCCATATAAGCTTAAATTTAGTGTGATTAGTCATACATTTATTACACGATTGCTGTTTACGAGTTACATACCTACAAATTTTGAGGGTTATGATTGCCGGCACCGGAGCCAACATTGAGGGGGCAACCGGCAGCCATTAGTTTATTTTGCGGGCACCGTTGCCGGCAGCGGAGGCACGACTTAAAATTTAACATTTTGCTTAATACAGAATAGATCCTTAACGACAACTAAATTAAAAATAACAACTAAAAAGTACACAATATGGTCATAACTGTTTTATTTGTTGTCGAAGAAATTGTTTTAACATTATACAGGCGCTTGTTTATGTACAATTTAATAAGTTTTAATTTTTTTTCGCCGACGCATTCACTGGTAACAAGTCAAACTTCTTTTTTTTTATGAGTGCCATATTGAAATTATACATATTTGGAATAACCGATTTTTTCTAAGTAATTTGATATACTACATACAACATGTCATATCTTAAATAAAATTATAAGTACAATAAAATTTATTAAAATTAATTTTTTAATTAATCTTTAATATTAGGATGCCACGAGGAAAATATTATTTAAAACAAAGCAATTTGTTGTGTTTATAGAACATTTTTCAAATTACTTTTATATAGCAAATATTCTATAGTATTGTACAGGGTGTTCGCGTAAAGTGGCTCGCTATTGAGAACTTCGTTATTATTGTAGCTACAAAGTCGGTTAAATTAGCAAACTAGTAGCATTTTTTCCGCTGATTACAATGGTGAAAACAGAAAAACAATTGACCATCTGATTTTTGAGATATTTACAAAAATAACATTTTTTTAAATAGAACGCGCTGTATATTTTTGAAAAAATCGATGGTAAATTAAATTCCGTTCAAAAAATGTACTTATGTTTTTTGATAATTATTTGTGTTATATTGAAAAAAAGTTTGTAAAGTTTTAATATCAAGTAACCATGAAATAAAATTTTGCCAATATTCAATATTTCCGGAATTCTTTGAAGTTTTATTCAACTTGCTTAAATTCAAAATTATGATTGTTTGGTTTTAATAAATTACTAAGTATTCCGTTTTATGGCTACCTACTTGATTTTAAGGAATTGCAAATTTTTTTCAAAACACCTCGCTTATTTTAATTATGTATTATCAAAAAAAGATAGGACTTTTTTTGTACAGAATTTAATTTATCCTCTATTTTCTTAAAAATATACAGGGTGTTCCATTAAAAAAATTTTTTTCTGAATATTTCGAAAACCAGATGGTCAGTTGTTTTTCTGTTTTCACCATTGTAATCAGCGGAAAAAATGCTAATCTATGTAGTTTACTGATTTAACGGACTTTGTAGCTCCAATAATAACGAAGTTTACACGCAATAGCAATAGCAGGGTTGGAAAAAATCATAAAAATCGTTTTTTTTTTATTAAATCATGATTTATTTCATTTTATTGACTTTTTGTAATGGTAAAGCTTACAATTAAAATTTTAATTTCGCAGAATCCAGATAAAGAGAATTTAATTAATATTTAATTACCTCAGTGATTTTTTTTGACAATATAATTACATAAATCTTTGTCCGTTTTAAAGTTTTAAACTTTTAATAAATATTCTGTTTCGTTATACAGACTGCCCTCAGCTTTGAACTTAATATTATGTTAGAATTTTCTTCAAAACCAACAATTTAGCAAAAAGTACCTCTACTGACTCTACAAGACATTAACAAAATGTTATATTTTCAAAATAAAAAAAATTGATTTAAATCAGTGATTAAATCGTGATTTTAATCAAAATGATAATCATGCAACCCTGACTGCAATAGTAAGCCACTTTGCGCGATATAGTAGATAGCAAACTTAAAAACTTTGCAGTGTTATAAAAAAATATCTTTTTAATATGTGGTAATTTTTTCAGTATTTTTTGTCCCAAATATTTATTATTTACAAAAATGTGCCAGCATATCTATTCAGTTACCATAGAAGGCAAGGTGAAAATTCTATTTAGAAGATAAACTTCTAATCAAATCAACCATTATTTCAAATAAACTTTCACACAGTATCTAGGTAAATGAACTTTTTTAAATATTTTTGGGTGCAGAATCAGCCCTTAAATTTCCTAGCATGGCACTCATGGGAGTTAAATTTTGAAATAACTACAACTAGTTTTTATAAGAGACTTAAAATAAACATTTAAAAACATTCAAAAAATGTTAAATTTAAAAATTTTTTGCTTGCAGGTAACTAACCAAAATTTTCTTTTTAAAAATAACACAGCCCCACAAAAAAGTAGACGTTCCTACACTTCCTACAGACCAGACTAGTCAACTCTTACGTATTCGAGGTCGGAATTCCGTACATTTTTTGCCATAATAAAAAAACATGAGCTGGTCTTACAATTCTAACCATGAATTCGAATTTAGAGGCTCAAAATATATAGGAATTGACTAGTTTGGGGGGAGGGGGCTCGGGGCTGTGTAGAGTACTTACCTACAAGACCCTACCACCTCGTCCCAAAAAATGGGTGTTCGTCGGACCTGACTAGTCATTCTTGACATTTTTTAAGCTACTGAATCCGAATCCAAGAACTGAATTACTAATAGCGTTTTCGATTGGTAAAATGAGTGCGCACTGAGTGCAATTTCTGAAAGCGTGATTGGTGAAAAATATTTGACAAATTGAATTTGACCAATAGCATTGCACGAAATTGCACTCAGGGTGCACTCATTTTACCAATCGAAAACGCTATAAATTACCACGTATTTCCTTCTTAACCTCAAAAAACACCGAAAAATCAGTTTTTCCAAGGCAACAACCGTCAAAAATTAGAGCTGAGTTCGGAATTTTGACCTCGGATTCGGATTCAGCGACTTAAAATACGTACGAGTTGAGTGTTGAGTCTGCTCCGTCAGAGGGCTGTGCAATCGATTAATTTCACTTAAATTTTTCTTACGAATATCTCCAAAAAACTTAATTTTCATATCGTGTTCACGTAAAATTATATAAAATTAAATTGAGTTCAAATCTGAAGAAAAATAAATCATTTATTAACTGTGGAAAATTAAGAAGACATCCCAATGTTTTAGGTAATACGTGTTATTCGGAATTTACTGTTGAAGTTTTTGCCTTTTCTATAAGTAAGTCTTTACGTTTTACATGGGGACATGAAAGCAGAAATTATAGAAATTTCTATATCTTCTGTAATTTATTGTCCAAAATACAGCCAAAATACAGTTACTTCTTAGATATTAACATTAAAAATAGAAATGCCATCCTCCTTTTTAGTCAGTTAACCCCTCGATTAATCATTTTGAAACAGTTCTAATAAAATAAAAAAGAATCATTTTTCAAAAAAAAATGTTCTATTGAAATAGAAATATGGAGAAAAATCTTGTATATAAAGGTGAATGTTTGTCGTCTATACAAATCTACAGCGTTCCGTTGTAGATACCGACGCCAAATTGCCGCGGGATACAGCTATGTAGTTTGCTAAAAAAAATGTGTTCTTTTTGAATTTTTCAGATTTATATATTTTATGCAAAACTTAATTTTTACTATTCTGCTCTAATCAGCCTAATCTGACGTAATCGACAACATCGAAAAATTGTCTATTATTCAAGTAAAAACTTGAGCTTAAAGCTTTTTTCTATTTTTCCAGCCACTTGCTACAAGAAAATTATAGAGGAAACTAAAGAAATGCAAGATGCCATCCAGCAGGAACTAAAATTGGAACCAGTTGAAAACGAAATTGTAGTCATGTACGAGGGAGAGAAAACTGAGAAACCAGATGAATTTTTCGAAGGAAAACGAATAGTGGAAATGAAAAAATCCAGACCATCTTGGTTCAGCAAAAATTTGTTACAACAAACCACACAAAAACCAGCAACTACCAGCGATGTCAAACCTTCAGAACTGGGTTAAAAATTAAAATGTAGTATTGTTAGTTGTAGGTAATAAACTTTAAAAAGAGATAAATGTAAACTTTTATTTACAATTTATATAGGAAGTATATAAAGTAAAAGTAAATTACACATAAATCTAGTATATAAAATAAATATAACATGTAATTAAGGCTCCAGTAACTAACTTTATAAACAAATAGATCTGCTGATATTTGGAAAAATCCATTTTATCACTTGACGGAAAAATAATACTACACAAATCAAACATCAGATTGACTCTATAAAATGCGTTTCAACGTGCAGTAGAAACTCCAAAAATTCTACATTTTTACTGAAGCTTTTACAGCAAACTGGACAGATTTTGTCAGATGTGCTAAAATTGTCACTAGGTCCCATTTTAAATTCAGCTATGGAAGTTTCCGCGTCTGCAGTAGTTTTTTCTTTTAATTCACTATCATCAGCACGAGTGGAAGTACTTTGATCCTGAGTTTCAGCTTTAGCTGGTGGTTTTTTGTCTGAAAAAAAAACCATAAATGAAATCTGAAAAACAACATTAATACGAGTATAAATACCTCTAAGCTGTTGAATTAATATCAGTTGTCTTTCTAGCATTTCCTTTTGCAGTAATACTTCGTTAGTGAGTTCTTTAAAGTCCTTGGAAATATTTTCGACCTCATCGACAAGATCCTCATCCAGTTCGTCTTCGTACTTAAAACCAAAGTTACCGTTTAAAACAAAATTATCCTCAATTTTCGTATCAGCAATTTCTGCATCTAATTCGTCCAACTCCTGCTTCTGTTTACTTATATTATCACTGAGTTTTAAGGAAATATCCTCTAGTTCCAAACTAATCCTATCGTTTTCTTCTATGTTCTTCTGTGCCTGTTTCGAGTAAGGTTGGACTTGTGTGAAAGTTTTGGAACGAATTAACGCTGGACTTGGACTGGCATGTTGTGTTAAAGTTTCATTTATCTTATTTAATTGGCTTCCAAGATTCTTATTAGTCCGTGACAGTTTTGTTAGTCGTTTCCAAAGGTCATCGTTTTCTTTTACTACCATGTTATTTTTAGTTTCCAGTTGATGGTTTTGTTCAGTCAATTCTATAATACGCTGATTTAATTTACATATTTCTCCTAACGAGTCTTCTGACGTATTGGGAATACTTGACATTTGTAGTTTTAAATTCTGCTGTTCTAACATATCGACACGTTGTTGTAATATACGACATCGATCTCGTAGAGTAAGTACAGCGATTTTAACGGCATATTTGGGCTCCTGGCTCAGTTCCATTACTTCCATTGTATCTACAAAAATTCTGAGTAATTCGGTAAAGTACCAAGTTTTGGACGAAAAACCAGTTACACGTACTTACTTTAATGTGTTCTACTCTACAAACAGCTTCCCAAAATGTGGCGTAACTTTATTTAAGTAGATGTGAAATAAACAACGAGAACGTAAACATGAATAAACTTTTTACGTAAAAAAGAAAAATTACTGTAAATGTCACAAGCTTTCAACAGCAAGGAAAATGAAAATATAAATAAACAAGTGTTACCAACAATACCAACGTAAAAATGTGGATACTACAGGAATCTATGAAGATATTCTTTGTTAATATTAAATTTTTAATTTTGATTTACATTAGTTTTGATTAATATTACCAAATTATAGACGCGCATTGAATATTTTACGAATAACATATAATTAGTAGTTTACATTATTAAAATTATTTATTAGTTTTCTTAATTGTTTAACTTCACAATAGATGACACTAGTATGCAATTTATCCACATTTTTTGCGGGAATATTTGAATTTATAAAAAAAATGATGTTTTCAAGCACAAGAATCTACACGAAATACTCTGTCACAATTGAAAATTGTATTTTTTAGATAAATTTTTAAATGCAGGGTGTCCCAGGATAGACACGAAATATTTTTAGATATGATTCTTGAATACATTCTGCATATTCTTGCATAATTTTTTTATCACCAATTCGGTTTTTTTTTATTTTTATTTTCAATTTATAAAGTGACAACTTACGGAAATCTTTTTAACAAATTTAATATCCAGGGGGCGGTTGCCCCCCGCCACCCTCCAGCCAAGCCCAAGCCAATCAACAAGACCGCACTTCTCTTAACAGAAATCCTAATATGTATAGAATCACAATATCGATTTTTTTAATCGAGTATAAAAAAATGATTTCCCCAATAATCGTTGAAGATGATTATTGACCACCCTGCAAGTAGACTGTGTTGAACAGACACAAATTACTACCTACTTACCCATAAACCAATGTTCTTTTGGAGGGATTAAAGGAAACGTGAACATAAGGATTTATTTTTACAAATTCCAAATTTAATAATTCTTTAAGTATTAACACTATAAAAAAAAATACAAGATACTTTCGATCGCAAATCATCTCAGCTACAAATTTCATGTATCACTTTTTTTCGATAATCAAATAGTTTAGCAGACTGGCTTCTTTTTATTCAACAGTGTTTTACTTTTTCAATCTACAATTTTCAATATTCAAGAGATGATTGCTCGAAAACTAAGTGCGGGTTTATAAAACATTACATTAAAATTACATTAGAATTAGAAGATAAATGTAGGCTATTCAGTGTAGACGTTTATACAACATTACCATTACATTAGAATTACATTTCACATTACGAAGATGATTATCTTTTATCTTTATAATGTAATTATCGTAATGTGACCCTATTGCGCATGTTCTAAAACAACAGTTAACAGCTGACTGTCACTGTCTGTCACTTTTCGTTCGGGTTTAAGGTGGTTCCGCATGAGATTGTTAGATTCAACTTTTCAAGCTTTTGAGTTCTGCATCTATATTTGAGTTTTAATGAACATTGGTGTACTAATTTGAAAATCGACAAAGAAACAATAATCACAGGCTGTCTTCATTGGTCGATTTTAATTTTAATATACGAAAATATGACAAAGATATGTACACATGGAGAATAACCCTTATTCATGACATGCGCATAATGTCAGAAATTACTGACCGCTGATTGGCTACATTATAAGTTTTAGTGTTGTATAAACCCGAGTCCGATTTGTGATTGTAATGTAATGTTAATTATTAAATGTAATGTTAATGTAATGTTGTATAAACCCGCACTAACCCAGATTGGGGATAAAAAAAGTATACGGGACAATGCAGAATTTATTCAAGAATCACACCTAAAAATATTTCGTGTCTATCCTGGGTTCCTGGGACACCATCTGTAATTAATAAATACCTAAATTATTTTATTAACTGTTGTAAATTTAATAATGATGAAAGTCACTTTGTATTAGAGGTTTTGCTTGCCAAGACTTATTAAGCAAATTTATTGAATGAAAGAATTTTTGTTCCAGTTGAAATACTGAATATGAAATATTATAGTGTAGACACAGAGTAGATACCCACTAACTAAATATTTTATTCCTTAATTTATGCAGTGTAAAAGATGAAACTCTATTTACTTTTATTATATTATTTTAACATAAGTTACCCATCAAGTATTAAAGTAGGTTCTTAAATGTATTTGTAATTTAGTATAGGTAAGTTCTTACCTAAATAAAATAAATTACTTATACTTAATTTTACACATTTTTTATTGCCACCCATTTCGTGTAGTTATAAAATATAGGAGTACCTATATCAAAATATTCCTTAGTTTTTCTTTTTTATAATTCTACAGGGTGTCCCTGAAAGGTCTGTACAAAAAGCTAGTACAAGTTTTTGGGCTCAAAATAAGTTGTTTGAACCAAACCATACCTCAGTCCAAAAGTTCTTCCTTACTGAGTTACAGGGTGTTAAAAATTATTTTTCGAAATCATTTATTAAGTACTTATATCTACAGAACGGTTTAAACTAGAGATCTGAAATTTGGTGGGTTAATAAGTCAATAAAGAAGCTATATTGTGTTGGTATTACAACCAAAATAATATTGTTCAGTGGCGTACTTATAGGGGACGACTTAGAGTTTTTTTGAATATTTTTTGTAGAGGTTTAAATTTTTTTACAAAATAACAAGAATTATGATAGATACGCTCAAGACACATAAAAAAGGTATACTTGTTTGATTTGCATTAACTCAACTGTTTGCGAGATATTTCACTTTGAAATTTTTTTTGCTATTAAAACAATTTGTGATTTACCCTATATAGTCAAAAAGATTGGATCACTCTAATACAGCTGATTCTACGTTCATATCTAAACATAATTTCTTATCTTAAACCATTCTGTAGATATACTTAAAAAAGATACAGGGCGAATAAAAAAGATAACTTTTAACACCCTGTATTTTAGTAACGAAATTGTTTTGTGGGTCGGTTTCTATAACCATTTATGCTTAGTTTTAGACGTAGAATCAGCTGAATTAGAGTGACCCAATATTTTTGACTTTACAGGGTAAGTCACAAATTGTTTTCATAGCAAAATTTTTTTCATAGTTAAGTATCTCCCTACAAGAAATATGAAACTTATATCCCCCTTATAAGTACGTCACTGAACAATATTATTTTGGTTATAATACCAACACATTGTAGCTTCCTTATATTAGACTTATTAACCCACTAAATTTCAGATCTTTACTTTAAACCGTTCTATAGATACTTAAAAAATTATTTGGGAAGATATTTTTTAGCGCCCTGTAACTCAGTAAACAGAAACTTTAGGAATGAGATATGTTTTGTTCAAACGACTGATTTTGAGCCCAAAAACTTGTGGTAGCTTATTATACAGACCTTTCAGGGACACCCTCTATAGGTATGTTAACCAAAAATAGCCGGACTATTAGACTGTTTTAAATGAAACAATAAATTAATTCATTCATGTTCCATTTAAAACACTCCAATATTCCCATTATTTTTGCTTCAAATCATTCCAAGAACAAAATATTTGAACAGTCTATAGGTTAGGTTCGAAATCAGTGTATTTTGGTTAAAATATTAATATTTTTTCTAGAACTCTAAATCAATAAAATAAATCAAAAACAGAAATAATTGGATGACTTATATGAACAACTTTTCTATTAAATATTTTCGTTTACCTACATGCCTACATACCTACATATAAAATTTTAATAATAAAAAAAAATTGAGAATTGAGGCAAATATGAATGGACTCTGAAACCACAATTTTCAAACTGGAGAGCTAGATTCTTTATTTTAATATGAAAGGCAACATAAAAGGCACAATTTGTAACATAACAAAATATTTATTTTTTTCTAATATTAAATTTTATAAAAAGTATAATTATGATATAAGTTATGGTATAAATACTTTGTAGTTTGTCAAACAAGATATAATTATAAAAACTAACTTATGCGTGAGAGGTACGCAAAATTTAAAAAACAAAACTAAATTGAGTTAGTGAATAGAATAGTTTAAAAGTGTAACAATATAATAAAGGAATAGTTTATATATTTAAGGTCCGTCGTTCCACCTTTGAATAAGTTTATTTAGCAAATAAATTTTCTGATGCCTTAATTTTTGTAAAAAATGCAACCTAAGAAATGCATTAATTTGACAAATCAATTTATTTAAATGTGACAAGACCAGACCTTAATATTACAAAATAGTCAATAATTCATTGAAATTAAATAATTAAAGAATCAAATATTTTCGCTCCAAAATACAATTAAATTATATTATAAGATAACCGGTAACTCGATTCTATTATTAGATAATTTACAAAAAAGTTATTAGACCAATAAGAATTTTTGTAGTAAAAAATTATTATGAGTAAATGCAAAAATTGAACATTTCACTTTAACATGATAATTATATAAACTGTGAAAAATAGATTGAGCACATGAAGAAGATTCAAGGACAGCGATGTATTAGGAGGATCCCCCTCTTTATCATACTTAAATAAGAATGAGGGACAAGAGGATATTTCGAAGGTTCAGAGGAAAGTCGGACTACAACATAAATATGTAGGTACCTATATTGGTTATCCTTCAATTGATTTTGATTTAATTAGAAAAGGTGTAGCTCCGATTAATACACGTCTAGAATATAACATGTTATTGGTGATTTATTTTTATTTTTAAATTAATAATATAAATTGTAATAATATCTACAGAAAAAACTTCTTTTAATTTAATTATTCGATTGAAGAATGAACACATGATAATTTATCTTCACATCAATCCTCTCAACATAAAAAAGTCGGCAACGTTAATTCCACACTTTCTCTTCTTCTTGGAAAACTCCCTGTCTATCCTTATGTCAATAACGGAGGATGATAATTAGTAAAACTTCTAGTCTAGATGTATGTTTGGATACTTCTCCAAACCTGACTTTTGATCGAGAAATGATTTTTAAGGATTATGTTCTCCTCTCCTATTTTGCAGAATATAAAAACAGGCATCAATTAATATTTATATACAAAACAAAAACGACTTAGGTACAACAGCACTTATTTGCTATTTGTGAAAATCCTTACAGTACAACAATAATAAATTAAGTAAAGCGTTTGGCATTCCTATCAAATCAAACTCGTTTAGGCGGAGGCACTCTTAGTTCATTCCTTGCAGAAGCTGCATATCTACTGTCACTTCCCAGATGATTTAAAGACAAAACCTTCGTTATGATACTTAAATCTTCTCCTTGTTTTCCTCGAAGAGCTCCAGAGTTATACAATAAATTATTCAAATAGTAGTTGTTTTGTGGTGGGGGAGGTGGTGGTTGAAAATGACTGAACTCCTCAATATTGGACCTAAAAAAGCGATTCTGGCCAAAGTTCGGAAAGTTAAACGTGGAAGGCAAAGGTTCTTGACTGTTAAAACCCGATGAAACGAATCGATTATCCGTCAGTTGTGGTGTATTCAAATTTGTGAGTCTGAAACCTGGATTGGCGAACGGAACAGATTTCTGTATAGAGAACGAATGAGTATTCGTGTTTCTGTTAAAATCGCTGTTCAAGAAGTTTCCAGTACCCGACTCTTGTCTGAAGATCCTGTTGCTTTGCCTTCCAGTGTTTCCAAAACTGTTAAAATTGTTGAAATTGTTAACTTGTGGAAGACTCTGCTGGGAGATGGAGTGATACTGTTGGAAATGTGGAGTCTGTACTATGGGAGATCGGAAATCAGTGGGGTTTTTCACTGGTAATATTTGGGCATTCAAAGGTAACTTTCCAGCTTCTACTAAGGGATCAAAAGTAATACTTGGTTGCAAAGAAACTACTTGCTTGGGTTTCGTTTGAGGCAAAGTAAAACTCGGATTGACAACTGGATGGAAAGATTCATCGTTATTATTATGACGAATCCTGATTTGATCTCGCAACCTCTTCTCTTGCTCTAACTGTTGTCTCAAGACCAACTCTTGTTGTTGCTGTTGGTGTCTTAGACGAAGAATTTCCTCCTCCAAAGCTTTTTGCTGTAACGCCAAGCGATTGTTGAGTTGCTTTTGCTCAAATTCCAAGTGTTGCTTGTTAAAACTAGCTTGCACCAACAAATTTTCCTGAGGAATTGCTTGTTTTTCTTGCTCAAGTCTCGATTTAGTTCTAATTTCATTGTCTTTCTTCACCACTGAGGCAGTTCTATAAATTGGCTCCACTTTCTTAGGCAACCCTCGTTCATCTTGATGCACTGTGAAAGCTGCTACTAAAGGCGCTGAGAAAAACTGAACATCTTCGACTTTCGCCTCGTTTTCCGGTGTTGTTGAAGTAGGAGTAGGCTCAGTTGGTCTTGGGGTTTCAACTTTGTTTCGCCTTGTGCTCTTATCCTCAGTTGTTACAAGATTTAAAGTCGAGCTTTTTGGAAACTTGTTTGGAGTGAAACTATTGGAAGCACTGGTTAGGAAATGTTCGGCATTTCCAAAACCATCCAAGTCTTTTGGATCATTTTCTATAGTTGTAATAGTCCTTTGCTGTACTCCATTACTCTTCTGGACTAACACGAAGGGTTTCTCCGTTTCAGCCGCGGTTGTTTGTGGTAGTTTTTCTGTGGTAAAGACCGTAGACTCGGAGTTAGTGTAAATGGATACAGCTGAAGCTGAGGCTTTTTCTACAATTTTATTGCCACTTTCGTAGTTTTTATGCGACTTAATGCCATGCTTTTCGTTGTCTTCATTCTCTAGTTCAGTCAGAGCTTTCAGTAGAGCTCGTCGAAGATTTGCATCCAGGTTTATGGGTGGCGGGGGCAGAGATACATCGTTTGTTTCTTCAGGCTTCGCTAGGCAGCTCCCTAGAATCGCTGGTAGAAGAAAGATTTGTATCTGGAAAGAGAAAAGTTCCTTTAGTCAGTAAAAGAATGAAATTCAACATAAGACAAATAGGAACTAAATCCCTCATAAAAAGCATTTCTTTTAGAGACGAGATTCCTGTACATTATTTATATTAAAAAAATAAAAGGTATTTGAATTTCATTGAAATAGATAAACTCAGATTAGGATATATAAACAAACCCTAAGTACATAATTCATATCTATAATCTTCTATACATGTATATATGTATATGTAAAAATGCCTACCATTTTTCTGTATTTAAAATTCGTAACAAATTTTATTACTTTTATTTTATACCTATTTTAACTGATATTTCTCATAACATTTCTCCTACTTCTAAATAATTAAAATCTGTTTTATGACCCATATTTTACACATTTTTATTTAAATCCAATAATTGGAATAAATTCTATAAAATCCATCTGCTATAAAATAAAATCCATTATGAGTTATTAATTAAACCAACGTCTTTAAAATATCCATACCTACATATTATCTGTTTAACAGATGATAAATGGACGATTTAATTAACATAAAATGAAATAGTAAAAAAGAGAAATTTTCAGTATTTGTAAGAACCAACTTAATATAATTATTAAAGAGCCGTAATTGGATGTGCCATAGAAAAGTTATAAATTTTTCTCACCCAAGAATTGTCCATGATAATTAATAATTTACAAACAATTTTATTTGCTAAATGTAGCCCAATGTAACTATTAAAAACGTGGGAATTATTTAAATGAAATAGAGTTCGCATGTGATATGGTTTTTGTGAGTTATCCGTTTGGGAGTGGTTTAATGTTTATGTTAGATTTATTTGAATAATTAGAGCAATTAAATAAGGTGTAAGCGTCAAAAAGTACCTACTAATTTCTCCTAACTTGATTTTTATTTGGAATGACCAAAACACAACTAAAAGAAATACCCCAATCCTTATTTTATCTACATTCTGCTTTATAGAAATTAAATTAAATTAAATTTAAATCTAAAGCGTGATAAAACTGTGCCACTAAAACGGTTAATTGACAAAAACCGGTGCCATTTTCAAAGTTTGAATTTTTAAACGTTTGTAAAACATAAAAGTCCGGAAATTAAAGCCTTTAAACTGGTTTTTTGTAGTGAAACCTGCAATCAACTTTGTTAAATGTGAGCAGCGTTTCTAAAATTTTGTCGATAAAACCATCAATGCACGAAAACTGGTGCTATTTTGAAAATTTCAATTTAAACGTCTGAAAAACATATAAAAACTGCTGTCAGAACCTTAGAACTGTTTTTTGCAATAAAACCTTCATTCCACTGTGTAAAAATGTAAATTTACTTAAAATCTAAGCAGTGATTCTAAAACTTCGAAGCGAAAACTATCACACTAAGAAATTTGGCACTACTTATTTTCTACAAGTTGCATTTTACAAGTCTGCAAAACACATAATAACTGCCTTTAGAGCCTACAAACTTGTGTTTTATAATAAAGCCTATATTGCGCTTTGTAATTAATGTAAATTACCACAAAATCTGACCAGTGGTTATCAAACAGTGACACTAAAACTGTTAATCCATAAAATTGTTGCTATTTTAAAAGTTTTAATTGGAACGTCTGAAAAATATACAAAAACAACCATTAGAGACTTGCAAATAGTTTTTTCTAATGAAACCTACATTTTGCTTTGTAAAATTACAAATTTCCTTAAAATCTGTCCAATAAAACTGTGACACTAAAACAGTCACACTATAAAATCGAGTATCAAAAGCAATAAGGAAGTATAGTAATCGTGATTTTTTTCGCTGTCGGTTTCAGTTTTTTCCAAAGATCAGAATGTAGGTACACTTCTGTTCACTGAAACTGCATATACAGGGTGTTCGCCCGAAGTGGCTCACTATTGCTAACTTCGTTATTATTGGAGCTACAAAGTCGGTTAAATTAGCAAACTAGTAGCATTTTTTCCGCTGATTACAATGGCGAAAACAAAAAAACAATTGACCATCTGATTTTCAAAATATACAAAAAATAACATTTTTTTAAATGGAACACCCTATATATTTTTGCAAAAATCGATGGTAAATTAAATTCTAGACAAAAAATGTCCACATCTTTTTTTAATAACAATTCAAAATAAGCTAGTTCTTTTGAAAAAAAATTGAAATTCTTTAAAATCAAGTAGCCATAAAACGGAATAGTAATTTATTAAAACCAAACAATCATAATTTTGAATTTAAGCAAGTTGAAAATTCTTGAAAGAATTACGGAAATATTGAAAATTTACGAAATTATAATTTTCATGGCTACTTGATATTAAAACTTTGAAAACTTTTTTTCAGAATAATCGCTTATTTTAAATAATTGTCAAAAAAGGATAAGAACATTCTTTGTTCAGAATTTAATTTATCATCGATTTTTGCAAAAATATACAGGGTGTTTCATTTAAAAAATGTTATTTTTGTGAATATCACGAAAACCAGATGGTCAATTACTTTTCTGTTTTAACCATTATAATCATCGGAAAAATGCTAGTAGTTTGCTAATTTAACCGACTTTTAGCTCCAATAATAACAAAATTAGCAATAGTGAACCACTTTGCGCAAACAGCTGTATATTAAAAATATTAAATAAAGTAGTAATATTTCCGTAATTCTTCCAAATTTTTTCCACTTGCTTAAATTCAAAATTATGATTGTTTGGTTTTAATAAATTACTACTCCGTTTTATGGCTACTTGATTTTAAAGAATTGCAAACTTTTTTTCAAAATAACTCGCTTATTTTAAATTATAATAAAAAAAAATTAAGGACACTTTTTGTACAGAATTTAATTTGTCATCGATTTCTGCTAAAATATATAGGGTGTTCCATTTAAAAAAATGTTATTTTTGTGAATATCTCGAAAACCAGATGGTCAATTGTTGCTACTAGTTTGCTAATTTAACCGACTTTTTAGCTCCAATAATAACGAAGTTAGCAATAGTGAGCCACTTCGCGCGAACACGCTGTATAGACTTACATAAAATTGCGTTCATTTACAAGTCTTTTTTTCAGACAAATCTTGATAATAATTCATAAAGGTAATCAATGGAGGTAAATGGCTCCTAGTAACTGGTTTGCAAACATGGAAACAGATGTGAGGCAAATTTCCGCAGCTAAAACTATGTAAAAATCGCTCTCAAAAGGCTTGTATGTTTTTTCAGTGAACAGAAGTGTACATATGCATTGTGCATCGTATAAGATAGTTATGTGCTGAACACATCACATATTTAATAACATGACTAGTCGAATAGTGGCAGATGGCTACTAACAGTACTAACACCCAAAATGCGAGTATGATAAGTATTATTGACGACATTGTTCACGTGCTCTATAGAGCAATAAGTTGCTAATGCCATCAGTACAAGTTTTTTTCTATTAGGTAATTTCGAAAATATATACTTCTAAATCAAAAATTGTACCTAATTTATTTATCAAAAGCATAAAAACCTTAACAATCCAAACAATCCGCAACCAAAACTCGACAAGTAAATAAAATAAGCTGTGAGAGTTTTCCATTTCGATACATGAGTCAAGAGTGAAAGCGAGATGCCTCACTAAATAACATTTATATATAAACTGGTAAACAACGCATCTCAACCGCTACTGTGATGTTCTGTGTTTGCTGTATAATAATAATTACTCCCTGGAGCAAACACTGACATACATACAGGGATATCTGAAGAAAAGAGGAATCCTCCTCAGGTGACACGAGTGCATTTTTGCAGTCGATGTCAGGTCTGAACGATACTGAATGGGTGCAGGAACGACAGGTCATGCATTATGAGACATACTGTACGAGAAGGAAGGAAATAAGCTTTCAGTTTCATTTAGGTGCGTTAAGATGCGGACTATAGGTAGATACTAATGGTAATGTATGGTAGGTAAGTAGTACCTACTCATGTAGAGAAAATATGTTTGTAGTTTATTAGACAACGTTATTACTACAGAGGAACAATAAATAAGAACCGATGATTTTATCTAAATACCTAACTAAATTTTTCCGAATTAAAAATTTTAAAATACCATAAATCTAAACAATAAGTACCTACTCAAGTTTCTGTATTCTTTTATTTTCTGGACTAATCAATTGGATATTTTGACTGATCTTTGTCCCCTAGCCCAATTTTAAATTTATTTAATTCAAACTTGATTATGAATTTTTTATTTTTCGATGAATTTAATTTGATATTTTGACTGACCATATTATCGCAGAAATTGAGGACACCTTAAAACTTGATTATATTTTGGTCTAGTATCTAGGGAAGCAAAATATTAAAAGAGATGTTAAGGAGAGCCAACCTAATGACCTAACCTAACCCGAAAACTTTGCTTTCGCCTAGTTTAGAGTATACAAATTTTTTGAGGAGTAACAATGACGATATTAAGACAAAAAAAAATCAAATATGGAAAGATTTAGATATAGATATGTGTTAATGAAAATATCTTAAAATTTTCTTTGCATTCTAAAAGTGTACTTAGGAACTATGAGAGGGAGGTTTTACTTAAAACAAGTTAATATCCATTTTCGTGACAATCGGCAACCTAAAGTTGCATATTCTTGATAATATTCTAGTTAAAATAGGCAAACTGAATAAGTTTTCAATGCAAATTTTCAAAAAGTTATTGTTGGTAATTTTTTTTTGTAGATCTATTAAGAGTCCCAATGAACCCAAAATTCTGCACCATATCGAAAAAATGTTTTTTAGTTAAAAAAACACTGTGATAATAATTTGCACATGCCTAAAATATATATAGTGAGTTAACTATATCCGGCATACTTACTATTTTTAGTTTTCCAGAAAAAGAAATGACCAAAATCTAAAATCCTTATACATCTCGACTTTATTTGACTACACATTTCTTTTCTATTTTTATAGAATTTAAATAACCATTGATAATTAATAAATAACTCAATCAAAATTCTGAAAACCAGTGACACATTTAATACCTCTTTACACCTGACCTACGTGCTTAATCCTCGATGTTGTTAGTTTAACATCTAATTAATGACAAGCATTAAGTCTTTATTATAATAATTTACTATTTAATGATTCCATAATCTGCTAAGTACAAAATAAGGAAAGTGGCAGTGAAAACAACGTGAGTAGGTGTGGGTATTTCAAGTATTTTTCTCTTCACTATCATTGAAGACACGTTCGACCTCTATAGAATCTTGAACTTTATGATCTTTATCGACATGAGATATTATATGAAAACAAAAGAAATTAGTTTATGTTTGTATGCAGATAAATTAAATTAATGCGTACTTGTCTAATGTATTTACAGAGGTGCTGGAGAAAATAAGCATTAATTAGTTAGAGTAGTACTTCTGGTTATTAAGGTGAAGAACTAGAGGTACCTAATCGTTTAAGTAAGTGTGTAAATATTTCTTTTCATAAGAGGAAGACGTGGCGTGGGTATAAGTGTTGAAACCATATAAATAAAAAAACTGATATAGGAAAGTTAAAAAATATATCTAGTATTTAAAGTATTTAAAGATTGTGTGATAGTACTATGGTACCAGATTAGAAATACAGGGTATTTCCTAAGTACGGTCCGTAACTTCAGAGGGCAATTCCTTGGGTTATTTTAAGAAAAAATGTTTCTATAAACATGTTTCCAGAAATGCTTAGATTCCGAGATACAGGGTGTTGAAAATTCAATTTTTATTTTTATTATTTCAAATAATTTTTGAACGGTTAATGCTGGGTTCTTAAAATTTTGCAATTAATTTACATTAGTAAAGAGGTACATTTTTAGTATAAAGTCAATTTTTATCTGCCACCAGTGGCGTAGTTAGGCGTGAGTCAGTCGACGTCAGTCAGAAAAAGTAGAACGCCAATGGTTTTTTGGAAATTTTTTATTATTTTCAAACTCTTCTAACAATGTACAACAAAAAAGATCTCTTGAAGTTTTTGCCTAATCCTAATACTAACCTATTCTTACAAAAATGGCTGGTTACTACCAACAACAATCAATAAAATGATCAATTCCGACACTAAATGAAAGCAGATGTTGAAAATGGCCACTTTCTGATAAAACGCACGATTCCAATCGAAAAGAAAAAATTACATTTTCAACAATTTCGGAATCTAAGCATTTCCGGACATATGTTTATAGAACCTTTTCTTATTAAAACATCCTAAGGAATTGCACCATGCAGGTCCGTAGGAAACACCCTGTATATAAAACTACATAAGTGACAGGCAGAAAGTGTGCACCAAATGGGAAATTTTTCTATCTTTAGAATTATCAAATTTATTTTACTGTGGAAAGGTTCATTTTTACTACGGCGCAAAATAGGAGTAGGTACTTTATATTCTTAAGTAAATTTGAAATTTTCACCCCTCCCTCGTATACGATGCAATTTTTACTGGTTTTGCTTATGCTCTTTTTTGTTTAAGGACATGCAGAACCTTTCCACAGTAAAATAAATTTGGTAATTCTAAAGATAAAAAAAATTTCCATTTGGTGCACACTTTCTACCGGTCACTGTAGGTATTTGAAGGGCAAAATATGCAAAATCTGTCCACATATTAAATAAACTTTTTTTACTAAAGATAAGGTGTAGGTATCAAAAAAAGTGAAAAACTTTTATTAGTAGATTTTTAATGAATCACGTGACATTGCTTCTCTGTCAAATTTAATGTTTAAGAAATATGCTCCAAAAATTTTGGTCGGTGACGAAAACTATGAATTAATTGGTCAATTGTAATTCAAAAAACAAATATAAATATCTGATGTGTCCAACACATGACTTTCTTATACGGATAATACCTCAATTACTTTTCCTAAAGAAATTAAGTTAAACTACATCTAATATTTCCCTGATGCCCTGTGTTACAATGCCTTTATTTGATTGACGTTTACTGTCAAATTGACAAATTAAGTACTTATTTGCATCCGTCGCCAAAAATCAAAATGCCAAAACTTACTGAACGACTCATGATAAAAAATAACCTAATTTCTGTGAAATTAACTGACGAGAGGCTAATCACAGCAAAGTATTCCATCAAATTCAAGGTCACGTGTAAGGGCAATGGTTATTCCGGCATCATCTTATGGTACCGATTTATGCTATTATTTAAAGGAAAAAAAAACTATACAAAACAACCTAACCTGGTCCGTGACTTATAATCGCTCCGAATAAATAAAGCATTTAATTAAAATTAAAAAAAAAAAAGGGAAATCTATGGAATCGAACCAGCACCGTGTAGATTACTAGGCAGATTCTCTACCCACTGCGCCACGGCGACTTGTGCTAGAGGTGGTATTTGTTCTGGATAAGAAGAGTACACTGAATACTTTGCTGCTATTAGCTACTCCTATTAACTGTACATATTACAATATGACACAAAAAACACAAATCAACGACCGCGTAACAACCGGTGGTAGTTTCGCCACCACAATGCTGCCGTAGCCGTCGATCTTTTCAAATAATAATATTGCTACAATCGATTTCCTCAACGGTATAGATTTCTGTAATTTATATAAAGTACTTTTGCAACTGAGTGATAGATGGCGCTACTATATGAATAATAAGAAAGTAAAAAAAAGAAGGGAAATCTATGGAATCGAACCAGCACCGTGTAGATTACTAGGCATATTCTCTACCCACTGCGCCATGGCGGCTTGTGCTAGAAGTGGTATTTGTTCTGGATAAGAAGAGTACACTGAATACTTTGCTGCTATTAGTTACTCCTATTAACTGTACATATTACAATATGACACAAAAAACACAAATCAACAACCGCGTAACAACCGGTGGTAGTTTCGCCACCACAATGCTGCCGTAGCCGTCGATCTTTTCAAATAATAATATTGCTACAATCGATTTCCTCAACGGTATAGATTTCTGTAATTTATATAAAGTACTTTTGCACCTGAGTGATAGATGGCGCTATTATATGAAAAATAATTAAAATTTTTTGACAGAATTTCAAAAAAAAGTTCAAACAAAATTTGTTCAAAATTTAATTCTAAATCAATGTCTAAGAATAAAAAAATGTCGTAAATTGTTTATTTTTCAAGATATTCCTAAAAAACCTAAAAATGTCATCAGGTAAGTACCACTTGTGTTGGCGCTAGACGAAAAAGATTTAATGTGGCACCCACAATTTTGTTCAAAGTCTTAAATATGAAATTTGAATCAAATCCGGTGAGTCGTTCTTGAGTTATCGTGGATACAGACAGACACACACACACACACACACACACACACACACACACACACACACACACACACACACAGACATCATGGCGAAAATGGTCAAAATGGATTCAGGGGCCCTCAAAACGTGTAAATCCATCAAAATCTCGAAGTCGAAAAAAATCACGATTACAATACTTCCTTTTCATTGGAAAGTTGCTAATTTCTGAGAACATGACACATTAGCAATTTTCTAAATATAAAATTATATAAGTATTAGACATATTTTTTGTAGTACAAAAAATAGTGACTGATGGTAGTTTTTAATTTCATTAGTTTTTTACCAAGCTTCAATAAATTTATATGAAATTTAACTTTTACAATTTTCTTCCTCGGTTTTCATAAAACAATGTGGTAAGTACTTTTATTTCGAGAAAAGAAACACATCATGTTTTTACTTTTAGAGAATAAATAACACGAACTTCCAAACTGCGAGAATGATAAAAAAATTACCAGGAAAACTATGAAATTTATACACGTAACTTTTAAGGTGCCGATATATTCCAAGCGGCAAAATACAGAAAAATCTAAAAATGTCAAGAGAAAGTAATGTGGAAAATTACAAATTGTATTTTATAGTACCAAAAAAGAACTTAAGTACAATATATACAATTAGAATCGCAATTATACCTTCTATTGTGAATAGTATACATTAATATCGCTTTTTAGTAGTAGTAATTCACAGTAAGTATTTAGATACTTACTATCAATTAAAGACACCGTGACTGTATTATGACAAAGAACTCATGTGTGTATAGAATTGTAGATATAAAGGTCATGTAGGTGGAAAGACAGAAGAATTCTTGAGCTCCGCTAAACTCACAAAGAGGAATATATTAAAGGATTATGAAGTTATACTCATGTTAGTTAGAAACGCAAAATATGACACACCATTTGTTTAATGGTAATAAATAGCATTTTTTATCCAAAATTGTACTTATTAATGAAAAATTTCGTGTCAGAAATAAATATCCTTGAACTATTTTGACAATTTCAAGGTTGTACTCAAATAAAATGATTAATTCCCAAGACTCTTAATTTTAAAGTCTAAACAGTGTCCCCCATTTTTCATGATGACAGCTTTATCCAGATTCTTAAACAAATGTACTAATCACCTTACAAAAATAATTTTAACTTGAAACACACCGGCATATATAATGTAGGAGTATTTTTTTATTGACAAGCAACACGTACATACATCATGTCTTCATCATGTAATTACACGTCTAATAACGTTAACTATTTACCAAAATGCGACCTTTGACATGAATATCAACAATAACAGCCATTGTTGTTTATTTGAATCTTACCTCGTGCTATCAGAAGGAAAAAATTAAACAACATGTAAAATAAGCAAGTTGACATCCATTACAGCAAAACTGAAATAATAATAATACTTAACAAGAAATTTAAGAATTCGTAACGGAACTTAAAAAATCATTAATCACTACGCAGAAGAGAAGCGCACTTGGAGAAAGTAATGAAGAATTTCAAACAAGTGAATCTTATAGTTTCTCTTGGGTACACACCACACACATGTCATTTAAGGTCAATATCCATTTAGGTGTGATTGAAATTAAACTGTTTAATTATTACACCGTGTGTGTAGTGATACATGGTTAACTCTGTAAATAAGGAACAGTTTTATTGAATTATTAGGTGTGTGTAGAACAAAAAAAAAAGAAACTACCGCATTCGATTAATGGGTTTATGGTAGCAATTTGTATTTTTATGGTAGTCGAATAGGAATACGTGACTTCTGATACGTTAAATTGGTAAAGTTCAGGTTATTGATTGGAATTTAATGGAAAAACAACACCAAATTAATTGAACTGTTCGTGTAGCGGAGGGCGGAGTTGCCTACCCATATAAATGCCTAGCTCTGAAAATGAAGCTAGAAATTTAAAAATAAACCGGAGTTCACCAGTACAATTTCAGTTCAAATAATGTTGAATAGGGAAACAAGCTTTTCTAAATGTCAATGAGTTTGTATAAAAAATATGTAGTTTGTTAACAGGATTCCTAATTAAACGCTAAACAAATAACGACGTAATTATAGAAGTCATTAAAATTTCTCAATCGTCATTTCATCCTCAATTTAGGAAACAATAAAACAATAAGAGTGTGAATTTTTAGATTTTTAGCGAAATATACTTACAGAAGAAATTAATTTGAAATATAAAAATTTTGCTGATGGAGTCGCCGGTTTTGTAAAATGTTGAACCCGCTCAAAATATGGAAAAATAATTTTCACTATTAGCAATTCAAGCTAATGAATACATTCGCAATATATACAAATAGCATACTTAAATAATTAACTATCTGCAGTATTTATTTTTGTGGAAAATCGACAAAAGATCCAAAAATGATTGATTAATAATTAATCTGCGCACTTTCGAAAATTTCCAAAAACAGAAGACAGAACCTCTAAGAGCCAGTTTTTCAATCCCTAACTGCTACATGGAATATAAGGAAATTAAGTTAAGGACAGATAAATTGGATTAATTCCGAGAGATAAATATCCGCCCAAAATTCTGTACACCATAAATCCTTATAAATCCATATAAATCACCAATAAATCCCTTTAAATCCCCTGTAAATCCCCATAAATCCTCATAAATTCTCATAAATCATCGAATGTATAAACAGTAAGTTTACACTTTAGCCGTAACATATACAGTGAGCCTACTAAAACTGGACATTGGAAGAAGCCTTTGCCAATGTGATCAGTAGAGGAAGTTAGGGGATTCGAGGCCAGAGGTTGACCTTGAACTTGATTCAACTGGTTGTAGTTCCAGGAAAACCGGTAAATGAACTGCTTCATCTGCTTGCAGCTCTAGAAAAGCAGCTAAATGAACTGCTTCAACTGGTTACAGTTCCAGAATCCCCCCCCCCACTTTCTCTACTGACAATATTCAAAGAATTTTCAACCTCAACAAAAATGTCCTCCACTCGGTCCTCCATTAATTATAGTATCTTCGAATATAGCTAGCGATAATCTTGAATCCTGAATTATGAAAGGAATATTTTAATCTCGATTTTAATTAATAATACCTAAACCCTGAATATGTCAGTCAAAATGGCGCTATTTACTGAGCAGAGATATACTTACTTCATTTAAACATTTTAGGTCCATTAAAAGACTTTCCCTTTTTTAAGGTACTTTTGGGTGTAGAATGCGGATCAACAAGTCAATAAAAAGATATTAATAATTTAAATTTATTTCCGAGTTTATTTCTTCAGATGTCAAAAAATCCAAAAAAATTAATGACTACAAAAATATTTTGATCTGAAGAAAAAAATTGTTAATAACTTTTTAGTGCATCGGTTTTTCGTAAAAAGATTCTACACCCAAAAGTACATTAAAAAAGACAAAAATTTTTAATGGACCTAAAAATATTTATAAATATTAGCTAGCGCACGAGGTTGATTATTGTATTTTATTTTTTGAATGTATTCGTACATGACATTCACAATACTTGTACTTGTTTTCGTGGATAAAATGTTTTAGAAACATTCTGAAGACTAATTATTATTGTGCTAAAATGTTAGGTTATGCCGGTATACGAGACGGTTAATTTAGTTTTAGTATCGGTTCGAGTATCGGTTTTAATTGTATGTCTCGTTGTATGTGATAAAATTTGTTACGCGCATAACATAAACAGCTGAATGAAATCCTCTGTAAATCCTCAATAAATTCTTATAAATCCTCATAAATCCTCAATAAATCCTTATAAATCCTCAAAAATCCTTATAAATCCTCAAAAATCCCCGTAAATCCTTCACGCTGTACACCATAAATCACCCGATATTTACCCCTCGATTAATTCAGTGTACTTTTATCCGAATTTGACCTGATCACACTAAGTTCTGCATCTATTCATCCAATTTTATAAAAATTGACAATATTACAAGTTATACTCTTTCTCAAAAGAATTTCATCCAAAACACTTTTTGAAAAAAGAAAAAGAGAGCAAAAAATAAGTTCTTTTAAAGCAACACTGTTTTTTATCACTTATCAATATCGAATTTTATTTACTTATACGTAAATATTGATCCAAACCTCTCATGCACTAAACTAAATTTATAAGGAATTTTAAATTATGACTTTCCAAAAGTGATCAATATTATCCAGCACAAAATTTACTTAAATCAATGCAGTTTTATTTAGATGCACTACTAAAGTCTTGGTGATTATTTAGTCCTATTAATATATTCTTTATATCATATCCATATATGCAAGTAAATTGTTGTTAAGACATTCTTCAATTTTAACATTTGACTATTTAATTTTATATTGCGTCTTATTAACTAATTAAAATTAGCCAACTCACACGCATTATATGACTAGATTATTTCAAATTTGGATAATGGAAAACAATTTTTTTTCCATGACCTTAAAAAGCCTATAGTTTACTTTATATTTTGAAATAAAATACAAATCCTAAAATTCTATTGATGAAAGGTCAGAAAATTATACATTATCAATTACCGAATAATTGAATAGCCCACGTTGGGCAAGTATAATGCATAAATTGAATATCACGCATATCACATACAATAAGCATCAATAATTGTAATGAACACGCCTGTTAATTAACCGTTACTCAACATCCGATCGAAACCACCTAACAAGAGTGTGTACTTATGTAAAAATCTTCCACAATACTATCTGACATCCTGCATAATTATTAGAAATTTTTATCTTGAAGATGTTTGTGAGTATGTGCCTATCCGAGAATAGGTCTAATTATTTTTTAAGCGGTCTTGAAGATGATCTATCGCTTTCTTTGGTAGGAACATATTCTCTATTGTTGAGTGGGTAGAGTTGATGATTGACCTGGCTTAGTTCTTGGAGCTTCTACAAATCGCCCGAGTAGAAAGTTAGCTGCAAATTTTGTAAAAAAATTTGCTAATCAAATTATGCAACTTTGCATGTTAACTGGCGGATAGAGGATTTATATTAATTAATTACAATGGGAATTGGAAACAAATACATGAGCACGATTTCAATAAAAAGGTCGCAGGATAATTATCTGATTTTGCACATTACTAATGATTTAAGTAAAAGTTATATATGGGAATTTTGAATTTAGTCCAAGGTGTGGTCTATGAAATCAATTTGTTGATTTTTACTTATTTGATTTCAATAATCGATGCCCACTGATAGTTAAGAGTAAAGGTCAGGATTCGTTTGCATATATTAAATATTCTTGAAGCTTTATGACTTCTTGTACAAGAAGTTCAGTGTTTTCATATCAACTAGCGTAAGAATCTAGGAGAAGCGGAGTTGTTTCTTCATAGTATTTTTAAGCTTGAATTAGATTAACAGACCTACATGAGTATTTATATTTAAAAGAATTAATTTTTATGCTTCTTACTATATGAAGATATCACGTTTTGGACAAATATTTGCCTACCTTGAGAGTATGTCCTATTGTAGGTTTTTAATGCATAACATTTGCTTTCTTGAGAAAATTACAATTTATTGTCAATTTATGTTATTGTTCTTCATCGTTGTACAATAAGCAATCAAATATTGAAAAAAGTTATCTTCCTACTAATTGTTCTATAAACCAAATTGTATTTTCACACAATAATATTGTAATTGAGATAATAAAACTTTATGTGTAATTTCGATGAAACAGTTTAAAGTCTGTTATGTGTCCAACTGACGATTTAGAGCTGTAGGTCAAGCCTCCAGAACTAACAGTACCCAAGTACTTATTGTACTTTTTTCTAATATAAAAATTGCAATAATTATAGTAATAACTGTGGAACCCACACCCACACTTCAATTTCCTCAACCTTAATCATTTATTCTTTATATTAAAGAAAACGCGCAAAACTAATGATTGCCATTAGTGACTGGCAAAAACATTCAATTTAATATTATTAAATACACGTACAATATATTTTAAACATATGACAATGGTAAAAATTGCCATGGTAAAAGCTCGCATTGATATATTTGCGCATCCATCTACTTACATGAAGCAAGCAATAAAAGAGTAAACATTAAAATTTCTTTTTTATTATCTACCTGTAGCAAGGTTAACAATGTCAAGAGAATATCAAGTAGAAAGCTATAAACAATATTACAAATTTAACGCATAAGTCATATTCATGAATAAACATTCCTGAAAACGAAATGGATATTAAGCGCACCGGCATCGCTTTCTCACAAATAAATTTATGATTATTCAATGTTTGTAAATATGTATCTTCGATTGTTCAAATATTCCGCCTAATTAGATTAGTATAGTTGGAGATGTTGACTTTGGTCACCACTTTCCAAATTTCAATGTGCATTTCCGATTATGAATTGAATATTCATTCTATGTAAAATATTTTGGTGGCGACTGCAAGGATAACAAATTTTGTTATTTAACATTTCATTTCCTTTTAGAAAGTTTCTATTTTTTTAAGGATGCGTTAAAAATTAAGGCCAGGAAATATATATTACAATTTAGTTTTAATAAATTTTCGAAGTATAAATTCTTAAGTACTTATAGTTCAATCAAGAAGATTTGGCAACTATTACGTATGTACACCTGTTAGCTCGAGCTCATCAGTGAATTCGAATAAAGTAGCTTAATTATGTTTGTCTTAATCCGAGATTCCGAGCTAAATAAGCATGTTTTAGGAGCTTAGTCCGGATTCTGAGAACTATTAAGGAAAAATAGGTGGTTTCAAATGCGTGTAATTCCAAAATGGCGCCTACAAGAAAAAGTGAAGTGAATCCATTTAAAGTTACCTCATTGAAATCTACATAAAATAGTTATTAAATCAATTTTGTTGCCGAATTGAACATCTGATTTTTTCGCCGATCAATTAAGTTTTACGTGTTTAAAAAGAAAATGCGCAAGATAATCTGAAAATGCGATTGCACTAAGGTGGCTTATACAGCGTTAATTTCTGCCAATTTTTTGAGGCTGGTGTCTCTCGTGTTAAACGAATAAACAGTGATAAAAAACTAATAGAAGTTAAAATATCTGATGTGCCCAACACATGACTTTCTTATACGGATAGTATCACAGTAATTACTTTTCCTAAAGAAATTAAGTTAAATTTCTTGTTAAAATTTTGAGGGTGGTTGCCAGCAATTTTCAAATAGTCTCTGTCGCACTTATTGCAATACGCATAAATCTGTCCTTGTCCCACTCATTACTACCAGATTTTAGGACAAATAAATAACAGAATACTTATCAAAATTCCACAGTGCGAAAAATGCTTGATATCTTTGAATTTGCTGTAGCTAAACTTTGAAGATTTATAAAATACTTCGCAGTTTTGGTCAACGTTTTACTCAAACAAACTGTACAGTGCACAATAATCCTTCTCATCAAAATATTTCGATCTTTTGCCTTTGACAGTTGTTTGACTAACAATCTCTTCTTCTTCTTCGTACTTGGATTGCAAAGCAATGTCAAGTTTTTGGTGTTTGGCGATATAGCCACTCTCACCAGGATTGGATTAATTGGTTTTCACTTTTTAAATTTTTATAGCTTTATTCGAGCTCTTCGTGTGTTTAATGCAAATAGAATCTTTAGTATAAAAACAAATAGATTTCTGTAATGTAAACAACAGCCACTCAGAGATAGATGGCAACACTATATAAATATGTAAATAATTTATAATTATTAAAAAACGGCGCAAAATAAAACACTTTTGTTACTTTGTCGACACGTCTAAAAATTGAAAGAGCATTCACAAAAAATTTGGCGTCGATATCTTTAATGTAGATTTGCATGCATAATACAATTTCACGACTTTATTGTATATATTAGAAAAAATTTTAATCGAGTTGCCATGATATCTAAAACAAAACCGTAGCCGTTGTAGCCGTCGATCTTTTCAAATAGTAATGCTACAATCGATTTCCTCAACGGTATAGATTTCTGTATGTAAACAACATGTACTTTGTAAATCGTAGATAGATGGCGCCACTATATAAATAAATTTTTTTGACGGAATTTCAAAAAAAGTTTCAAACAAAATTTGTTCAAAATTTAATTCTAAATCAATGTTAAAGAATAAAAAAATGTCGTAAATTGTTTATTTTTCAAGATATTCCTAAAAAACCTAAAAATGTCTTCAGGTAAGTACCACTTGTGTTGGTGCTAGATGAAAAAGATTTAATGTGGCACCCACAATTTTGTTCAAACTCTTAAATATGAAATTTGAATCAAATCCGTTAAGTCGTTTTTGAGTTATCATGGATACAGACAGACACACAGACAGACACACAGACACAGACACACAGACAGACACACAGACAGACATCATGGCGAAAATGGTCAAAATGGATTCAGGGGCCCTCAAAACGTGTAAATCCATCAAAATCTCGAAAAAAATCACGATTACAATACTTCCTTATACTACGTATAAGAAAGTAAAAATGAGTGGTATTGATGCTGAAGAATTACCGGATGAAACTAGAGAAGCTGCAAGAAGTGTGGAATTGAATTATAATTAATTATTAAACATTTTTACTGCCTCAGTCATTTTGTCACTTTTTTAATGCCTAGGCAGTAAAAGAGACGGTTTAGTGAGTAGTGACTGTCAGTTGTCATTAAAATTTGGCATTTAATGTCGATCGGCGAAAAAAGTGTTTGCATGATGTCAAAACCAATTCTTGATTCCACCACAAATAAAGAAGTGAAGACCATACTTTAAAATTAAATTTTTTCATTTTTGAGAAAAACTCGGAAACAATTTGAAATTCAAAAGATTTTTCAAAAAATTATTAAAAAGCACAAATCTCTACTACTTTGTTCGTTTAAGCGACCCTCTATCTCCAATAATAACGAAGATATCCATGTAATAATTTTCATCATCTTAATAAAATAGAATTCAACTATAAAAACTTATTAGGGCCAGTTTTTCAATCGATATCTTAACCTTAACTAATAGTTAGATAATTTTCTTGGTCACCATTGTCTTAATAGTGGGTATTTAAGAAAAATAAATTGTTAGTTGAAGTTAACTATTAATTGAAGAACTAAATTGGTACTTGTTATACATTTGCTAGTATCTTAATATAAAAATGTATGAATGTTATAGAAGTACAAATATATTTTCTCCAATAAATAAGTATACATTTGAATTAATTTCAATAAGAGTGTAGGCCACACTAAATATTTTCAGGGTTCTTTTTTGTTTCTTTTTTTATTAAAACAATTTATTATTATAAATGTAATTTAATTTCATGAGTCGGTAATTAACTAAAAACAGCAATATAAACTTTTATTATAATAATGGAAAATTTCTTCTCACCAATAAAATACAAAGAAGCATTCCAAGTACATATAGAGAAGTTACGAAAATAATTGTAGAAAAGCGCAAACACAAGAGCAAAAACCCTTCGTTAAGCCGCAAAGGCTTCAAAAATTATTATGGCGCCTGAAAAACACTCTAATGAAGAATGAAGATTATGTATCTTAATAGATTTCATATTATTAAAAGTATTACTTACTTATAAGAACATTACAAAGAAAGACAAAACACCGCCACTACCTTTTTGGAATGATAGGTATGGCACCATTATTTGTAGTAGTCACTATCTCTGCACCTCTATTGATGCTAATCCTACCTTGGAAACTTTTTTGAACACGAATAAAAGAAAATTTATTTAGAAATACATCTTTGTAAATTATTATTAATCTACTGTTCAATAAATTCCATTTCAGTGGAATAAAAATCACAATCCTAAAAGACATTAATTCAAATATTATATGGTATATGGTATCACTATTTTCAGTATTCACGTTGGGTCATAGTATCTCCTCCCTGTTTCTCACGTTCCCCTCTCTACAGAGAAAGAGAGAGATGGTAAAGGTCACGTGCTCTAATAAAATCGGATACCACCGAAAAGTGTATCAAAATTCATGCTGCAAATTATCTTTTACAGGGTGAATTATTGCAATTTCTTAATCGAATATACACAAAACTGTCACATCCTATAATATTATACATGCAAAATAAAGTAGTGACTCGTGATATGAAAATAAAATCATAACACACATTCTTACATAATTTTCAAGCATATATCAGATAATATATCCTACAGCAAAGTCACGTTCAACATCTTTCCATTTGTATGTACAATTTTTTCTTCATCCAATTTTACTGCTGTTATTAACATTTCGAAACATTAATCATAACATTTTCTATTTCGTGAGCTATTATTTATTTTGCGGGCCCTAAATGAATTCTATCCGTAAATGGATATTGTTATACAAATGTCTAGGCGTGGTAATAAGAAATTTAAAGAATTGTAAATTATACGTGTTGAGTTTTGTGTTCCAGTGAAATGGTGGGTACGGTACACATATAGAATATTGTGCAGTACTATTTCTTTGCTATAGAATAAACATTTACATCTTCATCGTATTTATCTATGACAAAGTGTTTTCATTGTTGATGGTTTCACTTCAACGTAGCTTGCAATTAGGAGCAACAATTGAAATTGACAAAAAATGATCGAGCATAATATTAATGACTCATTCACAATAAATTAACGCACTCAAATTATCATAAAAAATTAACGGTTGGCCAACAGTGTCCAATAATAGTGACAGTGACAAAAGTTTCAATTTTCCTAATGCTAATGTACACTAATCTTCTTCCTTATAAAAATAGATTTTGATAGATAGAGGGTCCCTGATTACAATTTGACCATTTTCTAAGAATGTCTTAAGGCCATTCACAATTTTGCATTAAAGATGTTAAAAAATTTATATTTAATGGGTACTTGGACAGAAGTTGAAAAAAAATCCAACAAATTTTTCACCTGACGTTTCGAGATTTATTATCTCTTCTTCGGAGCTGCAATTATTTTAGAAAACTTTAAATGTTGAACATAATGTCGATGAAGTTGTAAAAGATAATCAACATGTGGTCGTGGAAGAAGACAGTATGGTAGATTTTTTTGGACAATGTTAACTAAAAACTAAAAGAAAGGTATAATTTGATCTAACAATAATTCAATAAATAAATATTTACTTTTAATATTTTTTGTTCTCAGCTTTCTTATTTTTGCTATCTTTTAGAATATACACTAATATTTATACAGGATATCCCAATTTCAAAAAGTAACAATTTTTCAACGCAATCTATATTATTTTTGACACTATGTACCGTTTTCATCATTATCTTAGACAAAACAATTGTTTACATTTCCCAAAATTCTACAACTTCTTACTCTTTTACACATGCACTTCACTGATGCAATTCCTCTTCCTTTCGAAGAAAGTTTGTTTGCTTTTAATTATACAACGAGTATACTCGTAGAAACCAGAAAATTTATAGTATATGCATGGATAATTCGAACTGCACGTTTTTATTGGTCACTGTTATATTTGAAAACAATTGTCTAGTCCGTTAATGTTCGATTAAGATAAGCTGTAAATTGTGGGTGTTCATTCTTTTCTTAGAATGCTGCATGTATTTTCTTTGAAGGCTTACAAGACGTACAAGCTACAAATTTCTAATAAAATACGCCCTCGCCCTTGCGAGAAAGTGCCAAAACTGCCAAATACACATTTCTATTTACCTTTATTAGGAAAGAGGAATTTTTTGACACTTTCTAGTTGATAAATAGATTTTTTCTACGATCGCGCGTGTAAAAAGTGTAGGTCTCTATCTCTATACTCATTCATATAGTTGCACTTTGTTGACGAGTTGACTAGTTTTTTTTTACTGAGACTGATTTCGCTTACTCTATAAACTATATCTCAAGTATTTTCCCCGTGTTCTTTTATAAATTTCACAACTAAACGACACAAAAACATCCATTTATAATTTCTACATTCAGGGCATTTGCAAAACGGTTCTCTCTTGTGCAAGCTGCCTGTTGTTTTTAATTGCAAACAGTTTAAAATTATCTTAATCTCTATAGATATAACTGACAAGACAATACAAAACATAATAAAAGTGCATGGATGAGTCGCCAATTTTTATTGTTTTTATTATATGGTTGGTGTGTCCAAAATACTCTTGTACATAACCTTCAACTAGTATTAAACCTCTTTTCATACTGTAGTATAGATGTTAATAATAATATAGGTACATTGTAGCTGCTAAAGAATGGTCTAATTATAGTTGTAAATACTTGAGATTGTAGATGCGATGGGAAAAAGTGTACATTTCTTTCTCTCTTGATTTTTATAAATAATAATAACAGTAATGAAATTGTAAGTATTATGCTTTCACTTAAAAACGAGAAGAAGCAATTTGACAATAATGGCATCCTCTGTATTAGGAATTTATATCTTATCAAGGACTATTTTGTTACAATGAGTTTTTGTCCTAAAAAAATATCTTTAAAAAACAAGCGTGAAATCCTTTTAATTTGTATGTAATAAAGTCCAAATAAAAATAACTGATAATAATTAATTAAAGTTACAAATATTTCATATTAAATATAGAAATCAATTTGATAAAAATAAAATATGGGACATTGTTTTTAACACCATATTATTATATATTTGTTATTCAAAATATCTGATGTGTCTAGCACATGACTTTCTTATACGATACGGATATAATTCTTGGTTTTGAAAAATACTGAACTGAAGCAATAATCAAATTCTATCTACATTCGATATTCGGGTGTCTTCGTATCACTTCGGAAATGTTCGGAAAACATTCAGCAACATTAAGTTGTATGGAAAAGATGCGGAAAAAATTTAAATTACAGTGTAAATTGGAGGTAAATATAGTCTAAAAATTAGTTAACAATTAATAGTACCTACCTATGTGTATTAAGTAAAGAAGTATACACTTATGTGTATTTCTCTCTTGAGATTTATAAATAATAATAATAGTAATGCCACCTTTGGACTAAGATGGGTTTGGTTTGGTTCAACCGGCTTATTTAAAAAAAATTTGTACTGGATTACATCTTGTAAAATGTTTAAAAAACTATAAAGTTGCGCCAATTTCTAAATCGGAATTATTCTCCATTTGTTTTCTTCCTAATAAATGTTTATAATGTTACTATAATAAAAATCTTGAATAAAATTCCATCAGCGGAGTAAAATTGATTGAAATTTTTAACTAATTACCTCAAATTTACCATCAGTTCCCGAAGCAATCATAATTTTGAATAAGCAAATTCTCAACTGTAATTTTTCACTAGGTACGTATAAATTTTTTATTACTTTTTGTAAATAATTATAATAATTTATCAAATCAATATAAATAATATTTGTCTTCAGAATAGAAAATTGATTGTTTATGAGTTCTTCAACTAAGATAGGTATTTTAAATATACCATTTTATTAAAGTTCCATAACACACTTTCCACTACATAAAAAAGCATCTATTATTTTAATTTTAAATAACTCTTATTGATATGATACTAAAAACTGTAAATTAGTGAAAATTATATAAGCACTTCCGGTTATAACAGTGAATATTTTATAATTTAATCAAAATTATAAATTTCTACTAATAATTATGCATATACAGTTTTCAGATCATAAACTAACCTAGCCAATATAAAAATATTACCACTTTTTATTAATTTATTATATTAATATTAACATAATTTGGCTTTACGAAACGTAAATTTTTAATTATTATTCGCCTAGTGATTTCAAAATTGTGTCAATTACAAAATGAAATATAAATTTTAGGGTAGTGTTGCTCTAAATTATAAAATCAATAAAAAAAGTATTTATTTTATATGAATTTCGCTGCCAATTTTTATTAAAATTGTTTCAGTGGTGTTCCAAAAAGTAACATTCAATTTTAGTTTTTTTCTAAATTTCTTAAAAATACCTATGCCTAAATCTATGTACTAAAATCACAAAATTTCACTTTTTTGTATACAATATATTTTTATATAATTACTAAAGATAATAATTTTGACGTAAAAATGGCGTAGGTTTTTCCAAGTTAGTTTACTGCAAATTATAAAAAGCTCATTTTAGTTTATGGACAGAATCGGTTACAGAATATTTTTTATATTCCTACAATTTAAATTGAAGTTTCATTTTATTTAAGGTACGAAACAATTTAATCTATTTTTAGTTCCGGTGAACAAACTTCACCAAAACATTCATTTATTCAGTTTAGCTGTAGTAATTGCTTTAATTAGAAAATTTACGGTCACGAACACCTAAATTAGACAAAATATTTAACAAACAGAATCGTGTTGATTACTTAATTAACTCGAAAAGGAAAAATTAATCTGCATCGTTATAAAAATATCTACAGTAATTATTTAAATCGCTTTAGCTCTTTAAACACCTTGAATTTTTTTATAATAAAAAAAAGAAAATTAATACAATAATTTTAGGGGGAAAATGCTTACCCAATTCATATTATAGAAGCAATTTTAAGATCCAAAAACCAAAAAAACAAAATCGAACACCCACAAACAAACACTGTTTAGCGCAGACTGGCCCCAGTTCTCCAGTTTGAGTATTGTGTCTGATTTCACTGAAGAAGATCTCGAGGCACGCGGTGCCGTACCGGGGAGCATGCAAAAGTAATGAGTAAAGGCCAGCAAAGACATATCTTCCAGTGGCTGTGACCTGCTTAGAAAGAATGTATTATGTCTGTTTCAGTCAGGGAAGTCACACCTTAGGTGTCAAAGAAATTATTTGTTAAATGTAACATTTGCTAAAGGAATTTGTGGAATTAGGAGTTGCTTATTTAATCTTCCGTGAAATGGAATTTAATTTATGCTTGAAAGGTTAGCCATTAACTCGTTATCATCTATACTATATGTTAGCCTTTTGGGTTCAACTTTTTGTTAAAATTCCCGCAGTTAAAGCTGTAAAATGGTTAACTAAATGTCATGTGATGATTGTGTATGATATACCGCTTTACTTTACCAGTGCAACCTGGAGAAAATAAAACGATGATGTAGGTATATTGCTTGTAAATATGACGGTGTTTATAAATAAATTAACAGAGAATGAAAAGAAAAGTTATTTAGTATTCTCAATGGAGATATACGGAAACAATGCACGTAGCTTTATATTTTACTAATTTATTGTTATACCAGTTGCATTTAATTCACATAGTTAGTTTTTCTTTTCTATAATTATACCACATAAGAAAGTTACTTATACATTTTCCAATTGTAGTGTTTATTTCGTATGTCATCAACTTTACATTTTAATAATTTCCACAAATATTAAAAACATTTCAAATTCCTAAGATTGTAAATGGAAGATAAATTTTATTATTTGCTCGCAGTGATTTCTATCGTAATTTGCATTTTCTCTAAATTTATGACCCTCATTTTCACAGTTTCTCTCAAGATTGCTGTAGTATAATACTATTATTTTATTAGTGTAAATAAATAAATTATAAATGAAATCAGATAATTAATTATGAATTATTTTCTTACTCTTCCTTATTTGAAGTTTCAAGGCCTGAAACAGCAAAATTTCATTTGTTTAGCAAAAATAATTCAGACTATAATCATCGGATCATTTTGACTGGTTATGGATTGATCATGTTCTTGTTTTAACGTTACCGCGAACAAACCTAATACTAGCGCCTGCCTTTTTAAATTAAGTAGTTTTGGGAAAATAGAAAATATTACCTTTTAGTAATTTTTGCGTCAAAATATTTATCTATTATTATTGATTTTACATTGCAAAGTCATCGAGGTCAGAAAATGTAATAACTACTTATTCGCATTTATTTTATTGGCAAAAAACTCAAAAATGTTTTATCGCTAAAATTAATAGCTTCCGGGATCATGCAGTACATAATCTATTATGCTAAATGTACATGCATGTCTTGAAAAAGAAACTCATTCTCTTAAAGGTGTGTAATATTCATTCAATAGACGTTTTTTGAGTCAGTTTATATTGTTTCTGTGTCTCCATCTGTATCTAAGGGAACCGAACGAGAAGTAGGTAAAGACAGATAAGACAGTGTGATGTAAATGTCTTTTGAAAATAATTCTAATTCTAGTATAGTACGAGCCCTAACAACTAAATGTTTGGACAAAAGTAAATTTGATTGTCTTTTTTCCATACGCGCAAAAGTTATCTAAATTAACTTCCATAATATTGATGGTTTTTTCTGTTATAATGGCAAACATTTAGTTATATAAAAACGTAAATTTCGTAAAAATCCGCCTGGCGGTTCCAAAACTGTGGCACTTTAACCTAGTAGGATGGGAAAGTTGTAGAAACAAAGAATTATTATTTTCAAAACGTTTTAGATCTAGTAGTCGGATTTTGATGAAATTTACTTTATTGCAAAGCAGGATGTTGGTTTTCTTTACAAAAAAGTTACACAAGTTTTTATTTGGTGATTTTAGGTATTTATCGGAGCTTCAAAGTTGCACCTTTAAAAATGTTAGAATTTTCTAGTAACTGTTTTAAAAAATCACAGTTTTGAAACCGCTGGTTGGATTTGTGTCAAAAAACCTTTAAATCAAAGCTTAATAATCGTACTATATTGAAAAAATCCTGATATGTTAATATGAATTTTTTGCATTTTTTTCGAGTTCCACAGTTCACTTTTCAAAAAACGTGTTTTTTGAGTGTGCTACCTACATTGAAATAATCACAGTTTTGGAACCGCTGGTTGGATTGTGGTAAAATTAACTTTATTGCAAAGCTGGATGTTGGTTTTATGTACAAAAAAATCCCCAGGTCTTTATTTGGTGATTTTAGGCATATTTCGTAGCTTTAAAATTGCACTTGAAAAATGTGACGTAATTTTCTAACGACTGTTTTTAAAATATCACAGTTTTGGAACTCGTGGAAAACGACATAAAAGTGCTTTCAAGGCCCTCATCCAGTCCGAACTTAAATGTCATCGAAACTCTTTGACATAAAATTAAACGTATTCTACGCAATAATCCACCAAGAACCATTGGGGACTTAAAGACCAAAATAGAAGAAATTTAGGACAGTTTCATGCCAGAATTGTACCAAAATTTGATAAATACAATGCCTGCTAGAATACAGACAACTATTAAAGCAAAAGGAGACGTAACCTCTTATTAATGGTCCCAAATTAAAAATTATCCCAACATTTAGTTGCAAATTCATTTTGTAAAATTTGCTAATTATTAAGGTTAAACTATTGTTAAATCAAATACATACTTTTCCTCCATGCATAATATTGTTATTAAAGCTGTATCTTATTGTATTGTTAGGTGTTTACTAATTATTTGCGTAAAATTTCCAGTTCTCCTTTCATACTTCAAAAATTTACTTTTGTCCGAACATTTAGTTGTTAGGGCTCGTATATGTTGCCATTTCAGCAAGATTATCTTATTCGAGATTTGTTAAATAAAAATTAAATGCCTGTAAATTTAGTTCATGATTTTTTGTTTTTACAATATTTTTGAGTGTTCTGTGGGAGGAGCTCCTCAAAGAATTATTTTGGGGCCACATCTCAGTCTCTAATTAACATTTGAGGTTCTTCATTGCAGAAGGAATTTAACTGATAACAATATATGTATTTTCTCTCCACATTCTATACATATTTATACAGGGTAATTATAAAAGAATCTAACATCAAAGGTGGCTGTGTAGTTTTCATGTATTAGGATTTGCCACATCTCAATTAATATCATTTAAATATCACTAGTATCCCTTGGTCAGATCGGCATTTACATTAAATGATTTTTCTTTGAGATTCTCTAGTAATTTTAAATGTATTAAATTTCACAGCCCCCTATGATGGTAGGTTCATTTATAATGACCCTGTATATGATGGCTAAAATTTGGATGATAGAATAGTAACCTCGTTTAGATTGATACATAAGTAGTAAGTAATCCGATGCCCAACAATATGGTGAATATAAATCAAAGGTATATCTTGATTAGTTCCTGAAATATCTGAAATTTCAGAGATTTTTTATCAAATTATTGTTGGGCACCAAAATACTCAACTTAACTTCAAACTAACCAAAGTTATACCCTTCAAACAAACAAGTCTAGAGTGTACATATAAGGTAGCTATTTATTATATTTAGTTTAAAAATAAAAATAAAATAAAATATTTTCTGCAGAGTACTGCTGACAAACATTTTATTATACTTTCAAAGACCTACATAACAGACAGTTCATAAATATCTTTAATCAACAATAAAAAACCACTTTTGCAAATAGGTTTTGTTTATTAAATATTTGGTAACGTTAATTATAGACAGATGAAAAAGAAAAATCTCATTACCTAGGGCGGTGCTGTCTCATATGCTTGCCCAATGACTCTTTAAACTGTTTATTACACCTACATTTCTCACATTACCATTTTGGGCAACCTTTGAACTTGCTACAACTAATCTTTTTTACAATCAATTTTATTATGAATAGATGTTGAAGATGTTTCAATCACACTATTTTATCAACAGGTGATTAATTGTAATTTTAACCGTATAGAAATGTTCGAGGATTGTGTGTGAAATTTTGCTAATAATTTTTCCTCACACTTTTTTTTTATTTATATTTAATTTCAGAGTGATTACTTGTGGAAAGTTATTGAGGTTTCTCCGAAAGGTGCAGATAAATTATGTTCGGATGACACAGAAGAAGGTTTACGAGGAAAACAATTATTGCGTTCTTCAAGTAAGTATAAGAAGGTAGGATCAAATATTAAGGTAGAAAAATAAAATTGCGTAGGAAAGTGTTTAGGCATGTTTTCATTTTCAAGCGAATTGTTAACATTTTTCTATTGTGATTGTTGTGATTGATTACAAAAAAATACTAATGTTTGTTGGTTTGTAAATTTTTTCTAAGTGTTGAGTAGGATTTTAATGAACACCAATAGGAATCATGTGGGGATAGAGCAGTCTGTCCAAACTTTGCTTTTTATTACCAGATCTGGGCGCCCCATTACCGGGCCTGCCCCAAAAGCCGTCCCAAGTAGAAAAATGCCGACGAATTACTTCGTTATCTGCAGCTTTCATATCCTAAGGCACAAATTTGATTAATTCATTTTGAAGACATAATGTTAATATATTCAATTTTAAATGGTTACTAGATGTTTTTTTAATTTCGTTACGAAAAAGCTTGTTATTTAATCTTACAAAATTGATAATCGGTCTTTTTGTTGGAAAAAATATGGTAAGTAGGTGGTTTTAAAAACGAGACACTTAAGTTGAAACTGAGAAAGTACTGAGTACGTATGTGCACAAATTTTGCAGTGAGAATAAATTTTGCCACATCACGAATCCAATTTATATGCACCGACATGAACAAATAAATACTTGCCTTGATATGTTGTTGTTTATAAATCATTTGCTGCTGCAGCTCTTTCAAGTATGCCGAACCCTGACGGAACCAAATGGAACTTTTCCTGAAATATTGAGATAGAATATCACTAGAATTTATTAATTATGTCCAAAAATGAGATAAAAATAACATAAATACGAAAGACCATATTTGGTAGCTTCGTCAAGGAAATAATTGGAAAATGGTGCACAGAATTTGTAGCTTCTAGCGACTATTCATCTGTATGAACCAATTTCAAAGGTTAACTCTTCAATATTCTGACATGTGAAAAGTGTTAGCTATACAACAATATCATAATATTAAATTATAGACTATCAAGATATCAACTTTTAACTTTCATGAATTTTTAAACCTTTAAACGGAAGAACTTTAACTATATTCTAAACAACGTCAATGAATTTCATGTATATCTACATCCATAGAAAAAATTTACAAGTTAACATATCTGGCATAATATTATGTAAATATTATAATTCAACAGAATAGAAGGAATATATTTTTACTCAACAAGAAATAGAAAATAGTTAAATAATACGAAACACGAATAAATCTCAAAGACTTTTTCCTTACTTCCATTTCCTATAACCATAACTGCGATTATTATTTAAATAAGTAAACTATTGAAATCGGTGTGAAAATTTCCTTTCAATCAGATTGCTTGCAATGGTAAGTAAACTGGAAAACCAATCAAATTTGCATTGTATCAATTTTATTAAAACCAAATTGTGTAAAATGGAGTAATTTCTCTATTAATATTCTACATAAATATAAATAATTGGTCATTTTACACCAGCAAAGAAATATCAAAGTTTCTAGTAATTGTTAATGAACTATTTTGAGCGTATAAAGAATTCGTTTTTATGTTTACATGTCAAAAGTTACGGGCAATGCATATTGAATTTGATATTTTATAAAATTTCAGGCTCATATGAAGGCGTACTTTTTCAAATCGCTTTTTAGTTTTGTAATATAATCGGTGTGATTCTATAACTTTTTAATGACCGTGACTATGTAACCACTGTGGTTGTTGCTACGGTACGACGTTTTTGATTGGTAGTTATCATAGCAACAACCACAGTAATTAATAAACACGGTGGTTAAAAACTTACAGAATCGCACCGATTATCCCTGATAAAATTTTAAATTAAGCATTAAGTTTCTTCAGTTTAGTAGATATAATAGGTACATTTTCGCAAAATTATACAAAACAATTATCCAGATGCAAACATAACATTCTAAACGTTGTAAAATAATCGTAAGATTTTGTGATTTACATAATATTCACCAAAAATAGTAATATTATAGGTATTGGAAGGAATGGGACTTTTTTCAAATACTTAATAAATAAATATTAAAATTTATAACCTTAATAATTTCTAAAATATACAAAGTTAAGATTACGCCAAATTTTACGTTACTCATTTTCATATACAGGGTCATTATAAAGGAATCTAACATCAACGGTGACTGTGCATTTTTCATGTATTAGGATTTGCCACCCCTCGCATTCAGTAATGAATCAGTGAATATCATTTAAATATCACTAGTATCCATTGATCAGATCGGCATTTAAATTAAACGCTTTTTCTTTGAGATTCCCTAGTAATTTTAAATTTATTAAATTTCAGAGCCAACTACGATGTTAGATTCTTTTATAGTGACCCTGTATTTTAGACGTATTAATGGGACGTGAAAACTATCCTTGATTAATTACTTTTTTCTACTCCCATGTTTAAAATGCCATTTATTGCATATATTTCCATGACGTTAAATGATTTTTCAAATACATCCGTGGCTTTGTGCGTTTTAGTCACGGCTTGGGCCTCTTCGGGTGTTTTCGGCACGCTCGAAGTTTCATTAGTCACGGCTTGAATTTTGTTGACGTAAATCTGAATGCAAAACTGACTTAACTGACGTTTGTCAGTTTCACATTCAAAATTCTTTCAAGTCAAGTAAAACTCGTGAAACTTAAAAATTTTAGTATTTTTGTGGTGGTCGTAGAAAAAGTATAGTATGCAATTCGTTTTGTAAATTTCTCTAGAAACTCGATAATAAATTCTACGAACATAATCAACATGATATTTGTCTCGGAATAGAGTCGTCCGGAAATGTTTGACCTACCTTTTTTTATTCTTAATTGCATAGGTTAGGCTAAAAAATAATAAAAGCATTGAAAAAAGTGTTTTTTATTGCTCAATTTTAATTTAATCAATATTAAAAATCGGGAAAATTAGTTCGCATTTAAAACACGACGTGATCGGTTGAAGGGTTTGTGACGTCATTAGCCATGTTCTGTTCAGCTGTCAATGTCGTTTGTGTACATTTCGACACTGGCTTATGACATCACGCAACATGGCGCGCTTTTCGGGGTATTTGAAAAGAACCTTTTTTCAGTTTGAAATTTTGGGGTCGGGATAAACTTCTGGAGTATAAAAAAAATTCTACAATGTTTTTTTAACTCTAGATTACATTAAGCAGGTTTACAAGCGTTTTCATTTTTGACTGGATGACTCTATTTCATTTTTCGAAAATATCTACTTCTTGAGATTGAATACTTCAATCTTAATTGTTTTCTTATTTTCATGCTTTCATTCTCTTACATGAATTTTTTAAAAATCCTTCACAAATATCCCCAATTGAAAACTAACTTGCCTTGATCACAAAACAAATTGCATTTCTCTTGTATAGTAAACAACCTAATCTAATTCGAATTACTGCATTTACTATGATAATTAACTTTGTATACGAAAATAAACATCTGAAGCAACTCAATAATTTTTGTACTTGTCTGTAAATATGAAACGAAAGTCAATATTTTATTAATTAATTAAGTATTTTATATTTATAATTACAATAAATATTTCGGTATACTTAAAGACTAGTTATCTAAAAGTTATCTAAATCTAATATATAATCACGGTAGGTATATGTATATGAGTAATATGAGCTCTCAGTTCAATTTTTACTCTCTTTTAATGGTAATTTAATTCAACACTTACCCAGTCTTCTCGCAAGATGTTACATCTGTGCTTGTTAAAGGTATTCTTAAAGGCATTTTTCTATCTTTTGCTAGCAGAGACACCAACTCAACACCATTATCTTTTATTTCGGATAAAGGTGAGAGTTTACGATATTTTCCAGCGTTAATAAAGTGCCTGCGACCTGTTCCACCCAAAGGCTCCAATTTCGTAAATTTGCTATTAGAATTAGAAATGTTCGTTGTCTTTGCCAGTTCGTGCATTTTCTGATCGTCCGATTCGCAAATTTGCCTCAAAGTATCTTCGTTAGACCATCCCTTGAACAAAAATTTAATAATTTTGAATACAATAACTCAAAACTTAAATAAAAAGTGTGTTAAGTAGGTCGTGTTTAAGAAAAAAGTGCAAAAATAGCAAGCTACACATTCTTTGTGTAGCTTACCAAGGACTTGAAAAAATGACGTCCGATTTCACTTGGAAGCCTCCAAAGTTTCCCACCAGGTCCATATTGGCCCCCAAATGGAAAAAAGGACTTTAAAAATTCCAACAAAACTATATCGTTTCGTAAAAATTATTGAGGAACTTACTTGGTCTGCGTCGAGAATTTGCTCAGATTTTTTTTGTTGTTCTTGGAGGAGTTTTTTTTCTTCCACCAGTTTGTCTGGAAATTGATCAATTTGAACAAATCATAATTACCTTAGACATAAATCATAATAAATATTATTTTGTTCTATCGACATAAAAATGAACTTGTTCTAATAAATTCCTAGTCAAACAACTCACTCTTTATCCGATTTTCAAATAATTCAAAAGAAAAACATCAAAATACTAAAACCAAAACTACCAAAAGTCTGAAGGTACTTTAAAATTGTTTTTATGAATATGATACAGAGTAATTAATGGCAACTAGCCCAACGATTGCGTGAGACGGAGTCTCTGTCCTTGTCGTAGCAGTCGGCTAACTGGCATTAGGCTATATGTATATTTTTGGATTTTAATCAAAAAATTTCAGTTTATTTCTGGTAGGTATTTCTTTTCAAGATATTGTTATGCAGCAATTTCATCAAAGTTGAATCTCTTACCGTTTCCAAGATCCCTGTAGTAAAAAGCGAATTTGTACAGTCTGTCTTTAGCATTATTCCTTTATTTACATGTTTTAATAATTATACTTTCACGCGGTCTTGAAATTATTTCGATTATGCAAAGACAAAAGGAAGATTAAAAAGTAGGTTACTATGCACAAAGTTGTGGCATATGAAATTCGCTATATAAAAATGTTTTGTCAGCTAACTGCGTTAAAATTTCTGTGGGAGAGACCATCCACCTCATTTTCATATTTAAAATTAATGTCACCAGAAAACTGTGACGAAATTTGTTTCATACTTTGTTCCATTTTTTGCAAACGAAAATAAAACAATACAAAAGGAAAGTTACAAAGGGCGAGGCAAACCAACTCCCTACAACATCACTGTTTATATCAAGATAAAAAGGAAATTAAAGAAAGTACATCAAATTTGTGTGACAAACATGCTAAAAATGCTATTGAAACTTGTTTACATTTATTGACTTTCTCCCGTGAGCCGGGCGTTTTTCAAACAGACAATCGTTAGAGGCTTTTACGCAATGGAGAAAAAAATGTAATAAATAATCTTCAATAGTTTCGATCCGTTGCGATAATATAACACCGGCTACTGAACTGCTAAGTGCTAAATTCATCAAGAGTTTCATTAGAATAAATAAGACACCAGCTGATCAATATGCAGATGCAAATTGTCACAAATTTCACTTGGATTACTAAACAGTTTTATGAATCTTCTTCAAACACAATTAACATATATTAATTACGTGAAACTTCATCTGCTTATTATTATTAATAAATTAATTTTGGATTTTTACGTTAATTTATCACCAGTAACTTTGTTGTTCAAAGTTTTCTTTCTACTACCTTAGAAGGAGCAAATTTCAACATGAAATCTTGTAAGAATTTTTTTTTAATTAAAAAAATAAAATTTACTCTAATTGTTTACATTTTCATATATCATATATCATAGCAAATTCCCACACAACTCAACAACATGAGAATTAAAATGATAATAAATTGTAGGTGTTATTTTTAAATATGTAAGTAGATTTAATAATGCAATGATAGCTGTTTAAATAACATTTATGTTATAATGAAAAGCTATTATTTTTGCCAAATGCTAAATGAGAAATATATTTCAAAAGACAACAAAGCCTATTATTATTATTATTACACACGAACTTGATGTGATTAATTGTTATATAATGGGCGTTTCGTAAAAGTTCACGATGGAATTTGTTGGTTTTCGGCTGTAGGCTTAAGGAAACTTTTAGCAAAAACAATAAATTAATAACGATAACACCTACGAATTACCTCAGATTACTAATAGATAAAACAATAAATAATATTTGATAAATAATTAATAATTATTATATTTCTATACTGACCTAGTTGCTTTTTATATTCCATTTGTTTTTCTTTATCGGTTTTATACCTCAAATTGTTATCCACGCATCTTCGTAGATCTTTACTGCCAAACTGAAACCTCAAAATAGGATCCTCGCGTGTTCTGGTTTGTTTCTTGCCGGTTTTATTAACGATGGGCGCACCACCCCCTGGCCTGCCCAAATCCAATGTGCCCACGAACCGTTTGGCCTTGAAATACATAAATTACATTACCTACTGAATTAAAGATGGGAGAATTGATGGGTTTTGGTTGAGTGTCAGTGAAGAAATGTAATGGAATTGTGAAACCAATAAAAATCTAGGCACAGAAGGCGTAAGAATGCAGGGAGCTTGAAAAAAATAGGGACACACTGAATTTTGGAAAAATCGTGCAGGTATCAAAGTAATACCTACGAGTATGTACGAGCCCTAACAAATAAATGTTCGGACAAAAGTAAATTTTTGAAGTATGAAAGGAGAACTGGAAATTGTACGCAAATAATTAGTAAACAATACAATAAGATAAAGCCTTAATAACAATATTATGCATGGAGGAAATTTATTTATTGGATTTAACAATATTTTAACCTTAATAATTATCATATCTTACAAAATGAATTTGCAACTAAATGTTGCAATAATTTTTTATTTAGGACCATTAATAAGAGGTTACGTCTCCTTTTGCTTTAATAGCTGCCTGTATTCTAGCAGGCATTGTATTTATCAAATTTTGGTACAATTCTGGAGTGAAACTGTCCCAAATTTCTTCTATTTTGGTCTTTAAGTCCCCAATGGTTCTTGGTGGATTATTGGGTAGAATGCGTTTAATTTTATGCCAAAGAGTTTCAATGACATTTAAGTCCGGACTGGATGAGGGCCATGAAAGCACCTTTATGTCGTTTTCACCGAGTTCCAAAACTGAGATTTTTTAAAAACAGTTGTTAGAAAATTACGTCACTTTTTTCAAGTGCAATTTTAAAGCTACGAAAATTGCCTAAAATCACCAAATAAAGACGTAGGGATATTTTTGTACATAAAGCCAACATCCACCTTTGCAATAAAGTAAATTTTACCAAAATCCAACCAGTGGTTCCAAAACCAAAATTATTTAAATGTAGGTTTCATCCTCAAAAAACACGTTTTTTGAAAAGTGAACTGTGGAACTCGTAAAAAATGCAAAAAAATCATATTAACATTTCAGGATTTTTTCAATATAGTACGATCCTTGAGCTTTGATTTAAAGGTTTTTTGACACAAATCTAACCAGCGGTTTCAAAACTGTGATTTTTTAAAACAGTTACTAGAAAATTCTATCATTTTTAAAGGTGCAACTTTGAAGCTCCGATAAATGCCTAAAATCACCAAATAAAAACTTGTGTAACTTTTTTGTAAAGAAAACCAACATCCAGCTTTGCAATGAAGTAAATTTCATCAAAATCCGACTACTAGATCCAACGTTTAGAAAATAATAATTCTTTGTTTCTACAGTTTTCCCACCTGCTGGGTTAAAGTGCTACAGTTTTGGAACCGCCGAGCGGATTTTTACGAAATTTACGTATTTATATAACCAAATGTTGGCATTATAACAGAAAAAAATCATCAATATAATGGAAGTTAATTTAGATAACTTTTGCGCGTATGGAAAAAAACTATCAAATTTACTTTTGTCCGAACATTTAGTTGTTAGGGCTCGTATAATAAACTCCTAATCGGGGGATTTATTAGCTTACTTATTTACTTATAACTAGTTAAATTTTAATTTTACGAAAAATAATCATATGAAAGGAAGCAAAATTCTTTACATATTTGACCATTTAAAATTTGGTAGTGGCTATTCATACGACCCACAGTCCGACGTATATGAAATTCGGTATACGTCTTGTACTCTCATCGGCTAGTTGTGTCACGTGACTTCTTTGGACGTAGGTACATTTGGCAGCATATACGTCCGACGTATACTTTTTTCAAGATACGTCCGAAGTGTATTTATACCGATTTACGTCCAATAAACGACAAGTGGTTGGTCTATGGCCCAGAAGCAGAACAATATATCTCAAAAAAAAAAGATTTGAAATGTCTATCAATGTAGGTATGTATGTACCTCAGACGTAAACTGTAATTATTTTTCCTATTCATCAATACTCACATTTTGATAATCTTTGTTTGGAAAAATTTCGTCCAACCGCAGATTCCTTAGTCCTCGAGGTTTTGAATCAGAAGAACGACTCCATGGCCAATAATTGTTTAACATATCCCGTAACTTAAACCAAAATACAAAAAATAAAATAAAAAGAGAAAATAGAAATGTTTGTGTCGAAGTAGTTCCAAATCAGCAACAGACATCTAAGTTTACATATTCGAATTCTTGAGAGTAAAAATTGTTAAAAGAAAATTGACAGAAGGTATTAATTACATGTATTATGTTTTGGTTTTCTACATCAATATTTTGCCTGCACTTTTACTGCAACATAAGGACCAGTGTCTAGATCTACCTAAACAACTTGTAGTCAATCATAAAATTTCCATTTAAAAGAATAAGCTATAAACTGAATAAATTAAATTATTTTTACATTTAACGTTTTACACACAAAAATAAAAACATATCTAGATATTTACCTCTTTCTGTTCCTGTAACTTTTTCTGCCTGGTATGCTCTTGTTGCCTCTTCCATAATTCTCTGCCTTCCTTAACAACACGTTTCCCGAGTGCCTTCCTTTCATCGTCGCATGCAGTTTGCGTGGCCTCGTTTAATAACATTCGTATCTAACTACAATAGTGTGAATCGATAAATAGCACAGAAACTTAATTTTGCTAATGTTCTAGAACACAAAGAAACGTTGAGCTGTGAACAGAACCTGATAAAGATATTAATGAAAATGGCAAAGCAATGAACATTTTAGAAATAATATAGTTCAATTCGACCCATTCCTGAATGGTACCGGGCCATCCACACCCAGTTTAAGATCACCAGATCCCCAGCAGGTCCCTGGAAAAATGTCATTCGGATGTTACGGAGCGGTATTCGTGACTTCAGTCGATATATTTATGTGGAAATTTATGGAAAAAATTAGCAAAAAATATTGTGGTCGATATTGTATAAATGGTGAATTTTTATACATGCTTAAAAGTTTCAATATTTAGAAATGAAATATGAATTATAATTAAGTATATTAATTTCATTTTTTAAGTAGTTTTGAACTATATTTTTTAGTAGTTCTTAGCATGTTAGTCAGGTGACGAAATGCTATACACCAGGATGAACTAAACTTCTGGTAAGGTGCAATAACTTAAATTAAAACCGATATAGTTTATTTTTATTTTAGTTTATTTAGGCTATTCTAGTTATTTTTATTTTAGCTAAATTTAATCAAGATATAAAAAACATTTTAACTTTTGAGACAATTAAGTCCTAAAAAATTTAAGGTTTATTGAGACTTTCGACTCAACATCACACAAGCTATTTTAACTAAGGAATTATAAAGCAATATTTTTATTCATATCTGGAAACTTTCTTACTTATCTACCTAGAATCTATTAAAATATAATTATTATTAATCGACAAATTACCGCCAGGTACAATATTTCTATGAGATAAATCTACAAACTTCCCATTAGCAGACTTCAATGTATAATTTTGAAGAAGTGTTGTTGTTAGAAGGAAGATAGCGTTTCTGGCAAATGTTTCTCCAGCACAAAGTCGTTTACCTACAATATAATAATTTACACAATTTTAAATGTAAAATTGCACATTTACCTCCTCCAAATCCTATAGTATAATCTTTCTTCTTAAGGTTACCGTGTTCATCCAGGAATCTTTCTGGTATGTACTGGTCAGTATTACTACCAAAGATTTTTTCGTCCTTATGAGCTGTCCAAACACATGGTAAAACTATTGTGTCCTAAAATGAACTAACCTTTCCAAAAATGTCTTCTATTTTATTAATATTTTTCCTTACTTTTGGTATGAAGTGTCCTCTTAATATTGTATTTTCCATACATCGTCTAGGTATTCCTAAAGGATTTAACGGTAGAAATCTGACACTTTCTCTAATACTGGCTTCGGTATAAGGCATTCTGAAAAACAAGGATGCATTTTGATTTTTCACCATATAAGAAATCGAAACCTACGACGCTCTATCATCGACAGTTGGCAACCTTGCACTTCCAATAACACTATCAATTTCCTGCTGAATTTTTTCCTGAACTTGAGGATTATTTATCAAGCTCGCAAAATAAAAATTTGTTGTATGACCTATTGCTATTGGTGCAGGAAACATATAGTCTAATACTGTCAACAAAAGTTGTTTATCTGGAATAGTAACACAAGTGAGAGGAGCCCAAGAAAATCTTCCAAATTACCTGTAAATCCTGCGTTATATTCTTCATTCTGCGTTTTGATTTGCTCGCTCAGAAAAACATCAACAAAGTCCCGGTGGTGATCGTCCGAAAAAGTACGTCTATGTTCTTCGATTATTTTCTTTTGAAAATGAATAATTTAAGAGATTTTTTTTTATCTAGATATCACCTCACCTGCACGAAATTCAACATATATTCGTTGTTTTCTTTAGCTGCGGTGTATCCAAAATAATCAGGAGCTATAAATCTCAACCATGGTGTAATACTAATGGCCGCTCCAGTAGGATCTCCACTTCGTTGAAATCGTAAACCAGCCCTGGCTACTTCCCTCAATTGGTAATGATCAAAAGTTGTAGAGGACAACAACATTAATATGGAATTTAGCACACATCCGTATATAAGGTCCGGCATTAATCCGACGCCTTTTCTAGGGTTAATGTCCTAAAAAAACGGAGCGTTTACTAAGAATTGTTTAAAAAATTAACTTAAGTACAGCATTTTCGGGTTTTGGTTCGTTTGTCAAAATATCTATAACGAATTTGATTTCATCCATCAAGAAACTTTCAACTTGTTCTGATCGTCTTCCAAAACCAAAATCTCTTAGATGACGTAGGGAAAACCTTCGCTGGTCCTTCCAGTAAGGCCCATCGAGGAAGAATATTCCTGCGAAAATATTATTAATTCGAAAGACAATATTTAACAGTAGGAATATAATTTAATATAAATAAAAAAATCTTTCCACGACGGTTTGTATAATAATTATGTAATTATTACAAATTCTTTGTTACACAATATTATGTCAATTTCAGCCTGTTTTTATACGTATTTACTTTTAGATAAAACTATTACTAAAAGAAATATCTAATTACCTCTTGGTCCTCCCAATCCCCGTAACCTTGTTATAATCGTATCATTCCTACCAGCAAACTCGTCTCTAGTCAAAACCTCCTTACAAAGTTCATAGCTCATGGGAACAATTGTAGGGGCATCACCCAAATACAAGCCTAGGATATCAGTTTTATATCTTTTAGCCAAAACTTCAAAAGCCAAATGAGCATGGTAGTAATGCTCCTTTAACATAAACCAGTAGCTTCCCCACAAAGGGAGTCTTGGTGGACCTAGTTATAAAATAATCAGAATTTTGATTTGACATTGGTAACAGAAATTCACACTTACCTGGAGGGAAAAATTTTGGACGTTCTTTGGAGCGAACATAAAGATATAAAATAAGAGAAATAGTTAAAATTATGAATAGAATTGGTAAAATGAACATCTTTGCTATTAGGGGAGCTGGAGGAAACTGGGTGTACTTGTCGTAGGCAATTGTTTTATGTATTATAGATAAATGGCAGAAGTCAAAGAGCAGTTTGTAATTGATAATAATAATGGGCGAGCATACTTAACATATAATAATAATAATAATATAAAATAACTAAATAAAAAAGCGAGATTTATTTACAGATATTTCGTAAGACTACAAGTAATTGAATGTTTTTGGTACATTTTTATAAACAACTGCGATGTAATAATTAATTTAAATTTTCAAATTGGCACACTTATGTTTTATCTAACTAGATATACATATAAATTATGTACTAAAGCATGATGATATTTCAGATTTGTTTCCTATAATTATGAGTACTTCTGGATTAGTTTATAGGTCGATATTAAAATTAGCGAAAATTAAAATAATTGTTATCACCAAAACAATGGGTAAATATTGAGTATTAACGCTAAAAATGACGACATGCAATTTAAAAAATATTGTTGTTTGCAATTTTTGAGGTCAATATGGTGCTTGAAAGTAAATGACTCCTTAAACTCCTCATTAAACTCTATTTATATCTATCAAGAGGTTCTGTAAATTTCGAAATAAATTTTTTATTGGTTAATTTATTTATACAGGGTACGTCGATAAAAAGTTTTCACTCATATATACTGATAGTTGGGGTCGTTTGGAACCTATATGATCAAGATCATATACATGGTGGTCCAGGTTAAACGTCATTAATGCTGGGAGGTGATAAAGCATCAAGAAAAAGTAGACTTTTATTAAAAAACTTTGCTCAAAAATGTTTTATAACAAAGATACAGGGTGTCAAAGTTTAAAATAAAAACTCGTTTTCTTGACATAACTTTTAAATCATTCGATCGATTTAGAATTAATTTCGCACACAGAGTAATCTAGTACATTTCTAGATAATGATGGGGATTGGGGAACCGTTCCGCTCCAATCTTTGACGCCACTGGATATATTGCGATGAAAATTCAATTTTTGGATTGTCTGTTCAATTTATGAAAAATAGTTATTCTTGAAAAATTTTAATTTAAGGCTTCGTTTTTAAAATATTTGAGTTTGATGGTTTGGAAACACAACCTGAAATGCTGCTCTGAACTAAAAAAAAAATCGAGTAGATCCTCAAAACAGGCTTCGATACATTTTCGAGCTCTTTTAGCCACGGAATTAATCGCTGCCAACACTTGATGGCGATTTTCCGGATTTTCGAGGCCTACCCGAAATATCTCAAAAACGAAACTTTAAATTAAGATTTTTCAAGAGTACCTAACTATTTTCGCTAAATTAAACAGACAATCCAAAAATTGAAATTTCTTCGTAGTTTATCCAGTGGCGTCGAAAACTGGGGGAAAAAAGTGGAATGGTCCCCCAGTATCTACACCACTAGAGATTTTTTTTATAAATGAACCCCATCATTACCTAGAAATGTACTACATTACACTGTGCGCGAAATTTAATGAAAATCGATCGAATGGTTTAGATGTTATGTTAACAAAACGCGTTTTTATTTTAAACTTTGACACCCTGTATCTTTGTTATAAAACATTTATGAGCAAAGTTTTTTAATAAAAGTCTATTTTTTTCTTGATGCTCTATCACCTTCCAAAATTAATGACGCTTAACCTGGACCACCCTGTATATTTACCCTTATGCCAGACTCACCTTTTTTTAAATATCGGCCTTTTTAAATATTTTTTCGAAGTAGTTGAGTTGTTACTAATACATACATATTATTTTTTATGTTACTAAATACTTTCAACTTTCTTATACAAAATCAGAGGTAAAGAAGAAATTATTCTTTTTTGAATTATTATAGGTACCTATTGAGAATCTCAAAATTCTGTTTCTGTGAAAAATATTTTTTTTATTAAGTATTTAACATAAGCCTAGTAATACAACTTAACAAATGTACGAAAAATGATGACCCTGGGTGCGCACTGGTTGAAAACCATTACAGTCCATTTTTTGAGTAGAGCAAATTGGAGCAAAAATTTTTTTGTAATTCCCCTGGATACTTTTAGTTCTAATTCTCACTATTAAAATAAATCACGATTACTAATAACTTCGTTATTACTTCGTAAAAGAAAGTAAAAAAAATCCTGGTTCCATAACTTGGATACATCATTAATGTTAAAGACAACAATAACGTTTTTATTTTTATTTAAAATATTAGTTATTTGGGTACCGTTTTCTTCCAGTCAATTAAAATATCCTTTATTAATGTACATAATATAAAATTTGTCAAATTTAGTTATTACCAGCTGCTTTATATTTAATTAAGACATCGAAGCCCCGCTTATAGTAAACTATTAAGGTATACATAAAATTGAAATTATTATAAAAAACCTAAATATTACAATACAAATATTAGTTTCATACATACAATTTAATCAACAATATGCTTGATTTCTGCTACAATAAACAATTAAACATTGTAAAAAAATCTTCCGTACTCCCTTCCACTGTTTCTTACAAAGTTATATCTCACCGCTACCGAATGAGCGGCTGTAAGTACATAAGCAACAACAACAACTATGCAACCAAGAATCCTCTCATGTACAGGTTACGGGATAACATACAGAGTTCTTGTAACTCAAATAATCCTGGGGAAGGTCCTCGGATCTATGGTAGTAAGTACTTCTGGTCATTTTCCAGCTAGCTGAAGACGTCGTCCATGCAAGATAGGTTATCGGTGCTGGATATGCCTTCGGCAATTATCATAGCAAAGACATACCTGTGATCTCTGTGTTACGCAGTAGATAACAGAACGGGGCCCACACTGAGAGAATTCATTTTGTACAAAATGATTATGTTTACAGTAATAATAATAATAATAATAATTATTGCCAAGTTATGCGTTTTTAATAGTAGTTTATGCAACAAGTTAAGAATTAAGAGATTCTGACGAGTGTGAAAATTGCGCCAGAGCGAAGCGAGGGCGCAAGAACACAAGGCAGAATCCATTCCTCCCGTGTAGTATACTCTATTTTTTTTCTCATACCTGTACGAAAATGGCCACTTCTTTTGCGTGAAACGCGTGAACAAATTATAACAGCATAACACTGACATTTTTGCTTGAATCGTGTGGTGAGAAAATCACCTTGGCAACCATAAACAAACACAAATCAAATAGCTCCCGCCTATCAGGGAGCGAATGACTACCCAAGTGAGAAATGTTACCCCCACTCCTTATTTTCCGCGACTACCCTAAAAAGACGACTTTCTACCCGCATTTCACGCAAAGAAAGTGGCCATTTTCGTGCAGGTATGAGAAAAATTATATTGTTGCACATTAGAAATTTCTTCCTAAGATTGTTTTAGAGTTGTAAAACAGTCTGTCTCCTATGCACCTCTCATCTTGCTTGTTAGACTTGTTCAGTTGTAATTTTGTAATTTCATGTCTCTGTCCAACAGTGTATTCCCCTGTACCCGTCTCATCATTTTTTATAGACTTGTTAAGTAGTAGCAATATGAGTTTAAGTGTTGGCCCACCCCTACGTAGTCCTTCATACAAATGCGTTTCCACTAAATTCGGTTTTTTATACAAAATAATGTCTTAAACTTTATTATCATAAAAAATATTGAATTTATTAAATGCAATGTTTATCATATGCATCTTTTAAAAACTCCAAACAAAAAATTCATTAATGTTTTTGAAATGGATTAAAATTGTCCATCGAAACCATTCTAACACTCTCTTCCCACAATGTCCTAGCATACTTTTCATTTCTCGCATTTCTTGCAAGTGATTTCACAGAACAATCACTGTAAAACTGACCCGATTCTTTAGCACAAGTTTCATCAATAGCACAATAAACCGTGGTCTGAGCTCCTTCTTCAGGTGTTTTACTAATCCAACCAAACAATTTATTCCAAGCCCACGTTGCTCCAGCCACATAAGTGTTACTAAGATGGTCATACAATCCAGTATTTACAATACCTGGATGTAGACTGTAGACATTAACACCTTCTACATGAGCTTCTCTAAGCCTTCTGGCCAACTCCTTAGTGAAGAGCACGTTGCATAATTTACTTTGTTGGTAAGCTGCCAGAGAGCTGTATCTTCTTTTCTCCCAGTTTAAATCGTCCAAATCCAGGGAGCCAAAGATGTACGCCAATGATGAAACGTTGACAATTCGTGCTGGTTTACTTTGACAAATTTTCGGTAGAAGAAGGAGCGTCAACAAGAAATGTCCTAAGTGATTCGTACCAAATTGTATTTCATAACCATCACAAGTTCTATTCTGTGGACACATCATAATTCCTGCATTGTTAATTAACAAATGAATGGTTTTCTCTTGTTTCAGAAGGGACTCGGCACAATTTCTCACGGAGTTTAAACAAGCCAGGTCCAGTTCGGCTGTTGATAGTTGTCCTAAATTATACTCCTCCTTACAATTGGTTTTAATCTCTTCAACTGCCTGGTCTGCTTCGTTAAAACTTCGACAGGCTAAAATCACTCGGGCGCCACGTTTAAAGAAATCTTGAGCAGTGACTTTTCCAATGCCAGTGCCTGATCCAGTGATAACGGCGGTTTTGCCATCCAGGCGTACAGCAGATGTGTAGTTCTTGTTAAACCAACGCATGTCATAAGCTATTTATTTCAGAAATTTAGTTGGTCTTTATGACAAAAGGTTATTAAAGAAACTGTGGGAAAAAAGTGGCGTATTGTCAAAATTGAATACTACTCCATTATTTTTGTTTATAAGGATACTATTAGTCCAGGCGTTACGTATAAGGAAATTTTTATAGGATTTGTGATTTTTTGCACAGCGGTACATTTTGGGTTGTAATTAAATAAGGTATGTTTTGCATACAAAATTTTTGCCGGGAAATACCGCCTCCTCACCGCCATAAATTTCTCAAAAGTTGGTTTTTCGCGAATATCTCCAATCAGGTACATTTTCGAGGAAAACAGGTCAGTAAAAAATTAAAAGGCAGAAAATTATCTAGAAATTATGTCTGTTTTATTTTTTTCGTACAATGAATGAGTGAGGAGCGATAGCGTCGCAAAAGTTGCTCCGTCATTAATAAATTTACTCCGCGACGTAAATGACCGAGAATTACCTTGCCATAATTTTATTTTTCTTCTATGACCTCTGCTTGGACGTTATCACAACTTCCATTACAATTAGAACAGATGATAGAACACTTGAGTCCAGCTTTCCTGCATCCACAAGCTCCCCGACAGCCTTTTTTACACTTGCAAGAAATAAGTTTCAAAAGGTTATCAGGAGCGGGAGGCTGGAAGTGTAGTAACTGCAATCAATCCCTCGTTGCTCCTTTTCCATCCCCATTCTTCTTTATTTTTTTCGATGCCTTACTAATGCTGGATGTGATGATAGGCCCTGAATGAATGCTATCGGGCTGTTGCCTTAGTTGGTGGAAGAGATGCAATCTTGAATTTAGATTTGAATGCTGATTTCAAACATTGATGTCTGTAGTGATTGAGTGACGTGACTTCTTTGCCAGTGAAGCCATATAAATCGAGTATGAAGCGTTCTCCAGCATTAGCAATGGACTCTGGATCAGCATGTGGATCTTTGAAAATTTCGATCAGTTTTCTTGATTGTTGATTTTTCCTTGTTTAAAAAAGGGGATGTGGTGTCGCAACCACTAAAGGCATGCAGAAATAATGTTTTCTGCGGCTTCTTTGTCCTTCATGTTATCTATACATTATACAGGGTGTCTCAATTTCGATGGGAATGAGGGGTTTCACCCATTTCTAGGCGAGATAGAAAAAAATGGTTATCGTAATACTTTGCTCGATTTTTAAGAAAAATCGATTGGTGAAAACCACATCTTGATATCTCTAACCGTTATTAAGATATCTTTAAAAAGTGACATTTGGCCGATTTTTAAAAAGTGTCATAACTTTTTTGTTTATTAAAATATTTTAAATCTGTAAAGTGTTTGTTGTAGTAGTTTTTCACGTAGAATAATGTGCACTAGAAATTTTTGTTCTAGGTTCAATACATTTCGAGTTATTACACCTAACTTTCTTATTTTAAATGCAAACCATAGTTGGCTATGCCATTAAAAAATTGCTTATTTTTTTATATTTTCAAAAATATATATCTTGGTATACTTATTTTTATATCTCACTGAATTATACGTTTTTATATTTTTAAATTTGTAAATTAAATGTTTTGAATATCATTAGTAAGCGTTGTTAAAGAAAATGTTATATCAATGAACCAGCGTCAAATAGTAAAAGTCATTTATCAACAATAATCAAAATATATCAAATTTAACAGGTAAAAAATGAACAATAAATAAACAGAAACACAAAATATATAACTGAAAGAGAACTAATAAATAAACAATTGAAACACATTATAGTACGAATTTGTTGAATTAAATGTTCAAGTTCTTGTCCGTTCTGTTGAACACATAAACTTTTGGCAAGGAAAATATTTTTTTTTTTAAATAAATCGAACATAAAGAAAGAAATTGAGCATAGAGTGAGGCAGATTGCAAATAATTAGAAATATAAAATCAAATCAGATTTTTAACGTGATTCATGCTGCAATACAACATTATCGGCAGCAATTTGAATATTTAAATTAAACAATTATTTGTTTAACATATAATTTACTAAAATGATTTCTATAAAAAAAATTAAAATCTTAAGTTTATGTTGATTAATATTAACTTAGCTGTGTTGTTATAATTCGACGTTGGTTCATTGATATATTTTTCTTTAACAACGCCTACTAATAATATTCAAAACATTTAATTTACGAATTTAAAAATATAAAAACGTATAATTCAGTGAGATATAAAAATAAGTATACCAAGATATATATTTTTGAAAATATAAAAAAATAAGCAATTTTTAATGGCATAGCCAACTATGGTTTGCATTTAAAATAAGAAAGTTAGGTGTAATAACTCGAAATGTATTGAACCTAGAACAAAAATTTCTAGTGCACATTATTCTCCGTGAAAAACTACTATAACAAACATTTTACAGATTTAAAATATTTTAATAAACAAAAAAGTTATGACACTTTTTAAAAATCGGCCAAATCTCACTTATTAAAGATATCTTAATAACGGTTAGAGATATCAAGATGTGGTTTTCACCAATCGATTTCGATTTCTTATTGCGAAAACCATTTTTTTCTATCTCGCCTAGAAATGGGTGAAACCCCCCATTCCCATCGAAATTGAGACACCCTGTACATTGCATACAATTTCAAGCAAACTGCGCAGCACTCTCGTGGCGAACCTATTAATCCTATCGAAAAAATAAAGGAAACATAAGTTATAGATAATTTTCTGCTCTTCAATTTTGTACTGACCTATTTTTTTCGTAAAATGTACCTGAACAGAGATATTCGCGAAAAAACAATTTTTGGGACCTTTATGATGGGGGGAGGGGGAGGGTTGGTTGTATGCAAAACGTACTTTACTTAATTACAATCCAAAATGTACCGCTGTACCAAAAATCATAAATCCTATAAAATTTTCAATCAAAAATTGCCTGGGTCAAAATTTAAAGACGATTTTTACAGGAAGTTTAACTTAATTCCTTTAGGAAAAGTAATAATTGTAGTACTATATCGCATCGTATAAGAAAGTCTTGTGTTAGACACATCAGATAGGATTTGCTTCATTTGTTCTCATTTTCCTTGTAGTTGTACGCCATCTAGTATCGGATGTCGCTACTACACAGTTGTAATTAAAGTTATCTTGTCTAACTTACTAGATATTCTATGCTTGTCTAATGTTGGCAATCTCGTCGACAGCGTCCGGTGCAACTTCATTCTATTTTTATTTCAAATAAAATGTCAACATCCAAAGTCCTTCTTCACATTTGTTGATTGTGTTTGATCGTTGAGTGGTTTAATTCCGTTTTGTAAATCTTTGTTTTTGCGCTACGGACTTTTTTCTATGCATACCGATCTTGTGTCGTAACACTATTGTGTAGGTATTTAAATGGAAAGCAAATGTCGAAAATATTATTTTATTTCAAGTCCATACTGGAAGAAAAAGCAACTTAAATAAACTACTTACTAGGTTAGTTGCTTTTTTATTAGTTATAAAACTTCATAGTTTCTGTAAAATTATATTTTTAGTTAAATCCAAAAACTTCAGATGACTTTCACCAACGTGTTTGTTTCGTGACCTTTTTGTGTTCGTTACTCTTCTACAGTGACCGATATTCATGTATGTGCTTAATATGTGTTATTAGTTTATTTGACGTTTTGTTAAAACTCGTTGATTTATTGTTAATAAAAATGGAAAGAAAAATATCGAAAATTCTGTTCAACTTCAACTCCATACAAGAAGAAAAAAACCAGTTGGCAGGCAACTTGAATAAACTCCTGGAGCAGGTCAGTTAATTTTGATTGTTTAACAAATTTTATATTATCTGCAATATTTCATTTTTAGTTAAATGCAAAAATTCAGAAGACAGATACCATGCCACCAAAAGACTTACAATATATTATATCGTACCAGTTGTCTTTGTTACAAAAAATAAACGAATTAAATTTTGGATTGGAAAATTTTGAGATGGAACACCAACTAATACTTGATTCGGATTTACCCGCTAGTCCAAGTTCTTACACATCACCGCCTATTTATACGACTGAAACTGTAACTACAAATACAAGACAGCCAGAGTCTGATATTGATATAACTGGATTCTTTACGGAACATATTTTTTCAAGCAACACCTCAAGTACACTGTTTCCGCATGCTATAAGTTCGAATTCAAATACAAGATCGCCTCCTGATCCCGATCCTGACACCTCTAATATATCGACGTTAAAGGATAGTTTTAAGAATTTCAACGAGAAAACAACGACTGATTTACATCATCAGAAACCCACAGAGAATTATTTTGTTGACGTAGGACAAGTTGAGTTTGAGGATGTTGCGGATCCTTGTGTAAAAGAGGAAATAACGTTTACAGACTGTAGTGTAAACGATAAAATAGATGTTGCAAATTGTACAGTAAAAGAAGAAATGGAAGATGCTTCTTCTGAATCAGGTATATACTTTATAAACTGAGCCTCAAAATTAACGCACCACCCAAAATTCAGTAAAAGTTTGATGTCAATTTATTTCTGAACAATTTGTCCGATTTGTATGATTCTTTTTTTAAATTGTAGGTTGATCTTTCAGGAATGTAAATGTGCTACTTATTTTTGATCAAAATTCATTTTGGTTGAATACTGGGTGTATAAATGATGTTGACTTTTTTTCCCAAAATTCGTAACACCCTATGGAGTGCACCAATAATAATATCAAATTATAAACTAAGGCTAACAATAGTCTTATCTTTTCTTAACATTCTCCAATTTGATTCACTTCATTATCACTGTTTTTAGAGGAGATATACAGGTTTATCGAAAAACATGTTTTTATTGGCGAATTTTCATTAGAAAAAATATCCAACCAAGTGTTGATACCATAAGGAGGCGTCTTACAGAACAGGATTTACACATAAAAATACCAGCGACAAAACCCGCCTTAAACGCTGAACATCGCAGAGCCAGACTGCAATTTGCTCGGGAACATCTGGATTGGAACTTAGAGGACTGGGAACGTGTTTTGTTCACGGACGAGTCTAGATATTGTTTGTATAGCTTAGATAGGCGGCTGAGGGTAGTTCGACGGCCAAATGAGCGTTATGCTCAGTGTAATATTCGGCAGACCCATCTCTTCCATGGAGGTTCCGTTAAGGTTTGGGGAGGAATTTCTCTAACAGCCAGGACAGAGCTTGTTTCCTTACGTGGAGGTTCTTTGAACAGTACACGGTACATTACGAATATTTTATCCGATCATGTTGTTCCATTCGCTCCGGACATTGGAAATGATTTTTTATTAATGCACGATAACGCCAGGCCACACGTCGCTCGCATTGTGAATGACTACTTACACGAGGTGAATATTGAAACAATGAATTGACCTGCGCGTAGCCCGGATCTCAATCCCATCGAGCATCTTTGGGATATTCTTGGTAGGAAGCTGAGAGACCGTCAACCGCCACCTGTTTCTCTTAATGAAATTGAACAAACATTGGTAGAAATATGGGATCAAATTGATCAGGATCAAATTAGAAGTTTGATTTCGAGTATGAACCGTCGTTGTCAAGCAGTTGTAAGAAGTAGGGGCGGAAAAACGCGTTATTGAAACTTTATTACTTATGTTACTCTCTAAATAATTTGTAAAAGAATGCACGAGTATTCATAAAACTCGCCAATAAAAACATGTTTTTCGATAAACCTGTATATCTCCTCTAAAAACAGGGATATTGAAGTGAATCAAAACGGAGAATGTTAAGAAAAGATGAGGCTGCACTTAGTTCTAGTTTATAATTTGAGATTATTACTGGTGCACTCCACAGGGTGTTACGAATTTTGGGAAAAAAGTCAACATCATTGATACACCCAGTATTCAACCAAAATAAATTTTGTACAAAAATAAGTACGAGTAGCACATTTACATTCCTGAAGGATCAACCTACAATATAAAAAAAGAATCATGCAAATCGGACAAATTGTTCAGAAAAAAATTGACATCAAACTTTTACTGAATTTTGGGTGGTGCGTTAATTTTGAGGCTCAGTTTATTTTTTTAAGTAAAAAATCAATATTTGTGGTGATTTAGATACTATATTACAAATGGAAGAGGTTGCGATTGTTCCTTGTCCGTCAAATTTGCCGGAGAAATCAAAGAAACGTTATGAAGTAACGTTTAGAGCCTTCAAAGATTGGTGCTGTGCGAAGAACCGAGAAAGTATCACTGAAAAAGTCATGCTTTCATATTTTATGGAAAAATCTGACTTGCTACACTCACCCGGAAGTTTATGGTGTTTATATTCGATGTTGAAATCCACCCTATATTTGAACGATAAGATCGATATTTCAAGGTACAAGAAACTTAAAGATTTTGTCAAGAACAAGAACGTTGGTTATCGTCCCAAAAAGTCCCTGATTTTCACAAGAAACCAACTTGTAAAATTCCTAGCCGAAGCGCCTGATGATATTTGGCTTTTGAAAAAGGTAATTTTACAACAAACATTAATCATTGAAATGTAGAATTCTGTTTTAAGGTGGCTGCCATAATGGGAATTGCGGGTGCGTGTCGAAATGAAGAGTTATGTAGAATAACAGTAGACAATATTCAAGATAAGGACTCTTTGATATTAATCAGAATTGAAGATTCAGAAAATCGCTTACTGAGAAACTTCACTATCGTGAACAATGGGCAGGACACCTTTCACTGGATGGATTTGGTCAGAAAGTACGCTAGTCTTAGACCAAAACACGCAGATCATAATAGATTTTTTTTGAAATATCAAAACGGCAAATGTTTTAATCAGGTGGTGGGCAAAAACACGTTTGGAAAGATACCTTCTGAGATAGCAACATTTTTGAAGCTTGCAAATCCCAAAGAATTTACTGGTCATTCTTTAAGAAAAACTTCAGGCAAGTTACGTGCAAATACAGGAATGAGCATCTTGGATTAGGGCTGAGTGCTCAATTGCAATAATTGATTTGGGTGGACTCTAAGAATGAGCACACAGCCAAAAGAGATACAGCAATATTGTGGCAACAAGACCAAAATAAATAAATTACATGTATATATGATTTATTATATTTATTATAGATATATTTATTCTAAGTAATAAAAATACCTATTAGTACAGGAGATATTAAATTTATTAAAAAAAATCCACAGATCTCGCAATTCTTGCAACCATCGGAGACATTGGAAATCATAACACCATATTTGAAACATAATTAACTGTTTATTATACACGCAAGGTTATTATAAAGATAGAATTTTTTAACATTTTATTTTTGAAAAACTTAAGTAGTACTTATTAATATAATACATCTTATACACATCTCAGTTTACGAGTTAGGTAGTAAGAAATAATAAAAATCATTTTTAATTAACCAACTTATTTATAACAACTTTTCTACTCAGTGTCACTGTTTTCTCTTATAGTGTAATATACTATTTCTAAGCAGATAGCACCTACCATCCGTTGTCTTGAATCATAAATGAGCATGTTTGTTTATATTAACAACATTAAAATATAATCCGCCTTGCACGTGTTTAACATAAACAACCCTGAACACTACCATACTGTTCTAAAACCACAGAATACCCTCTTTATCTAAAACTCACATACAAAACTATAACCATTGACAACAAACCAGCATATGTGGTCCAGCTACACAATTTCATATTTAATTTAAAATACTATAGGTACTTTTCAGCTAATTTCTAAAATTTAAGGATATAAAAAATTCTTCCAGCTATACAGGCTGTTTCAAATTCGCTTCTCACTACAGGTATCTCAGAAACGGTAAGAGATACAGCTTTGGTTAAATTGGGGAAAAGTTGCGTAATATGGTGGCCAATAATAACCCGTTAAGAAATCGAAAATATCTTTTGTAATTCTGGAGATTTTTTGAAAAAACCAAATTTTTGCCTTTTCGTTTTTATTTTTTTCTGCTCTTATTTTTCAAGATATCGAAAAACCAAAAACACTTTGCCATGGACACTTTTTGTGCTTTATAAAATGATGTTAAAATTTTCCTCATGCGACGTTTCGTTTTTCCGCTGACGTCATCAACTCCATTTTTTTAAATACGGCCCTGTTTTTTTTTCATCGTTTTAAGTAGCATTTTTTATGCTCTATGAAATGGCATTTAAATTTTTTCCATACGACGTTTCGTTCTTGTGTAATCATCGGATCATTTTTTGAATGCCTACGCCACTGGATTATTTTTACAATTTCATCAGTATTTTTTTTCATTGTACAGCCCATCATCAGTATTGACGATTTCATAAGTGTTTATTTTATAAAATTATTTAAAAAAATTACTTCCACTGTTCGTATTATTACTACTAACAATAAATAATAGGTTAGTTTGATTTATTATAAAAGAAAATTTATTATTATTAAAGTTTACCAAAATGTGTGGATATGAGGAAGTGAGGAAAAATACTGATGAAATTGTAAAAAAAATCCAGGACCGTATTTAAAAAATGATCTGAAGATGATTGCACAAGAACGAAACGTCGTATAGAAAAAATGTAAACGCCATTTTCTAGAACACAAAAAATGCTACTAAAAACGACAAAAAAAGATACAGGGCCGTATTTAAAAAAATGGAGTTGATGACGTCAGCGGAAAAACGAATCGTCACATAAGGAAAATTTTAACGTCATTTTATAAAGCACAAAAAGTGTCCACGCTTTTAGTTTTTCGATATCTTGAAAAATAAGAGCAGAAAAAATAAAAACGAAAAGTCAAAAATTTGGCCTGTATGTACAGGGTGGTTCGAATTTCACCTTCAATAATTTGGGAATCAATAGAAAACCTTAAAAAAACATCAATTTTCTTAATAAACTTATATCGAAAACTCAACCGTTTGAGAAATACAGGGTGTTGAAGTTTTTTTAAAATAAATTCAATATCTCCTGAACCAAAGGGAATATTTTATTGAAATTGGGTGGGTATTATTTTATTAATAAGTACCATATTTAATTATCATAATTTGTTTTCCTATTTCAAGCAGTGGCGTAACCACAGGGTGAGATTATTTCTTTTTATAAATAAAAAAAGGGACGCCAATGATATAATATTTTTTTCTACATTTCTGAAATTAGCAGTCGATTTACGAAAAAAAAGTCCTTTTGTAGTTTTTTCCTAAAACGTATCGTTTTATAGTAAAATTTTAATTAGAATTCATTGCAAGTAATTTATCGCAACAAGACAAGTACTCCTATGTATTTCAAACAAATAAATTAAAAATAAAACAACTAAATTTATTTTACAACAGAAACTTATTGGAGAAACTGCTCAAAATAAAAAAAAACTTCAGGAGATATTAAATTTATTAAAAAAAATATGTAATTTCAACACCCTGTATTTCTGAAACGGTTGAGATTTCGATATAAGTTTATTAAGAAAACTGATATTATTTTAACATTTTTAATTGATTACCAAATTATCGAAGGTTCAATTCGGACCACCCTGTATACTTGGTACTTGTCTTATTCAAGGACGTATAAAATAGAGGACAGAAAGATCCCCGGGGTGGGGGTTGAATTCGTGGGTCAAAAAGTGTTGCATGTTCAAAGGGACTCAAGCGTACTTGATAGTTTCTACGCATGCGCCAGCAGTCAATACGGCGCGTTATTGGTCAAGTGTTTGTTTTGGTTTGTCACTGTCATAGCAACTGGCAACGGATTTGTGCCTACACCCATCCGGGAGCTTTCTCTCCTCTATTTTTATACCTTCTTGGTCTTATTGCAATAAATTACCTACAATGACATCTAATTAAAATTTTACTGTATAACGATTTGTTTTACGAAAAAACTACAAGAAAACTTTTTTTTCGTAAATCGACTGCTGATTTCTGAAATGTAGAAAAAATGTATTTTATCATTGGCGTACCACTTTTTTTTTAAGAAATAATTTCACCCCCGTGATTACGCCACTGCTTGAAGTAGGAAAACAAATTATGGTGATTAATATAATACTTATTAAGAAAATAATATCCACCAAATTTCAATAAAATAGTCCCTTTGGTTCAGGAGATATTAAATTTTGTTAGTGCGAATGGGTTATGCGTAATCGCTGACGCATTTCCGGGGCTGAAGATATCGATCCAGTATCGATCCGACATAGAGCCATGCATGTTGCGCTCTCGTAGCCGGTTAACTTTTGTCACTTTTGTCACTTTTGTTTTGTGTATGTTATATACTTATATTATTGCTATATTCACTCAGTTTATGTACTTGTTCAATAAACATATTATTTTGCAAACTCCTGGTTTATTCACTTGCTCTAACAGGTTATGGGCCCAGGACGCAGTATAGACAACCTAACAGAGGAAAATTCGAGTCACGTACTCAAGAGGGGATATTTTTGGGATACTCGGAAGAATGCAAGGGATATAGAGTATGGCTACCCAACGCAAGAAAAGTTGAAATCACACGAGATGTACAATTCGTTGAAGGATCTGAAAGTAAGAATGATTTCACTGAATTTATTCCAGAAGATTATTTTGAACCAAAAGAAACCGGGGAGTTGCCCTCGCCTCGAATCGTCGATGTAGAAATGAATCCCACTGTTGTAGATCAAGAGGAAGAAGTCGAAGAACCACCAGGAGACGAAGAAGAAGAAGAAATCGCACAAGAGCCAAATGCTAGAGCAAGACGAGGTAGGCTCAGTGGCAGACCTAGAATTGTTAGAACAGGAGCCAGGGGAAGACCTCGTAAAGTATATAGATATTTGGCTGAAGAAGCGAGGACTGCTGAAATTACAGAAGAAGCCTATATCTCAGAAATACCTATAAGACAGGCAATGAATTCTCCCGAAGCTGATGAGTGGTACGATGCTATGGCCGCTGAAATTAAGTCCATCATCAAGAATGATACCTGGAAACTCGTCGAGCGCCCCAACAATTGCAAAGTCATCGGTAGTCGTATCGTATTAAGGAATAAATATGCAGCCGATGGAACACTTGAGAAGAGAAAGGCAAGACTTGTGGCTCAAGGTTTTAGCCAACGACCTGGTATTCATTTCAAGGAAACCTTCGCGCCGGTCGCCCGACTTAGTACAATCAGACTCTTGACTTCATTAGCAACTCAGTATGGAATGAATATTAGACAATTCGACGTGGCCAGCGCTTACTTAAACGGGGAACTCGAAGAAGAAATACTCATGGAACCTCAGTTGTTAGATATCATCCAATCTGAAGAAAAGAACGAACTTGGGAACAAGGCCAAGGATATGCTCAAGAAACTACAAAGAGGAGATAAAGTATGTCTTCTGAATAAATCTTTGTACGGTTTACGTCAAGGCGGTAGAAGTTGGTATGCTAAATTGGATAATGTGTTGAAAGCTTTTGGTGCAACACCGACTTCTGCTGATCCTTGCCTGTATAAAATTGGAGAAGGAAATCAACTAACCTTAATCGCTATTTACGTCGACGATATTATTGTCGCATCTCGAAACTGTAAAACCATTGGTGATTTAGGGAAGTACTTGTCGCAGAAATTCGAAACCAAAGACCTTGGTGAAATTGGATATTGTTTGGGGATAGAATTTAGTAGAAAGGACGATGCTATATCTATGCACCAAACCGGATACATTAACGAATTGTTGAATAGATTCGGAATGGCAGATTCAAAACCTGTTTGCACTCCAATGGACCCTAATGCAAAACTCATGAAGAGTGAAGAACCTCCTGACGAAAACTTACCTTACCGGGAATTAGTCGGAGCCTTAACATATTTAGCCGTCTCTACTAGGCCTGACATTAGTTTCGCTGTCAGTTACTTGGGGCAGTTTAATAATTGTTATGGAAAAGAACATTGGATTGCTGCTAAACGCGATACCTGAAGGGAACGATTGACCTTGGATTAGTCTTCAATAAGGAGTCAGAACCCTTGAGAGGCTTCGTAGACGCGGACTGGGGAAATTGTCCAAATGACAGGAAGTCATACACAGGCTTCGTTTTTATACTAGGAGGCCCCATATCATGGGACTCTAGAAAACAGAAAACTGTTGCTCTATCTTCCACCGAAGCAGAGTACATGGGAATGGCCGAGGCTGTGAAAGAAGCTACGTATCTTCGGTCTTTTCTCATTGAATTGGGACTGAAACATTTATCCAAAACAATCATTTTTGAAGACAACGTTGGCGCTCTGAAGCTAGCTGAAAATCCTATCTTTCATGCTAGGAGCAAGCATATTGATATCAAATATCATTTTATAAGAGACGCCCTCAAGGAGAATCTTTTGAGTCTACATCACGTTTCAACAAACGAAATGGTGGCTGATGTTCTGACCAAGGGACTTCCTGGACCTCGGCATCAAAAGTGTGTGAAAATGTTGGGTTTGGGGAGTGATTCGTCTGTGTTCGCGAATAGTGTGTGTCGATTTTCGGCGTACGATCGCGAGGGGAAGTGTTAGTGCGAATGGGTTATGCGTAATCGCTGACGCATTTCCGGGGCTGAAGATATCGATCCAGTATCGATCCGACATAGAGCCATGCATGTTGCGCTCTCGTAGCCGGTTAACTTTTGTCACTTTTGTCACTTTTGTTTTGTGTATGTTATATACTTATATTATTGCTATATTCACTCAGTTTATGTACTTGTTCAATAAACATATTCTATTTTGCAAACTCCTGGTTTATTCACTTGCTCTAACAAATTTATTTAAAAAAAAAATATGCAACTTCAACACTCGGTATTTCTGAAACGGTTCAGTTTTCGATATAAGTTTATTAAGAAAATTGATGTTTTTTTAAGGTTTTCTATTGATTCCCAAATTATCGAAGGTAAAATTCTGACCACCCTGTATAACAGTTTACTTTATGTTTTTACTGTTGGCAACATCGACAACTACTTGCCTGATGTTGGCAGTCTTGACGTGTAACTTCATTGTATTTCAAACTAAATGTCAAGCTGTGGTTTTGGTCCTATTAATTTCATGTTATTTGCATCGTGTTCATTATTTTTTATGCTTGACCGATATTCATGTATGTGCTTAATATTTGTTATTAGTTTATTTTATATTTTGTTAATACTTGTTGGTTTGTTGTTTAAAAATGGAAAGAAGAATATCGAAAATTTTGTCCCATTTCAACTCCATACAGGAAGAAAAAAACAATTTGGTAGGCAACTTGAATAAACTGTTGGACCAGGTCAGTTAATTTTGTTTGTTTAATAAAATTTATAGTTAGTGCAATCTTTCGTTTTTAGTTAAATGCAAAAATTCAGAAGGCAGACACCATGCCACCAAAAGATTTACAAAATATTATAACGTACCAGTTGTCTTTGTTACAAAATATAAACGAATTAAATTTTGGATTGGAAAATTTTGAGATGGAACACCAACTAATACTTGATTCGGATTTAACCGCTAGTCCAAGTTCTTACACTTCGCCCCCTGTTTATACAACTGAAGCTGCAACTACAAGTACAAAACAGCCAGAGCCTGATACTGATATATCAACTGCACTTTTTACTGACCAGATTTCTTCAAGCAACACTGCCAGTGCACTGTTTCCACATGATATGAGTTCGAATTCAAATACACCTTTGCTTCCTGATACATCTAACATATCGGCTCTTAAAGATAGTTTTAAGAAATTCCACGAGAAACTTGGTTTAACTGACTTTCAGCATGTGGAGGAATTTTATCAGAAACCCACAGGGAATGCTTTTGTGGAAGTAGACCAAGTTGAATTTGAGGAACCTGAAAAGGATGTGGCAAGTTGTGTAAAAGAAGAAATGGATTTTACGGATTCTAGAATACACGAAACATTAGGTTGTAGAGTAAAAGAAGAAATCGAAGAAGTGGATCCTGAAACAGGTACATAATTAGTTAGTTTATAAAACTGATTTTTTTTTATAGTTAATTGTTTGGATGTAGTTTCTTAGTTAAAAAAAACTCAATTAACCTAACAAGCGAAAAGTGAATATACAGGGTGTTTCAGTTTTTTGTTGCAGGACTTTAACACTCCATAGAACTTTTAAAATTATTACAAAAAGTTTATATAAACATAGGTCGGCAAACGGTTAGTTTTCAAGATATACGGTGTTCAAATTAAATTTTAAAATACAATTTTTTTTAAATATCGTGAACCTTTTTTAATGTATTGCATTAAAAGTTGGTATACGGGGGTTTTTTGGTAAGAGAACGCCTATTATGGACACAGTTTTACTGTAGCCGCTAGAGGGCGCTCTGTATTGTACTCTTTACCGATTAAAATGACCCTAACTTTTCTCTCATTGTACTTAATGGCTTTTTTAATAAAAAATCTTATTTCCTGCACTTGTCTAAACAAAAAAGGTACCCTTACCAAAATCCGCTTAAGTTGGCCGTTTTCGAGATACTTGGCTTATTATTGTTCGATGCAACATAATAAAAAGTCGTGTGTCATGAAAACAACGAAAGTTAAATGTCATATTTAGTTTATTTAACACCATAATAGTATATTATAAACCAAGCGGAGAAAGCTCATATTATAGCCGAGCATACAATTCACTGCAGAGGCCGTATCTCCTAAAATATTAAGTTTAAGTATATTGAATACTTTATAAAAAAGGTAGAGAATTTAAATCTCTACAACCTACGTCAGAAATATACAGGGGGTTCCATTTGAAAAAATAGAGTTTTCGTTGTTTGAAATCAATGGAAACTGACGGTCAATTGCAAACACCCTGTATACTATAAATTTCAGATTTTTGAATCACAATATTCCCTAGACCTTACTTTTTAGAACTCCGAAATAATTTTTAAAAAACTACAAAGTATAACTAAAATAAACGCGTTTTTTGAAATCTCTAATTTTGTGAATTCTTTTTTAAAAGTGTAAATATCTCGAAAACCGTTCATTTTAAAAATATGAAACCTTAACACTTTTTCATCTAAAATTACATGTAGAAACTGAAAATCTATTAATATACAGGGTGTTCCATTTAAAATAACGAAGTAAGTAGCTGTCCAGCCGTAATTAAACACCCTGTATAAATGGAAATAATTTTAGGTTATGGAGCAGTAAATTTCTGACAACTTTTGTCTTTAAAATTTTTTTCTATTTCCAAACCTAACGAATTTATAGAAGAATGCCAGGGTTTTGACGGACCCTGTATTATTAACAATACAGACGAAACAACGAAACATGTGTGTTCCCTTACAAAGTGAATATAAGAATGCATCTTTCCAATACCTAAACCCTAACTATACCATGTCTGGTCTATAACTCTACAATCTTAACCACTTAATAAAATATATGCATCAACAAAATGCACATCCCAAAAGTAGCTATAAATCCATAAATATCCACAGAAACAGTTCAAGACACCACTGGACCGCCACTCATCCCTAAAGCAGGGGCGTACTTCTTGCTTATTTAATATTTATTATAATATATTTATAATATAAATATTCTAAATATAAATTGCGCACATAAAAATACCTACAATCGTTTTTAGTTTAGATAATACAACTAAAAACGTTTTACTAGAAATTTAAAATGGGAAGTAATTAAACGATCAGCAATTTTATTATTCGATAAGCAAATAAAATCGCTGGAATAATTTTTTGAGCAGCTTGATACTTTTCTTCTTTTATCTTTTCTATCATCATTTTATTCCTTTGAACATCTAAATATTCTAAATGTGATCAGCAAAATTATTTGACTAGTCGTTATTAAACAGTTGTTGGAAAGTTGTACCTACTGCCACTTGATAAGGAACAGTGGAAGATTGACAAATGTAACTGTCCAATGTTTTACAAGATGTACACCTGTAAACATATCATAGGGTTGGCCATTCGCCTTAAATATACCGTTCCGCCACTTGAGGCAAAGAATATACCTATAAGAGTAAAAAGTGTAGTCTTTAGGTAATTATATTGACTGACACGAACTTTTATGACTTACAGTTTTATGTCTCTGTCTTGTGTTTTTTCTCTTTGTGTTTTGCGTCGGTGGTTCTCATGGCTATTGTTACTCTTGCGAGGAACCCGTGTCCTTATCTTCCGACCGTTTATAACCGTCCACCCCGTCGCATAACTGCCCCCACTTGTTTTCCCCTATTGATTTGAATTGGGTCTTTTCATAAAAAAAATTTTTCTCATGTAGGTATTCTGTGGATCATACTGATCCCAAGAAAAAATTTCCCTATGGAAAAAATCAATCAAGTTATAACGAACGTAACTTCAACAACTAAACTTCAAGTGATAGATAAAGAGTTTCTCTGAATAACACTGTTTTGTTTTTCACGGCTAGTAGGCCTACTAGATTTTTTTATTCTCAATAATTTCTGCTTGACCCTCGTATGTGTTGCAATTTTTATGTCTACAAAATTTTCTAAGTTTCTTTATTTTTACAATAAACTGAATTTAACAAAAATACATTTGACTTTTTTATACCGCAAACACAAAAGATCCTTTGCTACAAACTTTATTTCAGAAATACCTACTTGTTTTTAATGCATAATTTAGTTTCTAACCTGATCAAAACAATTTAAAAGTTATTAAAACTGAAACGATCACATTCTTATTTTATAGCTTATCAAAAAGTTAATATTTTGCTGATCATTTAAATGACTCTCATTTAATAGTAGTTTATGCAACAAGGTAGGAATTGAGAGATTCTGACGAGTGTGAAAATTGCGCCAGAGTGAAGCGAGGGCGCAAGAACACGAGGCAGAATCAATTCCTACCGTGTAGCATACTCTATTTTTTCTCATACCTGTACGAAAATGGCCATTTCATTTGCGGGAAACGCACAAACAAATTAAAACAGCATAACACTGACATTTTGCTTGACACTGTGCGGTGAGCAAATCACCTTGACTACCATAAACAAACACAAATAACTCCTGCATATCAGTAAAGTAATGGCTACCCAAGGGGTCAATCTTACTTTCCGCGACAAGCCTAAAAAGACGGCTTTGTACCTGGATTTCATGCAAATAAAGTGGCCAGTTTCGTGTAGGTATGGCAAAAAATTAATTTCCAACTTCTAACTCTATAAAAAAATGGATTTTAGACTGTGTGTGCTTCTGGCCTTATTTTTTAATATATGTCTATATATTTTGGTTATAATCCAAACGTAACTTCGATAATCCTAATTCGCTTGTCTTGCTTTTTAACACATGATACATCATAGAATTTTTACCCGGAAGTTTTTACCATTTCATGACGTTTTCAAATAAATTTATATGTGTGTAAAATTTTAATAGTTTGTTATTTACATATCAAGTCATGAAAATTATTTATTACAATACGAAGAGAAGCATTATTGAGAGTACGAGGCTGTAAGGCCGAGTATTTTTAAGCTTCCTGAGTCCTGGAATAATAATTTTCGTGAAGACTATTTTAATACAAGAAAGTTGATCATTGCAAGACTAGTACTTAGTGTAATATTTTTTCATGTAAAATATTACAGTATGTACATACTAGTCTTGCAATGATCAATTTTCTTGAACCAAAATAGCCTTGAAAGTTTGACTTTCTTGACGATTTCAGGTAAACTTCAATTTCTGTCTATTATCGGTTTTTGTTATCTGTAGAGGAAGTGAGATATTTTCGTAATACTGATATCAATTATATAAATTTCTTAGTAGATTTGAAATACATATAAATAACTGAAACTGCTATTTTTAATAATTTACACGAATAAGATAGTAATTACATTTTACATGTAAATTTCCTATTTTATTCAATAGTAAACAATAAGCAAAAAAAGTTTCGCGTTTGTTAGTTTCTAAAGTGAAAATGGATATTTCTGGTGATTCAGATAATCCATTGCAAATTGAAGAGGCAGCGAATATCCCTTGTCCGTCAAATTTGCCGGAGAAATCAAAGAAACGTTATGAAGTAACATATAAAGCTTTCAAAGATTGGTGCTGTGTGAAGAACGGAGGCAGTACCACTGAAAATGTTTTGTTTACGTATTTCATGGAAAGATCGAACTTGCTACAGTCACCCAGTAGTTTATGGTGCGAATATTCGATGTTGAAATCCACCCTATATTTGAACGATAATATCGATATTTCGAAGTATCAGAAACTGAAAGCTTTCCTTAAGAGTAAGAACGTTGGTTATCGTCCCAGAAAATCCCTAGTCTTCACAAGAAATCAACTAACAAAATTCCTGACAGAAGCTCCTGATGATATTTGGCTTTTGAAAAAGGTAATCTTCCCACAAATATTTATCATTGAAATACATAATTATTTTTTGAGGTGGTTGCCATAATAGGAATTGCGGGTGCATGTCGAACTCAAGAACTATGCAGAATGACGATAAATAATATTCAATATAAAGACTCTGTGATTTTAATCAGTATTGCAGACTCAAAAAATCACTTACGGAGAAGTTTCACTATCGTCAACAGTGGACAGGAAATGTTTCACTGCGTTGATTTGGTTAGAAAGTATGCGAATCTTAGACCAAAACATGCAGAGAACAATAGATTTTTTGTGAAATATCGAAACGGCAGATGTTTTAACCAGGTGGTGGGCGTACATACTTTTGCAAAAATTCCTTCTGAGATAGCAACGTATTTGAAACTTGCAAATGCCAAAGAATACACCGGCCGTTCTTTTAGAAAGACTTCAGCCAAGTTACATGCTAATACAGGAATCCTGGGATAAACTAGGTGTTTGCTACCCAAAACATTTTTTTAAATTCGGGCATTATTTTTCAAGATATTAGATTGACTGTTTTGCATAATTTTTAAATTAGAAGGAAAATCTTAATGCTTTTTAACGTATTGTCAAAAAGATTGTATGTCTTTTGTCTAGCCAATATAAATTTGAAAATTTTGTTTAAGATTTTCTTCAGAAAATCATATTGAAGGCGTATTTAATTTTAAGAATTTTGCAAGAAAATTATTTAACACGTCTTAAGAAATAAGATCAGGATTTTCCAAAAAAATTTGAGTGGATATTAGTGAGCAAACACTTTTAATAAATGCATAGTGGTTGGAATATGGCGGATCCTCACCAGTTTCCAGGTTCGTCCTTTATTAAAAGCCATGTTTTGGTATGACGATGAAGCATGATGAAAAAATAGATTTAAAAGAAAAACAAAATTACTTTTTACATAATGTAATATATTTCCAATTTCAATAAATAATTGTTTCGTTTTATTTAATTTATTTTAACTATATATAATTATCACCCTACACTACGGACTCATGAGCCCCGCATGTCTACATGGCTAGATAAATTTCATCTTGCACACGAGGGTGGTTACATGCCGTGGTCGGCTGCTGCGCGCTATCCTGTAGTGGAAAATTAAGAAAAATGTTGAAAAGTTCGGAAACTTAGTGATATGAGGAAAAATTAGAAAAAATCGGGAAATGTTGAAATACATTCATTTAATTTTAATGAGGAAACTCAGGAAAAATTAGTACAAAAAATTCCTAAAAATCAGGAGACATTAAAAAAATTAAAATAATAAAGGAAAATTATTAAAATATGTAGTACATTTAAATTAGACGAAAAATAATTCCAAAAAAGTCCCAATTTTATTAGAGCCTGGTACGTGCACGTTCGCGGTATTTTGCATTTTACCGCAAAACGCTCATGATTTCGTAATTTTAGCCCCTTAGTCCAGTCGAAATTTCTGGATAAAATTACCCGGTAAACTTTCTCTTCATAAATCGTTAGGGAGTCATGTGGAAACCTTAAATTCAAAAACTCGGGAAAATCCTCGAACCCATTTTTGGGAAATCCAAGAAGTTTTTGGATTTGGCTTTACTCGAGAACGGTGAGTTGCAGAAGAAAATTTTGTTAATAAATATTGTAGAGGGCAATATTTTCTACAATTTATCTAATATAATGCCAAAATTAGAGGGCGCCAAAGTACCCAAAAATGAGTTTTTTCACACAACTGTAAATATAAATGTTGACCAGCGAAGAAAAACACAAATTTTAAAACGTTTTTTCTCTACGATTCACCGTTTCGGAGATACAGCATGCAGAGTTTCGAGTAGTGTATTTCGATACACACACCATTGAAGGTATGAAGGAAAAGCACGTGAAATTTCAAAGTTTCGTTCTTTCAATTTTGTGGAAAGTAGTAGATTCGCTCGAGAGTGTTTTCATGGCACGGTTTTTTCAAGTACGTTGTACGTTCTGCATTTCCCAAAGTGGCAAGCAATACTAAAAGGTCAATGTCTTCGTCAATTATTGTAGTAGAATCATAATCAGCAGATCTTCGGAGAGCCGTCTCGACTATTAGACGATCCGCATCCTCAAACGCCTGCTGAACTTCAAAGCCAACAGCCTGAAGGTCGGTTTGAAGAAAATTGATTAAATGATATTTATTGTTTTCGTTAGGTTAGCGTTAGACAATAGTATATTTCATTAGGAGTCTGGAAACAAGGATTTTTCCGTGCGCGCGTGACAAATTCTCTTGGGAGGCGAAGCCGAACACGAAGTCATGCAAGCACGGAAAATCCATTTCTGGACGTGTAATGAACGATATTTTAGTGTTGAAAACACTTATGCGATGCAGAATTCTGAGTCTGACTGACACGCTCAAACGTCACGCAGCGCAGTTAGATGAGATAGATAGGTTGAAAAGCACCACGTACGATCAGTGTCCAATGTTGGAATGTTGCCGTTTCAGTAAAATTGTACTGATTAGAGTGATGATGATGAGATGATGGTGACCTGGATGAGTGGGATGTTCCTGTATCGTTGTAATATTAACAGACTGGGTAATTTAAATGAATGAAAAAATTTAAAACTTTTTTGAATTTTTGAATAATCACAGCGTATAATCTATTAATCTAAATTCCAAAGCTGAAAAGCACTAAATTTGAGTAAGTACGATTTTCCTTAATAAACATTTCTAAATGTTATTTAAATAATTATTTTAAAAAAACTTACAATTTAATAACAGTAGAATTTTCTCGCATTAACATGACAGGGTTCAATGCAACAAACTAGACCAGGTAGTTCTTAATTTGTTGAAAACATGTAGAAAACAACACAAACACGTTTATACGATTACTATTATAGAGGGTGGTTCGAATTTTACCTTCGATAATTTGGGAATCAATAGAAAACCTTAAAAAAACATCAATTTTCTTAATAAACTTATATCGAAAACTCAACCGTTTCAGAAATACTGCGTGTTGAAGTTGCATATTTTTTTTAAATAAATTTAATATCTCCTGAAACAAAGGGAATATTTTATTGAAATTTGGTGGATATTATTTTCTTAATAAGTACCATATTAATCACCATAATTTGTTTTCCTGCTTCAAGCAGTGGCGTAACCACGGGGGTGAAATTATTGCTTTTTAGAAAAAAAGTGGTACGCCAATGATATAATAAATTTTTTCTACATTTCTGAAATCAGCAGTCGATTTACGAAAAAAAAGTTTTTTCGTAAAACAAATCGTTATACAGTAAAATTTTAATTAGATGTCATTGTAGGTATAATTTATTGCAATAAGACAAGTACCAAGTATACAGGGTGGTCCGAATTTAACCTTCGATAATTTGGGAATCAATTAAAAATGTTAAAATAATATCAATTTTCTTAATAAACTTATATCTAAATCTCAACCGTTTCAGAAATACAGGGTGTTGAAATTACATATTATTTTTTAATAAATTTAATATCTCTTGAACTTTTTTTTATTTTGAGCAGTTCCTCCAATGATTTAAGTTTCTGTTGTAAAATAAATTTATTTTTAATTTATTTGTTTGAAATACATAGGAGTACTTGTCTTGTTGCGATAAATTACTTGCAATGAAGTCTTGTAAGAAATATTTTGAAGTCCGTGCCTGTGCTGCTTACGCAGCAGTTCCCGAGGATTGGTACGCGTAGAGGGGACTCGCGTGTGAGAGAACACAGGCTATGCATGGTCGGGACTTAAGAGTTGGAATAATTAATGTTGTTGTTCTGTTAATGTTGTCCTGGAATTAATTATAAGTTCATTTATAATTTTGGGAGTTTTATTATAAATCAGAAGTGGGATACACCAATAAAATGCCGAAAAAGTCGAAAAGGCGTGAAAAATCGTCAAGCTCCGACTCCGAATCGGAAGTGACAAAAACTTTAAAGAGAGTTAAAAAACTGGAAAAGAAACTCCAGAAGAAACTTGACAATATTAGTGGTTCTAGTGATGTGAATAAAGTGCTGGATGAAACTTTATTGCCGGAATTTGACCCATCTAATGACACTCTGACGGTCGTCGAATGGGTAAGCAAATTAGATGATCTAGCACGGTTTCACGAATGGAACAATTTAATGCGTTTAAAAATCGCAATAAGCCGATTACGCGGAAATGTGCGCAAATGGTACGATTCGACACTTGCATCAGACTCAAATTTAAAATGGAGCGATTTTAAGGAGTCAATAGTGAATAATTTTCCAACTCCAATCCGGTTCGGCAAATTACTAATGGAAGCCACAAATTATGCACCAGTCCCCGGACAAAACTTGGGTGATTTCTGTTATGAAAAAGTGTCCAAACTAAATAAATTAAATTTAAATATCAGCGATGAGTACTTAATCGACGGCGTAATCGAGAGCATTACCGATAATACGGTTCAAATAACTGCAAGATCAGCCGATTTTAAAAACATTGGTAATCTAGCGAATTTCTTGAGCCATTATGTGGCACCGGCGGTGTCAACAGCATCCATATCAACTCCTTCGTCATCAAATTAAACTACGCAAAGACACCACAATGAATCACTCGCCTTGAAATTTTCTGGTAGAGTAAATAAATTTGAAACTGACCGACAAAATAATAAATTACGTCACCCAGGCAAGGGAATAAAGTGTTATAATTGTAAAGGCGAACATAAAGTTAGCGATTGTAAGAAACCTGTCGTCAAATGCAATGCTTGCAATAAATTTGGGCACGTACGAAATCAATGTACTAATCTTAAACGTGTTGACTATCCGAAGAGAGAAGTGAATTCCACTGACTATATTGACATAATTTCCAAAAGCTTAAACATTTATATAAAGACGGCTATTATAAACGGGTGCAAAATAAAATGTTTAATAGATACTGGTAGTTCTTGTACTATAATGAAAGCAACTGTTGCAAAACGATTGAAATTGATAGTACTAGAAGAATCCGACGGTATTTGCTTAAAATGCTTTATGGGAAATAAAATTTGTACAAATTTAAAGAGTAAGGCATTAATTCGAATAGAGGAATCTCAAGCCGAAGTCGACATTATTGTACTACAAGACGAGTTCTTACGTCACGATTTAATTTTGGGAATCGAATTTAAAGTTCTAACGGATTGCAATGCTCTAAGAACGGCGTTTAGCAAAAAGGATCTTTTACCAAGAGTGGGGCGATGGTGGCTTGAGGAACAAGATTATAATTTCAATATCGAGTACAGACCAGGGCCTCGAATGTGTCACGTGGACACTCTGAGTAGAAGTCCCGTATTCCCTGCCGATGTTAATCAGATTGATTTGACAGAAACTGATTGGATACTGGCTGCTCAACTGCAAGATGATCAGATCAGTTCAATACGTTCGATTTTGGAAGCTAAAGTGAGGCATCGAGATACAAAAGAGTACTTTGAAAAATATGAATTGAAAAAACCGCAAGGTGTATCGAATTGACATGGATGGTACCCAAGAGTTCAAGATGGCAAATTTGCAAATTATGTCATAACGACATGGGCCATTTTGGTTTAGAAAAGACACTGAAAAAGATGAAAGAAAACTGACTTTCCGTGCACAGGGGGTAGTAAGAAGCTATTTTCCAAGTTCAAGGGACCATTTCGAGTACTTCATGTACTTCCGAACGATCGTTACCAGGTGGAGGACCTTAGAGAGGGGCATCATAGATTTCGACCTATAGTTGCAGTCGATAATATGAAGCCATGGGTTGTCCTGAAGGGTAAATGAAGTGATATACTACAGTAGTAACCAGACTCATTTAACCGTTGGGTTAACTGTTGAGAGAGGTATCTGTAGGTATATAGTGGTGGTCCGGTGGTGGAAAAGTTACATTGGTAAACATCAGACTCATTCGATTATTTGTGAATCGACTGTTGAGAGAGATGAGGCCAATAAAACATCAGACTCATTCGATTATTTGTAAATCGACTGTTGAGAGAGATGCGGCCAATAAAACATCAGACTCATTCAACGATAATGTTGACTCTTGAGGAGGTGTAATTGTAACTTGTGACTAGGTTGTGGAATCAGACTCATTCGACCAATGGGTTGACTGTTGAGAAAGGTTCACGGCATTTTAAGGCATGAGAATTACGTTTGAAAAATAAATGCTAGATTCCGTCACAGAGGTGATGAAAGAAGCATATAATTTTAACTAATTAGTAGGATAGGAAATATATCCTTGTTGATTGCTGTGGTTGCAGATGCTACAGGATCTGAGGACAGATCCAACGCCAGGATGGCCGAACTGTAAGAAATATTTTGAAGTCCGTGCCTGTGCTGCTTACGCAGCAGTTCCCGAGGATTGGTACGCGTAGAGGGGACTCGCGTGTGAGAGAACACAGGCTATGCATGGTCGGGACTTAAGAGTTGGAATAATTAATGTTGTTGTTCTGTTAATGTTGTCCTGGAATTAATTATAAGTTCATTTATAATTTTGGGAGTTTTATTATAGTCTAATTAAAATTTTACTATAAAACGATACGTTTTAGGAAAAAACTACAAAAGGACTTTTTTTTTCGTAAATCGACTGCTAATTTCAGAAATGAAAAAAAAATTATATCATTGGCGTATAAAAGGAAATAATCTCACCCTGTGGTTACGCCACTGCTTGAAATAGGAAAACAAATGATGATGATTAAATATGGTACTTATTAATAAAATAATACCCACCAAATTTCAATAAAATATTCCCTTTGGTTCAGGAGTTATTGAATTTATTTTTAAAAAAATATGCAACTTCAACACCCTGTATTTCTAAAACGGTTGAGTTTTCGATATAAGTTTATTAAAAAAATTGATGTTTTTTTAAGGTTTTCTATTGATTCCCAAATTATTGAAGGTAAAATTCGAACCACCCTGTATAGCTGGAAGAATTTTTTATATCCTTAAATTTTAGAAATTAACTGAAAAGGGAGTTTTGAAATGTACCTATAGAATTTTAAACTAAATAAGAAATTGTGTATCTGGACCACATACGCTGGTTTGTTGTCAATGGTTATAGTTTTGTATGTGAGTTTTAGATAAAGAGGATATTCTGTGGTTTTAGAACAGTATGGTAGTGTTCAGGGTTGTTTATGTTAAACACGTGCAAGACGGACGGGATGTTAATGTTGTTAATATAAACAAACATGCTCATTTATGATTAAAGACAACGAATGGTAGGTGCTATCTGCTTAGAAATAGTACACAGTAAAAAATTTTAGGGTAAAAGGCAGACTTTTGCTTTAGTAAAATGCTTGGTGTAAAAAATAGTGCTAATATTGGGTAAAAAAACTAATTGTTTACGCCAAATGGGGAGAACGTAGCTAGTGTTATTATTTACTTTAAAAATACAAAGTTTACTCTGAGAGTGATTCTTTTATCTGGGGAAATGCGTTTTTCTCGTAAACGACTGAAGGGAATTAAATTTTGAAAAAAGTGTTATATACCTACTGGCTGTCACTCAAAATTAGGATAGAAATATAGACTTTAATATGCATGAAAACCATTTTTTTATTCTTATTTTTTAAAAAGTTATGATCCAATTTAAATTATTTCTGTTCTAACTAAATTTTGAAATATTTTTAACAGTAGGCCGAGTTTACCCTCAAATACTAAAGTAAATCTTATTATATAAAATAAAGGGAACGATTTTACAATACCGGACGTATTAGCGATTAAATTGAAATTTTTTAAAATGATGAATAAAAACTCTACGAATACGAATATAGAATTATTTTTGCGCGCACGAAGCTACTTTTCAGAAAAAAAAATAATTAAAAAAGTTGATTATTAGAACTTACCGGGCGATGTTGGCCAATCAAAAGCTTGTTATGACGACCGCGCATGCGAACATTCCATCATTGATGGAACCACACAAACGAACAATGAAACACTGTTGCCACTTTTCTGCACTTCTAACCAAAACTATGATTTTGTACTATTATTTACATAAAACTAACCTCAAAAAACAACCTAACAGCCTCCGGCCTTCACTTTTAATATTATGTAAGTGAAACCAACCTCAAATAACAACCTAACCGCCTCCGACCTTCACCTTTTAATATTATGTAAGTGAAACCAACCTCAATTAACAACCTAACCGCCTCCGGCCTTAATATTTTAATAAGGAGAATCCTCTGCCCAACCCAAATGACAGATCAATGTGAACTAAAAATATCGCTACTGTTAATATCTGAACAATGAAACAAGCACAATTAATAGCACAACACAGTCGAAATCTACTAATATCTACAATTAGTAAAATGGCAACGATGGAATATTATAAATGTGCTTGTCTTGACTGCAAGTTTCTGATTGGCTAACATCGCCCGCTAAATTCAAATAATCAACTTTTTTAATTATTTTTTTTTCTGAAAAGTAGCTTCGTGCGCGCAAAAATAATTTTATATTCCTATTCGTGGAGCTTTTATTCATCATTATAAAAAAATTCAATTTAATCGCTAATAAGTCCGGTATTGTAAAATCGTACCAATGGATATTTTAGGCAAAAGACTTTATGATAGAAATCGTTAACGTTATATTGTTTTACCCTTGCCCAAGAAGGAGAAGGGTAAATTAATATAAAGTAACAGTTTCTATCATAAAGCCATTTGCCTAAAATAACCATTTGCCTGCGACATATACATCGCTACCTAGGATTATTAACTTACCAATACCGGCCGATACGTCTGTGAAGTGTTAGTTGTGCCGTTGTGTAATAAATAATCATAAACTCAGTGACACAGTGACAGTTTTAGTTAAGCTTGAACCCAAGGACGTATAAAATAGAGGACAGAAAGATCCCCGGGGTGGGGGTTGAATTCGTGGGTCAAAAAGTGTTGCACGTTCAAATGGACTCAAGCGTACTTGATAGTTTCTACGCATGCGCCAGCAGTCAATAAGGCGCGTTATTGGTCAAGTGTTTGTTTTGGTTTGTCACTGTCATAGCAACTGACAACGTATTTGTGCCTACACCACGGTATAAGAAACTATTGCATCTCCTATCTTAATATTGAATACAAATAATATCTGGTACCACTGGCGACCACCAGTGCGGCGCTATCGGCAGATCAAACATTCGCTTTGTGTATAAGGAAAATTCTCGGGGTGGCGTAGGCACAAATTCGTTGCCAGTTACAGTGACAGTGACAAACCAAAACAAACACTTGACAAATTGGTTATACACAGAGCGAGTGTTTGATCCGTCCGTAGCGCCGCACTGGTGGTCGCCAGTGGTACCAGATATTATTTGTATTCAATATTAAAGGTGGTATAGTATAGGAGATGCACTACCATAGTTTCTTATACCGTGGCCTACACCCACTCGGGAGCTTTCTCTCCTCTATTTTTATATCTTCTTGCTTGAACCAATGGATTCTCTCCCTGATTTAGTTACAAACGAACTATGTGTTTTAGTCTTAAATGCTTTTCTGTTTATATTTTTAATTTTAAGATTATATATATGTTCCTGACCCTTGCGGTAGTTTCCGTAGTTTGCGTCAATAGTACCAATCCCACTAGTTATTTTTTCAATACCAACAGATTCAGTCATTCTTGATCACGCTGTATTAACAAAATAAAAAAAAATAGTAATAGATATTTATTTAAGAGGTCTACATAAAATATTTGTTATTAATTTTTAGTGTCCTCATCAAGCTCTAATCACCAATGTCCTGAAGATCTGCTAGTCTTTTCCAGTTCATCTACCTCAGACACCGAAGACACAATCAAACTGTCTTCCAATTTCGATGACAGCCACCCTTTAGAAAAAATGTGTCTCACTGATGTTGAGAACAAAGCCTCACAACAATTATCGAATTACGAAAATATAGAAAAGAAAATGACTGAGCAACCACCACAAGTGTGTTCAGCTGTACTTAAATTAAATAATAGAAAATTAGCTAATGTAGAGGAGGGGGAATCCTCAAAAAAAAACTCGAATATACCAGACATGACACTACAGCCAGTAATTAAGAACTCTTTTGATTCACCACCGCTATTGGTGAAAAAAAAGAATAAAAAGAAGCACAAACATGACAAGGTGTTGTATGGTGAGTTTACGTTTTTTTCCGGAATGGAATAATTTTATGATTTCGGATTGTTTCAGATGTAATTGAGAAATCAGATCCGGTGACTGGAACAATATGTGCATTTAGTCATGTGGAGACTCCAGTTGAATTTTATATTCATATTGTAGATAAAGATTGTGCATTGATTGACACGTGAGGAAACCACTGTGATTTTTTCGCATTTGATATAACTGTTACTTTCCAGTTTAACTGACAAAATTAAAGAACATTTGGACAATACACCTAGGGTGGAGTATTCGACGAAGAATGAAGCTTTTGAATATTTGGGGAATTATTGTTTCGCTTTTATAAGTCAATATAATGGATGGTACCGTGCACAAATACATGATTGGTGTTTGGTAAGTTAAGATGATTTGTTTTAGTTACTCCGATTTTAATTTGTTTGTGTTCTCTTAGAACAAAAAATCGAATGAGGTATATTTACAATTGGTAGATTATGGGAACGATATGTTAGTTTCGTACAGGAAACTTCAAAAGTTGAATCATGATTTTGCGGAAATTCCGCGACTGGCCGTAAGGTGCCACTTGCCTTTGGTATGTAAAAAATCAAATTGAAATACAGGCTGTTTCATTAAGAGTGGCCACCGGCCATATCTCGGGAACTACTGGGCATAAAAATCCAGGGAAAAAAATGTCATTACTAAAGTGGCGATGAGAAAATTCTGGAAATTATTTTTTAAGTTCCGCATTTCCCCGCAAGGGGGCGCAACTGAAAAGTAAATATTAAAATTCTAAATTTCTCCGAAAATTCCCACATTAAGGTATATCTTTGGTAACATCATTAGAAAGCTTGGACAATTCTGCATCATTTTGGTTTAAGGCTCATTGGCGTACCGACCTTAGTAAGAGTGGGGGAAGCTATTGAAAGTGTAATCATTTAAATCGCTGTAACTTCTAAACGACTTATTCGATTTTAGTAAACTTAAGCTTGTTTAGAAGAGAAATGTAGGTACTTTTAATTATCGCATCCAATGGTACACGATAGTTGCTAATAAAATTGCTAGAGGGCGCAATTTGAAATAATTACAGTTTTTTTTATTTTATCCCGAAAACTTAAATTAGATGGTATAATTATGATGTCAGAATCGGAAAGTAGATTAAATTTGCAAGAAAAAACGTGAATACCGCAGCTCGATATCTTTGTTCGTTTCAGAGTTATTGCCAAAAGAATATTTTTTAACACTTTAATTGAAGATGTGATTGGTTTCATAGTTTCGTGGTCAAACAATCCATGACAAAAAATAGTTTTAAACTTTATGCTTGTGTAGGTTTGTCACTCTTTATGCCAAGGGTCCAAAAACTACTTCAGAATTAATAAAATAATCATGGAAAACTTCGAATTTAGGCACAATAATGATTTTAATATGGTTTTTTAAAAATAAATCTAGATAGCCGTGAAACAAGATCGGCAGGTTTCCAAGGAAATAAATAAATTGGAATAGTTGTCAACTGATTTAATTTTGATAGGTGTTTTGTTGACAAAAGTTTCTTCTTGATGACTATGATTCTTTTTGAATTTCTTTTTATCTATACCAAAAATTGTGCTACATCCCTCAAAAATTCTCAATTCCTCTCTCTGGTTTTATGAACTGATGTAGCCAGTTTTACTAGCTGTGGCATCGTAAATTTACACAATACTAATGAACTAAGTATTGGTCACAAACAAATCCTCATTGGTTGCGCGAAGTGGATCACCAAAACAGGTGGTGCAGAGTTTTAGGACACAGAATTATCGGACCGTTTATTTTTAATGGCTATCTAAATGGTGAATCTTACGTAAGCATGTCGTAAGCCTCGGCATTGGTATAAGCCATTTTTGAGGGATGTATCACAAATTTTGATATAGGTAACAAGAAATTCAAAAAGAATCAAGGAGAAACTTTTGTCAACACAACATCTATCAGAATTAAATCCATAGATGATAGATACTATAGATGAGAAAGATCAATGATATCTAATATTACTACGTAATAGTACCTCGCCGGCTCACCAAAGCGCTGTTTTCTTTTGGCGGGTTTTTTAAATGTTGGTATTATATTTGGATTTGAATTTCAGTAATATTACTACTATTACTAGACTGTAATCAGAAATAGCATTGTGATTGAATTGTAAAATGCCATATTTCTGTAATTACAGTAAAGTAATTTAAAAATAAACACATTTAAGAAAAAATATTAACATATATTTAAAGAAATATACATAGGAAAAAATTCAATTATATTTTTGAACACAAACCTTTTCAACGATGGAAATTTATTGGTTACCAGAGTACAAATTTGTTTCCAAAAGAGATAAATGAGCACCAACCGATGAGTAGAAACATAAAGTTTGATCGACGACTTTCAACTCCAAATTTAAACGATCTTCTCTCCCAATTAATAAGCAGCAAGTTTGAAACATCTAAAGGAAATTTGAAAGTTTAATTTAAGATGTGCATAATAGATATTTTACAAAATTTTATATTTACCTCCTTATCGTTTGATAATTTATGTTGTTTCGTCCCAACTTTTCACAAATCGGTACCTTACAACACTTGCAAACACCCATAATAAAAAATATCGTTAACGGAACGAATAACAAAAAGCAAAATAACAAGAATCAATAATAAAACACAATAACAATAACAAATTAGAAATACATAAATAACAAAATCGCGAATAAATAATTAAAATCTGGAAAAATATTTAGAAACGCGTTGTCTAGTTGACGTTTCCAAATTTCAGATCGAAAATGACAGATAAAATAATAAAGTCCCTGTTACAGGGAGTTTATAAAATAACAGGGAGTACAGGGACTTTATAAAATAATAGCTTACAGCGCCACAGGTGAGCCGGCGAGGTACCATTACTTTGTTATATTTTGTCCGTAAAAGATAACAGGCCATGATTAAATCAGTTGACAACTATTCCAATTTATTAATTTTCTTGGAAACCTGCCGATCTTGTTTCACGGCTATCTAGATTTATTTTTAAAAAACCATATTAAAATAATTATTGTGCCTAAATTCGAAGTTTTCCATGATTATTTTATTAATTCTAAAGTAGTTTTTGGGCTCTTGGCATAATGAGTGACAAACCTGCACATAATAAAGTTTTAAAATATTTTTTGTCATGAATTGCTAGACCACGGAACTATGAAAACAATCATATCTTCAATTAAAGTGTTAAAAATTATTCTTTTGGCAATAACTCTGAAACGAACGAAGATATCGGGCTACGGTTTTCACGTTTTTTCTTGCAAATTTAATCTACTTTCCGATTTTGGTCTGATAATTATATCGTCTAATTTAAGTTTTCGGGATAAAATCAAAAAAACTGTTATTATTTCAAATTATTATTCAAATCTAGCAATTTTATTAGGAACTATCGTGTACTTTTCGATGCAATCATTAAAAGTACCTACATTTCTCTTCCAAACAAGCTTAAGTTTACTAAAATCGAATAAGTCGTTTAGAAGTTACAGGGATTTAAATGATTACACTTTCAATAGCTTCCCCCACTCTTACTAAGGTCGGTACGCCAATGAGCCTTAAAACAAAATGATGCAGAATTGTCCAAGCTTTCTAATGATGTTACCAAAGACATACCTTAATGTGGGAATTTTCGGAGAAATTTAAAATTTTAATATTTTCTTTTCAGTTGCGCCCCCTTGCGGTGAAATGCGGAACTTAAAAATAATTTCCAGAATTTTCTCATGGCCACTTTAGTAATGAAATTTTTTTCCCTGGATTTCTATGCCCAGTAGTTCCCGAGATATGGCCGGTGGCCACCCTTAATGAAACAGCCTGTATATTCCAACTGGTAGTTCATTATCCAAATAAATTTGTAAACACAAATAATTATTTTAGATGTATCCTCCCGGTTCTACAGTAATTAATCGTCTGACCAACTGGCCAAGTGCCTCAATTGATGCCCTTACAACAATTAGTGGTCTCTTTCAGCAGGAAATCAATCAAAACAAAATATTTAAAATACTTTACGCTCAAAGAGAGGGGTAATTAAAATACAAAAATCAATTTTCAAGCTAACTTTGAATTTTCCAGAAACTCTCTAGCCATAGATCTACATGGTATTGACGAAGATGTGGAACATACCGTTGGACAAATTATTTTGGATTTAGGACTCGCAGTACAAATTGTCGAAGACGGTATTAATAATAGTAATAATGTAATAATTTTTTTTATCCAAAGTTATAACTCTTTGTAGAGGTGGATCCCATGAATTTGGATTTAGAAATGTTTCTGCAGGAAAACGACGAACCAGAAGCTGAAAATATTAACGAAGCTATTACAGGCTATGATGCTAAAGATGAGGCACGAATTTGCCGTTTTGCCAGACCAGATGGCACTTGTTTTAAGGGAAGAAACTGTAAATTGGAGCATGTTCCATTATCCAAAGGTTAGTTTGTTTTGGTTACTCCAGTGGTATCGTTTATAATTAAGAGCATTATTTTTTGCATAATATCAATTATATTACCTTACTCTGTACCTTTTTCAAAATTCAAATAAAGGCAATCTGTAATAAAATTTTCGGAACTTTCGAACTCTTTGGTTTTTGCGTTCGATGGCGGGGAGGATGGGTGTAAAAAATTACTTTTGGAGCAAGGTGATGAAACTCTTGACGATTTGCACTACAAATTGTTTGCAAAATGCCTTCGCAAAAGTCAAACAATTTACTCCCAACGTCCGATGCAAGCAAGCAACACATTTTGAGGGCGTACCACCAGGTCCAGGGATGATTAGGTAATTATCTTGAACACACGTAAAAAAATACGCTCATGGCTCATTGAACTCTACGTCACAAGTTACAAGTGGTGCGGAAAAGAGTTCAGTAGAAATAAAATACCACAACTGCATGCGAATCTTTTTGCGAAACAATTGCTGAAACCCTGATAAAATCACCGAGATACAAAGAGGTCGCTTAATTGTTTATAAATTTTTATTTACAAAAAATTTTCCGCAGTAAAAATGGCTCTGGAATGTTTGATGTGTGTAGCAATGAGAATTTCTCTTTGTTCAATTTTCGTTTTCGTATAGAAAATTTTGTTATTTTGTTAATTGTTATTGAAAAAAAATTATTAATTATTCAAAGAGCAATCGTTTCATTCATAAAAATGTGAAAAAATTCGATTTATCCCTTTTTTTCCACTTTGCGCTGCTATATTAGTTAAACAATAAGAGATATGAAAAAATGTTATAAACTAAAAATGTGTGGAATTTAATTCTCTGCAAAATTGCTCTCGATCACTTTTTCGAAAAAAGTGCCGAGTTCCGAAATATCCTCAAAACTCAAGCTCACTCTTATTTTCAAGATTGAGGAAAATGAGACGGGGATGGTTTGTGCAAATGTGGTTGTTTACACTCAGTCAGGGCCGACTCCCCCCCTTCGATCTCAAAAGGTTCGAAGAAAAAGTCTGATGTTCCTGTACTAACTAAATTCCTCAAAATAAATCCAGAAATGCAAGAAGTGGTTTAGTAATGTTGATCGTTTTCCTTCCAAATTTTAAGTCATGTTACAAGCACTGACTGAAACTTTTAAAAAACGCTCGACTTAAACCACCCTAGTAAAGACTTGTTAATTATTTATAAAATTATTCCACAATATACGTTTTTCTTCATATATTTTCCACCTTCTAATTATTTTGAGCGAACTTTCTACGATAAATCTCTTATTTTCAGATGGTTTTACAACAGACAAAGAGCTAGTTTTTACAACTGCAAAGAATTGCCTTTGTATACCACAACATGGAGAATCTGTCAATATTTTAATAACAAGTTGCATCGATATCTGCACATTTTATGTTCAAATAGTAAGGAACCCTTTCAGGTTGCACAAAAAAGGTAAATATTATATATTTACAGGATTTGGGGTATTTTAAATAATATTTCTATAGATTACAGCATGGACAGAGATTTTTATGAACTTCTTTCTTTGATGAACTTACCGAAGAATATAAAAGAATACAAAACCTTCACAATATCTCCAGCGCTTGGAGAACTCGTCATTGCTAAACATTGGACGAAAAAGTGGTTAAGGGGTATTGTGCGCGATTTGTACAAAAAACAAAATAATAGAGTTGTGCAGGTTAGTTGAATTTTTAAATAATTAGTGGTAAATCTTTAAAATGTTTTATGTTTAGGTTTATATGGTGGACTTTGGAGAAATGGTTGATTTACCTCTGTCGGAGGTGAGGAAGATGAATGAGGAATTTTTGCACCTACCGTTTCAGGTAACTACTTGATAACATCAATATAGAGTCAGTTTTTCATTTACATTTAAACTTGTACGAAAGTTGCTTGGGTTTATTGTCTTAATAATCGTATCTAAAAAATATTTGTTAAAATTATGAACGAATTTAAAGTCTGATTCTTAAAAATTGTGTACTTTTACTAATTAGTAAAATAATTACTAATTGTTAAATATTTAATTGGCATTTGTTGAACCAACCAATAGAATTCCAGAAAACCGTTAGGTACTTCAAGAAAAATAACTATTTTGATAAAAATTACAGTCTTTAAAAAGTGGATGAATATAAATGTTTCATTATCTCACAATTCTCACATAATCTTTTTATTTTGTTTCTCAGGCAGTTCAATGTTACCTTTTTAACTACGAGCAACGACCGGATGCAGATCCAAAACAAGTGAAAGACTTCTTTGATAAAAATCTAGCTTTTCTTAATTTTCATGCTGATGTATTGTAAGTACACACAGATTTTTAATATTTTTGATTACATTTTTGTGTTAGTAGGTCCAGTTCTCCTCCATTACGAGTTGGTATTGTAACACGAAAAGGCTGTGATATAGGAGTAGAACTTGAGAAATTAGGCTTCGCACAAAAAAGAAAACATGATAATAACGTCCAGGAGGGATGTATTGTGGAAGTTGAGTAGTCGATATTTCTTTTTATTAAGAGCTTAAAGTACAATTATTTCCAATATGTATTTTAGTTTAATATTTGTTAAAAATGTTTTATAATTATTACTGATTCTTATTTTTTAATTATATTAGATACTGCTAGTTTTTAGTTTTATAATTAATTGTTTATAAAATAAATATCCAGACTTATTATAATAAAGCCGGGACCAAACATGGGGCCCAGTGTTGGCTCATGTTTGTGGTATTGTTCTGTAGAGCCTCCACACATTGGAAGTGATTGGAGCCAAGCTGACTAGTCTCAAGCAGAACCCTTTAATGTTTCGTCGAAAAACCGACACAAGATAACTTCCAACGTTGACGCGAAAATTGGCACCAACACTATATTCTCGATACACACATTGGACGATCGTTGTTGGCACTAACCCAATGTGTGGAGCCGGGGTAAAAACAACAAAAAATTATATAAATTGTGTAATTTCAGATTTAACACCGAATCAGTTGCAGCTTTTATCAAATTTAAACCCAAACCAAAGAGTATCTATTACAAGAGGCGAATATTGAAAAAGGAACTGGATTCTTCGAGATAGATAAACACTACCCCAGTTTGCAGCTGCTGTTGTACATAAATCAGGCAATTTAGTAGTACAGGGTGGTCCAGTTATTATCTCAGAAACTATTAGGCCCAGGAAAAAAAGTTTTATATAGAAGTTGTACAGTCTATAGCATTCTACATTTTTGAAAATATATTACTTATACAGGGTGTGTCATTTTCATGTGGCGATATAAAGTTTAATTTTTTTAAATGGAACACCCTGTATTTTACCCAAAATTATGATTTCTCGTCCAATTTACGATAAAAAATATATAAAGTTTAATATGCCTATTATTGATAGTTTCCAAGATATTCGAGAAAATATCTAGAAATACTATGATATTTGCCTGTTTATATGAGCAATGTTAGTTCTATTTTTTAGCTAGAAAATTTTATTTCTGGTCTTAAGAATCAAGTAAACTTTAAATTGATATCATATGTAAGAAAAAGTCGTAGTATTTGACAAAGAACTATTATTTTATAGAGTAGACCTAGAAGCTAATAATAATGCTCTGTCAGGTAGGCATTGGGAAATAGTTAAATTTTTTTAAATATTTTGTTTTTTATTATAAACTAACTAAATAAAGAATATGTTTTGGTTGAGTATTTTTGAAATTGAAACAAATAAAATAGCTTGCTCTAACACACCTGGTGGAACTACACCCACATAATACAATATTATTTTTCAAAATATTTTCTCGAATATCTTGGAAACTATCAATAATAGGCATATTAAGCCTTATATATTTTTTATCGTAAATTGCATGAGAAATCATAATTTGGAGTAAAACACAGGGTGTTCCATTTAAAAAATGCAACTTTATATCGCCACATGATAATGACTCACCCTGTATAAGTAATATTATTTCAAAAATGTAGAATGCTATAGATTGTACAACTTCTATATAAAACTTTTTTTCCTGGGCCCAATAGTTTCTGAGATAATAACGAGGACACCATAACTGGACCACCCTGTACATTATCAATTGAAGTGGTCAGAAGCAAAACCGACTAAGTGATTTTCTTTAAATTTCGACCTATGTGCGGATTTCAAAGGTGAAGATTCAGTTCTGTTTGGTAGTAAAATATCCCAAGTGAAAATAATACATCAGAGGTGTTGCACTGAAGGATAGTACAAAAATTTTAACACTGATTTTATAGTAGAGATTCAACTTTAAAGTTATATTCTCAAAATGTTCACAATATCATTTCGGAGCTGTTGCTTCTGACCCTTTCAATATAGGTTCCCCAATTCGGTACATGCATTTTAAAGGGTCAAACATTGGAGATCACCGAATCTGGTTGTAAAGGATGAATGGGTTTTCTCGGAGATTCACCTCTTTGTAGTAGCTATTCTTTGCTAAAACAAAAATTAGTTTTGAAAAATGCTTACTGCATGGTTATACATTTAATAAAATTATTATTTTGGGTGTTTTGATAGAAAATGCATCTGTTGGAGAGCATGTTGATTTCTGAAATCGAAAGTTTATTTTTCGATTTGTAGTAATAGTTAAGTTGAAAAAAATGTAATATTTACTATGTCAAATATGTATTATACGTTTTAATAATGTTTACATCTTATTATAATGATTAAAAAGGAGTTTACAAGAATAATTGGCGAACTTGTTGTATCCTAACTTAACAATAATTGTTCAGTTTAATTCAATTTTAAAATGTTTAAAGCTTGCTTGAAGAACTGCTAAAGGACACAATATTATTATTAGAAATACAAATAGTCTTGTTCCACTGAATTCATTCTCATAAAATCAAAACAGTTAAAATTAATTAAAATAAAATAAAATTACCGTCAGCCAAAATACTGTTTATTGGATAGAAATATTGAATAAATCTATAAAAAAACTGACTCCCCCAAAAGTTCATTCATCGAAGAAAGAATTTGTTTGAAAAAACAAGCTGAAAATGAAAGTCGAAAATGGCACAACGTTATTGAAAAAGTTATTAATTTTGGGTGCAGTATGTCGAGAAAATCAGGAATTCTAATGGAGTTCATGAAATGGAAATGTCGTTTAAGAATGAAATCATAAATAAGCTAATAGGGATGTTGCATTTTTTTAAAAAAATTTTCTGTTAGAAATGTAAACCGACTATATTAATAATACTCTACAGCAAAAATTATTTTTTTACTCAATATTTGTACATAAAAAAACGATTATAAATTGACCGTAATTCAAATATATTATTGCCGCTCGAAAACGCTTTGAGATCGGAGAGTCCTGTGTGACGTCACGAATCTAGTTGACATTGGCATGTCTAAATATTTTTTACGCGTTTGACATTTTTCGAAATAAGTCAAAATGCGGCGTGCTGCACTGTGGAACTAGATTCGTGACGTCAGCAGTCTTTTGAGCCGATTCGGGCGTTTCCGGGCAATGCGTGGAAATTTCAAATTTTGCAATACTTTTTATTTATTTACTTGGAAAGTACGGACCAAAAATTTTGTTCAAAAATATTGATAGTGATAATTTGGTATCCGCTTTTCAAAAAAAATTATTTTGAAAATCATGCAAAGTCCCTATTGTAACAGGGAAGAAATATTCATATTATGATACTTCTATTTTTGATAATTTGTATATTAGGCAACCAAGAATACATTTTGTGCGCCTGTTGTTATGCAAAATTGTATACCCGAAATCTATTAGTGAAACTTTGAACTATATCCGCATATTGCTCCATCTTCTGCATAACTATGAAACTAAGGACAGTTATCTGTATTACCATAAGTAGAAAACTATAAATATTTAAAGAAATCTTTATAAGATATTGTCATTAGTTTGCGAGTTTCATTATAGATGGTGCAATATTTAACTTGATGAAATGTATGTAAAATTGCCTAAGTTTAGGCATATTTTAGAAGCATTATTTTGAAAATTATTTCGAAGTTGTCTTTAGGTGAAAAATATATAAGATGCCAAAGGAGAATTAAAAGAAATTCTTGTTTTTAGTACTTAATCCGATAGAGTTTGGGCCAGAGAAAGATTAAATTGATAAAACTGAAAGAAGCACTTTTCTTGCCTTTTGGAATGTACGAGATTAAAAATGGATCCATATTTTAGCCGCTCAAGTAGTCCGAATTATATTTAACGTGAAATTTACTACTTAACTTATTTTGGAATGAGTACTTATTTCTGTATAAAATCTGTAAAATGGGCAACCAAGAATACATCCAATAATTTAGTTTTTTGGGCTGCCTACTTTTCAAAAATCATAACCTCAAAAATCTCATATTTGTTATCATTGAATTTAAATATTCTGCATTTACATGTTTGATATTAAAAAGTAAATCTCCAGTTATCTCTGGGTTAATCGTCCAATTTTTATTATCACAAGTTTGGACTTAGTAATGTGTTTTGAGGTTAGAAAACCACTTATCCTCTTTTAGCACCATGGGTACAACTGTTTTAGGAGGCGGTCTAAGCGGCCTCTCAGCTGCTTACTACCTTCTAAAGAAATTCCCATCACAACCAGTAACAGTAATAGAATCCACAAAAAGAGTAGGTGGATGGATAAAGTCCCACAAGCAAGACGATGGAATTATTTTTGAACAAGGACCAAGAACAATTCGCCTGGTAGGCCCAGCAGGCCACAACACATTAAGTTTACTGGAAGACCTGGAACTTGGCGATAAAATACGTCCAGTTCTCTCTTCAAATCCCGCAGCTAGAAATCGTATGCTTTTTGCTAATGGACAGCTACATTCTTTGCCCTCGACTTTCGGTGGATTGTTTAAGACGCAAACACCGTTTTCTCAGCCGATAATGAAGTACCTGTCTAACGACATATTCGCTGCGAAAAAACCAGTTGATGACGAGCCGATTTACGATTTTGCACAACGAAGGTTTGGAGATGATGTTGCAGATTATTTAATAAGCCCCTTGATTTGTGGTATTTGTGCTGGAAATGCTAAGGAAATCAGCGTGAACTTTCTTATGAAGAAGTTCTTTGATTACGAACAAACTTACGGCAGTATTTCTGTTGGTTTAGTTAGAAATTTGTTCACCTCGACCAAATCTAATAGCCCTAAAGTTGATGGTAGGTTACACTTTAGAGCCAAACAAGAAAATTGGAATGTATACTCTCTGAAAAACGGTTTGGAAACGCTTCCAAAAACTCTGGAAGGGTTTCTACTGAATAACAGTGCTAATCTGCTGGTGAACAACAAATGTGATAAAATAACTTTCAACGACCAGGAAGTTAACTTAACCTTGTCTAATGGAACAAATGTAGCTTCCAAACATTTAATAAGTGCACTTCCCGCAGAAACTTTGGCTAATTTATTAGAAACTCAGCACCCTGTTCTAACAAGTCATTTAACAAATATCAAAAGTGTTACTGTTGCTGTTGTAAATCTCCATTTTAACTCAGATTTAATCCAACGACCGGGTTTTGGTTTTCTTGTACCACCTAAAGAAGAACTACCGATTTTGGGGGTTATTTACGACAGTTGTTGTTTTCCTGATGGACAAAATACAATTTTAACTGTGATGATGGGTGGGTTTTGGTTTGAAAAATATTTTGGTGATAATCCAACGGAGGAAGAAATTTATAAAACAGCCAAAGAGCATTTGAGGCTTATTTTGGGGATTGACAGAGATCCGGTGGATTACAAAGTGAACATTCTTCAAAAATGCATACCACAATATGTTGTAGGTCACAATGAAAATCTGCAGAAGATTGAAGAGTATATTTCTGAAAAACACCTGCCTATTTCCTTATGTGGAGCCTCGTATTATGGTGTTGGTATAAATGATGTTATTTTATCGGCCAAGAATGTTGTAGATAAAATTGATTTTAATAAATAAATGTTAAAATTTTCACTAGCTACAGTTTTTGATGTGCCCAACACATGACTTTCTTATACGGATAGTATCACAATAATTACTTTTCGACCCTCGGATTCAACTATCAAAGCGCGCTATGAGAAATACAGCGTGATCAGCAATGACTGAATCTGTTGGTATTAAAACAGTTGCGAAATTAGGAATTTTTTTTGTGGTATGATTTGCTAACCTGATTGTCACAATTAAAAATGTCAGTTTACAAAATCTAAGGTTATATTATGGTGAAGTATTGTTATGTTGGGATTGTCAAGATTGTCAAAAGTTGACAGTAAAATGTGCGCGCCAACGCCCTTACGGTTGTTTGCGTCAATAGTACCAATTCCACTAGTTATTTTTTCAATACCAACAGATTCAGTCATTCTTGATCACGCTGTATAAAGTGTTTTAGGAATATCTCGTTTTTTTGACGGAATTTCAAAAAAAAGTTCAAACAAAATTTGTTCAAAATTCAATTCTAAATCAATGTTAAAGAATAAAAAAATCTCATAAATTGTTTATTTTTCAAGATATTCTTAAAAAACCTAAAAATGTCATCAGGTAACTGTCACTTGTTTTGGTGCTAGATGAAAAACATTGAATGTGGCACCCACAATTTTGTTCAAACTCTTAAATATGAAATTTGAATCAAATCCGATAACTCGTTTTTGAGTTGTGGTGGATACAGACAGACAGACAGACATCATGGCGAAAATGGTCAAAATGGATTCAGGGGCCCTCAAAACGTGTAAATCCATCAAAATCTCGAAGTCGAGAAAAATCACAATTACAATACTTCCTTGTACCGAGAGATCAAAAATTATCTTGGTCAAAGGTGGTCATGAAATGAAAAACGACAGTCTTAGCCTGTATCATCTTTTTGAAGTTTATCAAGTTATAATAAGTATTGACACGATACTAGCTCCGACAATTATTTTAAAATCCATGACCACCTTTGACCAAGATAATTTTTGATCTCTCGGTACTTCGTATAAGAAAGTAAAAAGAAACTTAATTTTAAATTCATATATTTTTTATAATCACAGTAAAAAAAGAACAGAAAACTCTACAACTAACAATTAAATTTTGCTTGTAAGGAAATATTTTCTAAGCGTAAACACTAAACAAAATAATATAAAAATAAGTTTTACCACTATGGTTAAACAAAGTCACTATTATTTTTTCTTGGGACTGGACAATGTAATTAAAGCTACTCGCCGTGGTGGTTTCAGAAAATTTGTCACTTTAACAGAACCACTAATATCTTCACACACTGCTTTCTTCGTACTATTTTCCTGGTTTTCTGCAACTGCATCACTCTTTTTATCTTTTGTTGCTTCTGGTTCTGAATCTTCCAACTGCAAACTGAAATCCTCAGAATTATCATCTGTTGAAACCAGTTTTCTTTCCGAATCTTTTATTGTTTCGCACATCCACGTCTCGGTACTAGAATTTTCATCTAGTGTTAAATCAACTGTAACTGGTTCTTCCTTAAACTCCAACATTCCCGTCTTTGTACTTGAAATTTTATCTGATTCAACTAGAACTGGTTTAGATTCTAATAGTGCTTTCTGTCTTGATTTTTCAGCAGACCTTTTCAAAAAATCCAACAGCGGGTTGCTCTTCTTTGCCGGTGGTGTTGCAATATTACTCAGTTTTCTTTTGGTTGCTTTGGACGAAGTGGGAGTCTTAACTTTTTTCTTTTCCTCAGACAAGTTTGTAGTTACAGTCTTTTTAGGAGTTTTGTCTTTCTGAGTGTTACTAGTGTCTTTTAGTTTTATTTTAAACATCGGAGTGGTGGTTTTATTTTTCGAACTTTTGGTTTCTTTAGTTTTTTCAGTCTTCTCTACATTGTCTGGAATATTTTCTGGTGCTCTGACTTTCTCAGTGTCAGTGTCGATTTCAGAATCTTTTTGTAAAGTACTAAAATTTTCCTCACGTATCTGTATGGGTTCAATTCTAACAACTAATCTGCGTTTTGAAAAGAGATCAGTTTTATTAGAGCTACTAATTTCACCTGAGCCAATCACATCATCTTTAGTGCATAAATCTGGTTCAGATGTTGTTTTATTATTAATTTCAATTGGTTTAACTAGTTTATTGTTTTCTTCCACCTTTGTAGGAACAATTCGTTTAGGGATGAGTACATTTATTGAGTTTTTATTGGGCTTTGAGTCTATATTTTGTACAACGGATTTTTGTGAAACTTCCTCGGCGGCTGAGCTCTCTGCACAACTTGGATTTGTAACCCTTTGTTTAATTTTTCTTTTAGGAATAAGTATATTAATACTGCCTTTATTAACTTTCGGTTTTAAATCCTCTTCAGTTTCCATTTTCTCAATCGGTTTTATTTCTTTGCATTCTGTTCGAGGGTTCTTCAAATCTTTAGTTGGTATGGCAACAGATATATCTTCTATCTTTTCCGTTGCTGGTTTCTTTCGAACCTCAGTTGGTGGTGCAACGGACAGATCTTTGTCATTCTCTTTCTGTTCAAGTCTCGGCTTTTTACGAACCTCAATTAGTTTTGGAATGGATTTATCTTCCATCTCCTCGGTTCTCGGTTTCTTCCGAACCTCGAGCTTATTGATATCTTCTTTAACCTCGGGAACATCTTTCGGAATAGCTACATCATTATCTGGATGGTTTTTTGATTCTTTATGGTCCTCTTTTGGTTTTTTAGGCGTTTTAATTGCCCACTTTTCGATATAACTAGGTTTCTTAGGTTTCTCCTCCTTTTTATTACTAATATCGACATTTTCATCCTTTTCCAATTCTTCACATCCACTTACGTCCAATACACTAGCTGCTATTTCTTCCTCTTGTACATAAGGCACACCAAGCTCCTCCGAATCAAAAGTAATTAAGGCACAAAATCCATCAGTAGATGAAGCAACTAACAGAAGACCGTCATTGGACCAAGTTAAATCAGTTAAACGTGTATAGTGTATATCGTGAAATCTAGCGAAAGGCACCGATTGTTGTGTATCGTACAATATAACATCATGATCCGTTCCAATAGCTACTATCATGCGATATGGTAAAGTTATTGTAGGAGATGGACCCTCATTTCGAAGTTCATATAAAACTGGAGAACATCTAACAACTGTACTACATTGTCGTTTCAACGGCATAATAGCGGCAGGCCTAAGGAGACATTATTAGTTGATATTAAAATAATTATAATAAAAAATTTACCCTGCCATGTTATCCAGGGTAAAAACCAACGTCCCGTTGAGAACCTTCTTGGAATCGTCCACTACAACATGGCCAGAAGGCACAATTAACAAAGAGCCGTCTGGTGAGAATTGTAGACGACGAAAAAACGATTTATAGGTATCGTCATAAAAAAACTTTACTTCTTTTTCGTACAAAAAATGGTCGGAGTTAACAGGCAATAGTCCTTTGCTTATTCGGGCTTTAATTTGTTTGCCACTGCAGTCGAATAATCGGCACACTCGGTCGGTGCTTATGCTGGCGATAAGTTGGTTTTTTGGATCCCAAGCTACACCCTATTAAAATTAAAATAAATTAGGAAATGAGATGATGTAGCAGAATAAAAAAAAAACTCATATCGGTTATTACAATAACTGTATTAGTTTATAAATAGGCCAGTATGTAGAATGAAAATTTTTGAATAATTCGAAAATATGGCTGAGATTTAAGCACATATTGTAGGTTTTGAAAATTATGGACTTCAAATGATTAATTTTTTTTTGGTATCCTGCTGCAACTAATAATAATTTATTTATGTTATTTACTAGAAATGCTAAACATATAAAACTGCTCCCAAAACTGACGACCCACCCGAAGAAGACAACATCCAGGATGAAATTCCAATCACCGAAACAGACAGAGACGAATCAGAAGTGCTAGATGTAGATGATGAAAATCTCGGACCTAGTGCATCAAAGAAGACCAGACACGAATTTTGATATCTGTGGATTAGGCCTACAGGGATTACCACGTAAAAAAACGCTCATTGAACACTACATCACAAGTGGTGCGGAAAATAGTTCAGTAGAAATAAAATAAATTGATAAAGAATGATACAACTATATATGTATGTGAATCTTTTGCGAAACAATTGCAGAAACCGTGAAAAACCACCGAGATACAGAGGTCGCTTAATTGTTTATAAATTACATATTAACAAAAATTTTTGAGTAGGTAGTAAAAAGTGACTTTGGAATGTTTGATGAGAATTTCTCTTGGTTCAGTTTTCGTTTTCGTAGAGACAATTTTGTGATTTTGTTAATTGTATTTTGGAATATGTCTTAGCATCTTCATAACATATTAACCTAAGTTATTAAAATTTTGGTGAATGGTTTAAAATAAACACATCATTTTGTCAATATTTTTCACTCCTCCATTTTTGGGATATTCGCGGTTACAAGGAGGGCTCAATACATTTGAATCATATAGTAAGAGGTGGGATTATTTACCTTACAATTAAAGGCATGCAAAAACAAGATAAGAAATACTTTTGTTATTTTAAAGAACTAATTATGGTGAGCTTTTTATACCTGAACGAATCCTTTGTGATCGGTTAAAATATGTTCAATTTTGCCCTTATGTAAGTCCCATAATATTGCAGTATTGTCCACTGATCCCGAAAATAATTTTGAACCATCTGGAGACCAACAAACATCGTAAATATCTTCCTGATGACCTCGAAGTACCTAAAATATATAGAAAACTTCATTAGAGAAAAGATCTAAGGAACTACGTTTTCTACACAATTTTTTATCTCAAAGTTTCTAATTTAATATCGACTTTTTATAATCAAATTTAGCTGTAAGAGAAGCTATTTTACGAAGCAAACGTTGCGGTAGTAAAAAAGCTTATCTTTTAGTTGTCTAATTTAAAAATTACTTAAAATGTACGAATTTTACCTTGTAAACAATCCAAACTTCCCGATCATTTGTATCACCGTCTAAGGAAGGAATATTATCGGTTTTCTGTTGCCACACAATAATATTAGCATCGTCATCAGCTGAGGCGAGATACTGACCACTTGGTGACCATCTGACACAATTTACAGCCCTTTGATGCCGGGTTAAATCCGATATAACTTCCACTTGTACCCCACCAGATTCATTTACAATCATCTGCCAAATCTACAAGAGATTAAATTAATATATTTTTACCAACCCCAATTGTACAACTTACCAAAACATGACAATCACCACCAGATGTAGCTAACCTGTAAAATTCAGTTGAAATTGGATGAATATCAACACTTAGGACGGGTTCACGATTGTGCCATGATATTTCAGGAATAGAACACTTCATATTTGTGTTTAAAAACCTGCAGAGGTGTAAAATAACTTAGCAATTAACATAAATAGCGTTTTAATTTGTAGCAAGTTGTAGGAAAGTTTGTGAACACTTTTTGGCGCCAAGTGAGTTGTCAAACGTCAAGCAAATCTTGATTTTGGAACAGGTAATGAAACATTACGAAATGAAATAGTCCCAAATAAAAAAACTTCTTTTTAAAATCCCGTTATTAAAAAAGGATTTCGGTGTTCAGTGTTTCGGATAAATGATCTTTATTATAACTTGAATTATTGCATTAAATTTATAATTTGATCAAACTGAATGTATGCAACCAATTATACACTTAAAATGATTGCTTGTGCTGTCATCTATCATCAATACTTTTTAATAATTATCACGATTTCTGTAAATTTATACAATTATCTATTTTTTAATTCAAGGTAGATTTCTTTTTCTTCTAGTTTGATATAAATACGCTAGATGACTCTTCCAACTTTAAAAAATATAGAAAGCAAAAAATATTAAAATTGGTTTTTAATTTGTAGTTTGAGAACCACTGCATATAAGAAAAAGTGGTAATTATGTTTTTTGTGCAGAATTTTATAAGGATTATTTTTGTACGGAGACAAAAATTGCGAAATTGTGACAGTTTCGCGGTAAAATGCGAAAAACCGCGAACGTGCACGTTAGGGGTGCCACTGCTCCAATAAAATTGGGAGACACCATAGAATATTGAAAACCACCCAAAAGTTTTTGGATTTATTTCCCCTAATAGCCATTTTTCGTATAATTTGAATGTATTAATTTATAAATAACATAAAAATAAACAAATATTTTAAAATTGTGTCGTTACAATGCAATAATAAATTGATAAGAAGGTTATGTAAAATATCTTTATTCTCTGCCAAAAACAGCAGATGCAAGTAGCAATAACATACATTACAAAATAAAATAAGTACCAATATTATTAATTTGTGATGTTGTAAATAACACAGATATATTACACGTAAACGGGTTAGGAAATTATTATGTTTTTAAGATTACAGGAATTAGAAATAATCTTACAAGCTTTTAGTGCTTTTCAAAATATTTCTTCTTTTCTTCGGGGTTGGGGATTATCTGAAAAAGACAAAATGTATATTAATCACATTGTTTCATAAATGAACACAAAAGCTTCGCCTCAATGTGTCCACAAACTAGAGTAGTAAATAAGTAGAGAAAAATTTCCACAACTTATTTGTTGAATATTTTTTTAAATATTTACAATATCAAAAAAAAATGAAAAAAAAAGATGTAGGAAATATTGTTCACTACAACTTTGTACTGACATTTTTTATTCGAAAATCTAATAGGAAAGAAGTTATTCAATAAATACAAAATTCAACCCTTAATTAAGTGCTGGTGAAGGAACGAGGGGATCTACGAATACAAAAACTCAGTTTTACTTACAGGGTAACCTTCTACAAGATTTTGAAAATTATTGTCTGTAGGGTAAGAAAAGTCTATTTCAATTCCCCGTTTACTGTACAGGGTGGGCAAAATTCGATGTTTTTATAGGGTAACTTTTAAACCATAACAGATATTGAAAATCTGACCGCGCATCGTCGAGCTCTTTTTTTGAGAAACCCTTGACGGTGAAGTCAAATTTTAGCGATCGTCGTTTGTTTTCGAGTTATGGACGAAAATTCGATTTCTTGAGATTTCGATGTTTGTCTATATTTCGGTTGTTTGTGAATTTAGAGAAATGGCGTTTGCACGTTCTTAAGGCACTTTTTTGATGCGAATGCAATGGTGTTAACAGATTTTGAAAATGTCTTTTTATTTTTAGGTTATGACATACATTTTTATTTTTTTATATGGAAGTCATAGTGGGCGGTCACTTTATTGAAAAGAGCATTTTTTTCTCTTTTCAAATATATATATATATATATATATATATATATATATATATATATATATAATATGTAGGGGCTATTTCTTCAATTTCTTTTTGAAAAATAAAAAAATCTAAATTTTTGAAATTAAACTTAAAAAAATCTTATAATAAAAATGAAAATACAACAAACGACATACATATAATCACGACACTATCTAAAATTAATATCTATATAAAACAACTCAAAGAAAAAGTTCAAAATTACGTCTATTAACTGCAATACACTTTTCATGACACTTCTGTGCGCATTCGAAATGTGAATATTTGACACGAAGTTAAGGCATTGCGTAAACTTGGCTTTAAGTTCTTCTATATTTCTACTTTTAGTTTTATATGAATTATCTTTAATATGTCCCCAAAGGTGTCAAATCAAGCGACCTTGCTGGTCATCTAACTGACCCATTGGTAACAAACCAATTATATCTGAAATTTGAGTTTAGCAATTCTCTAGCTGATCTCGTATTATGAGGTGGTACACCATCGTGTTGTAAGAAGTACTGACTTCTATCGCTGAACAATGAATTGTCCAAATATTCATCAACAATTTTCTCATTTAAATATTTGTAGTACCGTTCACCAGTTAGATTTCCCTCATAAATCTTATATGCCAAAACTTGATTTTTTATTAAGGCACACCAAACAGTAAAATAAAACCAACCCTGATTTTGGATCTCAATGGCGCACCGAGGGTTCTCATCATGACATTCGTCTACTGCGATAAATATGCGAAATACATATATTAATTCCAAAAATTTAGATTTTTTGATTTTTTAAGAAGAAATTGAAGAAATAGACCCTACATATTATATATATTTGAAAAGAGAAAAAAATGCTCTTTTCAATAAAGTGACAGCCCACTATGACTTCCATATAAAAAAATAAAAATGTATGTCATAACCTAAAAATAAAAAAACATTTTCAAAATCTGTTAACGCCATTGCATTCTCCTCAAAAAAGTGCCTTAAGAACGTGCAAACGCCATTTCTCTAAATTCACAAACAACCGAAATATAGACATACATCGAAATCTCAAGAAATCGAATTTTCGTCCGTAACTCAAAAACAACGACGATCGCTAAATTTTGATTTCGCCATCAAGGGTGTGTCAAAAAAGAGCTCGAGGATGCGCGGTCAGATTTTCAATATCTTTTATGGTTTAAAAGTTACCCTATAAAAACATCGAATTTTGCCCACCCTGTACTAATAAATTTGTAAAAGTTATTACATTTCTTATTATAAAACCCACCGTATCTTGTCCAGGCTTCCACCCAGCTGGACACACTTCCCCATGAGCATCAGTGTATTGAAAAGCTTGAACCAGTCTTAAAGTCTCATCCACACTCCGTCCCACTGGCAAGTCATTCATAGTAATTTGGCGAAGAACTCCTTTTGGATCAATAATAAACAGTCCTCTGGAGGAGGAAGTTACTCAGTTTCAGACAGAAACTCAATAAATAATAAAACTTATAGTTCACCTAAGTGTGTGTCCCAAATCGTCTAGGAAAACCCCATAAGCCTTAGATATATTATGATTCAAATCCGAAAGCAACGGAATGTTGATATTGCCCAAACCACCCTCTTTCCTCGGTGTGTTTATCCAAGCCAAATGGGTGAAATGGGAGTCAACTGAACATGCGACAACTTCCGTGTTGATTTTCTTGAATTCGCTAATGCGATCGCTGAATGCAAGGATTTCCGTGGGGCAAACAAAAGTACTGGAAAAAACAAATTTAAAGCGACTTTTACACACTTAAAATAATATGATCTTACAAATCCAGCGGGTAGAAAAAGAACACTAGGTATTTCCCCAGAAAATCCGTTGATTTCAACTGGACAAACTTGTTGTTAACCACCGCTGTGTTCTCCCAGAAAGGAGCGGATTTGGAAACTAAAATTTTCACATTGTAACTATCACTCCCGGTGAGAAGTTAACACAACTTACTAACAGCTTGCGTCCACTGTAACTTATGTTCTGTTGTTTGTGGATTAGCCCCTAAAGGGTAAACATTGCCACCGGCGTACGAATGACAAGAATCCTCATCGATTACCTCTGAAAAACTTATAGTAAAACAGAAAAGTAAACTGAAAAATATTTGTAACGATGTCATGGTTTCACTTGAGTTAATTTCAAGGTCTTGCAGTGTACCGCTTGAGATTTTATTGGGAAAACACGTATTATGAATTATTTTAGGTTATCTTATCGGAATTTGATGTTTGAAGTTTTGTTTCAATGGCGTGAAGTTAGTGCTGGAAGCAACAAGGCATGCAATCAACACGTAGCGTAAAATCCTAGATTTTAATGTATGCAACCCAAAATACCCCGAAGTAATGCAGGCAACATGCTATGCTGTAAGTGAAAATAGATGTTAAATAAATATTTTTGAGTTCATTTTTTTGAAATTAACATAAATTTTGTATATTTGCATTAATTTTACTTGAAATAGTTTGACAATTTTATAGAGTATGAAAAATTGGATAATATATAATAATAATAATAAAATAAATACAGGATGTTCGCGCGGAACGTCTCATTATTGCTAACTTTGTTATTATTGGAGCTACAAAGTCGGTTAAATTAGCAAACTAGTAGCATTTTTTCCGCTGATTACAAGGGTGCAAACAGAAAAACAATTGGCGGTCTGGTTTTCGAGATATTCACAAAGATAACATTTTTTTAAATGGAACACCCTGTATATTTTTGCAAAAATCGATGATAAATTAAATTCTGTGCAAAAAATGTCCTTATCTTTTTTTGATAATAATTTAAAATAAGCGAGTTATTATAAAAAAAATTTGCAAAGGTTTAATATCAAGTAGCCATGAAATATAATTTTGCCCATTATTAATATTTCTGTAATTCTTTCAAGTTTTTTCAACTTGCCTAAATTCAAAATTATGATTGTTTGGTTTTAATAAACTATTCCGTTTTAAGGCTACCTACTTGATTTTAAAGAATTGTAAATTTTTTCCAAAATTATTATCAAAACAGTAAAGACATTTTTTGTCCAGAATTTAATCTACATATCATCGATTTTTGGAAAAATACATAGATATTTAAAAAAATGTTATTTATGTGAATATTTCGAATTATTTTTCTGTTTTCACCATTGTAATCAGTGGAAAAAATGCTACCTACTAGTTTGCTAATTTAACCGACTTTGTAGCTCCAATAATAACGAAGTTAGCAATAGTTAGCCACTTCGCACCAACACCCCGTATAAATTCTGATATATTTTATAAAATCATTTCTCTGTGAAATCTCAAGAAAATCAGTTTCTTTCTAGCAAAACCAAAAATTTTTTTTAATCATATTTGTGATAGTAATAATAATACCTACAAAAGTTTTTTGTGCAAATTTTGTAGTCAATTTATTAGCTGGCAATATAATCTGGAATATTCCAAAGATTTCTATTCTAATTGATTTTCTAGTAGAACTTATTTCTTTGTAACGGAGCAAATCGCATGAAAATCAATCAATTTTTCGAAATTGTAACACAATTTTAGGGACGCAAAGCCCTAAATTACGATTTTTTAATAAGACTCTAGATGGCAATAAAATCCGAATTTGAATATTTTTTAATGTTCTAGTAGAATTAACTTATTTCTTTGTAGCAAAGCAAATCAACAGGAAGTTAGTTAATTTTTCGAAGGTTTATGACAATTTCAAGGACACAAATTTCGATTTTGTCCATTTTTTAGCGAGTCTCTAAATAGTAGGTAATAAAGTTCGAAATTTTCCACGCACTTTCATTCTGCTTGAATTTACTAGTAAATCTATTTCCGAGCCTATTTCTTTGTATAACAAAGCAAACCCCAAGGAAATCTTTAATTTTACATATTTTATGATAGTTTAAGAACATAAAAGTTTAAATTTGGACAATTTTTACTTTCTTATACAAAGTAATAAGAAAGTATACCTAGTAGATAATCGTGATTTTTTTAGTTAAATTTTGTACCAAATTTTATTTTGGTAGATTTTCTAGTATTTCTTTGATTTTTTGTAATAAAACGAGAAAATCAATCAATTTTTGGAAATTGTATCCCAATTTTAACGACACAAAGTCTAAAATGGACGATTTATTTATTTAATGAGGCTCTAGAAGGCAAAATTGGGATTTTCAATCTTTAAACAAAGCAAATCACAAGAAAATCTGACAATTTATTTCAAACTTATAGGTCGATAAAATCCTGGACTTTCAATGAGGATTTTCATTTTATTTGAATTTTTAAGAAAACAAAGCGAAGACCTAAAGAATTTCTCTATTTTTCATAATTTCATGACAGTTCTAATGTGTAATTTTGATGTTTCTGTGTTCTGAATTTTTATACAAATACACTTTTCTGTTCTAGTCTATTCCATTGTAATAGCCAGTTCATTAATGCGTAGTTAATTTTCAGTTACTTTACCTTGAGCTTCTTCTATTAGGAGACCTCAGAATTGCATTTGTAAAACTTCATGTTAACAGTACCTAAGTGGAAATTAACTAGGTAGGTATCTACTGATTTAAATTTAGTTATCTTTTTTTAGTGAGTCTCTAGGTAGTTGACAGCAAAATCATTCTGTTAGAATTTTCTAACTGTAACTAAATAAACCTGAAGGAAATCTGTTTGGTTTTCAAGTTTTTTCACAAATTAATTTAGAAGTTAGTTCAAAGTATTAGATAGTAACTACTAAACTACTATATTTCCTAATGTGCATGCATGAGGTGGTTAACGTTGGAGAAATAATTTGTAAAAATTTCGTCAGTCGGTACCTCTTTATGTAAATTGTTTGGAAATTTGAGAGGCAAAATACCATAAAACTTTTCCATTATTATTATACAACATTTTCATTAAATAAATCTTCGACCTGAAAAATTCCAATATTTCCTCTAATAGCTCAAACCAGTGGCGATTCCTGATTTCAGTTATCCTTGTATTCAAGCTCATACCTAATCGAAATCAAACTGAGAGAAATAAAAATCTGTTTTCATTAGTATCAAGGAATCTCTTTCATTTGGTAAAAGTAAAAACTTTCAGGGCACAAAGAAAAACCTTTATTCTTGAAAAATAGGCCACTTATTGAAGTATTATTCAATCTCGAAAACTATTAAATTCTGAAGAAAAAATGTTCTTGAGTAAATGCCCAATGAATTCAATTTAGGACGCAAATAGAAACTACAAGGATTTACACTTTTTTAAACCTAGCGACATTTCTGTCCTTATATTTATTTAAGAGTTACTTTTGTACAAAGATATAAGCACCCTACTCCGGCGTACAAATGAGCTGAGATAGAAATACAAAAGCCCAACAAAAACACCCTAAATCTAGCGGCACGCGAACTATAATAGGAAACACGCGACTGACTACATGAGGATATTAGACTGGAGCTTTACCACTTGAAACGCAGATTAACAAATTGTTAAATAGGTATAGCAGTGTGTTAGTTCGTTGGCTTTAAGTGTTAAGTAATCAGAAATTGGGTGGAAAGTTATATTGAGTGGTGAAGGACTAAAGCCTGGAACGTGCTGAAAATTCGAAAGGGGTATTTGAATGTTTGCTTTAATGGGTTGGAAAAATTTTAAACTTATTCTTTATATAAGCCAATAGATTGGGGCTTGATATGATGATGTCCTATAGGAGTAGGTATAGGGGTAGTTTAAACAGGAAAAGTTAGACACCTAGATAATAATATGTAATTTCAGAAAATCTATTAAATTATCTATAATAATCAAAGGTACATTTTAATGGATTTTTCTTATAAAAGAATAAGAACGGTGAAAGCTACGTCAAACTCAAAAGTGCCTATTAGATTTATTTTTCTTAAAAAAGTGTAATACGGGCAATTATAAGGCCTCCTGAAAAAAGATGCTAAATCATCGATAAGTATTTCTACTTCAATTGCAAGGAAATATCTCAATCTGAAGAATCAATCTTCTTTATTTGATGATATCAAACACATAAATCAATCCCTCGCACCTTATGTGAAATTCCCAAATGCCACATCATCACAAGTTAATTAACGATGACAATAATCGTCTTCCCTTCCTGGTGCTCTCAGGTAAGTGTCTCTCCACTTACACGAAATACTCATCCGCCTCTCATGTTTTACCGTGATGGCGTCGTCAGAGCACTCACATTTAAATAATGACATTTCCAGCGGTCTCCCTCCCATCAGAAGAGTGTCACATTCACATCCAACCGCTGCTAATGGAAGCTGCTGTCTACTGTCACGATGTCTAAGTGTAGCACTTCCTCACGGCCATTGTTTGCGGTGCGGAATTACTTAGTGCTCTTTGGTCTGTGCTATCTCACAGAAACCAACGTGTCTTACTCCTGGGGTGCACCTGACAACTGTACCAGTGACGAATGAACATGTAGCTTTTCGGGGAGACTGGATGATGGAATGCTTTGGTACAGCTGGAATTTCCTTAAAAATTTTGTTGGGATGTTCGTATTCAACAGTTTCGTATAAGTATTAAAGAAATTTCAGTTTTATATAATGTTTTGCCAAAAAAATCTTAGGGATAAGACAATAAAAGTAAAATTCTAACAGTAAAAGTGAAGAAGTCAGTACTTTTCTTATCCAAAAAAAAAAATCAAAAGTCTATATCAAAATACAAAGAAATATGAATATCAGAAAAGATCGAGGAATTACTAAAAGTCAAGTTAGAACAATTTTACATATTTGAAATTTTCATAATTTTAAAAAGAATCTTATCCTACTTACAAAAAGAAAAACTTATAATTAAGAAGTTTTACTCTATTATCTCACGAGACAATTTGAAATATATTTAATCATTCATCATCCACAGACTGTGGATAAAATTTGGAAGACATTTTTTAGTTCGCCTTTTAGTTTTTCATGAGACATTGGTGCGATTTATGCGGACAAACCATAAAAATTTTGAGTTTAGAAACTAACTGATAATATTATTATTATTATTATTAAATTTTCAATGTTTAAAAATGGTGAATGCGCCAGGGTTACCAGAAAATGGTTACTGATAACTAGAAGGCGAATTTCGCCATATTCATGAGTTAAAAATGATTTCGTTAGATTCATTCAGTCGCTATTTAAGCACTAAATAATTTACAAAATAAGCTATTGTATTATTGTGCTACTGCCTACTGTGTCATTTAGAGAAAATCTTGTTGAAGGATGGTAAAATTCACCCTCTACTGATAGCGATTACGTATAACATTTGTTATTGTATAATGCAGTGGTCTCCAAACTTTTTTGATCTCGTACCCCTAAGGTAGAAAAAAGTAAATAGTGCGTACCCCCAACTAATTAAAGACAAATTTATTGTGCTAAGTACCATTGCTAGGAAAAAAATTATATACACAGTATTTTATTTTATTAGGAGTATTATTTTAATAATGTATCCCCATGTATCGACTCGCGTACCCCTTGGAGACCACTGCTATAGACTCCCTTAAAAAATGATGTGTCCAAATTTAGTTTTTGTGTCATTAAAACTGCAATAAAACTTCGAAAAATTGACAGATTTCGTTGCGGTTTGCAATTTTACAAAGAACCAAGTTAGTTTTACTAGAAAATTCAAACAGAATGAAAATCTAAAAATTCCGGTTTTTGCGGTATACTATAGACTCGCTTAAAAAATTTGTCCAAATTTCAGGTTTGTGTCTTTAAAACTGTCATAAAACTTCGAAAAATTGACATACTTCGTTGCGGTTTGCAATTTTACAAAGAACCAAGTTAGTTTTACTAGAAAATTCAAACAGAATGAAAATCCTCTAAAAATTCCGGTTTTTACGGTATACTATAGACTCGCTTAAAAAATTTGTCCAAATTTCAGGTTTGTGTCCTTAAAACTGTCATAAAACTTCGAAAAATTGACAGATTTCGTTGCGGTTTGCAATTTTACAAAGAACCAAGTTAGTTTTACTAGAAAATTCAAACAGAATGAAAATCCTCTAAAAATTCCGGATTTTATGGTGTACTATAGACTCGCTTAAAAAATTTGTCCAAATCTCAGGTTTGTGTCCTTAAAACTGTCATAACACTTCGAAAAATTGACAGATTTCGTTGCGGTTTGCAATTTTACAAAGAACCAAGTTAGTTTTACTAGAAAATTTAAACAGAATGAAAATCCCCTAAAAATTCCGATTTTTACGGTATACTATAGACTCGCTTAAAAAATGTGTCCAAATCTCAGGTTTGTGTCCTTAAAACTGTCATAAAACTTCGAAAAATTGACAGATTTCGTTGCGGTTTGCAATTTTACAAAGAACCAAGTTAGTTTTACTAGAAAATTCAAACAGAATGAAAATCCTCTAAAAATTCCGGATTTTATGGTATACTATATACTCGCTTAAAAAATTTGTCCAAATCTCAGGTTTGTGTCCTTAAAACTGTCATAACACTTCGAAAAATTGACAGATTTCGTTGCGGTTTGCAATTTTACAAATTACCAAGTTAGTTTTACTAGAAAATTCAAACAGAATGAAAATCTAAAAATTCCGGTTTTTGCGGTATACTATAGACTCGCTTAAAAAATTTGTCCAAATTTCAGGTTTGTGTTCTTAAAACTGTCATAAAACTTCGAAAAATTGACATATTTCGTTGCGGTTTGCAATTTTACAAAGAACCAAGTTAGTTTTACTAGAAAATTCAAACAGAATGAAAATCCTCTAAAAATTCCGGATTTTATGGTATACTATAGACTCGCTTAAAAAATTTGTCCAAATCTCAGGTTTGTGTCCTTAAAACTGTCATAACACTTCGAAAAATTGACAGATTTCGTTGCGGTTTGCAATTTTACAAAGAACCAAGTTAGTTTTACTAGAAAATTCAAACAGAATGAAAATCATCTAAAAATTCCGGTTTTTGCGGTATACTATAGACTCGCTTAAAAAATTTGTCCAAATTTCAGGTTTGTGTCCTTAAAACTGCCATAACACTTCGAAAAATTGACAGATTTCGTTGCGGTTTGCAATTTTACAAAGAACCAAGTTAGTTTTACTAGAAAATTCAAACAGAATGAAAATCCTCTAAAAATTCCGGTTTTTGCGGTATACTATAGACTCGCTTAAAAAATTTGTCCAAATTTCAGGTTTGTGTCCTTAAAACTGTCATAAAACTTCGAAAAATTGACAGATTTCGTTGCGGTTTGCAATTTTACAAAGAACCAAGTTAGTTTTACTAGAAAATTCAAACAGAATGAAAATCCTCTAAAAATTCCGGATTTTATGGTATACTATAGACTCGCTGAAAAAATTTGTCCAAATCTCAGGTTTGTGTCCTTAAAACTGTCATAACACTTCGAAAAATTGACAGATTTCGTTGCGGTTTGCAATTTTACAAAGAACCAAGTTAGTTTTACTAGAAAATTTAAACAGAATGAAAATCCCCTGAAAATTCCGGTTTTTGCGGTATACTATAGACTCGCTTAAAAAATTTGTCCAAATTTCAGGTTTGTGTCCTTAAAACTGTCATAAAACTTCGAAAAATTGACATACTTCGTTGCGGTTTGCAATTTTACAAAGAACCAAGTTAGTTTTACTAGAAAATTCAAACAGAATGAAAATCCTCTAAAAATTCCGGATTTTATGGTATACTATAGACTCGCTTAAAAAATTTGTCCAAATCTCAGGTTTGTGTCCTTAAAACTGTCATAACACTTCGAAAAATTGACATATTTCGTTGCGGTTTGCAATTTTACAAAGAACCAAGTTAGTTTTACTAGAAAATTCAAACAGAATGAAAATCCTCTAAAAATTCCGGATTTTATGGTATACTATAGACTCGCTGAAAAAATTTGTCCAAATCTCAGGTTTGTGTCCTTAAAACTGTCATAACACTTCGAAAAATTGACAGATTTCGTTGCGGTTTGCAATTTTACAAAGAACCAAGTTAGTTTTACTAGAAAATTTAAACAGAAGGAAAATCCTCTAAAAATTCCGGATTTTATGGTATACTATAAACTCGCTGAATAAATTTGTCCAAATCTCAGGTTTGTGTCCTTAAAACTGTCATAACACTTCGAAAAATTGACAGATTTCGTTGCGGTTTGCAATTTTACAAAGAACCAAGTTAGTTTTACTAGAAAATTCAAACAGAATGAAAATCCTCTAAAAATTCCGGTTTTTGCGGTATACTATAAACTCGCTTAAAAAATTTGTCCAAATTTCAGGTTTGTGTCCTTAAAACTGTCATAAAACTTCGAAAACGTGACAGATTTCGTTACGGTTTGCTGTTTGACAAAGAGATCGAAAATCCGTTGATAATTCCAGATTTTATAGCCTACTATAGACTATAATGTATAGTACTTAAAACGATTCATCTTAATAAAGCTAAAAGTTTTTATGGGTAGATAAAATAAACGTATGGATTATTATAGATAATTAGAACAAAGTTTTGTATGTGAAAACTATTCCCCAGTTACATACACATTTTTAATCATTGTTAATTAAGTAAGTACACGAAATATAAGTAGTGAAAGTTACCTACCTAAGTTCTTAAAGATCGCCAGTTGCTAGGCGGTGGAAAGTATGTGACATGGTGGCAATGGTACTGTGTTGACATGGCCAAGTCTGTGGGTCAGCCTGGAAGACACGTTCCGGGGATTATGTAGGCAACATCGGCCACCGCCCCTCGGCCCCAAGCCCACTTCAGTGGCACCCGTGTCAACAATCGCCTCGACATCACGCGCTTGTGTTTATCCTATTCCAATCAATTCTTCCATGCACACACCATCACACACTCACAACACACATTTGGTGCTCCTCAATGTTAACACACACATCTACAAGCTAAATCCCTATTTCATATGCAATTATACTTGCAACAATAACCAATTATCAACAAATTTAACACGATGAATATTCACTGTGTGCAAAACTAAACAATAGTCTTTTTATTTGACTAACTCAGCTGTCTCATAAAATATTTTCCTTTGATTAATTTTATTGTTAAAATTGAACCCACGTAATATTGTAATTTTTGATTGGTTTTAAACTTTTATGCTTTTTTGATGCTTCAGATACTAGGTACAAAAAATTAAAATTAGTGGTGATGATGAAAAACTGTTCATCATGGAGAAATGCCATATTGTGCAATCTTCGTGTCTGGCTCTGTACCTTATGAAAACAACCAGGATAGCTGGAGGCATATAAAAACGCCGTTCACTGGTAATTGAGTTTCAGCTAAAAATCACAAAAATCTCAGATACACGAAGCCGATGCCGGTGGTTGAGGTATTTTATTAAAAGTAAGTATAACCTCCTGTTTTGTTGTTTTTGAATTTGGGTATATTACGGCAGTGGGAATTTTTCTACCCTTGTGATTTGTGTGATAAAAAAGTATACACATACCTAATGGTGAGGTTTTTTTATTGTAGACTTTTCCATTGTCTTTTAGCAATTTAATTATATGTAACCTGGTAGTCGTTTTCTTTTAATTATAATTTTGGCTATAGAGATGCTCACAGGTTACAGGTTCGTAGAATAAAATAAAGAAATATGAGCAAAATAACAAAAAGTTTTTTTATAAGTACAATTTTAGAATCGTAGAAAATTAAAACGTAAATATAGATATTTAAGCATTAGGGAGGTAAGTATAATATTTACCAGTTGAGGACGATCTGAGCGATAGCGAAGGCGAGCGATAAAGTCCGAATTGCTTGTTAAATTTTTCCCATCCCTGAAGTTCACACATACCTGTTAAAAAATCGTTTTTACTTGTTTATCTTACATTGATTTATATTCACCATAGGTACAACAACAAGCTGTCAAAAGAAATTTTACATAGGTAGACTTTGATGCATTGTGGGCTTGTGTCTATGGAGATAAAATTTAAATTATTCGTCATTTATGTTAAAAAGTGAACTCAGAAAACCAAAACAAGAATAATTCAATAATTATAGATATAGTTAGAAAATGAGTATTTCCTAAGTTTCTAATACAATTCTGTATAAAACATAAATGTTGATGCTGCAGACACCTTTTGACATCGACATAAACAAGCTGAATCTGCAGAGTTAAAAATGAAAAAAATTCTCACCTAAGAATAAGGTTTTGTAAATTTTTCCGACAACATCAAATCCCCTCGTAAATGTTTATAAAACTATAAGGTTTTTTGTATAAGCTATAGAGACCACAGAATTGCAGATTTTATAAACTTATGTAGAAAGATATAAATTTACTTATAAGTAGATGTGCGCAGAATTGACCTATAAGATTAAAGTTTCCTACAGTTTAGTAATAAAATTCATTTCTGTACATCTTCATCAAAAACCAATTTCCGTAACTCCAAAAAGGAACTTTCTGATTGCAATGTGCGTATTATAGTCACAAGCTCAAGCTATACCCCTATAAGACCGTAGTCATTTTACATGGTGATTGCAAGGGGCATAAAGCCATACACATAGCGAGAAATGTTGATCATCGTCGCGGAGAAGATAATCCTTGCGTAGGTGAGCGTGAGTCAATGAGAACACACCAGATGCCCGTGAAATGAAACTGTGGGGTAACACTCATATATAACTTCCTGATCACTTGTAATGACGTAATTTGTAATAGATTAATACTTGGTTGGATGCTGTTTGTGGCCCCTTCGTATCAGCACCACTTCTATACATGTCAGTTTCGGTGAAAGCGCACGCTATTTGCTTACAGCTGCCAAGTTCACATGATCTCTACACATGACAGGCAACATCAAGGTGAGCTCTGAGACTCACTCACGATACAGACGTAAAATATAACAACTAGTGATGTACAGCTTTGATGGTGGGTTATACAACAAAAAAATGTATAAGGAACATTTTTGGTAGGTATCTACCATTACGATTTCAGTTTTATGTGTGATGCTAATAAATCAGGGAATATAATTATTGTATCGAACCTGGAGCAGTAAAAGTATTTCGGATAAAACTTGGAAGGAAAATTGTGGGTAATTAAAAAAATTAACGCAAAGGCCATTTGGAATTTCATTATAAATAATATACAAATACAGAGGTTTTTTATACAAAATATAGTTTATTTATGTGCATATAAGACATTCTGTGCTTTCAGCGAAAGAAATTTTATTTCGTTACGGGGGTAGACTTTTCTGTGTATACAGTTTCAAAGTTTAAGTGTTAAGAAAAGTATAAAAAATGTAATTGATGAGTCAGCTTTCATTTGCTCAAAAGCCAGAATAACCAAATGTGGTAGTTTCAGATCAATTTGAATATTTTTAACTTTACAACTTGGCAATGACTCAAAAAGCATCGTACAGGCTTGAATATTGCGCCGAACGACGAACAGAACAACGAACTAACGAACCGAAGATCATATAAAGCTGAGAATGATTTTTTATGGTTTGTGACATTCTCAATAACTGTGGGAATAGCACAAACCATAAAAAATGTACACAAACCATTGTCCATTCTCAACTTTGTATGATATTCGGTTCCTTGTTCTGTTCGTCGTTCGGCGCCATGTTCAGGGCTGTACGAAGGTAAATAAATAACGAAGTAGGTAGTTGAAAAACGATTGTTGAAACAAGAAATGGAAAATGTGCTAGTATCAGTTCAATCAAAAAGGTTGTATATCAAATATTTCACGACGCAAAAAGGCCAAATTTCTTAGATTTTTGGAAAAATCCCATAATTATCAGTGACGATATAGGTAAATTTTGTTTTTATATCGTCAATATTGTCATGTTTAACAAATATCAACAAAATGTTTTGTTTGAAATAAAACTTGAAGTCACTACTTACAATTTAATAAAAATGAGCTTAAATTTTAATTTGCATTTTTGCACTCAATTTAATATTTAATGGTTCAACAACAAAAATAGATACTTTTTGCATAGTTCTTTATCTAAATATTTCAGAAATGAAATGGATAAGAGAAATTTCAGCTACGTACCGTTATGTATTCTAGTTCAGGTTGACATCATGTGAAAATCTAATTACTGCACCTTTTTATGTTATATGAGTTATGTTTTGCTTATGTTTCGAATATTTCTAAAATTTAAACAAAAATCAATTTCATTTATACTTTTAATAAAAACATCCTAAAAGAAAGTTTTCTTCTATTTTTACTTTCTTATACGAAGTAATACGAAAGTATAGTAATCGTGATTTTTTTCTATATAACAACATAGGTACTTAATAGAGCCAAAAACATCATCGTACCTCGTTAAAAACTCTTGAGACCATTTTAATGCATTTTTTTCTATAAGCGTTTCAATTAATGAATGTAAATCGATTGTAAAGTTTTCATTAATCCAGAAACCATACACGTTATTTCAGTTAATCCTACGATGTTATAAATTGTGCTGAAAGGGGTCAATGTATAGAATATATTTTCCATTGTCATACATTGCAACATGTCGGATTTTTATATGTATATGAGAGCTGGATTTGTTCTCTAATTGAATACCATGCAGGAAATAATGCCCGCGGCTTAGTGGTGGACACGTTAAAAATGCGAAAATATTTTATTTCCTGTAGCTATGGGATAATTTCCAAGCATGTAAAATATCAATATACAAAGTATAAAAATTCATAAACTCACTCATTTCAGACAGATAGTGACGTGCGTGTTAATATGTAAGTCACATAATGTAAATTCCGCATTCTGATTGGGTAATTATGATCCAAAACTACCCTAAATGTTAATTAAATTTAAATTCGGGACGTTCTGACATTTTTAAAATTTATTTTACAATTTTTTTGTAGATACTAATAAAGAGCGAGCAAATGAATTTGTAATCGAGTCATCCATGAACGCGAAATCGTATGTAGTTACTTGAACTGCATTACAATAAAATGTCAGTTGAAAGCTAAAATGGTTCAAGTTACAGACATACGGATTCAAATCCATGGATGACTCGATTACAAATTTATTTGCTCGCACGATATAAGAAAGTAGGTAGAATGAGATTAAGAAAGCTCCTGATTAGTGCAATTTTCCCAAATTCGTCAGATAATTATGTCCCTGTCTCACGTATTACTAAATAACTACTAGATATCGATAACTTTTCTAATGTTGTACAGGATGATTCTTTAATCTAGGGAAATGCGTTTTTCTCGTAAACGACTTAAGGGAATTAAATTTTGAAAAAAGTGTTATATATCTACTGGCTGTTACTCAAAATTAGTCTAGAAATATAGACTTTAACATGCATGACGCTAGGCGTCGCGACGTTTCAAAAAAATTTTTCCTAGCAGCAAACCACTTTTATTATACCGATAGATCAAAAATTATCTTGGTCAAAGGTGGTCATGGATTTTAAAACAATTGTCGGAGCTAGTATCGTGTCAATACTTATTATGGCACATAGCTTGATAAACGTCAAAAGGATGATACAAGCTAAGACCGTCGTTTTTCATTTCATGACCACCTTTGACCAAGATAATTTTTGATCTCTCGGTATCTATCATTGGAAAGGTTTTTTAATTTTGAGTCTTTTTTCTAAAAACCAATTTTTTTTATTCTTATTTTTTAAAAAGTTATGATAAAATTTAAATTATTTCTGTTCTAACTAAATTTTGAAATATTTTTAACAGTAGGCCGAGTTTTCCCTCAAATACTAAAGTAAATCTTATTATATAAAATAAAGTAGGCTTAGAAAAAACAAAACCTGTTATTTGTCAACATATTACGACAACAAAAAACTTATTAATACCTAAATTAAACAAAAAATTTAATGAAAAAGTTGATTATTTTAACAATTGTTCAATATGAGTACCATTGTTATCTAAACATAAATTATAACGTTTTCTTATTTCATTATATGTGACTTTTCTTAAAACATTAGCATTAATTTCAGCACAGGCATCAACAATCTTTTGCTTTAAATGATCTATATTATTACACCTTGTTTTGTAAACTTTATTTTTAAGAGTTCCCTACAAGAAAAAAATCGAGAGGTGTTAAGTCTGGGGACCCAGGAGGAAATTCTACTGGCCTGTAAATTACCATCCACCTGTCTGCATATTCTATATTTAAATAATTCCGCACAATAGCGGCATTATGACAAGGAACCCCATCTAGTTGAAGCCACAAATGTCTTCTAATCTGAGGAGGCACATTTTTTCTGTTTAATTTAGGTATTAATAAGTTTTTTGTTGTTGTAATATGTTGACAAATAACAGGTTTTGTTTTTTCTAAGCCTACTTTATTTTATATAATAAGATTTACTTTAGTATTTGAGGGAAAACTCGGCCTACTGTTAAAAATATTTCAAAATTTAGTTAAAACAGAAAAAATTTAATTCTATCATAACTTTTTAAAAAATAAGAATAAAAAAAAATTGGTTTTTAGAAAAAATACTCAAAATTAAAAGACCTTTCCAATGATATAATAAAAGTGGTATGTGGTGAAAAATTTTTTTTTGAAACGTCGCGACGCCTAGCGTCATGCATATTAAAGTCTATATTTCTATCCTAATTTTGAGTGACAGCCAGTAGGTATATAACACTTTATTCAAAATTTAATTTCCTTCAGTCGTTTACGAGAAAAACGCATTTCCCCAGATAAAAGAATCACCCTGTACAAGAGTCAAATTTCTTTCAACTAATTGTAAGTAATCATTAATTTTCCTTGCCCTTTAAATTTTAAAAACACTTTTCTATAATGGTTATTGAACCTCTTTCAATTAATTGAAACGTGAATAAAGTGTAGCTTGATCTTGATTGGAAACAAAGCAACTTTCTGAATTATTTCAGACTTATTATTCAAGGCGGTAAATGAGTCAAATCCTTTGGTAAACTTGGGCTGGCAACCCTTTTGCCACAGCACTGCCAGGATTAGTAGCTTATTGCGTCAAGGGAGTTTGAGTAAGTATACAGGCATTTCCGAAGGCAATACCACACTTTTAATAGAGAGTATAAAGCCGAGTATAATACTGAATACTGTACCGTTTCACTTTATCCATTTGATGTGTAATTTAATACTAATTTAAAATAAATCAACAAGAAATGCGCCTGAAATTCTGTTAAGGACAAAATATTTTTACTAGTCTCACAGATAGATATATAGATATTATTCTGTGCTAGTGATAAGAGAGGACAGGACTGTATGTAGTCAATATCTTAAGAGTTAAATTCAAATTTGCCGCTAGTTATTATTAACTTCAGTTAGGTATGCACACCATAGCTCCAGTTGTTTATTTTTGTGAGGTTATGACTGCCTTTGTCGTTAAAACGGTTGAAAATACCGCCACCATTCTTAAATTCAAATATCTAAGAAACGATTATGGATCCATGTTTTTGGGAACTTTTTTATATTTTGAGGCCAGAAATACGCTCTTAATTTTTACAAGTAGGTATTTCAACAACACCCCGTATAGTAGGTATACCAAGTTTCTTAGAAACAAATTTATTAAAACAAATTATCTTTTTACCAGTTTATCAAATTAAAATTAAACATAAAAAAATCAAATCGATTAACACCAAAAACCGTAAGTTATTTAAAGAAAACGGAAACCTCACCAAGTTTTACAACCCCTAAACCAGCACATAAGTAAATTTTGTCTAGCGTGATAGCCCCATAAACAGTATTTTCATCCCCATTCCATCGTCGTTCTACGTGTCTGGTTCCTATAGATGTGAGGGATGTTGAACAGTAAATCGGTGGTTGTATATCTAGTGACCCGTGGTTGTAAAGTGTGAGAATAAGCAGGTGGGCGTAACGACTTGGCGGGGTGGCTGTGTGTGAGGGCGTGTCGCTCACCCCTACGTCGACCAATCACTGGTCGCTTATAGGTGAACGTCACTTTACAGTCATGTAGCTTTTCGGTTCGCTGCTGCAGCCTAGCTACTAGCTACCAACTCCTCCGTATTATAGCTTTAGTTAAATATTCCCACACACCGTCGTTCTAAATACGCTACATTTCATTCCATTGCGCTCCAAGAGATCAAATCTTTCGAGAATTCGAGAAATTAGATTTTCAGAGAAACAACAATATTTTGTTTATAGATTACCTACCTACACAGGGTGGTGTATTATCAAATAACGTAAAATTATATACATAACGTATTTCAGGAAAGTATAGAAAAAGGTTAATTTTTTTTTCAATTTCCTTTCAATTTCTATTTCTCACAAACGATGTATTTCTGGCACCATTTATATATGAACTTTTTGTTCATATTTTGACTTCTGAAATACGCCCTACACTTTTTTACATTTTTCAAAAACACCATGTATGATAATCATAATCATACATCATAATATATTCAATATTTTTCACTTATACTTAATAGGAAAATAATTAAATATTAAGAGTTGAGATTTTTTTATATACCTACAGCATATTTAGAAGCAACTTACTATCCTAAGTAACAAAAATCAAATGTAAAATCAGATGAAAAATCAAATACCTATCTAGTGTTAGTGTTATATTATGTTAAGACTACCGAATCTTCACGAAACAATTTTATGAACATTTTCTATCAATATTATAATATTATGAATTTTGAATTTTTTGGGTATATCGAATATTGGTGGCACTAATCCACTTACAATTTGAAAAAAAAATTTCAATGGGGGCATCAAATAAAATGGAAATCATAGAAAATAGAAAATAGCTTAATAATAGAGCTTAATAATATGTTAGTACATTTTCAGTCATCAGAAAAAACATTTTAAACTTGACTTCGAGTCAGATTCATCAAAAATTAATTTCAAAAAATTATTAAATATGTATTAAGATTGTTGAGAAACAAAAATATTAGCGTTCCAATTTACTTTAGGTACTTACATAATTATTTTTTAATTACCTAATTCTTCAAAAAGTTTTAATGTGAAAAATTATATTGAAAATATAATTTAAAAATTTTAAAGAAATTTTCGAAAACAAATTCAAAATTAAAGCAACTTATTCCAGCTAGAAACTTATATGGTATCAAGACATCAGACCATTAGAAATTTAAAAAATGTGTAGGACTGTAAAAGAAAAAGAAAATATGTTAGGTGACAACTTAAATGCTAATCTGGTCCTTTTTATGCATATATGAATTTTAGGAATTTTTTTACTTTACTTCTACAGTTACCTAATATGTGAACTAACTCATATTGATATCAAAAATATTTTATTTAGTAGATATTTAATTAAATTATTTTTATACTTTTTAGTAATAATTTTGGCGGAGGCGCCGGTAGTAATAAAATTAATAGATAGGTAATGCAGGATTTCACAGACCACAAATAAATATTTAATCAGAGATTAGCACTAATTATTATTGTTCTTATTGGCTGAAATTAAATATGGATTAGCGATTGTCCAATACGAGAACTTCAAATAGAACATCCAATATCGCTACTGATGCAAATTGCGTTAGTTCCTTTAAACAATTAAACACCGCCAGAGTCGCTATGACCGAGGGATTCTGACGCTGTATTAGAATCATAATAATAAACATCTCTCGATCACAGCGACTCTGGCAGAGTTTTAAGAACTAACGCAACTAGTATCAGTAGCCAGACCTGTGTAGGGTGTAGGTACAAGACAATATTTGTAACGTCCTTGGAAATGTCTAATTTGAATTCCTATTTATTAGTTCGAATGTATATAAATTACTTTTTGGGTTCAAAACACAGTTCAATAACTATTTTTTACATTATGTTAAAAGCTATTACTTCACAAATTTTGGTTATTCTGATACTCTGATACTGCATGGTCATTGTACTGTTTTTTTAATTTAGTTATAGGCTTATAATATAGCATAATTTTTAAAGCTACGAGAGTTATAAACTAAAACGACAAACTTCAAGAATTATTATTTTTTACTCAGAATTTAACGTTATATGAAAATAAAATGTAGGTATTTAATAGGTATGTTATTTTTATTTTTTTGAGTATATTTTGAAGAAATTCAACTTTAATTACCTAATGCGAGACCTAATGTTATAGTTACTTTTGTAATCTACATAGAAAACACAACTAAAACCGTTTAAAGAAGTCAAAATATAATTTTGGATGAATAATTTGCGGTTCATATACGAATCAAGTCCAGTTACTATGAATGTAACTATTCTTAACACCTATAATTTTTTATGAAACTACGACAAAAATTATGATTATAGTTTATTTAAAAGGAAACCAGACTTTTCCCTTTTATTAAAGAACGACATTTTTACTAGAATTTTTCGAAAAATTTACAGAGAAAGTAAATTCCAATAAGGAAAAAAGTGGGAAAGTACATAATTATTTTTTATTGGCCTATATACTTAGTTGTTATTGTGATAACGAACTCAAACTACTGTAGAGGAGAAAAACTAGATCTCAATCTCGCATGCACTAATTTGTATCAAACCAAATTACCTACATTTCTCTACAAGAGATTTATTTACCTGTGAATTCCTCAAATTACTTAAATATATACATTATACAATTACGAAACTCTATTTCAAAAATGGTCGTCTTTCCTGCAAAGAAATAGACTTGTAGCATCTTTATTACCCAACAGTAAGTTACGAGCCTTTTGAAGGTAGGATAGCATTCTCCAACCCTCTGTGTTGTGAAACGACTAGGAAGGGGTGGTTTTGGCTGTACAATGGAGGGGATGACATTCTAGCGGGTAGGGGTGGTGACAAAATGGCCTGCGGACCGAGGTACGCTGGCTGATGGTCTGAGTTGGATAGTCGCAAAATTTGTGCTTCAACATCTGCATCGGGGGGTGGTTAATATACGGGCGGCTGTTATTTACGATAAAAATCAGAATGGTCATTGAGTAAAAAAATTAAATTTCCTTGTATACAGAGAAAGTTTTATTTACTTTGATTTTTATATAAAATCAAAGTTATTTCGTTTAAATTTCTTGTAAAATTGTGTCGGTGATTTGGAAAAACTAGTGGAGTTTTGGTTAAGGCGCTTAATTTACTGAAGCGGCTTTTCGGTTGTCAAGTCGCCAAAATTGATTCTTCTATTTGGGGTAAAGTGCGTTCCGGGCAGGGCCGGAGAATGGGCACAGGTAAATAAACTAAAGAATACAAACTCTTATCTTACTTAATCATAGTTGGAAAGTTAAGAAAAAATTATAAAGCTTGCCTGACAAAAATATTTAATTTATGATATTTATGAGAAAATTTATAGATCATATTTTAGGTATACCTGCAAAAATAATTAGCGTTTAGTAATATCTCCATTATAATCATAAAATCAAGCTAATATTAATTTTACTTACCTCCCTAAGATCCAAATGGATTCATTATAAACTTCCCGAATACCCTAATCCTTATTTCGTCCTTTTGTGGACAAACTTTCCAACTTAATGGACAAAGAGATGAGAGGGGCGGATCTAGTGACTACAAATATCTAGTTATTCAATCGTGAAAGTCTCTGACTAAATTCATGAATTGCTAATTTCTTCTAGATCTATGTGAATGTGTGTGGAAGGGCTTTGTGTTAACTTAATCCGGCTTAATTAAGTTAATCAACTTGAAGAGGGAACAGATTAAAGAATAATATTTTCGTAAGGGGGATGTTTGGTAATTTGGTTATGATACGATGGTTTTATCGAAGTTTAATTTGATAAAAATGTAATTTAAGGAGGTTTATAGTATATTACTTGTGATGGGGGTAATAGTGAAAATAATTTAGCAGGAAGCTTGTAGGAAAGTTTTTAATAGGTAAATATAGATCATAAATAAATTATGGATGTACTTGGATAAGTAGAAATTTTTAGCTATAGGAATTTAGCACACTACTTAAATATATAATTTATCTTTTTTTTAAATTTTAATTTCATAATTTAAATAATAAGTTAATAATATTCGACATATTTTTTAAGATAGTTAATCCAGATATAGATTCCAGTGTAAAACCCCTAGAAATTGTGGTAAACGATAGTTATAATTGATCTCCCTATACAAAAATCTAATACATTGTAAAAACAAACGGGCTAAAAATTGTATAAACAGCTTTTGAAAGCGACTGTCATAGCACGTGGTTTTATGCACGAGTACTTCGCGGGTTCGGTTTTAAAATTGTGGCTCACAGAAAAAAACCTAGGAAATTGCACACAGATTCACAATTGCATGTTTCAATAATCCTGCCTGGCAATTTAAAAAAATTGAAAATTCGTTTAGCCTAAATTCTATCTTTAGTCCGACATAATTTCTAATTTCGAATCATATTAGTTTTCCAACTGGGAATAAGACAAAATTTTATGGAATTTTTGTTGTTGAAAATAAACAAATTTTCTTTCTCATCTTTTTTAATGTTAATGGTTGATGTTTGTCATTTTTATTCGTATTATTTGATGCAATTCTTTGGGACTGTCGTCCAATACAGTTTCCTTTAGACTTTGGATGATTTTTTAATATTATTGTATCGAAATATTCCTGGTAATCTACGAGTATGAATAGAAATCTACATCTTTTCTTAACTTAAAAAAAAACGTTTACTTTAAGATGTTTTGACTGGGAAGTTATAAGAGATCAAATATAGGAACTGAAACTTATTTGAATGAATTACAGAAATCTTAAGTATGTGTCTTCTGTTATCATTAATTTAATTTTAAGATTAGAAATAAAAAATGTAGGTTTACGCGTTTATGTAGAGAAATCCATTGAGTAGGTTTCAAGAAAAAACAAACTTCTTATAACTTATATTGACAATATTTTGTAGGTACATAAATAAATTTTGGAAGATACGTTTGCAAATAAATTTTTAATAAAATTAATTTTAAACCCATTTAAACCCACACTTAATATTGTACTACTTATTTAATTACAGGTGATCGCCTTTTGGACATTCCTTGTAAAGTTTGTGGAGATCGTAGCTCGGGAAAACATTACGGAATTTACAGTTGCGACGGTAAGTTAAAAATCATTTTTACCAAAAAGTTTTTTAAAATATTATACAGTTTTTAATTCATCAGAGAATTTTTGAATATGCATAAAACTAGATTTATAAAATTTGTTAAAAAATTATTCTCAGGTGATGGAAAACATTTTCTTTTAATCCTAAAGTCTTCTTGTAGGTACCTTGTTTCTAATCTTATTTTATTTAATCTTACAAATCCAATTTTTTTTTAGAACAACTTGGTATTTTATTTCTTGCATTGTATTTTTTAAGATCGAAAATTTACTAAATGCAATAGGTAACTTAAAACTAAGTACATAATACAATTTTCTGAATATTGATCATTCTCTATATAAACAAAATTGGAACCAAGCTATATATTTTCATTCTCAGTTCTCACAGAAAATGATATTGTAATTTTAAGGTTGTTCTGGCTTCTTCAAGCGCAGCATCCACCGCAACCGCGTATATACCTGCAAGGCGACCGGCGAACTGAAAGGACGATGTCCTGTGGACAAAACCCACCGTAATCAGTGTCGAGCTTGTCGTTTATCCAAATGTTTTCAAGCCAGCATGAACAAAGATGGTATGTGTAAGTGAATGTTTAAATTTTAATTTCATTAAAATGAAGGAAATAGATGTAAAGGAAATTTATCTGTTAAATATTAGGTATAGTTAACACAGTTGGTGGTAAAGGAATTTAAAATTTAATAGATATCGTTTTTTTTTTGTAAGTAATATGTCAAGGGAATTTTGCAAAATATATCAATACATCAATCCCAATATGCAGAAAAAAATTATGGCAATAATCTGCTTATAGGTAAAATTGGTCGCATTTCTTCGAAGTGGGGGTGAATAAATCAAAAGTATAGAAACAAGTCCAACCCACAATATTATACAAATTTTGTGGGTTGAACTTGGTTTTTATACTTTTGATCTTTTCTGTTTATAGTTTTCTAAATATTCAGATAAATAATAAACATATGTCAAATATTCGTATTTTTTTCGTGGAAAGTCGTGCCCCTAATTCACTACAGTGAATTATTTTCATTATTCACTGTGTATCCGGCCAATCACAAATACACAAATTCATAATTCAATGTTGCTGAACCAATGATATTTGAAATCGCCCCCCATCAAGTCTTTCTGCACTTGACAATCGACTAGCTTGACAGTAATTAAATAAGTGTCACAAAAACTTGACTCTAATTTATTTATTTAATAGGTGTGGAAAAAGCATAGTATTAAATTCGCGATTATGGCCATTATTCACTCAAATGAATTGCGCCACTCGCCTACGGCTCGTGGGCTCAAACATCATTTTCGTGAATAATCGCCCATATAATAATATACTATTATTTTTCAGAAAATAATTTTTAACTTGTCTAAATTAACCGGGAAATTACAGAATACATTAGGTACTTACTAAAAATACTGTTTGAGAATTCTGTTTGTTTTATTGGTATTTTATTTATCTTATTTTAGTAACTGCATAAAGAACACGTAATAGTATGAGCATTTAATGATAGCTATTAGGACACACTTACGGCTCGTGTCGTAACGAATACGAGTGACTTAATAGCCAGTAAATGTGAGTTGCATAGGTACACTATTTTTTCTACGACTAGTCAAAATAATGAAAAATATGAAAATAAATATTATGGCAACTTTATCATAAACACAAAAATGTCAGAAAATCAAAAAGAACTGTCAAATACAGGGTGTCCCGCAATATGATGTTCTTATATAACTTCAGTACGTATTCCTGGGCTGTTTTTAAGTCGAAAACTTCCAATAAACATATGGTCTAAAATTAATCATTACAAAGTTATTAACATTTTAATGTTACGCTCAAAGATCATAACCAAAAGATGCATTAGACGGCTTTGAAAACAAATGTAACTAAGTGTTTTGTTTATTATCTGTCATAACTCATAAAATAAGTATGGGAACGTTTTCTAATGAAGTATATGCCGATATACATACATTACATTTATGGGCTTTTTCGTTGATTTTTTTTTTCGACTTAAAAAGAGGACAGGAACACGTACTGGAGCTATGTACATCCTATTGCGGGACACCCTGTATATTTTATAAAGTTAAAAGTGACTTTTGATAAAATTTTGGAACTTCTATATAAGATAGTACTCCGGGTGTTTTAAGGATGCTTTAAAAATAAAATGTTGTATCGAAAGTATAGGTACCAAGTTTGTTATTTTAAATGGAATACTTTACGTAATATTTTTTGATTGTAGATTTAATTTTATGTACAAAAGGTAGATACTTAAAATTAACGGTACCTACTCGAGTTTTTTAAAACTCATGGATGTAAAGTTCTAAAAAAATGAGAATTGTTTGATACACTGACCTCCCCCCAAAGTTCTTTAATTTAAATTAAAACCTAATTTGAACTAAAAACAAAAAATATTACAACCATCTGCATTATCAAACTTCTCCACATTTAAATTATTTTCAAATTTCATTTCTAATTTTAGAACCGCCACATCATCATCATCACTTTCATTGAAAACTTAATGCACAAGCAAAATAATTATAACGGCAACACACTTAACACTTTTCGAATCGTTGTACCGCTTTAATTTTGCATAAAGGCGTTAAGTTTTGCTGTGAAAGTTTAGTGACTCGGTAAAGTTGAAAGAGGTGTTCAGTCTCTGCAGCTCTGGAAACTTGCGAAAGGGCGAGGGTAAGATGGTGTCATGTTTGCGGCTGAACAACGCCAAAACTTGTAAAGAACATCGCCCTCGTCAAGTCCTCACTGTGTTCCAGAATCCCTTATATTCTGTTATCTTGTAAAGTTTCACAAGCGAAATATACTCTAGTTGAAATGGCAACTAAACACTTTTAAAAAAAAATCCTCGAAGCGTCAAATGTTAATATTTTTTCTAATAAAAAAAATTAAATTAACAAGGATTACTAAACGTTATTTCGAGGTAAATAATAACCCAATCAATAACACCAAGACGACATTTCTATTATGATGAAAATGGAAAATCGACACTTTTCAATGATAATCTATTTAGAGAGTTTGGTAATGTGATCCAGTGATCTGTGAATGCACAACAACACTCTAGATGGAAAAAGCGTTCAGGTTAGGGGGTAACAACACTCAGCGTGTTTGTATCGACACTACACAATTGGAATAAATCGAATCCTTTGTCCGTGGAATAATGTAATTAAGCCCTGCGGTGTGCCAATTCTGTATTTCAGTCTCTTGTCAATTTTTATGTATTTTACACACAAACGGATGTTGGTTGGATACCTTTCTCGCGACCTATGTGTACTTATAGGATGTGTCCAATAGATTTATTTATTCACTCGGTCGGTGGTATTAACTGTATCAAAAATTGAAAGAAAAGGTTATTGCGGGATTACAGATTGTTTATATAAATATGTCTACAGGGTGGGGGAAAAATGGACGGAGATTAATTTTTTTTAGAAAATTGTTTCAGTAGAATTGAATCCTTTTGTTTTTATGCTATTCTAACAATCGTAATGTCAGACGCATAATTTACTCTTGTACTTTGAAAAGTAATTAATTTTTTCGATTTCGAGTCTATATTTTAGTAAAAACCAAAATGTTCACACACTTTGGAGCAATTAATGAGCTTGACAAAATTTTATTGAAGTTAGACATTTTTCCAAAATAAACTCGGGAACAAAATAAACATTTAAAAAAAATCAATTCTCAATTAATTTTAACGTAACATTTGTGGTTTTTACGATAAAAAATAGTATAAGTAGCGTAGGTATACCTACGTATACTAAATTAACAATAATTAAATATAAAAATGTATGAATTAAAACTCCGTAGAGATGAGATTTTAAATTTATTGATTTATGATATTTTTTTGACAAGCAAAACTTTTTATCAAGCTTGACCATTTTTCGAAAATATTTTGATATAAAACAGCTTTTCCTCTCCTGGCGATAATCCGGGGACACACTGTATCTATTCTAAAGGTCCTGTAATCTGCTAGTATATGAATCCATTATACAGGGTGTCCACCTAATGTGTGGATCTTCCATAGGTATCTTTTTACTTTCTTATACGAAGTAATAAGAAAGTAGGTATAGTAATCGTGATTTTTTTCGACTTCGAGATTTTCATGTATTTACACGTTTTGAGGGCCCCTGAATCCATTTTGACCAGTTTCGCCATGATGTCTGTCTGACTGTCTGTATCCACGATAACTCAAAAACGACTTATCGGATTTGATTTAAATTTTATATTTAAGAGTTTGAACAAAATTGTGAGTGATGCCACATTAAATCTTTTTCATCTAGCACCAACGCACGTGGTACTTACCTGAAGACATTTTTAGGTTTTTTAGGAATATCCTGAAAAATATACAATTTACGTGATTTTTTTATTCTTCAATATTTAGAATTAAATTTTGAACAAATTTTGTTAAAACTTTTTTATGAAATTCCGTCAAAAAAATTACAAAAAAAAAAATTTGTCGTAAAATTCGGTTATAATGAGTGGGACAAGGACAGATTTATGCGAGAGAGACTTTCGAAAATTATTTGAAAATTGCTGGAAAGGCTCAAAATTTAAACACGATTTTTACAAGAAATTTAACTTAATTTCTTTAGGAAAAGTAATTGTGGTACTATCCGTATAAGAAAGTCATGTGTTGGACACATCAGATATTTACTATTAATTCTACTGAAAAATTTTCAGGGCAAAATACGCTTCATGACATAACACGAATATATTTTCAACTATACAGATTACCTATTCAGTTTTCTCTGAACGCACATCGAATTTGTTGTTTTTTAAATGGGACACTGTATATTTCGAAATTTTTGAATGCTTCGAACAATCTACGGTTTTGGAATTACATATTTCAATTTTTTTTTTAAATTATAAATGTTGACTTCTGCAAAACAGAAAAATATTGTTTGGAAAAAAAACAAATAAGAATTATAAAAAGGAAGGTCTAGCGAACATTTTGATATTCTTTTAGTAAAATTATCTTACAGGCTAATTGTAATTTGTTATTAAATACCTATCACCAACTTTAACTGTGAACATTTTATTTTTTCAAATGGAACTCTCTGTGTGTTTATACAATACGTTGTATTAGACAAATAAATTCTTCATCTTTTTTATTAATCACTCGTTGTATCCGAACCTGATACTTTTGTTGAAATATTAAAATTATTATTACCTACATATTATTAGAGATATTAAAATATCTACAAAAGTATTAAATTTAGCTATAGGGAATACTTTATAAAAATATCTGATGTGTCCAGCACATGACTTTCTTACACGATACAATACAGTAGGTCTAATCTTTGGAAAATACTAAAGTGGCAGCCAATAATCACATGCTGTCCACATTCACTCCGTTATTAATATCCATTAATTTGAAATAAGAAATATATCGAAAACCGTTAATTTTAAATAAAAGAACCTTTATACTTTTATGCATATCAAAAATGTTTAGTGTTTCATTTAAAATAACAAAGTTGATGGGCGCCTAGCAAAATACAAATTCTGTAGGTATATAGTTGAAAATATTTTCAAATTATGCATACCTACTTATTAAGTAATGTAGCATCTTTGGCAAAAACTGTTTTCCGCTAGGATTAATAGTAAAGAAAATAATGGAAGACCCATATACTAAGTGGACACCCTGTATTGTAAGATCCTTCACTCCCTCATCCCTCTATAGCCATCAACCAAAAATCGAAATTCCACTTCTTGTATAAATAAGTAATCCACACATCCTACTACCACACAAGAATGTGAGTGTAGTAGTGTGAGAAGCAACAAACGGAACATGAAGGATATACACAGAAGAGACGTAAATGACAGGCAGGCAAGGCAGGGGTGATCGTCGCTTTCACGCAGATTTGCACTTTTCTACTATACTGCATCCCAGTCGCCTTTGCTGCCATAGCTATATCGTTGATCCTGAACACCGTTAATGGGGATTGGCGGCTCCGTAAATAGAGCGGCATTGAGCCTTCTTACCAGATAGACTCCTTAGAAAATCCTAAAAGGGGGCGGCTGATACGTGCCAGCGCTTTCAAATTTACTTCTGCAGCTTTAATGCTGGAGATATCGACGATGCTGGATTGTTTCCATGTGGATGACCAGATCACATCAACCACGAACACAATGAAATCCCACATTTTTCAACATGCAATATTTAGTCTTAATAATTCTTTTCAACGCAAAATTAACTTTGATTCATTTAAATGTTCCGAGTTGGATTGCGTAAATTTATTAATTTGTTTCAACAATAGCTAGTCTAGAGAGCCTAAATCACCTACATGTCGTGCAAGTGGTGGAGGGTTGGTATTCCTGTCAGGTCTGCTGTGCCTTAGGCAGTCTAGCAGGGCCTGGGAAGTAGCCAGCTGTGAACATCGGCCCCACTCATTAATGATGATGTGCCAGCATCGGCCTCAAGACTAGTTCACTTTTCGCTACATCCTTTCTACTCCCCAACCCGTCATCCACCAACCACCACCATCGCGCCACGTCAAATGAGGTAATAAACTACCTATGCTGCGATAAATCTTTCACGCAAAAATAAGAAACAATTCCGAGATGCTGCTTCTGTTCTGTTGTATTTAATTAAGTTTGTAGGGATTGGATGAATGAATGAAGGCTGGGGGAGAGTTTTTGGTGGAAATTATTAGAATACCAGGAGTGATCTATAAAAGTATGAAACTATAAACAGACAACAGGGAAACGAATTTATTTTTTAATACTAATTTTTTGAGTCTTAGATCAAAATTCGAAAATTAAGTAGACAGAATCGTCGCATGGATGAAGAAACTCTTTTGGTCACATGACCATGAAACTCAAATTTTCTTTATACCTAAATCAGAAGTATCATATATTTTCTATTAATATTTTAGAATGCTTTTCGAACATAGGTATCCCTATTAAAGAAAACAAACAAAAAAGGTCTCATAAAATTTAGTTTTTGCGACATAGGATGTTTTACAAATTTGAAGAAGTGACTTTAAATTTGAGACCAATGGTAAAACAAAAATTATTTCTACAACTATGGAACTCCAATAGAATTTTCTCAATTCATGTATAAACAAGAAATAATGTTGATTCTTTTTCTTATTCATTTTTCATATTCTTAGAGCTTTTATGTCTAAATATAGTTTTTACTGTTTATTGTCACACAAAATAACAATTCAAGGAGACAGTAAAACGAGCATAGTCACAAATAAATCTTTAATTCATTAATTAAAACCAAAATCATAAAGTGAGGAAAAACTTCATCAAACACATTTGGTTTAGCTAGGCTAGAACTGAAGCTCTAAGAAGAAAATTTGTTAGGCAATTGCGAAACGGAACATCTGTTTAAATTTATCCAGATAACTTTGGGATTTCACCTCTCGGCTGTTCGTTGAAAGCGGTGGCGGCATCTAGTGTGATTAATGGCGGTTCTAATCCGACCTGGGATTACAGTGAAATAGCTGCTTGAGGCTAGCCAGCCAGCACGCCAAATAATTCTCTCTCTCACAATTCAATACAAATTTTCCGCTCTATACTGAATAGAGGTTTGCATGTGGGGGTGTGTGTAGGAAATTTTGGCACAAAGCAACGAAAAATTTATTTATACTTGGACATATAAAATTCAGAACATGTTTCGGTTGATATACGAGGTAAGCTCCAAAAATTACCGGATTGACTATAAAGGCGTCAACATAAGGATTTTTTTTATTTTTCAACATAATCCTGTTAGAAGATCTTTTTTCAAATAGATGATCAAATAAGAGTCACTAGGAGCCATATCAGCATTATATTAAGGATGATCAATCTGTTGTAATTCACAATCGTAGATGGCAGGGTGAGCAATACTTTAGGTACTTTATTATTATTCTCTAAATTCCATATAGTGAGCTAATCTGTATTTATGGCAAGGATGTTTGTCATTAAATAAGTGAAGAATCTATGCATCATGATCATGATGGTACCCTATTAACTGTGGTGCTTCTATCTTTGTAGTTCTGCAGAAGGATTCTATTCTATTCCTTCACAGTTCCAATAGATTATGGTCATCATATTTTCTTTATATTGACACATCTGCGATCCTGAACTTTCTTGGAGGTGTTGCATCTATTTGCCGCCGTTCAATTGTATCCGTTTTCGATAAATGATCATAGTACCTAATAGAACGATCACGTATTATCTAGTATAGGTACAACACACCACTTGCCTTTGGTCCAAGAAGCTGAGTAACTTGAAGATTTTTGGATACCATCTGGCCCTCACTTTATTCATTCTTAAACGATCCTGGAAAAACCGGCAAACACAAGGAAACCTTGGAGATTCGTAACAATTCTATCACCTTCAAACAACCATCACTTAGTACTGGGAGATCAGATCTGGAGTCGTCTATAAGAAATTTTTGCCCCATCACAGATCGGGACTCGGTTTATGTTACTCAAGAAATTTTATTGAATTCATTACCGAAAAGTATCATAGTTATAGCAAAAATTCATCAGCGCTTTTCAAAATTTTGTGTTTAAGTTAAGTTATCCTGACGGGTTTATACGAGCCCTAAACAACAAAATGTTCGGACAAAAGTAAATTTTTGAAATATGAAAGGAGAACTGGAAATTTTACACAAATAATTAGTAAACACCTAACAATACAATAAGATAAAGCCTTAATAACAATATTATGCATGGAAGAAAATTATTTATTGGATTTAACAATATTTTAACCTTAATAATTAGCAAACTTTACAAAATGAATTTGCAACTAAATGTTGGGATCATTTTTAATTTAGGACCATTAATAAGAGGTTACGTCTCCTTTTGCTTTAATAGCTGCCTGTATTCTAGTAGGCATTGTATTTATCAAATTTTGGTACCATTCTGGCGTGAAACTGTCCCAAATTTCTTCTATTTTGGTCTTTAAGTCCCCAATGGTTCTTGGTGGATTATTGCGTAGAATACGTTTAATTTTATGCCAAAGAGTTTCAATGACATTTAAGTTCTGACTGGGTGAGGGCCATGAAAGCACCTTTATGTCGTTTTCCCCAAGTTCCAAAACTGTGATTTTTTAAAAACAGTCGTTAGAAAATTACGTCACATTTTTCAAGTGCAATTTTAAAGCTACGAAATATGCCTAAAATCACCAAATAAAGACTTGGGGATTTTTTTGTACATAAAACCAACATCCAGCTTTGCAATAAAGTAAATTTTACCAAAATCTAACTAGTGGTTTTAAAACTGTGATTTTTGAAACAGTTACTAGAAAATTCCATCATTTTTAAAGGTGCAATTTTGAAGCTCCGATAAATGCCTAGAATCACCAAATAAAAACTTGTATAACTTTTTTGTAAAGCAAACCATCATCCAGTTTGGCAATAAAGTAAATTTCATCAAAATCCGACTACTAGATCCAACGTTTTGAAAATAATAATTCTTTGTTTCTACAACTTTCCCATCCTGCTGGGTTAAAATGCCACAGTTTTGGAACCGCCGAGCGGATTTTTACGAAATTTACGTTTTTATATAACTAAATGTTGGCATTATAACAGAAAAAACCATCAATATTATGGAAGTTAATTTAGATAACTTTTGCGCGTATGGAAAAAAGACAATCAAATTTACTTTTGTCCGAATATTTAGTTGTTAGGGCTCGTATTATCATTATCACTAATTAAAAATTGAAAAATCTTTGGAAATTGATTTAAAATGTAAAATTTAGGTGATATAAATCACGATTTAAAGCATGCTTATAGCTAAATAAAAAGTTTTCGTTGTCCATACGTCCATACGTAGTAAATATTTATATATTTTTTCATTTATTCCATTTTATTAATACATATTAATTGAGAAACCTAATTTTCTACCTAACTTCCTTCAACAAAAATAACACCCACACAAAATAATCCATATTACCAATAATCATTGGAAATGTCCTCGGAACCAGTCAGGTGCGTTTTTTTTCTGTGGGGGAGGCGCGACAAATAAATAAAATGCGGGGGCTAGCGATGCGATGGTGATGTATTATAAGTGTAGTGTGAGGGAATTTAGTTACATACATGAACCGACAGGGGCAATGAGCCCTGATACGTGAACGTATCATCATGTGAACGAGGCGACATGTCGTCGGTGTAGGGCAACAGCTAAGCCGCCGTAATCCCATCATCCGATAGTGTCATGTCATTCTGTCAGGGTAGTCGAGGGTACAAACGACCCACCTACTGACGCACACGCGCATATATCCGACTAAAAAAGCCTCTGAGTATGTGGTTATAAACTGGAGTTCAGAAAAAAAATTTATATTTTCAATTTGATGCATATTAGACTAATTTATAAAGTTGTTACATATATTAATTGTTATTATTTAAACTCCAATTTAAGATCATTTTAGTAGGTGCACATGTAACGAACATTTGAAGAAATAGTTATTTATTATTAAGTTTTCAAAAATAAACAGGCTCAAAATAGTTTAGAAAACTTTTATTTTAATCAAATTTCTTGAGAATATCTCCGTGTACCTCAAAATCATTGTTCATATATTAATTGAAGGAGTATTTACATGTGCATATTAGAAATAAATTTTTTTGCTTTTTTTGCTTCATAAGCTAGATAAAAAAATATTTTCAAAAAACAAACATTGTAGTTCTATTATTCTTCAAGGAATCTTTAAAAAAATCTTTTATGTTTTTTGATTCATTTTTCAGCGGACATGTTATGGAATTATGGTTAAGGTGCTTTGTGCCATGTGTCCTATAACCACAAATTTTTTATTAGACAAACATCTTGAATTTTTTCATGTTCAGTGTCTAGACATCATAGGCTATTATATTTTTTGTTACTTCATCAATATTAAGTGTAATATTACATCTAAAAATAAGTAAAATGTATATATGTATATTTTTCCGTTAATCCTCGAGAGAATCTTTCTATTAAACATGTCGTAATCCAGAAGTACGCAGGATGAACGATGAGCAAAGTAAAAGAGAGTCACAATAAAAAATCCATACACATTGTGAACTTAAAACCTTCTTACCAAGTTACTATTGCCTTTACGTATCGAACTCAACAAATCCATTAAACGGGCAATATTTGACGTTTTATTATGCATCATTCCCCGCCATTTATCCCGAAAAAGAACCCAAACATCTGTTAGACAGTTTTTTCCGTATCGTTGGCAATCAGTATCTCAATTTTCCAAGCATAGAAGACGAGAGAGTGAGTGTGAGATGGATTTCGTGATGTGATTCAATAAGCTTTTTATCAGTCGGGCTGTGGTGAAAGCGGCCTCATCACACAAAAAGCCCCTTCTATACAACAGTAGCAATAAGTAAGTAAGCTCCAGGCGAAAGACAGCTTTCATGCGATCGCTGGTTTTCTCAATTGTCCATGCGACTGAAAACGAGATATTTTTCTGTTTGGACGAACGATGTATACAGACTTGGCACGCAATGGTTGCGCTTCGCTTAAATAAATCAGGAAATTTCCTGTTTCGGTACAGTAATAGGATTTGCACTTGTCGGTATATGTACCTATTCATTTCATGTTCTGTTTCTCTGATGACTGTTTTAAAATGAATATTTAAAACTGAGTTACCGTTTGACTAATTATAATTAATTGTGTGAATAGCAAGGTAAATAATTTATACTTCACTAAATCAACAATTTTCTGGAGTACAAATTATAGATATTGTGCATTTTTATAAATTCAATATTCCAATTTTAAGTCTAGACAGCTGACTAAATAACAGAACAAAAACTTCATTCCTTAAATGCAAGTAATGATGTCTTTTGTCAGTATAAAAAGGCTCACGATAATAGGAAAAACAAATCATGAAAATTAAAACGACATCACGAACCAAACGATTGTCTCGTCGAATCCGGCAAAGTAGAAAAGCTTGAGCTAATAAAAGAATGGAAATCCCTTTAGCTCTGTTAAAAATGTAAAAGAGCGCGACTAAAAAACATTACTGTGTTTAACTTTGAATGATACGGGCGGGGCCCGGGCTCTAAAAAGGATCTTTAAAATCTTAATCAGTTTTCGCGCTAGACTGATCGTGATTTCAAACGGGAGTGGGATTCAGTTCGTCGTTTTTGCAATTTAATCTATTGATTCAGCATTTTAAAAGGGAGCAAAAGATCAGCAGTTGGGAATAAATAGGCCATCAAGGGAATGATAGTGTGGGAACTGAGCCATTGTATGGACATGTGACGCCGAGTCTCTCTAGCTACTCCGGCTGAATTAATTCCAACGGCGAGACCGAGCCGAGATATATACAATTCAACATATGATGATGCTATTAATAAATAAAAATATTGACATACACCAGGAGCAGGAGAGAATTATAGCGAGACGACGATACACTAGGGCAGTTGTTATATTAAAGACAAACAATAATAAAGCAATCTGTTATAGTGTAATTGAAAAGTATCTATGTGAAAAAGAAAATAGCCACCAAATGGTCAGTGAATACAAAGTAATTTTATATTCGAATTGAGGTGATGTATATGTGACAAATCACATTGTTCGTTTTATAACACAAATACTTACCTATGTATTTTATTTATTTATTTATTTAAAGGACATGCTGGAATATTTTAACACCGGCGCATCCACCAACATTTTAATAAATTGAGAATAAGTTGCTTTATTGGTTTTTAAGAAGAAATATAGAAAGGGTACTTTAAATAACTAGTTTACTCATACAAGCGCTCAATTATTGATGAATTGCTTAGAGGGAGCGAGCAAACATTTTAACTCTAATCACATCTTTTCATAGTTTACTCGTTTACTGTAAGTACAGGGTGTCCCATTTTCGACACTTTTAGGGGGTATTGGCGTTATTATCAAAGATAGTGTTGCGGTTTTCACCTTCCTGTCCTACTTTTTACTTTCTTATACGTACTATAAGGAAGTATAGTAATCGTGATTTTTTTCGACTTCGAGATTTTGATGGATTTACACGTTTTGAGGGCCCCTGAATCCATTTTGACCATGATGTCTGTCTGTCTGTGTGTCTGTCTGTCTGTGTGTCTGTCTGTCTGTCTGTCTGTGTGTCTGTCTGTGTGTCTGTCTGTCTGTCTGTCTGTATCCACCATAACTCAAAAACGACTTATCGTATTTGATTCAAATTTCATATTTAAGAGTTTGAACAAATTTGTGGGTGCCACATTCAATGTTTTTCATCTAGCACAAAAACAAGTGACAGTAACCTGAAGACATTTTTAGGTTTTTTAGGAATATCTTGAAAAATAAACAATTTATGAGATTTTTTTATTCTTTAACATTGATTTAGAATTGAATTTTGAACAAATTTTGTTTGAACTTTTTTTAGAAATTCTGTCAAAAAAATTTCAAAAAAAATAAAACATTGGTTTTTGTCGTAAAATTCGGTTATAATGAGTGGGACAAGGACAGATTTATGCGTATTGCAATAAGTGCGAGAGAGACTTCCGAAATTTATTTGAATATTGCTAGAAACGCTCAAAATTGAAACACGATTTTTACAAGAAATTTAACTTAATTTCTTTAGGAAAAGTAATTGTGGTACTATCCGTATAAGAAAGTCATGTGTTGGGCACATCAGATATTTTACGAAACGAAAGATTCCAGGGTCAAAATTGTCATGGCTCTCTTAGTTTTTAATCTACAGAGTGATTCTCAAAATCTTTGTTTTTTGGACACCCCTCGTATTTCCGTTATGCGTCTACTTATCAAAAAGGTGAAAGCGTCGGCAGTTTGTGTGTAAAAGGTTTAGTTTTTGAGATATTGCCCAAACTTATGTTTTTTTAAATGGGACACCCTATATATTATCTTTTATATTGATTAAGCGAAATTTGGGCTTTCCAAAAATACATAATACTTAATATTTATTTTGAAAAACAAGCTCAAAATTCGATATTTTTACTAATTTTCTTTATTTATAACAGTAGGCCATGGCTAATTTTTTAAAAACAAATTCAAAATTTTCACACTTCAAAAGATAATTTTAATGCATTGTATAAAACATACCAACAATATAATACTTCACATAAATATCGTAAATGGCCATTGTAATAAAAATTAAAAGTAAAATAAAAACACTTACGTAACAAAAATATTTCATCAATAATGGAAATCTGACAAATCTGTCAAATTTTGTATTTATTTCTAATAAACTAGCCATGGCCTACTGTTATAAATAAAGAAAATTAGTAAAAATATCGAATTTTGAGCTTGTTTTTCAAAATAAATATTATCGAATAATATATATTTTTGGAAAATGGGACACCCTGTACATCATATTATGACAACAAATATATTAAACAAATTGTAAAAAGCTAAAATAGACTTTGGGCATATAAATCTATTATTATTTTTAATTATATTTATAATATATAATAATTATTTATAATCATAATAATAATAATAATAGTTATCATACTTATCGTTTAAGTCCAAAAAGTCATGATTGGTAGATTACATTTTATACAGCGTGTCTAAGCTACTTGGCTTCATACCGTACGCTACACACATAAAAGTCTACTCTGTAAAGAAATAAAATTAAACATTTTTTATTTGATTCTTAAAATATTATTTTTTCTGTATGATTAAATTTATAAATATATTTCACTTAAGAATACTTTCTTAAATAGATAATGTATTGTCATCAAATAACACATATTATTCAAGAAATTATTTTTTCCTAATTTGAGAAAGCTTTTTTTTCTATACATATATAACCAACCTTCGTGGACACACCATTGTATATCAATGTCGTAATAGAATTTCATATAAAAAACCCCCACATTATTTTATTTTAGCTGTACAGCACGAGCGCGGCCCCCGCAAACCTAAGCTGCAACCCTCATCGGCCCACACCACCCACCAAGTGACCTCTTCACCCATCAGCCACGGTTTGTCGGTGGGACACATGCAGAACGACAACAAGTTGCCCACCAGTTCTGGATCCTTTCACTTTGCCCCTGGTTTGTTTGCTCCACCCCACCATCATCTGAAAGCTCTCACCTTGCCACCACCAGCTGTCTCCAGTCCTTCATCCCACATGGATGCTTTGCCACCACCTATGTTTCATCCGCCCGCTCTTCCGCCACCGCCCGGATTGCTACACATACTTATGTCTGCTGAAAAGTGTCAGGTAAGCGATGTGTGAAAATAGGGTAAAATACCAGAAATGTAGAATTACGTTATTTACTGAGCGAGTGAAAAGAAATTAAAATATAGTTTAGGTGATCACGCGAAAATAGCTTTTACACTATTTACTACTTGTACTACTGAAATATGCCTTATTCTCTTTTATTAAGGTATCACTTTCCTCTCTAACTGTATAAATAACTATTTCTGCACTTTGTTAACAGCAATATGTGGAAAAGTAAGATTCCCGTACTGTAAAAATTAGACTATGATATTAATATATTAGACTTTAAAGAAAGTGCAACCTTTACTTTTTATTTTATTTTAAAAAGTTTCTTAGACATTCTACGTTTATAAACGGATAATTCTTTGTAAACCCAAACTATGATTGTTCTTATCTTGAATTCCTAACAAAATTCGTATACTGACTTAAAAATTAAGTAATAATCTATCGACAAAACGATATTTTTATTATACTTATCTGAAAACAGCTTGTTTTCATCTGTTTTTGCAATGACGTAAAGGTGACGTTTTCAGAACAGCGCACGGAAAACTTTTCCCGGTCTCCTATTCTTTTTTCCGTGCACTAAATATGACAGAAACTAAAGCATTGCCGATAATAAACAAGTCGTTGCTATGGAAATGTTAATCGCGTTTACCTACTATTTTTACGATGTATTATAATTACTTTGAAAATAAAATGTCCTAAAATTACTTCTAGTCCTTTTTTTGGGTTGTTTTTAGATAAGTGTAATAAAAAATATCGTTCATTACACGTCCAGAAATGGATTTTTCGTGCTTGCATGACTTCCCGTGTTCGGCTTCGCCTCCCACGAGAATTTGTCACGCGCGCACGAAAAAATCCTTATTTCCAGACTGGTAATGAAATATACTATTTCATGCCCAATAATTTTTCCGTTTTTTGTAGGAGTTGGTATGGGGTACAAAATTGTCACAAATGGAATCTAGCTCTAGTGAAACAGGACTAAGTGTATCTAGTTCTAGTCTTCCAATGACACCTAGTCCAACTTTGGCACCACTACCACTGACTCCTACTTGGGAAATGCTCCAGGTAAATACATATTCCATTGAGAAACAGTAACAAAGTAGAAAATAATTATAATTTCAGTCAGATAAATTTCAGACCAACCTACAAAGTAGGAGTGGTGTGTTTGAAACATCGACTTTCTATATCATTCGCGGTGACTTTTCAGCTGCTGTAGCTGTTGGTTGGGTTTGAAGTCAACCCCTCATTCTTGGCTACGCCTACGTAAAGCCTTGTGCGAGGTTCTATTTAATTGTTGTCACATTTTACAAAGAAATAATTAGAAAAGATTATTAAAAATAATTGCAATTTAAAATGTTTTTACTAAAAATATAAAAGTTGTTAATTCACAAAATATAAACGCCTCATTAAACCAAATTATTGTGCTACAATAATTTTAGGTACAATCTATATATTTTTTTGAAGAGTTTGTTAAATAGGAGTATATTTGCTTTTAAAATGTTCCAGTTTGGTCCCGGCGCACCCACCAAATTTCCAAAACAACCCAAACTCGGTTCCACATTTTTTTAATCTAGTCAACATAAGTTTTTACCCCACAAAAATTACAAACAAGTTGAATTTTTTATTTAAATGGGAAAAATATAATTTTAAAAATTTGCGGCATGATTAAAAAAATTATGATGGTAAAAAATAGCTTTTTGCAAATATCTCCGTAAATAAGTTAAATTCGGCGAAATAGTATGAGTAGAAAATTATAGAGCATAATATTCTGCACAAAAAAGGACTTAACCATTTTTTCATTTAGGTAATAGTTCTCACGCTTATTTATAATTTTTGGGCAAATATTCGCTATTTCCTTTCAGTCGATAATTGAACATCCTCCAACTAACCTTTTTTACCACTTATTTAGGAAACAACAGCCAGATTACTGTTCATGGCAGTCAGATGGGTTCGTTGTTTGGCACCGTTCCAAACACTCAGTAAACACGACCAGCTTTTGTTGTTGCAAGAATCGTGGAAGGAATTATTTCTGCTGCACTTGGCTCAGTGGTCGGTGCCTTGGGATTTGTCCACTTTGTTAGGTTGTCCGCAAGCAAGGGAACGATTACCAGCCGATTTGCATACGGCCACTGAAATCAAAACTATTCAGGTTGAAATTACATATTGTGAAATATGTGGACAGAGTAATATAAAGTTGGACGTTTTTCAGGAAATCATGTGTCGTTTTCGACAAATTTCACCAGACGGCAGTGAATGTGGATGCATGAAGGCTATACTTTTATTCACACCAGGTGAGAAGTTCGACGCAATAATATTTTTTCATTTTTACTTTCTTAAACAAATTAAGAAAGTATTGTTTACTTAATTTTTTTGGATCTCGAGATTTTTATCACATTTTATGATTTTTTTAATATTAGTTTATTAGTATAAGAAAATCATGTGCGTGGACACATCAGATATTTTGAGATCAAAGCCAATACTAAACCAAAAATATTATAACAAAATATAACTAATTTAATATATCTTTTTCTAAAACTAAAATTTTTGAAACTAACGTTTAGATTTGAAAATTCTTAAATTTATTAAACGAACCCATATGTCACAATTATATTGATTTTGATTTTTTTAGATCGTTGCTAATGGAGAAAAGTAGAAATAATTATTAACATAAAAATAAAATAAAAAGAATGATTATTTACTCATATTTCTTCTGTCTCTCTCCTCTTTTTGTCTGTGATGTTTTTTTTATTGTTGTATTTTTTTACAGAAACAGCAGGTCTCTGCGATGTTCAACCAGTAGAAATGCTGCAAGATCAAGCACAGTGTATCCTAGGTGATTACGTACGTACTAGGTATCCTAGACAACCAACTAGGTTCGGTAGATTACTGTTATTGGTACCTAGTCTACGTGCTATTCGGTCACTCACTGTAGAATTGTTGTTTTTTAAGGAAACTATTGGAGAAATTCCAATTACCCAGCTTTTAGGTGATATGTACTATATGGAAAAATGTTCATCTAGTGCATAAAATATTAGAAACTTTGTCTAACAGTTAAACTTGATAATTGGAATTGGAATGGCTTCGTTAAAATTGTTTTGTCTAAATTGGACGATGGCAAGAGAGGTTTTCTGTATTTTTCTATGGAAGGTACGAATAGATGTTAAGTCAAGAAATCATTTTGATTTGCACTTTAATTGGAGGGTTGGAATTTGAAACAATTATAGCACATAGCATATGTTTCCTTTCTATTTTAATGCATATATTTAATTGATATGTAAATATTATAATTTGACTTCTATTTTCTTTATATTGTTAAATTAAATATGAATATTTTCTGTGATATTAATAAACTATATTTAAAATTATTATACGTCATAATATATAAAATGTGGATATTTAAATATTAAAATAAATATAGGTACCTGTAAACTTATTAGACTTTCTAGTTGTAGGTTTAGTGATTATTGATAAATCTATTAAAATTACTGTATCAATTTTCAAATATGTCTTTGAATGTTCAATAAAAATATGTGAAATTATTTATTTATTATTTAATAAATTACACTATGATTCTAATATATCCATATCCATATATTTAAAACGAATTGTCGGCAACAAATTTTAAAATTAGCCAACATTTTACGGTACCTTTGCACATATTTATCACTTTACTATAGAATTAAAGCTTTTAATTAGAAGTTCTTTCAAGATATATTTCTTACAATAATTGTCTCAGATTTTATAGAAACTTATTAAACATAAATAAAATTAATTTAGGTAATTATTACTTTTTAACTGTTTAATATTTTAATTGTTCTAGAAACTGCATAATTTTAAAATTGGGGAAGACTCGATCGCCCATTTAATTTATCATCGGAAAGTATCAAATTTTAAACGAATCAATCGCATTTTTAGATTGTGTAGCAGTATCAGATTTAAAGTAAGTAGATATTTTAAACGTTTGATGATTTATACCGGGATATGTTTTTAACTCTGAACATATGTTCAATTTTAAAAAGCACAGATCAATGCATTGCGAGTATTTGCTATGCAACCTGATTTAATTTTATTTAATTAAATTTGTAATAATCGGGATAAGTGACGGAAGAAACGTCTTATGCTCTGATTGGCTTGATATAATATGTATTTTTTCTTCAGTTAAATATATGTTCTTGATTTATTTTATCACAATAATAATTCAAACAACTTGACATTTATTTTTTTTACTTGTCAAGTAGCGTAAAATTGGTTACTTGATTATTTAAATACTTGCATTGAGGTGAGTTTTTTCAAACTAAACATAGGGACTATTGCGGACTATGTTCACAGTTAAAAAAATGTCCCGGTATATTAAAAACTAATATAATCTGTAGCTGATGGTACTGGTTTTATTTTATATTGAAGGTTTAAATTCTTGTAAGGTATTTTTGTTAAATCAATGATATACGAGTACTTACATCTTTAAATAAACAATTATGTACTCGTATAAGGGTCCAAAACTTTGAGAAAGGTTCAAGAACGTCATTAAAAATCAGATATTTGGAAAAACTGGTGTAAAAAATCTGGACCTCTACAAAACAGGTCTAATTCTTCTAATATTTCAACCTGAACATATTTTCTTTCAAATAGAACCTCCTGCACCTTCTTATAGATTTTAATTCTACACTAACCTTTAGACATAATAATAGTTAATTTAAGGGATGAGGTGCGTAGGTACTTAATACTTTATGAGACATTTTAATTTTTTCAAAATGAAAATTTATGAAAATAACAATTATCTACTAGATCGTACATACATATTATTCATAACAGATAAAAGTATTAAAATATTTACAAGTATGATAGACAATAAACTTTTTAAATATCATTGGAATCTGAAATTATTATGAGGGAAAAATTAAATTAAAGCGCAATTAAAAATCAGTATTTATAATATATAATTTTAATTATTGTACAAATAGCGAAAGCCTTTTTTGAAAAGCTAATTTTTCTACATCAGTTCCCTAGTTTGTATATCAAAACAGTTAAAAAGAATATTTTTTTACAATTCTTCTATAACATAATACCGAAATAGTAGAGAGTGATTCATATTGAGAGTCACATACCTATTCGTTCTTATAGATTTTCCTATGCATAAAATATGTAGATACTAGTTTTAAGACCTACTATGTACCATTTCGATAGGTACTGTGTAATTCATTTTGATTATTTATAGAACAATTTTTTTTAGTGTTTGTGCTCTTCAACCCATTTTTCGATAAAATTGTATAATTTTTGTTTAGAGAATGTTTAGCAATTTGCATATATTTATATCTATTGTTCATAGACAAAAGGCAATGTTATAGTTATTTAGCAGAATTTATTTAATAAAAATCTTATAATTTTGTCTACTTTTAACTTCTACAGGGTGTTTTTGAAATACACTACCAAAAAAAGAACGGTAATAGGTGATGAAAAATAGATGCCATTGACAAAAAAAACCTTGAATAAAAGTGTTTTCGTTTTCGAACTAAAATTAATCGAAAATTTGGTCAAAATTTCCAGTGCGCTACTGGGGTAAAGGTAAATACATAATTCAAATCGTAATTATTTTGGTTGTTTAGTAACAAGAATAAAAGGTAGATGTGATTTTTTCTGTTACACAATTCAAATTGTCACCGTATAATTGTCAGTTTTGAATTTTGAATTTTCATATTTATTCTAAATGGTTTACACAAATTCCGAATTGACCGATATGGTGTTAATGTATGGGAGAGCTCTGGGAAATGTTCGTGAAGCACCGCGTCTCTACAGAGAAGCATTTCCTAGACGAGTAGTACCCGACCATCATACATTTACTACCACTGTGCAGCATCTCAGAGACAACGGTGAATATCATCCCCAAACTAGACATAGAGGCCGACAGAGAACTGCAAGGGTATTAGATGCTGAACCTGATATATTAAATACTGTGGAAGAAATCCCCGGAATTAGCGTAAGAAAACTGTCGTACAGAATTGGTGTTTCCCTATTTATTGTTTGGAGAACATTAAAAGAATAGAGGCTTCATCCCTACCATTTGCAGCGTGTACCAGCATTCAAAGAAGAAGATCTACCCCGCAGGATCAGGTTTTGTGAATGGATATTGCAAAAAAATGATCAAGATCCACAGTTTGTTGCAAATTTGTTGTCAACAGATGAGGAAACCTTCATAAGAGATAGAGTCTCTAATTCCCATAATTCTCGTTGTTGTTCGGCAATTTGAACAATTTTTATAAATAAATTATTATGTATTTCACTACGTATTTATTGGATGCTTGAACCATAATTTAATAAATCTACCTCTCAGAATTGACTTTCGACTTGTCAGTTCTGACTTTAATGGTTACTATGGCTATTTATTCAAAATGATTTAATTATAGTTACCATGGCTTTTTATTGAAATCGAACGCAATCAGTTTTACTTGTATTTTCATCAGTGGCGTTCTGGTTTTATAAGTAAGGGATCAGAGGTTATTTTTTCTTATCGTTTAAAAAAATAAAAGGGGCCATTCGCCTCCTTAACAGTCCCAGAGACTCCGTTTCACTTTTGGTAGTGTATTTCAAAAACACCCTGTATTTAGTCCATTTGAAGCTTTATATTATTGCTTTATAATTTCCATAGATATGACAGTTGCAATGAAATAACCGTTGCATGTCATAATATTTAATAATTTAATAGTAGTAATATTTAATATACATATATTATTATTATATACAGGGTGTCCGGAAATTAGGAGCAAAAAACTCGGGGAGTGATTCTACTCGAAAAGTTAATATGACAAGTTCCTATAACATTTTTCCGAAAGTTCATTAATATTGGGGTTACAAGGCCCCAAAGTTTTTTTTTAATCAATTTTTTCCTATAACTTTTTTCTAAATTTTGATGATGCCCGATTGAAGAGCATCGAAAGATCTTCAAAAAAGATCCTCTTGTTGAATAACGATAAAACGCGTTTCTGTTTAATCTTGAAAATGAGCTGTAGTTAAGTACCTAGTTGGTATTCATTTAATGCAAGCAAATTTTTTTAAGACGTTTTTCTCGAACACGACTCGTTTTATCGTGATGCAGCAAGAGGATCTTTTTTAAAGATTTATCGATGCTCTTTAATCGGGCGTCATCAAAGTTTAGAAAAAGTGCCCAATAAAAAAGTTCTGGGTCTTTATCCAAAGGTCAACGTCAGTTTCGACTCTTTGACACTGGGGGATTTACCTCAAATTTGGTGCAAGAATACAAATAAACATTAGTGATAAGGGTGCCAAATTTGAAATGAATCGGTACATTAGAAAAAAAGTTACTGGAAAAAATTGATTTAAAAAAACAATCTTTAAGGCCCTGTAACCCCAATATTAATGAGCTTTCGGAAAAATATTATAGGAACTTGTCACATTAATTTTTCAAGTAGAAACACCCCCCGAGTTTTTGGCTTCTAAATTCCAGACACCCTGTATATTCATTATATTAATAAATATTTAATATACCTTAATTCTTAATTTGATTGGCTGTTTACTGACCTAGGTCATCAGCACATCAGTCAATAGCAAATGAAATTATCTAATGTATTTTAAACAGTAATTGATATTTCATTGAAACTGTTATGTCTTTCATAAACTAATAATCCTACAATTTACGACATTGTTAAAATATGCAATTTTTTCAACCTCAAATCATTCTTTCTATTTTTAACCAAAAAATCCCCAATATGCAGCCCTCGCCTTAGCACATTTTCTGGCACTTCAATAAAAACACAGGTATGCGTGGTATACGGCCTCTTTCGCTTCTTTATAATGTTGTTACGTGGTACGAACTCATTAGCTGTTTTTGGTCGTTCACGCACTTTTTCCTTGGATTTACTTGGCAAACTAACCACATTAGGACTAAAACACTGCTTTGGACTAACTGCTTTAAGTTTTTCACCGGTTTTTTGCCGCCGCCCTACTTCCTTCAACCACTGACAGAACACTTGTTCGTTTTGTTGGATTTTCCTTGTCCTGTATTCCTCGAACAGTTTTCGTTGGTTTTGTTCGCGTTGCTTTATAAGTTGTTTGCGTTTTTCGCGGTTTTGCAATTGGGTTAACGTTAAGCCGTATTCGGAGCGCAGCCCATTGTAAACTGGAAGGTTTTGTTCAACTTTGGTTTTGGTTTCGTTGCAGCATTTCCGTTGGTGGAGCTTTAACGGGGGGCATATTGAGGGTTTCTCGTGGATTTCCAATCGCTTTATTGACATGGACAAATCACAGTCCAGTTTGTCAATGCAGTGATTTCTACAAGTTACTTCGGAAGAGCTTTGAGAACTAAACTTGTGTTTTGCTTTTTTATTCTGTTTGGATTTAGTTATTCTTACTGTCTCATCTCTACTAGTGCCATTATTATTCTCTCTCATATAAATCTCACTAACGTCCTCATTTTCCTTGGATAGAGATTCCTCTTCGTCAAGTTCATTCGAAATTGACTCTGATTCAACAACTACCTGAAGTAGCTCATGATGATGACTTTCAATTTCTTCTATAATTTCATCTTCCTCATCGACAGTTTCAAATATATTTAAATCGGGGCTAATTATATTTGTTTTGTAATCGAAATTGTGAACAGTATCCAAAATTAAATCTGTATGATCGCTCTCGATGCTGTTTACGTCGTCATCTGTTAAATCTGGCTCGAATGACACTAATTCTGGTTTGAATTTTACTTTAGCTGATTTATCATCGGGCAAGGAAAAGGCACTAAACAAATCTAAGTTAGCTTCTTGTAGTTTATCCTTGATGTTGTAAGGGTTAGAAGATGGTTGCAAAACTGTAAGAAACGTAAATTGTTAGATTTTTTCCAATATTAGTTCTAAATTATTTTTTTTTAAATCTAACTAAAAATAGTTTTTAATTTTATTAGAAAAACTTGTTCTGATAAAATCATGAACATTAATTCATTAAAATTTAGTCCAGGAAAAATAGACTTTAACATGGAAAAAAATTGTTACAGCCTGAATTTTTGCATACACCTTAGTATTATAGCCCTCAATAATGTGTGAAAGTTCCCCATCGATTTGATGGCTGCTAACTAAGCTACTCGAGGTCAAAGGTCGCGATAAACAGTTTTTTGCCAAAATCTCGAGAACGGCGACCTTTATTGAAAAAAGTATAGAGAGCTAATTTTTAGCTGAGGCAATTTGCTATAAAAACTTATTCAGAAGTTTTTTGTAGGGGCAATCGTTCACGAGATATAGCGTTTCAAAAACTGATAACGTAGAGGACTTACTTCACTACGAAGAATAACGACTGATCTTAGAATATGAAAGTTGGATAATCAATTAATATTCAATATGTATATTTATGGCGTTTTTTATTTATTTGTGCATTTATTGTATTTATTTATTTATGATACAGTAATTAACTTTCTTCAGTTTCGGAGAGCGATTGTTTCGTCACCAAAGTTTGGACGAGGAAAGACGATGAATCGATGTCGTTATCGATCTCCTCGTTATCAATATTAAAATTTTCCATGTTCATACATGTTTGGCCATTACATTGACTACAAACTACAGAACAGTTCAATTCTGCTTTCCGCCGACATCTACCATTGGAATGGAGAAATTGATCCTCAGGACTGGGGATGGGTACTACAAAATAACATTTTAGAGCCAGTTACAACTCTACTCCAAGACGCTCCTGATGCATTATTCAATATAGTATTTTGTAAGTGCAAGAAAGGCTGTGGTTCCAATTGTGGATGTCTGAAAGCAGGATTGAACTGTTCTGTAGTTTGTAGCCAATGTAATGGCCAAACATGTATGAACATGGAAAATTTTAATATTGATAACGAGGAGATCGATAACGACATCGATCCATCGTCTTTCCTGGTCCAAACTTTGGTGACGAAACAATCGCTCTCCGAAACTGAAAAAAGTTAATTACTGTATCATAAATGCCCAAATAAATGCAAAAAATGCACAAATAAATAAAGAACGCCATAAATATATATATTGAATAATAATTCATTATCCAACATTATATCCTAAGATCAGTCGTTATTCTTCGTAGTGAAGTAAGTCCTCTACGTTCTTGGTTTTTGAAACGCTATATCTCGTGAACGATTGCCCCTACAAAAAAACTTCTTAATAAGTTTTTATAGCAAATCGCCTTGGCTCTCTATATTTTTTTCAATAAATGTCGCCGTTCTCGAGATTTTTGCAAAAAACTGTTTATCGCGACCTTTGACCTCGAGTAACTCAGTTAGCAGCCATCAAATCGATGGGGAACTTTCACACATTATTGAGGGCTATAATACTAAGGTGCATGCAAAAATTCAGCCTGTTACAATTTTTTTCCAGCTCAGCCTTTTTTTTCGTCTATTTTTCTTGGACTAAATTAGGACAACTTAGAACTGGTGTGAATTGAACTTATCATTTAAGAGTTTATTTATACCGAGATATAAAAAATTATCCTGGTCAAAGTTAGACAAGAAATAGAAAAGAGTCTTATCATCTTTTTGGAGTTTGTCAAGTTGTATGGGCCATAATATTGATATATCACCAATAAAACGTGCAATTTTATTATTAAGATTATTATCTCAAAAATTTACATTTAATAATTAAATCGAATTTATTTCGAATTAATTTTTATTATGTGTAAATTTTTGAGATGTAACCTTACCCTAAATCAACCTCTCAACACATACCTAACACTAAAATTTACTTTTAGCATTAAATGCCATACAAGAAATTATGATTATTTTATGAATATGAAAATAGAAAATAATTAATAATTACTTGTAATTTTACATAAAAAACTGTAAACGAAAAGTTATTATTTGCATTTAATTAGTATACTTAATTATAATGTAAAAAGTGCAAACTATGTCGTCGTATATCTAAGAAAGTAAAAAATGTTCAATTTCAATTACTGTATAAAACACATGCCTACATTATGTTTAATCAATAACTAATGCGCATTGTACCTACTGAAAATGAAATAAATTCTTATACTTACAGTAACATCCATAATCTTCTTCACTATCTGTATTAGATTTTATACTTCCTTCATTTTCATGGTCCATCTTTTTAAATTTCTAATTATAACAACAGATAATTTTGAAATTAATAGAATATAAATTTTGCTTGCATGCAGCATTACCAGATGGGGTTGTTTACTACGTTTGTTGCCAAAGAAACCATTCAATGCAGTATTATTTTTATTTTATGAATTGTTGCGACTTTGAGCTAAAATAATTTAAATAAAATTTTTTTAAAATGTTATTGTTTAAATAAAATAATATAAGAAATTTCAATTTGAAAACAGATAAAATTATTGCTATATAGTAGAGTTGTTATATTAGATAAAAAGATAGAGATCAGAAATTTTCTACGTAAACATACATTAGGTACATAATTATAATTAAATTTATCTTTAATTTTTCTTATAATTTTTTAAAATGTAACTAAACTGCTGGCCAATTGAAACGTACAAAGCGAATTTTTAGGTTCAATTTAAAGTCCAATATTTTGAAAAATAGAAAAGATATCAACATGCGGTTTTCAGGATTTCAGAGATAATTTAATTGAGAAAACGATAGTGTTACCCGATTTTTTTACTTTGAAGTACATTACTATCTACCGGGTATAAAAGAAAGTCTTCTTTTTTTTGTCAAATTTTATAACTACCGTGATTCCACAATTTTTTTTTATTTTTTTATGATGTAGATTTATTTAGTCCTTACTTAATGGGAAAACACCCTGTTTCTCAAAATTTTGATATCCCTGTTATTTTATAAGATACCGAATTTTTGCTGAAAATTTGATTTTTTCTTTGTTTTTTATCGTTAGGCCGTATTTTGTTTTGTAAGAACCAATCTCTAGTTGATTATAATACCTTATGAATGGCTTTCTTATAAAAAGTACACTTTTTGTACTTTCAGTAATTTTTTGGTACCCAGTGGTTTATCAAAAATCGATACACATTCGCTAATTGGTAAATTTTGTAATTCATTTTTTGAGGCTATTTTCTTAATGGAATAGAATGGAATTTAGTTAGTTTATGTTCACCATTGGTTTAAGTGACTTATATCCTCGAAACGGGTTTTTCACTTTTTCAAAAATTTGCTCATATTCGTGTATACCGGGTGGCTACGAAATCGTTTTATAACCCCCACCATTTTGTTACATTTTACCGTATTAATTTGAAATTTGGCATAGTTTGATTGTTGAAAGGAATAATCATTTTGACGTTTTAAACAATCTGATGATACTTCCGGGTACCGGAAGGGCCACCTACTAACTTTAAAAATTTTTAAAACAACCCTGTATATTTTTTCTGTAAAAATTAGATCCTACTTAAAATTACCTTTTTTGTCGACATATCACATGATGACATTTGCTTTAAAAATGGCAGCATAATTATTATTGCAAAAACCTGTTCAACAATATTAAATTTAATAAAAAATTCGGTATATTATAAAATAAGAGGGATATAAAAATTTTTGTAAATTGATTTTTTCCTCATTAACCAGGGACTAAAAAAATCGACATCAAAAAAATATAAAAATTTTTTTGTGGAATTCCGGTAATTATTAAGTTTGAGAAAAAAGACGACTTTCTTTCATACCCTGTAGATAGTAACGTACTTCAATGTAAAAAAATCGGGTCACACTATTGTTTTCGCAATTAAATTATCTCTTGAAACCTGAAAACCTCATGTTGATATCTTTTCTCCTTTTCAAAATATTTGACTTTAAATTCAACCTAAAAATTCGCTTGGTACGTTTCAATTGGCCAGCAGTTTAGTAGCACCATCCATTATGAAACAAGTGTACTTGTGTTAAATTGGGAAATAGATTTCTGTAACAAAGTAGTATAACTCAACCACAAGGTACAGCTTTACCATATTAATTATCTCCTCATATTTTTGTTAGAAAATTTACGAATTGTGACGATAAATTAATATAATACACCATATTACTTAAAACAGATATTTAAAAATCGTGATTAGAATATACAAGATATATTTTACGTATTTTGTCACTAGTTGCGCCATCTGTTATAGAATAGCGTTGGAAAATAGACTTCTGTAATTAAATAGCTAATAACTAGCATTTTTCTTACTTTGTGAGAAAATTTGGGAAATGTGACGATAAATTAACATAAAAACACCCCATTACTTACAACAGATATTGAGAAATCGTGGGTGGAATATAGAATAAAAATTACAAATTTTTAAATAAAAAAGTTTTTATTTTTCTTAAATTTATACAACAACCAATTTAAATATATTAGGAATTTTTACGAGAATAATAATAATTTAAGGCAACTGCAATTAACGTAATTTCATTATACATATCCAAAAAAGCCGTTTTAAACAATATGTACATTTGAAAATAATTTAAAGAAATATAGTTCTCAATTAAAATAACTTAACTAGAAAAGTACAAAAGTAAAAAATACCTAAATGGCGTGTCGACTAGACAGTAAAATCGAATAAATATTATGTCGAAGAAACAATTCTAAATAAATTAAATTACCGAAAAGCATCAATCAATATTTACATAAATAGAAAAAACAATCGATCTTTAAATAAAGTGGGGCGTTGTCCCAAAGAATAAAAACACTTTCCTCGACATTAATTTCGAATATAATCATACACCTAACAAAACCCCACTCAAATTAAATTCTAAATCATCACTCATAATTTATTTGATTCTAAAACGCAGTTTCAAGTGTAGGCGGTGTGGTTGATTGACTATTTGTAACCACCTCCTTGCTACTTCTAAATTGACTACCTAAAGACGAAGGCGTTTGAAAAGCTACAGTAGAACTAGATGACTGTCCTGTATTATTAAAAAATTGAGCACGTTGCGCTTGTAATCTTTCGGTAATGGACGATGAGTACGGTTTGATGTTATCCTTGTTTTGAATTGGATTTTGATTAATTGGGTTTGGGTTGTTAAATGAATTATTTGCTGGACTAAAATATCTGTTAGAGCCTCTATTGTAGGAACTTTGATATGTTGGATGAAACGCGGTGGTTTCATTAGGGTTTGTACTAAATTTCGCTGGGTTTTGTCCAGAGCTCATCTGGATACTCTTGTTGTAGTTGTCCTTATCACTACTCTTCATACTGTCTTTCTTCTCTATGGAGCTATTGGGACTGTTCTCGTCTTCCCTACAATCTTCCAGTATTGTAGAGGAGAGCACATCACTCCTCGGATTGGCAAACCTCCATTGCGATCTAGGCGATAGTAGTTTCGGTGCAGCTTTGGCTGTATTTTTCGGAGATCCCGGAGTGGTACTGTTCACTAGTTTCCGATTCACAAGGCTTCGGGGCGAACCGCTTAGTTCCAGTATACTCATGTCAGGTTCAGCGGGTTTTTGTGGTTGTTGTTCTTTGGAAAGTTTCAACTGTTCCACAGCGGAAAGTTTCTTGGAACCTCCGCCAAGAAAATTGCTTTTTTGAAGGAGCAAGCGTTTGAAGTCCAGTCTGGAGGTTTGTTGGGTGCCCTTTCGATCACTACAAGCCCAACTTTGGCGGGTTCTCGAGTCGTTCGGAGGGGAAATCTTGTCGATATCTTGACTAAAGTCAACATACTCACCTTTGCTAGGTGACCAGCTCAACCTCGACCGTGGTAAATACCCAGATTCCGGAGATTTTGTTACAGGTTTAGGTTGGGGTTCTGCGAGTTTTACCTCGGAAATATCACCGTCAATGTTCATCTTCTTCTTACTTTTGTGGATCATTGCATAGAGTTGTTCATTAGACATTGTGGACTTTTTCGGGGAGAGGAGCTTGCTTTCCAAATTGGCAGCTGCTCTTAGTTCAGTTGGTTTAGACGTGGGAGTGGATGCTTGGAACCCTGCAAGATTCCTTGGATCAATCGGGGAGATTCTAAACGAATCGACATCATCCTCCTCGTACTGCTTCGGGGGCATACTTTGACGAACTTCATAATACCCTTGGTGTGTTCCATCATAGTACCGTTCGTTAGTTTGATAGCTTGGGTTATAATAGTTCATCGAAGGCACATCCGGCATTTGAACAGGTTTCCCCAACCTTTGATTTGATTCAGTTTGATAAACATTTTTGATTGGAACTCTTCTGTCTATACTATGAGTATGCGTTTGGTAGGCCTTGTTTAGTCCTCGTGTTATATCGGGAGTAACCGAACGCTCTGGATTTGCTTCCTGAGCAAAGTACTGGGTTTTCTTCGTTGGTAATGTGTTATACGCATAATGCTGAAAGTACTGTCGATTGTCCTCGTAGTATGGATCGGGATGGTATGAGTACATGTCGCTAAAGTGTGGTGCAGGGTCTTGTAGTGGGCCTATGGCGGTGTACTGAATTGGAGGAGGGCTTTTTGTGAGTACTCGTTCTGGAAAAATACGAAAAATTTGTTTAATGTGAAACAAGGAAAAGTTGGAAAGAGGCGCATAGTGTATATATGAGGACTTGGCAAGCATTTTAGGTTACTATTATTATGATCTTGACCAATGAATTATCTGGAAAATTTCATAATATATTAAATATTTGTTTCTTGCTAATAAATGACAGAAAATGGTCACCATGCCCCCAATATAATTAATATGATAAGCTAGCTAATTAGTTTTAATGATGTATGAAAGTAACAGATTGATTGTTGATGAACAAGAGTTTCCATGAACAAACCAAGAATAAACTAACTTTATTTTAATATAAGGGCAAAATATTTGGAACATAAAACATATATTTTATAAAATCTAGTAATTTAATACTTTTTCAGCCAAATAAAGTAAATGATTTTCTAATTGGAATTAATAATTTGGATTAAATGTCATGATTGTTGAGGTACGTATGTGAACTGTTGCAGAAAAACGAATTTTTTAGCTTGATTTACTGGAAAACTGATGGTCTTTTGAAAATTCCAGGTTTTTCGAAACATAAATAGGGATCGATTCTTATTAATTTTTGGGTTTTGAACAAAAATTCCTTATTATTTCAATACCAAAATGAAGAACAGAAATTAGCCAGAAAAGAATTGTCCAATTGTCACTTAGTTAGCTATAGAAATACAAAAATTCTGAAAAGACAAAATTTGTCAAATCGATTATTACAACTTATACAAGATGTTTAATTAAGGTTGTGAAGCAATTTATTCGGTTATTTCAAATGGAACATTTCAGATTCTACATTTAATTTTAGGTAAAAAATTGTTAATATTCCATATTTTTAAAATCAACGGTTTTCGAATTAAAGGTTCCAAAAACACGCTTATTTCTGCTACAAAAAAATTCACTCATCCAAAAATTACGTGGGTTTGTGCGTCCCAAGCCGTCGAAAAAATGCAATGCAGAGGGAAAATTTTTATTTGATATTTATGAAAGTGAGGACCTCTTGGGGCGCTAAATCAGCTTGGCACGGCACTGGTAGCGATGCAATAATGCAAGATAAAATGATCGACAATTTCACTTCCCGGAATAATATTGTACTTATTTGAAATTTAATACAGATGAAGATTTCACAAAAATATCGCCCGTTTCTGGAAAAACTAGTCCTGCGGCTGACCAGCAGTAAACGTGTAACGTGTTAGGAGTTAAAACATGGAAAAAGCACAAAATATTGCTACAATATTTATAATGGTTTTGGAACCATAGATTTGTTATAAAATTTCTGATTGGTTCTTTTTAAGAATCCTGTATTTAAATTATTTAATTCCTGAAGAAGAATTTGAGTTGAAAATTTGATATCCACATCCTGACTAGGCATTTTATATTTGCCGTATTTGATAAGTATCAACAATCCCTAACTTGAGGAAAATCCAAATTGTATAATAAAATAATTAAAAACTGTTTCTATTAAAAAAATATAAAATAACACAAACAATTATCTACCTAAATGATGCTTTTAAACACGAACGAAAAGACATAAAAGCAAAACAATTCGAACTCAAACAATTATTATCAATGTAGCACAAAGCAAAACTACACGAACAAAAAAATTTCACACTTTATCTGTCACAAATCTACGATAAAATTAATAGCATTATAAAAAAAATCTCACCTTTTATTATACAAACACTCAGGTGCATGCGCTAATATTCAATACATCAAAATGTGCTCAGTGTCGATAAGAAAAACATTTAAAACACAACAGGCAGAGGCTAGTGCAAAATGCATAAGGTGCTTTTGTAGTGCGTTGTGCTCTAAATATCCATGCTCATGTCACATCTCTATGGAGGAGAGGTGCAATCAATAGAAGAAAATCTATGTAGAGTAAATAAATTGTACGTCGTGGAAGTAAACTAGGACATTTCTATAATTAGATATGTCTAATAATAACTCATAACCATTTGAATAATGAAAAATTACTGTTCAGAAAAATTGTTTAAATATTTCCGTTCCGGAAGACTCGAGAGGCTTCCTACAGCCCACGCAAAAATTTACATGTTTAATTTAGATTGTTCAACGGACTATTTAAAAACGGAAACGGCTGCAATTGTTTTGCTCATGGTATTTTATTGGATTCCATATTGCGAAACTACAAAATTAAAAATATAGACAGTGGCACTTTTCGCTCTTTCAAAATTTCAAAAGGAACGAAAATTGAGGTAGGTGCAAGGATTTGGATGTGAGGGGCAAAAGTGCATTAGTTATTAATTATTAGGTATCCAGTGCAATTGTTTTATTGCTTTCGGTTTCACATATTTCAACAGGGGGTTCCAAAAATTAAAAAGTTCAAAAATCAAGGAATAGTTTTATTGGTTTTTTGGAATAATCTATTTTATTGAGATTATTAACTTAATTTTGTATTGGCAAACTCTTTCAAGTAGATAAATTTACGTCACTTATTTTTGGAACACCCTGTTAATAATAGGTTTCAATTTTTATTACTAGCAAGATTTACAGTAGTTAATCAGCGATTATTTAACATTTACTTTATACTTTATATATTTATTATTTCATTCAGATCCTGAGTTATTAAAATTACCATAAAATTATCATTCATAATTTTGAGACATGGTTAATTTGAAAAATCATTTCACATTTTTTTGATAATGGATATAAAAATTTAATTTTTTTAATAAAACAATTAAGATTTTAGGTGTCTAACCTCAATATTTTAGTTTTTTATTAAAATTTTCTGTATGTTTAATTCTAAAATAAAATTCTCATATAGTATGAATTTATCACCATGTGTAAGACAATTTCAACAAATTACCAAAATATTTCGTAGCGTAGTTAAGTTTTTTGTTCTGAAAATAATGAATTCATCAAACACAATTTATTTCAGAAACTACAAACTTCATTATTTATTATCTTGCATAATATCAAAGTAATAGTAAAAGTTTTACTGTAAATCTCGCCGACAATAAAAATATTTCTGTATTAGTACTTTTGGTTTCTGTTTAGTAAAAATTAGCACAAAAAGATGCGAATGAAAGTTAAAAATAAAATTGATTTATTATTTTTTGTCACAAAAAACGTAATAGTCTTACATTATAATATTGCAATTAAAATAATTGTCAGAGAAAACAATAAAATATATTATTACATGCATGCATTACACTAAAGCTAAATATTCACAACAAATAAGTGCTCAGAAAACACGCATAATATAAATTATTTACAAAAAGAACAACAAACTAGTTCCATAATAAAAGCTATTGAATTTTCTTTATCACAGTTATTATGCAACTAATTCTTGCTTCTACTATTTTTTTACAAACATGCTCACACATTTTATTACTTACAAACATCAGTCTTGCTCAAAAGTGAAAAAATTAAATATATCACACAAACTATAGTAATACTGGAAGACAAAAAGTAACACACAGAATCAGTGGTAATTTTCACTAAAAAAATTCTTCACACCCCCAAAATAAATACAAAAAAAAACTCGTATGAATAATATACAAAAAAGTTGCAAAGAAAATTTAACTAAATAAGTAAGTACGTTTATTTACATTTTTTTAATAATCGAAATTTGTTTTAAATCATGCAACGTTTTTTGTGTGAATATTTAATGAATGTACAAATTCCTAAATATACATAATAGAAAATTTCTCAAGAACAAAAATAAAAAGTATAATTTTATACATACATATTACAGAAACTTTTAATACTCGTACTTTTCTTGATCACTTCTCAATCAGCCATATTCATTTACACAATAATGACATGTTTTATTTATTTTACACAATGTTTATTAATTAGTCCACACCACAAAGCTTTGTGAGTTAAAAACCAAAAAGTTACACATGAATATGGCCAATCACCAAATAAAGCTGAAGAGCAGGAGGAAGGGGGAGGGCAAGGATGCGAGCCCACAACCAACTAACATTTTCAACCACCAACCCTAGTAGGTACTGACAGGATGGAAATTCAAGACGCACATTGCGAGAGTGAAATTTTGGAGATGCGGGCCAGTTTTTCGGGGTGAATGTATCATCGATTTTCCTTCTTTTATAAGGCGCAGGGCCGGATTTCAAATATAGTGACAGGTAACAGCTTCTGGATTATTCTTTTAACGACTGCGGATTTTTAATTAAGAGTCGCGTAAAATTGAAGATGTATAAATTGCCAAAAATTATTTTGCATTTCGCCTTAAGTGAATTTTTATACCAAAGTAGGTACTTATATCATGAAAGAATATTATATCGTCTACAAAAATTGCCTTTAATTAAATGCGATTGTGTAATGGTATATTAATTATTTGGAGTCTGTAAAATTCCATTAATTTGTATTTTGTGTGTTTTTGATTAAATATAGACTAAAATATTAGCAAATTAGAAGTGAAATATGTGTATAAATATAAAATAAAAATAAGATAATATGGTTATTCCATTTCCATAATTTTATTAAAAATTTAATAGAATTTAGTTTTAAAATTTGTACTCAATATATCTTAGGAATTAAAATTTTTCTAAACAAAAAAACTTTATCTTCAACATAATTTATAACAATTTCCTCGAAGTTTAGAATTATACTATAGGATATCACTATTATAGTATTATAGACATTTATTAGGTAGATTTATTTGAAAATTTGTATAACTAATTGTGTAGATATTTGAATATATTTAAAATTATATTAATGAAAAATTCTCAAATAAGATTATTTCATGTTTTTTTTCTAAAATCAGCGTATTTCTCTAAAAAAAAATTAGTAAATCGTACCAAATTAGCTCTAAACAAATTCACTTTAAATTTGGATTTAATGTACGAGTTCTTGTTTTAAAAATTTTACAATTGGCATAGTAGATCCTTTAGTATTTACACTTTGTGTTAAAAATTCTGAAGATAATTATTTTGATAATTTGGTACCACAAAATATCTAATTAGTATAGGAATTATATTACTTTAAAAAGAATAAAATATCTTTTCTGTAACTCGACCAAGGAATTTATAGATTTTTTATACCTCCGGCCTGAAATTTATAAACTTTTTTGTAAAGCTCAGTTTTTCGTTGTAAAATTAAACTTTGTATTCAAATTTCCGAAAATATTCCTTGAATTGCTAAATGTCTAGATTTCACCTAAAATTTTAGATGTATTTTCATTTTGGATGCACTGTCGACTTTTTTTTATATCAAAATTTAATTATAATTAAAAACTTGCAAAAACTGTCACTACTCGTATGATGTCGTAATTCTAAAGTGGTGATCGCAAGTCTCAAATACAAAAATTGGGATTAAAATTCCTATGACAAGTCGCAGCAGTTGGCAGTCGTAAAAGTTACAATTCAACTAAGTTCTTAATATCTGCGACTAGCAAATAAAATGACTCAAAAGTGAATCAACTTAATGTTGTGATCAGTGATTGGCTTAAATTATAGGCCTCAAGTTGACAGAAGGGCTTTAATTTTAAGCAATATTATGAAAATAAGGTTAATTAGTACCTCCGTGGGACATTAGCGGCGTAATTCTAAAAATAAAACTGCCATATTTTAAACTTTCCAATAGTGTTTAAAAATGCACTGTTTGATTTACTTTTCAAGCCCCTAGATATTTTAAGATATTTATGACTGGAAAGTTTATGACTGCCCAGTGAAGTGAAGCATCCCCACTTTGTCCTTTTCATTCTTAATAATAAGTAATAGGAAATGTTAAACTTTCCATCACTGTATAAATTTGAAGAAGTGAACTCTGTATTTTAATCAGCTTTAAAATAGCGCTTTGGAAATAAGTAAAATAAAATACAAGCATTGAATGTCAATTGTTAAAATTTTAAGAGATAGTACTAAAGATATTCAGTCTAGTATTAAGTACAAATGTTTGAAGGCTCTAATTTTTAGACTCTTTATCGTATTTAATGTATAAAAGAAACAAAGTTTTAAATTTTGACTTCAATATATTAAAAAAAAAAACATTATATTGTTTAGTAAATTATAAACAAATCATGGAAAAAAGACTATTTATAGTACTTAAATTGTGCAGCAACTATAACTGCTACATAATCATGTTTGTCTTGATGAAGTATATTCGCAAAAAACTGATTTTAGCATTTTTCCTACACAAAATAATATAATTCAATCCTAAAATGAAGCTGTGCAGCCAGATTCTTTTCAATTATCGATTTTCTAATAACCCCCCTTAACATAGAAAAACTATTTTAATAAATAATCCTCATGTCTTTAAAAATTCCTTCAGGCTCAATAACTTTATAAAATATTGCTATCGTTGAATAATAACAACAATTATACTCGCATCGCACCTCCTCCAAATTCTACCAAATTTCCGTATCAGTAACAGAAGCCGACAAAACCCTTATACTTTTCTCCGCCTTTTCTCTCGGAATAAAAACCGTTCTGGATGGTGAAGCCAACAGCATTTTTTGCGCATGCATTTGATTATACTCGTGGCGTGACTGTCTCGGACACAAAACTGGCGACACCGTCGGCGGATAATTAATCCTTTCGCGCAACAACTCATCTGCAATTTCCTGTTCAATTTTATCTTCAATATCCATATTATCCCTATTAACCGCTTGGGATATGTCTAGCACATCCAAATTTTTATCACAATTTTTTTCAAAACTACTAAGTATCCTAATGGTGCTTAAAATTGCCTCGTTTGCAATACGGTAACTTTCCGTTCGCTTCACAGGATTTTTTCTTAAAGTTAACCGCGACTTCCTTTCGAATTTATCATCGCTCTTAACGGTACTTAAACTAGTGTTTGTGGTATTGTTGGTGCAAATGGTGGTGGTGTGTGGTTGTGCTTGTTTGGTATGTTGGGTTCGGATACGGTTGGAATTCTGGTTAAGTAACTTACCTTTGTCCGGAGTTGTAGTTGCAACACCTCCTTGATCTTGTACATGTACATAGGCACCACGTGATTCGGGTGTTCTACTAGTGGGATTCAAAGCCTTAGCTGTGACAATAGTCGCTGGGGGCATGCGTACTATTTCGTTAGTTGTAGGATTTTGTCCAGCTGTAGTCGCCTTGATGATGATTTTACCCATTTGGGGCGACAATGGTCGATGGAATTCCGTTTGAGGTACATTAGAAATTCTTTGGGAGTGGCTAAGTGTTACAGGACGGGGACTCTTGGGAGTACGATGGAGGATTGGACTATCGGAGGGTTTGACGAATGGTCCAGGTTCAAAAGTGGTCTGATTCGGTTTTCTTCGACGGAGACTATCGGAGCTGTAGACGACTTTTCCTTCGGCATCCAAAGTGACACGTGCACCTTGCCTGCGCTTACGCTCCAAGGAATCTATACTAGACCCCCCGTTAGAATCGTCTTTGTTACAAGGCAAATCGTTTAGTGAGACATATTCAGCGTTTTGGTTTTTCCCCGAAAGAACAGTCGATAAATTACGAGTTATCGAGTCGTTTCTCATATCACAGTTGGCGTACGATGCAACTTCGTCTCCAGAATACTTTTTCAAGTTCGCGCTGTTGTTATTCCGGACATCTGCAATGGTCACGTATTCACCAGCATCATCATCAAATCCTACATTCTCATCGTCTTCATCTGATTTACTACGAGGAGTTTCAACTCGCTCCTGCGATTTGTTCTTTCTACGATCGGCAAAACTTGCGAGGTTCGTTTTGAGGCGATCAAACATACTATTAATTGGCAACAATGTTGACTTAATAGTCGGGCCAGTTTTACCAAAAGCTTCTTTCATGTTAGAACTAATCCCGTCTGGTTTCCTAGAAACTTGAGTATCATCTTTAACTACTCTTGAGTGTAATGGAAGAAGCGCTGCTTTGAATACAGGTTGAGCCAAAGCTGAGGTTCCGTGAGTTTCATCGACTTTCATCTCGTTTATAGTTAGCGTACCTCCGCTAGGTGAAGGTGCACGAATCGCGCGCATTTTCGACAAATTCGCGTTACCACCTTCTGGTTCTGATTCAAGAGTTTCAACAGTTGCATAACCCGAATGTGGATTAACAACTATTTTGCTGTTCCCCCCGATGAATCTTGTTTGACAGTCCAAGTTTTCTTTGTCTGCGTCTGTAGATCTTAATTCAGAAGCTCCATAGGGTTTCAAAGGTAGATTCATTTTGTTTCTTCGAGTTTTGGCACTTTTAATACTTTCATCGTCGCTATGTGGAGGGGTTATAACGCACATCGAGGGAATGCGGCTTGAGTTTATTGTAGTTTTCACTCGGATTCGCTCGATTCTTTCCGGACCTTCCATATCAGAAGACTCGGAGAATTCAAATTCTGATCCACTGCGTCCTGTATTGGGACTGTTAATAGATTCAATGGGACTACTCGAGGTGTTATGACCACTATCCGGAGACAAATCCCCATCTTTATGTATAACGGCTATAACTGTAGGTTTGTTGGAGTTTGGAGATCTCTTAACAGTACCAGTTTTATCACTAAAGTCCCTTTCCAAGGAACTTTCCGGCGATTTTTCCACTTTATTCTTAAGCGAGCTTTTCCTCTCTGGAACCGCTGGTCCAATCACCAAAGACCTGCTGCTTTCTGCTGCCCTTAAAGTAGTACAAACTGTCCCAGCTGAACTAGTCGTGGTTGAAGTTGAACCTTTTCCAAAAAGCTCATACTCATTTTCAGGTGTTAGCACAGTACTATTGGAACCTGAGTTACTAAAGGCTGAAGTTGAATGCAAAGGCGTCGAAGGCAAATCTTCCTCCTTCAGGGTTTTCAATCCACTGTCCATGTGGAATGATGTATAATACCCTTCTGTATCACATGAATAAACGGAACTAGTTTCATCTTCATGTAAATCCTGGATTATATCAGGAGTTAAAGTTCCTTCGGATGTTACCGAGCTAGCAGTTGAAGTGTTAATGAACCTTCGTCGACTGTTCCCTGAGCTAGGTTGAGTTAACGAACTAGCAGACTTAGTTGTGGTTATCTCAGATGCGATTGAAGCTCGGCCACTTTCCGAGCTTGCGCTCCAGTTTCCACTGGAGGAATGTGGTTCTTCCTTGTTGCCTCCAGTTCGGCGTTGTCGTCTTTGTATCGAGCTTTCTCTGAGCTTCACTGCGATGTTCATCACGGAGGACAAAGTGCTAACTGGTAGATTGATACTGCTGGATTTTTCTGACGAGGAAATTGAGCTGTTTCGTTCGTGGGTTCTTCGTTCTTTGTCCAAGTCCTTTTTCTTTTTCTCTAGGACTGTTTCGTATAAATTTACTGAATCTTCTTCGGTTGTTTTCGAGTCGTTGCTTTTGTTCATTAGGCGATCGTAGCGAGTTTTCCCCCATTGTTTCAAACTGTTGAAATGCGATTTTTTGTCTGGGGACTCTTTTTTGGATCTGAGTAAATCGCTGCTTTTGCTACGTAGAACAGCACCAGTTGCAGGATTTTCAGTCTCTAACGTAAAGGTGGGTGACGAGTTTTCTTCCCTGTTGGTGGAATGAGTTAGTTTAGTGTGGTGATTTTGTGTGCGAAAAATTTTACATTTCGTTAAAATCCAAACTGGGTGTGTAACTTGGAATTTGTGTTTTTGAATTATAGAGAAAAATTACACACTTTTTACAATAATTATTTTACAAATAATGAATGAATATTAGAGAATGTAATAATTGACAAAGCGAGCTCCCATAAAAGCATGCTTGGCAGCTTGGTGTTAATTTCCCAAAAAAAGCATACTTGTCTGATGAATAAACTCACCCAGCTGTTAAGGCATCTCTAATTTCCTTTTGATCCGTCCCTGCTAAAGTATTTCTTCTTCTGCCCCTCGGTTTCCTTGACCTCGTCCTTCGCCGAACCGTGCTCGAGTCGCCATCTACACGAGAACTAACATCACCATGGAGCAGGGACCGCCGCTGCATGGACATTCGATCGAAACTCCTGCCTGTTATATCCACTGCCACAATCTCAGCAGGAAACCTGAAATTGATCACGGTTAGAACAGATAGAGGCCACTGTGGATCATCTCAAATTTCGCATACTTAAGTAGAATTAGTTTTCAAAGAATGTAATATTGAAAATTTTGGAGGTATTTAAAACTACTTCTATTTTATTATTCTGTAAAAACAGAATAGTTCACTTGACCATAAGAAACTTTTTTAGAATTTGTTAAGCTAAACTCTACATACTTTAGTGCTACAACTTGAAGTTGTTCTTCTGGGGACGGTAATTTGTGATCAATGGCTTCATCATCTGATCCTATAGTTCCATCTGTTGTTTCACCATCCGTTGCCATTGAATTGAGTGCAATTCGATTACAGCCATCTGTAGTAACGGTGATGTCTCCTAGGGCTTCATTTGATGTCCACCTACGTAATTCCTCAACAGCAGCAGGCTAGAAGAGACAAAATGGGTCACACGATAATTCAAAAAGAGATTAGTAGAAGTAAATAGTTTTAGTTATGAGAGTTGCCCTCAGATTATAACAAAAGTATTTCGAAGTGAAATTATAATAATGGTCATTTTAGTTCTACCATCAAAACACTGAAATTAATTTGCTGACAATCATTTTTATTTAAAATCACCACCTACATTACATTATAAACCACCCGCGCATATCTGATGTTATCCATCATTTTTCCCCAATTCCCTCTGAAGCCACTTTCCAAACTTTCAATGTTATTCCGTGATACACTTTCGAAAAATACACCAAACTTTCGGGGTTGTGTGCGTGAATGAAAATAAATGACAGTGTAATGCTAACGCTAAAGGAAAATATCTGTTCATTTCTCAAGTCTATTCAAGCCGAAACAGCAGCTAAAATAATAGCTGTGATTTCCTTTTGTTATTCTTTCACGGAATTAATAGATGCTGTTTGGTGCGTAGAGAAACGATTAGTGAAATAATGGCGATATAATGCATCTTAGGATGCAATAATTTTCGCTGTGGAATTTGTAATTTTCGTTTTGTTGACATAAAATCTTTAGGCGAAGTGGGAGATGATACTGAGACAAAATCGGAGAAATGTTTCATCGTAAATTTATATTTTATTCCAAATTGTACGGTAAGAAATTTTATCTACGAGAGGTGAGTGCCACAATGCTATTACTGCACGCGCGTGTTATAATGTTAAGTCACAAGATGTTAATAATAAAATTTATTTGGATGATTATGAACCATGGCCAGAGAAAATGCAAATAAAATTTTAATTCAGCATATTTGTCAAGTTTATTTTTGTTACACACAGAAAAGTCACTATCTTAATTTAATAATATTACTTGTCTTGACTTGACTTTATTAATTTGTTTAAAATAATTATCTTTATTTATATTAAAATGAAATTATTTCTTCGGTAAAGAAAAAAATAATTTCACTTATTTCTTTTACTTTAAAAAATTTTTTCTTGTTCGAAATAGTTTAAGGTTCTATTTAATCATATTTTGTTGGTTTAGACTAAAAGTGTAAGTTATCTTAAAATAAAAATTAGTATTCTCAGGGCAAGTATACATATTTTTAAAATGATATAAAATATTAATTGGAAAAAATAGCAATATCAATTAAAAACTGACATAGTTAAGCTAATACTTGATCATTTTAGCATAAATATAATTTTCTTGAATGAAGTATCTAGTTTTCTTCAATCGTTTTTGCCCGCGACCCGACAATTGACGCACATACGACTCAACGGCACACCAGAGACCGACCAGGAAAGACTATATTGGAGTTTACAAATAATGTTGAAGTTATTAGTTAAAGTGTTTCAATCATAATGAAGGAATTGTTAGAGTCTTGGGAAGTCGACGGGACCGTTATTCAAAGATTTCAAGGTAGGTGATGATTTTTAAGATTATTACGCAATAGCATCATGTTAAATTACAGACTCCTGCGGAAATTGACGAGAAAATCAATCTCCAGAAACAAAAACCAAGAATTAGGCACCAAACTGTGCAGCCATATTTACTAATAGAGGGACCGTCCTTAAAGAAAGTCAATAACACCTATTTAGTTATTGATACGGTGAAGTATCATTAAAGACACTCTTAAAGCGTTGGACACACTCTTCAAAATGTAAGTTACTACCATTTTGTTCGTTAAATTTTATAATTTACTTTTAAAATATGAATTGTATGTAATAGGTAGGTATTTGTAGGAAAACATAGAATAGAATAGAATATATCGGAGGGTGAATTTTATGTTTCATTATTAAAAATGTTTTAGTTCTTTAAAATTTAGTTCTTTCAAATTAAACAAATTATCATCTTAAATTGACTGTACAAGCTTCTATTTTAAGAAAAAGTTTCTTCGGTTAAAAATACTACTTATTTCAATTAAAAGCTCATTTTTTATTATAGGAACTAGCAGTTTTCAAGTAAATAATAATATTTATTTATTTTGATGTGATATTTATTTAATTTAAAACTCAACCGAAGTATTTACATAGAAGAATTATGTTTCTATGTAAGAAATTAAAGTTGAACAAATAATTTTCTATTTTGAAGAATATATTTATTTGCGTATATCGAAGATTAAGATTTGTTTAATTCGAGAAAGTTTTACTTACAGTGTTTTTCATTACTTTTTTTAGCATATTTTTTGTTACACTTTATAAATATCCGTCATACTTTTACTCACCATTCGAGTTTCAATATCTATATCCACCCTATTACGAATCTTGCGTCTTTTGGCACCCAGCACAGGCGTACACAAGAAGAACCTAGACGAGCGATGTCCGTCGCGACGCCAACGGTCCAGCTGCCGCATAAGATGAACTGGCGTCTTTGTAGCGGAATCATAGAGGGCTTGTAGGGCTGCAGGTCGAGTCTCGATTCCAAACAAACTCGTTTCCAATGTCTGTTTGGTGGCATAGTGATTTGTCAGCAATGCAAAAGTGCTGATATCGCCTTCCGCTGAAAAAATAAAAAAAATTAGCTAGTTTCCTTATTAGTTTAATTGTTAGTGACCTAGCACAACATGAATTTTATAATGTCACACTATAAATAGCGCGGTGACGAAAATAGTGTCGAGAAAACAAAAATAACTGAAGCTATTTAGTCATTAAGATAGGACTAGTCGTATATCATTGAGGGGGATTTCGTGTTGGGTTCGTATAAATATACATAAGTAGCATAAAATGCCCAATTATTAAGAAGTAGGTGTTACATTAAGGCGCAAAACAACATAAAACAGTTATAGTTATAAATTTAAGCCAGACGAACTTATTTTTAGCTCCGTATCTTTCCCTCTACACATAAATTCTATTTCCAACACATTTACATAAATTGAAATGGATTTTTTTCCTATAACTACATGTACTTGCATAAAATAGATTTGGTGGGATGTTGTCAAAGAATCCGATTGTGGTGTTTACACAGATCCCATCACAAACTTTGTTTTAAGCTCTTTGTTTAATGCGATGTGAAGCCAAGTCAAGTCAAGTGGAAGTACGGTTTCGTTATGTTATAAATTATTTTTATCAAATCAAAGTTTCCAGACGTGCCGAGCACCAAAAAATATCCAGAACAAACTTTACAAATGCTTTTAGTACGTGATTTACTTGTTTAAGTTTACTCGAGAATTCCTATTTGTTATCACACTAACAGATCCATTAATTAGGGATTTTGCTATGGGGTAAGCTATAGTAGACGTGCATACCTTCTAAAGTTAATTGTAACTATAATTTGCGACTGGGGATGTTGTAGGGTTAGAGGGTTACAAATAAAACTATATAAAATAGTAAATACATGACTTTCTACTAGATTTAACAATATTTTCCACATCATTTGGCCCAATTTTAATTTAACAATTTTTAATTGAAAGGAACCAAAGAAATATCGGGAACCGTTCGAATTACCAAAAAGTTTATAAAACCTGATCATGCTACATATATTTGTAACTATTTTTTATAACTAACTAGATATGAACTACATATTTAACTTCTGGTCAGAATTTTCAAAATTGTGAGTTTAAAAAAGTATGTTTTAAAAAAATAAGAGAAATTTAAAAAATTACTTTTAGTAGCTAAAATATAGCTGAAGAAAGATTTTTTTAAATATAATATTTTACTATTCTAGTACCTACAATCTGAGGAAGAAATTTACGTAAAATACGAAGCGCACCGTGGTATTATTTATTATATAATAATATATAAGGCAATTCCTCCAGAATGTACCGATGTTTTAAGGCGAATCACGCAAGTTTTACATAGAGAGGGAGGTGGGGTTTCGTCCAGAGTGCACGCAATGATTTTACACTTTTCGGTCTGTACAACATTTCTTAAATTTTGAGATTGTAAATTTGATAAAAATGTAATGAGTGGTTCTAAAACTAAAGTAGTTTCAGAAAAATCAAGTTTTGTGTGGAATGGCAATATAATGAATTATCTAATTGTAGAAAAGGTAAATATACCTTTGGAACCACTAAAAGTATACTTAGTGGTTCCAAAATTGTTCCAAGAAAATGGGCAAGTAGGTATAGAGTTCGCATTAAATTACCAAAAAACTTATTTAAACTATTTTTTACGTCTCAATTTTCATCTTAAAATTTAATTTTCATCAGAATCTAAAAGTCTAAAACAGATCATTTCGAGAAATGGAATCAATTTTTTTATTTGGTTACAATCTGACCACTTGTTCTTAACTAAATCCTAAAAAGTCCTCTCGTAAAACTATAATTATTTAAACTAAACCTCTTTATTTCTTCCTTAATTATTTATAACAGTAATTATAGATGAAAACTCTAAAAGTTCTCAAGGACAAACACACCACCTTGCAGTAATAATCAATACTGAAAAACGATTCATCAATCAATTCAACCAGAATATCTTGATGTTGTTTTCTGTTGTGGGTGGCAGACTGGTATTCCATTCAACTTGTGTGGTCACGAAACCAAAGCTACACTCCAGCTAGTATGTACTTGCATAAAAGTTAATCAGAAATATTAAAAAGTCGATGATAAACATTATTTTATGCTCAGAGTTATAACTTATAACAGTTCTGTAGTTTCAATAAATAAGTTTGCAAACGCAAACAGTAAGCGACATTTGTCGCTTTATGTAATTTCTCTCAAATAAAAGGATAAGATTATGTCACCACCAAAAAAAAGGACAAACATCAAGTGAAATCAGTGGAGCTGTTGAAAACATAAAAACTGAACCCATTGTGATGAATAGACGAACAAAACAGAATCGTGCATCTTCCACAGTCATCTTTGTAGACTGGATGCCTTTGCGTAGCCTTATAGGGAATGTTACCTTCAATACGGCCTTTTCTTTAACAAATGCCGCGCTCGTATACTCTTACATGGGAGTATTTTGAAAAAGAAACTTGAATTACTAGGGTTATTGTACTCACAGCCACAACATTTATATGAGCTAATTATACACGGTTTATGATGGATTTTTGTACAGAAAAATATTCAGATAAATTACGACGATGCACATGCATGGTAGAGCTAATGAACATTTATCAGTAGTAATTCTGATTTATTTTGATTGGATATAAGTATTAAATCATAATTATATTTAAAGTTTTTAAATGGGAAACTTTGACAGAGCCGTAATGTTCGTAAGTTAGTCCAATAACCTTCCACAATAAGATACTAAAATGAATGTACAGTAATATGAAATTTCAGGACTTTTCAGAACTGATTAATGCACAATAACATGTTGTTTTTAATTTTTTGAATCTACCTATTCAAAATGCATTTATTTTGATGTTATGGTAATAATAATAATAATAAGACGTATCGTCCTAATATTTTCTCCCTCTTCATTGAAACCTTTTCTTTTTCTGTTTGCACATTTCCCAAAAAAATCATCACTTTCTAAATATACATCTACATAAGTATTAGGAGTACAAGTTAGTAGAAAATTCCCAATATGTGAATTAAAATAAAACATATAGTAAGAGTGTATTTTTTCAGTATACAGATTGTCACACTATCTCTGTCTCTATCTCACCTTTGCCTTCCTTGAGAGTGAAAGAGAGGGAGATGGTCACGTGCCTGCCTTCTGGAAATAATTCTGTCATATGAACGAAATAAAAAACGTAAATAAAGAAAATTTTCTTAAATTTCCAATATTATTCAGTTTTTTATTATTATATGTTTTATAGTTATTTTAGTAAAATGTGCAACACTACCTTACACTCTACACTACGGGTTATTATTACTTCGTGGAGGTTAAGGTTTTTTACCCGATTTAGGGAAAATACTAACTAAAAACACGAAAACTCCATTTTAATCTTCTCAATATTATAATCCCTGGATACGTTTCATGTTTCATTAGAACACCGGTTGCAGTTTCCTTTGTAACAGATTTTATCGGTGCAATAACTACGTTTTCCCAGTCATAACATTCATCAAAAGTAGAAATTAAACAGCTGTAAAATCAAATAGGTAATGGTGTTTTAAACGATGCTTTGAAATAGAAATTTTTGTCAAACAACAAATTCTCTTGTATTTCTATTTCGGTCGTAAAATTTATGTGTATACACACAATTTCAAACCTTGAACTTGTCCAACTATGTGCAATGAACTTGTTGGCAGCTGCAGTGTGTGGGCCTTTTTCCTCTCTACGGATACGTAGGTGAATGTGTGTGTAAATAATGCGTGTGCGTTACAGGTAGACAAAATGTAATACAGTAACATGTTGTTACGAGATTTGGTACATCAGTTTTGAACAAAGGAAAAATCGTTATTCAATACCTCTAAATAAAATCGTTCTTTTAACTGAAACACCTCTTGACACGGTGGTGATTGGAAACTAAACACGAGTTGAAAGTACCAGTATAAACTTTGCGGATTTTAATGATAGATACAATTACAGTGTGAACATTTGCTGTCCCTTGGGGCTCAACAAAAGCTGTAACTAATTCTTGACTAATTTGCTGATCACTGACGGATGCAATTAATAGAGCAAACAACATAATACCCAACTGAGTCCATGAGATTCATTTTATTTCTCTCATTGCTTTATGGTAGTTGTTTTCAAACAACTGGCTAACTGGCGCACCCACAAGTGGAGAACAAATCGCATTAAACGATTCATGACATTCAAAGGGAGGTTTGTACAGTGTTTGTGGGTTTGATAGTTGTGGAATGTAATTGGAAAAAGTTTTGTAATTAAATTGATGTTTGGTATACTTTAAAGTTTTTAAAAACGTTCGTATCAGTATTTCAAGTTTTTATTGTGTGAGGGAGAAATATGTAAATTTTCTTATATGCTTATAACTAAGAAAATCTGGGTTAGAAACATCAAGTTACCATTTTTTTTTCAAAATTGTAAGAATACAAGATATGATTTTCCACAAGTAATGAAACGAAAAAATTCGCAATAATATGTACAGACAGAACAGAGTCTAAGTGTTATGACATACCTATTAGACCGTAAACCGCTAATCGGCCGCCTCAAAATAAAGCGGTCGCCGCTTCATTTAATCTATGGTAAACTGCGCAGTTATTGGTAGCGAGCCGAGAGTTTTCGAAATCTCTATTTGGATTTCAATCGTTTCTCATCAGTTGAGTTGCAGCCTCCGAGGAATAGAATACCTTCATTTTCTTAATCTGGCAGCTGAAGCAGAAGGTCTCCTCAAAAACAGGTGAAGGAGCAATTATTCTGTGCACCTTGTATTCCTCACATTCCTTGTCCCAAAGCACTAGACTTAACTCTACAAGTGCGATGAGTTTTTAACTACTTTCACACATTTTGAAGGTTCGGAAAGTTGGAAGCCACTGAACCGAATGGCAGCTACCTGCTTCGCTGCTCAACCGCTACCGCTTTCCTCCGACAAGACGCGGCGGGAAAAACGCGTCTCTAGGCGGTCAACCGCGAAACACATAAGTGCTGTGATATACTAAGCCGCAAATTGCTAACCGCGCCCTGTGGTATCGCTTCAAATTAGTTTACTCTTATTTAATTCTTCAGATTGGATGGCTAACTCCTCCTTTAAGTCTTTTTTTTGCTAGTACCTAGTTATCTTATAGTTTTTATTTCTCTATCATTATTATGTTAAAATGTTTAAGTAGTAGTAGTACTAGACCTAAAATTGGTGATGACTCTTCCTGTTTTTTTACTTACAAATGTCAAATTTATAGACTCAGTTTTATTTCATAAAATATTGCGATAGCTTTTAATAAAAGTTTAAGTTTCTATTGTGTTATTTGGGAAATTCAAGTATGTATAAAATTTTGATTTATTGAATCAAAAATTTAACTTAATTTAATAATAAAAACTACAAACAATAAATAAAAAATAATCATCATATTAATTAAACAGTAAAAAATCTTGAATTTTATTTCAGAGAACTTATTTTCAATTTAGGTAGGTACTTATGATTTCCTACAAAAGGCGAAACCCTGCGAAATTGTGAAAATTGTTCTTTCATCATCTCCTCAACTTCGCATCCGTTAAGATAAGAAGTTGTACATTGTTTTTGATACCAACAATTAATTCTAAAATTTACCTCTTTAGGTCAAATAAACGTACACTTCCGCAAATATATTCTAAAACTTGTATAATGTCTTTTAAAACTTTTAAGATAAAGTCTGTTTAATGAGTACGCCACCCTCGTCCCTAATAATTATCTCTGTATGCATTTCCTTCAAGAAATGTTCTCCCTAATCCGCCGTTACCAACTGATAGACACCATCTTGCACCTTCGCACAAAGTGACATTAAACATATATTTTAAGAACGGACTTAAATATAGAATTAGCTTTACAGTCAATAAAAATGTTGGTAAATATGTACGTACCTAAGTATAATTTTGTATTTAATTTAATGCTTCTCCGCGGAATATAAATTTAGACAGCAAGTAAAATATTAATCATAAAATTGTCATTTTCAGTCAGATTTTATTACAGTTCTCAACGGTTAATTTCAAATTATTAGACTATAAATATTATCGCCAACAATTGTTAATATTAATTATGGAACATATTTCCTTGAAGAGTTCATCAGGATACAGTTAATTAAATTGGCGACTTTTTTGAAATACGAATGAACGCCTGGGAACATTTTCAGTTTGATTCAAAGTACTCAAGCCTGTAGTCTGTCCTTGTGGCGCAGCAACAAAACTGGCTACACTGAAAACTTCCTTTTCCGGAAGAAATCACTTGAAAAACTTAATCCATAAAAATGTTTAACGAGTCAGTGATCCTGCAGCAATATCCATTTATGTAAAGGCAAAGTTGGGGTTAACCCCATCTAATACACTATAGTTTTTTTCCGTCAGAGTTTCAAGTTAGTTCACTTAAATAAAACTAAATAATAGTTAAAACTTTTACAATTCCTTTTAATAAAAAACTAAATATTTAGTTTTCATATAATTCCACAAACTCGATGTAATAAAAAATATTCTAATTTGTAAATTGTAGAAGATCAATAGTACAAACGTGCCACTTTATACAAGAAACACATGTAGGTATAGGATATAAGGAAATGTCTAAACATACATAGTTAATATTTATGTTCGTGTTCAATTTGCTCTACAAGAACGATCTTTCAACGCATATTTTATGAAATGGCTTTGTAATGCTTTTCATAAGAAACATCATAAATTCCTAGAACCAAACATTAGTCTCAGTTTAGTTTAAAAAAACTAGCCATTATCAATCTGGATAAAACAAAATTTAAGAAGCTGAAAGGTAACTTAAAATTACTGCTAATTAAACCCCGAACTTTGTCTAGACTACAAAGTAATAAAATCCTAGGGTTATTAATTCTGGTAAATTTTTAATTCTGCTAAATGCATCTGAGTACTTATACTACCTGACAAAATGCACTTATTATATTCGTTTCACCGAAAAAAAAGCGCAAGTAGCTACAAGTATTTACGAGCTGTTGGAGATATGAATAATGCAATCTAGTAAGCATTGTGAGGTCTACGACCTTCATCATAGTGTTGTCAGCATCCCAGGCTATGGACATGGGCCTAATATGGTAGAAACCACTCGGAAACCATCAAGAAGTCAGAGGCGGGATTGTACAATGCACTGTTCTTTATGGCTAATTGTTCCAAGAAATATTGGTGCCTTCTGTTGGTTTGATTTTTTTGGAAAATCCAGGTTTTCGTAAAAATGTGGTAAAATGTTTCGGTATTATTTACGAGCAAGGGAAAATACGAAATAAAAGAGAGAATTCCAAAAGTGACGTTTAAAGAGCATAGTTTAAACAAAAAGAATTATTTTAAACAGACAGTTTATTTAACTGTTGGAATCTTTAGTTTAGAATGTACAAGTTCCATTTTTCGTGGGCAAGTATTTTCTTTTTTTGTCTACTTCTTCTCAAGTCGGGTTCCTGTTTTTCCTCTGTTAATCAGACAGGAATAGGTCCTTAATTAATTTCTTTTCTAATTAAATCTCAACTAGAATTTTGTAGATAGTTCTACTAAAAACCTTTCATCTTCGACTATTAGCTACTATCCTCATCCACCTTTTCCAGCTGAACAAAACCACTTGTTTATTTATTAACATTTCTATTCATGAACACAAAACATAATTCAGTAATCTTACGAATATTTAGGGCACGAGTGAATGAAAATTTTCTACTTTCCTGGGTTTTTACTTTCTTATACGAAGTATAAGGAAGTATAGTAATCGTCATTTTTTTCGACTTCGAGATTTTGATGGATTTACACGTTTTGAGGGCCCCTGAATCCATTCTGACCATTTTCGCCATGATGTCTGTCTGTGTGTGTGTGTATGTGTGTGTGTCTGTCTGTCTGTGTGTCTGTCTGTATCCACCATAACTCAAAAACGACTTCTCTTTCATCTAGCACCAAAACAAGTGACAGTTACCTGAAGACATTTTTAGGTTTTTTAGGAATATCTTGAAAAATAAACAATGTATGAGATTTTTTTATTCTTTAACATTGATTTAGAATTGAATTTTGAACAAATTTTGTTTGAGCTTTTTTTTGAAATTCTGTCAAAAAAATTTCAAAAAAACTAGATATTCTTAAAACACTTTATATTTCTCATAGCGCGCGTTGATAGTTGAATTCGATGGTCGAGGTAGACCATGTGTCTCATTATATGGCTGCCAAACGGAAGGTCCCGGGTTCGAATCCCAGAAGGAACGGACCAATAGTTTTTTTTATTTTACTGGTTTCTATGGTACCGAAAACAATAATAATAATGAACAAATAAATGTAATTTCATATCGGGAGATTTTTTTAAGTGAGTAATAGGTCAAAAATTTAAAATAAAACATATTTTTGTCGTAAAATTCGGTTATAATGAGTGGGACAAGGACAGATTTATGCGTATTGCAATAAGTGCGACAGAGACTATTTGAAAATTGCTGGAAACCTTCAAAATTTTTACAAGAAATTTAACTTAATTTCTTTAGGAAAAGTAATTATTGTGATACTATCCGTAAGTATAAGAAAATCATGTGTTGGGCACATCAGATATTTTTGATAAGACACACTTTGGAAAAAGTCATGAAAGTGAAAGGAGAAGGAAATCAATACATTTCTTTTAAACTACATATTAAAATTAAATGGTATTTCTGCACGAGGCCAATCTAAAATTTTGTAAAAATTTTATTTAATTAAAAAAGTTATTTGAAGAATGTGTTTATTTTAGAGTTCTAAACACTCTTAAAAGAAAAGCATCAACATATGAATCATCGGAATATAGAATATTTTGCGGGAAATTTAAAATTCCTCATTTAGCTGATAGGTGTGTTACAAACCAATTAAATTAACGTATTTTAAATCTCGCGCCAAACATTTTTAGGTACAAACGGACTGTACACACACTATGTTCTTACTCGTTCTCCACCCGTATCTAATTAATTGAATACTACAAGATCATTTAACAATATTACATATCTGTAATAAATTTGTGCCTCCACACTTGTATACCACCCATGAGAAGGAAGCTGTTAAGAGTTATAAATAACCTAACTGCACTTATAGTCTAATAAGTTAAGTACGTTAATTATTGTGGATGTGAATGATTGTTTTCTGTTTTGCTACGCACCTTATACATTAGAAATCCATAAAAATCTTATAATTACGAATGGGACGTAATCCTCTGTTGTCTAGACATTCTCAGTATCATTAATATTTATTGGAATTTATTACAGCAATATGGATGCAGATTTATACGCATAAAGAGCCTGTAACTTTGTTTTAGGTTGTTAAGGTAACAAAAGGCTAGTTCAAGGATCAACCAATTTTAATTTAATTATTAACCTTTAATTTTTTTACTCATGATTTTTAGTTTTCTGTTCATCTAATGAACAAATCTTTGGAGGTTAACGCGGAAAATTTCAATTTAAATTAAAAGTTTTATTTTCGTTGAAATTATTTCATTCATCAGATACAGCATCATTAAGATGATTTTTTAGGACTATATGCAAATTTTTATTACGTCGAGTATCTACTTAGTTCGAGAATAATACTTTGGCAACAGCGCATCATCCAAGTTGAATGCTAGGATTTAATGCAAAGATTTGGGCCAAGAGCTCACAGATTATAGAGAACGCAACTCTCGCATTCCAGTTATTATAACTAAACCTAACAAACTTAATAACTAACTGTCATAAAAGCCACTTTGAAAGCCACATCATACTTTAATAATAAGGGTATCAAATTAATCTGAACTATCACAATAAATCCCGAAAAAATACACCTAAGTACTCAAGTTAATTCACACCATATGTTACATGAAATATTTTATAACCATGGATCATTAAAATTGCAATTAAACTACGGGCCAGGTGTAACCAGCAAGTTTAATTCCGAAATGCAACGGATGTTCAGTTTACGTGAAGGCCTTGAAATGAGAATTTCGACTTGCAAACGAGACCATGAAAATCGTGATGTCGATATAAACGAGGGCCGCCCACGTTGGCGTGGAATGTCGGTATATATTTTTTGATATATCTTGGAAATAGATCATTTCCAAACATCGGCGCATCTCTGTACATTTGCAGATAAATCTCTTCAATGCTAGTGGAGTATGAAAATAAATATATGCATTTTACGTTTGCTTTACTCCGACTTTCAACTACTGATTCATCTTGATTGAAACCTTTGTTTATTTTGTAAATGTCTAGGTCGATAACCGGTATCTATATTCGTATTATTATTGTACATAAAATTATTATGTTTGGTAATAAACAAAGGGGAATGCTTAGGTTATTACCAGAAGTCAAGACAATGATATCCAGAATAGTATCATGATACAAAGCAACAAATTTTGACACAGTTTTATTATATATTGAAATTCCAGTCGACGATGTTTCAGTTTGTTCATTTCCGCGTAAACTACAGATCGTTCAGCATGATAGGCAAATAAAATAAGAGTGAGGCAGTTTCAGTTTGAAAAGTTGATCTTGATTGGCATGCCGAAATTGATATCACACAATAACTATTTATTTAAATCTTAATCTTAGATTTTTTATTGCAGTCTCACGAAGTTATTCTTTAACACAATAATCCACCTAGACCAGTATAAAACCAAGACCTTGACACTGGAGGACCAGTTTTAGAATAGACTAACCATCCAGTTTTTTCTATTCGAATAATAATTAATCTCTTGTCTTTAAAAGGTAGGTAGTAAGTTGGTCTGAGCTAAAGGGAAGGGCATATCACGATAAAAATGAAAGAAATCCTGCTACACGCATTACTAACTACTTTTAGAACACTGAATAGTAAAGATTGTGATGGTAAATAAAAAGAAAAATATAGCCATAGTTTAAGGTAGGTAAACGAGTATAATGTTAGAATAAACATTATATTTCAAGTTTAAAGGTGGATGAGAAATTAAAGTGACTAAAATATTGGAATAGTTGATTATTCTGGAATAACTGAATTATTACAATTGATTGAGTAGCTACGAAAAAACTTTCGAATAATTTCGACACAGTTAGTTATGCATTTCTTGAATTATAAACTGCTGAGGGACATTTTAAATTAAAATAGAGCCACTCTCTATAACGTAGCTACAGTTTATGTGAGATTTTGGAATCACCCTGTACTCTTCTGTCAAATTTTTGGAAAGAATGTATTTGCGTATATTTTAGGAAAAACTTTATTCGAATTTTTTTGTACTTAATGCCAGATTTTCCATTTCTAAATTATTCGTGTTTACCTATTGTTTATCTTATTTCATACATCGACGGATAAAAAATTAAAATTTGTGGAACTTCACTTATACAGGGTGTCCCAGTTTATATCGTCAGGATTTCACAGTCGATAGTTTAGCGAAAATTAAAGGTGGTTTGTCTAATAAACTATGGTCGAATGTTGCTTCCTTTTTGATGTACAGGAGTTTAAAGAAAATAAATTATTTTAAATAATTTGCTATAAATCAAAAACAAAAAAAGTAAGTCTTCTGAAATTTTGCATAGATCTTTTTTTGTATTCTCTTATTAATAGTGGTTGTAATTATTTTATTTAGAACACAGGCGTGCGTACGGGTTTCTTCAAAAACATTTTATTGAATAAAACGTGGACCACTGGATTTTTTTGCAGCACCAATATGCAGAGAGTATTTTCCATTCAATTTAGAAACTTTTTCGTATCTTATAATTTTTTGATAACTTAACTCAAAATAACCTAATAGTACAGTAAATAAGGGAGAAAAAAAGGCTTCAAATAGACTTCTTTTACCCTACAGCCAATTTTTGTAGAATCTTCTAGAGGGTCACCCTGAAAGTTCAAAACTGAGTTTGTGTATTCGTAGACCCCGCCCTTCCTTCACCAGCCCTCAATTAAGGGTTGGATTTTTTTGTTTATTGAATAAATTTTTTCCTATTAAATTTTCGAAATAAAGAGTCAGTACAAAGTTGTAAAGAAAAATATTTCCTACAACTTATTTTTTAAACTTTTTTTGATATTGTCGATATTTAAAAAGTTATTCAACAAATAAGTTGAAAATTTTGGGAAAAGAGTAGTAAGCAGTAGTAGTAAGTAGTACCTAACTAGAGAAAAATTTCCCTAAAATTTGCAACTTATTTGTTGAATATCTTTTTGAATATTGACAATATCAAAAAAATATTAAAAGGAAAGTTGTAGGAAATATTTTTCTCTACAACTTTGTACTGATGCTTTTTTCGGAAATGTAATAGGGAAGAACCTCTTTAATAAATAAGAAAAAAAACTTAAGTTATCAAGAAATTGTAAGATACAAAAAAGTTTCTAAATTGAATGGAAAATACTCTCTGCATATTGGTGCTGCAAAAAAAAACCAGTGGTGTACGTTTTAGTCAATAAAATGTTTTTCAAGAAACCCGTACGCACGCCTCTGTGTTCTAAATAAAATAATTGCAACCACTATTAATAAGAGAATACAAAAAAAAGATCTATGCAAAATTTCAGAAGACTATTTTTTGTTATTGATTTATACCAAATTATTTAAAATAATTTATTTTCTTTAATGCCCTGTACATCAAAAAAGAAGCATATTTTATTAGACAAACCACCTTTAATTTTCGCTACACTATCGACTGGTGAAATCCAGACGATATAAAAATCCTGACGATATGAACTGGGACACCCTGTATACATAATTGTCTATCGTATATCCTGAAAATTTTACAATATATTTACCCCTAAATTTACAATGTTATCCTAGTAGAAAATAAAGTTACCATTTATTATCATTTTCAAAATGAGAATATTTTATAAATTATAATATATTTCAAACAAATTTACCTCGTATTTTCAAAATCTCTACTGAAAAAATATTATTTTCCCATTTTTCAACAAGCCATATTATGTTTCCATTATTATTCTATATAAAGCAGCGCCTTTAATTTATCTGCTTTTATGAAAATATTTCATTTACCACTATGCAAAAATATACCCGCAGACTAATGAATAATGCATGTTATACATATGAGCAATTCTGGGGCACGAAATTCCTTGTAGGTTCTTTTTTATTATTTTCATTCAACTACCACATTCATTTCTGGTCTTGAAAACATCAATTTAGTTTGAAGTTGGGAAAATTGAGTTGTAAATATTTTAAACGGATGAACTTTAAACTGACATTTGTACAAATTCTTTCGATCTACCTACACACTAAATATAAAGTTGTTAAAATACAATATCGTCTAGCATTTTTTAAGTAAACATGTGAATAATATTAACGATTACGCATTTAATATGGTAATAAACCTATATTTGTCATTACTTGAAGGACAGTAGTTTTACTGGAAATTATTACATGTTTAGAGAAATTAGAATAAACTGTTTTTGGATAATTTAGATAAGAATTCAAGTTATTTATATAAGTTACATTTCTTGTAAAAACTACAAGTGATAAAAACAAACCTTTTAAAAATATACCTACTACATCTCAATTTACAACTTGTATTCAATAAATTATGTTGTCCTCTAATTACTGATGCGATAAATCGTTACAAATAGATACAAGGTAAATTACATGCAAAAATGATGACTATTTCTTTTTAATTATGCACTTTATTCAGACAGTACTAATCATTATATTGTGTACTTATATTTTAGTCCTTCAGCTAGGGGTCAAAAGGTAGGAAGTAAAAGCGGAATGAGACGACGCAGTGTTTTCTGGGGGTTTTTTGGTCGCTGAATCCGAATCCGTGCGTCGTTTTTCAATAAAGTGGTGCAAACAAAAGTTATTAACAATTTATTGTTTAAAGCGCAATAACTCGAAAAGTATAGATTTTACCGAGCATTTTACCAAAAAAAGTTTCATACAAAAGTTGTTCAAAATAAAAAGACTCTCCGAAAAGTTCATATGATATTTTGTCATAAAGTCGCACGGACAAAAGTTATTAACAATTTATTGTTTAAATGTTTAAATTAACTCGAAAATGAAAAGTATACATTTTACCAAAAAAAATTTCAAACGAAAGTTGTTCAAAAGACTCTCCGAAAAGATCATATGGTATTTAGTCATAAAGTTGCTCGGACAAAAGTTATTAACAATTTATTGTTTAAAATGCAATAACTCGAAAAGTGTACATTTTACCAAAAAAAGCTTCAAACAAAAGTTGTGCAAAATAAAAAGACTCTCCTAAAATGTATGCTTTTTGGTTTGTTCCATTTTAAACAATAAATTGTTAATAACATTTGTTCGAGCGACTTTATGACAAAATACCATATGACCTTTTTGGAGAGTCTTTTTATTTTGCACAATTTTTGTTTAAAACTTTTTTTGGTAAAATGTATAACCACTTTTCGAGTTATTGCGTTTTAAACATTTAAACAATAAATTGTTAATAACTTTTGTTTGCACCACTTTATTGAAAAACGACGCACATATTCGGATTCAGCGACCAAAAAACCTTCAAAAAACACTGCGTCGTCTCATCCCATTTTTACTTCCTACCTTTTGACCCCTAGCTGAAGGACTGTTTAGAATCAGCCTATTGAAAAACGTATTCCTATTTTTTCAGATTTGTCAAAACAATAGTTGCACCAAATGTCAAATCAAATTCTGTAGGTACTGGTGAAATTTGAATAATTTAGTAAACTAAATGTTGGTAAAAATTTATATTTTTCTGTTTTTCTTCTAAAAACATAAATATGAATAGTCTGTATATCTTTAACTCTTATTTGGATATACCTAATTATGGAAGTTCTTTCATCGCCTTTCGTCGGGGTATTAAAATCTTACATGAAACATAAGATTTTGTTCTAAGTATTATACCTAGACTTTACACTCTAGGCATATACCACTATAATAAAATTGCTGTTTAAAATCTTTCTCAAATTTTAAGACTTTATTAGGGGTCGTTTAAAAAAATTGCTTTCTTAAGAATTATATATTATAAAAATAAATGTTTAGATGGGTAAACACAATTTCGAAAAGACATAAATGATCCTCCTACATAATTTAAGTTATTCATACCCATTTTTTTTAAAGATAGGTTTTATTGCTGGAAAGGGTTGCGAGTAAGATTTTTAATAAAGGCAATAAAAATGTGGGTAGTAGTTATAAAAACTTGGGAACAACTGCACTAAAAGTAATAGATTCAAACAAAAATAATCTATATATGTATTCTCAAAATATAATTTAGATTGTGTAAATTTCGGCGATTAAAAGTTTCCAAATCTCAAATTATAGGGTCCAAAGCTACATTTTGCAGTTGCATATTTACCTCATTTATGACTTTTTTAATATCTCTTTTAAAAGTCATGTGGTGGACACACCCACATTTTTTTGAATTTTTCGACAGTTCCATATCTAGTGTTTGGTATTTTCTATTGTAATATTTTTTTTGTCTTCATAACCTACTGTATTTCTAAAAATCTCATTTAAAAGCACAATCCACCACTACAAAACCATCTTTTCCCAACTTTAATTCGCTTCCATTACGATGCATATCCCAAACATAAATTGCAAAATATTTAATATTCCCTTTGCATGCGCGATTTAATGTACAGCAGTTTAGCAGGCAAAACAATTGTGCGAATGGGCACGACTACGGCAATTAAATTAATTCAATATGTAATATAATCGCACAACTCCCAATCCCAATCCAACAACTTACAGCAGGTAACTCGGCAATTCACCATTTGCATACCGTATTAAAACAGACGGGGGACTCAGTAGTTGCATTTTCTTAATATTATTCCACCGACAGACAGAAACAACAAAATTACCAAAAAGACAGTAAGCTGCCTCCTAAAATAACTTCCCATACATGATGTAGAACTCACTGGATGTCGCTAACCAGCCTGTCATTTTCAGCATACGGTGGATTTAATTTACAGTGATTATCCTCGGTCATTTTTACTTGCTCCAGACAAAAACCAATGAAAGATTTTGTAGTCTGCATCAGGTGTACTTTCAATTACAATGGGGGACATTTAATGGCTCTAAAGCACTTTTCGTGTACTCTTTATTGATACCAACACGTTAAAACGTTATGAATACTACATGGAAAGGCTAGTGGAGGGTTTAATCAATTGTGCTGGTGAAAGACAAAGGCAACCATTTAGTTAAGCACAATGGCAATATTGTAATAATTGTTCCATTGTCTTAGGTTTGGGTACAAGTACCACAGCATATTATTACTGTTTTTTAACAGCCCTTTATTAAGAAAACCTCTAAGCTTCCATATAAAATGCATATTTTTTTAAAATAATATCAGATTAAGGGTCAAATTATTTTATGTACCTTTTCGGTTGGTTCATCAAAACTTTACTCAATTGAAAATTCGCGCCTAGGATGACGCATTTCAACATTGAGTATGTTGGTATCAACTATAAAAAATTTAAATTATATGTTCCATTTTAGCACAATTCAAAAATTTAACGAAATTGATCTAATTTAAAGATTTCAAAACGACAACGCAAATCAGAAAATAAATACCCCTAGGAAAAGCAAATAACCATGTTCAAGCCCGGCCATTGCCAACATAAATTGACCGTTAGGTACTAACTTCTTGAAGTTGTTGATGATGATGTTGATATGCGTCATAAGATTTTGGCGCCATCAACTTACGTTTGAATTTGTGGCGATTTAAAAAAAAAATTGTTTATTCCTACATTTTCACTTTATTAATTATTTGTACATACATATTTTATTATATCTGCAGATGTGCCTAAAGGTAATTTTCAATCAATAACGTATTAACGTATAATAAAACAAATATAAAAATTCATTTTATATCGCAACAAATATAATTTTAATGCATCGAAGAATCATTAAAGTTCATTATAATCAAATCGGTTTCTTTGATATCAAATGTTTTATTGTAGTACCTTCAAAGACTCTATGCGACTAGTAAAATCGTATTTATATAATCTAATTACGTAAATAATTATTGATATCCTATATTCCTTCCAATGTGATGTTTAAACAATTTACACAGCAAACAAGATAAGTGTATTTATCAATGTATATGAGAGCTATAAGGAACTGTTAAACTGGATCAACGACCCTTCCACGCCATTCCATTCATCATAAAATACTAGGTTATAATTGATATCAAATGTGTGCATATCCATATAAATTAATTACTTAAGATTATAAAGTCAGTAGGACATAATGGCTTTGTTTTCACTTTTAGAACATCAAAATAAAATCATCCGTTTTTACAGTTTATTTACATATATCAGTGAATATAACAGGAGGTTGTTACTTGTAAGATAGTTCTTAGAAAATAATGTTGTAATTTTTAATTCCAGGGGGTCGATTCTTGAAATCAGTGGAATCCATTTCCCATGGGATTTTACTATATGTTTTGTTTGTTATTTTATGGAAAAACATAGTAAAATTTACAATTAATACACTTTAAGCAAAACTTGTGTTCATTTCTTTTTCGACGAACCAAACCCGGAAAAACCCATAATACTCGCCATTTCACTTGAGGGTTGTTCCGCCTCGTCTAGCATCTCCTCGGCTTTTCGTTTTTCCTTCTTCTTTTCCCGTCGATACTCCTTGAGTTTCTCCTCCTCCTCCGCAATCTCCTGCATACGCGCTGCCATGTCGTAATCTTTTTTCTTCTCTTCCATTTTCCTCTTGTTCATATCAAATCGTTTTTTCACTGAGTCCAAGGAGCTACGTTCGATTCTCATCGACATTCCCAAGTTCCTCTGGTGCTTTTTGCCGTTGATGTGGTCCAAGAAATTAATGGAATCCTTTATAACACAGTCGCATACGTTACAGTAGTAGCCCCCCGATTGTGATGTTGGGGTGCTTTTGTTGATTACAACGGTTTTGCCGAGTTTTGAATCTAAGTCTATTTTGTACTCGCGGGTTTTTAGCATTTCACGTTTCACTGGGGGCCCCTTTTTCTTGTCTGGATCCTCGTGGCGCTCTTTTTCTTCGCGTTTGCGATCCTCCGCTAGTTTTTCGTACTCTTCTCGGTCCCATTTTCGACGATGGTCGTCTGGTCGCAGAGACATTGTGGAAAATTGTTTGATTTGTTTGGGAATACTTTTTTAACCTTTATTTGATGTTTATATCAAACACACGCAATCATAAATGATAAATATATTCACACAATGTCAAAAGCACTGAACATGGCTGAACTATATCAAAGATGTAAAGCTATTGAAAGCTATCTACCGTTTCTAACTCTGCGCCGAATTGAATGTGCGCAACCCATATCGGAGACTGCGTATTAAGACTTTTCGACCCTGCCAACTTTAATTTCTCATAATTATTTATTATGTTTCATGACTTGAAGGTGGGTTTCATGTGTTTGCAATAATAAATGTATCTAATTTCTTGTATTTTTATTCTCTCTAGCTAAATGTATTTTCCCCATCACCGGAAATTTAATACTTTTCTGAAGTTGTTAGAGTTTTTAATCATTTGTAAGTTGGTATCATTGAATCTCTTGGTGAGAGGAGGAAGAAGAGGACTGTCGGATAATCTATAGTCTGTTTTTACACTAGGGCGCTTATTCTTGAAATAGGCGAGAAACTTACATGGGTGAGTTGAAACCTCATATGTGTGAAAAATTGCTTCTTAATTACTTCTTATGCAATAAACTAATAAAAGAAGTTATAAACTACGCATGCGTATGCATCAGGCGAGTTTTCTCGTCTGCCCCAAAGCAGGAGAGAAAAATTCTCACACGATTCGGGCAACTTTTGATACATGAAAGACTTGGGATTGCCTAAAAACTCCCAGGGAGTTTCTCGCCTATTTCAAGAATACGGGCCTAGGAGGAGTAAACTGAAAAGCCAGATTTACACCTTAAATATCACCAAAAAATACACTAGACAAATTCGGCGGCAAATTCGAATTATTTAATTTTTAATCTTAACAAATAATAAAAAATAATGCATTTAAAATAATTGTAAACGTTAATCGCAATATTAACGATATTAAGTAGTTTAGTTCTGAAAAGAACTGATTTTTTACTTTTGGAATTACAATTAGATAATTGCAAATACAAAACTGATACGAAAACATCCGTAGTCAAACCAAACGTCAAACCGGTTTAAACTTCAAACTAAATTATATCATAATGTTAATGTGTAAAACCGGCCCAGTCACAGCCAATCACAGGCAGACATTTTAGTGCGCCAAATTTGAATCACTCCTCCTAGTTTAAAAACAGACTATAGAAGCAGCAAAGAAAAAATATCACGAGACCCTAATTACAGCAAAGTATTCCGTCAAATTGTCACTGCACATGCTTTTGCATTAGAGTACTCTTCTTGTCCAGAACAAATACCATTTCGTCCATTTCTAGCACAAGCCGCCGTGGCGCAGTGGGTAGAGAATCTGCCTAGTAATCCAGACGGTGCTGGTTCGATTCCGTAGATTCCCCTTCTTTTTTTATTTTAAGTAAATGCTTTATTTATTCGGAGCGATTATAAGTCACGGACCAGGTTAGGTTGTTTTGTATAGGTTTTTTTTTCCTTTAAATAGTAGCATAAATCGGTACCATAAGATGATGCTGGAATAACCCTTGCCCTTGCACGTGACCGGCGGATTTAGCCGCTAATCACTTGGCAGCGAACGAGGTGGTATTATTTCAGATTAGTTTTATGCTGGTTGGGACTAGTGGAAGTGCCATTATTTATTATTTGTTAAATAGGTAGGTTAGGATCAAACACCGACAACCTTGAATTTGACGGAATACTTTGCTGTAATTAGGGCCTCGTAAAATATCGTCATGATGGAATAGTACAGTTGGCGACACGGAATAGTTTCCAGACAAATTGATCAAAGTAGCGATTTTTTAAATTTTTTTAGCATTATAAATCAGACTTTTTAAATCAAAATTTCTTTTAACGACAGCGGTGGAGACTCAGGCGGAGATCTCATTAGATTACATTTTATAAACATTTTAAATATAAAAGTAAAAGTGTTTATTTATGAAATTTATTTTAGATAAAAAAAATTTCTAGGCATTTTTCTTTAATACTTTACATAAAATATAGACACAAGTATGACTGCTAATTGTGTCACTAAACAGTTATCGGACTATCGAGATTCGAGCCTATGAACATGATTTAATTTACAATGGAAAAAAATGCCTGGAAACTATTCCATGTCGCCAACTGTACATAGAAAAGGGTGTAACCTCAAAATTACAAATCTAAAAGCCATTAGACAGTTCAGGACATGTGTTAGGCTAGGTTATTTTGATGCTATTCATAATTTGGACATCTTAAATCCTCACCAGCGGTCTTTCCGACAAGCCAAAACCCGGAAACACTATCAATAAAGCTTATGTAAAGTAAGTGATTTGAAGATGAGACCAATGGCAATGGTGAGATTAGGGGAAATTTTGTGGAAAATGATACTTATAGGGTCCTTTTTCTGTTTGTTATCTGTTCTATGTAATAAATTGTTAGTAAAATTATTAGTATCAAATTGATTTGTTTATAAAATTGCCATTTTTCTTCGATTTTGTCAATTTCTTTCATTTTGAAAATTGTTTGGTTTTTTCAGACAATCCGAAGGACTTTCGGAAAAACTAAAATTGAACTACAGAATTTAGACAAAATCTTATAAGTTAAATACAGATCCTGTCACTCGCTTCTAAACAACTTAAATCCGATCTTACACCGCGACATTAACGTTCCCCATCGTCAACAAAAGGTGCTTGTTACGGACCACAAACTCCTTATCAGTAATCTTTGCTGCATATTTTGTATTATTTATCAGAGTCACGCCTATAATAAGGCAAACTGTACATAGTTTCGACCTAACAACTCCCCAAGTACCATCTGACAGGCTGTCATTTATTCTTAGCACTGTCTTCTCTGGTGTAGGACAAGTGAACGGGCCCTGATTTATGGTTCATTTGAAGTTCGTGAGAGGCACTCACTGGTCTCTGGTTAAAACACTGTCACACAGATGAATTGAGGGGTATGGGGAGGAGCAACATGGGAGAAAGTTGATGTAACTGTATACATCATCACGCACCTTTTCTGTTTAATTTTAAATGGTACATTTCCTGTTGGAGCACAATAATGAGTATTTATTGTTCCATTGAAGAAAATCGTAATTTATTCTGGTTCATGGTAAATTGGATATGTGGTTGCGACGTGACAACTACACGAGAAAAATCTAACAAAATAGCACAGGATAATTTTTGTTTTTTAGAACTACTGTTACTACATTGGAAGGAAAAGCTTAGTATCTACCAAAATTTCCTTTAAATAAATTCAAGTTTGGTCTATTTTATTTATAATCTCTTAAAATAAATGAGGTTAGGTCCGTTTAATTTAATACAATTATTTCTATAGCATAAAAAATACAAATAAACCCCTCTTCATAATTGCTTTTTAATACGCGTTATAAATAAATTAAACCAAATTAACCTCAAGTTTACAGCCTTACACTTTAATAATTCATTTATCTCATTAATAATCTTAACAGCTAGTGACAGCTATAATAAGAAGTTATTACATCACAAGGCATTTTATTAAATTTATTTTCTTATCCGAATGATAATGGTGTGAAAAGATTATGACGCGATGAAACCAACATACTCACACGCGCAGACACATACGGGATCATTTTAGGTCCTTTACTGTACTTTAGCAGCTTAGGAAATGTGTGCCACGATAAGGGAATGTAACATTTCTCACACACACTCGGTATTAAATTACAGATTTCCAAACCTGTAAAAATTTATATGGTAACGAAATATGCGGGTGACAAGATAAAAAACACGTAATGGTAATTTAGGGCTTCTGGGTAACAATCTGGATTTCATCTCCAACTTTACAAAAATAAATACCTACAATATAATTACACTGCAAGATAATCACGTGACATTGAAATGCGGTGGGACTTGCTTTTATCATTCCACTTGATGATTTACATGGCTTTGGTAAAAGGTATTTGATATGCACATCGATTTGCACTAGGTGATATATTATCTATCTACAGGCAAAGCCTTCATATAAAATAAGGATTTGCTTTGGGGCGATTTATGTGCCACTATAAACCATGATTATATAGCAAATAGTGGACGCAATCATTGATAACAGGTTTATTACAAAAGTTATATTGCAGTTTGCAATTTATTTTAATGTTTTGTGTATGTTTCTTGGAAGTTAAATAGGCAGTTATTTCTTTAACACGATCAGTAAAAATTGTTTCTTGCAGCATTACCAAATACAGAACTGACAACATGCTGTTGCAGCTTTTTACAAGGAACAATAAATTGTAAACAAAAAACAACATGTGTAAGAGTTTTGTGAGATATATTTAATAATAGGGTTAGGAAACTCGATGTTAAAGCACGACATCTCGTTGTCACTTAGTTATTGTCATTATTCAAACATATCATCAAAACAATTATGTTGTAGAGGTTTAAGGAAAAAAAACTATAAATTATTGTAGTTACTCCATTTTAACCTGATAGTTGCATGTAGTGACAGTATAATATTCCAAGAAACCGAAAGTAATGAATTAGAAAGGAAGTTTATTTGGTAAACTACGCTATCTCAGTGGCGTCTCTCAAATATTTGTATTTGGTGTAATTTCTAGTTTTAAATATAACTAGTTTTTTAATGAAAAAATTTAGCTCTGTAGCTGTCTTCTTTTCTTCGAATAATAGTGATAAAGAACTTTAATTTGTATTATATTTTAGAAAACATCTTTTTTGGTAAGAAATTGTACTTTGATGGATATTTATCCTCGGTTCGTCTAAAATTTTCATTTTTAAAGATATAGGGAATGTGGGAGATATTTCTTAATCCAACTTTCTCTTTTATGTAGTCACGTTCCTAGGTATTTTTTCTTCAAACAGACTGGTTAATTCGCTATTTTAAAATAAAACTTTGTTCGCTCGTGTCAACCGTCAATTTTGTGGGGAGTTTTGGTTATGTTGTATGTTGGCAACGGATTAAGTGGTCATAGAGGGGGTAATTGCCCTCTATTTCTCCTCTGCGTCGCGCATAATAAGATACGTTTTTTCATAAAAGAGATTGAGCTTAAAATTTATTAATAATTATCTCAATGGTAAACTAAATGCTATTTTTATGGCAATATGATCGATATGATCCTTACCTAATTCTAAAAATTTTCTCGAAATTTATATGTAGTTATGTACACTGTGTCCCAATTTGCTTCTAATTGGAGGGTATCTCTGTAAGTTGTAAAGATAGAACTTTGCGGTTTTTGCGAACCTGTGCCACTTTTTCGTTAAACTTTTAATGCCGCAAACAGAACTAAGCTGACTTGTTTTGTTTTTGAGATACAGGGTGAAAACGAAATTTTTCATTTTCCGGGGTGCTGCCATATCTCACACACCATGTAAACTAGAAAAAAAGTAAAAACTGTTTTAAATAGATATTTTTGCCTAGAATACAGTGGCGTACTCGAAAAAAATTGTTTTGCATCGTTTAAGAGATGACCTAAACCAGGAACACCCTGTATTTTTTTGTCTCATTAAATTTGTCTATTTTTATCATTAAAATCATGTGAACAGTAGGCACTTTAAAATTTAATAAATGCCCTAAAAAAGTAAAAAACCCAATTATAAGTCAAATAAATTTAGTTAGCCATGAAAATCGGGGATAAAGAAATGTTTACAAGCAAGATGAGACACTATATGAAATTTAAAAAAATAAAATAGTAAAATATTTTCTTAAATTTCATTGTTTATTTATAATGACCGTTAAAAAATTTTAGTTCGCTTTTTGTTTTTTCTTTACTAAGATAAAATAAAAATAATATTAATATTAAATTTTAAAGTGCCTACTGTTTACATCATTTTAATGAGAAGTAATAGACAAAGTTTATGAGACTAAAAAATACGGGGTGTTCCATTTGAAAAAGACCTGGTTTGGGTCATATCTCTTAAACTTTTCGAGTACACCACTGGATTCTACGCAAAAATATCTATCTAGAATAGTTTTTACTTTTTTTCTAGCTTACATGGTGTGTGAGATATAACAGCACCCCGGAAAGTGAAAAATTTCGTTTTCATCCTGTATCTCAGAAACAAAACAAATTAGCTTAGTTCTGTTTGCGGCATTAAAAGTTTAACGAAAAAGTGGCACAGGTTTCGCGAAAACCGCAAAGTTCTATCTTTACAAATTACAGAGATACCCTGCAATTACAAGCAAATTTGGACATAGTGTTCTTAGATAGTAATCAGTTGCAAAATAATACAGCTTTGCAATTATTTATTAGTGTAATTCTGTCGAAATTTTACAGTCCAACAGATTTTACCAAAATTCTGGACACATTGTTCAATTAAACAGTTACGAATTTTGTTTCACAACGTCCAGTGGCGTAGAACTACTTTTTGTAGGCAATTTCATATTGCCACTAAATCTGGACAAGAACGATACATTTACAACTTTTGATAAGAAGAGATAAGATTAAAGATTTTTAAGTTTCAAGTGTTCATTGATTTGGACAATTCAATGCAGAGCGTTTCTTTGTAGAGACTGTGGTTAAGAATGAAATCAAGTGTTCTCCTTTAAATTGAACGCCAAATACCAACAATTAAAAAAAATCTTAAGTAACGTAGAAAACAATACGGAAAAAGTAGTCGACTCCTCAAATATCTACGCCACTGGATGCTTTGAACCAAAATGGTTAACGGTTATAATCTTTTCGTAGCTGCTTAGTTCAAGGATGCCCCTCCAAAATGTTGGCAGATTACTGAAAAAAACATGTTTTGTCCTCACTTTTGAAGGCCTAGATGTCCCTTATTAAGTATATGATTTCTGTAGTTACGTTTATGAGAATATTTTTGTGGAGATAAACAGTATAAATGACCTTTTATAACAAACAATGATGACTAATATTTTTATTTTAGTTTGATGTGAATAGAAACATTCAGTAAACAAACGTAATCCTTTCATGACTTATGGCGCACATGACTACTATCTTTACATCTTATCTACTCAGTCAGATGGGCAGTGCTTCCTGTAAATTTATTCTATGGCACATTGTGTAGTTGAGTAATATATTAATTTCAAATGTGTAGGTATGAATCATTGAATGTTTGCTAAAGTTAAATATATCCAATTCGCCGTAATCAACAACCTCAAAACCACAAAAAATGCCCCCTAGTTCCTTTGGAGTGTCTCTCGAATATCAACGATGTGTCTGAGATGTGCACTATAAGCTCTCTGGCAGACTTTCAACAGCAACTTCCGGTTTTTGATTCCCGCTATTGTGTTGGAAATCGAAGGTAAAAATAGATTTGGATAGGTGGATATGGAGAGTTATCTATAAAATCACAGAGAGATTTTTCGTAAATAAATTCAGTAGTTATAATTATATTTTTGTGCAGTGTATTGTAAAACTGACGTCAAAAGTTACCCCGATCCAAAATAATGGAGTAGCAGACTTAAAAACTTACTTATTTATCTTCCTCAAAGTATCTCCAGTTTTACTAATTTAGCGATTTTAGATTACATAATTATACATAATTTAATTTCAGTAAATTACCCTGGTAATTACAAAAATCAGCATTCTCCTCTGGAATTTTTTTTTCACAATACTCGTACTTCACGTAAACAAATATTTTTACGTTTCAAAAACGATCAAATTAGCTTTCTGTCGTTGACATTCATAAAAACGCTTTCGAGTGGATAAAATGCAATCATTTGCGGTGGAGGAACATTTCCATAAACGATTAACTAATTACTTCCCTTTAATATCAACTAAATGTCGCAAACAACCATTGGACAGCTGTTTCAGAATTTATTCCACATTTTTTCTTCGTCTTTTTTTTATAATCTACCTAACGACGTTTAACGGACGCGCAGACACACGCGGTCAATTATTCTGCTTATGGTACCTTGAAACGTGATGCAACACCGATTTGCATAACGGGTACAACTACACACAAATCCGCCCTTTTGTGCATGCACCCCCCTTTTATGGTCAGACTAGTTGGGGATGCATTTTTTTCTGATTATGTTTTTGTTGTGCAGTCGACCAGTCTGTAATGTCTTAGTTTGTAAATAAAGCTTGGAGGGGGTAGAGATAAAATAATCATAATCATAAATAATAGAAGTTTTTGCCGATTTCCGTTCCATATGTGATTTAGAAAGTTGAACGTTTCAGTTTATTTTGGTCCATTTATGGTTAATCAATAAAAATATTTATTTCTTCTATGAACATGTTTACGTTTACTGTACACATAGAGTCAAAATGATGAAATTGAAATCAATTTAAATAGGCACTTAGATTTTATGGCGTTTTATCAAGTAGCTAAATCTAAAATTACTTGTTTTTTTTTGTATAAATTGTTTAAGTATTAATTACAAACTTGGCGTCCTATAATGAATTAAGTATGTACAGGGTGTCTCATTTTCGACACTTTTAGGGGGTATTGGCGTTGTTATCAAAGATAGAGTGTTGCGGTATTCACCTTCCTTTCCTACTTTTTTACGAAACGAAAGATTCCGGGGACAAATTTGTCATGGCTCTCTTAGTTTTTAATCTACAGAGTGAATCTGAAAATCTTTGTTTTTTAGACACCCCTCGTATTTCCGTTATGCGTCTACTTATCAAAAAGGTGAAAACTGATCTTGATAGAGTTTTTTACGTAGAATGCAGTTGCGTAGGCAGTTTTTGTGTAAAAGGTTTAGTTTTTGAAATATTGCCCAAACTTATGTTTTTTTAAATGGGACACCCTATATATTATTTTTTATATTGATTAAGCAAAATTTGGGCTTTCCAAAAATATAAATACTTAATATTTATTTTGAAAAACAAGCTCAAAATTCGATATTTTTAATAATTTACTTTATTTATAACAGTAGGCCATGGCTAGTTTATTAGAAACAAATGCAAAATTTGACAGATTTGTCAGATTTCCATTATTGATGAAATATTTTTGTTACGTAGGTGTTTTTATTTTACTTTTAATTTTTTATTACAATGGCCGTTTGTGATAATTATGAGAAGTATTATATTGTTGGTATGTTTTATACAATGTATTAAAATTATCTCTTGAAGTGTTTAGCTTTAGAATAATTACGCATTGTGAAAATTTTGCATGTTTCTAAAAATTAGCCATGGCCTACTGTTATAAATAAAGAAAATTATTTAAAATATCGAATTTTGAGCTTGTTTTTCAAAATAAATATTACGTATTATATATTTTTGGAAAGCCCAAATTTTGCTTAATCAATATAAAAGATATTATATAGGGTGTCCCATTTAAAAAAAACATAAGTTTGGGCAATATCTCTAAAATTGTAAAATAAAATGTCAGTTATTAAAAAAATATTGTAAAATTTTCATAGACTATTTAAATTTGAAACATTTTTGGCACCCATGTTTACAATATTTTATTATTTTAGGTGGGTAAACTACCAATCAAATTAACCTACTTTGAATTTCACACAAAATATGTTTAGTTCCAATTCCCTCTAATAGTCTAATACCCTACAATTGTACAAGCTAGCCTAGCCTTTAACATCTTATCTTTAAAGTTTTTGACCGAATGAATGAAATATTTATAAGAAAAAGTTAATTAGTTATAAAAATACTACTGAATTTCCTGAGATTCTGTTTGAACTTTCTTTAAGACTTTAAAATGTTAAACAAACTTAATTATCCTGTAGATTTAGATAAGTCAACTAAAAAAATTCTGGCCAGAAATTGTTCTCTCTTCTTTAAAACATTTCATAACGACGCTTCTATGTACTAAACATTTTATCCCATTTGACTTTATTTAAACATTTTTCACTCAAATATTCATACACAAACACTTTAAACATGATTTATTACGAAACTTCCGATTTAGTCCGACTACAAACCTCATTTAGAAATACCCCAGATGTTATAAATTTAATTAAAAACCGACGTTTAATATTTGGAGGTTTTATTAGACTCTGACAAAAATGTATAGGCCTAAAATGAGTTCTTCTGTTATTGCAGAAATCATAAAATTTTCAACGAATTTTATATGCTCTCGGGACTTTAAACCGTTAATCGATTATATATATTTCCCGTCTGCGGGACAAAGTCAAGATTGTTTCATTGTCTGCTGCAAGTTTTTCCACTAGCTGTAAATAAAAACTAAACCATTGATTTACAATGTGAAAAAGTTGCTTTGACAGCAGATAAATCATTATTGTTTGGGGAGATTAATATGATGGTATAATTTATTTGAGATAAGGGCAGAGTCGTAAATATGAGTGTATAAAGTAGAAAGTAATAGTCAAGTGGTTTTTAATTCGAAGATTATTAAGGGGCGTCTTTATATTAAAGGATTTATATCCCATTATCGTCCACTTGACAAAATAAATAATACCCTGTAGAATAAAATCACACTCAACCTACTCCTTTGCCTTTCTAACACGTAAATATTATGTTCCAGTACGACGTATTTGCCATCAGTGAAATTTATTACCGTAATATTCCTTGTGGGAGATTAAACTTACCATCAAAAATGAATGGAAATTATATCCAGGTATGTAAAAGGACACTTACCATCAAAAATGAATGGAAATTATATCTAGGTATGTAAAAGGACACTTACCTGAAAAAAAAGAAAAACATTAGTCTGGTGCATATGTATGTATATCTATACCTATAATAGTTCAACTACTTAGAAATTTCTAACTGGTTCTTAATTTCAAGAAGTTCTTGCTTTTTATCGAAATGTGTGGGAATTAATTGAATAATTTAGAAAATGCATCCTTCGCTGCATGTACGACTACATACATAATGATCTTGAAGTAAAAGAATTGACATTTATTAATTATAAACTGTCCTAGAAATTACATAACTACCAAGTATAAAAATGTGTATATTTCTACTTATAGGAGTAAATGTGCTGGGAGATTAGTTATGTTTTTAGGTATTTTTAATCCCTCTATAATATTTAAGATTTAAAAAGCTATAAGAAGGTTACACGTGCCCTAACAACTAAATGTTCGGACAATAGTAAATTTTTGAAGTATGAAAGGAGAACTGGAAATTTTACGCAAATAATTAGTAAACACCTAACAATACAATAAGATAAAGCCTTAATAACAATATTATGCATGGAAGAAAATTATTTATTTGATTTAACAATATTTTAACGTTAATAATTAGCAAATTTTACAAAATGAATTTGCAACTAAATGTTGGAATAATTTTTAATTTAGGATCATTAATAAGAGGTTACGTCTCCTTTTGCTTTAATAGCTGCCTGTATTCTAGCAGGCAGTGTATTTATCAAACTTTGGTACAATTCTGGCGTGAAACTGTCCCAAATTTCTTCTATTTTGGTCTTTAAGTCCCCAATGGTTCTTGGTGGATTATTGCCTAGAATACGTTTAATTTTATGCCAAAAAGTTTCAATAACATTTATCCGGACTGGATGAGGACCATGAAAGCACCTTTATGTCGTTTTCACCGAGTTCCAAAACTGTGATTTTCTTAAAAACTGTCGTAAGAAAATTACGTCACATTTTTCAAGTGCAATTTTAGAGCTACGAAAATTGCCTAAAATCACCAAATAAAAACTTGGGGATTCTTTTGTACATAAAACCAACATCCAGCTTTGCAATAAAGTAAATTTTACCGAAATCCAACCAGCGATTCCAAAACTATGATTATTTAAATGTAGGTAGCACCCTCAAAAAACACGTTTTTTGAAAAGTGAACTGTGGGACTCGAAAAAATGCAAAAAAGAATCATATTAACATTTCAGGATTTTTTCAATATAGTACGATTATTGAGCTTTGATTTAATGGTTTTTTGACATAAATCCAACCTGCGGTTTCAAAACTGTGATTTTTTAATGCGGTTACTAGAAAATTCTATCATTTTTAAAGGTGCAACTTTAAAGCTCCGATAAATGCCTAAAATCACCAAATAAAAACTTGTGTAACTTTTTTGTAAGGAAAACCAACATCCAGCTTTACAATAAAGTAAATTTCATCAAAATGCGACTACTAGATCGAGTAGATCCATCGTTTTGAAAATAATATTCTTTGTTTCTACAATTTTCCCATCCTGTTGGGTTAAAGTGCCAGTTTTGGAACCGCCGAGCGGATTTTTACGAAATTTACGTTTTTATATAACCAAATGTTGGCATTTATAACAAAAAAAAAACATCAATATTATGGAAGTTAATTTATATAACTTTTGCGCGCATGGAAAAAAGACAATCAAATTTACTTTTGTCCGAGCATTTAGTTGTTAAGGCTCGTATAAAATCTCCTTTGTGAAATTGAGCATTGGTATTTTAAGAAATAATAAACTCTTCAAAATACACAACAATTTCAACCAACAATATATGAAATTATCTTACAAGTAAGTAACCGTTTGTTTACACGTTGTCATGACAACAGGTCAAATTCAGGTCATTAATATTTATTATTTGCCCTAAGGCGGTAAAACCACACCATCTAATATAAATTTAAAAAAATAAAAGGAAAGCATAAACTGAATTATTTTTTTGCAAAAATTCCAATTACGTAATATAAAAAACCTTCTAATGGAAAAAGGTCAAAGATGCCAGGCAATTAAGTGATACATACATAAGTATAGAAGCAACGATGTGAACCGAAGAGAATCAGTTTTTTATAAAAAGTTAAGAGTAGTAAAATTGAAATAAAAAAGAAAATAATATAATGAATAATGGTACATATAGGGAGATTTGAGACTAACAGAAAATCAGCACCAGAATTATATTATATTTATTCAAAAAATTATATTTGATTTAAGCAAGATCAGACTTTAGAAATATATTGTTAATATACTAAACTTTTTTACCGCCCGGAATATTAATTGAAAATAAATGTAATTATTGGAGTTGTGTAGAAGAAAGTACCATGTCATGTCTGATCATTTCCTTGTGGACACCCTGTATATCAGCAGATCAAATTAAAACCTGTGGCAAAAGCCAATAACCAATTCCATGCAGGTAAATAAAAAAAGCATCATGAAAATTATACCTTATTTATGTTGCAATAAGAGTTACGATAGGGGCGTAATCAGATATTTCATGTTGGGAATTAAATATTTTCCAGGATATGTAAAAACACCGAAAAAAACCTCTTTCAAAAGCAATTTTTATAACAAAATTATTAACATTTACATAATATGCATCAATTTTGTTTCGTATCTTGTATAATCAAAAGCCTCTAAGTATTTATGTGTATTTATCTGTTATGCACATAAACAAGCGCCACTGTTAAAAAACAAGAAAATCAAACAAAATTTGCTGATGTGGTATAAAACATATGTTTCCTCATCATTATATCAAATAACTATATACACCTACTGAGACGTTTCTAAGAGGTTTCATCCGGTAGCATTTCAAAGTTTATCTTGACCTAAGCAACGTATCTAATTGTTGATGTCTAATAACATGAACTGAAAGGGAAGCCCTATTTTTAATTAGGAAATTACTTTGATGCCTTACTTGTCCAAAGTTTGGATGGATTACACGAGAGTAGTTTGCAATTTAAGCTTGATGTGGAAGGGGTTAAAGTTAAATTGTGTTATTTTAGTTTTAATAAAAACACTTAACTCGTTGAATTATTCAACAATTTTAACTATGTGTACCTTTTTAACAAGAATATAAATATTTACATAGGGCTTGTTTCATAATTAATGTATTAAACAATTACCTTTATTATCAAAACGGAACACAAGGTACATTAAGCTTTTTCACGCTCACTTTTTCCTGTATATAAGACTACAGTAACGTAATACTAATGAAGTTGGGGATTTTTAATATTCTGAAAGGAATGGATTACATCTCACGTACACTGGACGATATTCATCTTGCTATATAACACCCACTATAATATTACTTGAATTACATGCTGACAATGGTTCGGTAAAAATAGAATTCTTATTTGAATGGTGGCTACTGCAATAAAAAAAAATGCAGACAATTTATTGGACAACAAATGATAAGGCTGCTGAAAAGTATTCGTAATAAAATGATTTAATCTTTATGGCAACGTTAAAGACTTCATTTTGTGTGGAATGTCGTTTGGGTTTTTAATAACAGTGGCAAAATTGTGGTCGAATCGAAAATGTTAATATTTTTAGAGGTATTTTATTATAAATTTTATTTGTCATTTTTCAGTAGTAGGTGGAAAATAATTTTATTTTTTATCTAGGTAGAGGTACAGAGAATTTGTGCTAAAAAATTATTTGTACTAATTTATTTTAATACGCGCCTAAGATAAGTCACCAAATTTCAAATCATTCTATAGATAGATATAAGGGACTTACGCAAAAGATGAATTGGAAAATATCTTCATTACATTTCAATAAATATAAAAAAAATTAAGCCGGCACTACGATTTTTTATTGTTTAGATAAAATTTTAATTTATTTCCGTCGTGTCCTACAAGATTTTTTTAACCGAGTTTAACATGAATTATTTATACCATATTTACTTTCATAAGTACCTACATTGAAATATTTTTTGCTATATTTACAACATTTACGTAAAATTCATGCAAATGAGTTACATTTAAATTGCGAATTAATTTGCATAATTTTCGAGCTTTTATTATAAATACTCGTATACAAAAACAGCACAAATTCTAGTAAATGCTTTGTATAACGAACTGAATTATAAAATTCGCAAAGACAGTGCTTAAAGCTACTAATTAAAACGAATTTCCAGCAATCTGTGTAATGCTTATAGCCGTGTTTTGAATAATTTATAATTATTAATTAAGTGCAATGTTCTTGGTGCCCGTTAATTATTATAAAAGCATTTTTCGCTGTAGGTGAAATGTGCATGAATCAAAAAACGATAAATCGGGCTTAATTTTGTCTACCAGTTTGAATTTTAACAACAGAGAAGAACATTGTATTTAATAATTTCATATCATTAAATAATTATCTTAACATATTCCACTTTTTACTGTATTCGATTATGTGTAAAAAAAATTTTAAGGCAACATTGAAATTTTGTCCAATTTTTCCAAGTATCTAGCTGTAAGTGAAACTTTGATATAGCAATTTTTTTGCAAAAACAACTTTCACGTAGGGTTTTAAATGTTAATCCTTGAAAATCCTACATATAGTAAAAATTGTAACAAATTGGCCGATTGCATTCTGTCACTAAAACGTAGTTCAGAATGCGCGGCACATTCCCATTTCTCCCCTCTTATTTAAAAAATGAGGAGAAATTTTAAACGCTAAAATCCGTAATAAAATTGGATTTAACAGCACAAAACATTCTGGGATAGAAATGCGAACCTAACGGTGAATGTGAGAAACGTGAGGTTTCGTAAAGAATCTTGAAAAGAATTGAAATCTAGTGACATTATGATTGCAAACTGGACTTTTATAAATGAGGGGAGTACGTCTAGAGGGGGATGCGCACGCGCATTCTGAATCGAACGAATTACGGCGCAATAAAATTTTCGGGTGGTTTTATCCCCAAAACTCCCCTGGTTACTACGCCAGTGAATCGGTCTATAGACTATAGTCATTTCTCTATAAATTTATTCACTTTGAAATTATGATGGTTCAATTTTATTATTTTACTTAAAAACGGTAAGATAAGCTACATATATCATTTTTGCAGTCCATTTTTAATTAAATTATTATATTTTAATATTCCTGCCAAATATTTTAAGTTCCAATTCTCTTTAGTAAAAATGTAAAAAATTAACTTTAAGTTAAACTATTAACAATTTATTTTGAAATACCTTTTCGAAGTATGTCCTGCTGCAGATTATAGATCGAAGCCCTTGCACAACCTGCTCATCCCAAATCGCATGTTAATAGAGCGATAGAAAACTCAAATCTAAGGCCATATTTTTTCATTCAGTGCACATCTGCCCAAAATTATTCAATTGGCCTATTGTCAAGTGCGCTGCCCTTGTAAATGATATGAGAGTTGCAACAACTGTTAATTTTAAATCTATTAATACCCTCTAGAGTGCATCTATAGGAAAAAACAACAAAAGATCTTTTGTTGATTTTTTCGGGTTGAACAAACAAAAAATTTTTGCATGACCCATATAAAACCAAACCTAATATAACATAAAATAAACCGAATGTTATTGTTGTGGTTTATTAATTTAGACACTGGAGTGTCAATAGATAGTAAGTTTTTATCAGTGTAAGGAATAAATATTGACTGGCTTATTTATTTGGCTTATAACTAACTATATCTTTTATGAGGAATGCCAGTTTAATTCTTACTTATCACCTTTCAAAAATCCATGTAAAGCATACAGCTTTAAACGCATGCATAAACAGGAAACAATTTGGGTATCTAAATAAACCCCAAATATTTAAAACGGGATTACGTAGAGGTATAAATTAAATTATCTCCATGTTCATCTAGAGGGGTAACCCCAAAATGATTTTTCCAGATAGCGGAGCAGCTGCTACGTAATTCTAAATAAAATATATGAAGAATTTCACCCCTTACATAAAATATTCAACACCAGATTTCGCTATTCATAACAAAAACTGCAAGTCAGACGAATTTGTATATATTTTTTATCAAGTGTTGGCAAGTGCGAATTTAATCGGAATTTTCTTGGGGTGAGTCTCTCTAGTCTACCGCCTTCAGCAGAGCAATATTTACGGCCGTCTTTCTGTAAAACATAATATCCTTAAAAGCCTTGTAAATATCCTTTACTAACGCTTTAGGACAACGACAAAATAAAATTTTATATATCTGTTTTTCCCCGAAAGGGTATCCAGTGACCCGGATTACGCGCGGTAGCACGTTATTGATATTGGATTACAATAAATCGCGGATGTGGCTTGTTTCACACAACGGATGTGGCTACGTGGACGATCCATTCACCACTTCCGGCTAATAGAGGAATTTTCGTTTGTCACATGGAACTGCATATTGAGACTTGCGCATTTTGAGTTTTTGTGGTGAGAAGTTTCATTTTAGTTTGGGGTGTTAGGGATTGATTACCCCGCAGAAAAGGGGTCCAGTAATTAGAACAGTTTACATTAAAATAAAATAATTCTATAGCACGGACCATTTCTGGTAAATTCGATTTTCTTATATTTTCATGTCTGCTTTCCTAAATAAAAACTATGGGTGCTTTTTAAGTCCTAAAATAGATGCAATAGGTACACAAAAGGAAAATTGATAGTATGTTATGTTCATCCTAGATTTAGTTATTTTATTATGCTTATAGGCATCTTCCTTATTACACACATGGTATAAAAAATATACTAATGTCGACAAAGTTCGTTTTAAAATTGCAGAGTGATATGATACATTTTTGATGAAGAATGAAGTTGGTCACGTGACTTCAATAACAATTTTACATTAAAGAGAGCGATTTACTGAAAATAATCATTATAGGTTTTGCCTCTCTTTTATGACTCAAATTTAGAAAACACATGTGCCCTATTTAGAAATACACAATAAGAACAATCAAATCAAATGATTGGCACCCTAAAATTAACTTCCGTACACATTTAGACTCCGCCATGTGGTGAACAAAACCCGAAATCCTTGCTATTGTAGCCCCAAATCTGCATCCATTGTGCTTGCGTGAACAGCGTTCAGCAGTCAATCAACATCGACAAAGATTGATTTGACATTTACCAAATTTGCGGATATATGTGAGTAATTCATCGTAATCTCCATAGTTTAGAACTAAATAGACAAAATCGTCTGCAAGATTGTAGTTTATGTGTCAATCTTTTTATTGGTGCTTTTTGTTATCAAATCCATATACATGATAAGCTTTATGGACTTTAGGAAACAAAACACAAGAAACTAAAATAACCATCTAGGAAAACATTAAAATAGATATGCGAGATAAAAACAGTATCATCGAGGGCACAATCTGTATATAAACAAAAAGGTCAAAGAATAAACCTTCGGGCAAACCTTTTTCCAACTTTATTTGAAAGCAAATAGCAAAAAACCAGATAGAAAGACTTAAATGTATTCATATATTCAACACTTTTATCAAAGATATAAGACCGGACAAAAGTTCGGAAGATTTATTGTAATAACCTCTTCGATTTATGTATTCTACACAATTGCTTTGGAGAATATTAAAATTAACGAAACGACAATTAAACTGAAGAGCTTTCAGCTTTACAATACCATCAGGTCAATAATAATAATAATTATTATTATGATTACAGATATTGGAAAAAAGTACGTAGTACGTGTGCGAAGGAAATTAAAAACTAAAAACTAAATGAAATAGTTTATAGGAGGAGGTACCATGGAAACCACAAGAATTTTTATATCACTTGTATAATTAAACTAGCGAAGCTTAAACCGCCATAAAAACCATTCATGGCATTCCAAAGTGGAAAAATTGCCAGTTTTATTTAAAGAACGCCCATAATTTTTTAATGGAGCGTTAAATATGGCAAAATGAGTGCGTTACGCTCAAATTTTATTGTTGTTTGAGGATGAGGAGCATATACAACTGGAAAGTGTTCCATATCGATAAATAGCTCAAATGGAATAAGGAAATAGTTACTTAAAAGAAAAATAGAAATTGAGCAAACAAGAAGCAAACTTGAGTACTGGATTTGATGATATTATTTTACAAAGTTCCCATTCTTTTCGAAATACCACCTTTTAAAGCAATTCTATATTCTATAGCTACTTCTCGATAATTTGTTAGCCTACTCAGATTGCAAGGTACTAATACCAAATATTTTTTCCTGGATCAGCTTAATATCCAATAGCTTTCTTTCGTAAAACGCACACGTACCAACACAATCCACTATTAATAGGGAACATCTGCCGCTTATCCTACACCATTCCACTTACTAAGGGATGAAAAATATTAATTAAAAGCTATTTATAACTTACTACAACCTTTAATAAAATTAATAGACTGTCAGAAAACATCAACAAAAGTTATTCGATCCAATTAAGAAGTATTGATATCCCCTATGGAAGTTTTCCTTCGACAAGCAGCTGATGGTTTTACAGACAAAATCTCCCTTAATAATTCAAAGTATATTTAATGTTCTGGGAATAATTTAATTTTGTTGAAATTTACACCTTATGAAGTTATAATCAATTTTTTTATGACATCAAAGAAGTTGGAGTCTTGAAATTTAGAGTAAGATTTATGAAGGGTTTGCATGCTGATGATGGAAGGGTTCCGATATTTTTCAAGTCGTTATCTATCTTTAGATTTTCACTACAGTTAAGGTGGAGCGGTAATTATTTCTTGTATTTATGTTGCCTATTTAGATGGAGTATTGTTTCAAAAGATCACGCTTTTTGAACCGCTGTCCTGATCGGATTTTATTCAAATTGACCTAGTTCGACGTTATTTTAATTCAAGAATAAATCACAATCTCACTAAAAGTTTTTGAAAATTTCGAATCCAAGGGGGGGGGGGGGAATGAGGGAAATTTCCCCGCTAATATATCCGAAATTTACTACTTAAGGATGTTTTATTTCTCATTTAGTGAGATATATGTTTGGACTTTTCCTTAGAAATGAGAGCTTCTTTTTGACGTGTTTGTCCATTAATTTATGCGAGTCAAAAAATTTCGGAAATCGAAACGATATTAAGCGTTTATTAAAATTTGCTCCTTTTATTATAATATACAGGGTGTTTCGTAACTGGACAGCCAAAATTAAATGTCGTATGTAAAATCTAATTCTAAACATAAAACAAAGAATAACTTTTTTCAGATCGGGCTTCGTTTAGGAAATACTAAGTTAAGATAAAATATTTTATTATTTTATTCAACACTTTCTAGTGATTAAAACAAAAGTTATTACAAGATAAAAAAAACTGTAGTAGATTTTCAAAAATGCCACCAATTACATGGATACACGCCTGGCATCGCAAAACAAGTGAATTGCAAAATTTACAGTGTTTTGAATATGTACAGAATTTAAAATTGTATCTGCTAATTGCTCAATAGTAGTAAAAAAAATCAAGATCAGAAAAGAGTTATTCTTTGTTTTATGTTTAGAATTCGATTTTAGATACGACATTTAATTTTGGCTCTCCAGTTATACGAAACACTCTGTATAATAACGTAAAATAGAATTTTCTGTGACCAGTAAATATTTTTTTAGCATTCCAACTTAACCATTCGACCACTAAAAACCCCAAGACCAATTTCAAGGATTTTCCTAAAACAAATCACCTATCAAGGTAAATCACAAAAACAAACATTCACTGCGTGAAGTTCTTTCTTAAGTTAACCACAGTGGACCCTTTTTTCATATCTCGCTTTTATGTGGAGGGTTCCCAGAGAACTTATATCCGTTTCTGGTGTGCATCCCAGATAAATAGGCATTATCTCGGAGACAGATGGATTTAAGTACCTTATATTCCTTGTTCTTTATTTCATTTCTCTTGCAGCATCTGAAAGTCAGATTTAGACTGTTCATGACGTATTTGTCGACAACAGATTTCATTGTAATGTGAATAGAAAATTGTTTTATTGTTCTTCTGGAATGGGTTGTAATAGTTATTATAAGGGTGCACTAAAACAGTACGGTGCATTATGTTAAAGTTATTGGTTTTATGGTTTTATTTGAAATTTTATTTACTGTTCTCACGGTTTTCAGACCAATGGCAGTGTCACATTGGGATAATGTAAATAGTCCGTGTAGGAACATAAGTCTTAGACATTTGTTCGAAACCATTCAGGTATTAATTAATTTTGAATGTTACATTATTTAAAGGAATATTCAAGTTTATTTCATCGTTAAGTTCTTGATGGCGTTCAGTGTTTAGCATAATATCTAAATGCAAATAGCAGCATAAATCCAGATTAGGAAATATTGTCATAAGAAATTATTTCCTCTTGAATAATGATTCTAAATTATGGAACGAATTATATCCACCTGTTCTTCAGAAATTAAAGTGCGAACCATCTAATTTATTATATTTTGTAAGTTATTACATGTTATACCTCAATGAAAATCCGGTTCTGTTAACAAATTTGATTTAATGAAATAAAGGACTTTTCCACCACAAATTCACGCTACTTTCTACAGAGCTACGACTTTAATGGGGCGAATATCCGCTATCACTCATAAATTTGTAAAAGGTAAATATAGAAACCGTTACACTGGCTATGGCTATCGTGGCACCTGTCAATGTTTAGACCAAATTACTCTTTCCCCCATGGGGTTTAGGTGTAGTTATAAATTGTGGTGACCACTTGTTTGTCCAGCTATTCTGACAATGAACCCTGTGTTGAGCAAATCAATAATACTAAGTAACACACGCATTTATGTGTTGTGCTTTGAATTTACGAATATGAATAGAGTTCCATAAAGTTTTGTATAATTTGTGACAAATTATAGAATAATTTGAAAAATTGCATTGGGTATGTTCTAAGTATTGTACAATAACATTATTTATTTCTATAAAGCCCCCACAGAAGGGTAGCAAAATTAAAAACTGTCGTTTTTCGAAATTTTTTGGTTTTGGATATTTTTTTAAAAAAGTTCAACACTGATGGAACTTTAATAGTTTTCTGATACTTGGTCTGCTTCAAGATTTATACCAAATGCCTTTGTACTTTGTAGTTCTTTTTACAATTTTTTAACAAATTAGCTTTTATTCTCCATCTCCATGTAGTGTTTGTGTTTTATAAAACTTGTCTATCTATCATATTTACTCATTGCATATTCTGGTAAATTCAAAAAATCATATTTGACTCTTGTTATTTTATTTTAAAAGTCAACATTAGATTTCCAATATTTCAATTAATATTTCCTGTCCAACAACCATGTAAACACCAAAGTCAATTAATCAACTCGATCTATCTGCTTCCATTGCACATTGAATTGAATTTTCTAAACATTGACAACCATTCATTTTGAAGGGAAATTTTTCTACCACTCGCGACATATTCAATTAAGTCGAACTCACCCACATAAGTCGTATATTATAGCACCCAAGACATATTTATACGTTATTAGACCTACTAATTCATAAAGTGTAATGGAATGAGATAAAAAATGATAAATGAAAGCTTGCGGTCTAGTTATTTATGGAACATTAATATGTTTCTTTGACGAAGGAACATTTTGTACCAGACTTCTCGCGGTCGTAAAAATGCAGAAGTTGTATTTCAATGCTCAGGGTTTGTGTTTTATATTTTTTAATGTTGGTTTATAAATGAAGTTATCTGAATTTTTATTACTCGGGCACTTAAAGTAGGAACCGCATTGGGGATAATTAAAAGAAGCGTACGGGAACAGCCTAACTTCAATCTACGCTTTAAATTAATTTATCAAGGAAAATAAATCTTTGATGGAAGGTGAAAAACGAGAAAGTATTTTTACTTGACTATACTCAAAGCATTATTATTGTCATATTTTGTTTAAACCATGAAATGAAACATTTTTGACCCGAGGTCAAGATGTTTAAATCCTGCGACTCAAAACGAGAAGTTTACTACTTATAATATAAGAGCAAAAAATGCAAATTTGTCCATAAAACTTTAGGCTGTTTCTTTTGCTAGCGAAATATAAAACGAAATTGCTAAATAATGACAAAATATAAGCGAAACTTGAATCTCATAAAAATGCTATTATAAACGCAAAACCCCTAGCAAAAACACTAATCTCAGCTACATATAATTTTCCACACTAAAAGCGCCTTGATAAAAACCTGCTAATTGATTTCGGAGCTTTTAACCGACTTCCAGGGCGTGCTGCATACAACAAAACGAACGCGTAAATTCCAACCTTAATCTAGGGCCTTGCATTTTATGAAAGAATACATAATAACACCACAGGCTTGCGAGCCTGGTGTTGTATTGGTATAGTGAACATATCAGGAGGGTACCTATATGTGTGCCTAACCCGGTGGGCTGAATGGCCCTCAGGCATCTAGACTGGCTCCACGGCCTCGCTTTGAGCCCGCCTGTGATTATTCTTCTAGAACAGAACCGGAGTTGCGGCCCACACGGTGAAATCTGGGCGTTTGGCCCTTGATTCAGGACTGAAGGAAGAGCAAAAAGTGTCGGGCAAAGTTAGAAAGACAGTCACTTAAGTACAATTTATATTGAGGTTTTAAGGTACCTATTTTTTGAGGATGACTTAATAATTAATTTTGTTTATCTACAGGGTGTCCCAGAAATTAATAGTGAGGAACAATTGTGCAACAAGTTTAGAAAACTTGTAGAATATTGTAAGACTTTCCTTTTTAGTTGGACCAAACTCGAATAATGACGTAAATCACAAGATAGTAAATCTTAGTATTACATCACAAAGTTAGATATCTCTATCATATTTGGCGGGAAATTTAAAATACATTAATTTGATTGGCTATTTTCGAACCTAAGTAAATACGAAGCCAATCAATCTAGATTTCAGAGTAGTACTCTAAATTATTTAAATAAGTTTTGTGCTTTTATTATACTCATTTATAAACAAAATCTAATTTAAAGTTTTGAGACTGTTGCTCCAATCAGATTTTAATCATTTTTGGTTTTTCAAATAGTATAATATAAAAAACTTCCAGGGAGGTTTCTATCGCCATTTTTATTTTGCTTAAATCAGTCTAATGTACTTATGAATCTTTATACGCTCAGCTTCCCAACCTCTGGAAGATTTTCGATATCAGGCAGTTTAATAGAATCTTTTTCTGCGTACTAAGTTCTTAGAAATGTTTCAAATATTTTGAATGTAATCCAAGACACAGGTTAGAAAAAAATGTCTTTGAATATCCACCCCTAAGTTATTGAAATTTAATTATCTATTTATCCCAAATAATCCTGCAGTTGATCCTCACCTAAAAGTATTTTGATCGAGTTTTAAATGAAGCGATAAATTTGGTTCCAATTTTACTTAAAACTGTACAGTATCCTCCGGTATAGTTTTAGTTCTTTACGCCGATTTAGTCCAACTGATTAATCGCATTAGACATAAACAAACATTTCAAAACGTTGACAAAGAGACCAAATCCCCGCAAAAGGTCACATAGTTGACAGAGACTGATTATTTTAGACAATCTGTCGTTACTGGTTTGCACTTGAAATTTAATAGTAGTAATAGTCACGTTCTGGGCTCTGACCTAAGCCACCAGAAAAACCTTTGAGGGTTATAAATGATTATATTTGGATAATTGAAATAAACTGTTCATACATTTATGATTATCACTTAGGTACAGTCTGTAATTTTCCGAGTGAATTCTTTTTATATTTCACGCGATGAACAACACAAAATGCGTTCATTTAATTTTTGTCTTATATTCCGGCCCTGTGCACGAGAGACCCTTGACTCTGTGGGAATTTCTTCCCACTTGTGAAAGCAACCGGCTACAGTTTTTCTTATCCTAACCTACCTCCTATATTCTCACACATTTGAAATAGACAAGTTTGAACTTAAAAAATCTATTCCAGCAATAAAAGCTTTGAAATTTACTGTAGCCATAAACTTCATCACCAGCTTTAACGCACTCGGTAATTTATTGATTATGGTAATTATCAATCACTTCCATTGCTATAATTGTAAACAACATAAGGTAATGTGAAAGATGATATTTTGTAATTGATCATAACGCGGATTAAATTAATTAGTCATTAAATTGCGGAAAATTAACCTGAAGGTGAATGGAGAGTTCCATATTTTCCACCACATTATCCACATCGAATGCAAGAAAATATAAATTGAAATTTTTCATTGTCATGTTTAACTATAAGTAATTACTTAATAAAAATGCTAAAACTAATTTATCCATTTTCCCATAATTATAACAGCCACTATAACAAAATATAATTTTATTTAGCGAATATTTTTATCTAACTTCTGTGTTGCATTTGAGGTAATTATACGTTTATTCAAATACCGCTACATGTAACCGCTCCTCAGACACTCCATATTTGGAAAAGTGGCTTCAAAACCAAATATGAAACTTCAACGAGTTAAATTTCCGACCATATGGTCGAAGAAAGTCCTTCCACAAATGCATGTGTTTACATAACATTGTGTTTACAAACATTTACTATTTTCAGGTGTATTAAAACTAAATATTGATTAAAGTAACTGGAAATAACAAATAAATCATTTGGAGTGTTTCTAGTGGACAGATCAAACATTTGAACTGAACTGTAGTGAGAGACTGCATTGTAAGATTGTAATTAAATGCATTTGAATAGCTTCAATTCTCAACCTATAAGCGAGGGAATAACTTGAAAAGATTTTATTTTTAGTACGTACTATTTATCTAAATCAATGAGTTTAAGTAAAAATTTGAATATGAGAACGAAAATTTCAAATTTGGACCAAAATTACACAAAATACACTGAACATTTAAGCTCGTTAAGTAAAAATTCCTTATTAATTATTGAATAAAATTGAGTTTTATTTTATAATTTTATGTACAGGGTGTCCCATTTTCGACACTTTTATTTAGGGGGTATTGACGTTATTATCAAAGATAGAGTGTTGCGGTTTTCACATTCCTTTCCAACTTTTTTACGAAACGAAAGATTCCGGGGTCAAATTTGTCATGGCTCTCTTAGTTTTTAATCTACAGAGTGATTCTGAAAATCTTTGCTTTTTAGACACCCCTCGTATTTCCGTTATGCGTCTACTTATCAAAAAGGTGAAAACTGATCTTGATAGAGTTTTTTACGTAGAATTCAGTGGCGTAGGCAGTTTTTGTGTAAAAGGTTTAGTTTAGAGATATTGGCCAAACTGATGTTTTTTTAAATGGGACACCCTGTATATATTATCTTTTATATTGATTAAGCAAAATTTGAGCTTTCCAAAAACATATAATACTTAATATTTATTTTGAAAAACAAGCTCAAAATTCGATATTTATAATAATTTTCTTTATTTATAACAGTAGGCCATGACTAATTTTTTAGAAACATGCAAAATTTTCACAATGCGTAATTATTCTAAAGCTAAACACTTCAAAAGATAATTTTAATGCATTCTATAAAACATACCAACAATATAATACTTCTCATAATTATCATAAACGGCCATTGTAATAAAAAATTAAAAGTAAAATAAAAAGACCTACGTAACAAAAATATTTCATCAAAAATGAAAATCTGACAAATCTGTCAAATTTTGCATTTGTTTCTAATAAACTAGCCATGGCCTACTGTTATAAATAAAGTAAATTATTAAAAATATCGAATTTTGAGCTTGTTTTTCAAAATACATATTAAGTATTATATATTTTTGGAAAGCCCAAATTTTGTTTAATCAATATAAAAAATAATATATAGGGTGTCCCATTTAAAAAAACATAACACCCTGCACTTACCTATCTTAAAAACATGCATTTTCAAAAATTGCAATTTTGAAAAACATCTGTTATAAACTTTTAAACAAAAGAATTTGCCAAAAATCCCACTGTAAGGTTCCAAAATTTTGAACTTTATGATCGCATATTAAAAATTGGGAATTTCGGTGAAATAAATAGTACCTAAACTATATTTTCAGAATATCAAACAAAAATTGCAATGATCGTAAATAAGGTTCAAGTAGAAAGTACGCACGCTTACGCATTTCATTTAATAGTAATTAGTGAGTATGCATTATTTGTATGCTGTGTTTATTTACATCCTGTTATATTTTTAAATTACTATCTTCCGAAGTCTTCATGGGTTTATATTTGTACTATAATTACCGTTACCAAAATAAATAAGGACAAATGCAACGTAAAGGAATTTTATTTATAAACACGCATCATTGATTACTGACTTGATTACTATCATTAAAATTAGTTAGTTACTTCTGTGTTTATGTCAGACCCTGAAAAGTTCATTGGAAGATTGCAACTTGTTCTTTTTATATATTTTAATATACAATGTTTGTAAGTAGGAGGTATCGGTATACCTACAGAATTTAATTTGTCGCCCTTTTTTATGTCCGATTCCGTCAATAAAAAAACTATACGACTCCACAACACAAAAACCATATCCACGATGTTTAATTCATGATCTCTCGTTGTTTTTCTCTGTTTTTTATGACATGTTTGCGTGTTTGTGTTCTTCATTCTGATGGGCATCTTTTGGAAGTCATCCGTAAATTAAGCGTTTATCAGATGCAATGGAAACTGGTTGGGTGTTTCGACAACGCGTGCGATTTAATATATTCTCATTCCCGATGGTATTTTCGGTATTGGATGCTGGAATTTGCATGTGACTCTCGCACCCAGAACAATCTAAAATTTCTGTGTGATGTGGATGTGTGGTATGGATGCGCTTTAATTCACTGCAACCGGATTTAGTAACGGACAGGCGATAGTAAAATGTTTGATGTAGGAAGGAGTTGAATATTTAACGAGAGATTAGGATGTTATTTTTAAGAAGTGGTTATTGCAACGATCAATCGTTACTGTCTAGTGTACAAATTTGGGATCAAATTATTAAAGGCAAAATTGAAACCGAAGGTCTATTCTCGAAATTGATCTATTTGTTTTTCTGTAGTTTTCCAATATTAACAAACCTACGGGTATAAAAATGGTTATATTACTTAAATTAGATACTTCCTAGACCTCTTTTAGACCAATTTCAACATTATTCAATTTCTAGAATAGAAATTAATCTCTCATCGTTCGCAATTTGCTATCTCATTCCTCATTCTTTTTGAGGTTGGTTTAAAATAAGTACTTAATAATAATGTAAACCCTGGATGCCTGATTAAAAGATCCATAAGTAGAGGTCCCCGGCTCTATTCATATGAGAAAAATTTAAAATAAAAAAAAATTTCAAAAGAAATATTTTTGGTGCTTGTATTACCCCGTACCGTTTCCCTATAAATCGAACTCGAGTTTATACTTTTTTGACATTCAGATATTTTCAACACACACAATATGTACCTTCATTTTAAAATTATCTTAAATTATATTTTTTTTATAACATAATCTTGATTAATTTTTTTTCAGTGGAACATTAACAGAAACTTTCTCGCTAATAAAATTTTATCTTGGAGGTAAATAACCCTTTGCCTATGTATTACTTCTTCCAATAACTGCCATCAAAGCGGAAATGCAACCTTCTTTATAAGTTATAACAATACCAACATCTCAGGTTTTGTTCACGTTTGAAAAACTATACATCAATTCAACTTTCTATGGTCTGTTCCACACAGGCCTACGAGCTAATGACCATGAAAGCATCAAAATCATATAACATCACTTGCTCTTTGATAATTCATCAACAATACCATCAGGTATTTCGTAATGTTAGCGTTAGCGCAATGGTAGTTTTGTTTACATTTGAACTTTCTCTTTTTATTGTTCTAGATTTAGTAATTTGTGGGAGATGAAGAAATAAACATGGTTTTTCTTTATCTTCCTTCATTTGATAACTTCACACATAACGAGATATTTTTCTATTTACATCTTGTAGAACATATAAGCACGATTCTACTTCCGATCAGCTGTCGCCCCTCTCACGTGACTTCACTAGCACCCTAGAAATATCCAAACGCAACTGTCGGTTCTGCTATTTAAGTTTTGGGGTGTAAATAAGTTCCGTTGAAAAATATGTTCAGGCAGAGGAAGTTGGAACACTGAAGTGTCTTTTGTGTTATAAAAAAGATATGTGATGTGTCTAGCACATGACTGTCTTATGTAATTGTGAATATTGAAAAAATCCATCAAATGTGATAAATATCCAACTCAATTAAAGTATTGGAAATTGAATTTTGTTTTTTTGAGTTATGGTGGATACACACATATATTTTTTTGAAAATTGTCAAAATTAATTTAAAGTTCCCCAAACGAAAGGATACCTACATAATTCAGTTATATGTTACCTGCTGAAAAATCATTTTGTTTAGAACACAAAAACAAATTGGAACATTATTTATTACCAATGGACTTTGGAAGAATTCATTATAGACACTTAACATATCCGATGGCTGATGTAAAAAACTTTTGGCACATGTCTAAATTAAGACCAGCACACATGTTTCGAACACGTCTTAATTAAAACTGTCAAGGCGTTTATGCAAAAAAATAATGAGACGCGTGCTGATTTTCTTTGTCTCCAGAGGGGAATAATTTATGATTCACGCGGTGGTTTCTCAGTAATAAATACAAACATACCGAATGTTTTAAAGTGATAAATTCATTAACACAAGTTTAACTGGTGGGTTTTTTACATGCACGAGATTAAATTAGATAATTGAGCATTTGGCGGTTTTTGCTTCTTTGGAATAGTTAAAATAAAAGTCAGAATTATTCCAAGAACTTACCAGATGTGAGTGAATAGTAGAAATATGCGAGGAAAATGTATTTGTGGTTTTAGAAAAAATGTAGGCTTCCGTCATGGTTGCGAAGAAATAAAGTAGCTAGATTCGATTTTGGTTTGGTGTGACAATTTAGTTAATATATCTACTAAAATATACAGGGTGTCCCAGTTTATATCGTCAGGATTTCACCAGTCGATAGTTTAGCGAAAATTAAAGGTGGTTTGTCTAATAAACTATGGTCGAATGTTGCTTCCTTTTTGATGTACAGGGCATTAAAGAAAATAAATTATTTTAAATAATTTGCTATAAATCAATAACAAAAAAAAGTTAGGCTTCTGAAATTTTGCATAGATTTTTTTTGTATTCTCTTATTAATAGTGGTTGCAATTATTTTATTTAGAACACAGAGGCGTGCGTACGGGTTTTTTCAAAAACATTTTAATGAATGAAACGTACACCATGTTTTTTTTTTGCAGCACCAATATGCAGAGAGTATTTTCCATTCAATTTAGAAACTTTTTTGTATCTTACAATTTCTTGATAACTTAACTTTTTTTTTCTTATTTATTAAAGAGGTTCTTCCCTATTAGATTTCCGAAAAAAGCATCAGTACAAAGTTGTAGAGAAAAATATTACCTACAACTTTCCTTTTAATATTTTTTTGATATTGTCAATATTTAAAAAGATATTCAACAAATAAGTTGCAAATTTTAGGGAAATTTTTCTCTAGTTAGGTACTACTTACTACTACTACTTACTACTCTTTCCCCAAAATTTTCAACTTATTTGTTGAATAACTTTTTAAATATCGACAATATCAAAAAAAGTTTAAAAGATAAGTTGTAGGAAATTTTTTCTTTACAACTTTGTACTGACTCTTTTTTCGAAAATTTAATAGGAAAAAAGTTATTCAATAAACAAAAAAATCCAAACTTTAATTGAGGGCTGGTGAAGGAAGGGCGGGGTCTACGAATACACAAACTCAGTTTTAAACTTTCAGGGTGACCCTCTAGAAGATTCTACAAAAATTGGCTGTAGGGTAAAAAAGTCTATTTGAAGCCTTTTTTTTTCTCCCTTATTTACTGTACTATTAGATTATTTTGAGTTAAGTTATCAAAAAATTATAAGATACGAAAAAGTTTCTAAATTGAATGGAAAATACTCTCTGTATATTGGTGCTGCAAAAAAACCGGTGGCGTACGTTTTAATCAATAAAATGTTTTTGAAGAAACCCGTACGCACGCCTCTGTGTTCTAAATAAAATATTGCAACCACCATTAATAAGAGAATACAAAAAAAGATCTATGCAAAATTTCAGAAGGCTAACTTTTTTTGTTATTGATTTATAGCAAATTATTTAAAATAATTTATTTTCTTTAATGGCCTGTACGTCAAAAAGAAAGCAACATTCGACCATAGTTTATTAGACAAACCACCTTTAATTTTCGCTAAACTATCGACTGGTGAAATCCTGACGATATAAACTGGGACACCCTGTATTTTTAAAATTAAATCTCAAATTCCATAGAATTTAATTTTACTAGTGGAAGGTGTACTACTCAAAATCAATAAAAAAACGCATAATTTCGAGGAAAGTTAACTTTTAGGTTTCGCTTCAAATCCACAAAAAAAGTAAATGAATGATTCAAAGTATACCTCCCACTAATTTAATTAGTTTGCATAAAAAGAATTTCCAAAAAACAATTTGCCGTTAACACCTGTCCGCCTGTCCCTACAATAAAATTATCCATTACTCTTCCATGTAATATGGCCATTATGCAAAGCATTTAATATATTCCTAAAGTCATTCATAAACCACCGCAATTTTTGTTTGGTTGAAATTTAAAAAGACAGGAAATTCGTAAGAAGCTTTGTAAAAATCCTATAGCGCGTAACGTCATTGAACACACACTCACCCAGATGTTTTAAAAATGTGCCTCCATTCCATTCACTTTAAAAACTCATCTAAAACAAATTTAGTCTGTCTGTGTACCTGTGAGATATATCCTTTATTTTATTTTATTTTATTTTACAACATAACCTGTAACGAATCCTTGGAAGTAGCTACCCGAACTGTAGGTACAAAGTGTGTCTTTGTTACCTTCCTTGGGAATAAAGTAAATTCCTACCTTATACAGACTGTAGAATGTACATAGTTGTCATGAAAAAACTACTTATAGTCTTACACTAGGTAAGCTTCGCTTCACACTTACTAGAACACTTGTTTGCTTTATTTATTTAACGTGAGATTTTCGAACAATACTATTTTGTCAATTTTAGTTTTTTCTTCTTCAATCAATATTGTCAAGTTTGTAGTCCACGCTTTCACCAATAAAGATAAGCCTAGTCGTAAATTTGTCCCCAATATTACACATCATACAAGAGGAATTAAAGCTCACACAACACACTCCCTTAATGTCTTTCCAAATACCCAAAATCGGGATGTGAGGTAATTGTCTTGCAGCAAATAGCTTCATAAAACAAGATGTAAAAGTCTCTAAGGTTAGATTTATTTGGAAATGTTCAAGTTGGGAAAATTTAAATTCTTTTGTGAGATTAGTTTCATCCAGGACACTAATTGCAGTTGGAATTTCCCTGTGTTACTATTAAATTAAAATTCTGATCCAAAACATTACAATGTTCAAGTTCATTCATATCATTCAGATGGTAGTGAAGTTAATTGCAGAATAAGAAGATAAATGGTAAATATAAAATATATACCATCTTGAAAATTTATTATGTATTTCAAAATAACAACCAAAATTATTATATGTACGTGATTAACGGTTCCATTTAAATAAAACTATTTTTGTCACGTTCCTAGACAGATTTTTCAATTGCACCTTTACGAACTTTCTAGTACACTTCAGTAATAACAAAGGGACTTAGTTGAATGCAGGAGCAAATCGAAGGGTTGTGAAAAGGTCAACTCCCAATGTTACATTCTTGGTACCTCAGAGTATAATCCTTTGAACCAGCACACCCTTTGTTTAAGTCAGTAGGGAACCACAAATTTGGATATCCCACTAGAGATTAATTTAATAACTTTATCTAACGTCATATCTTTATTTATTGTCGAGACCTGCAGAAAACATATAAGCTAAACTTACATAACAATATGTTCAGCAAGTCCTGTAACAGAACAATTCGTGCTTGCAATATAAACAAATTTATGGGCATTTGACCAAGCTCCAGGTGTAGCTATGAGTCAATTTTGTCAGAGAAAAAGAACGGAAAAATACATTTCTACAGAATTTATCATTCAAGTGTTGAACACAAAAAGAGTGTCACCACGAAAATTTCCTAACAAAAGACCGTTGCTCTTTTGTATGATAAATCGATACAAAAATTCGATTACCTATGTGGTTTTTTGCTAACTACCAAACTGTCTAAAGGTCAATAATAGGACACACAGATTACATATCATATCAATGACGCACCATACAGAAACAAACAAAAAATTTCACAGTCTCATTACAACTAATTTGTCTACAAGACTTCTACTTAAAAACTCTTAATCTCATATCCGGTTCAAAACAGAGTATATATAATTGAAATAATTACTGAAACCAGCAGAGGTCATTATACACTGTACCTATACATGTGTCCTCTTAAATAAATTGTAACAGAGTTGTGCTTCAGCTTATTAAAACGATGAATGTATCCTACATCTATTACAACGTAAATACAAGTTGTAATTATTAGTGATAATGATACAAATAGACAGACAGAGCACACACAGCAAAATTCCGTAATTAATTTGTGTGACCATCCTCCAGAGTCATTCGTTTCGTTGTGTGCACAAGTCGAGGAAGTTATAGTTTCGTTATTTGCTTATATGTCTGCAATATTTACTTTCGGTTCTATTTAATGTTTACAGTTTTAAGTTACGTCTGTTGAGAATAAGTTTATCACAATATACAAAAGTTTTATCTCTTTATCAGGTTGAAATTATGCAACTACGAGTTTTAAAAAAATATACTCTTTTGATGCAATTTTAGGTTAAGTGAGGTTAGATTGTCATTTACAGCAGAGTGAGTCAATTAGTGCACAGCCACTCTAGAGGTTGTTCACCAATTTTATAAAAATTAACTGCAATATTTTAAAGTGTTTTTACGGCGTTTTTAGGTTTATCGGAAGTATGTTTGGTTTAGAAAATTATACTTTCGTATGCACAGTACGGAAAAGTAACTTTCCCGCACGTTGATTTGCAAAGAGTAATAATTTGTTTAAAAAAATATATTTATATAAATTTCAATAAAACTTGTCTTTTCATTTTTAAGAACTTTAATTACGAACTGACTGAGTAATTAGTAGAATAAATGCATTCATTTATAATTTTTATTAGACATTTTAAGGTCACAAATTTATAGTTCATCAGTAATTACCAAATAATTTAGATTCTTCGAAATAACACTAAAAAATATGATTTAATTTCGTTAATATTTTCTTAGACTTGTTTTGATCAAAAATTTTATATATAACTTTTATTAAGTAACATGATTAAAAACTAGAAGTTGTTTATTTTATTTTTATCGTATAAAAGATAAAATTACGTAATAATATTTTTTCTAATTGTAAGTAATGTACTTACTGGCTATTATCAATTTTATCTGAGTTTTTTAATTGTCTAGATATTTATCTGTAAAAACTACACGAGTCGATGTTTTGCTATAACTTCTATAATAATTTTTATAATTATTAATGTTGATTTTGTAACTGAGATTTTTTAAAAGACGTTTGTGTTTTTACATTTCAAAATAAGTTTGTTGACGTTATAATTTATATTATTAATTTAATTTCAAATAGATTCCTCCGTATTTTCGAATTTAATAGGTTCAAAATAGAAATTTCAAGACTAGAGAAAAATCTAACAAAAATTAGTTCTAACAATCGACTTGGAAAAAAGTTTTGCATATTCAGAAGTAAGTTTTTGTGATATAGAAAAATTCCCCATATTAAAATAGACGTCTTTTATTATATCCGAAAAAAGATCTGATAAGTTAGGTTAGGTTAGTCCTTAATTTCTTATTGGATAAAAATACAAGCCCTAACAACTAAATGTTCGGACAAAAGTAAATTTGATTGTCTTTTTTCCATACGCGCAAAAGTTATCTAAATTAACTTCCATAATATTGATGGTTTTTTCTGTTATATTGCCAACATTTAGTTATATAAAAACGTAAATTTCGTAAAAATCCGGTCGGCGGTTCCAAAACTGTGGCATTTTAACCCAGCAGAATGGGAAAGTTGTAGAAACAAAGAATTATTATTTTCAAAACGTTGGATCTAGTAGTCGGATTTTGATGAAATTTACTTAATTGCAAAACTGGATGTTGGTTTTCTTTACAAAAAAGTTATACAAGTTTTTATTTGGTGATTTTAGGCATTTATCGGAGCTTCAAAGTTGCACCTTTAAAGATGATAGATTTTCTAGTAACTGTTTTAAAAAATCACAGTTTTGAAGCTGGTTGGATTTGTGTCAAAATACCTTTAAATCAAAGCTCAATAATCGTACTATATTGAAAAAATCCTGAAATGTTAGTATCAATATTTTTTCTGCATTTTTTTCGAGTTCCACAGTTCACTTTTCAAAAAACGTGTTTTTTGAGGGTGCGCTCTACATTAATATAATGACAGTTTTTGAACCACTGGTTGGATTTTGGTAAAATTTACTTTATTGCAAAGCTAGATGTTGGTTTTATGTACAAAAAAATTCCCAAGTCTTTATTTGGTGATTTTAGGCATATTTCGTAGCTTTAAAATTGCACTTGAAAAATGTGACGTAATTTTCTAACGACTGTTTTTAAAAAATCACAGTTTTGGAACTTGAGGAAAATGACATAAAGGTGCTTTCATGGCCCTCACCCAGTCAGGACTTAAATGTCATTGAAACTGTTTGGCATAAAATAAACGTATTCTACGCAATTATCCACCAAGAACCATTGGGGACTTAAAGACCAAAGTAGAAGAAATTTGGGACAGTTTCACGTCAGAATTGTACCAAAATTTGATAAATACAATGCCTGCTAGAATACAGGCAGCTATTACAGCAAAAGGAGACGTAACCTCTTATTAATGGTCCTAAATTAAAAATTATCCCAACATTTAGTTGCAAATTCATTTTGTAAAGTTTGCTAATTATTAAGGTTAAAATATTGTTAAATCCAATAAATAATTTTCTTCCACGCATAATATTGTTATTAAGGCTTTATCTTATTGTACTGTTAGGTGTTTACTAATTATTTGTGGAAAATTTCCAGTTCCCCTTTCATAGTTCAAAATTTTACTTTTATCCCAACATTTAGTTGTTAGGGCTCGTAGATCTATGAGAGTACCAGAAAAACAAATTTTGATTAAAATTCAGAGATGCCAAAAATGTGACATTTAAAAAAAGAAAATTACAGAAAATTTTTGAAAAACTTTAAGAATTAACTAAAATTTGTTCAAAAATTCAATTAATTTGCAAAAAATAAATTTAGGACATTTCGAAATTATGGTATAGGTAACTATAAGTTAATTTCCTTAGATACTATCATTAAGACATTAGTAGTAACTACCTATTAATTAAGGTTAACTATTTGATTGAAAAGCCGACCATATTATGATTTGATTTTTTGAAATATCAAAAAACATAACTTATGATTATGTAAAACTCGAACAGTGGTCCTGGTCCTAAACTGGCGATATTTGACAAACACATGCACACAAAATTTAGATTGGTACATTTCTTAAAGTACAAATTTTTGTATACCTACAAATGCTTTTATTTTAAAATTAACTGATAAAAGATAAAATGTAGCAACGAGTAATAATGAAATATGTTTATTTTATGTCCAAAATTCTTGAGAATATTCTTTTTCATTTTAAATTCTACGATCTTAGTCATCATCGCGGAAGTTAAAGATCATGTTCGGAATTTCTACAAAAAAGAATGAGCAATTTAAAAAATATATTATAAAAATTATTAAATAAAATATGTAATAGAAATTATTACATACCTATAATTCGTATAATAAATTTGTAAATTAATCTATTCAATACATAATCATCCCGAACCATAAATCATATTCAATACAAATTACTAACATATTTTGCAACAAATTCAATAGCAATAATTAATTCAATTACCTAAATGTGTTATTAAATTAAACGACAATCAACATCATTTAAACCTAATCTCCATATATTGCCCCAATTAGTGGGACACAACACAAAAACTATAAAAACAATTTTATAGAGCTACACAGTGTTTATTTAATTTTAAATGTTCATAAAAATTTATGCCAAATGCCATGAAATAAAAATCGTTACCACAAAGCGTCGCGGCACTTTGTGTGCTGTAATTTGAAGCAAAACTCGATTTCTATGACCTTGTTTTTGTTCGGTATTGTAATAATGTGCCTAGAGAGAAGCATTGCAAAAAAGTATAAATAAATTTACCTTTACCTCTTGTTTCAAGGTGAAATATATTCATATAGCCATAGTCGGCATTCTCCAATTTCAATGGACCACAGAGTTTTATGCAGGTATTTGCATGGCCCCGATTTTGATTTGATTACAATGAAACGAAAAAGTTTAAAAATAATTATGGGAAATAAAAATTCCATCTATCGTAGTTTATGGAGGAAAAATCGGAGAGGAGAAAATTTGTACATTTGTACACAGAGTTTTGTAGTAGATACCTACTTGATTTATTCTTGATTCATAAAAAAAAGTTCAAATAACTTTTATTAATTATCTAAATAAAAAACAAGGGATATATAACTTTTAAAAGTTTAAAAAAAATTAGTCCGGTTCTGTACAAAAATAAGTTCTGACTAAAGTATTAAGACTTCATATTTGAAAAATATAATTTTTTTATTGCATTAAAAATAAATTTTAAAGGCTACCTACATCTCCCTCATTTTTTATTTAATTAAAAGTTATATTTCTATTATAGAGAGTTTATCAACAATCAGCCTGTATATTTGGTGCCAAAAAAGTTTTGTCTAATAACAAATTATTCTCTCCATTAAACCACCTAAATGAACGAGGATTTCGAGGAATTTTTATATGGATTTTAAAATTTTGTAAGAAACTAAGAAAATTTGTTTTATTCTTTATAAGATATTATTTTTTTGTAGAATATTTTTTTGCAAGTAGAGAAGTAGGTATCCTCCGAGGTATCCTCTATGTAAAAATACAAAAAATATATTGTAAGTAGCAGAAAATGTATCCTAGGTACAAGTTCTCTTATAAAACGCGTCACTTTAGAACTAACTTTAGGCTAACTTATTAAATAATATGAAATTTATTTCTAATTTTTTGTAGATCAAATTCAAAACATTTCTTGTATATTAACTTAACATCATAGAATTTTTCTATAAAATCCGAGATAAAATCCAAAAATTCAACTTACGGACTGTAACTTTCTTGGGATCATATTCTTGCACCTTCCGGTCCACCACCGCAATTTTCTCCTTAAGAACTTCGGACCGCTTGTTAATTCCTTGCAGTTGGTTACCCAGTTCCGTAAAAATATCATCAGCAACCAACACCAAAGAAGCAAGCTGCCGAAGAGCATTTGCAAGAGTATTATTCGTAACAGCTTGCAATTCCTCATCAGAAACTTTTGCATTGCCATCTTCATTAAACAAACTGGTCCTACTCAAATATTTCGGCTCTATGACCCTCTGCACAAATGGCATTTTGCACAAAACGCACTTTTCGCATTACCAACACATGGAAATCACTCACTGCAATTCACAATGCACAATTTACGCGAAACATTTTTTTTGGAAAAGTTCTGTTAGACACCAACATTTTTAACGGAATGCATTTTGACGAACGCGCCGAAGAAATGACCGGCAAACGAATGCACAACCGCAACAGAGGAACCTTGCCGCTTACCGGTTACCGGTCAAACAAGTAAAACTTCCCGCTGTTATGCTTTTTCAAAAGGGAACATGCGCGCCATATACTTTTAAATTTTCAACCTCCCCAGTGACATCTGGAGACTAACAAAACAAACATTTTCGATGGACAACGCCATCTAACATCAACAATATAAATTTAACAATGCGAAAGTAACTCATGGCGCCCTCTACGTAGTTTGCGATACACCTCAACAAGAATCCTATTATATTGGTCTCGTTGAGTACAAGTTTTATTCAAGCTCTTAATTTTAATACACAGTAACAGGTCCAATCTGTACAGCATCCATGATACACGAAACTTCCTCCCATCTCGTGATTAGAGATGTCCCAATCGTACATAAGTTTGCGATACCTTTTCATCAGGAGAGCAGAATCATAACAGAGGTTAGAGGCTTGCTGTTGCAGCTGCTTTACATAGATAGATAAATTTGTAGTTTGTAGACGATTTCAAGTGGATGATTATATTGTAAAAACTAAGCGGAATATCCAAATAAGTATAATATTATTATCTATAACTATTTTTTTTAAATTACAAATTAAGGTTATATTAATCAAAACCTATAATAAAAAAATTCTGAGTTAGAATCGCCGAAAAACAATGTGCCTTTTCCATTCCTTAAATTTCATGTTGTACATCTAAAAAGTGTTTATTTAGATACTTATATCTATCTATTTATTCTATATTGTTATCACAGAAGTAAACTTTTAAATAAATTTAATATTTAGTTTAAAATAATATATCAAATTAAGTACGAAAATATCGAAATGAAATCTTAATTATTCTGATCCAGATATTGTTATTTCATTGTAGGCCAGTCATTCAAGCAAAAAAGGTACACAAAATTCCATAAGTTTTGAAACTTGGACACAAATTAAGTCTAAATTTGCTACCCGTCCGGATGACCGGAACATTGTCAAAAATTGAAAAAACAACAATTTGCAATATCCTTTTGTCCGGAAAATATTTTCCTGACTTGCTATGAGGTTGCAATTTGAAAAGTACTTTCAATAATATTATAGACAAATATAATTTAAGATTTGCAACTCTTTTGCAATATTTTGGATATGCGAAATTGGAATTACCTATTTACAAGATGTTATCAATTTAACAAAGTTCCGGAGGTATGAAAAGGTTGAAAATTCAAAGTACAGTCTGTACCTGTGTAACAAACATTTGCAACCATATTCGAAAACATTTGCATTTTGTTGACCCCCTTTGTTAAAAAATTCTCCGCCCCGAGTAATAAAGAAATAAAAATAACATATTTCCGTTCCTCAAAAATTTATGCAAATTGGTATGTGGGTTCAGGACTGTATCATAAGTATTACATAAAGTTTGCATAACTTTTGGAATTTTGTACGAAGAATTACAACAAAATTTGCTAATTATTTAATAAAAATCGAGGTTCCGTTTAGCAAAAAAGGTTGCAAACTCAATGGAAGATTTGTAATAGGCCACTTAACATTTGTCCAAGTTTGCATAACTTTTGTAATTTTGTACAAAAAGATATTGCAAATTGTTGTTTTTACTTTCTTATACGAAGTATAAGGAAGTATAGTAATCGTGATTTTTTTCGATTTCGAGATTTTGATGGATTTACACGTTTTGAGGGTCCCTGAATCCATTCTGACCATTTTCGCCATGATGACTATCTGTGTGTCTGTCTATATCCACCATAACTCAAAAACGAGTTCACGGATTTGATTCAAATTTCATATTTAAGAGTTTGAACAAAATTGTGGGTGCCACATTCAATGTTTTTCATCTAGCACCAAAACAAGTGACACTTACCTGAAGACATTTTTAGGTTTTTTAGGAATATCTTGAAAAATAAACAATTTATGAGATTTTTTATTCTTTAACATTGATTTAGAATTGAATTTTGAACAAATTTTGTTTGAACTTTTTTTTGAAATTCCGTCAAAAAAATTTAAAAAAAACTAGATATTCTTAAAACACTTTATATTTCTCATAGCGCGCGTTGATAGTTGAATTCGATGGTCGAGGTAGACCATGTGTTTCATTATATGGCTGCCAAACGGAAGGTCCCGGGTTCGAATCCCAGAAGGAACGGACCATTAGTTTTTTTTTATTTTACTGGTTTCTATGGCACCGAAAACAATAATAATGAATAAATAAATGTAATTTCATACCGGGAGATTTTTTTAAGTGAGTAATAGGTCAAAAATCTAAAATAAAACACATTTTTGTCATAAAATTCGGTTATAATGAGTGGGACAAGGACAGATTATGCGTATTGCAATAAGTGCGACAGAGACTATTTGTTTATAATGTGTCATTGGGAATTGACAGTTTTGGAACCACTCATTAGATTTTTATGAAATTAACTTTCTTATGTAAATAAAATTAATCTGGGAAAACACACAGAAAGTTTTTATTCTAACAACCCTTCATTTTTGGTTTATTTTGGGCAGTAATTTAAGCTTGCTTTTTAAATTTCTATTATATTTTTAAACGTTTTGGGGCCATTCGTCAAATAAGTGTATTTATAAGTGATTAAACAAAATTAAAGATCGAAAATTCACACTTAATTAGATTCATTAATTAGTTAGGCGACAACAAAAACAGCTTTTTTGTGGCGTTGTCTGGTAAATTCTCCAGTATTTTCGGAGTGTAATTATTGTGAGTTTGTTATAGCTTTTAAATGTTGGTTTATTTATTATCATTTAATGTAAATTTAATAGGTATAAGCTAGATTAATAAGTTTTTAGCAAATTTAAGAAAAATTGATCGTTTTTCTAACAAATATATTTGTATTTTAGGTAAATAAACAAAATGAGAGATAGAAAATTCATACCCAACAAATAGATTAATTAAATAATTATTTCTCTGCGTTACATATTTTATTTCATAATACATTACTGAAAAAGAATAAATCCTCTGAATTTTTCCTTTACTTAATATGAAATATTGTACCTAAATAAAATAAATGTTTGGTTTTTCCGAAAACTAAACAAGTAGAAAAAGTTTGTTCGTTTTGGTTGGTATGCAGACTTCGCCTCTCTCCGCACACTCGAAGATATAAAACGACTAGAGAAAAAACTTTTTTTGTGACGTTGTCTAGAAAATTCTTCAGTATTTTCGGAGTATAATTACTGTGAGTTTGTTATATTTCTAAGTGTCAGTTTATTCATTATCATTTAATCAAAATTAAACAGGTATAAGCCAAATTAATGAGTTTTTAAAAGATTTAAGAACAGTTGCCTTTTATTCAAAAAAATTGTCGAATTTTGTTTGGTTACTTCACAGAATTTCTTTCAATTAATGACTTTTCTTTGTTGCAGTGCTTGTGTTGTGGACTTAATTAGTGTCTCCCTTGGATCATCAGTAGCCAAACAGACGAGACGGGAACAAAGCAAAGGGGCTTCAAGAGAAAAGGTACGAATTTTAACAAACGTACAGAAATTTCCAGATAATTTTTGAAATGTTGGCTTTAATTATCCTATTCTTGTTACAGGTAGGTTCCATGATGATTAAATGAGGTCCACATCGTAGAAGACAACGTACAAGGTCAGAACATTTTTTTTTGTTAAATATTTTAATTCGTTTTGCTGTAATCTAGGGAAATTTTGATTCAATCAGTTGAATTTTGGCATGTAACATTGTTAATTATTTCTAGTAAATCAGACGTGGATAATTATTTGTTCATAAAATTACAACTTTATCCGACTTTTTGTCAGTTTTAGTTAATCTAACAATAAGTAATAAGTTGTATTTACTGTATGTAAGCGTTAATATTTCAGGCGTTGCGTTGGTTATTTTCGATTATTTTCGAGTTTTCCTGTATAACCATCTGCAAATATCTGATGAAATTAGAACATTATCCACTATCCGAGTTTTTATTACAGTTTTAGTGAATCTAACATTTTTTTTTATTTTACTAAATTCCCTGATTTCGATAGCCAAAACTGAACAACCCAACTTCTCCACATTTTTACTTTCTTATACGTAGTATAAGGAAGTATTGTAATCGTGATTTTTTTCGACTCCGAGATTTTGATGGATTTACACGTTTTGAGGGCCCCTGAATCCATTTTGACCATTTTCGCCATGATGTCTGTCTGTGTGTCTGTGTGTCCGTGTGTCTGTGTGTCTGTCTGTATCCACGATAACTCAAAAACGACTTTTCGGATTTGATTCAAATTTCATATTTAAGAGTTTGAACAAAATTGTGGGTGCCACATTAAATCTTTTTCATCTAGCACAAACACAAGTGGTACTTACCTGAAGACATTTTTAGGTTTTTTAGGAATATCTTGAAAAATAAACAATTTACGAGATTTTTTTATTCTTTAACATTAATTTTAAATTAAATTTTGAACAAATTTTGTTTGAAACTTTTTTTGAAATTCCGTCAAAATTTTTTATTTTTATAGTGGCGCCATCTATCTCTGATTTACAAAGTGCATGTTGTTTACATACAGAAATCTATACCGTTGAGGAAATCGATTGTAGCATTACTATTTGAAAAGATCGACGGCTACAACGGCTACGGTTTTATGTTTTGGATATCATGGCAACTCGATTAAAATTTTTTCTAATATATACAATAAAGTCGTTAAATTGTATTATGCATGTAAATCAACATTAAAGATATCGACGCAAAATTTTTTGTGAATGCTCTTTCAGTTTTTAGACGTGTCGACAAAGTAAGCAAAGTGTTTTATTTTGCGCCGTTTTTTAATAATTATAAATTATTTACATATTTATATAGTGTTGCCATCTATCTCTGAGTGGCTGTTGTTTACATTACAGAAATCTATTTGTTTTTATACTAAAGATTCTATTTGCATTAAACACACGAAGAGCTCGAATAAAGTTATAAAAATTTAAAAAGTGAAAACCAATTAATCCAATCCTGGTGAGAGTTGCTATATCGCCAAACACCAAAAACTTGACATTGCTTTGCAATCCAAGTACGAAGAAGAAGAAGAGATTGTTAGTCAAACAACTGTCAAAGGCAAAAGATCGAAATATTTTGATGAGAAGGATTATTGTGCACTGTACAGTTTGTTTGAGTGAAACGTTGACCAAAACTGAGAAGTATTTTATAAATCTTCAAAGTTTAGCTACAGCAAATTCAAAGATATCAAGCATTTTTCGCACTGTGGAATTTTGATAAGTATTCTGTTATTTATTTGTCCTAAAATCTGGTAGTAATGAGTGGGACAAGGACAGATTTATGCGTATTGCAATAAGTGCGACAGAGACTATTTGAAAATTGCTGGAAACCCTCAAAATTTTTACAAGAAATTTAACTTAATTTCTTTAGGAAAAGTACTTACTGTGATACTATCCGTATAAGAAAGTCATGTGTTGGGCACATCAGATATTTTAGGTTTTATTCCATAAAAACGGCCAGTTTTTAATCGATAGTTAACCTTAATAAATATTTAATTTTTTTGATTACCGTGGTCTTAATAACGGTATCTAAGAAAATTAAGTCCTAGTTATCAATTGAAAAACTGGGCCTTAGGCCGGCCGCACACCAAAGAAACAAGAAACACGAAACATGAAATATACCTATTTCATAAAATAACAACACATTTTATGAAATAGGTATATGTATTTGTTTCCTGTTTCATGTTTTATGTTTCATGTTTCTTTGGTGTGCGGCCGGCCTTACACACAAGCGTAAGGCCAGGACTCCACTTGAAATTTGTAGTCGCGCGATTGTTCAGTCGCAAAAATAAAACTCATTGTTACAAATACATTGGCACACACATGCGACTAAATAATCGCATCGATTAAAAAATTGCAACTGGTCCTATTTTTGCTACGACGCGACTGTCGCTCTACCCCAGTGAACATGGACAGGAATGAACATGCACCCACTGGTGATATTTTAATCGTAGTTTTGACTGACTTTTGAGTTTTGTTCGTGTCTGTGTAAAATACTGCAAATACCTGCTAATATAATATATTATAATTTATAATAAAATGTCTGTATATGTTGTTGATGGACCAATTAGTACCAACAATTGGTGAAAACTACTTTTGGTCCTTCGGTAATACTGGAAACACTTTGTAGCGTGCTCACATAAATCTTCAAATAACATAAAATTAGCCTTTCAATAATTTTTGGCTTATTATTGGATGTATCCAATAACGAAGCTTTCGCCATTTATAACTTCTCGTCTGAAGTAAAAGAAAACTACTCATAAACAACGATTTATCTATCGCAGTGTGTGCACCTTACAGATTTTCTGCGACAGCGATTTTTTGGTCGCCGCGACTATACAAATTAATACTTACCCATAATCCAGGGGGGGCGGTCTTTTTGGATTATGGGTAAGTATTAATTTGTGTATGTTCAACACATTCTACTTGCAGGGTGGTCAATAATCATCTTCAACGATTGGGGATATCATTTTTTTTGTCGCAACGCAGAATAACACGGAAGGGGCGGGGGACAGGGGTGGCCAATTTAACATTTCTGATGTTTTTTGGAGGGATTTGACTAAACTATAATCTAATGCCCAGCCTTATAAAGGCGAGTTAATTAATTCCGAGGTTAACCCAAAGTTAAACTATAGCAACCATTTTTGTCAACGTTGATTTAACTTTGTTAACCTCAGAATTAGTTAATTTGCTTTTTTCTATTTTGCGTCTCTAACAGAGTCATTATAAAACTCAAACGGGTTTCATAATAGTTTCATTATGAACTCCGGCTTTTTATTTTTTTATAGTGGTAACATTGCTTGACATTAATTTCCATTGGGTGCGTACAGCTGCTGGGCTGCTGACTTAACAGCGGTACGCTGTATGCGTATGCTGAGTTGCGCTGTTTTCCAGCAGCTGCTGAAGTCTGAAGAAAATAAATTCTGCTGTTTTGATGCAGCGCATTGTTAAGTGTGGAGGGTGTTATTTTTGAGTTTTTGCTTAAACCGCCAAACGTCAAAACCTTAACCACTGCCAATTATCAATTATCAAACATTATTCTGTACGTTATTCATTCAAAATGAGTAATAATAATTTAACAGCTGATTTTAAACAGTTCAGAGAACTGTATTGTGCTGTATTCCAGCGCACCCAGCAATTAGAACGCTGAGTTCCAGCAGCTGTGTCAGCTGGACGCACCCAATGAAATGTGGGTAACGCAGCGTCAAAAGCCAAAGCCAACCTCACAAAATTGTAGAAAAGAAAATAGTGAAATTTTGAACATTTAATTATTATTTCTTCGAAAGTAAATCATTTATAGCTAATTGGGCTGTTTTTCTTAGTTTAGGTGGTGTATTACTTATACTTGCTTGTTTACACATTTCAATAGAATGCCAAAAAAGCTTGTTGCTGGTTGTAAAGTAAAATTGACAACTAATTTCAAATTAACCTTGTTTTACTGTTTGGTTATGTTGGGTTAGTGTTACCAACCATTGTCAAATCATTCCAAATATTCCTAGGTTTATATTTTGCACATATTCTTAAATTTAAAGTATAAATAGATGCAAAATAGAAAAAATTGTATATTACACTAGTTTTATAAGACATTATTGTGGCACTCGTTCCTTTGAAGCACTCCTCGCTTCGCTCGTCGTACTTCAAACAACTTGTGCCACAATATAGCGTCTTATAAAACTCGTATAATAATGTACTATTATGAAACTGGCATAAGTGAAAATTTGGACCAAGTAGAAAATTGATTAGACATTTTTGTTCTTAGTTACGCAAGAATTTTATCGAGGCGTAGCCGACATCAGAAACACGCTGTATACGGAAAAAACACTTTTCCTACGTGGTACGTGTTGCAAACATGATTTTTTCAGTTAATGTGTTTTGAAAATTTTGGATTTGACATTTGTCATTTAGCAGTTGTTGACGTTAGCAGTTCAAGCATTATTTAAACTTTCTCTTCATAATTCATTAGGGGACCATGTGGAAAGCTTAAATTCAAAAACTCGGGAAAATCCTCGGACCCATTTTTTGGGAAATCCAAGAATTGTTTGGATTTGATTTTACGCGAGAACGGTGAGTTGCAGAATAATCCATTTCTGGACGTGTAATGAATGATATTTTTATGATACTTATCTGAAAACAACGAAAAAAAGATTAAATGCGAGATTAAATGTAAATTTAATTAATTTTATTTTCAAAGTAATAATAATACATCGTAAAAATAGTAGGCAAATACGATTAACATTTCCACTCTGTATGCTGTATCTACGAAAGGGCGGATCGTAGAGAAAAAACGTTTATATAAAATTTGTGTGTTTTTCTTCGCTTGTCAATATTTATATTTACAGTTGAGCGTAAAAAATTTTTTTTCGTTGTAAAAAAGTTAAAAAATTCATTTTTGGGTACTTTGGCGCCCCCTAGTTTTGTCATTTTTCGTCGTAGCGCATCAATCCTCTGAGATAAATTGTAGAAAATATTGCCCTCTACAATATTTATTAAGAAACTTTTCTTCTGCAACTCACCGTTCTCGCGTAAAATCAGATCCAAACACTTCTTGGATTTCCCAAAAAATAGGTCCGAGGATTTTCCCGAGTTTTTGAATTTAAGCTTTCCACATGACCCCCTGACGATTTATGAAGAGAAAGTTTACCGGGTAATTTTTTCCAGAAATTTCGACAACTTGACTGGATTAGAAGGAAAAATTAATATGAAAATCTACTTTTTCTACGAAAATGCGGAATGACGTTTTTTCTGACAAGATAATCGAACTTGAAAGTAGGCTTTTGAAAAACTAGTACGGAAAATTAGTGCGGAATAGTAGTTTAATACACAAGAGTGTTAATAAGAGCGATTAATAATCGAAACGATTTTAACGCGTGAGCGCAGCGAGCGCGTTCATGAATCGAGATTATTAATCGCCGATTAACACTCATGTTGATTACAATATTTTTTTGTCGATCGCTCTTTATTAGAATGAAGATAATCTAATTTTGTTCCATGACAAAATCCAAATTCTGACATAATATGCAATAAGTCAAAATACTACTGACATAATTAATTAATTTCGGCAGGTGTCAGTTTCAAATGAATGTTTCAATAATATAATATATTGTTGGTTACCTAGCAAATCTCATAATCTCAACAATGTTTTTAATGTGCATGTATGCATTAAACTGAGTTATTAATACACTCCTTTTATTACATTAACTAGATCTTTAATAAACGATCGACGAAAAATTTTTTTTCTACGAAAATGCGGAATGACGTTTTTTCTGACAAGATAATCGAACTTGAAAGTAGGCTTTTGAAAAACTAGTACGGAAAATTAGTGTGAAAACTTTTTACCGCACACATTTTTTAAACTTTCCGCACGCAAACAAAAACATAAAGAAGTACTTACATTTAGTTATAATTGTAACATTTATTTAATATCTAATAACCGGAGGAGTGCACATTAGTTCATCGCTTTCGCTTTAGTTTTGAAACTCCATATTTATATTCACGTAATTTAATCTCAAAATCAAAATTATTTCGATGACAGGACACAATTTATAAACTGTCAACAGCTATGAGCTTTCAGTTCTATGACAACAAACTCACTTGATATTTTTTTTAATTAGAAAAAGATTTACAAATAATTTATTTTTTTACGAATTCCGCGTTTTCGTAAAAAAAATCGTATGTAACACGCTTGCGGAAATGGCCCATGACAATACTCGTGTGATTGCAGCACTCGCTATCCCTCGCGTTGCAAGTTTCACACTCGTATTGTCATGATGCGGTTTCCGCACTTGTATTACAATATACTATTTATTACTACAGTTTGGAAAACCTTAAATTATTTTACCAGTAACTAGAAATTAACTATAAGAATTTGAAAATATTAAATATTACCCTATAAAATATTCTTTTCTAAAAATCCCATAAATTTGAGAAACTTGAGGTGCGTCTTATCATCCGGTATCATACAGTATAAAGACTTGTAATTTAATGCCATAAGATGCACTCCAATTTTAAGGCAATTTTTCTATGTAAAAAGGTGCATCTTATGGTCCGAAAAATACAGTATATATGAATTCATTTTTCGTGTGTATATCACTAAATAGTTATTTTCATAACAAGTGCGGGAAGATAGCGATTCTGAAACTCATGCAAGTACCTCTTGTATTAATCTTCCCGCAAATGTTATGAACAACGTTTTTCCTACAATCGCTTAGAATCATCCTAGTTTTGATTTTTTTTGTATCTGAATTTGCGTTTTTTAATGTGAGAATCTAGTTAGAATGGTTAATGGTTGCTGTAGAACAAACATGTCAAATAAACAATGGAATTCAACATTCCTACACGCAAAATGAGTGCGGGAATTGGTCACTTCCCGCACTCATTTTACGTGTGGGAATGCTCAATTCCTTAACAATTGTAGGAAAAAAAATTTCATCTTGCGTCCTGCATGACATATATTGTCGAATCAATTTGTTCAAAATTTGCGTCCATTAGACACGGCCAATATTTCGTATCGCAAAAAAATAACTGCCAAATTTTGGGCCTTTTTAAGGATTTTTTAGGCCGCATTAATTTTTTGGGCTCTTGCCGTTTTTTGGAAAAATTATATTTTCCGTGGCTGTGCTGACGCGACGTTAAGTGAGCATGAACTTTATTCGGAGGCTCATTAATAATCTAACATCATAAAAGTAGATAAGCTTTAGGGTTTTAAGGAAATTTCGACAATTGGTAATATTATCAGCCATTGATTGAATTTTGATTCACTGCTCTCTAGTTTCTTCTAGTTATCAAAACAATCTCAAAAGTGATGTGATATATGCATTTACTCCAAATATTGCACCTAGATCATTAATTAACATCGAACCAACACTTCCAAAATTGATTTATATTTAATACGTACCTATTAATTTTGTAAGAACGTAATTAGTATTAAAAATGCATTGAAAATTATAAAATTTGGGAGGGGCCGAAGGGGGAGGGCCTCTACTAACCATGGCCAAGGAGCCACAGACAAATATTCATAAAACATTTGTCGGTTTTGGGTTTTGGGACTGTTCCATCTATTCACGACTTAACAATCGAACAAACTTAATATCGAACAATAATGTGTTTAACATTGAAAAAGACTCCTTCTCATTCATTTGAGGAGCGCTAGTCGTGCTGGTGTTAACACATTAAAGACCTCTCCTGCTAATACAGGAGTGATGGTCGTGCCGATATGCCGATATCAATCAAAGAAACTTAATATCGAACAATAGTGTGCTTAACATTGAAAATGACTCCTTCTCATTCATTTGGGGAGCGTTAGTCGTGCTAGTGTTAACACATTAAAGACTTCTCCTGTCAATATATATGAATGATTCTCCTCGAATAGGCACATACATACCTATAAACGGTATAAGCGACGAAAATTTAAAATGTTTTTTTTTTAAGAGGGATCTTAAATTTTTCTTCATATTCGGAAACAAAAAGTTAATATTTGTTAAATAGTAAATGATGGTAAGGTGGAAAATATTACAAAAAATATACATAATCAGGGCCGCAATTATGTTGCCACCAACTAGCTGGAGGTCCTCCCCCTCCCGCCTCAACTACATTTAATTATTTTCAATTTTTTTAATAAATTGCGTTCTTATAAAATTAAATATATAATCAATACGATTCATTGGTAAATATGTTGGATGTGGTGATGTTAATTTATGATCTAGGTGTAAAATTTGGAGTAAATACATATTGCACATCACTTTTGAGATTTTTTTGATAACTAGAAGAAACTAGAAAGCAGTAAATCAAAGTTTGATCAATGTCTTTGTTGGTTTTACCAATTTTCGAAATTTCGTTAAGCCCTAAAAATAGCATATCTACTTTTATGATGTTACATTCTTTAATGAGCTTCCGAATGAGGTACGTGCTCACTTAACGTCGCTTCAACACGGCCACGGAAAATTCGATTTTTCCAAAAAACGGCAAGAGCCCAAACAAATTTAATGCGTTCTAAAAAAATCCTGAAAAGGCCCAAAATTTGGCATTTTTTTGCGATCCGTGTTATTCGCCGTGCCTAATTGATGCAAATTTTGCACAAATTGTTTCGACAGTATATGTCATGCAGGACGCAAGATGAATTAGGTAAGTATGAAAATTCTAGCGATATACACACATGTTTATAATGTTTAAATAATTTTAGCAGATTTGAATTTTTAAATTATTTCTCAATAGGGACGATGCATTTTTTTAAAATCCCGATTTTATCTGTTAGAAATGTAAAACGACTATATTAATAATATTTTACAGCAAAATTATTTTTTTTTACTCAATATTTGTACATAAAAAACGATTATAAATTGACCTTAATTCAAATATATTATTGCTGGCCGAAAACGCTTTGAGATCGGAGAGTCCCGTGTGACGTCACGAATCTAGTTGACATTGCCATGTCTAAATATTTTTTTTCTACGAAAATGCGGAATGACAAGATAATCGAACTTGAAAGTAGGCTTTTGAAAAACTAGTACGGAAAATTAGTGCGGAAATTTTTTTCCGCACACATTTTTTAAACTTTCCGCACGCAAACAAAAACTTAAAGAAGTACTTACATTTAGTTATAATTGTAACATTTATTTAATATCTAACAACCGGAGGAGTGCACATTAGTTCATCGCTTTCGCTTTAGTTTTGAAACTCCATGTTTATATTCACGTAATTTCATATTTAAGAGTTTGAACAAATTTGTGGGTGCCACATTAAATGTTTTTCATCTAGCACCAAAACAAGTGACAGTTACCTGATGACATTTTTAGGTTTTTTAGGAATATCTCGAAAAATAAACAATTTATGAGATTTTTTTATTCTTTAACATTGATTTAGAATTGAATTTTGAACAAATTTTGTTTGAACTTTTTTTTGAAATTCCGTCAAAATTTTTTAATTATTTTTCATATAGTAGCGCCATCTATCACTCAGTTACAAAAGTACTTTATATAAATTACAGAAATCTATACCGTTGAGGAAATCGATTGTAGCAATATTATTATTTGAAAAGATCTACGGCTACCGCAGCATTGTGGTGGCGAAACTACCACCGGTTGTTACGCGGTCGTTGATTTGTGTTTTTTGTGTCATATTGTAATATGTACAGTTATTTGGAGTAGCTAATAGCAGCAAAGTATTCCGTGTACTCTTCTTATCCAGAACAAATACCACTTCTAGTACAAGCCGCCGTGGCGCAGTGGGTAGAGAATCTGCCTAGTAATCCACACGGTGCTGGTTCGATTCCATAGATTTCCCTTCTTTTTACTTTCTTATATTTTTAAGTGAGTAATAGGTCAAAAATCTAAAATAAAACACATTTTTGTCGTAAAATTCGGTTATAATGAGTGGGACAAGGACAGATTTATACGTATTGCAATAAGTGCGACAGAGATTATTTGAAAATTGCTGGAAACCCTCAAAATTTAACTTAATTTCTTTAGGAAAAGTAATTATTGTGATACTATCCGTAAGTATAAGAAAGTCATGTGTTGGGCACATCAGATATTTTCAATTTTTGACAATGTTCCGGTCATCCGGACGGGTTGCAAATTTAGACTTAATATTATTTTAGCGTTTTCAAACTTGTGTCCAAGTTTCAAAACTTTTGCGTTTTTAGGCAAAATGGACTTTAAAATGCTTGAATGACTGGCCTATTGTTATTAGTTCAGTAGAAACTTTTATTTTAATAAATAAATTGATTACCTACCAAAATTTTCTACTAGTTGAATTATTTGTTATAAAATAACTTCATCATGTAATTAAATAATAATTCACAAATCAATAAAATCGATATTCTAATTACATACTTATGTCATATGTGATGATCTTTGTTTCATCACAATCTGCGTTCGTAAATTAGTCTGAAAAATGATTTATTCTATGACAAAAAGTTCATTTAAACTATGGTCTTAAAGGGCTTATTTTTTGAGAAGAAAGGTGTTTATATTTTTATTAGGTATCTTTTTTGCAAAATTTTGGGACAGATATTTTATCGAATTTAGGAATATAATCTAGTTGAAGTTGAAGGACTAATTTGAAGACGAGCTTGTGCCATGTTTAAAAAATTCCCAAGTTCTACAAGATGATGAAGTCAAATTTTCAGTTCACACACAGTTTCACATCTCGGTATACTGATGAATTTTTGTAGGAGTAATATTTTATTTTGATCTCATTATACAGGGTTGGGCATATGTGTGGGAACACCTGATTTCTGGCTAAACTTTTGTATTATCATTATTGGTCTTAAAAGAAATATTTGTAGCTTTTTTTACTCTATTCAGTGACGTATTTTGTTTTCCAGTAGCTACTCGATTTCTCGAGATATTAAGTGATCGGCACTTTTTTTTAATGGATCACCCTGTATATTTTTAAGTTTTCAAATAGACAATATTTCAACAATTACAATGATATAAGGTTTGGTGGGTGTGCGACTTGTGGTTTTTTAAATATTAAAGAAAATAATTCAATAATAAAATAAAGAGTATTAAATAATAATTAATTAAATTAATTAAATAAAAAATAGGGTAGCTGTTTTAATAACAAAGTACGTCACTGAATAGAATAAGAAAACTGCAAATATTTCTTTTAAGAGTAATAATAATAATAAAAATGTTTATTCAGAAATTAAGGGTTGCCACACATATGCCCAACCCTGTATAATAACATACTATACATCTTAATCTTCATTGTGGAATCATCCTGTTTATTTTTTGAGAAATGTACTGTCTTTCTTTCCAATAAGGATGTTGACTTTTTTTATAGTCCTGGTTTTTCTGTTATATATATGTAAAACTACTGTATTAATAATAATCAACATAAAAAAATTTTTTTAGTATTTATTTATTATAAATATTAGTTATAATAAAAAAACGATTGCAAATTGAGCGTAATTCAAATATATTATGGCCGCGCGAAAAAGGTTTCTGATGGCAAGTCGCATATGACGTCACGGAATTTGTAAACATTGCCGAAGGAACATATGAGTCCGGACAATGCGCGAAAGTTTCAAATTTTACAATACTTTTTATTTATTTACTCACAAAGTTTGGACCAATATTATTAAATACTAAGCAACATTTAATAATAACATTTTTAAATGTTTTCACAAATATTATAAGTACAGTCAAACTTCTATAACTCGAACTACAACTTGTCACAGAAAAACTTCGAGTTATCAACAATTCGAGTTATAAAAGGTCGACTGTATTTCATTTTTGATGTTGAGTTTACATTTTTAACCTCCTATATAATTTTTTTTATGTGGATGTAATAATCCGAGAGTAGACGTATATTTTATTGGTCAATAATTCCTGCTATTTTGGTGTATTTAAATTTATTTAAAGGGAGGGTTAGTGTTCTTTTTTCTCTTATCGTGATCTGATTTCGGTATTGGTAGAAAATTGTTATAAACAGGATCATTAAATGCCCCTGTATGGAGTCATGAACAACAAAACACATTTTTTAGGCGATCATTGCCGCCATAAAGTTTTACTTTTTTGTACACATCTGTCAAATGTTACTTTTTGGGGACAGAACTGTCAAAAACTAAAATAAAAAGTGACGCTTATTAATTTGACATGAGATGCTTTGGTTTTTAGTTGTCTAAGGTAACTATGTTTCTCAGCAAAATGTCAGCGAAATTTTTGAATTCTTTCGTGATGATCGCCTAAGAAAAGTTGTGTGCACCTCGGCCCAAAGTGCTTTTTTGGTCTCATCTGAATTGCAGCCTCGGCTAACGCCTCGGACGCAAACAAAAGATTCGACCAAAAAAGATTACCTTTACGGCCTTGATACACAAATAACTATTTTGACAAGAATGAAATTCAGGTGTGTCAAAAAGTACTAGTATACTAGTCTAATAGTCATAATTCTTCGTCTTTGTTCTTTGTCAACACTTTATATGCAAAATCTTGATTACTTGCTGTCAAGTGGTGCTACCTTACTTCTTTGGAAAAAGAATACAGTTTTTCGGCAAGAAATTATTCCTTTATAATAAATATATGGGAAAGTTTAAGAAATCATTTTAAAATATGCATATACAGGGTGATCAGTAATTGGCGCACTCGGAGCATATTGTGATAAACTTTACGTTTTAAGAATGACCAAATTTTTTACCGCAGTGCTGTAAGTCCTTTCTTTACACAGATATGACCATTTTTGTATAAATAAAAGTGGCAACTCTGCATGGAACATGTGAATAGGTTCGGAGAGAAAAAAAAAGAGAAACGTTCAATATTTTATGATGCGAGAATTTATAGAAACGTCAAATTAATTCAGTACTGTCAATTTTATTAAAAAACAGAAACAACAATTGAAATTCATTAATAATATTTTCATGGCAATAGAAGTTTATCCCAAAGATAGTTTGAGAGGTTGCCAAACTTCAAATTTCTCTCAAATTTAGGTATTTTATAAAATTTTAACATTTTCAATTTCTTTGTAATGGAGATTTTTTGAAAAAAATTGAACAAATCATATTGCATTTTTTCCAGAGATTATAGTAGCATGAATTATTCACTGATTTTTGTCTTGGTTATTAAAATAATTAGCTTGTAACTTGGATGAGGGAAACTCTATAACTCGGAAACTAACCATCAGATTTAAGTTTTCTTTGCATATTATCCTTAGTTTTAATGTGCTCTATAACACCCTGTATTCGGAGTGCGCCAATTACTGATCACCCTGTATTTCATGCTACAGTTTTTAATTTTTTTAAAGTTAATATTTCGTTGATTTAATTTATTTTTCGTACTAAAAACATGGTTCTTGAAGATCAAAACTTCAAAATTCCATTTCTACAAATATTATTTAATAGTTTACTATTCTTTCAAGTACCTAATGTTCAGTTTTTCATAATTTTTGTTAAATAATTCGAAAAATAGCAGTTAAAAACTTCTAAATATCACAATTTCAAAAGTTTTTTCGCTCTCTTGTTAAAACCACTCATATTTGGCTAAACTAATTTAAAAGATATTCAAACTACTTCATTAAAATAACAATAAATAAGTAATGATGCACAAAGTTTATTAACAAAAAGCAACGTTGATACACATTTTACAATAATTACAAGTACATTTGTTACATATATAAAATAAAATATATTTTATTTATAATAATCAATTTGTATTCTGCAGCAAACACAACGTAAATACATTTGATCCCTTTATTTAAGATAAGTATATAGTTTTGTAATGGAGCTAAATAATTTACAACGTTGGATTTGATATAGTTTAATAAATTCGTAGGTTTTTTTTGATAGATTTGATATTTTGGTTTATTACGATAACAAAATAATTTACTTATATTGTAGCCTTAACATATATATTTTGATAAAAATAAACGCTTAGAAATAAATAAATAGAAGCGTAACAAACCCTGTATGCATTTATACCATCGAAAAGATGTCTTTATTAAATATATGTATATTTTTTTATAATATAAATATCATCACATGTACAAATAAATAGTTTTAGCTTAGTAGCACATATTTACAATAAGTTATAGGAGTACATACACATTTAGAAGATACTATCGTTATACTGGCAAAATCATCAAACTTAATAACAAATAAATATACTTATAATATGTAATATGTATTTACAATTTTATGATATACAAAAAATTTCTTTTTCTAGATAATCTAACACATTTTTTCAAATTTATTAAACTAGAAGAATGTTTTCCTTTATTTGTCTTTTTATGAACGTTATACATATTATTTCCGCAATACATCGAATTTTACATACTTGTATGTACAAAACAACCACAATTATACTAGATTTCTCATAGTAATACTTACATTTTAAAAATAAATACAAAAAAATTGGTAGCAAATAAATAATTTTTCTGTAAGATGTGATGTTGTATTTATTGGTGATGTAGAGAGATATTTTCAGGACGGTTAACTTGGTCCTCCTTGTGGATTATATTAAATAATAATGATATAGAAATGATTTTAATACAGAAATTAAATTTGTAATTTTGGCGGATGCGCCGGTTTCACTACAACTCGAATTCCTTGTTCAAATAAACATCAACAATCCACAATAACCCAGAAAAGAATGTGTGTATTAAGTTTGATTAAACTTTCCAACTTCCGAGAGTTGTAGGTACAAGGTGCAATTGGCACAAATTGAACAAAAAAATCGCGACAAGTTTTTGTGGTAAAACAAAGTAACTTTGAAACTGTAACTGGAAATCAAGCTTTTAACAAGAAAACATTTTCAAAGAGATGATTTTTTGTCGGTTAAAACAGAATTATTTATTTACCACCAAAGGATGTTTTTTATTATTTAAAACTGGCAGTGTATTCTGTGTAATCTCAAAATTCTTGCCGTTGATATCTAAGGTTTTTTATAAAGTTATAAATTATATTCTACAATAAATAGAAAAATGACAGTGAAACAATTCTCTTTGTTACTAAAACATTGTTTTATATTCCATAGTTTTATACAACATAGAAATTTGAAAATATGTAAGATCATTTTGTGCGAACCCCAGCGGCTACGGCTGTGTGTGCTGTTTAAACGTTTTATTTTATATTTTCATAAAAATAATTCTATAGCAGCAGACATCCATTTAGTTTAATAATCTATATAATATTTTTATCGCCATAATTAAATATGTCGCACCTGGAAAAGACTATAAGCATCTGCTTCATACTGTTAGGTAACAAAAATGTGAAAAAAATTGAAACAAAAATAATCAGCGAATTTTCTTTTGATATAACTTTGCGAATTTTTCGAAGTTCGATCTCACAAAATCATCTTCAGATAAACTAAATTCAGATCCGATTTTTATTTCTATTATAGTTTTCTTGAGTTAAGGTTTATTTTTGAATTAATTTTGATTAAAATCAAATTTGTTGGCCAGAGGAGACTTCTTTAAAATTAGTGATAATAAAACTGAACCATAAAAAATCTGAAGACCATTGCAAAACGACTACGAAAAGGTGATACCTATCCTAACGTTTGTGGTCTTTTGAAAAATATACGATTACCTTGAAATTGCACAAATATACCTAAAGGATATAAAAATGTGTAGAGATCTTTTTAGAACATCTTTTCTGATGATTCGGGAGCCTCAATTATTGTCCTACATCCAAGATAAATAAAATACAACGTAGAGTAAACCAGGAAATATTTTCCTATAATTTCACGTAAAAATAACATGTTTATATATTTACGACTAAACAAAACAAAAGTATACGTTTAAACAAATAAAAACTGATCAAATAAAAATAATCTGAAATGAATCACTTTTATCCAAACAACTTATAACTCAAGCTGGTTATTATTTGAAAGAAATATAAAGTTATATCTTATTATTGTTGTAATTGAATTTTTAATCAAAACTACGTAGTTTATTTGAAAAAATATAACGAGGCGTTTGTGGTGAATTTAGTTTCATGTCACTCGAAAATTAATAAATTTTTTTGGCAGTACATCAGCAAGAATTTTGTGTTCTTCAGCCAATCAATTCAAATATAATTTACATTCTATAAATTTTTTATAGAATACAACCTAACAATTTCCTCTATGTACACAACTCATGTAATAATATAATATGGTACTGTTAATAACAACTTTTTTCATTTTATAACAACACCTCACAATGAAATAGATATAATAGTATAGTTTCGACACTGAAATAAGTTTCACTTTATTTTTTGTCACCTTCGTAAATATTCAACAGTAAATAGTATAAAATATTCAATAAATTTTAAAACGCACATGACAGTAGATACCCGAGAGAAGTTTTTTGTATCCTCGAAAACAATTTCCAGGAGTTATTTCAATGCTTAAACTGGTTACCTAAAACACGAACGATACCATTTCTTATCTACCTAAACATTTAAGTCAAGCTGTTTTGTTAATTTTTTTATTTATCCACATACATCACTTGAAGCAACATATTCTACAACATGACTACATCTTGAACACATTTTTTCCTAGTCGTCAAACCTGAAACTGGCTACGGCCGTTGTTTCGAAAATATTTCTTGGAGTTTTCTCTATAAACTTACAACAACAATTTTTTTGGTATCCTCTCAAGGTGGGCAATTTCTTCTATGATTTGTAGCAGCTTTGCCGCCGGGCCCCCACCTAGGAGAAGGACTTTGGCTATGCGTCCACCTCGTGGCATACCTCCATGTAGTCGGGGTGGAGCATGATGTCCTTGATCATGTCTTTCAGCATTGAGTAACGTAGCACCATTGGGTAGATTTTGGCGTTAGTATATTCAGTCTGAAAAAATACAATTTCATTCGTTCGTAAAAGAGAAGTATTTCTTTATGTTCCAATTTCGAAACTTTTAAATACAGTTATTTCTACGGACTTAAATCAAATTCGTCCATTTATTTTCATTTTGTTGCAAGTGAAACGGGCAATTATTCCAAATTTGCCTTTGTTCCTCGCCCAATTATGTTTTTGTAATTAAAGTTGTTACAATTTCATTATACAAAATCATGTTTTAAATTAATTTATTAAGTTAGGTCACGGATAATTGGAGATATTACATTTGAAGCACGATTTGGTTTTAATGACAATTTTCTTTGTTATCTACCTACTCATTTATAGATGCACATAATCGGAGTTGGAACTATAATGGTTAAAATTGGAAGAAAAAAACTATTTTTCAAATTGGAATTTAACTACCTATTGAAATAATTTTCTTAACAATAAAATTAACCACACATTTTTATACACTAATTAAAGTAAATAGATGTTACTTTTCTTTCAAAAATTTTTGTATATTGTGAAGTTACCAACGTGTAGTTTTATTTTGTTAATTTAATATTTTTTCTATGCATATACAGGCTGTTTCAAATTCTTTTCCCACTACAGGGATCTCAGAAACGGTAAGACATACAACTTTGGTTAAATTGGGGAAAAGTTGCATAATAATGTGGCCAATAATAATATAGCTTTTGTAGTTCTGGAGATTTTTTGAAAAAACCTAATTTTTGCCTTTTCGTTTTTATTTTTTTCTGCTCTTATTTTCAAGATATCGAAAAACTAAAAGCAGTTTGTCGTGGAGACTTTTTGTGCTTTATAAAATGACGTTAAAATTTTCCTCATGCGACGTTTCTTTTTTGCGCTGACGTCATCAAGTCAGTTTTTTTTAAATACGGTCCTGGATTTTTTTTTCATCGTTTTAAGTAGGTAGTATTTTTTATGTTCTAGAAAATGGCGTTTACATTTTTTCCATACGACGTTTCGTTCTTGTGCAATCATCATCAGATCATTTTTTAAATACGGCCCTGGATGTTTTTTACATTTTCATCAGTATTTTTCCTCACTTCCTCATATCCATACATTTTGACAAACTTTAATAATAATAATTTTCCTAATAAATCAAACTAACCTATTATTTATTGTTAGTAGTAATCATAAGAACAATGGAATTATTTTTTTTAAATAATTTTATAAAATAAACGCTTATGAAATTGTCAATACTGATAATGGGCTGGTTGTACAATGAAAAAAAATACTGATGAAATTGTAAAAAAAATCCAGTGCCGTAGGTAGATATTCAAAAAATGACCCGATGATTACACAAGAACGAAACGTCGTATGGAAGAAATTGAAACGCCATTTTATAGAACATAAAAAATGCTATTTAAAACGATGAAAAAAAACACAGGGCCGTATTGAAAAAATTGAATTGATGACGTCAGCGGAAAAACGAAACGTCGCACGAGGAAAATTTTAACGTCATTTTATAAAGCACAAAACCATGGCAAAGTGATTTTGGTTTTTTGATATCTTGAAAAATAATAGCAGAAAAAAATAAAAACGAAAAGGCAAACATTTGGTTTTTTCCAAAAATCTCCAGAACTACAAAAGATATTTTCGATTTCTTAACGACTTATTATTGGACACATTATTACACAACTTTGCCCCAAGTTAACCAAAGCTGTATAAGTTACCGTTTCTGAGATCCCTGTAGTGAGAAGCGAATTTGAAACAGCCTGTATAACAATAGAAGTTTATTGAATCTTAAACCACTTTATAGCAATAATGTCTTTATATAATGTAATAAGATTCTGTTAGGTTAGATGTCAAAATGTATCATATTCTTAAGCTGCTTTTTTGGCGTTAAAATACTTTTAAAATATTTTTGTTGTTACGTCATCACTTTGAGAAACGCTAAAATGACATGTTTTTAAAAATGTTACATAAGAACATAACCTCAAATACAATTGACAGCAACCTGAATCATTTTTAGCTCAAAGTACAAAATAGCAAATTTAACTTTTTGCTTTATTTATCTGAACCTCCATAACATAAAACAATACAAGACCCCATAATCTCCTCATATATCACGATGATATATGTCACTCATCCCCCCCACAAATTGAAAACATTTTCAAACCTACCTTCGACGATACTTTAAAAACATACGAAAATATTTTAAAAACTGTGGTGTGACGTCATACTTTCATCACCAAAATGAAATGTTTTTAAAAACATAAAATTTTTTTAAAAAACTTCAACGGCCAAAAACAGCTTTAGTTTCATCATAAAATTTTGTTAGACTCAGAAGTTTGTGATCGCTAGCGTCACTCAAAAGAGTATTTTTCAAGATATTTGAATGAAAATTTGTGCATAATTCTTAGAATTAGGTGCGCACTCAATACTACTTTTCACAATGAATTTCGCTTTTAGACACATAATTTTTGTTGATAAAATGCTGGCCTTAGTTATCAAAATATTTTAACGAACTTGTTTGTATGGTTATTAGAAAAAAATTTGCATATGGTATCAATGGCATTTTTGAAATTTTGTTGGAAGAACCAAAGAAAAATACTATTTTTTTGCCCATATCAACGCGAAGTGTTAGATTATTTCCTACGGGATCTCATAAGGTAACAGAGTGTAACTCCAGACTAGATCATACAAACTTTCACATAGTGCAGTGGAAAACTATGTAATCATACTATTTCGTTCCACCTTTTATATTTAATGCTTTACTATTTACTTGTTAAAAAATGGAAAAATCTAAAATGATGAGTTAATAATAATTTCTATCGGACATAAATTAAAATTTCGGTAGAACACAATAGTAAAAATAATTTTCAAAAATATGAGAATGTGAAATCCTAAACAAAACTATCCTACCTAATGCAGTAAAAATTGTGTTGTGTTTAAATAATTTTCCCCTGTACGAAAATATTTGAACTAAAATGTAAATACTTTTTGTACACAACAAACCTAACGAGCAGAGTTTGTACGCATGTCTTTGTCTACTTACAAAAAAATGTTTGGTGCTCTGCCTTGGAATGTGAACGTAACATACCATTTTTTTGTAGATGTTTTGGAAATAGTTTATGTACAAAAAGTATTTTAGTTAAAACTTTTTTGTATAAAGGAAATTATTTTAACACCACAATTTTTACTACAAAGATGTCAGTTTTAGTTTTATTATGGATCACAGTGGTCCAAAAGTCCAAAAACCTGGTCAAAATATAAAGGTTTAAGGGCTTTACGCTAAAAAAACAACACTACATAATAAAATCAAGTACAGTTTAGATTATTTGTACTTCACAAATTATATCCTGATTTTAAATATAAAATATGTGTCTACTACTACATACGAGTAGTATCAATATTTGGATAATATTTTATCTCTATTTCCCTCATTGATGTTTATTTAATGTAATGAGTGCATATTTGCCGCATGGAATATTAAACAAAAAAAAAATCAAAACCATCACATATGTATTGACGTGTTTGACTGCAAAATGCACCATTATCTCTCGATGACACTATTCTGGACCGTTAAACCCCATATTTTTTTCTATATCACGCCTTTTTCCCAGCTCAAGTGGTAGGATAAAACAACTCAACAATAAGGCCAATGCAATGCAATCTACCCGCAATATATTTCAATCTCAATCAACATAAATATTCCCACGTGTCTCTGAATGTTTCCCCAATGTAGAGAAGCCAGTCTTTAACAGTAGAAAAGCCAAGAGAATGATCCAATTTCAAACGTAATTGTAAAATGTTGCAAATAATAAATTTACACAAGGAGTTTGCTACGTTGTATAATTTCATTTAAATAAAAGGATTCTCTTTGCAATGGCTGTAGGGGGTATACTGTTACGATACGTTGAAGCACGTATCGTCTTTTTATTGCTGCTATTTTTGATTAAAATATACAGTTACGTGTTTGATATTGTGTTGTAGCTACTTATTGTTATTTTACAAGTGGCTTAAATGAAATGAATATTTTTAATGAACTGAAGTTCTTTTTACAAAAAATAACCTTGATTAAGATATTCGTATTTAATGTGCCGTATAGTTTAAATTTAAAAGCTGCTCATAAAGCACGGTTATTACTCGGTAAATATTGCGGAATTATTACATTTTTCATTCGTTTTTTTCACAACTCGCCATTAACTGAATTGTAAAAGTGGTCCTATAAAACGGGAAATATTGGCATATTAAATTGACTTCCTCCAGTTTTTTTAAATATATTTTATTAGGCATCAGGTAGAGGCTTGGTACTGAAATAACATCGTAATGGTTGCACGATCTAATGACATTGAAGCTTTTATAATTATATTTCAAATTGAAGAGGAATCTTACCTTTAATTGTCGTATCAGATTTCTCAATCCGGAATATTTCTTCAACAGCCTGTATAAGTCGTTCGTCATTTGAGTGTTCTCTGCATCAATTTGGCAGGTTGTCATATCTAAAAAAAGAACCAGAAGTTAAACGTTTTCGTTTCATCAGTTTTCAGTTCATTTTCTGATTCATTTTTTTCAGAAACTTGTTAATAATTATAATTATAATGACAGCACAATTTTAATTCTAGATGTAACATGAACTCCAACTTTCCTTTCCAATTACGATGCAAACAATATTCGACATTTCGAATTTTTTTTGGTCTTGTTTCGAAATCAAGGCAAAATCTAAAGAAACTGATGTAACCTGGTAATTTTCTGACCAAAACGAGGCAAATTCATTAAGAATTCCGAAATTATCTGGTTTTTACTATAAATAGTAAGGTAAGGTGGGGTCAAGTGGGAAGTGTTTTTATTTGTCTCCATGCAAGTCAAAAAAATTCATAATTTTACACAGTTGAAAGCTTAATCCATAGAGTATCTCAAGAGTAGCCAACAATTTTTGGTTTTTCAACGATTTTCAAAGCGCCTTATTTCTGAATTCGAAAAACTCGTGGGGTGAAGTGGGAAACGGCCAAAGATTCACTTAAAATAAAGTAAAATGTACGTTTAATCATATTTTATGTTTATTTAAGGCGAAAAAATTACAAAAAAAATATTCGGATAAAAAAAATTAAAATTGAAAAAATTTGATTGTAATGAAAAAAGTGAAAAATAATGGCACGATGTCTAAAAGCAATGAAATAAGTAAAAAAAAACTGAATTTGTGCTGAAATTCCATAAATTTCCATGTTTTTTGGCATTTCCCACTTCACCCCACCGACGAAATTTTGAGCACAACCATGCACCAATGTTTGATTTTTGCAAAACTGCTTTGTATTTAGAAATATAATCACCAAACGATAATCATACATAATTATGTTTACCTCTTTTGGAACGCAAAATTTTTTTTAGAAAACATGATTAATATAATTATAAATATAAAAAAAAATAATAATAAAAAAAAATAAAAAAACCTATACATTTTTTTCAATAATTTTTTGAGCTTGATTTCACAGAGCTAGTAAATGTGCGTGCGTTCTCACCAGTGTCTAAAGAAAAATGAGCTGACAGCACAAGCAATCTTCTAGGGTAGGCGGTTCATTTGACAATTCACTAATACATCGATTTTTGACAGTTTCCCACTTTACCCCACCTTACCCTATGATAATTTTGAAATATTTAGAGGAACACATTTCTTTGAATTATTCTTTTCTTTTTCAGAAAGTATGTTACTTATAATACCAGCACAAACGTCTTGAGTGTTGGGTAATAGAAAATATTATTGGCGAATTTCTCAAAAAAATGTCGATGTTAAAATTGAGAAGTAGGAAAATTTTCAATGTTAAAATTTTGATCAAAATGAAAAATGTATAAAATGATACGGATTATTAAAAATCTAACGACGAAAAGTTCCTGAAAAATATCCTTAGTCTCTCCTTTTGGATACCTTCCCTGAACTAAATTGAGCATAACTACAAATTCAAAAAAATCAAGCCCCGAATATCATTCATCCCATAATAATAACTAGATTTTTTTGCCCCCCCCCCCCCCCCTTAATTTTGTAATTTTGTTTTTGAACTTAAGCGTAGTTTACACGAGCAAGTAAACTATCGCAAGTTAATGTCTGAGGGCAACTTCCAAATAATTTGCGTAGTGTAAACACTGCCCGAGAGTTCTCTCAGCAAGTCGCAAAACTTGCGGCAAGTGCTTGCGGCAATAATCACTTGCACGTCTAAACAAATTGGGAGAGCGCTCTAGCAAGTTACAATTTTTTTCGATTTTACTGACAGTTGTGTGCAAGTTGCAGTGACACGCTCGAATATTTTATACATTTTTATCAATTAACAACTTATATTCATTAATATAACTATTTATGTATCAAGTATTTCAAGAGTTTTTGGGGACGAATCGTGAGAAGTCCCCAAAAACTATTTGCGTACGTGTTGCATACAAGGTTTTTTTGCATGAGGTCTGCAAACCCCCAAATTAATTTAAAAATTTGTTTAAATATGTACATACAGACTCGTACATAATACTAGCCCAGTCAAATTAGATCAAAAATTACCTAATATCTACAAAGTTGACAGGATGGCCACATTTTTGAGAGCAAGTCGAAGGTCATTGATAAAGCTCTGAACCGTAAGAATCCAACAAAATTTGCTTGTGTGTCACGTGATAAGGATGATTTTTTATATCTTGGTCTCTATTGGTTGGATTTTAATGTAGTTTTTTAAATTTATTTGGATCTTCACTTATTAACTCTTTTAATAACATCGAAGCTCCAAGAGTAGGCCTTCTGGCTATCTATTCTTTGACCCCTATCCTTTTTCTATCCTCTCTTCGCTCTTTTTGTGCAATGAGAACAGCAAAGGTTGCAGCTCTCGTTCTACGACGTGACATTTCACACTTGAATATACCTACTCTACCGAGTAAACGCGCATGCAATCACTTGCTGCAAGTTATGTCTAGAGAGCACTTGCTGAGAGAAATTGCCTTGACAACTTCCTTATATGTAAACACTAGCGCAAGTTACTCTCACAAGTTCTATCGCAAGTTACTCTCACAAGTTCTATCGCAAGTTACTATCCCGTGTAAACTACGCTTTAGTTTTAGTTTAGTCCATGGTTTCATCTACCCTATAAAAGAACTATATAGAAGTTATTAAAAGTTGGAAATTTATAAAATTTGAGTCTCTTAAAATATTCAGACGACTTTTTTCGAGGGATACAAGACTATTTTAGACTTATATGCTCTCCTCCTGGACCCATGTAATTATTTTGCTAACAAAGTGAGGCAAATTTTCCATTCTATGTATAGGTTAATTTATAATAAGTAAAGTACACATTTTTCATACAAATCAAAACCACTCAAATTTCTGAAAAACTTTCTTAGCTTCTTTAGTGTTTACACTTAAGCCTGTTTATAGTAGCGTTCATGATTATTTTAAATTTTAGCTTAACACCTTTTTTCGAAATTATTAACCTAACGCCATGTTATTATCTTATCTTCTAATTCTAACTCCAGAATTAGAGGCACACCCTACTTTTTTTTTAAAACAGTAATTTATCCACTGTATACTGCGCCATTGTCCGCACATACCCGCCTCCCCTTGTTACAAGACTACATCGAATCGAAGGCAATATACAGCATTCTCTACTCTGGAAAGGACTGAAAAGGACACGAGTGTGATCCCAGAACCTTTTCGACATAAAAACAGCGTTCTCTGTCTATTTGTCTATATTTTTAATTTAATTTACGGATTTGTCCTTTCAATTATTTGTACTCGAAAATAATGTAGAATTGATTGGAAAAAATCTGCTCAAGATTACGTGAAAATTGGAACTAAATTAGTTATAAATCTTCATTTTCAATTTTTATTATACGCATAATATAATGATCTGAAACTATTTTGAATTTCTCCATCTCATCCAGTTTATTAACATAACGCTAACACTTAAATTCAATTTGCTTTATGAAACCCAACTTTTAAATATGAAAATTTCCCGAAGAAATCCCGCCGGTTCAAACACTGAATAATTAACAAAATGAATTGAAACCATTAGAACGAGCTAAACTGTGCACCCAATGCATAAACACTTTCTCTCCCAACCTACTTTCCAAGCGGTCTATCCTCTCCCGTTTATCCTGGGCCTCTTCAGCTAACTTAGCGGAGGTCTTAACGCCCTCGCCGGACTTCTGTGTTTTCTCCATTATGGCACAGGCTCGTAGAACAAAAGCGGGCACTGTTTCTTGTTTCTCCTGTTTTGGAATATCCACTAACGTCCAGTACTGTGTTTCTAACCGAATCACTTCCTGAAAGAAAACAGCTAAGTAAACGGTATATAAGGAAAGAGAATTTATTTGGAGAAGAAATGTTCTGTTATTTTCTTTGAATGTTGCTTAGATAGTTTGTGGCAAATAATTTATGTTATGAAAGATTTTCTACTACTGTATTGAAAATAACAATATTTATGGCTATAAAACTTCAAAGGATAATGTTACCACAAAAGGTGTGCAATATTTTTAGATTAGTTCACTAATATACAACTATACCTCGAATTACACGTACAATATTTATGCATTGTTTGATTAAACTGGTACTACATGTGACAGTAATAAAGGTAATAAAGGTAATAAAGAATAAATGAAATTGTACTTTTCCAAAAGCACGTTTCATTTATATTGACATCAGTCGTCAATGTGAACTTCCGTATAAAATTAAATAATAAGGCGCAAACTTTTATTCCCAATTAAATATTTATCGTGAGGGAGTGAAACTTTTACATGCAATTCAAACCAAAACTGCAGATAGAACTTGAGGTTAAGCACATTTAGAACAACGGCAATTTCATTTAATGGTACACAATAGTCTTGTAAAGCGTTATTAAAACTTCAGAAAATTCAGATGAAATGAATTTTCCTGTTTATATTCAGCAGTTAGAGAAATATCCACCAACTGGGTTAAACCTTCATAATTATTGCGAAAATTGTAACTTAAGTCAAATCTCCTTTACCATGATAATTGATAATTGAATGACTCGCTTCAATTATCGCTGATTTCGCAAAACTACACAATTATGCAAATGAAACAACCGTCAATAACGCATAAACAAGGACCGTGAATGACAATGAGACCACAAAGGACACCTAAAATCCTACCTTTATCATTCCTTTAAGCATAGTGTATCGTTGAAATATATTATGGACACTTTTACTCTCATTGTATTTGCCCATTAGACCTACAAGTGCTTTCTTTGCTGTGTCATATGATTCATCCATACGAACTCGAACCGCTCGTAGTCTTTCATTGGTCTCTATAACGTCTTCTTTTGTCAGACCACTTGCTGTGCCTTCATCCTTGACGTCCTGCACTATTCTTCGGACGCTTTGCGTAAATTTACCCACCAGGTTAGTGGAACCTGTAAACAAAGGAAATTGTGGTTGTAGGTATGCTGGCATTTACGAGGCTGAATCTGATTATCAGGAGTATCTAAGACTAAGGACTAAGGACTAAAGCGAAAGTGGTAGTTAAGTTAAGAAATTGATAATAAAAGTTTCAATTTGGTGGCGTTTTTTGGAAGGTGAGTATTATTTTTTATTAGAATTGGAATAAGTGGTAAAATAAGCAATAATGTAAGAGGTTTAAAAGGTAGGATTATACTCGTAGATATAAAATATTCTATAATAATTCCCATATAATAAATATCTACACACACAATAAATTTAGTTATTGATTTATGTAATTAAACTATGTGAAGGTTACTTAATTTTCCATGGTGATACAATTATTTTGGCCCCCATTGTATGAGAATCTAACAAAAGTCATTTTAAACCAATAGGTATTATATTTTTGGGCACAAAATGCAGATTCAATGGAGAAAACCTTGAGTGAGAGGTCATTAATTTATTATTTCGAAACCAAGTACTGTAAAACGATGTAGCAAATAGCAGAAGCAGAAAATCAGTACCAAAAATTCTGCCAGGGTTTGTTAGTCCAAGTTAGACTCAGTATAGAGTCCGTTGGAGTTCGAAGAGGCTGATCACTACCTACTATTATAATGGAAGATCTGTTTTCGACCACTCTTAATAAAACTGTACCACATGTACATCTCAAGACCATTTGTTTCTAAAATTTCGCTCACTATTGGGAACTGAAATATAGAATACGCCACCTGGCGGTACAAATTGTCCCCCGTGAAAGAGAGTCACTTTGACATTTCAACATGTGAAGTATAGCAGGCTGCGCAAAGTTAATTTTCTTGTTAAATATGATAACTAATAAAACGTTAAGATTTGTTTCAAATATTGCAGATAAGGCACACATAATTAGTGTTAAATACTTGTTATATGTTTATTATTACAGTGTAATGTGTAACGGAGAGCAAAAAGGGCCGCCTGTTGTGTTTAAAACCGGTATGAACCAGAGACTTTTCTCTGGATGAACTGCAAAGTTTTTTGTTGTGTTAATGGTTGTAAGTTGTAACAGCAAAGGGAAAAGAAATTGACAACTTAGTTTTCATTTATTTGTTATTTATTTTCTTTTTATAACAAGGAGTTTCACGGAGGGAAATTGGCTCATATTTTTCCAAAACAACTTTCCTTTTCGACCATGTGCATTTCATATCAGTACCAGATATGTGACCAAGTGTTTTATATCGTGCCTGAAACAGAAAGCAAACCAAAAAGACCAGAAAAATAAAATTGATAGTATGTATTAACAATTGCAAACGCCATGATATTTTTGCCAACGAAGATGTTTGATAACATCCAAATATACATGTATGTCTATTAAATGATTTGTTGTTACATTTTCCCTTCTTCCAACTTTAACTAAATTAATTGCTTTTTCCATAAAATAAAATAATAAGAGGAAAAATAAACCTAACCTTGCAAATAGTTTTATTACTTACCTTCTGTTAAATTGCTCGAGTTCTGATGCATCTAGGACTGAAATAATTCGATTAAACTGAGTTTAATTGTGGTAATTTACTTATTGTAAAAACACAAATAAAAGAATCACACACAAAAATTAAAAAACTTGCGTTAAATCTCGACACCGTTCATATAAACATGTGTAAATATTTGTGCGACCTTGAAAGCGACTCTCTTTCAAGCTTACGACTGCAGCGCCCCCATCGGTCGTTTCAGTTCCCAATAGTTTCTAGTTTGGTCCCTGAATCTAATTCTCAACATGGTCTTCTCTGTTATTCGCAGCTTCCTCATGTTCTATTTCGACGGCATATTGACCGTATTCATTTTCAATTTTCTTTTTCCCCATACAATTTTTTGAAAATGCAGAATACTCGTATCTTACAGTTCCTGTTAATATTTCGTGGTCTAGCTTTACGCTTTAGGGTTGTTTGTAGCTAAGTGAATCAGTTTGTATATTGTGAATCACTAAGTTTAAAGCGTCTACTAGACATCTTCATAGGTTATGGTAAGGCATTGTTATATACAGGGTGTTCGCGCGAAGTGGCTCACTATTGCTAACTTTGTTATTATTGGAGCTACAAAGTCGGTTAAATTAGCAAACTAGTAGCATTTTCTCCACTGATTACAATGGTGAAAACAGAAAAACAATTGACCATCTGGTTTTCAAGATATTCACAAAAATAACATTTTTTTAATGGAACACACTATATATTTTTGGAGAAATCGATGACAAATTAAATTCTGTACAAAAAATGTCCTTAAGTTTTTTTGATTATAATTTAAAATAAGCGAGTTATTTTGAAAAAAAGTTTGCAATTCTTTAAAATCAAGTAGCCATAAAACGGAATAGTAATTTATTAAAACCAAACAATCATAATTTTGAATTTAAGCAAATTGAAAAAAACTTGAAAGAATTACGGAAATATTACTATTTTATTTAATATTTTTAATATACAGGTGTTTGCGTAAAGTGGTTCACTATTACTATTGCTAACTTTGTTATTATTGGAGCTACAAAGTCGGTTAAATTAGTAGCATTTTTTCCGCTGATTATAATGGTGAAAACAGAAAAACAATTCGCCATCTGGTTTGCGAGATATTCACAAAAATAACATTTTTTAAATGATACACTCTGTATATTTTTCCAAAAATCGATGATAAATTAAATTCTGAACAAAGAGTGTTCTTATGCTTTTTTGACAATTATTTAAAATAAGCGAGTTATTTTGAAAAAAAATTTTTTAATATTAAGTAGCCATGAAAATTATAATTTTGTAAATTTTCAATATTTCCGTAATTCTTTCAAGTATTTTTCAACTTGCTTAAATTCAAAATTATGATTGTTTGGTTTTAATAAATTCCGTTTTATGGCTACTTGATTTTAAAGAATTGCAAGCTTTTTTTCAAAATAACTCGCTTATTTTAAATTATTATCAAAAAAAGATAAGGACATTTTTTATAGGATTTAATTTACCATCGATTTTTGCAAAAATATATAGGGTGTTCCATTTAAAAAAATGTTATTTTTTTAAATATCTTGAAAACCAGATGGTCAATTGTTTTTTGGTTTTCATCATTGTAATCAGCGGAAAAAATGCTACTTTGCTAATTTAACCGACTTTGTAGCTCCAATAATAACGAAGTTAGCAATAGTGAGGCACTTCGTGTATATTAAATTTTACATTAAAAATAAAAACTGTGTTAAAGATTACAGTGTCACGATCTCAAAAGGTAAAAATCAAATGTTAATCAGTACAGAAATTACATAAAGGTGTCTGTGTAAATAATCTGTTTTAATAATGTAGAAAGGAATGTGAATAATAAAGAACGGATTTTTTTTCTTCCAGTTACACTAAAACGACTCAAATTTACACCTTTATTTTCTACAATTTACGAAATCCAGATAGTGAGGGTCAAATTTAAATAACCTTGTACCTACGAGGACATAAATTTTTTGCTTGGGCTGGGCGGTTTAGGTGTTTTAAATTTCTCCTTTGAAAGTTTTTTGTGCGAAAACTTATCAAGTTTCACAAAGTCTTTTAGGTAGTGTTCGTTATATGAAACTCTAAACAAAATAATTTTAATGATAGGGTTTTGTAGAATGTAGGAAAGTCTTAAATATGCACGAATAATAAATTATTCCCTAGATAATACATTTATGTATTTACAAAATTTACTTTATGAATTTTAGACCATCTCTCAATTTTATTTATCCAACAAACCGTAAACCCAAATCAAAGTTATAATATCTATTTAACATGTTTTATTAGCATAAATTATCTAACTAACGCTAACAAAAACAAATTCTAAAATAATATAATTTAGCACACATTCAACTTCCACAGAAAATTGTCCATATCATGGCAAAACTACTAGGCAACATGATAAATGATAAACGTTGGCAGTTCGGTCCATTGTCAAGTCAGCCAGTCGTCATATATAAAGTTAGTTGGGTTGCGTAGCCAGAGCCACTTTCCACATCGTGAATTTAGAGGAAGTAACCTAAATCAACAGAGTGAATATTTCATCAAGTTGCAACTTCTATATTGTTCATGTAAAGTTACCTGTGGACGCAGATAATCCGAATAATTCCACAAATCTTTTACAAAATGCTGACAAAACTAAACAGAGAGGTGTAGGTATGCCTTATATCTTTATCCAGTTTCCACTGCCGTGTTCTTATAACTTTTCTGGCTTGAGGAGTGTTTTTAATCTGTTGAAGTACAACGTTTTTCATTATAAAATATAGAGCAGGTCAATTTATATGTAAATGAACTTTTTCTGTTTATTAATTAATTTGAAGGTAAGTATGGATGATAACAGAATATAGGTTCATTATTTATTCAAAAATATTCCTTAATTTTATGTAGCCACCTACTGGAAAAAAGCTGGTAAGTTATTAACAGTAATTGGAAATTCAAATGGGTTTAACTGTGACTTATTAATAATTTACCAAAGTTTTTTTCTGAATAATATTCTTATAATTCCAACAGTTCCCAGTAGAAGTTGATGTGTTTGGTGACCTTTTCATCACTAATTGGTACGTTTGTAGTTGCACGACATTTCTTTGAGATTATTTTTTGTTAATTTGTTTACCCTCCTTTGAACTTCATTTAACTTGTCCCTGTCTAACTCTTGATAACATAATTTCCTCCAAATACATGAAAATCATTACTATTAAACTTGAGACATGAAAATCCATAATGAGGTACAAGTACGTGTTTTCTCTACATCTGTGTTCAAAGTTACTTAACGACAACTGTATGTTTGCGTCTTCACCCCATCTCTCTTATATTTCATTTTGTTGAAAAAGAAATATATCGTGACAGCAATAGCAGGGGTTGATAACGACTTGCCGTTGGCTTTAAAACCTTTGTAATCTGTTGATACTGAACTTGTTGCATGGCACCTCCCTTTCTCCACTTATATGCTGATATATATTCCCGAAGCCTACTTCGATAATTTATATCCTACCTTCACGTTGTATTATAATGGAATTTCAAAGTTCAAAGAGTGGATAAAGAAAATTTCGTTCGTTTAATGATTCAACTTGTAAGAACTATTAGTTTTATTCTATTTCATGGTTATTAGAATTGGAGAAAGCTTTGTTGCAAGTTCTTTGCCAAGTTCAAATGCAAGCAGACAAATTCATTATTCAGTACTATCAAATAACTAATCCTTAAGGCGCTGGAGTAGATTGTACTCTCATAGAAAATATTGGTTTTGAATCTGATACTAGTCTACATACTGAAAACATTTTAAAATGGAAAAATATTTTAAATCCTCATCAATATTGTGGTTACAAAATTTCTTAATAGTGTAATTATAATAAATAGTATATCATGCAATGAGCATTTAATGATAGCTATTAAGACGCGAACCATAGGTGAGTGTCATAATGAATACGAGTGTCTTAATTTCTATTAATGGTAGATAATTGGATAGTTTCATCTTCAAATCTTGTTTAATTTTGTCAAATAAAAAATTAGTTTTTGGAACTTTCTTCAACTAGGTGATTTTGTCAGTAGTACCTACCTAACTTTTGATGCATTTTGTAAAAAGTAATTGAAAAGAAATAGCATGTTTTTTGAGTTTCAGTTTTTGCTGAATACAAGATGATGAAGATGATTTTTAGAATATAGGATACCATTTGGTCATTGGCTAAGAAACTTCTAAAATCCGACCTCAATTTTTTTTCATTTTGGAAATATGAACTAGAATGATAAGCAGCACTTATTTCATGTGTACGTAAATTATTTCAACGTAATTAAATGTATCTAATCGATGTTTTGGAAAAATGATTATTGTTCAAAATGTTTTTAGAATAAGCTTTTATAAACTGGTAGGAAAATATCGATAAAACGTATAATAGCTTAATGGCAACATTTGCAAATCTAAATAATACAGAAATTAAATGCAAAATCCACGTTGATGTTTTAAATGTGCAGTTATGAATTTTACAAACTTAAAAGCTTTTTCAAAAACGTGAATTGATATGAATGTATTATCTTGCAAGCATAGTAATTATGATTGGTAGAAAATTATTACCCACACAAATATTTCATAGAAACGAAAGCAGACATCGGTTCATTTGTCGTTATTTTGCATTGTATTGATTGTGGTGCATTTTCCAAAAACAAGCAAAAAAATAAATTTACGTTTATTTTATTTCACATACCCGCAGTAACGACAATAGCAAACAATTTTTTTCTATACATACATAAGTGCGTCTCTAATTGGCTTGAAAATATCTGCCTTTGGTTTCATTAAAATTGCTTTAATATTTGTGCTTATTGTGTTTTATAATGGTAGGTTATAAAACAACTTAATTATGAATACATTTGAAATAATAATCTGCATTTCTGCTTTTTTAGAGAAATTTTTTTCCTAGCGTTATCCAAGTTTTCCTTTCTACTCGTATTCCCAACTTTTTTGTACGAAACGAAAGGACAATATTTCTTGGAAGAAAATAGACTTTCGAAAAATGGATGCAGAAAGTTTTATACTGATATTTTATTGTGCAATGATTGATTCAGCAAGTGCAAGCCTAGAAAAAGTTTAAAATATTTCCTGGCTAAAATATCTTTTTTCTCATACCTGCACGAAAATGGCCACTTAATTTGCGTGAAATGCGGGTAGAAAGTCACCTTCTTAGGGTAGTCGCGGAAAATAAGGAGTGGGGGTAACATTTCTCACTTGGATAGCCTTTTCCTCCCTGATATGCGGGAGTTATTTGTGTTTGTTTATGGTTGTCAAGGTGATTTTCTCACCGCACAGTGTCAAGCAAAAATGTCAGTGTGCTGTATTGTGTTGCCTTTGGTACGTTTTGTTAAACATATATTCTTGTTTCCAAGAAGAAAAACCGGGGCGCCAGTAATGAGTGACGCTGTAGCTAAATACTGTGAAATTTACTTCCTTTCTTTGCAATTTAATATAAATTAACTCTGTAAAGTGTAGACTACCGTGGGTTTTTAAATAATATTATTGTTTTTTTTTTCGTTTCGGGTGGATTCATATGAATTTAAACGAGATTCATTTGGTAGAACGTAACACGTGCATTAAAATCAGAATATAACATTTGACTTGTGGAAAACAACAGAACTGTACCCAACAGAAGAAAATACAGAGATTAAAAATTTGTAGTGTGCCCATTTTTTGAGTAGATATAACAAAGAGATTTGGACCAACAAGTATTTTGAAGAATCTTTTCTAATCTAATTCCCAATTCCATAAACATCAAATAAATATTTCATTAGAAAATAGCAGTAATTATTGTTCTTATTATTTTAATATAGATTAGGAATTGGCCAATAGGAATTCGTAGTTTTAATAAACTTTTCTGGAACTGGGCATAAGTCGTTTAACAACCAACCGATATATTTTAAATTTCCCACAAAATATTTACTTCCAATTCTCGCTAGCTACTAAAATGAACTTTAGAAGATAACAATCTGTTAAGTTCACTTGAACCAGCAAGTTTTTAATTTCACAATCCAAACTCCAAAAAATGGTTTTAATTTTTCTCCTTTTGTCCTTAAAAGAACCAGTCATTTATTAGCATTAAGAGCGTCACTGGATTATCGACAATTAACACAATGATTAAATGTTCAGGGTAAAGTTCCCCTGTTGATTCATCCAGCCAAAGAAAACATAAAACTTCATTAAAATTATTTTTACGTTCATAAGGCTAATTATGCATACATCGTGATAATCCATCAATGATTGCATTGGAGTGCAAGTTAATTATTCCGTATTGACAATATAATATAAAATAAATAAATGATTTACTAATGTGGATCGTGACTTGTATTTTTTTAAGTAATACCTATAAAATCTGCAGGTGAAAGTCTACAAAATTCCTAAATAATTACATTATTTTTATAATAATAACATAAAATAATGCACTTTTATTATACCTGAGCTATACTAAAATTCTGACTCAGAATTTAATTATGATATGGCTATAAACCGGATGGTGCAAAATGCATCACACAATACTAGATACTTACCGGTATGATATAATAGTAAAACCTTGAAATGCTAAAATTTTTACGGATGTTTTTTCCATAAATGAGAAATGTAATCTACAAATTTAATACCAACATCTGCATATTTAAATATCCATATGAAAAACTAATAAATAACTATTTTCTGTCGTGATCAAGTTACATTTACTTTTTTCCATAATTTAAATGAAAAATATGTTGAAGCAATTAAAACAGTTTTTAAAAACAATTAAAACCACTTAAGCTGTCATAGATTAAATTAAATCTGATTAAATCTTTAAGTTCCTGCTGGTATCCCCGGTCACCTTTAAAAGCACAACAAGCTTTCAGGAGTCCTCTGGATATCCCCAGGTCCAAATACCAATGACCCAGGTATTTGTGTCTCTCGTCCACCAATGCGGACAACCTCGCGTGTTATGTGGTTCAAATCCTACCCTGCTACTTCTGGACAAAATGGGAATTGATTTATTTTCCACGAGGAAAAAATAAATTGAGGAAATCTGATTTCGTAGTATGAATAATGAGAACATGAGATAATTCGCGTGGAACTATCTCGTGTAATGGCTGTACAAACACATTCAACTTTCATGTTAATTACAAACGTGATGGACATTTGTTTCAATTAATAATTATTTACAAGTTTAAATAAATGACCGGATACGGGGTCAATAAAAATAGGAAATATACCAAAACTTGACTTAACCTAATTACTGTTCCATAATATAATATTTGTAATTTTTAAGCGACGAAGTTACTTTGAAATTCAGGTTAATATACAAATTTCATCAACACTGTATAGTTTGACGTTCGACCACTTAAAGGTGATAATTTTGAATAAATTATTGTTCAAAAAGTATAAACATCCTGAATTGTGGTTGTGTATAAACCAAAAACAGCGTATTTTTTTGTCCTATTTTACAATATCAACATTTAGAGGTTTTGTTTGAAAGGAGAGAGGCGAGAGGAGGCCTCAATGTAAAATTTAAGATTGAGGTTCTTTGTCTAATCTGCCGAATCTTCCCCTTCAGTCTTCAGTTTCACTAACCTCTTAAAAAGATTTACATTTTATCAGGCGCTAAAGTGGAATTGCCAACTTTAATCATATACGGGGTGTTCCACTTTTTTGTAGCATGACTTTAACATAATAAAGAACTTTTTTTTAAAAAGAAAAGTTCCTAATGAAGCGTTCTACGACCCACGTTTATAAAATCTTTTCTGTCTAAAATAAGATCCTCTATCAACTGGTAAAGTCCTACTACAAAAAAGTGGAACACCCTGTATAAGAGTAAACAAACAATTGAATATTTTTTATGACTATATGATCTCCTGGTGCATGTTTTGTTTCTCTTTGATTTATTTGAGTTTTTTTGCTTGGCCCCGAAGAAATTCCAATTGATGGTTACTGTATTATGTAATTTTTTGGTGTAAAAATATCCTCTTTGGGCTGTCGCCTGGTTTCTCGGTACGTTTGTGACGTGGATTTGATAATTTTCTGTTCATTCTAATCGTCGTTATTTTTATCAATCAAAACTATTTTTGAGATTTTTAGGACATACCAACAGCCACCCAAAACATTTTTTCTGTTAAATTGGCCTTGGCCTAATTAAAATAACATGATAATCTTTAATTCAAGAAATTTTGCTACTGGAAATTCTTATAAACTATGAGTTCATCTATAGAACTGTTCAGGACGTACCAGAAATATGTTTGTATTATCTCATCTGAATACCTAATGAACAGGGTGGGCAAAATTCGATGTTTTTATAGGGTAACTTTTAAACCATAAGAGATATTGAAAATCTGACCGCGCATCGTCGAGCTCTTTTTTTGACAAACCCTTGATGGCGAAGTCAAAATTTAGCGATCGTCGTTTGTTTTCGAGTTATGGACGAAAATTCGGTTTCTTGAGATTTCGATTGTTTGTGAATTTAGAGAAATGGCGTTTGTACGTTCTTAAGGCACTTTTTTGAGGAGAATGCAATGGCGTTAACAGATTTTGAAAATGGTTTTATATTTTTAGGTTATGACATACATTTTTATTTTTTTATATGGAAGTGGGCTGTCACTTTATTGAAAAAAGCATTTTTTTCTGTTTTTAAATATACATATATAATATGTAGGGTCTATTCCTTTCTATTTCTTCTTAAAAAAAATAAATTTTTGGAATTAATAATTATGTATTTCGCAAATTTATCGCAGTAGACGAATGTCATCATGAGAACCCTCGGCGCGCCATTGAGATCCAAAATCAGGGTTGGTTTGGTTTTAGTGTTTGGTGTGCCTTAATAAAAAATCAAGTTTAGGCATATAAGATTTATGAGGGAAATCTAACTGGTGAACGGTACTACAAATATTTAAGTGAGAAAATTGTTGATGAATATTTGGACAATTTATCGTTCAGCGAAGTCAGTTCTTCTTACAACACGATGGTGCACCACCTCATAATACGAGATCAGCTAGAGAATTGCTTAACTCAAAATTCAGATATAATTGTTTTGTTACCAATGGGCCAGTTAGATGGCCACCAAGGTCGCCTGATTTGACACCTTTGGGATAATTCAGATAATTCATATAAAACTAAAAGTAGAAATACAGAAGAACTCAAAGCCAAGTTTACGCAATGCCTTAACTCCGTGTCAAATATTCACATTTCGAATGTGCACAGAAGTGTCATGAAAAGTGTATTGCAGTTAATAGACGTAATTTTGAACTTTTTCTTTGAGTTGTTTTATATAGATATTAATTTTAGATAGTGTCGTGTTTATATGTATGTCGTTTGTTGTATTTTCATTTTTATTATAAGATTTTTTTTAAATTAATTTCAAAAATTTAGATTTTTTTATTTATGAAGAAATTGAAGGAATAGCCCCTACATATAATATAAAAAAATATAAATTTATGTCATAACCTAAAAATAAAAAGACATTTTCAAAATCTGTTAACGGCATTGCATCCGCATCAAAAAAGTGCCTTAAGAACGTGCAAACACCATTTCTCTAAATTCACAAACAACCGAAATATAGACTCAAATCGAAATCTCAAAAAATCGAATTTTCGGCCATAACTCGAAAACAAACGACGATCGCTAAATTTTCCCTTCACCGTCAAGGGTGCCTCAAATAAAGAGCTTGACGATGCGCGGTCAGATTTTCAATATCTGTTATGATTTAAAAATTACCCTATAAAAACAGCGAATTTTGCCCACCCTGAACATTAAAAAAAAAATTTGCAAATCAGTCTCAGACCTATTCTGATGAATCCGGCAGCATGCCTGGAGTAACATCAATCAACCTATTGGACTCAACGCGACAATACCCAGAAGATGATTACGAACATAGTAGAAGATAAGTTTGAGAATGGAACTGGCACAAAAGACGGGGACGGTTCTTGGGGTTAGCAGGAGAGGCCTTTTGATGCCTATTTGCCAGATTTCGACTTATCCACATCTTACAATAGGAATGAACTACAAGAAGCCATTTTCTGCTGACCTTATGTCAGTTTGGCAGCCAATGCAAATGACAAATTTAGTGCTAACTTTTACCATTGAACCAAGAAAAATCGAGAAAGACGATAAAGAAAATTTCCAACTCCTTTTCTCAAAGACTAATACATATTAATATAATAACTCGATAACTAATAAAAATATCAAATATGGCCATTAGTATAAATTGGTAGAGAATTTAAATCCTACACTTTTTTTCGTAAAACTTAATAAAGCGAAGTTATTCGCAAAAACCTATTTCGCCCCTTTAATTCCATATGGCGTCCAACCCCCTTGAAGTTGGACATTGCAAGACTGAGGTTAAGCTCGCCGTTCCAACCGAGTGCAAAACATTTCCGAGATTAAATTTAATTTTGACCTTCCACCATTATTTATATCTATTGACCGGACTTTGTAGAGAATTCGTCAACTTAATAATTTTGGAGTTATTTCGAATTATTGAATGAACCGTCTACAATTATTATTCAAAATTAAATTACTGTCTGATACTTACAAAGAGAATTAATTTTGAGAGCCAACAATCCAATAGTTTTTAGTGGAGAACCTAAATATCTAAAAATATACCTACAGAATATTAACGATAATTTATTTAAGGTCTGCCAAAATTTTTTCAAAAAAGTTTTACTCAGGTGATTGTGATAAATCCTGAATAATTCTTCTACACCAACTACTAAGCGAGCATATAACCAAATTTAGAAATGTTGATTGTTTCAATCAAGTTATAATGTAATATGTGTAGCATTAATATTCAGCGGAGTGTAGGCATATTTCAGCAAGTGGATGAGATATTTGAGGCAGTGGTCGACCCTAGTTAAATAAATTATACATATTCCTTACTAGTACACCCATCCAACCAACCCCTCTGACGATATAGCTCCTTAATTTTCCACTTGCAGTCTCTGTGTAATAACAAGGTTAAGCCTAAGTTCTAATCCACCTTTATTCCGAATGGGATTCAAAACAATCTATAAATTAAATCTGATGACATCATGATCTGCATAAAGCTTAGTTACATTAGCCCACAGTGGAATGTACTATTATTAAATAGGTCAAAGTATGCGGTATTTATAGAACTATTGGTGCTATAAAGATTTCATTAGGTTTCGACTTTTAGGTGGCAAAAACTTTCATTTCGTTAATAAAACTAATGCATGTTAATTAAAAAGTTAATAAGTAGCCTAGTAGTAAAAAGTACGAAATCACCAAAGCCTTTTAATAATCAGTTTATGGGGCGAAGTTGTTTAACTTTTGTATGATTTACGATTCCTAGGGACGATGACGATGTTGCAGCAGCAATAAATTGGTTTAATTAGTGATATTGATGTTCGGCCCCTAATAGACAGCCGTTTATCACAGTATATATTAATTGTGTTTAAACTGTAATATTACACTGATTTATAACGACTACCGAAAGCATTTAATAATGCGATCTGCACAATATACACACTTCCAACATTGATAGGGGTTTTTTAATGTTAGCCATTAATTATGACAGAATTTTACTACTAAAATAGAATATTCAATATTTATTCAGCAGTATTATTATTATTATTATAAATGATTCAAAAACACTTGTTCTGATATATGATATCTGACTGGTTTTTCCATCCTTCAATTTCCTTTTCCATTCAGTGGATAAGATAAGAATATTATCCTTGTACTGGATGAGTGGAAGGAAACAAGTCTCTTTTTTTCTGAGAATCCAAACGTTATTCTTGGAGGTTAAAATTTTCCTATTTATAACTTGGGAATTTTAACTTCATGCATGTGTTTTATGGGATTTATGACACATCAAACTGAAAATCGATATTTTAAGAAAATATCCAATATTTCCGAGAAGAAGTAGGATGTTGAAGCATAGAAGTTTTTATGAATCGATCTCATAAATATTTATAGGTGGTCAGGTACTATAACCACTTGTTGTATTTATAAGTATTATTAAATAAATAAAAATTATACTTTTCAATTGATTTTTTTCGTCCGACATACATCTTAAAAATGCTATACTTATGTTTTATGTAAATAATGTATGTTGTAACAAAAACAAATATTTGATTACCATAAAATGTCGGCTCATTTCATAACATGTTAAAAAGATGCAAATTTAACCTCACGAAATAGTTCTCTAAGTGCATACGAATTTAGATCCCGGAAATTGCTACACATTTTTATTAAAAATTTTAAAATTTTTTGTCAAAGATGGACCGGATATTCGATAATATAATGGTGTTATTCTGTATCGAAAATGTTAGATAACATTCTGTTAAATCTATGTTATTTGACGTTTGAACAATATAAAACATTGTTGAAATGTCAAATAACATAGATTTAACAGAATGTTATCTAACATTTTCGATAGAGAATAACACCATAAATATTAGAAGTCTTTATAAAATGCTGATCACTGTATGAAATTATATGTACTTGAATAGACAGAAATTGATAATTAACACAAATTTTTGGGAATTTCTATATGGGTACAAGAAATGTAACATTGGAAAAGCTCATTTTCTTTGTTTTTTCAACTGAATATGTAACTATCATCATAAAAATTGCTTAAGTCGCTAACGAACTTTTACTTAAATTAATCAAAGTTTCTCAAATTCTAATATGATTACCAGTATATTTGGACTAGAAAAATTGCAACAACTTTTAAGATGACAATAAACATTGAGAAATAGGTTATGATGATCAAGTTCACTTTTTTTTTAATATCAAGCTTTGATTCATAAGAATGAAAAATTGTGTTAAATAGCAGATCTACGAGTACACACTAGTACAAGGTACCAATTTGAAATAGTTAGATGGTACAAGAAAATATTTTTTTTCTCATACCTGCACGAAAATGGCCACTTTATTTGCGGGAAATGCGGGTAGAAAGTCGTCTCTTTAGGGTAGTCGCGGAAAATAAGAAGTGGGGGTAACATTTCTCAGTTGAGTAGCCATTCCCTCCCCGATATGCGGGAGTTATTTGTGCTTGTTTATGGTTGTCAAGGTGATTTTCTCACTACACAGTGTCAAGCAAAAATGTCAGTGTTATGCTGTTATAATTTGTCCGCCCGTTTCACGTAAAAGAAGTGGCCATTTTCGTACAGGTATCTGTGTATATCTGTGTCCAACACATGACTTTCTTATACGGATAGTACCATAATTACTTTTCCTAAAGAAATTAAGTTAAACTTCTTGTCGAAATAGAGTATGCTACACGGGAGGAATTGATTCCTACCTTGTTGCATAAACTACTATTTATATCACCAAATTCGAAAAAAAATTACTTCTAGAGGGATATCCAAATAAAAGTGAACAGGCCTTGTAACTTTTTTATTTTTTAAGATGGGAAAAAATGTTAGATATGAAAGTTTTGGGGATTTTTATGGGTCATTCATATATTTTATCAGTAAAACAATTAAGCATCGAATAAAAAAAATAGTATAAAACATCGAATTTCTCGTTTAATTAAAATTGGATACTATGATTTTTATCGCATTTTTGGATTCTAAGAGAAGTTCTAGACATATTTTGTATAACATGCGGTTATTTAGTCGTTTTTGAAATATTTCAAAATAAAAAAATATTTTTTTTGCTACCTGGATAGTTCCGTTTAAAGCAAGAAGACTAGAAACAGGAGAGAGAAGTCACTCAATAACCACTCGCCATGTGCGCAGTACGGCAATTTAAGAGCAGAGAGCACATGGCGAGTGGCGATTTCCAAGTGAGTTCGGTCTCCAGTTTTTAGTCTTCTTGGTTTAAAGTATATTTATGGGAAATAATTAGCAATTTGAAATATTTCAAAAACGACTGAAAAACCGCATAGGGTATGGAATATGTTATACAAAATATGTCTAGAACTTATCCTAGAATCCAGAAATGCGATAAAAATCACATCCTCCAAATTTAAATAAGCGAGAACATCGATGTTTTCAACTATATTTTTTTATTTCGATGCTCAATTGTTTTGCTGATAAGACATATGAATGGTCCATAAAAATCACCAAAATTTTCATATTTAACATTTTTTCCCATCCTTAAAAATAAAAAAGTTATAAGGCCTGTACTATCGACGCTAGCCAAATTTGAACGGTTAATTTTTCTATTGTAACTTCATAGGCGTACTGTAATGTGTCATAAAAAAATTCCATAAATTTGCCGAAAAATATGCCGCGACATTTAACAGAAGCCGAAAAAGCAAGGGCAATAGCCAAGTTAGAAGAAAACTGGACGTTATGATGTGAAGTGGCAGCTGATTTAAACGTGTCTAAAGGCTGCATATTTTATGTTCGGAAAAGATGGCAAGAAGAACTGAAATTTTAAAGGCCAGCGAGACAGAGTATCGGAAGGATCTCTAATGGGGTTGAAGACAATGCGTTAATTGAATATCTTAACCAGAATCCTTTTGACAGCGCTATAAGAGCTAGAGAAGAAACACACATTCCAGGATCTCCTAGGACAGCACAGAGACGTCTCAAAGAGTCTCATTTAAAGAACGGCGTTGCCGCACGCAAAATATTCTTATCTGCTGAACACAAACAGAGAAGAATACAATTTGTAAATCATTATTTTAACATTGATGAGGAATTTTGGAGCACCGTTGTATTTTCTGATGAGAAGACTTTCCAGTCCTGCAATAGTGGAACACTACGAGTATATCGACACTCTGCTAAAAAGTTATTAAAATGAACTTCAAAGAAAAATAAAATTGAAGAATTATTATATAAAATAGTGCTTGCTTATATTTTTACTGTAGTAAGCCACTGGCGAAAGCCGTTTTTAATCTAGTAAAAATCGCAACAAATTGCCCTGGTAACAGAAATTCGTTCAAATTTGGTTGGCGCCGACCGTACAGTTCTAAACGTTTTCCATTTTCGAAATTTTCATATTTTTTTAATTTTGTAATTTGCATTCTAAGTAGTAGGACCTTTTTCACCTAATACGAGTATAAGTCAAGGAATCTCCACCAAAATTATATATAAGTATGAGATTAATTTTACATAATAACACTAATAAATACATAAAAGAAATTTAAAAAATGTCTTTTAAATCTTAGGTTTCAAACGTTGTCACTAATATGTAGGGAAATTCGCGAAGTACGAAGATTGTCACAAACTATAAAGCTTGCAATAAATAGAGGTAGGTTCTAGGATGACTTTACGTGGTCTACTTAGAAGAAAACAACGTAGAATGCAAGAACATAAATATTATTTTATTTATTCACTGCCTACAAGTCTTCCACTTTATACATGGAAGTGGAACACTGTTACTTGTTTTCCTATTATCATTAGTATCGTTTTACATTATATTATTACAATTTTTGTGTTTTGCCAGCACAGTAATTTAGAAAAATCAAAAGTATATAAGATTTACCAAAATAAAAATTAATTTAACATCATAACATTTTTCAAACTTAAGATATTTACATGTGTAGAAAGAATATTTTAATGATTTTAGCGTGACTGTACTGGTAGGTAGGTAACATTTAAATCGAAGATTCTGCTTCTAAACAGTAGATAATTTACGTTGAGAATACAACAAATCTAATCGACTGCATTTTTATAGCTATCTAATCTGCATAATCGCTATTTGTATTGTTCCAATGCCAATATACATAATTCTTGTACAATCACATTATAAATTACTGAATTCTTTTAAATATGACTATTCTTCTTTTCCAAAATCTCGTATTTAGTCATCACCAACATATTTATTTTACCCACAATTAATACATATGCTTTGTTTGCCGCAATCCCTGATGACCTAGCCTCATTGTTTACTGTGACACCACAAGAGTTGTCGTTGTGGCCTTCACACTATCGAGGACACCAAGATTCCATTGTTCTCACATTAGGTAGGGTCCTACATATTATAGATGTATCATTGTATATCATTTATTATTGCTTGTAGGCACAATGTTTGCAATACTGATTAAATATAAAAATTATGTAAATGTAGACATTGCTTTTCGCATAAGCAACACTTTTGTACTTGGAGATGAGATCGATTGAGTCGGATTAGTAAACAATGCTAGATACAGATCTGAATAATTCAGAGAGGACTGGCTAGAAACATAAAATTGTGCAAATAAAGCACAGTCGTAAAATGTTCTTCATCTATATTCCATAATAAAATCAGTAAGTTAGATGAGAAATTCTGAAATTATTCGTAGATTCCACCACGTTGCATTAGCTGGAAAATGATTGCATTATCTGACCTACGCTTAAAGAGCAGTTGCACCGAACACTGAAATCACTAACTAGCTACTTTCCGGCTACAGTTTGGAGTTCAATTCTGAGGTTAATTTCAAAATTAACTCGCTAGGACAAACGTTAACAGGACTTCGATGCACAGACAATGAATTAATATTGATATTGGATGAACGAACATTTTGCTAATTATGTTTTGAAGGATATGTGAGCGAATAATTTTATTGACCTACCCACATTAAAATTCATTCATATAAAATAAGAGAACTACTACTAAATCGCGGGTTTCGTAAATAAATTAACGTCTGCATCATTTAAATAACTATAGCACGATTTGCGGTTTGCATCATTGTAATTTGTGGGTTTTTCTTAAACAATTGTGGTGGGAAATTTCATTGTGCTTTTTTGTACAAATCTACGTTAAGAATTTTAGTCAACATTCCTAATCTCATAATTGTACTTTTTTCTGTGAATTAATTAGGGTTATTTTTAATACTTCCAATTACAATATATAAAAACTTTTCTTTAATACCTAGATGGCATGAATAAGTACAGTGATCTAAATATTTCAGGATTAAAGTTTATACAGCGAGGTTTAGGCATGAATTATTTCAACTTATATTTTCATCTCTTTATTGGTATTTTTGTAGAATATTTTCATCAGTTTTCCTCAATAGTAACAACAAATTTAAAGTGCCGGTTAGCTAAATTTGCAAACGTCTCTTAAAAATGGAAAAAAAGTCGGCATGACTTTAATATCTGTCTATGGAGAAATATTTAGGTAATATATATATATATATATAAATACTGACTTTATATACGTATTAGTAGTTATTTACTTAGTAATAGAATAGTGCCTTGCATTTTAAAAATATTTGTCCCTAAATTTGTAGTCGGATAGGTACAAGTTAAAGTTTAACGTACAGGTAAAAGATTATTTTCACTTATGCAAAAAATTTACATAATCTTGACCAATCGCCATTACTAATGGCATTTTTTTAGACTTGTAGGCATTAATTACCAAGAAAAAGAACTTCCTAGTAAATTCAACTAAATTACATATATTTATGTTTTTCTAGATTATGTCGCCTTGAAATAATTGTATATGTTAACGTTTCGCTAGATTTGCATTACACTGACCACGATCGTGAAAACCTACAATCTTTAATACACGCCTGTTTATGTCTTTCTGACAATCTAAATAATAAAATTGTTGCTTTATATACAGGGTATTTCACCAGTGATAATGAGCCTTATGGAATTGAAAATGCAACCCACAATGCATTTGCAAAGTTAACGTGGATAGTTTTTTTGTTTAAAAAACCTAAAACTTAGCTGGCGGTGCAGTTTCTTAAATTTTAACATAAATGTCATTCGTTTTTGTCTAAATTAAATTGTGAAAATGTCAGTTGTGACAAATAAAACTCTTGGAAGCAAAGCTATCAAGGATTGATAATTTTATTTTAAAACAATAGAATATCTCAAATAACCACGTTAACTTTGCAAATGTATTGTGGGTTGCATTTTCAATTCCATAAGGCTCATTATCATTGGTGAAATACCCTGTATTTCTATAACTAAATAATTGTGCAAAAGTACGAGGAATTCCATAGTAACGACATTTAAAAAAAAAAGGGCCAACAATTTATTGGTGTTCATCTTAAAAATGTCAGTGGATTTTTCCAGAACGTCTCGACATTTTCACAGGATCTATAAAAATTTTAGTAATTTACTAGGAGTTACTGCATAATTACATGTGCAATGGTGTAAAATGGAGGTAAGTGGCGTGTAACAAAAAAATAAAACTAATTTTATAATGAGGACATGAGGACATAGAGACCAAAATTTTGGTCTGTTGTTTGCCTCTCGTTAAGAATGTTATTTGTAGATAATTTTTTATCGCATCTCGTAGAGTAACGAAGTAAATAAAATGGCCCAGTGCACATCCTAATTTCAATAATAATCAAGAATAATTCAAAAGCTTTAGAATTACAATTTTTCAAGATTCTTAGAGGCCCATCCCATACAATTTCTCAAAATAAGACGTCTAAAATCAAACTTCAACCTAAATACAGTTCGATGTGATATAGAAATTAAAAGTTAGTTGTTCCTCTTTACAGCATTTATTTCCATTTTTCTCTTTTAAATACTTATACTCATACTGAAAATGTAAAATTTTACAGACTGTAAGTTTTTGACTTTTTTTAGGGAATACAAAAGTTCAAAAGATCAAAAAGGACAAGAAAGTTCACAAAATTTTACATTTTTGTTAGGTATATGTAGAAAAGCGGCATTAATTTGTTAAAGTTTTAATCAAGTTAAAGCGCTAATTAAAAATAATCTATTTTTTGAACAACTATGTATCAATCTTGTAATGGACATAAATTTTAATAATATGTAATTTCATTTATAATTTTTGAAAACGACACCTTCCAACACACTTGAGCACAACCAACATAATTATGCATTTTCCTAACAGTACAGATCGTGTATTCCATTTAACTTGGTAGACGCAATTAAAATTTCATTGACGTGGAAAAACTATGAATGAAGACGCAATAATTGCTGTCAGTTTTTTGAATACGCTTTAAATTTAGTGGCAACATAATAAGACTCCATTCAGAATTTCAAAAATAATTACACAATCGTAATTGTGCTAACTACCTAGGAAGTAATTAATTTTTTTATTGTTTCACGTATTTTAAAAATTATGAACTAAGAACTGTTCTAAATGGTTTTTAACCTTTGCGACTAAATTTATTATTATGATTATGTTCAACCTAAAAATAGACTATTAGCAAATCGTGGACAATTACAGATATTAAACGCTATATTAAAACTTGATAGTACTTTGTAATTAAACTGAAATTATAATTTATAGAAATTTATCAATAGTAATTCATTAGGAATAATTATATTATTACAATGAACCTAGTCATTTAAATTGGTGAGAATAAATTGGAAGGTTTAGTCAATAAGTTCAATTAAATTGCAGAATAAAATAACCACAACAACAATAGATAATAAATTGTAATTTAAATTATCGATTTGAAATCTTTTCATCTATACAATTAAAAATGAGAATACATTTTAGTATTATTTTGTAACTGATTGAAGATCTCCACTTGCATAATCATTACCTATCTTATCACAGAAAAATAGCAAATATTTGTAAAATTTGTATACATAATTAGTGTTTTTATAAAAATATTTCATCAGTGGCCCACAAAACTGAAGAAGTGTAATTGACCGCTGAGAACTCAAATTACACTGATTTTGTTACACCGTCTGCACATCAGACTGTTTATGATGAAACTTAATTATGCAGTCTCGTAGATCGATAAACTGACACGGTGGGATCATTTTAAAATATGTTTAAATAAATGCAGTTGTTTCTGCATTTCTTTTAACATACACATTTTATAAATATATTAAAAACTAGTTTTATTCATTGAAGGACGGTTGCCTAATTAGAGTTTCATATATTCACTCATCGAAATGTGCATTATTGTAAACTTGCCAAAAATGAAATATCCAGTAGATATATTACATTTTTTATTCTAAAATTCAAATGACAATAACACATTTCCGGAATTCTTATGTTTATATTTGTTTATTGTTATACAAACAAATAAATGTATAGTTGTAGTATTGTAGAGGGGTGTGAAAATTTTCCAGATTAATCAATGCATAATTATGTTAAATTAACTTGACTATATATATAGCAAATAAATGATACATAAAACTCCATGAACTAACTCTATTTGGTTCCAAATTAAGGAAAAAATCTTTTGCCGGGTTCAGTGATATAAACTGCTGGCCAATTGAAACGTACCAAGCGAATTTTTAGATTGAATTTAAAGTCAAATATTTTGAAAAATAGAAAAGATGTCAACATACGGTTTTCAGGATTTCAGAGATAATTTAATTAAGAAAACGACAGTGTTACCCGATTTTTTTACTTTGAAGTACATTACTATCTACAGGGTATGAAAGAAAGTCTTCTTTTTTTGTCAAATTTTATAACTACCGAGATTCCACAAATTTTTTTTTAGATTTTTTTGATGTAGATTTTTTTAGTCCTTACTTAATGGGAAAACAACCTGTTTCTCAAAATTTTTATATCCTTGTTATTTTATAAGATACCGAATTTTTGCTGAAAATTTGATTTTTTCTTTGTTTTTTGTCGTTCGGCCGTATTGTGTTTTGTAAGAATCAATCTCTGTAGTTGATTATGATAACTTATGAATGGCTTTCTTATAAAAAGTACACTTTTTGTACTTTCATTTATTTATTGGTAACCAGTGGCTTATCAAAAATCGGTACACGTTCGCTAATTGGTAAATTTTTTTAATTCATTTTTTGAGGCTATTTTCTTAATGGAATAGAATGGAATTTAGTTAGTTTATGTTCACCATTGATTTAAGTGACTTATATTCTCGAAACTGGTTTTTCACTTTTTCAAAAATTTGCTCATATTCGTGTATACCGGGTGGCTACGAAATCGTTTTACAACCCCCACCATTTTGTTACATTTAACTGTATTAATTTGAAATTTGGCATGGTTTGATTGTTGAAAGGAATAATCATTTTGACGTTTAAAACAATGTGATGACACTTCCGGTTTCACCGGGCCACCTACTAACTTTCAAAAATTCAATAACAACCCTGTATATTTTTTTCCGTAAGTATTAGATTCTACTTAAAATTACCTTTTTATCGACACATCACATGATGACATTTGCTTTCAAAATGGCAGCATAATTATTATTGCAAAAACCTGTTCAACAATATTAAATTTAATAAAAAATTCGGTATCTTATAAAATAAGAGGGATAAAAAAATGTTGAGAAATTGGTTTTTTCCTCATTAACCAGGGACTAAAAAAATGGACATCAAAAAAATATTTATAAATTTTTGTGGAATCTCGGTAGGTAGTTATAAAATTTGACAAAAAAAGACGACTTTCTTTCATACCCTGTAGATAGTAACGTACTTGAAAGTAAAAAAATCGGATCACACTATTGTTTTCGCAATGAAATTATCTCTTGAATCCTGAAAACCTCATGTTGATATATTTTCTCCTTTTTAAAATATTTGACTTTAAATTCATCCTAAAAATTCGCTTTGTACGTTACAATTGGCCAGCACTTTAGAAACATTATTGTAAAAATATTCCTAGAACGAAGAAAGATTTCTAAAGTAGTCCGAAAGTTACTTTCGTCTGTGAATTTTTTTCATTCCTAAAATGTTATTTTGTATGGAATCACGTCTAAGTTGTTGTCTACCTTTGTGAACTTTTCGGAAATGGAACACATTAAAATTATGTAACAATTTTAAATTTTGAGGTTTATTAGCCAAAAATTAAGAGTTTATTATTTTTTCGAAAAATTGCCATTTCGTAAAGTTCTGCTTCTGCGTCCTACAGTTTCAACGTAAATGGAACTAGACCACATTATTTATCAATTTCTGCCTATTTGTATAATTTCCGAATAAGTATCTGTTGGATATTTTGCGAAGGTGTGCGAAATAGCAGCGAATTTGTAGTATGACTAACCTTAAAAACTCAATGGTTTTGCAATTTCTACAGTAATTTTATACAAAACTTACAGTCTAGACTACTTAGTTTATTGGAATTTTTGCACGATGATTGTTACAAAACTATAGGAAATGTATGCGAATTTATGAGGTTTGACTGCTTTCCACTTTCTATTTTTCATAAATCAAATGATTTTTACAGTTATAAAACTTTTTTCATTAACATTTAAGATGTGCGCTATTTTCGAGATTCGATTGATCTGATTTTTTTGCAAAACTATAAGAGATATAAATCAAATTGCGAGATTATATATTTTTTTAACAGTATATTATTTTATTCTTAATACATAACTCAATTGTTTTTATAATTGTTATATGACTTGACTCTTGATATTTATACTGATGTGTGACGCAAATCTACTGAAAATAATCCTGTTATAAAACGCTATACAAAAGTAAAATTAAGAATTGTGATATATTTAGTTATTACTATAGCTTAATAATTAGCATCAAAATAACAACAAACTTTTGAAACCTCAGAGACAAAAACAAGATAGTTAAGGATCTTTACAACCACAGAGTGACAGTCAATTACAAAGATGCACTTTTATGTGTATAAAATTAAATATTTTTTCTAATGTAGATGAGAGAAGATAAAATTTCAATCAATGCAGTGCCTTTTTAAAAATTTTGGATAAAGAATTAATAATTTATTTTATTGGTAGAAAAGCAAGCTTAATTTAAGAATACTGTTGTAAAGGTCTAAGTCGTAATTTCATTTAACCAAAAAAATACCAGTGGTTTGTCTTTATTAGAAAGAAATAAGCTTTTTTACTTAAAAAATACCCATTTTATGGCAGCAAATTTCCCGTGCGAAATAAATCATTTACGATGGACCGCTGCCAATAAAGTTGAGAACCGCTGTTTTATAGTAAATTTATGACGCAAACTTTTACAACTTCTACAAACTATAATTAATTATTATAAACATTGTGGAAAAGGATGTTGTTAAAAGCTGCATTCACTATTTTTTTGTCGCCATAAAAAATCGCCTCAATGACAAATTAACCAAATCAAGAACAAATAATTTGATCTTGTCATTAACAATTTTCCGAAACATTCATATTCGATTATGTATTTATAAATTTATGTATATTACATCCAGCACGTTTTGGAGAATCCAAGGCAAACCAACACCAACTCCCCACTGCTGCACGTATATCCAACACAACATTTGAAAGAAGCCATCAGCGACAAGACCTGCTCGGGTTTCTGTTTTGTGAATTTACCATCGTTGTTGCGACAATAATCGTGCTTAGCACAACAGTTATCTACAAACATTTAAATTTAAAACTCGTGTAAAAGTTACTCATCAGTTTAGTTGGGTTCAAGTGTGTGAATCGATTTAATTTATTGTGTGTTAAATGACTCTTAGTTAACTACTGCCTCTATAGTTATTTATTACGAGTAAGTATTTATGTATTACTAGTCTAATGCTATCAATTATGTCTTGGTTAATTAAGTGTACAAAACAAGATTTACTGTTTGTGTACATTAGTCGGTCTTTTATAGATATGCGGTTATTTGTTTAAACGTTTATGGAAAAATAACCTTTTGTAAAATACAAACAAATTAAGTTAATTAATGGAAAATGATCTTATGTTTAAGGATGTTAAACTGTAATATAAATAAGCTTACAGTAGGCAAAATTACGACAGATTAGATACTACCTACTAATTCTGATATTAATAATTTTGCTTGCAGATCTATCCGGTTTTGAGTTACTAAAAATAAAAATTGTGGAGGCGAAGAACGTCTTAAACAAGAATCACATTTGGCCTCGAAATTCATAAATCAATTTGATCGAAAACTGGAAAACGAAATGAAAGAATTTCCATTTTATTTAAATTCAGTATTATTACCCTATGTATTTATTTGAATATAATAGTAAATAGAAACTGTTGAATAAATAAATGTTATTACAAGGGTGTTAAATATGATTAAAATTTAATTCAATGTGCAGTAGAGAGATTATCAAAGTTATCTAAATATGTTTTATTGTCTAAATAATCATATTTATGGCAGTTGTGGATGTAGTTATTAAAATTCATTTATATGAAACATTGTCACAAGTATTTCTAATAATAATATTTGTTTAAGTTTTTTATGTACAGGGAAAGTATCTTCCGCACCAATTGTTGTTATAAAATTGTTACTATCTTGAATAGAATTTTATTTAGTTATATATAGCATTTTAAAATAATCACAAAAATAGATACCTATTCTTCAGACGAAAATTTTTCTTAAAAAATTGCAAAATTATTTTTAGTAGACAAGTCACCTCCTTTGAGAGCATGATAAATGAAGAAGGTCACGTGCATGTCTTACTACAAATATTAAATATAAGCTGTTTATATGAAAAATTAGATGGTCAGTTATATCCTCAAAAAAAATCTAATATCTAAACTATATCTGGAATCTGGATTAGCTCTTGATTTATTTTACTTTCAAATAAACTGGAACTTCAGGATATCTTTTTTTAAGTTATCATTTTTTTCAATTATTAACGGAACTAATCCAGTTAACCTAATAATGCAACTTTGCTCCAATTTAACCAAATTTTCTGAGATCTTTGTACTTTATATAGTGAGAAACGAATTTATATTTTTAGAATTTGAAAGATGTATATTTTCTAACTCTCAATAATACCGAAAAATGTATGTATAAATTTATTGTCTTTATAACAAGCTAAGCAAAAAAGTCCACATTTTCAAATATATGTATTTTTTTATTGTAAATGAAAATTACAAGTATAAAAAATAAATAATAAATACTCCACTCAGTGCAAAATGCAGACGAAAATATGGCTTTGGCCTATTATAGAACATCCGGTAGTTATGATTTATCGTTAAAGCGACTTTTTTATAGAAAATGATATTTGCTCTTGTACTAATTTTCATAAATTCAATTTGATCTTAAAACCAAACAATTTGAAATTGATTTTTTTGTACACAGTCCCTAAAATAGCTATTTTACAGACTCATTTCAGTCCGTAAAATGGCTCTTTTCGGGACTATTTTTGTTTTACGGACTATTTTTAATTTACGGACTTATTTCAGTCTGGTTACTATTATAACATGTTCACTATTTTTGAGAAATATTTGCTGTAATGACATTGACATAAATTGTATTATGTATGATATGTTAATTACATATCATACATAATTAAAGGTTTGAAAGTGTTTTAGGTGTTTTAGGGACCTTTAACAAAAAAATATTGTTTGTAACACGTAGGTACCTAAATCAGTTTTTTGGGACTCATCTGCTATTCCAAATTGTTAATTTTTTTATTTAAAATCTTAATTAGGAAATTGTGTTCAATTCTTTTTGGGTTATGGTGGATACAGACACACAAGTAATAAAATATAAGCTAATGAACTTTATTTGCCATTAACTTAAACTTTAATTTAGCATAATAAAGATGAACAAGATAATCTAACACCTAATTGCAATAATCAACACTTAATTTATTTGTTTTTCTGAGCTGCTTAATAATAAATTCTTCTATTATTTCTGAAAGTTTTACTACTACTTCAATATCAAACGGACAATATAACATTTACAATTTTCTGCTTAAATTATCCATCAAGTAAATAAAATATAAAAAGTGGATAAACTCTAATAAGTTATTTATATAATTTTTAGTATGTATCATAATTAAATTATCATATACAAAAATATCTACATTTATAAATTTACAACTGTTTAAGTTGAAGTCTGATGGTTTAATGTAAAGTTAAACCGATTAGACATTTATAACCATGATCATATAGGTTATACCATTAAATCAAATTGTGTTTTAAAATTAATTCACAATTTATATATTTTAATAGGAGTAATAGCTTTTATGTAAAAAATTGTATAATATTGTATCATTTTTTTATTCATGAAAATGTAATTTTAAAGTACACTTCATTAATGATATACCTAGTTATAATTATCATTGTTAAATATTTCCATTAAATGCTGAACATGTTATTAACATGCTATAGGTAGGTTGTTTATTCTGAAAATTTGTAAATTAATTAATAAAAAATAACGATTTAATATGATTAAATATTTGCAAATTTGTTAGAGATTTTAAACATGTGTAAATCAATAAATGCAAATTAATGTGCACGAAATAATATTTATTAATTGCCTATATTTAATATTACTTAATCCGGGTAAATTTATAAAATAATATAATTTATTCTCAATTGTTATTGTGATGTGGGGCAAACGTTTAATTTATTTAAGAGTCTGTAATAAAAATTCTTAATTTGACTTATACATTTCTAAAAACAAAATTATTTTATTATCCTTATTATTAAATTGTTATTTTTTGTAGTTTCTGTTCTTTATTCTTTATTCTGTATTATAAGTACCTAATTCAAAAATCATAGACTAGAAGAGATGTGGAAATTCTATTTTTCTAATATAAGTTGACATTTTTTAGAAGTTAATGCATTGAGTTCATGTAGTGTCTAAATGATTGTTTTCATCTAATTTACTGAGTATAAAAATTTATAAATGAAAGTTTTCTGTTTTAAAATAGTTGACTTTAGGTTAGATGTTCGTTATAGCCGGAGTAGGAAATAAAATTTGTAATTAATATAATACCGGACATCTAACCTAATGTAAAAACGTCTCGAATAAAAACTGTATCTTTGAGTTTTAAAATCCAAAAAACGAACTAAAGGAATGAATTTCAAAATTTTTATTTTTCACTATTTTCTATTTCTTGCTCCCAGACTTATTAATAATGCATGTGGAATATTTGTAGTTGACATTTAAAATTTTAAATCAATTGAATAATAAAAACATTTCCTTCAACAATAATTTTCCACTTATTTTTATTTATTTCTACAGATAAATTTTGTAATAATTCTTCAACGCGTTGTATTCCAATCTAATTTTCTCGTTAAGTGATTGTCAAAATACCATCATAATTACTAATACCAACAATAACAAACAAATGTATTTATCGCATCACATATCTGACATAATAACACTGTTATTGACCTTGTACAAAAACCAGACAAACGATGTGGCTAAAAATTAACATACAGTTTAGGAATGGCAAAGAAAATCCACAAAACGAACATAAGTATACAATAGCAGCCGCAAATGTTTCCAATGACAATGACCTGGGGATCATCCATCTGAAAATTATATTAGACAATGAAATAATTAAACTTAAGTTAAGGTGAGGAAGAAAAAATAATTAAAAGTTATATTGTTAAAAATTGTTTCTTCTTCCTATTACCAATTCGTTATTTATAATCAAGGTTAAACGTTGTAGAACGTGTTACATTTTACTTTTTTTTTTTGTAATACAATATGCTCTTTGTTTTTTATTGTAGTTGATTAAAGACATAAAAAACTTATTTGCGTACGAGTGTGTAGGAGAAATATTTTACTTTTCTCGTGTGTACTATACTAGTAGATACTCCCAGAGAAAAACTTCTAAAAGCATAAATTTTTCGCTTCATATTTCCGACTAATTGATTTCTTTATGGATATAACTTTACCGATAGCTTTCCATTTTCCTTTCGGTTTACTTTACTCCAATGCGCACCAACTATAAACTGAAGCTTTCATATATATTTACCCACCCGCCCCCAGGACTAATACTCGGGAGAATTTTCTACAACAACCAACAAGTAACGAAAAAAGTTTTGTCCCCCTTCACAAAACCGAACGGGGAGAGAAAACCATTACATTATATTTTGCTGTCTACATCAACTAGGCGCTTTTGTCTTGACATTTTGTTGGTATTTGTATCGTTTAATTTGGTGGGAAATGAGTTTCGCGACGGAAAAATTAAATTAGAAATATTATTGATTGCGGATAAGCTTGCTGAATATTTGTTCATCAGGAATGTTATTTTACATCAAAGTCTTGCCTTTGGGCTGGTTTGTTTTGAATTATACGTAATTAAACGTACTTAGGTTGTTTGGAATTTGATGCCAAGGGAAAAGTTAAAGGCGACTTTTACTAATCAAAATTATTTTGTACAAAAGTACTCGGGTCTGCTTTTAATAATTTTGTACATTGTTTGGGAACCGAGACCTTCAAGCATTGAAATATTTATTTTGAAATCAGTTCAATCCCGCTTTTTCATGGTAGTAAAATATATAAACCATATTTCTCTCAGAAAATCTTTTGAGAGAAAGTCAAAAGACTATTCCTGCTGACTGCAGAACCATCCCCCATAATCCTCCTACTCTCTGCTGGATTCATCCCAGATCTTTTAGCGAAGTTTAGGGATAAGGGTTTGCAAAAAACTTCAACTATTCTGAAGTGCTCACATTCTCTTAACTCTTGGCAGATGGAATCTTCTTCTACTCCTATTAGGGTTAAATGTCTGTTAACTCTTGAAGCCTGCAATGCCCTTGCGTTTTCCAAGAGCTAGAAATACATAAATGTTTCGAAAAAGGCTCGAATGTCTTCTCCATGATTTCTTCACAGTCAAACTTTTTAGTTTTTATGTTCTTATACGAAGTAATTAGAAAATCCAGAATTTGTATTATATATTTAAATTTTGAAAATAGACTTATGGTCATATTCCTTGAATTTATTATTACGAAACTCTGAAAGCAGGCTTTGGAAGTGCGATTCTTTGACAAGATTTTACATTTCTAGACAAGCAGACAATAAGTTAAAGAAAAAATTATAAAAACTAAAGTGGCAATTTTCTAATTATTTGTAAAAAAATTGAAGTGTTCTTAGTTACAGTTTTAGAATCATTGCTCTCTTTAACAAGAAATTTATGATTTTATTATACGAATATATTCAAAACTTTTTGTTCATAAAAACTTAAAAAATCTCATTTTAATTAAAAATTATATACTTACTTATACTGTGACGTTGTTATGCCTTTCTGATTTAATAATTCACAGTGTAAGGGTAGTTTCAGTTAAAATAGATTTTAAATTTTTATAAATAAGAGGATCCAAGTATACTGTTTACATAAAAAACGAGTAGTCACTTTCTGAGATATTTTGCTGTAATGTTTTCAAGGTAACTTCAATTTTGTCCTATTTTGTGTTTTAAAAATGAAGAAGATATTTTGCCATAAGCATTAATTTAGATATTTAAAATATCTTTTTTGTGTTTAATATTTAACTTCAACAATTATTCTAAGTAAGCTGCTTACTTTTAGAGTACTACAATTTTCTAAATTAAGATGTAATTTGTGTTCTTTGGGGCGTTTTGTTATTTCCTGGTAAACTAAGTACTTATCGGTTCCGGGATTTAAACAGCTCACTCTATTTTAAGACATTTTGAAACTAGTAGAGCAACATTTTTAACTGTAAATAAAAATTTTCCAACTATGTATATAACTTACCATACTAATCAATCATTTCTTCATTAATCTTCTTTTCAATGGATACCCAATTTGTGGGCTACTTTTTTATACAAGAACTAACTGCGTCAAACTAAAGCATTATGATCATATTTATTATTACCTGGCCATTTAAACTCTACCTAGATATTATATCGTGCGTGTCCTTCTAAATTACATAGCTAACTGTTGATTTAGTTAACTATCGCCTATTAAACACAAACTTTGGAACTGCTATCTAATGTTTCTCTATAAAATCATAATTATAGGTATATTTTTCGTAAATATGTGACTTATACCTTATATAATGTCACAGCGGAGAAATATGGACGAGAACCTAACCTTCAAGGATATTAATAGTTGAAGAAAAAATAGAATAAAATTGCGTAGGAAGAACGCAGTGATAACACATTTTTCTTCACAAGGACGCTGGGTTCGTTTATTGCTTCTCGCAGTAAAAGTAAATCATGTCTTATTGTAACTTCCTTAACTAACCTTATTAATTTAAAAACATTGTAAATTCCAATTTTTTATAGTTCAGGATTTTATTCGTAATGTATAAATATAACTTTATTTCTTTAGTTCAGTTTTGAATAAATGCTAGAAGATTTTATATATATTTTATGGCATCATATATTTCGAAAAAAATTACATCGTATTTGTGTCAGATAACAACGTATTATGCATTTGCATGAAAACACGTACACATAAAATAAATATTTTCGTTCATTGCCGTGAATAATACACTAAAATGAATATGCATCAATTTATATAAACTGGTGGTATGTATGGGTACTTGGATTACTGGGTACAGACAACAGTCATTGGGAATCCCTAAATAGAGATACAACAACAACACTACTAAACTATTGAGTGATGGGTATCATTTGACTAATATGTATAAATAATACCTTATTATTACATAAAAAACGAATCAATTTTGATATCTGTGTATATAATTATGCATTATACCGTAGAACGAAATAGGTATTAATTTTGAATTAATTGGATGCAAAGTAGAATGCTATTAAAAAGGGAATTATAAATAATGTACTTTTAATAAGACTTAAATTATATAGCGTTTTAATTAATATATTATGGCCCCAATTCAGAAGTTTGAAGGAATTTAGCGGAATTTTTTTATGTTATCTAAAAATGAACGTTTTTTTTTGTAGAATAGGGACAAAAAAGTTGGATGGCTAAAAATCTTTTCAATAAAAATTACCAAAAGAATATTGCTTAATAATTGCAAAAATATCAAAGATGTGAAGTATGTAAACAATTATTTTATCTTCATCAAGGCAGGTTTTATTTACATGAATCCAAATTTTACAAGATCTTTCATAAGAACCGAGTTTGGGACCACTGTTCACATGATAAATATTTGTACTTAAATTTAAAACAAGTTATTTACTTACAGAAAAATGGATTTTTCATTTTAGAGATATAAAAATAGAAAAAATATGGGGGCTAGAGAGTGGATCTCAGAGATGGTACTGCTAAGTGCTTAATAAGTCTAAAGCCCCTAATTCTATTAGGCGCATGAGGTGACAGAGACGTAAAACTGTTTCCGTAAATCACGAAGGCATTTTTCTCCAGAATATGCCGATGCTTTGAGACGAATCACGCATGTTCTACAATTCTACATACTGGTGGAGGTGGGGTTTCGACCAGAGCGCACGCACTACTTTCGGGGATTTTACCAGTGGCGGCTCGTAGTCATTTAGTCGCAGGAAAATTTTTTTCGTGGTTCAAGGTCATCCTTTTTAAGGGTACTTTTTGTTTAATAATCTTGCTCACCTCCCATGCCTGGTTTCCTTGATAGGAAAGTTTTTTATCATGTTTTTATGAAATTTAGGAAAAGGAGCTCTACTTGGTCAGAAAAATATTTTGCATAAGTACCTACTAAATACAAACTCTTGGTTACAAAGAAAGATACAAATATCGATTAATTTGTTTAAAATTTCTCTATTTTTTCTTCCTGAATCATTAAATCTTTGAATTTCGATTTCACGAGTTGAATCTAGGACGGTTATTATTATTTTGTTTGCCTAAAAGTTGTAATTTACACATAGATCTAATATGCTCTTGACTTTTTGAATGTCTCTCAATCGAGCGACCTAAATTTTTCAGGCAGTCATAGCCAAATTTTGACCAAACTTCTTCACCCCGAATTGAAAATAAAACACATGGCCAACAAAACAATTTTTTTAAAATGAAACTACCCGTTAACCATTTACATGTACTGTATCAATGATTAACAAAACTGCGAGGAGGTTTACCCTGATTAATTAAATACTTACTTAGGTCTGGATGAGGAACCTCTAAATCTTTGATGAACAATTTATCATCGTAACAGTCGATTAAATTTAAATTTTATTAAAAAGTCAACAATGTCTTCACAATTTTTAATATTTGTTACAGTGTCACTTCCCTCCCCTTCCATTTTAAGAATAAACTTTTGTTTGCACACAAAAAAGCACAAATACATAACCTGTTTCACCTCATACTTGCACACACAGGCACACAAACAAACAACAACTGTTACATAAAAAACGCAGGCGTAACGCTTGTTCCTTGTTCACAACAGTTTCTTTCTTGTTTAAAAAAAAGGTGTTTTTGCCTCCAACTTGAATGTGCAATGACAAAAAATAGTAGTAGTAATTAAAACGCAGGCGTAACTATCGTAACACATATTCACCACAGTTTCGTGTTTAAAAGTATAAATCGAGGAGCGCCTCGCAGCCCAGAGCGCAAGTGCGGGTGTGTGTGACAACAACATAGGCAGAAGTGCGATCGAGTCGTAAGTGGTATAGAACCACAGATGAGAGAAGTTAACGAATATTTCGAGCATTTCAACAGGGTGGCGATTAATTCAAATTCTAATTCAAAATATTTATCTGTAAAAGTTGTTAAATTAGATCTATCTAGTATCTATATTTTAAGAAATTAAAAAAACATATTTGTAAAATAAAAATAAAATAAATTAATGGCCATAGAGTAGGCACTGCCTCCCCTGACGAGCCGCCACTGGATTTTACACTTGTCGGTCTGTAGGTACCTACCATGCATATCTTGTAACCTAAACATTTGATAATTGGAAGTATATTATTCGCCATTATATTTTATTGTTCATACAACTTAGACCTTATCCTCATCATGGCGACTTGAGATGCTTAATTAATTTCCACCAAATTTCACGCACAAATTTCGATTAAAGCACATTGTTAAAATAGTAGACAGTGATTCATATTGATAATCAAGAATATCAAGATGAGTTTCCAATGCATTAAATTGCACCATTGTTTATTTCAGTCCTGTGCTATAAAGGAAGAAAAAATACACAAAATTGAAAATGTTTCTTTCAGAGATTTTAGAGACATTTTTATACTAAATTTAATCTTTTGTTGGACCGATTTAAAATAATTAAGGACATTTTTTTACTGTATTTCATCAATGGATTCTATCTTTATTTCAAGATATGCCATTCAGAACCGACTCCAGGGAGGTAAAGCCCCTATCACCCTCTAAAATAATATTAAAGAAATTTTCGGAATTTTTTTAATTGAATTACAAAAATTCCGAAAAATTGTTTATAAATACATACACACAAAATTTTTATAAATTATTTACCTACTCATGTTGAACAGAAAAAAATTTAACAATTTAGAAAATAATCACAGTTATTTATATAACTTTAAAATGAGTGCAAATAAATGAAAGAAATTCTGTACTTATTTAAAAATATAATTCCAGTTCAAATTAACTTACTATGTAAGGGCGTCGTTAATTCTATCCTTTTAATTATCTCCGTACAAAACATAATGAAACGAAACGAAGTTAATTTTAGATTTTTCCAAAGATAGCAGGTACTAATATTAAACCAATGAATGAATAATCCTATAAAGGTAATTAATAGCCTTACGTTGATATTCCTTCGAAAATGCTTTGGTATTAATAGAGCCGTTGTGTATAATTTAATTACAGAAAATTTACTTAAAAATGATTATTCTGGAACAATAATAACGCGAATAGAACGATTTCCTTCATGTTGACATTTTGTACAAAACATTCACGACTAACATCACAAGTGATTAAGCACAATACATCCAACTAATAATTACTATTTAACCTTTATGATCTTTCATAATTAATTTAGTCTTACCAGACCATAGCGCTAATGAATTAATGATAGGCTAGAAGTTAGAACGATCACAAATACACCACAGAAAGCAGACATTTATTCTTACGACACACGCACAAAATACAGAAACTTACATTTGGTTGCTTTATCGTTTGCTCTACGAAGCGACATTTTTTTTACTGGCCTCAGTTACTCAAAATTTCACTTATTAATTTGGACCAACTAATCTTGGATTATTGATGAGAGTCTAGAAAAAAATAAATTGTTCATTACTTTAGATACAATCACTTCAGAAATGATTTATGGATAATAAATGCGATGTATTTAGGGGATTTAAGAAAGTTGTAAATGGTATTTATTTATAAGATTTATCGTCTGTGTTTTCACGTAATATCATTATGGTTTTTAAAATTACCTCACATACTTTCAGTAGCAAATTAATGCAATTTATAATTTGTAATATGCAATAGTTAAAATAAACCAACAATATAACCACTTTTTTCCATGTAATTTATGTAGAAATAACAAACCTACATAATTTCCAGAAAAATCAGTTCTAATTACGAAATTGCTTCAGAATTTTACGATCCTCAATGAAATCTAAAAAAAAACTATCATAACACTTTAATATCCTAAAGCTATCTTAATGGTTTCTATACAATGAGCTTTTCCATGCGTGGAAAGTTATGAAGCAGTATTAGAAAACAATATTTTTTTTAGTGAATCGATCATAAACTTTTCCATTTTAGATTTTCGTTTACATACGATTTACGGCAGGATGTATGTTGTATATGTTCTCGTTATTCACCCACGTATGCAGTAAAGATTTTTAGTTTATAGCTACACATCAAACGATTTTACAGCGTTATTGTTTACTTGAAAAAGTGAACGGCTAGGAAAGTTGTATTATTATAACCTGAAATTTGCAGAAAATTTTGCATACATTTAGAAATGAACATGTTTGTTATTTCGTGTATACCCTGAGGAATGATATTGAGGCCGTTTTTATATACTATTTATATGAATGACTTCGCCTCATTTCCTCCAGTGCCAAGGATAATATCATGGATGATGTAAAATATCAGTTGGTGCATGACATGTAACGTTATAGAAAATCAATATTTTCGTTCAAAAATTGGACTCTTTTTTGAAATGGGGAAGATATATTCTAATTAGTTGATCTTAACATCACAATTTTTGGCTATATACTTAAATATTCATTTTTACTTGAATTGAAAACGCCATGAAAGTTTTGTATGAAAAACCTAAAAATTAATGGAGATAACCTTATAGCTTTCAGTAGCTATTTATTTCTGATATACAGGATTCAGGAATTGAATTCTAATGTAATTATCTAAAGAGTGATTTAGTTTCATATCACAGAATTGGAATCATCAATATATTTGAAATATTCCAAAGTATTGGTTTTGGTTTGAAGGGCACTAAAAACATAAAGTATATCTGTGAAAATTCGCTTATGTTATAGGTACAAATTTTAAGAAGTATAAATTATTAGGTAAAGAACCTTGTCACGTGACATTCACTGCGTGGCCCAATTATGTTTATATGGCCAATTTTTCTTAAAACTTGAAAGCAAAGGAATGGTAATCTGTCAGCATCAATCTGCAATACTCTCTCTAGCGATGACAGGGTTATCTTAAATATCAGTAGAGCAATTTTTGCAGTTCCAGTTTCCACACGCAGTAATGCGTCTGTACTTTTGCAATGCAGCAGGGATCTTATATACAATATCACAGTTATAGAAATCTTTTTCAGTAAATGTGTTCTAAAGTTCATGATATAGTTGGGACCTTGATTATAGCCGCGAGAGCAACAACAATAGAAATAGAACATTATCATTACATCCACTGAATTTATGATAAATCACCACAATAATAAAATATTGCAGTTGCAGGTTGCAGTTGATTCATAGATTTTGTTATTTGTGATAGTTTATAACTTTGACTGCTAAAAATTGAGTGATTTTTTAAGATTGCAACATATGGATTTAGATACGAACTTTAAAAATCATCTTATAGTTTTCCTACAGCGAATTATTTTTCATACAGTATCGAAAGGAATCTGAAATTTGCATCATCCTTTTTCAATCGTCTTTTAGCATTTTATAACGTACTTAACTTAAAACCTTAAACTTAATGACCTGATCACAAAAATTCAGATACATATTCTCTTCTGTTTCTGTAAATAACTTAATAATAATAAACTCAACACGCTTGGCTTCCTCTCTAAACACATTTAATTAACGTCTTAACCAAATCAATTTTCCCAAATTTTCTATGCAGAAATTTCCATTGTGGGATGTATGTCAACTATTCAATGCACGTTCATCACTCTGCACAGTAGATATAATTCTGATATTATCACGGTATGTGAATAGACAGTATGTTAATAACGGAAATTGTTGATTTCCTTATCACACCACCGCATGACAGATTTACAGAATTCATTCAATTTTTGTGTGGAAGAGAGCAATTAAATCTGATGATGATCTCATATTTACTTTGTCCTTTATGATTGAATTGTTGAGTGCTTTTTTATGGTCGAGTTCCAGTTCATATGGGTTTTAGCTCATGTGGGCTGTGGATGACTGACTAATATGAATTTTTGATTATGCGTGTCCAAATTAAAATTAGGAGGTATGTAATGCTAGTGCTAGTTACATATGTATTTGTGAGAGGCTGTGTGTGTGAATGGATGAATCACAAAGCTATCCCGGATTACTCACGTTTATTGGTTTAAAGTTTAAAATGTGTGAATGTGTGTACGGATTATCCGGAGATTAAGGATGGTTCTAATTGTATTAAATTTCTGCTAATTTTATGACGACTACTTTGTTAGCATTATGATTAAAACATATATTTGAATTTTTATTTGATGCTAAGTGTGTAACAAATGTTGTAATATTGAATTGTAGATTTTGAGGTTCTTTCAAAAAATTTGGTTTCTATATCATAAAACACAAATACATATACAAGAAAAAGCATCGTAGGTATTTTGCATTTTCTAGTTACTGACGAAAGTATCAAGTTCTACATCATATAATTCATAATTATTTTGATATGTTACAAAGTTTCTGTAAGCCAGTAGATATTTTTTTAATGTTTGAGTAGTTTCAGTTTCTATATCAAATTTCCAAAAAACAACTTTTGGAAAGTTGATATTCAGGATCGAGTTCTGGAGGTTTTCTTTAAAAAATGTTAATTTCACTTAGACAACAAACTATAGAAAAATAAATGAATCCATTTCACATATTTTTCTACAAAATTTGCTAAAGAAGTACATTTCATTTAAAAACTGCAAAGCTCATTTTTGTAACTTTTGTGTCCTTTTAAAAATTTTCATATGCTGTCGGAAAGTTTCACTTTCATTTTTTGTAAGTTACAAACTACTAAAAGATTGTAGTCCTAGATATTTTCTTTATAAAATCTATAAAATGTACAAATTTTCGTAGATAACTGAAAAAATAAATTTCAAAATTTTATAATTTGTACAAAGTTCCACTTCCCAGACTAAAATTGTTTTTTTACAAAATCTAGTATTAGAAATTACGAAAAGCTTATGTGTCCAGCACATGACTTTTTTATACGATGCTTATAGGTTTGATCTACCACCAATAATTATGTGATGTCCACATCTCATATTTTATTAACATATCTACTTAAATGAAAATTGATTTAATTACTATTTTAAATCGGTACAACAGAAACAGGTCCAGTGTCTTCGCATCAATTCGAGAATATTCGGAAACGTTTCAAAGATCAGAACTATATTTGCATCGTATAAGAAACAGTATGCTGGACACATCAGATATACTTCAAAACATGCTTTAGAAAATCAGAATCTACAGTTTAGATAGAAATTTCCTTGAGATATGTGTTTATTAGCAGAATATTTACACAAAGTTTATAAATAATTTGAAATCTTAAGATGAAAATTATTCAGATTATGCCATTTTACCATTATAAATTTGGGAAAACCCCTAATAAAAAATCATGACTAATTATTAATTATTATGCATTTTAAGCTTTTCAGTAATTAATTGTCTAATGTCTAAAGGTCAACTAACACTGTTAAAGATGAGTAATAAGTACCACTTTACATATTTTTACTTTCTTATACGAAGTATGAGGAAGTATTGTAATCGTGAATCCATTTTGATCATTTCCCCATGATGTCTGTCTGTGTGTGTCTGTCTGTATCCACCATAACTCAAAAACGAGTTATCGGATTTGATTCAAATTTCATATTTAAGAGTTTGAACAAAATTGTGGGTGCCAGATTCAATGTTTTTCATCTAGCACCAAAACAAGTGACACTTACCTGAAGACATTTTTAGGTTTTTTAGGAATATCTTGAAAAATAAACAATTTATGAGATTTTTTTAACATTGATTTAAAATTGAATTTCGAACAAATTTTGTATGAACTTTTTTTTGAAATTCCGTAAAAAAAATTTCAAAAAACTTAGATATACTTAAAACACTTGATATTTCTCAGAGCGCGCGTTGATAGTTGAATCCGACGGTCGAGGTAGACATATGTCTCATTATATGGCTGCCAAACGGAAGGTCCCGGGTTCCAATCCCAGAAGGACGGACTATTAGTTTTTTTTATTTTACTGGTTTCTATGGTACCGAAAACAATAATAATGAATAAATAAATGTAATTTCATATCGGGAGATTTTTTTAAGTGAGTAATAGGTCAAAAATCTAAAATAAAACACATTTTTGTCGTAAAATTCGGTTATAATGAGTGGGACAAGGACAAATTTATGCGTATTGCAATAAGTGCGACAGAGACTATTTGAAAATTGCTGGAAACCCTCAAAATTTTTACAAGAAATTTAACTTAATTTCTTTAGGAAAAGTAATTATTGTGATACTATCCGTATAAGAAAGTCATGTGTTGGGCACATCAGATATATAATTTGAAGATTTACTTCCTAATTCATGTCAATGACTTACGTTACGTCAGAACTTAGTAGTCAAAATATGCAACTAGTACGGAAAATTATTTTTTAGGCGATCATTACAAAAACGTTGATTTTATGGCGCCTTATGCTGCCATAAAGTTTAACTTTTTTGTACACATCTGTCAGATGTTACTTTTTTGGGACAGAACTGTCAGAACCTGAAATAAAAAGTGACGCTTAATATTAAATTTTACAGGAGTTCCTTTGATTTTTAGTTGTCTAAGGTAACTATGTTTTTCAGCAAAATATCCAAAAAAAATTAATTTTGTGACTAAATTTTTGAATTCCTTCATGATGATTGACTAAAAAACGTTGTGTGCATCTCGACCAAAAGTGCTTTTTTGGCCTCAACTGAATTGCAGCCTCGGCTAACGCGTGGGACGCAAAAAATAAATTCGACCAAAAAAGATCACCTTTACGGCCTTGATACACAAATAACTATTTTGTTCTGTTAAAACTTTCCAATCCAGCTGTTGTATACTCACATTGTGGAATCTTTGTTTTTGTTTGGAGGTGTTACCTTAGGCTATTTTTAGAAAAATATGCTTTATGCATTTTCCAACAAATAGTCCATTGATTCATAAGAAATAATAGCTATTGTGCTCACGCGCAATTGATTATAATTTAAATTGCTAAATTTTATGAGCTGGTTGTCACGTCGTGAAAAAAATTACAAAACACGTAACATTTAAATTTAACACTAAATTAACAGCCGGCGTTTTGAAGTACCTAAAGATTATTTCTAAGAATATTACAAAAATTTTCTACGGATATAAAGAAAACATTGTAAAATTGTCAGTAATAAGTACGAGGAACTATAAAACACGATTTTTAAAATAATTTCTATTAATTTGCTGTTAAAAGTTAAAATACCTCACAATTATCAAAATAATATGCTCTTTATTTACAGAGAGTGACGTCAAAAATCTTATTCATAACCACCGAAGAACTATTTGAAACAGTATCATTTATTACTTATTTTTTGTTCCATTAAAAATAAATTTTAAAGGCTTATATTTCCCTTATTTTTGATTTAATTAAAAAAAGTTATTTGAAAAATGTCTTCATTTTAGAGAATTCTATACACTATTAAAACATAATCGTTAATTTAGGAATCATCCTGTATTGTTATTGCACCTCTAGAATACCATAAGTCACTCCCAAAAAATACCGTAATGGAAAATGGAACTTGACTGGCACAGTATGTGCGCGTATCTTTGTAGTGCTATTCAACGGAACCGTTTCCATGATATTCTAAGTTATCTGCACGTGACTGATAATTCAGGGCTTGATGCGCCTGACAAATTTTATGCGCCAAGCACTGTTGAAAGCCTCCTACGGGGCCGCTTTAAAAGACCCGCATTTTGGGCGGCTTCGTGACCAATTATCCTTTCAGTTGTGTGATGCCTTTAATAATTACTAAATAAGTAAATTTTATATATAAATTGATGGCTTTGTGTTGCACGGCGGGGAACGCATTGTTTGCAATTGAATTCAGCTGAGTAGATAGAACGAAAGCAACTGGGCACATGCAAAAATAGTTAAAAGTGACACCGAAAAATTGGCTAGAATTCTGTAAAAATACCTCAAAAACTATGGACCTTCAAAAACTGGGTACATGGCACATAAAAATATCGTTGAAAAATTATCGAATCCTATTAAGATCCCTCGTTTTTAAACACACTAAAATAGCTTGTCATTTCTGGACTAGGCCAATTGGGAGCATGAAGGAATCGCTGAAAGTCTCGAAAGAAAGCCTCAAAATCATTTAAGATACCTCAATCTTTGGGCGTCCCAAAATTATAGACCACCAAAAATTGTGCAATTGAAAAAATAGCTAAGATCTTCAAAAGAAAGCCTCAAAAAATTTGAAAAATTCCTCGTTTTTTGACATTCCGGCTTTTTACTTCTGGACCAGGTCAGTTGGGCACATGCAGCAATCATTGAAAGAATACCGAAAAAGTGATTAGAATTCTGTAAAATACCTCAATTTTTAGACATTCTTGTACACAATAGAAAATATCTGAAGATGCAAATTATTATTATTCCTATTATGATTTTTAGTAAAAAAACACAGATACGAAGATGTCTATAAAACCAATAAAAAGTAATTAATTAAATTAAACTATTGATTTGTTTAATTAATTGATGTTAAAAAATCTCAAGGAGATGACTATAAAATCAGGAATTATTTTATTGTCTTCCGAACGATTTGTGTTAATTGCTCAGAGTGGCCACGACCTTCTTGAATTGAAAGCTTTTCGTGTTTTGAAATTTATTGACACTTAAGAAATTACTTTTTTCATAACACGCAATTATATTCTTGCCTTTTTCTATATGCTCATTTTAGTCCGGATACCTAGTCCCAAAGGGTGACCAGAATTTTTTCAGATCAAATAAATAGGGAAAGGATTATAATTATTACAAAAATTTAAACGTTTCTATTTTCATTTTCATTTTCGATTTTCGCTAATGAAACTACATATTTATATAGATTTCTTGGTTAATCTATGTCCTAGATGGGCCTTTTTGGCCTCAGTGTCTGCGGGAACTAAGGGTTTCACCCTTAGGGCCTGCACCACCAAAGTAACAACAACATGTCCTAGATGCAACTTTTTTGGAGGTTTTGTGACATTGATTCTTTTTGAGGAAAATGATAGTTTTTCTTAAAATTTTTATTGAATCTTGTTGAAAAGAACGATAATACGAGCCCTAACAACTAAATGTTCGGACAAAAGTAAATTTTTGAAGTATGAAAGAAGAACTGGAAATTTTACGCAAATAATTGGTAAACACCTAATAATACAATAAGATAAAGCATTAATAACAATATTAAGCATGGAAGAAAATTATTTATTGGATTTAACAATATTTTAACCTTAATAATTTGCAAACTTTACAAAATGAATTTGCAACTAAATGTTGAGATAATTTTTAATTTAGGACCATTAATAAGAGGTTACGTCTCCTTTTGCTTTAATAGCTGCCTGTATTCTAGCAGGCATTGCATTTATCAAATTTTGGTACAATTCTGGAGTGAAACTGTCCCAAATTTCTTCTATTTTGGTCTTTAAGTCCCCAATGGTTCTTGGTGGATTATTGCGTAGAATACGTTTAATTTTATGCCAAAGAGTTTCAATGACATTTAATCCGGACTGGATGAGGGCCATGAAAGCACCTTTATGTCGTTTTCCCCAAGTTCCAAAACTGTGATTTTTAAAAACTGTCGTTAGAAAATTACGTCACATTTTTCAAGTGCAATTTTAAAGCTACGAAATATGCCTAAAATCACCAAATAAAGAATTGGGAATTTTTACTTTCTTATACGTAGTATAAGGAAGTATTGTAATCGTGATTTTTTTCGACTTCGAGATTTTGATGGATTTACACGTTTTGAGGGCCCCTGAATCCATTTTGACCATTTTCGCCATGATGTCTGTCTGTGTGTCTGTCTGTGTGTCTGTCTGTATCCACGATAACTCAAAAACGACTTAACGGATTTGATTCAAATTTCATATTTAAGAGTTTGAACAAAATTGTGGGTGCCACATTAAATCTTTTTCATCTAGCACCAACACAAGTGGTACTTACCTGAAGACATTTTTAGGTTTTTTAGGAATATCTTAAAAAATAAACAATTTACGACATTTTTTACTTTCTTATACGTAGTATAAGGAAGTATTGTAATCGTGATTTTTTTCGACTTCGAGATTTTGATGGATTTACACGTTTTGAGGGCCCCTGAATCCATTTTGACCATTTTCGCCATGATGTCTGTCTGTGTGTCTGTGTGTCTGTCTGTATCCACGATAACTCAAGAACGACTTAACGGATTTGATTCAAATTTCATATTTAAGAGTTTGAACAAATTTGTGGGTGCCATATTCAATGTTTTTCATCTAGCACCAAAACAAGTGACAGTTACCTGATGACATTTTTAGGTTTTTTAGGAATATCTTGAAAAATAAACAATTTACGACATTTTTTTATTCTTTAACATTGATTTAGAATTAAATTTTGAACAAATTTTGTTTGAAACTTTTTTTGAAATTCCGTCAAATTTTTTTATTTATATAGTGGCGCCATCTATCTCTGATTTACAAAGTACATGTTGTTTACATACAGAAATCTATACCGTTGAGGAAATCGATTGTAGCATTACTATTTGAAAAGATCGACGGCTACAACGGCTACGGTTTTATGTTTTGGATATCATAGCAACTCGATTAAAATTTTTTCTAATATATACAATAAAGTCGTGAAATTGTATTATGCATGCAAATCTACATTAAAGATATCGACGCCAAATTTTTTGTGAATGCTCTTTCAATTTTTAGACGTGTCGACAAAGTAACAAAAGTGTTTTATTTTGCGCCGTTTTTTAATAATTATAAATTATTTATATAGTGTTGCCATCTATCTCTGAGTGGCTGTTGTTTACATTACAGAAATCTATTTGTTTTTATACTAAAGATTCTATTTGCATTAAACACACGAAGAGCTCGAATAAAGTTATAAAAATTTAAAAAGTGAAAACCAATTAATCCAATCCTGGTGAGAGTGGCTATATCGCCAAACACCAAAAACTTGACATTGCTTTGCAATTCAAGTACGAAGAAGAAGAAGAGATTGTTAGTCAAACAATTGTCAAAGGCAAAAGATGGAAATATTTTGATGAGAAGGATTATTGTGCACTGTACAGTTTGTTTGAGTGAAACGTTGACCAAAACTGAGAAGTATTTTATAAATCTTTAAAGTTTAGCTACAGCAAATTCAAAGATATCAAGCATTTTTCGCACTGTGGAATTTTGATAAGTATTCTGTTATTTATTTGTCCTAAAATCTGATAGTAATGAGTGGAACAAGGACAGATTTATGCGTATTGCATTAAGTGCGACAGAGACTATTTGAAAATTGCTGGAAACCCTCAAAATTTTTACAAGAAATTTAACTTAATTTCTTTAGGAAAAGTAATTACTGTGATACTATCCGTATAAGAAAGTCATGTGTTGGGCACATCAGATATTTTTGTACATAAAACCAACATCCAGCTTTGCAATAAAGAAAATTTTACCAAAATCCAACCAGTGGTTCCAAAACTGTGATTATTTTAATGTAGGTAGCACCCTCAAAAAACGCATTTTTTGAAAAGTGAACTGTGAAACTCTAAAAAAATGCAAAAAAATTCATATTAACATTTCAGGATTTTTTCAATAAAGTACGATTATTGAGCTTTGATTTAAAGGTTTTTTGACACAAATCCAACCAGCGGTTTCAAAACTGTGATTTTTTAAAACAGTTACTATAAAATTCTATCATTTTTAAAGGTGCAACTTTGAAGCTCCGATAAATGCCTAAAATCACCAAATAAAAACTTGATTAACTTTTTTGTAAAGAAAACCAACATCCAGTTTTGCAATAAAGTAAATTTCTTCAAAATCCGATTACTAGATCCAACGTTTTGAAAATAATAATTCTTTGTTTCTACAATTTTCCCATCCTGCTGGCTTAAAGTGCCACAGTTTTGGAACCGCCGAGCGGATTTTTACGAAATTTACGTTTTTATATAACTCAATGTTGGCATTATAACAGAAAAAACCATCAATATTATGGAACTTTTGCGCGTATGGAAAAAAGACAATCAAATTTACTTTTGTCCGAACATTTAGTTGCATATACCTAATACATTTTATGTACCATAGGTGAGGTTTGTACTTACCCTTCTAACTTAAATGACCAAAAAACACTAGAAGAATCCAATGACTTTCGTGTTTACGCGCTGAGTCATTGAAATTTTAAAATGTGTGCAATATTGATAATTGTTTTATTTTATATTTACCTAGAATCATAAATTCAGTACATAGTTACATGCACGCATAAACTGCTTTATATTATTTACACAGCTTAAGTAGCAGTTAAAACATAAATCATAAAACTATGAAGTTGTATATATGCATTACCAATGTTCATTCATTTTAGTTTTACCTAAAACGGGGTACGCAGTGGTTTAGGACAAATCATCGTGCAAACTAAAGTGCCAACGTTTGAAGTACTTGCAGTTTTTAGTGGTTTCAGTTTTATAAATCTACATCAGGTAATTTTTTTATGAAGACAGTTTAATTAAAAAAAATCACCACAAAAAATTCTGGATACCTATCACAAATCACTGATTTATTGTATTGACCTATCACGACTTGCATAAAAAGTGGGATTTTTTAAATTTAAATCCGTCTGGGTGATACTGATGACTGCCCACACAACAGACCATTGAACTAGATTTCATAACTAAACAGCTGTGAATAACTTTTTTTGGGAAATAACCACAAATGAAAAAATATAAACTATTTCATTAACAATTCAATAACAACAATGATTATCGGTTTTTTGTTGATGTAATGAAAATATGATAAGTTTGGGTAGTTATGACTGGCATGTGGTTATAAACGTTTACGCGATGCACGAGCGATAAACATCTCATTTCGTTAGGAAAACCCCACAAATTACGTTTTATAACATTACGCCAAAACTATCTTCTTCCTGGATGCGCCTGAAGCATTTGAAAAATAAATAAATAAATAAAGCGTTTATTGCAGCTACTAGACAATTTATAAAATTGGTTAGATATCACAAGATTCATTAGTGGGAAAAATTGTCACCATAAATTATCATTAAACACTTCAGCATGGAAAACACGCTGAAAAAATGTATTAATCACTTCAGTGAATATATAATAATACGTTTAAAATAAAAAAAATAATTAAAATTCCATAGAACTACGAATATGTTTCAATTAAAAATAATTATATAATAAGCAGTCAACTTGGTTTCGTTTATTATACTACATTTTAATAAAATATCTGATAATCGCAGTATATATTTATACCGATTAGTTAATTAATAAGAAAAAATTCATATAAATATGGGTCGTAGAAGGCTGCGTGTTTGAGATACAGGATGTTGAAAATAATTGTTTTCTTCTCGTAGAATTAACTGGTAAATTATTACACGTTAATTTCAAACCTTCTGTATTAATAGTTAATATAAATAAAAATAAAATTTAAAAAAATATAAATAAACTAACAAAAAATTAAAATATGTAATTAATTTTAATTACAAAAGTCGCCATTTTCTGTTAAACTAAAAATTGCTTCCAAATCTAGGCTTTAGGCTTTCAGACATGGACAAACTACTGGAACAAACAATTTTTTGCAATAAAAAATTAATGTTTGCCCATATGGTGCAGTTTTTGGCGGCCACACTCACTGATTTATTTGTTCTTATATCAATTTTTTAAATTTTAGATCGAGTTTGATATTTACATTTTGAAGTTTTCTGATTTCAAAGTAAATCGATACTTCAGTTTTAAAATCTTTCATTACATTTAAGAGGGACTTTGCATGATTTCCAGAATATTTTTTTTCAGAAAAATTATAGAGAAAAGAAATATTTTGTATTGTTTTCCAGAAGCGTCGCTTTTGTCATTGAAACACATTTTTTGTTATTTTCCATATTCGTTTTGACTTACCATTTACACTAAAATTGGATAAATATTTCATTAGAAAATTGCAGTATCTAGTCAATTTTTATATACAGGGTGTCCCAAAATTAGCCTGCCAAAATGTACCAGCTGATTCTACGTTCAAAAATAATGCAAAAAGTTTTAATAAATATAGGTTGAAAAATGCTTCCTAAGGAGGCTACAGCCCCCCAAAAGGGGGACTCCAAATAGGAGTTTTCTGTAATATCTTTGCAATTGTTTGAGGTAGATCCATGAAACCTGGTGAGTTTGAAGCTTTTATAATTTGACACACATTTCTTTTTCCAATTTTCTGAAATTTTGCCAGGGGCATCACATACAGGGTGGGTGCTGGGTATATTATGCCCCATATTTTTTGTGTGGATACTTTTTAAATTTTTTATATCAAATTTTGAAACTTGGTTTATTTTTACACAAAAAAGGTCGTCTCAGTCGATCTTTGAATCTTAAACCGTTTTCGAGTAAAATCGTTTTGAAAAAATCATGTCCATAAAAACTACACTAATAAAAATTGTCACAAAACTAGACAATGAATTAAAATTTATAGGTATTTATTACGTACTTCGTTTGGCATTTCTTCGTGAAATATTAATAATAAAAACAAAATATCAAAATCAAAAGTTTTTTTAAATTTTGTGATTATTTTTATTAGTGTAGTTTTTATGAACGTGACTTCTTCAAAACGATTTTACTCGAAAACGGTTCAAGATTCAAAGATCGACTGAGATAACCTTTTTTGTGTAAAAATAAACCAAGTTTCATAATTTGATATAAAAATTTTTGTAATTATCCACACAAAAAATATGAGGCATAATTTACCAAGCACCCACCCGGTATGTGACGCCCTGGCAAAATTTCTTAAAATTGGAAAAAGAAATATGTGGTTAATTATAATAGCTTCAAACTCACCAAATTTCATGATTCTACCTCAAGCAGTTGCAGAGATATTACAGAAAACTCCTCTTTGGGGCCCCCCTTTTGAGGGGCTGTGGCTCCCTTAGGAAGCATTTTTCAATCTATATTTATTAAAACTTTTTACATTATTTTTGCAAGTACAGCTGGTACATTTTGACAGGCTAATTTTGGGACACCCTATATAGTCGTTTTACATTTCTAACACGGGATTAAAAAAAATGCAACATCCCTATTATCACGTTTAAGCAAATTGTAATAGGTATTTATATTTTAAGACCTAAATAAACTAGTATTATGAGTAATGAGCAATCTTTTCATGGGATCATTTTACGCTAGTTTTGAGATTATCGTATCCAATTATTGGAGCTGGAATAAAGACGAACAACTTTGTCCCGACTTGTTTTCCATAAATTTCTGCAACAAATGTTCAAAAAAATGCAATATGAAATAAGACTAAAAAAGCCCTCCTCAGTTGACGTAAAATATCGGGACTATTTTAACAGTTGGTAGACGTTTTTGGTCAGAAATTATACCAGTTCCTGTCGAAATGATCTTTAAATTATAATTTTGATGCTAATGCAAAGTAGTAACTTATAAATTCTTGCAACTGAATAGTTTTATTTCAGTTTTGGAACTTAATGGTTGCTTTTTGTTCAAATGTAACTTTTTTTGGAATTATGTAGGTATTTATATAAAATTCACAATTATAGCATATCTTCATTTAGTAACTACCTACCGATGATAACATTTTTTATTTACTTTAAGTAGACATATTTTTTTCCACCTGAAAAAGTCGCCTATTTCGAATATTTTTCCCAAAGAAATCGTTCTAAAACGTCTACTCTTGTTCGTTAATACTTCTTATACAATTTGTTATAGTAAGGAAATATTATATTATGTCCTGGTCCAATTTCATCGTGATTTGTTAAATTTTCATCTCACAAGCATATAATCTAAAATGCATTAAACAGATAAATCCCCTAATTGGAAACGTTATTAGTTCCTAACACGCTTTAATGTTTATTTTTCATCGTATTTCGAACAAAATAATCCAACTTGACAATCTATCGTAACCTAACTCAAATTAACAACCTAAACCAAACCGACAACACAAGTTTTTCCCTTAACAAATTATATTATATTTTAGGTTTGATTAACGGTTTTATATTCAAACTACATGAAAATTTGGTGATATTAAAAGATAAGTTTGAAATTTTAAGAGTTATGATTAAATCAGCGCTACTTTTTACTCGTTTTGCAAGCGTTGTTAATTGACATGTCGGAAATCCAATCGATACCACCTAAATTACATTCTGTCACCTGCATCTGGCGTCAATAAAGTTAAATGACTTTTGTCTTAATTCCAAAATCTCCTGTAGGTACACTGGGAGTGCATGCCCCAAGTAAATTAAAACGAATTAAAAGTTAAAGGCCGTAAAAGGTCAAGAATAACATTAACATCAGTCGTATAACCTGTTCCTGGAATTTGGCATCGGCTTCCTTTATTGTTGATGTTATTTTACACAACTCACAAAATTTAATGCTCTCAATAAAGTCAACCTTAGAACAATTATTCTTATGTGAGGCTTGGAAATTGAGCTGTCTGTATAATAGGAACATTTTACTCGCCTCCATGGTGCCGTGTTTTTTCTAAACAGTTTATGATTTATCCTTTATAAATAAAATGTTGATGGTTTTCCCTGCTGCGAATTCTCATCTGATATTTATGAGCATTATTCAATTACTTTGTAACGCAAAAACCTTTTTATGCTGGGTAATAAAATAATTAACTACATTTATAAATATTGTAGGCAGTGAATACCAAAGACACAATCCTTTGTAACCAAGCAATTTATTAATGTTAACAAACTTGGGAAAAAATTAATAAGAATGCCCTTGTACATTTTTAATCCCCAATTCACGATGTTAATTGTCAAGTCTTGTTGTTTATTTAAAGTAAACTAATTCCGAACCATTTCAGTCATATGCTCTATTTCAATTAGTATAAATAAATAACAACAAGAAAATTTCGTCTCAGTTGTGATAGATTTGCATTGTGAGTAAGTGAAAAAGTGTTAATAGCTTTAGCTAATGACAAGAGAAGGTGGGGCCTAAAAGGTGTGTAGAACAAACATATAATCGGCATTTTCTGTATTGTAGAGAGTTGACAATTTTCGCTGATTGTGAGTTATGGGACTGGGTTTGAATTTTAAATCAATAGTTCAATACTGTAGATTGTAGAGGATCAATAAGGGAAACAATTGTTTGGTTTTTGTCTAGAGGTGTTCTGGAATTTGCTCCAGTTTTTAGATTTAATTCATAATAATTAGGAAAAGCAGGGAATGTTTTGTTGATGGTACTTTATAAAAAAAACTAATTATTACATTTTTCATACAAGAATGGGAAAAGTTAAATACATTACACAACGTAGTCACGTGTCACTATTTTAACTCTATAACATTTAAATTTGTAAAAATTCGACTTTTGTAAATTCGTAAGATGTTTGCACTTATGAGTAAAATAGCATAACACTTTGTTGCAAATATAATTATTTTAAGACTCTTTAAATAAAAAATCGATTTTTGACCAATTTAAATTTTAATATTAAATTTCAGTCATTGACTACTTTGACCATTCCTTTTAACTTATCAAAAACAAGCACTAACATGAAGTCATATTTACAAAAAGGAAAGTTTTCCAACATGAAGTTAGTTTATTTTATTTTATTTTTTTGTAATTTTCAATTTATTTTCACTCATTAACTAGATTTAGTAGAAAGTTGTTTTTTTCCAAAAAAATAAGTACACGGTGTCCCAAATTGCTTGTAATTGAGGGTATCTCTGTAATTTGTAAAGATAGAGCTTTGCGGTTTTCGCGAACCTGTACCACTTTTTTGTTAAACTTTTAATGCCGCAAACAGAACTAAGCTAACTTGTTTTGTTTCTGAGATACAGGGTGAAAACGAAATTTTTCACTTTCTGGGGTGCTGTCATATCTCACACACCGTGTAAGCTAGAAAAAAAGTAAAAACTGTTCTAGATAGATATTTTTGCGTAGAATCCAGCGGCGTACTCGAAAAAAAATGATTTGCACCGTTTAAGAGATATGACTCAAACTAGGTCTTTTTTAAATGGAACACCCTGTATTTTTTAATCTCATTAAATTTGTCTATTTTTTCTCATTAAAATGATGTAAATAGTAGGCACTTTAAAATTTAATAAATGCCCTAAAAAAGCAAAAAACCCAATTATAAGTCAAAAACTTTTAGTAGACCTTGAAAATCGGGGATAAAGAAATGTTTACAAGCAACATGAGACACTATGTTAAATTAAAAACTCTTAACATTAATATTATTTTTATTTTATCTTAGTAAAAAAGAAACAAAAAGCGAAATACATTTTTTAACGGTCATATAAATAAACAATGAAACTTAACAAAATATTTTACGTTCTTATTTTTTTTTATGTAATATTGTGTCTTATGTTGCTTGAAAACATTTCTTTATCCCCGATTTTCAAGGCCAACTAAATTTTTTTGACTTATAATTGGGTTTTTTGCTGTTTTAGGGCATTTATTAAATTTTAAAGTGCCTACTGTTTACATCATTTTGATGAGAAAAAATAGACAAATTTAATGAGGCTAAAAAATACAGGGTGTTCCATTTAAAAAACACCTAGTTTGGGTCATATCTCTTAAACGGTGCAAATCAATTTTTACTTTTTTTCTAGCTTACATGGTGTGTGAGATATGACAGCACCCTAGAAAGTGAAAATTTTCGTTTTCACCCTGTATCTCAGAAACAAAACAAGTTAGCTTAGCTCTGTTTGCGGCATTAAAAGTTTAACGAAAAAGTGGTACAGGTTCGCGAAAACCGCAAAGTTCTATCTTTACAAATTACAGAGATACCCTGCAATTACAAGCAATTTGGGACACAGTGTACAGGAACTTTCGTAATTTAAATCCCAAATTTAATCTTTTTACCTCTAAAAAATGATTAGGAAATGTATTATATTATTTTGTTTTTCGTTTAGTATTCTAATATTTTAAAAATTTTGCCAATATACTCGTATATATTTTAATTTTTCAAAAAATTGTGCATACCTTTTTAATTTTTTAAATCTCTCCTACAATTTGTAAAATCTCATTTTGTTTGGTTCCACACAAACGATAAGAAAAATGAATGATTCATTTTCAATTTGAGTTCCAATAGATTGGTAAGCTAAATTCAGCCAAGTTTTCTTTCTGTTAAAATAAGTCTGCCAATACAACCATTTTCTAACACCCTGTATACCAGTTTTTATTTTGACGTACAAACAACAAATGTACCTATACCTAAAATTTCTTTTTCTTTACAATGGTTTTAAAAATTGTAATCAAAGTAAATGTTATCATTTAAACGATAGATATTGTGGAAGGATATTATAAAACAAATAAAAACAATTTTATGCATTTGTGAAAATTCTTTAATGAAACAACGCATATCTATTTTGCGGTCACGACCACGATTTAATTAACAACAAAAACAAAGATTTAAAAAAACAATTATGTATTCAAAAAAACAATACTGATACTTCTACCTAATGAACTAATTCCATTTTAAGCTATTTTCAATTATAATAAATCTTATTTTTTTATGTTAAAGAGGATATGATTAACTAGCCATGTCCTATCTTTTAAAATACTTGTGGTTTAGCCTTTACACGCATTAACACAATAAACAAACACAAAAACCGACCTGATGGACATTTACATTCATTTGTTGTTAATACAATTAAACAATACTATGAATGAACATATTAGAGTATATTTGCATAAACCCACTGAGTCAGAAAACAATAAAACAAATTGAGATGAACACATCACAAATAAAGACTTTGCGCCTATGAATAATCATGAATTTCTGTAGAGCTTCATCCTTGTTGAGATACAAATCTGTAAATGATCAAAGTCTCTTGACCGCTTCATGTTTTACTTCAGAGAAACTTTGCATCATTCCCATGAAAATCAAACGTAAGCGTAAAGTGTGCTGTTTGGTTTCGTGGTGGTTGTGACGTATTTTGGAAAAAAATCTACACACACTAATCATGTTTTAATGGTTTCCTATTTAATAGTTATCGCTAGACTGTTGGTAGTCCATTGTTAAAGAGAGTGTTTGTTGTGTTGGTACTTAATTTAAGTTTGTGCGTTTGACAACTTTATATTTTCAATAAGGTAAATAATGGTTTCGTATAGTTGACATTTTAAATCAATATTTGCACATTTTCTACCAAGGATAAATTATTGTATGATTTATGTACATTTTACTCATTTACTCAATAACTTAAAACCTTATAGTTTATGTATTATCATTATAAGAATAATAACCTTGGTCATTGTTAAAAGCAGATAACGCTTATCGAGGCAATTAGGCTGCAAATGATCTAATAGGAAAAAATAAGAAAATATTTTAATACATTTAATTGATCACAAATTTACAATTTAATTTAACTATTTGACAGTTTTTCAATATTTTAATCATCATCATGGAGTAAGAATATACAGATTAGTATATTGATTTGATAAGTTCTATGTGGCTTAGAAAAAAATATGTAGAATTACTGGGAAACAGTCACTTTTAATATTTATTTAAGATATAAATTGAGTCAATTTTTAAACTTTTTAAACTACAAAAAATGTTACAAACTATAAACCGATTTTATTCTTATAAATTTACTTAGATATAAGTTGTTCGAGATTGGCTGAAAAAATCCGATTACATTTTTTTGACAATAACAATCTCATGGCCATTGAAAAAAATTACATCCCAATACTAGTTAGTTTACATTTATTTATTTCAATAAGGAACAATAAGATCGAACTTATAAATTTCTGTTGCATCGTGCAAAAAACTAAAAAATTACGATTACCTACTATACTTCGTCATCCCTTATCATCCTTCTTGCTTTGATATAAAAAAGTGAATAGATACAGAAAGATTAAGGTCCGGTATTTCAGTGTCAGTTTAAACCAAATTTGGGTAAACTTCGTTTAGAATATACAAATTTAAAATGATAAAATTCACATTCTAATTGAAGTTTACCCAAAGTCCGTTTCCTCCCACTATAAGATCAATATCAATTTTACAGTTTTAAGAAGACTGAAAGAAGTCACGAAAACTTAATAATTTTTTTTTTATATATATTTAAAAAAATGTTCTTCTTCAAAATGAACATTTCTTACTATACATTTGCTTTTTCCAATATTTTGCTAGAAAATAAAGGTTTCACGTCTAACTGAAAATATTTAGAAGATTAGGTAGTATTAAATTTTTTTATCAGCAAAAAGCTTATTTGAAACTAAGTTTGTAGTTTTAGAAATGTACATTTTTAGAAAAATAGTTTATCATTTTTAATAGCTACCTACATATTTGAAAAATATTAAAGTTAATTTTAAATTTGCAGAATAATTGCTGTCACGAAAAAATTATTTAGTTTTTATCTAAATGCTGTATTTTATTACAAAAAACCTAATTAAATTTTTTTTTGTATTTGTTGGTTAAGTAATTTAGAAGCGCTGGATTAAATCTCAAATATCTTGCGATTAGTTTGTAATTTCTTAAAAATCTAATGGTTAATTGTATCGATTTTTAATTTTTAAAAAGAGACACAGTATTATTTAATTTCTCAGCTAACTGTCGTGTTAGATTTGATTTGATATTGATTTGATAAGTTCTATGTAGCTTAGAAAAAAATATGTAGAATTACTGGGAAATAGTCACTTTTAATATTTATTTAAGATATGAATTTAGTCAATTTGTAAACTGATTATTCAGTATTCACTACAAAAAATGTTACAAACTATAAACCGATTGGCTGAAAAAAATCCGATTACATTTTTTTAACAATAACATTCTCATGGCCATTGAAAAAAATTACATCCCAATACCAGTTAGTTTACATTTATTTATTTCAAGGAATAATAAGATCGAACTTATAAATTTCTGTTGCATCATGCAAAAAACTAAAAAATTACGATTACTATACTTCGTTATCCCTTATCTTATCATCCTTCTTGCTTCGATAAAAAAAAGTGAATAGATACAGAAAGATTAAATGTGCATCATTTTTAAAAAAGTCCGTTTCCTCCCACTATAAGATCAATATCAATTTTACAGTTTTAAGAAGACTGAAAGAAGTCACGAAAACTTAATATTTTTTTTTATACAGGGTGTTCGCGCGAAGTGGCTCACTATTGCTAACTTCGTTATTATTGGAGCTACAAAGTCGGTTAAATTAGCAAACTAGTAGCATTTTTTCCGCTGATTACAATGGTGAAAACAGAAAAACAATTGACCATCTGGTTTTCGAGATATTCACAAAAATAACATTTTTTTTAAATGGAACACCCTATATATTTTTGCAAAAATCGATGGTAAATTAAATTCTATACAAAAAATGTCCTCATCTTTTTTTGATAATAATTTAAAATAAGCGAGTTATTTTGAAAAAAAGTTTGCAATTCTTTAAAATCAAGTAGCCATAAAACGGAATAGTAATTTATTAAAACCAAACAATCATAATTTTGAATTTAGGCAAGTTGAAAAATACTTTTAAAAAAATTTTCTTTTTCAAAATGAACAATTTTTACTACATATTCGAAAAAATATTAGAGTTAATTTTAAATTTGCAGAATAATTGCTGTCACGGAAAAATTATTTAGTTTTTTATCTAAATGCTGTATTTTATTATAAAAAACCTAATTAAATTTTTTTTGTATTTGTTGGTTAAGTAATTTAGAACCGTTGGATTAAATCTCAAAAATCTTGCGATTAGTTTGTAATTTCTTAAAAATCTAATGGTTAGTTGTATCGATTTTTAATTTTTAAAAGGAGGCACAGTATTATTTAATTTCTCAGCCAACTGTGGTGTTAGATTCTTATAATGATCCTACATTAAAATGGAAAGCTACATAAATAGATTGACTAATTTCACATTTTTTTTAATTACAATTGTTAAAAGTCCAACGAAAATTTGTTGTAATTATTTCCCATGTCTCCATAAATAAAATAAATGGTCAAAGAGTAACTCTTCTGAGCTTATAACCTGAATTCTTATACGATAATAATTGATTTCCAAATAATATATTATAATATTTAAATACCCATTATATAAATCGAATATTTTAAAACATTTAAGTGTATGAGTTAAAAAATGCAATCCAGTAAATTATTTATGCAGGTATAACTACTACTATAGGATTTACACATTATAAAAAAATATTTGTAAACAAACAAAAATGCCCGTTTTTTACGTTTCATATAAATAACTCAATCGCTTGAGTTTTTATTTCAATTTATAAAGTTCCCGACTTAAATAAAAACTAAAAAGCATCCAAAGCTAAACATCAAAGGAACTAAAACATTTATTTTATGAACAGCTGCATCTGAATTAATATCCAGAAACCTAGAATATAATTCTTTTACCTCCGGTAAACATTGCATAAAAAGGAGTTCGCTATTAATATGTTTGACGTTTCAACACTCCACACCCAATTAATTTTTTTCCGTGTTACTACTCTGTGTTGAACTTTCCGTGTGTCTAACTGCTAACTTCCATCATCCACCTTCTGCTCTGAGTTTGCTCCGGGCTTAATTCCAAGATGACACAGTTGAGCAATTTAAAGTTGACAACCTTAAAAACTTTTTATTTACTGTTTGTAATTTGTTTGGTGTAATATTCTCGTCATATACTTATTTTGAATAAAATTGGTTCCAATAAAGAGAAAAGTCGTTAATTATGTTTTGAAAAGTCAGAGTACCTGTTTAATTTTTTTTTTGGTTTTTTCATCCGGAGAAAAAAGCGAGTCATAAAAGTAAAAATCAATACAAGAATCCCATTGTTAAAAACAAGCCGCTATATTTCACAATTCAGTGAAAATTGGCGCGCGCGGGCGGGCAAAGAAAGTGATGAGAAGGAACTGGGGAGAACGAAAAGCATTTTCCAGAGACAAACAATGTAATTAGCATACGCACCCGCAACGCACCATGCTGCTAAAAACAGAAATCTCGGTGCACAAAAGATGACGACAAGCTGTGTAAGTCAGTTAAAGTGGGTAATAGGGACGAAATTGCACTGTTAAATTGCTAGGGGTCTTCTTCAGTCTGGGGAATAATGTACAATTTCATCCCAATTACATGTCGATACCCAAATTGATTGATTGTACAGATGCGAATCCCGGAACTACATCGACTAGCAGCACCATACTGTTACTGCTGGAATTTTTACGTTGCTGTGAGGATTGGAGAAAAGTGATTTTCGTAATGGTTTCTTCATCATTGCGTTTTTGCCCCGTAAACAAAATTAATATTATTATTAAAAATATAGCGTTAGGAAGATTTTTATTACATATAAACACATTGGCAAAATACATGTTTTTAAGTACAGTAATTTACTGATCCATGTTTCAGTTTGCTGTTCAAACCTTCAAACCAAAGTACCACATTGAAAATGTGTATGAAAACATACAAAATATCCTGTATAATATCAATTAATTTCACTTTTCAGGACAATAATTTAGTTTAATGAAGTGAATATTTTATAGTTATTACTTTATTGGATTTTTCATCTCAAAACTGAAATTTGTTTAGTTTACAAACATATATACCAATAAATATTGGTAAAGGTAAAAGTGAGTCACCTGCCCTTAACCATAAATTCCTTATAAGTGTATTCTCTAAATACAGAGAGATAGTAAAAAACAAACATAATCTTAGCAGGAACAAACCATTATTTCCTTAGAATTAATCTGAGTCGCTGTAAATTCCAGATATGAGTTTGCAAAGAAAAATACATGTAATGTTTACACGAAATGTGCGTAGACTATAAATATATTTTGTTGCATCAATTATTTTAGTATCGAAATAATTTCGTGGTGTATACGACCCAATCTCTTACAGTACAAATTTTAGTGAAAACTGTGTAATAATTAAATACTTTTCATTAGGTCGAGTTATTAAATTAACAGGTAACGTTAGTAAATCGCTAGCCTCGCACAAAAATTTTGCGAAACATTAAAAATCTGCAGCCTTCAATAATTTTGCGATTTCTGCGAAGACTTGTATACTGTTACTTATATAAATAACTGTTCATATAATAATAAAATTGTTAAGATATAATTATGATTATTTTCTTTTGTTTGTTTCAGATATGGATTTCTACATAATATTTATAATTCTTGGTCTAATAGCCACAACAACATCACAGGATCAGTCCCAACAAGATTTGGGTTCAACGAGCAAAGACCTCACACCTCAAACCGACATTAGTCGAGCTCTAAGGAAACACAAGCGAAGTTACTACCCTTGGTCCACCCCATATATACAAGCCCCACAATACCAATCGTTTTCCGTCTGGAAACCTCCAGTCTACCAACTGTCCAGACCGTATTACATCCCAATTTTCGGCTCACCAGGCCGAATTCCCATCTACTTTCCTCCACAAGCCATTCAATTGAACCCCGGCACTCCCATAGATAATCCAGTTAGACCGTTCCAAGGCCCAAATTACTTGCCTCCAACATCAACAAGTGGTCCAACGTATCTTCCACCTGATCCAAACACTGAAGCTCCTCCAGATTCTACCACAATGACCATAAACAACAGGTTCAATTTTGATGACGACGATGCCGAAAGGCCCATATGGCCCTCGCAGAATAGTAATGCTGCGCAACGCCCAATGGATGCACAAGGGAGCGTTGTACCTACTAGAGCACCCAGACCAAGTAGACCAAGAACTCTACCACCTTTGGTGCGAAATCGTACAAGCGTAATCAGTGGGGCGGGAAACAGTTTTACCGAAACTGAGCTCCGGCCACCTAATCGCAATATAGCAAGTACTCAAGCTCCACCACCAGCTGCGGAAGCCTCAGTTCAATCTTCACAATCTTCGAATCCAAGTCCTTGTGTTTGGGCAATTATCTCTTGTTGCTCCGCACAGAATAATGCAATTAGTTATAATTGTTTTGAGCAGAGGGGTTGTCATGGGGCCTTTTGGGGGCCCAGTCCGTGTGATAGTGAGTTCGCTCGGGCAGCTATAGCTAGTGCTTTAAATTATTATAATAGCAAGTAAGAGAAAGTGCAATAGACCTTAAGATTTTAGTTCCTTCTACTTTAGTTAGGTGTTTTAATTTATTTGTATTTTTTAATGTTTTTGTGATAATTTTTCGAATGGAAAGACGTGATTACGTAAAAGGGCGTTGTAGCAGTGTTTGAAACTTGTTGGGGCTTTATAAGTTCCAAAATGGATGTGATGAACAAACCAGAATAAAGATGACCGTGGATATCAAAGTTGTTTTGACTTATACCAAAATTTAAACTGTTTAGGTAAAATTATCATGTTACTTGCCCTCGAGGAAACTCACAAATCTTTTATGTGTAAATAATAATGCTTAAAATACTCAACATTACATTTATTTTTGTATATATGTCAAGTAAAAAATGATTTAAGCAAACTTTTACTCGTTTTATTTGTTATTATCTTATAAACATCATAATTAGGCTTAGGTCAAACATAGGAACCAAACTTTGGGTTTCTTAATTGTGTTTTTGATGGATCGTTGAGAAATTTTCTGAGAACCGTTTTTCGTAAATCAAACTTCAACATATACAAGTCTTCGCTTCTTCCTTTCAATTATACATACTGCAATTGTCCAGATATTATATTTCTAATTCAGAAAAATATCTGATGTGTCCAACACATGACTTTCTTATACGGATAGTACCACAATTACTTTTCCTAAAGAAATTAAGTTAAATTTCTTGTAAAAATCGTGTTTAAATTTTGAGCGTTTCCAGCAATTTTCAAATAATTTTCGGAAGTCTCTCTCGCATTTATTGCAATACGCATAAATCTGTCCTTGTCCCACTCATTATAACCAAATTTTACGACAAAAATTAGGTGCTGTTTAATTTTTTTGAAAATTTTTTGACGGGAATTTCAAAAAAGTTTCAAACAAAATATGTTCAACATTCAATTCTAAATCAATGTTACAGAATAAAAAAATCTCATAAATTGTTTATTTTTCGAGATATTCCTAAAAAATCTAAAAATGTCTTCAGGTCAGTGCCACTTGTGTTGGTGCTAGATGAAAAAGATTTAATGTAGCATCCACAATTTTGTTCAAACTCTTAAATATAAAATTTGAATCAAATCTGATAAGTCGTTTTTGAGTTATCGTGGATACAGACAAACATCATGGCGAAAATGGTCAAAGTGGATTCAGGGACCCTCAAAAAACGAAAAAAATCACGATTACTATACTTTCTTCTTACTTCGTATAAGAAAGTAAAAAGAGAAAATTCTTAAATTTTGTCATAAATCCATTTTAGTTCTGCAATTTTTTCAGGAATTCAAATCTCGAAGATTTGTAGTTATACTTTCTTACTTTGGGTTTAGATAGAAAAAACACTTTCTGTCGTAAAATTAACTAATGGTGACTAAATACCTTGAATATACATGTTTGTTTGATATTTTTTCCCGATGTGGTCTACACAAAGGAATTTCTATTCTTAATTAAAGCATCTACACTTGTCATGAAGAAGCCAGCAGCATATTTGGCGAAACGCCAACAACCAGAACTAACTAATCACGGCCGTGAAAAGCTACACGCTTCAGTAACAAATTAATCAACAATATTTTTGTTATATATTTCGTATAGTCCGTATGCTTAAATAATATAAATATGTATAAAATAGTATTCGTATTTTTATAGTAAATTGAACTATTGCAAACTTATGTAAAATAAGAGTTTTAGTTCTTAAATTGTAATGGAGGAGTCTGTATTAAATGTATTAGAAAATGTTGGCTTTTAAAAAATTACGGAGTTCTACGAGTGCTTTAAACGCAGAATATGATTTTGTGCAATAAACTCGAATGTTCAGCAACTGAGTTATTTCTACTTTCAAACTGTCATCGCTCGAAGTCTTCACCAAGATACTCTAAGTTTGTTAAAAAAGGATTGCACTCATGGCTTCCATTTAAATTTCATGAAAAATAATCCCTCCTCCAGGTCAATTAAAAAAGGATAAAAGTCGATTCTGCACCATATAAAGTTGATGTAATTCACACAACATCCAATTAAATAAAGCAAAAGCAAGCTTTCTTGTTAGCTTAGTTTGTGAAAGAGCAACGAGAGGAAAATACTGGAGAGACCACTATAAGCTACAATCTGTCGCATTTCATCCAGTGACATCAGCGCCGTAGTGGTAATTAAATCTGAATGTCTGCTGAATGTTCAAGAGGACTTTTATAAGGAAGGATGTTCGAATAGCAATCAGTTTATAATTTAACAGCAATCTTTTCCACTTTCTGAAGGTGAGCGTTTTACAGGCAATCAATACGCGTGGCAAACAATTTTTTTCTGTATTTATTAACAACTGGAAGCGCCACACCGATTTCACGCTGAGCGCTATTAATAATTCCCTCTCAACGCGAAGTTTAACCTCAGGTACAACGTAATACTTGGATATACTATAATATTGCATCAATGGATATGCATAAATTATATTTTCAGTGAGATATTTCCAGCACGCGTTTTACTGAAAATTACTTTCACTAACTAAATTATGCTTAAGATTTATTTGAATTTCAATAAACTTAATAGAGTTAGTTGGGGAGGTGACCTATTTCATTTAAACATCTGATGAGTTTCTAATACTTATATGAGAGGATTTCCAGACGCTTCTGAATAAAGTTTGTTCTCTTAAATTGACCAATAACTCAGATATATAAAAATGGAATTCTATAGTCGGATATAGTTAGGGCTTATGTCCACGTCATTTTGTGTGGTTCAATTTTCATCCGAGATACCGGAATTGTATCAACAGGTTTCGAAACTGAAGTCAATTTTCTGTTTTTAATTAACTGAAATAAAACTCTCCTTTGAGTATAGGTATAATACAAATAAAACGTAAATTTTTTAATACAATTTTAGAACAATGCTCGCAACTTTATGTATTTTTGTGTAACTGTTTTTAATTAAATTTTTTGTATTTCAAACGGAAAACATTGTGCATTTATCATTTCACACATAAAACGGTCGCCTGTTTACGTTATTTACTTTTTAATTAAGAATTAAATCAGTTAAAGCCGGAACGCTTCAACAAAATATTCCAACAAAACTTTATTACATCAGAGCCCAGTCATTTTGTAACACACGATGACATATGCGATGTTTTTAATATTCCATTTTCTATTAACATTATTGTTTTGGCAATACAGGAAATATTCAGCAATAATCTAGATTCAATAGAAAAAATGTGGGGACCGTTTTGGGGAATCACGTACAAAAAGATGAAGTAAAGGAGCTTGGGGGAGAAAATCCCGAAAGAACCAATTCTGTAAGGAGTGAATCTCAATAGAATACAAGTTCGAAAGGTCACTACGTGATATTTTATTTTTGGCTGTCTAATTATCATAAAGGATTAGCATTGAAATTGCAAATTTATCGACGGGATATTTTAGACGATGACTAAAAATGAAAATGGTAATGTACCGTAGAGAAAGTGAAGTTTTATTATTTTATTTGATGTTACGGTTCTTTAATTTCTGGTAGATTTTATTTTAACTGTAATTGTAATTTAAGTATACGTAAAAATCATTTAGTTTATACGAAACTAAAAATGTGATTTATGGATATTTTCTTTAAAACACAATCATCATAAATATTTTAAATAAACTAAAATTTTTAGTTAATTACAGGTATAAGTTTGGATTAATGTAAGAAAAATTAAAGAAAAATTCATCATTTTTTTAGTAACCAACAACCCAAGTGTATCGACATTCTTTGAACATTTTGCTTACACCTATCAAAAAAATTTCTAAAAATCCAGCAGTAAAAATGTATAAGACACAAAAACTGAAAACTTAAAAAAAGCAGTTGATGCATGAATTATTTTGCGACCTAAATAATTATTTTCTACAATGACCGCCCTGATAGCTCCCTACTTTACCTAATGGGAAATTGGCTCTGATCATACTACAAGATGAAAATTGAACCCAAACATCTAAACGTATTCCCTAGATGATCTTCTTCCATGTTACAATTCCTGTTCCAAAACCAAGTTCATCTTCCTTAAAACTCCTTCGTTATATTTTTTCAGTATAAATATACAACTTTAATAATTTTAACTTCAAAATTGGTATTCTCCATTAAAATGCTGAAGATATAAATATGTCTAACCAATCATATTCCAACATTCCCTAATGTCAATTTTCAGAATTAAGTTATTTTCAATAAAATTAGGTCTGTGGTCAACTCCTGGTATATTACACTAAAATGATCAGAAAAACAGCACTTAGCTTACTTACTCTTCCTCTTAGCTATTGATTTTACAAATATAATGCGTTATTTTTGAACATGAAGTTAATTATTCATAGTTTGTAAATCAATTTCAGAATGGGAATTTATAAATAGCTTTTAGGATATTACCCACTAAACTACAAATACTATCTCTTCAATTTTCCGGTGTTTTATAAGTTATTCAGAATAGATTTGAATATTTTACGCGGTACAAAATTACTAATGCATAAAGACAACTAGCAGTAAAAATTTATTTTCACATCTATAGTAAGTGTAAGTGTAAGTAAAAGTTGATCCTTTCGATAATATCATTTATTGTTTCATTGAATTTTCCACGATATGGTAGAAGGTATTATAATATTAGAAGCATTGAAACGATTTTCATCGTCAATCCATCGACATTTGAAGAGAAATTACTTCATGGGCCATTGCATCTTTACAAATACCCGAGCCGAACGCAACAAATATTTCATATCTGCTGAGGAATATAAGAGCTACGAAAAAAAACCACGCGCGTACACACTCTTATATCAGAACAGCGACCCTCTCCTCGTCCTTCAGCAAATATAAATCAACCAAAGCTGTTGCCATCGACCGAGTGATACAAGTGCACTGAGGCTTGAAGCTATGTCATTTTAAATATAACATATCAGACATATCGAGTATCTCCACTCCATATTTTTAATATGGCCAATAAATCACGAAAGTTGCCATCGTTTCATGTACTACATCTTTGCGAAGATTACCCAGGGGTACGATACCAAACTTTCCAGGAGTACAAGTGGTTGACTTACAGGTTAGTAAATTGCTGTTGTATAACCTTCAACCTTGTTCCAAGTTTTTTTGTTGTTGTTGCTCTCAATCTCAACTACACCATCATGTCGTGTATTTGTGAAGGCAGATTATTAAGACAGCAAATTGAGATGGAGATAATGGGGATGTAAAAGAAAAAAAACTTTAATATTATATGTATACATACAACGTAGAATATGTACATCGTTAGTTATAATTTGTAAGGCGTGGAAAATATTTTATATTTTTTCATATTACGGAAATTGAAAGTTATGTGGAAGATCTAAGAAAATATAATTTGATGTTTGGTTCCATTACTTCAATAGCAATAATGATCATGCAGAATAATTCTTATAAAAAATTGTCCTAGAGTTTTAGAAATCCAGGATTTGCGTTAGTTCAAAGTTTAATTTGAGTCTACAGTCTTTGAAATTATCATGCATTAATATATAAATACATTTCTACAAAATTTTAGGTCTTTATTTTAAACCCTTTTATAGATATCCTCAAAAACTGACTTGACGAAGTCATTTGTGCTCTATGACTTATATTTATGTGAACTTTTATTAGTTTTATCCTCATGTTTGTAGAACCTTAAGTTTCCTATAAGTCCCTTTTTAAATGGTTAGATGTAAGAGTGAAGTATTTTTTTATTCCAACTCATCAATCCGGTAGAGTTAAAATGTTCAAATCTTTGTAAAGGAACAAATACTTCCAATGTTCGAAGTTCAAAACATCATCCATAAATTGAATGATGAGGAGCTAAGAAAATTTTCGGTAGATGGCGAAGAAAAATAAGAAATTGCAGAAGAAAAGTAGGAATAGAGGGATACAAAGTTTTATGAACTTACTATAAGGAAGTCACACAGAACAAGACGACCAAAAAGTAGTAGAAGATGAAGAAGGGTACAAAGTAGGTATGGGAGGAAAAGATGAACAAAAATAAGAGAGAAGAATGAATGTATACAAAAATAATGAAATACATCTAGTTATTCGTATGATCTAACCATTAGAAAATCACAATCAATAATTATGCTAATAAATGATTAACAATAAATATTTAGACAGTAATATTTGACATACTTCTGATAAAATAACATGTATACCTTCAGAAACTTTTTGTAGGAAATTCAATGCTCTACAAAAAAGGTCCTAAGCAATTTTTCCCTGTCTATCTTTGTTTCCGAGTTGAACTTCAGAAAACTCGAATTTTAGTATTTTGTCAATTTTAATTTTTAGTAATAATTCAAAAACGTCGGAAAATTGGATGTTGCCATAAACTCAATAGTTCTTGAGTTAATCTGATTCATTAGAAGAATATTCAAAAATCTTCTGAATCTAAACTAATGGGTGTAGGTATATAGAGAGTAAAGAGCGATCAAATAAATTTGTAATCGAGTTATCCATGAACCCGAAATCGTATGTAGTTACTTGAACTGCATTACAATAAAATGTCAGTTGAAAGCTAAAATCGTTCAAGTTAAAGACATACGGATTCAAATCCATGGATGACTCGATCGCTCGATGGTTACGTCTAGTGTTTACGCAAACCGTTTTTTATAAATATTCAAACTGATTTTTCTATATGTACTTACTTAATTATAGATAATTTTTTAAATTTTATCAAATTTGCATCTCTATCAAAACTTTTTAAACAAATACATATATTTTTCTAATTATACGAACTAAACAGAAATGATAGTTTTTCTGTAGTAGTAAAAAGTAGAAGTTACTATAATGCTTATAACTAGAACATAAATGAGACTTGTTCCATAAATAATTTGCTGACTCGATAAAATAGTTATGTACTTTGCTGGAAAAAGAGCCATAGTACAACAGTTACGATAACATCTACAACATTTTTATCTGCGAACACAACAATAATGATCTTTTCTACACATCTAATAAAAATATAACACCCACGTAATTTATTTTATATTTTCTGGCAATTTCATTTCAATGCAAAATTGATAAATTACTTTTTGCGGCAAAGTGATAATGTCGTTTAAGCTTCCAATTTGAAACCTTTTATTGATTTTATGTAGTCACGTCTACTTCAATTTTCTTCAACAAAATACTAAATGCAGTGGACGCGGTTGATTCTATTTGCATTGATCCAAAGTCGGTGGTCAGTTTGTGTATTTTTTTATTTCCCATAGTGGCGTCAAACCAGATAAGATTTCCCGTCTTACATAACGATAATTACTAAACCAATTTTATTTAAATTTGTAACCACTTCCTTTCGGTTGTTCGAGTCCCAGTATAATTTCAACATAATTTTCGGCGGAGGTCCAGATTTCAGCTCACTAAGTCCAATTACCTCCTATCGAGAAAGCAGTTGACATGCGACCGCTCTTTGTAAAGTTCGACCTGGTTTTAGGGGGTCAAACACTTTATCATCCTGCCATCAATAAACTCATAGCCACGAAGATAAATATTTGGAATACCTTGGCTTTGGCCTAACCATATATGAAACATAGTTTACAAACTGTTTGGGGGCCTACAAGAACTGTTACATACTATATGGGGTTCTAATTACACCTCAGGCAATGTTAAAATATACCACACCGTGTAGGAGAATAAAGTGGAATTGAAGTTTGGAGAACATTTGCCTAAAATTGTTGTGTTAGATGGGGAATTATTTTAAAAATAGAGGAATTTGTTGAACCGCAATGGAGCAAATTCAACCGAGTGGTATTTTAATACCAATTAAATACTGGAATCTAGTTTTAGTGGAGGGCTGAAGTAGTTAAATTCATATTTCGATACTAGGTGAGTATTCATAAATCGTTTAAGTATTTAACATTATTAATATCTGCTACAATGATTTAATTATTATGAATAAAACATCAGTTCTATCTGTATTATTCTATGCTAATTTTGGCTAGAACTTACCACCATCAGAACGTCGTCCACTACCTCTCTTGTCTCCTTTTCCCATGATAACTCCAAATTATTATCCCACCACCTGTAAGTATAAAAGGACAAAAATAGTAAATTCAGATTAGCTTTTTATAGTTAATACACAATAATTGTGAATGTAATAAAAGGAGTGTATTAATAACTCAGTTTAATGCATACATGCACATTAAAAACATTGTTGAGATTATGAGATTTGCTAGGTAACCAACAATATATTATATTATTGAAACATGCATTTGGAACTGACACCTGCCGAAATTAATTAATTATGTCAGTGGTATTTTGACTTATTGCATATTATATCAGAATTTGGATTTTGCCATGGAACAAAATTAGATTATTTTCATTCTAATAAAGAGCGATCGACAAAAAAATATTGTAATCAACATGAGTGTTAATCGGCGATTAATAATCTCGACTCATTAACGCGTGAGCGCAGCGAGCGCGTTAATGAGTCGAGATTATTAATCGCTCTTATTAACACTCTTGTTTATTAATAGTTATTTATATTATAAGTGGGATATGAACATCATTAACATAAGAGTCTGGAAATTGCAGAACGAGTCGTACACGAGTTCTGTAATCAGACGAATATGTTAATGTGTGTATATCCCACGTGTAATATACAAGATTTTATCTTCTACCGTCCAAATAATTAAAAATGAATTTTGAATTTATCTCCAGCGACATTGCTCAGTAGTTGTTGTCAAGTTGTCGTACTGGACTACCTAACCTAAGTTGTGTAAAAACTAGCCAGCGCTACACAACAATGAATTTGAATCTTAAATTTTCAAATAATTAAACAATTTATACACCAAAAAATCTGGGACGTGGACCGTGTTATATTTATTATTAAAATATAAAACTAATTTATTATAAAATAAAACTAAAAATTTTTTCAGTTATCTAACGTGAAGTTAGGGTTTTTTCTAGGTAGATACGCTATTATAAAATTCTCCAGGTTTCAAAAAATCAAACTTAAGAGTATGAAGTGTCATTACTCAATGTTAATCACAAATTTTAAAGAATTAAACAATATATATTATATTATAATTAGACATTTACAAATATAAACTTTCCTATAGAGATACTAAATTGTAAAAATTGTGTTATAAATACTTGTAAGAAAGAATTTTCTTGTTGAAATTTCAGTGTGGTAATGATTTCTTTAAAACACATGTTGCGTAATAATCTGACTTACCTTACTCAAATTAATGTCAAATCAAGGCTATTATGAATTGGTAGTAGATAAACTACTATTAATACAGGGTGATCAGTAATTGCTGCACTCGGAGCATACTGTGATAAACTTTACGTTTTAAGAATGACCAATTTTTTTACCGTAGTGCTGTAAGACCTTTCTTTACAAAGATATGACCACTTTTGTGAAAATAAAAGTGGCAACACTGCATTGAACATGTGAATAGGTTCGACGAGAAAAAAAAGAGAAACGTTCAATATTTTATGATGCGAGAACTTGTCAAACTAATTTAGTACTGTCAATTTTATTAAAAAACAGAAACAACAATTGAAATTCATTATCAATATTTTCATGGCAATAGAAGGTATTTTAGTTTATCCCAAGGGGAACTTGAGAGGTTGCCAAACAAAAAATTGAACAAATCATATTGCATTTTATCCAGAGATTATAGTAGCATGAATTTCTCCTTCATTTTTGTCTTGGTTATTAAAATAATTAGCTTGTAACTTGGATGAGGGAAACTCTATAACTGGGAAACTAACCGTCAGATTTATTTTTCTATGCAGTTTATCCTTAGTGTTAATGTGCTCTATAACGCCCTGTATTCCGAGTGCGCCAATTACTGATCACCCTGTATATGTATTTGAAAGTTTAGATACAGAAATATAAATTAAAGGAGGAGGTTTAGTTTTATTTTTAATCATTTTGATAAATGCCACAGAGCTTGCCGGATCTAGGCACCATGTAGAAATCTAAACTCAAGTCTAAATACGAGTTTGGTGGATTATTGCGTAGAATACGTTTAATTTTATGCCAAAGAGTTTCAATGACATTTAAGTCCGGACTGGATGAGGGCCATGGAAGCACCTTTATGTCGTTTTCACCGAGTTCCAAAACGGTGATTTTTTAAAAGCAGTCGTTAGAAAATTAAAAGTGTAATTTTAAAGCTACGGAATTTGTCTAAAATCACCAAATAAAGATTTGGGGATTTTTTTATACATAAAACCAACATCCAGCTTTGCAATAAAGTAAATTTTACCAAAATACAACCAGCGGTTCCAAAACTGTGATTATTTAAGTGTAGGTAGCACCCTCAAAAAACACGTTTTTTGAAAAGTGAACTGCGGAACTCAAAAAAAATGCAAAAAAAAATCATATTAACATTTCAGGATTTTTTCAATATAGTACGATTATTAAGCTTTGATTTAAAGGTTTTTTGACACAATTCCAACCATCAGCGGTTTCAAAACTGTGATTTTTTAACACAGTTACTAGAAATTTTATCATTTTTAAAGGTGCAACTTTGAAGCTCCGATAAATGACTAAAATCACCAAATAAAAACTTGTGTAACTTTTTTGTAAAGAAAACCAACATCCAGCTTTGCAATAAAGTAAATTTCATCAAAATCCGACTACTAGATCCAACGTTTTGAAAATAATAATTCTTTGTTTCTACAATTTTCCCATCCTGCTGGGTTAAAGTGCCACAGTTTTGGAACCGCCGAGCGGATTTTTACGAAATTTACGTTTTCATATTACCAAATGTTGGCATTATAACAGAAAAAATCATCAATGTTATCGAAGTTAATTTAGATAAGTTTTGCGCGTATGGAAAAAAGACAATCAAATTTACTTTTGTCCGAACATTTAGTTGTAAGGGCTCGTATAATAATATGACAGTAAGGAAGAACTTTTAGTTAGAGGTGAGTTAGGTTACATCAACTTATTTATTTCTACAAATAAAATCATAAAAAACGAAATAATTTACTGTGCTTCTGTATATAATATGTTGATTTATGAATTTTATAAAATATTTATATTTTTGGAACAAAGAGTAATTAGCGAACTGTAAGAAATAAGAAAATTCATTAGATAACTAATATTAAAAATCATAAAGCTCTCATGAAAATACAAAAATACTTGTTTATTACATTTTGAAATCGGAAATAAAAATTAATATAAGCAAAACAAACACTGAAGTAATTTATGTAAAAATTGTAAATGAATTCAAGTCCGTTGTGGACAACAAACTTTGTCTCTATAGAAGTTTGTGTTATAAAAGATACCCCGAGTAAACTGCTAGTAAAACCAGCCAACACATTGTAAAGAAAATTATTGAAAATGAATGCACATTATCACAATTCTAACTGCTAGTTTTTTCCTACATACAAGTCTATTTATAATACTCGTGTGCTAATTTCTCATTTCAATGCACATTTCCTGCTGACTGAAATGTTAAAAGAACCTTTGGATAATATGTAGATACAAAATATTTTCCATTTCCTTTTGATAATTTCAGCTTTTTGTAAAAATGTCATCACAAAGGGACGTGCCATGCTCATCCAAAATAAATGTTTGCTAAAAACTACATGGATATAAACTTACTGAATTAAAAGGTTGAGAAATGATAAAATTCCCAATATAAATCAAAATTGACACGAGATTTTTTCTTGGGAAAAAAACTTGAATTGAAATTTTAAGCAGAACTAAGCGTTGTTCCTGGCATTGAATAATGAATATGCACGATTTTGTATGACGTAATGTAAAAGACAGATTACATTAGACAACTTTATGTTTTTTCTACAACACATTAGTTATCACTATCAATGTACCTTTAAAACTTGTATTTCCGTAACAAAGCTTTTCCATAGGTTGAATATACAAAATCGATAGAGTGAGTGTTGAAAATGTGTGTATAAGTGTATATGCCAGTGTCGTTGTATAACAACATTTTTAACCATATCTACAGCCAGAGGTGGGAAGATAACGGAAATCATCCCTCTTTTTTACATATTATTAAGCTTATCGTATTTTATATACTTTTTACGCGGATGAATATCCAAGCGCTTCGAACTTAGTTTGGTTTGGGTATAAACGCGAAAATAATCCTGATGACAAAAAAACGATAATTTGAAATGTAAATTGTGTGCTAGACCGTCAAAATTCATGAATGTAACAAATATGTATTGTATATGGATGATATACCTTTGTGGTTGGTGTTCAAACTGATATACAAACGATTTTGTTGCTTATTTCTCCTGTTACATACGAAGAGTTGAACTAGCGGTTCTCAAACGAACCATCACAAACGTTGCTTTTCGTATTACGTTAAAAATTAAAAAATACATCAGGTTTCTACTATAAAATTGCTATTATTCACATGTAATTGCAAAAAACCCTAAGCATTTTAGAAATTATTTAAAAATAGTTGACTTTGGTTGTATGTACTATATAATAAAATGCATCTTTAGTAAAAATTCGACGAGTCTATGATTTTTCATTTTCATAATAATAATTCATCATATAAACTTAAGCAAGATGTGACAACTGGTTCCAAAATTAATGTCCGATTTCAAAAACGTTTGTTAAGCTAATTACTCATATTATTCTCTGATTAATTTGAATTTTATGGGCTCCAATTGGTCAATTGGCTAATCTGAATTAAATTTTAGCCAATAAGAACAATCATTTCAATTCTCTTATTACAATTTTATTTGAATTTGTGGAAATGGGCGTCTAAAAATCGAACCTACAAAAGCTCAAAATGCAAATTTGCGCTCAATGATCCTCGGCACCCCCGGCTTTTTATGACACATTTTTTTAACCACTCAATTAATCTTGGAACTGTGTTTTTACAGAGCCGGTTTAAGGAATGTTCAAATTGCTCCCCCTCTCAAAGCATCGAGCAGTCGGGGTGCCAAGCATCATAAGCTCAGAGCGGCCAATTGCAGTTTGAATTTTTGACATATTTCAATCAGTTTGCATTTTCTATTTTCGTACCTTTTTCAAGTGGAGCACCCAATTTTATATTTGGAAGAGAAAGTTTTTAGATATGTTTCAGATCAAGGCAATATTTTTTATGAAATATTAAAACATGCACAAAAATAATACGTATCTCACAAAAAGTTGCACGGGTAACTTACTGATCTAGGTCCGGACCTGTTTATTAGATTTAAAATTTTCTCGAAATTGATACTTAAGAGTTATATGTGTCAATTATATGAAAATAATTAAGTACCTAGGTATATGGTGTTAGTCTTTCAATACATATTTTTCTATTTCACAACAATAATTCGACTCGATGTATACTGGGTGGCCCATCTAAATATTTTACTATATTTCCACAAACAACTCATGTTTTTTACGACTTTGTCATAAGAATGAACAAGTCTAGAAATACTTATACAGGGTGTTTCAGGAGGAATAGTAAATATTTTATAAGGTGGTAGTATGGACTATTTTGAATAAAAAAGTTCATGTGTCCAATTTCGATTTTTTTTTCATTTTTTTTTTATTTCCAATTCCAATTCCACTTCAAGTCGTTGGTAAGATTTTTTAAAATCAACTTTGAATTTAATTAATATTAATTACTTTTTTATACGAAGTAATAAGAAAGTATAGTAATCGTGATTTTTTTCAACTTCGAAATTTTGATGGATTTACACGTTTTGAGGGCTCCTGAATCCATTCTGACCATTTTCGCCAGGATGTCTGTCTGTCTGTCTGTCTGTATCCACCATAACTCAAAAACGTCTTATCGGATTTGATTCAACACAAGTGACACTTACCTGAAGACAAAAATAAAACACTAATTTTTGTCGTAAAATTCGGTTATAATATTGCAATAAGTGCGAGAGATACTTCCGAAATTTATTTGAATATTGCTGGAAACGCTCAAAATTGAAACACGATTTTTACAAGAAATTTAACTTAATTTCTTTAGGAAAAGTAATTGTGGTACTATCCGTATAAGAAAGTCATGTGTTGGGCACATCAGATATTTTTTTATTTCATTAATTAATAATTATAGGTAACATTTAAATAGCTGTATCTCTGTAATCATTAAGAACTTTTTTATTCAAAATAGTCCATATTACCACCCCCTAAAATATTTACTATTCCTCCTGAAACACCTCTTTAAATTTTTTTAATTTAATTTAATTAAGTATCTAAACTTTGTAACATTTTCTATGGTATATACTAAGCTAAATTATCCTCAAGTTATATCTATACACTAAATTTTCATAAATTTATAAAAAAGTTTGGTCCTCATTTTCTAGTATTTAAATTACAAGTATTAAAATTTCTTCGTTACTTTTCATTCATCAAATTCAAACTTGTTAAATCCCTTAACAACTTATTGAGAACCACTGATTTAAACAAAGGATTAACAAATTCACGTTAAATCCGCTAAATTCATTTTTGCTGGAAAAGTTGTATCGAGTGAACATTCCACACAAATACCTACCCCTCTGCAAATTCTTTATCATATTGCTGAAAATGGAACTTCGACCATTAAAATTTAATACAAAATGGAACATATATTAAAGGAATTAGCTCAAACAGTACACAAGCTGGTGCTAATTAAAGAGCATAAATTGGGTATTATTTAACATGTTATAAATTTAAACCAACCAAATTAATGAGCTAAACAAAACATTTCCGTGAACAGTCAGTGAAAAGGGAGGTTTTCAGCTCTTATCCTTAGCGATTTGCATAGTTCCAAATTAAATCTAAAATAGGAACATTTAGACTAGATGATGCTCTTAGGTAATTTACATTAGATTTAAGATCTGCTATGACCGCTTTCAGCAACTAAAACTAAACTATATTTGTAAAGTTGATCTTTAGGATATTATGTAACATGGCGTCAACGAAGATTCAAATACATTAATAATTTGGTTAATTCAGTTAATAAATATTTCATTTCAAACACTTAATAAAAATTTCCCTTTTTATAGTATCTTTAGCCAATGCTCAATGTAATCAAGATATACTTATTTCTATATATACCCAATCGTCAATAAAGTTCTGGATATGAACCGGAGTCCGAGTTCTAAATCACGGAATCAGAATAGAAAACTTGCTGACATACTCGCTTTATTCCGAAGTTCTCTCCCCTTGTATTACTACCAGCTTGAAGCTTGTCAATCTCACATTTTCCTTCACTATATTTCGATCGATTTTTCTCTAGATGCAGAAAGTATTATATAGATAGAAACTAATTGGAGTTTTCCTTTCTGCTTTCATTCAATTGATGCTACAAATCAATAACTGTCTTAATCAACTTTGTATTTTAATAACACTATTTATTTTTTTATTGGATACAAAAGGAAGAGTTGTATTGTTTGTTCTTTTGTATTTGTTCATTTGAGTGAAGTTTGTTTTAGGAGGTACAAACAGACTAATTTTAATTATTGTTAAAAATTCTTATTATCATATAACCGTGTTTTTTGTAGTTAGAATTTTTTAGCAAAATCTGAAGACCTTGTTAGACAAATTATTGAAAAATTTTCACCACTTTCACAAAATTATAAATGGCTTAATCAATTTTACTCAAAATTAACATAATTAAAAAAAAACAACTTAACAAATGGAGAACTTCATAATATTAAGACAATGAAAGGATGATTTTTTATTAAATGTAAAATAAAAGTAAGAATCCTTAAAACTTACAAAAATTAATGAAAATAAGAAAAGACATTCGAGAACCTCTGAGAAAAAAAGCATTGAATAGTTTATAAAGTCTAGAAATTTCCATCTGTTATATTGAGAAAATTCTAAATAATAGTAATTTATGCAACAAAGTAGGAATTAAGAGATTCTGACACGAGGCAGAATCAATTCCTCCCGTGTACATACTCTATTTTTTCTCATACCTGTACGAAAATGGCCACTTCTTTTGCGTGAAACGCGCGAACAAATGATAACATCATAACACTGACATTTTTGCTTAACACTTTGCGGTGAGAAAATCACCTTGACAACCCTAAACAAACACAAATAACTCCCGCATATTAGGGAGGCTACCTAAGTGAGAAATGTTACCCCCACTCATTATTTTCCGCGACTATCCTAAAAAGGCGACTTTGTACCCGCATTTCACGCAAATAAAGTGGCCATTTTCGTGCAGGTATGAGAAAAAAACATTTTCTGAACAAAATCTAAATTTATAACTATTGAAACGATTTTGATTCCATTAACCATAATATTTTTCAAACTATTCGAAAATAACGTTTATTTTCAAACGGCGTATAACATGGTGTTATAAGACTGAGTAGGCAAGGTATAAGTTTCATTTCTATGACACCACTTTTGAGCGGCGTATAAGTAGGACTTATACTCCGGCGGAGTATAAGTTATATCATTATCTGCAAAAATGTATGACAGTTGCATGACAGTTGCAAAATTATTTATTAAATTGATTGTCATATTACGATTAGAATGATTCCATTTGAAAATAAAATATTGTATTTTATTCGGAGTATAAGCACTTTTATGTGACTCCGTATGGAGTTAATTCTCCTCGCTCCGCTCGGCGCTTACACCTCCATACTTCGTCACATAAAAGTTTCGCTTATACTCCTAATAAAATAAATATCTATTTCTAATTATTATCTACTTAATTAACTTATTGTAAATACTTTTTTAATTTATAGTTATTAAAATTAAATTAAACCAGTAACCAAATTGATCATAATTTGGATAAAAATGTTTTCGTTTTGAACTGTAATATTTTTATATAATTAACTGTAATAGAAATAAGAATTTATGAAATAATAGATAATTATAATTTGTAATTTTTAGGGTTTAAAAATGCTGAAAAACTTTTTTGAAAATGTGTATCGATTTCATGAAACCGCATTTTTAAAAAATCAAAATCTAGAACTAGTTAACCGATATTTTAATTACATTTACCATAAACCAAAGAGAATTCTTTGAAAACATGTTAATAGATATATAATTTTATGTTTTTAGTTGAAATTTTTATTAATAGATAATATTGTATTTTAAAAAATATTCAACTTACTTTTTTTTACTTCAAAAATATTAACATATTATTACATTAAATATTAAAATATTCTTAAAATTAATTAATTAATTTAGTATAACAATTTATGTAATTTTTACACAAAGTTTCTAAAATTTCTAAATTTATGGCCGATTAAGCCATTTTGCCTAAATGAGAAAAAGGTTTGAAAAGAGTTGCATCAGGATAATTTTATGTTATTTTACCATACTTTCTGCTTGACCAAATCATACCAATAACTTATACTATAATTACTTCTGCTCCCAAATGTGGATTTTATAAAATATCTCAAAATACGCGATTCAAACTTAACCAATTTGTATTGTGTTTTTATTATTGTAACTAAAACAATCTGAAAATGCCTCCATCGATATTATCGCTCATGACAAATACGCAGCTTTATTGCCACGGCTTTTTTCCCCGGAACCAAATCGCTTTCGGATGGGGTTTATTTTTAATTCAAACAACCAAAGGGTCCGCATCAAGTAGCAACAGGCTAGCGAAATTGTTTTTTAGTGCACGTCATGAATATATTTCACCGCCTTTCGCACAAATCCTCTCCGAAGAAACCGAAATCAAACAAAAAAAATCCAAGTTATGAGTTTACGAATGCAATTCATGAAATCGAAAAACTAGGTGGGTGAGGGTGGATATATATGCATTTATATGAAGGCACAAATCTAGGTGGTATGGTTTGCTTTTAAATATAACGTCTTGTAATTCTCTATTTAAAATTGTAACACAACCGTCGCGCAATCTCGGATGTTGAATGGGAAAACGTTAATATTTGGCGATTCATCATGATGTTCGACGTTTTCCTGTTCAAATTTGACAGTACATTTGAAATAGGAATTGACTGTAGCTACCGCAAAGCAATCAGGACTTCCTGTCTATCGGAACGTGAGTGTAACACCGAGAATGCGAAAAGAATTATTGCTGGCAGACAAAAATAGAAAACAAATTGAGCTTTGTATAAAAAAAATCGCATATAAATTTACTTAATTAGTCGCTCTGTTCTTCACATAAAACAAAAATTGGAATTTGTCGAAACACAATTTCGTATCAGAAAAGTAATAAAACTTTTTATTTTTCACAATGGGTTTCCCCTTGAGTCTTTTATGAAGTAAACTCAAGCAATTATAATTATAGTGAGGCTATAAATAAAAGTCGTTTTGGTTTTTAATCGGCATAATATAAAAATAGTATTTTCGTTTATTTCTTATTTCATAGAATAATGATTTTATGTTTTATATGATGCTTCACTGAAGACGCAACTGGTTTTGGCAACAAGTCAAAAATTTGTGTTGCAAAAGCATCCAATACAAAAATTTTTGCTATAACCACTAATTCACGATATCTACCATAAATCTCGCTCATATGCAGTAATCAAAATTGATACCTTCTAATGCACTGGAAATATTTTCTCAAGGTTACTATAATGAAGTTATCTATAATTTTTTCTTTCAAATAAATAATTTGACAAAATTTTCCTTCCATTCCTCGCATCAAACAAAACAATTATTACCAAATAAAAAGCAAGAAGTTACATAAAATCCATCATCAAAAACCACAACGTTGTTCACACCTAGAAAACTTACCAAAAAAATTATTTCCTATCAAAATTTTGATAATCACAATTGAAAGATATTAACTTTTATGCGACAGAGTTAAATATCCCTTCTGTGAATTTAATATATAAATTTGTACTGATCCTGACCGGCCTTTAAAGTATTCGCGACAGGACTAAACAGAACTGCCCCTGAAAATAAGGATGTTACCCCTAATCCTGTTGCGCAGCACTCTCCGGATTTAGGGGTAATAAAACGTTTTACCCCATCTGTTATCTATGTTGGTAGTTGCAGGACCACAAGTTAGCAGGGCACGTTTACGGTGGTAAGTAGTGACGTTTAATATTGATTGGGTCTCATGAAATATTTATCCCAGAGATTTGTAAATTATAGATTGGAGTGGCATCTGTGGGGAAGTTGGAGCACTCGACAGAACTGTTTTGTAGGATGATGTAGAAATTTTTAATGGATATTTGTAGTCAGCTTAAGTTGAGATGTGAGATGGCGCTGGGTTATGCAGATTAAATAAACTTAGTTTTTTGAAATTTCAAAGACCATTTAAATGATTCTATACGTTTAGAGGTCTTTAAATCCTAATTTCGTAAGGATGTCTGTCCTCCCCAAACTAGTAAATATTTTTATTCCTAATTATCCTCCATGTTAATATAATGAATTATTAGTATAAGAAAGTCAAAGTAAAAAATTAACTGCAGAATTTGAAAACTTCGATACAGCTAAAATATATTTATTTGAGTATAACCAGGCACTATTTAGTCGAAATATATAAATCTTACATTATTAACATCAATTTGATATAAAATTATCTGGAGGTTTACTTTCGGCTATTTTACTTTCTCTGTTAAAATCTCCTACGATATTGGAAATTTTACAGGTTTTGTTGTTACTTATTAAATAAATCGTCAAAAGTCATCAAAACTTTAATTAGAAAATGATGTTAAAAAAATTGTATAGTCAGAAATATTTCTGGACTAGAAAAAACTAGGTAGGTACCTACATGTGGACATTTCATTTTACCAAATTAATTTTGTAGTGATATCCGCTTTTATCCTGATTGTAACGATAAATTTGAATAGTAAACGAATTTCATGTTTCACGTTTCATTCCGGTTTAGTTTTTCGTGTTTGACATGAAACATCAAGGATGTTCGAGACAAACAAAGGAGTAGGACCAGGTTACATATACTGAGCCCATTACTATTCACCCTACTAGTTCTAGATCTGGACGAAGCCATAAAAGAGGTCAGAAATAGAATAAAAAAACTACGAGGTGGGTTGCAGACGACATGGTGTTATTTGCAGAAGATGAAGAAACCTTAAATAAGACTTGTACAACCAAACGCTCAAAAACTATAGTATAAATATTATAACATAGAGAAGACTAAGACAATGATCTTAAGTAAAGAAGAGCAAGCCCATTCAATAAAAATGGAAAACAGTAAAACAGACAAATAGAACAAACAGAAAAATTCAAATATCTGGGAACAATCATATCGAAGGACGGGAAATTAGACAATGACATTACAGAGACAACAGCAAATACGAGAAAACTCTTCCACAGTATAAAAACAACATTCCTAGGAAATAACGAAATACCTAATAAGGAAATAAGAAGGTGGTCATCCCCAAACTAACATACAGTTCAAAATCATAGACAACGATAGAAGTGCAAAAGAGAAAACTACAAACAGCAGAAATGAGATTCCTACGAAAAATCCAGAACAAGACCCGATTGAACCACATCCGAAATGAATCATTCAGACAGAAACAAGATTCATAGTGCAGTGTATAGAAGAAAATTAGTTAAGATGGTTAGGACATAAAAAAAGTACGGACTGGAAAATGATAACAAGAAAAATGCATGAAGCACGGACAATAAAAAAAGGAACAAAGGCATACCAAGGAAGACGTGGCTAGACGAAAATAACAAAGCAGTGGAGAACAGAGAAAAGAAGAATAAGTGCTAACACAAACCAAAGACCGGAAGAAATGGAAAGAATTCTGGAAAAGCAACCCTGTGAAGAACCAAACTCCACCCCATATGTTACACCCGTAAAGGGTAGGAAGATCAGGATTAAGTAAGTAAGAACGAGTTACTAATAAATATTTTGTTCGGATGTTAATCTCAACTTGAACTTTTTCCTTTATTCGGTGTGATTAGAAAAAAATAATCTGTCTTAATTATAAATTAGGTAGTATAAAATTACATGCGTGAAATAATAATTTAGGTACCTACTTAATCCTTATTCTTTAAGAAAAATGTAAAATTATGTAAACTCTAAGTTTTTTGCCACTTTTTAAGCATTTCATAGGAGTAAGAAGAACCAAGAACTTACACTGTATAAAATATTAAATTATTTTTGAACAAGTTGGTTCCCCTGAAGAGGACCGATTTATTAATAGATACCTATTTTCTGAAAGCTACAAATTTTAGACAATAAGAACAATAATTTCTATTCTCTTATTAAAATTTTATTTGAGGATTTAATTTTTACAAAATCGAACCTACAAAAGCTAAAAATGCCAATTTGCGCTTAATTATCCTCGGCACTAATACCGACTTTTTAGGACACATTTTTTTAACCAGGCAATTAATTTTGGAACTGTTTTTACAGAGCAGGTTTAAGGAATGTTCAAATTGCTCCCTCCCTCAAAGCATCGAGCAGTCGGGGTGCCAAGCATCATAAGCTCAGAACGTTTGAACTTTTGATATATCGAGTATTTTTTAAAAAAAGGCGTCAAATGGGCTTTGAGTTTATTTTCTCAAAGACAACAACATCATAAATTAAGTTGATTAGACAAAGATAGCGATAAAGATCAAAGTCAATTTGACGTCTTTTTTAAATGAATACCCATTATTTTAATCAGTTTCCTTTTTCTATTTTCCCAATTTCATACCAAGAAAGAGTTTTTTGATATATTTTAAATCAAGACAGGCAATATTTTTTATGAAATGTTAAAAGATGAGCAAAAATATAATAGATTAGATTTAAAATGTGCAAAATTTTTTTCAAAATTTATATTTTTTTGAAATAAAAAGTTTTTGACCCCCCCTTTGGAGTGATGGACCAGTTTCATCTATTTATATTTTTTTGATATTTAAGAACGTTGATACGAATTATGTCAATCTCAACTTGAACTTTTTCCCTTATACGGTGTGATTAGAAAAAAATTATCTGTCTTAATTATAATACAATATAATAATACAAAATATTAAATTATTTGTGAACAATCTCGTTCCCCTGAAGAGGACCGATTTATTAATAGAATACCTAATATTTTATGAAAGCTAAAATGTATTGGGGTTGAAAAATATTGACCAAATTCACTCCTGTTACCTCCCAACAATGACAATAACATCAAATAGTGTAAATTGTAAACATTGAACTCAAACTCTTCGTATCATATTCATTTTTAACCTAATCACCTCCTCATTCTTCATCCTCTATACCCAGATGAAGAAAAATGCGCAATGAGATTGTAATTTCGATTTCTGTATCAAATATTATATTATTTGTGATAGAAATAAATCAAGATTTGTTCTTATTATTTATTTTTTTTTAATAGGTGTCAAGAATTAGGTAGGTAATTTATGCTACGAGAAAGATTTCCTTTTATTTGATAAAATATCAAAATTTGAGCGCCTGGTAAAATAGTAAAACAGAAAAAATCATCGTTATGTAAATATTATGTAAGTACAAATAGTTAAATTGAGTAGAAAAAAGTCGTGTTTGAATAGACTTTTTTTCTTTAGGAATGCTGCTTTAATTTTCATTTCTCTAAAAATTGCCGCCCCTTTATAAACACCATATATCACATAATTTTAATGTTGATATCTTCAAATATTCCATAGATCCCTTTTTGTAACTAATTATACTATTTGCAATATTTTGAAATTAAGTTAGGTACAAAAAAACTCTTAATAGACTAAATTCGCGTTTGAAGAGATGATTATCTGGTTCAAGAAGTGCTGCTTTAAATTTTAGTGATTTTCCTATTTTTTTGTAGTGGAATTTGTAGGTAGGGTAGATACATATTTGATTTTTGGGGACCGAAAAATCGGTTATAAGAATATTTGCTAGATTAAACAATCATATTTATTTTTTGTGCACTATTTTCCATATATAGTATGAAATTTAAGTACCACATGAAAATAATCTTACTACGTACCTTTTTTTAAGAAAACAGGGAAAGTTCACTAAAAAAATTTGTTAATATTATAACTTTATTTTGTACTCCTTAAGTACTTGTAGAAATAAACATTTCGTCAAAAATAAAAATATCCTAATGTGCTTAAGTCTAATCTATACAAAACACCTAGTCACCATCTCAAATCAACAATATAATATTTAAACAACTAAATAAATTTATTTGTTTTTAAAATAATTTACTGCTGATGTTAACGCTTCACGTACAACGTCACCCTGACACGGATTGGCCTCCGAAGAACTAGCTTCACAACCCTTCTGCTTGAAACAACTAGACCTAATACTGGCATTAGTCACTGGACAGCAAGTGATAATCGCCCAAACACACGGTTCTGGTACCCCTGCAGTTTTCTCGGTGGTGGTCGTTGTTTCACTTAGCGGCAACACCGCAATTTGGTTTTCAAGGAAATTTTTCGAGGGAGTCCTAATTGGAAATTTAATCCGGTTGTTTCCAAAGCGCTTAAGTAACTCGTCTTGACGAAGCACTGGTGGTAGAGTGTTCACTGGAGGCGTTGTGAAACCATGTCGAAATCCTTCAATAACGTCATCGGTGGCCATATTTGGATATATTGGTACCTTGGTTCGAATTGGGCGTTTGGTCGATGTAAAAAATTTCGCTTTTGAGTCACTTCCAAGCTGTTCCCCTGGAACATCGTCCCACACTGGTCGGTCGTCGTCTTCAATTCGACTGACAGACCACGGCTTTTTATTGAAATTATACAAGTTTGGTCCGAAATTGGTTTTGGGGTAAACCACATGTCTGGGAGGAAAATTTTCTTGTATAAAAATTCGTTGTGGTTGATAGTACACAGGGAAATTTCGTTGTAGAGGAACATAGTATGGATTAATCTTGCGATAAGATAATGGATAGTACGTTTCTCTACGAATTCTTATCTTCTCCAAAACACCATTGCTATTTTTTTGAATTTTATTACTATCCTTTGAAACTTCATATTTACAATCATGAATATGATGTGCATTGCAACATATTATTATGGCAATAATATAAATGCAATTGTAAATGGAAGCCATTCTGAAAAAACAACGGAATTTTATAGAGTATAAATAAAAACATTAATAAAAATTGAAATTTCTTTAAACAAAAATTGAATTGATTTGTGTTATTTATGTAAAAATATGAAATACCTTCTCAGATTAAAGTAACAAAATTTCTCGAACTCACTCTATAAGGTACCAGTTTTGTACTAGTGGAGAACTGGAATTTGTGAACTATTTATACCTTTTGTTAAACATTTGGGCATTTCTAGCCGAACGTCCTTCATTACTTACCCCCAACTGTAATAATTTAAATAATTATTCTTTAAACTAGAAGACATAGCTAAAAATTCAGAAATATTAACATTATGTATTTAACATTCCAAGGACTTTTTCTTTTCCAGAAAAATTATAGAGAAAAGAAATATTTTGTATTGTTTTCCAGAAGTGTCGCTTTTGTCATTGAAACACATTTTTTGTATTTTTGCCATATTTGTTTTGACTTACCATTTACACTAAAATTGGACAAATATTTCATTAGAAAATTGCAGTATCTAGTCAATTTTTATACAGGGTGTTCGCGCGAAGTGGCTCACTATTGCTAAGTTCGTTATTATTGGAGCTACAAAGTCGGTTAAACTAGCAAACCAGTAGCATTTTTTCCGCTGATTATAATGGTAAAACAGAAAAACAATTGGCCATCTGGTTTTCGAGATATTCACAAAAATAACATTTTTTTAAATGGAACACCCTGTATATTTTAGCAAAAATCGATGATAAATTAAATTCTAAACAAAGAATGTTCTTATGCTTTTTTGACAATTATTTAAAATAAGCGAATTATTTTGAAAAAAAGTTTTCAAAGTTTTAATATCAAGTAGCCATGAAAAATATAATTTTGTAAATTTTCAATATTTCCGTAATTCTTTCAAGTATTTTTCAACTTGCTTAAATTCAAAATTATGATTGTTTGGTTTTAATAAATTACTATTCCGTTTTATGGCTACTTGATTTTAAAGAATTGCAAATTTTTTTCAAAATAACTCGCTTGTTTTAAATTATTATCAAAAATAGATAAGGACATTTTTTGTATAGAATTTAATTTACCCTCGATTTTTGCAAAAATATATAGGGTGTTCCATTTAAAAAAATGTTATTTTTTTAATATCTTGAAAACCAGATGGTCAATTGCTTTATTGTTTTCACCATTGTAATCAGCGGAAAAAATGCTACTAGTTTGCTAATTTAACCGACTTTGTAGCTCCAATAATAACGAAGTTAGCAATAGTGAGCCACTTCGCGCGAACACCCTGTATACAGGGTGTCCCAAGATTAGCCTGTTAAAATGTACCAGCTGATTCTACGTACAAAAATAATGCGAAAAGTTTTAATAAATATAGGTTGAAAAATGCTTCCTAAGGGAGCTACAGCCCCCCGAAAGGTGGGCCCAAAAGAGGAGTTTTCTGTAATATCTCTGCAACTGTTTGAGGTACATTCATAAAATTTAGTGAGTTTGAACCTTTTATAATTTGCCACATATTTCTTTTTCCAAAGTTCAGAAATTTTGCCAGGGGTGGGTGGGTGCTGGGTAAATTATGCCCCATTTTTTTTGTGTGGATAATTTTTTAATTTTTTTTATCAAATTATGAAACTTGGTTTATTTTTACACCAAAAAGATTGTCTCAGTCGATCTTTGAATCTTGAACTGTTTTCGAGTAAAATCGTTTTAAAGAAGTCACGTCCATAAAAACTACACTAATAAAAATAATCACAAAATAGAAAAAAAAAATGATTTTGATATTTTGTTTCTATTATTGATATTTGACAATGAAATGCTAAACGAAGTAACAAATATCTATAAATTTTAATCCATTGTCTACTTTTGATAAATTTTAGTTTTGTGATTATTTTTATTAGTGTAGTTTTAATGGACGTGATTTTTTCAAAATGATTTTACTCGAAAACGGTTCAAGATACAAAGATCGACTCAGACTACCTTTTTTGTGTAAAAATAAACCAAGTTTCTAAATTTGATATAAAAAAATTTATAATTATCCCCACAAAAAATATGGGGCATAATATACCCACCACCAACCCTGTATGTGACGCCCCTGACAAAATTTCTAAAAATTGGAAAAAGAAATATGTGGCAAATTAAAAATCTTCAAACTCACTAAATTTCATGAATCTACCTCAAACAGTTGCAAAGATATTACAGAAAACTCCTCTTTGGGGGTCCCCCTTTTGGGGGGGCTGTAGCCTCCTTAGGATGCATTTTTCAACCTATATTTATTGAAACTTCTTGCAATATTTTTGAACGTAGAATCAGATGGTACATTTTGGCAGGCCAATTTTGGGACACCCTGTATTATTTATTAACTTATCTACATGTAATTATGATACAGATTTTCTACAATTAGTTAAATTTATCTCTATTATTATTTAAGCAAGAAAATAATTGACACAAAATAATTGGAATTATGGATTCGTTCACTAAAATTAATTAAATTAAGTTTACATTAACAATCAATATTGTATTGTAGTGTTATTTTTTACCAAATCCAATGTGCGACTGAAAAATATTCCTAAACTGTTATTACAAAATACAACTTTGGCACAAGTAAAAGTTAAATTAGAAAAGTACATGAGGAAGGTAAAGTAACAAAATATATACATTCATATCACTAACCTTAAACGCTGGAAAAGTTGGAAATAAAGAATTTATTTGAAAAGGTGTTAGATTAAAAGTTACTTGGCAGTTTTTGACGAAGTCGCGACGGACTCAATTTCATTTCAAACTTGCTACACCAGCGACGGCACCCAACTCGAAACTTTAATATTTTCACATTAAGAATAAAAATGGTTGCAAAATGAGAAAAAGTTTAAAAAGGGGAAAAAGTACAAAAGTGTATTTTAATTTCACAATAATTAATATGGAGTTTTGGCTTTGTCTGCAACAGAATATTCAAATAGGTGAAACGTCTTTTACAAGGAAATAATTAAATGGTATAAAGCGACATAATTTTCCTTATAGCCACTATAGAAGCAGTTAAAACTTCATAATAAACTATCATAGTTTTCTGTTGCAATAGAAATATAATAAAACGTTATATTTGATAAAACGCTCTTAAAACTACCGATATTTTAGATTTAAGTTTTGCTGATATGAAACTTTTCGCATGGTCCATGCTTTTATTTTTAAGTTTTAGCGGCAACACAAGACGATAACCGTTTCAATTGTGATATAAACTTAAATCTTATGTGTCGACCCCACGGAGATTTATTAAAAGAATTTAAAATCAGGTAGATGATGCCATTGCGATATTCTCCCACTGGTTCCGGTTCGTCATTGGATAGATATGGAAATTGAGTTCGTGGAGAAATTTTCTTAATTAAATTTGTCTGGGCTGCATAATTCTCTATTTTTTCGTTTCGGTCAGAGGTTTTTACAGTTCTTTTATTTAAAATTCACTTCTTGGATTCTTTTCAAGTTCTCAAGGAGTTATGGAAGACTTGCATCAGTGCATAATGCGGATGGGAATTATATTTATTTTATTTCAAGTGCATCAGTGGCGGAACGTCCACTTTGGGGCTTCATGTTGGGGACACAAATTTTAGTAAAATACATTTAACTTTTTGATTCAGCAATAACTAAGTTTGGTACCTATAGCATAACATTAGTTAAGAAAAATATAATGAACAGACGCGCTTTGATGAATTTTGAAACGCTCAGAAAATAACGTAAAACATTTTTAATTCATATGCAACGTAAGTAAAAATGGTTATTCTTAATCCATTTACTCCATTACATCTAGGGAGGGAAATAAATAGGAAAATTAAATCAGTTTTAATATTATATTTTTTGTAACACTTAAATGGGTAATTATAAACTAAAATATGTGTAAAAAGTGTTATTTTTTAGCAGCTGTAATGAAATTAATGGTTAAGCTATTTTTCTCCAGTAAAATATATTCCAGATCAGTGATTTCAAATATTGTAAATAAATCACTTTACTTTATGAACGGCTCCCGTAGTGTTAGTCGGACCAACTCGACTGAGCAAAAAATTCCGCAAGTTTTCAATTAGCCGATTAATTAAACGACGCTGAGCATTCGGCTAATGTCCGCGTTAATTCTTCTCAGTTGTTCAGCATCCGTTCGGCAACGAACAAAGCATTTGGCCCCGCCATTGTACCGGAAGTGACGCTGACTGATGATTCTCGAGCAAGCGTTTGAAAAGAATTACGCTCAAAGAATAAGCAGATGGATGGATCTCCGATGGGTGTGCAATAGTGTGCTCTTGCAACGACCTTTTTGCAACTAGCAAACGACGCCGATGAAATATTGTACTTTTGTATCTGCGCTAATGGCGCATTTGCTGCTTTAGATTTATATATCTTTTGGATTTTAAATCCATTAACTCACGACGCAATCCAATAAAGTTTTAACATATTGTGAGCCGTTTGAAAAATTGATGTGTTAAAACCACGATTAAGATATTCTCATGCTTGGATATTTTATATATCGGAATTAGTTGGGGAGATTTTTTTCTAGAATTCCAGATAGATAACGGTGATTCATCATAAATTTTAGAAAAATAATTATGTGATTTAAAAAACGTTTTAACTCTTCATCACTTTAATTTGCATTCTAGTTCATCTACAACATGTAAAAATGTTCATTAATATAAATAGGTTTAGTGACGATTGGTAATCTGAAATCAGTTCACACCTAGATAATAATTTAGTCTCTTAATATTAGACCACAAGTTACAGAACTTTGATTCGGAAAAAATAAAATACAGGGGAATATTCTAATTGTCCATTTGCTTAAAGTTTTTTTACTTTCTTATACGAAGTAATAAGTAAGTATAGTAATCGTGATTTTTTTCGACATCGAGATTTTGATGGATTTACACGTTTTGAGGGCCCCTGAATCCATTTTGACCATTTTCGCCATGATATCTGTCTGTCTGTCTGTCTGTATCCACCATAACTCAGATACGACTTCTCGGATTTGATTCAAATTTCATATTTGAGAGTTTGAACAAATTTGTGGGTGCCCCATTAAATGTTTTTCATCTAGCACCAACACATGTGATAAATAAACTAATGCTTTCAGTCAAAGGTAACTTTTCATTAAATTGATATCATTCCAAAATTTTAAATTAAAAACATTATTCTTTCTGGTGTGGTTATGGTGTGGATAGCAAAGCTAAATTGCCATATTGAAATTTAACATTTTAGTAGATTTACTGAAAATAGCCCCACAAGTTTTTTTGTTTTTTATTGTCGATTATCGTTAATTTTAACAATATTTTTGATCGATGTCGTGTTACTTCGTAATTATTTATAAAAATGTATTCGAACCTTGGATAATGTTCTTAGAGGCCCTGAAATTGGGCTGAAATATTGAGTCACTGTTACACACAAGTTTTTAATACCAATATATTAAACCTAAATAGCATGGAAGAACTTTTGGTTATAGGGATAATATTACAGTTATTAATGCCCGATTTCACAAACGTTAAAAGAAGATTTAATCAGAGAACCTCATTATTGTTCTTATTGGAAGAAATTTAATATAGATTAGCGGTTGATCAATAGTAAAATTAAAATTAATCAGAGAATAGTTAATTATGAGTTAATTAAGTACTGAGTACAGCTGTCAAAGAGTTGTTACAAGATCAGAGTATCTTGGGTAAGATTACAAATTTAAGAAACTTAAGGACTCTTAAGAAGTTCAATTTATCTACTATGATGACCTACTACACTGTGGTCAATTATTTCAGGACCAAGTTTAATGGCCTGCTAGGTCGCCGGACTTGACGCCGTGCGATTTTTACCTCTGGGATACGCCAAAAATGAGGTTTACGATTACGAATTCGATCCACCAGAAAATAGGCAAGTTCTAGAAGCCAGAATGCCATTAATAGAAACACTCTACAAAGAGTGCGACAAATTCCATTTTACGGCGCTGTGAAAGGTACTTAGAAAAAAATGGGGCTCATATCGAGCAATAATTTATTAATTTTTTATGGTAATTTGTATTTGTGTTTTATTCGTTTTTTCGAGTTTTCTTTTGTTTTTTATTAAAAATACTTTTTTCTTGTGAAAATTGAAATTTTTCGTCATGTTGTGATACATCATTGGAAAGTTAATAAAAAATGCTACTGGATAGTGCCAAAAAAAACAATAAACGTCCATAAGAAAAACAAAAGTTGGTAATCGTATCTCAAAAAACAAAAGAGTTGGAAAAAAACTGACAACAACATTAGAAGTATTTAAAAAAAGTGCATGTACGATGTCAAAGTTTCAACAGTACAAAATCGATAACAAACAAAATATTGAGCATTAAAGAAAATGCAAAATTTTGGTTTTTTCTGAATATCTCAAAAACTAAAAGGGATATTCAAAATCTGTTGATTAATCTGAAATTACCCTGAAATTCTTAAAAACTTTCCTAATTTAAACGTCTTTGTATCTCCAATAATAAAGAAGTTACCCATAGTGAAGCCACCAATTTCGGACACAGTGTATATCTAGATTCAGTAAAGGACCCACTCTGGCATTATCGATTGCATGGAAAAAAAAATCAGATGGCCTGAGAGAAAGGACTCCAGTAAATACGAATGTGAAGATGTTTTAAGGAAAATAAATTTCCCAAAAATAGTTCCGAAGTTGAAGAGCTTGATGCAGTTTTTGGGCAAACCTTACAGATTAATACTAATCAACTACGTTATTTAATATTTAATTCATCATTCGCGCAAGTAAAGTACTTACCCATTGGTGTCAAATAATGGAAGAACATTTGTGACACCAAGTTTACTCCAAAACCCTTGTAATTTGATCCAAAAAATATCCAATAATTTATTTAAATGCATTAAAAAGTTGAAGAATTTTTTAGAATCCACTAACACTGTTTTTGGTATTCAAGCTAAACATGGAAAATAATAAAGAAGTAATAACAATTCATAATTAGTTTAAAACTTTACTTAATTAGAAATTTTAGGTGATGCTTACCCCACCCTCTCGGTATACTTTTTGCATATAGGACGTTTAAAGATAGAGACTTCGGTTCCCTAAACTTCCGTTGAATCCCCCTGTATCCCCAATACATTTAATTAATGTCCCATTAAAAGAGTGTGAACAATAAATAATAAAGGCACACTATTCAACGCCCTTAAACCAAAAAACATAAATGTATGAAATGTGTGCATTATTTAAATGAACTTATATCACTTGCCATCTACTTTATGAGGCATAATCCGGGAAAATGAGCGTAAAGCACGCTAGAAGGCTGCAGTTGATAATCTGGCGATCTGCAGACAGGGAGTATCATTGCGTGTGACCACACTGAGTGAGAATAATATTAAATTTTATTATGTACTTTTGAAAAGCCTATATTGAATTAAAAACACGTTTGGGTAAATTATAGATATTGAGAATATTTATGATGTAGAACAAATATTTTTATATCACGAATTATTATTTTGAAGGATATTTTTATTGGAAAAATGTCTCAAAAATATCATCAGGGGTTCCACAACTTTCAGATTTTGACATACTAAATAAATTTCATAAATAAACGGGGCCCTAAGCATTCGAATTAATTTCGCCATAGATTTAAAAAAATAAAACTAAATTCTGATTATATTTAATTATTTACCTACCTGAATTTCAAAACTGTATAGAAATTACCTGGTAAGGGTTCGATTTTTTTAAAAAGGATCGTGAATCAGGATATGGAAAAAATAAAACAAATTTATAATTATTTTTTCAATTTATTTTTGTGAAACAGCAATATGTGAATTTTATATTATATTTATATAATAATTCTCCTAAAATTAATATTTGTTTAACATATTAACGAATTTAACGAAAAAATTGAGGCACCTGACATAGCGGCTATCACTCTGTATATAATTGTATAAAAAAGTATAGTAGTTGCTAGGTTAGGTAGGCATCCCTTTTAAATTGCAGCGAGGTGCTGTAATCCTGTGCAAATATTTTATAAGTACTTCAAGATACGTGTGTGAGGGAAACAAAAGAAGTAGGTATACAAAGTGGCCCTAAAAATACTTTAATATACACCCAAATAAAGCTGAATGAGGTAGTTTTAGTTAAGGTAAACAAAGATTTTCAGAACCACTTTGTTAATAGATATGCACAATAGTTTCTGTTTTTGTTGAAATTTTTTCTCTAATTAACTTATTGCAAAGAAATTTTACGAAATATTTTTAATGGCAATTTGACTTCGAGCTTCACTTCTTTTTCGTCTACGAAAATTGACAATAGTAGCGTCGTTTTCTGTTTGTATTTTTAATTGACTATCTTTTTAATTTTTTTATAGCTTTTATTAATAATGAAATTTACCTAAACGATTTAACCTAAAAATCATAAATAAAAAAATCATTACAATCTATACAAAAAAGAAATATTTTCCATTATCTACGCTCACATTTAGACCGACCCTTTTTTTGTTGTATCTACTTTTGCCTCTTTATGAACAAAACATCAATACAGGTAATTGACATAAGTAACTTAACGAATTAGTAATACTTATTTCAAATTCCTTGGATTATTCAGTTGTCATTTGATAACTAACAGCAAATTGTATAAAAATCATTTGAATTTCTCTTAATGGAATTTTCAGTTTTCTATTTAAAAACATCAGGGGAACTTAAACAATACAATTTGCTATTATCACAAGTTGTCTTATTTATTTATACAATTATTAACAAAAAATTATACTAAGGATTCATAGTAAATAAGAAATAAGTATTAACTATTTAACCATTATTATTATTAAAAGAAAAGAAAACATTTACCTATGAATTACATCAAACACTATAGGTACAAATATTACAGTAAAAAAATATTTTAAATGATGATGAAGGTTTCATATAATGCCTAACATTAAAATAAAAATATATACAGGGTGTTCCAAATATGTAGAATATGTTTGAGTGGCAAAGGAAAATGTAACGGCAGTTTTCAGGATTATTTTTGTTCAATTTGAGCTTTATCGAAGTTTTCAAAACACCCTGTGTATATTTTAATAAAAACAAAATAAAAATGTAGACTTTATATTTATGACCAGTACCAATATGACGAGAATGACCACAATAATAATAATAATAATTAGGTAAAAATAATAATTATAAAAATAATTCAACAAAAAGGTACAAAAAAGCACCTAAATTTAATATAATCTAATGACACTAGGTATATATTTACAACGTCGACGATATTAATTAATTAAACTTTTTTATTTCTGCATAAATTAATTAATAAAGTTCATGTTTTATTTTCAGTATTTTTGTTTGTATATTAACTCTTTTTCACATTATATTACACTATATATATAATTTACTGAAAATCTGGCCTTACAAATTTACAAAAAATTACCTAAAAACTCAAAAAATTTTTGAGCTGCCACCGCTTTCACATCAACCATTAACTGGCATCTAAATCTTATAATTGTAAAAAAAATGGCACCAAACAATATGCTGATAATATTATACTTGTTTTCATTTCATTACATAAAAAGCCTTTTATGTACAAAGTACAATCATATGAGCATAATATTACAACTCTGATTTGTATAAAAAACATTAAAAGTGATCACACACAAAAAACTTTTTTCGTTCACATGATTTCGATTGTGGACGGCTTGGGTATTTTTCATGTTTTAGTTTTTGTCTTATGCAAAGTCTTTGTTTTGAACACGTTAAAAAATCGGATATTAATCAAGTTTAATGTAGTTTATCGTAAACCAGACTTTAATAGGAGATCAATAACAACATTACATATTTGTCAACATATATTTAAAATAGCGGCGTTAAAAATCTACTAAACTAGATTTCCTGGATGTATCCTTGTCTTGTGACCAATCTGAAACAAAAAATGAAAATCAGTTGCGATATTCTGTCGGAAATAAAGAGGTTTGTAAGAAGTAAAAGATGAGAAAAATGTGCGATAATCCGATATTGAAAAATGAAACATACATAATAAATTGTAAATAAAAATACTCAGTCATAGAAATAATAATGTATCAATCACGCTAACATTTCGAGGAATATTTGGCCTCCTTCAGAGGAAAATTAATCTCTCACTATAACATTAGAAGCATTCATAATGAACATATTCGATTCATAAAAAAATATTTTAATTTTATCAAATAAAAAATTGGGTTTAAAATTACCTACGTAAAGAATGCGACTCGACCTCAAAACCATAATAAATTTTCCAGACAATTAGCCCTTCTATCCCCGAACCCAAAACTAATCGTAACCAACTCATGAAATGTAACATATAGACATAAGAATGTCTCGTCCCAAATTTTTCGAGATTAAAATGTAACTTGCTTCCCCCAGCCAATATTTATGTAGGCCACAAATTGCTGTGTCAACGATACAAGATACCCAGCCACTCTCACTAAACCTATTCGGAAAGTCTTCGAATCGATTAAGATAATACGCTTAGTCAAAGGAAACTACTGTCACTACTTTCGTAAATGCCTTTTATCGACGGGGAAAAATGTATGGAATTAAATGGTAAAAGGAACGAGGGGAATTTGGGTGGCTTAACACTTAAGGTATAGCCCAACTTCTTTTCTGTATATAATGCGAATTTGAAACTGTGGTGTAAATGATTTTAAGTTGTAGGGTGTTATTAAGACTTGTGAAATTTTTATAGAATAGAACCGGTGAATTTCTTATTGGAGTTTTCAATAGAAATCGCCCGAATTTCTCGGCAACTGATTCAATCACCACCAGCCCAACTTTATATTAAAACTTTTTTTATCTCTTTATAGCAAAATGCGAAATGACCCCTAATCTTTATCAGTTGCTGGATTTTTACTGCGCCCCCATCTAATTTCGCCATAAATTGATACAGCGGGCAATTGTTATTAATGACAGCGTTACTTTTTAAACGACAGTTTTATTGTGGCTCCTTAAGATAACTGTAGGCAATAATGGGTAGTTTTTCTTTCTTTTGTCAATGCGAACTGCCGTAAAAAGTATGAACAGTTCTGCTGCTGCTATATGCCGAGAGAAGACCCTTGCCAGTGGCGCCAGTGCAGATGGCGCCACCATCGGGTCGGTTTTTAGGTGGGGTTAGGCGGGGGAAGCTCACCACCACCTCCGCCACCACAACCTCCCAAAAAGAGTGAAAGCTCTTTGGAGCAATCAGCTCGACTAGACTTAACGACGGACGGTGTGGAAACGTAACTGTACGAGAAGTGTCAGTTTCTTATAATGGCTTAAAATTGCTGCGGTTTGGAATGGGGGAAGATGTTTAGGGTATTAGAGTTGACACATGTTTAGAGATTTGAAATAATCAATGTTTACATTGAAACTGTTGCAATATTTTGACGAATTATTATAAAAGTAAAGGATAAAGTATGTATTTATAATGTGAACTTTTTACAACAACATATTTTTAACATATTAAACTAAAGAAAAAGCAGTAAATAGTAAGTAACATTCTAGTTTTTCGTATTTTTTTTTAATTAAAAAACAATTTATACTTTTGATTATCTTTCATGTTAGTATTCCATATTTTTATATATTTTATTAGGTCATCATTTAGTCAAATATGAAGTCAGATTTTGAAGATTTAAAATTTAGAAAACAATTAAAAATTTACATAAAAGTTTGTTCATAAATCACGGAGTTTTTCAGAAATATTCACGTTCATACGCCTGGACAGGTAACAAGTGTTAAACCTCACACATTTAATATACCTACTGATGCACGATTCCAGAAAATTTAATTAAATATTTAACCACATAATAGTAGTAATTAGTAATTAGACTGGCTGAAATTTAACATATATTAGCGATGAACCAATGCGAATGCCTAAAATCAATTTAATCAGGATTCAGTTCATTATGTTACTGGGCATTAGAATGAATTTTACATTTTTCAAATGAACTTAATTTTTGACTGTTTTGTCCTCTTATTAAATCTAATAAATTTGTACCCCTGAGAGTGAAATGAGTACCTATAATATCAAGTATTTAAAAAGCCAGGATCACGTAATTTTTACTTTCTTATACGTAGTATAAGGAAGTATAGTAATCGTGATTTTTTTCGACTTCGAGATTTTGATGGATTTACACGTTTTGAGGGCCCCTGAATCCATTTTGACCATTTTCGCCATGATGTCTGTCTGTCTGTCTGTGTGTGTGTGTGTGTGTGTGTGTGTGTGTGTCTGTCTGTATCCACGATAACTCAAAAACGACTTACCGGATTTGATTCAAATTTTTTATTTTGAATTCTCGCAGAAAAAAATATTGTGTGCGGATTTAAATGACCAAAGAATGTTTTTTTTGTCTATATGTGAAAAGTTTCTATTCTCTTGTAATTTTCCGAGAAAAAAGGAATTTAACTCAAAATTCAGTTTATATTTTTTGCTCATATTATAATATTAATTTAAATTTTAAGAATTTTCAATAATAGTAGGTATATTAAATTATACAGGCTGTTTCAAATTCGCTTCTCACTACAGGGCTCTCAGAAACGGTAAGACATACAGCTTTGGTTAAATTGGGGCAAAGTTGCGTAACAATGTGGCCAATAATAAGCCGTTAAGAAATCGAAAATATCTTTTGAAGTTCTGGAGATTTTTTGAAAAAACCAAATTTTTGCCTTTTCGTTTTAATTTTTTTCTGCTCTGATTTCTCAAGATATCGAAAAACTAAAAGCACTTAGTCGTGGACACTTTTTGTGCTTTATAAAATGACGTTAAAATTTTCCTCATGCGACGTTTCTTTTTTGCGCTGACGTTATCAAGTCAGTTTTTTCAAATACGGTCCTGGATTTTTTTTCATCGTTTTAAGTAGCATTTTTACTTTCTTATACGAAGTATAAGGAAGTATAGTAATCGTGATTTTTTTCGACTTCGAGATTTTGATGGATTTACACGTTTTGAGGGCCCCTGAATCCATTTTGACCATTTTGGCCATGATGTCTGTCTGTCTGTGTGTCTGTGTGTCTGTCTGTATCCACCATAACTCAAAAACGACTTGTCGGATTTGATTCAAATTTCATATTTAAGAGTTTGAACAAATTTGTGGGTGCCACATTCAATGTTTTTCATCTAGCACCAAAACAAGTGACAGTTACCTGATGACATTTTTAGGTTTTTTAGGAATATCTTGAAAAATAAACAATTTATGAAATTTTTTTATTCTTTAACATTGATTTAGAATTGAATTTTGAACAAATTTTGTTTGAACTTTTTTTTGAAATTCTGTCAAAAAAATTTCAAAAAAACTAGACTTGACTACTGCTAAACGGAAGGTCCCGGGTTCGAATCCCAGAAGGACGGACCATTAGTTTTTTTTTTATTTTATTGGTTTCTATGGTACCGAAAACAATAATAATGAATAAATAAATGTAATTTCATACCGGGAGATTTTTTTAAGTGAGTAATAGGTCAAAAATCTAAAATAAAACACATTTTTGTCGTAAAATTCGGTTATGATGAGTGGGACAAGGACAGATTTATACGTATTGCAATAAGTGCGACAGAGACTATTTGAAAATTGCTGGAAACCCTCAAAATTTTACTTAATTTCTTTAGGAAAAGTAATTATTGTGATACTATCCGTAAGTATAAGAAAGTCATGTGTTGGGCACATCAGATATTTTATGTTCTAGAAAATGGCGTTACATTTTTTCCATATGACGTTTCGTTCTTGTGCAATCATTATCAGATCATTTTTTAAATACGGCCCGGGATTTTTTTGCATTTTCTTCAGTATTTTTCCTCACTTCCTCATATCCACACATTTTGGCAAACTTTAATAATAATAATAATTTTCCTTTTATAATAAATCAAACTAACCTATTATTTAGTGTTAGTAGTAATAATAAGAATGGAATTAATTTTTTTAAATAATTTTATAAAATAAACATTTATGAAATCGTCAATACTGATTATGTGCTGTACAATGAAAAAAAAATACTGATGCAATTGTAAAAAAAATCCACTGCGTAGGTATTCAAAAAAATGACCCGATGATTACACAAGAACGAAACGTCGTATGGAAGAAAATTAAACGCTATTTTATAGAATATAAAAAATGCTACTTAAAACGATGAAAAAAAATACAGGGCCGTATTTAAAAAAATTGACTTGATGACGTCAGCGGAAAAACGAAACGTCGCACGAGGAAAATTTTAACGTCATTTTATAAAGCACAAAAAGTGTCCATGGCAAAGTGTTTTTGGTTTTTCGATATCTTGAAAAATAAGAGCAGAAAAAAATAAAAACGAAAAGGCAAAAATTTGGTTTTTTCCAAAAATCTCCAGATCTACAAAAGAAACTCGTACATATTTTCGATTTCTTAACGGATTATTATTGGCCACATTATTACGCAACTTTGCCCCAATTTAACCAAAGCTGCATCTGTTACCGTTTCGAAGATCCCTGTACTGAGAAGCGAATTTGAAACAGCCTGTATATTAAGGGACCTAAAGTGAATGTTTTTATCTCGCACGTGAAGTTTATTGCCAGAGCACAAGGGCCAATAATCACGTAAGGGATAAAATATCACTTTAGTTCTGAGGCATACGTTATTTTTTGCACTTTTCCGAAGCATTTACATATTTGCATGTGAAATTATTCTAAATTTATGCTTGTCAAAGTGACAAACGTGTCGGCAACAACAATAAAATACTGTCCAAAATGACAAAAAATACTCGGGTAGCGTAGAAACGTAAATTTAATCCTTTTTTTAATCCCAATGGATTAAACATTTAAATTTAATCCCTAGGGACTAAAAGAGACACTTTAGTCCCTGTTATAAGGGACTAAAGTTAGTACTTTAGTACCGGAAGTGCAAAAAATAAAAAAATTACTTAGATTTTTTGAGACAGAAAAGATGCTAGTATAGTGACTGCACTATTTTCGTAATGTATTTTATTGAAAAAAAATTATAATAATTTTGCTTAAAATGAAATATTGGATATTATATTAAAATTGTCGGTATCTTTTCTTTAATATTATGTAGAATAATTTTATACCTAAAATGTCTCCTTGAAATGTACATGTAATTACCAACAGTTTAATTAATCATTTATTTATTTGACTAAAAATAACTATATTTGTATGGCATAAAACTTTTCAACAAACATATTTTTAAATAAAATTTGTTACAACTCAGAAATATGATCGGTATCTAAATAACGAAGCGAACCAAGTTCTATATGCGTGGCTGTTAAAAAATATATAAAATTAGAGTGAAGTGATAAATATTTATTGAAAAAAAGATTTTTCGCGCATACAAAGATTTCCAAGTTCATACAATTTCGTCAATTATATTTTTATGGGTCATTTGAAAAAAGTATCGCATTCGCGGGGGGCCTTTACGATATAGACATAAAAATACAAATAAACCGGTTGACGAACGATAAAATTTTTAAGTGAGAAACGGTGAATATATTTATAATATAATTTACATAATGTAACGTTATTGAACTGGTTCGGAAAATATTTGAAAAGTTTATAAAGCGCGAAGGACGTTATAGAAGCACTCACAGAGATTAATGTGGAAGCATAAAACCCACCAGAAAGACAGATAAATTGATATATAGAGAGATAGTACGTAGATTGAGATATATAGTGCACGTGACGAACAGTTTTGTGATCGGTCATCATTCATAATACTTGGCATGTCCGAATAGAGACTGGAAAATGGGGGACATTCAATAACCAATTGCTCGATGTAGGGCCCGCAACTTTATCCAGAAGTTACTTTTCTTTGACGAACAAATTAATAATACTCCTGACGTTTTCTATTACCCTTCAAACAACCACTTGCCCATCGAGTTTTACTCCAAGTCCAATGAAAATAGATTTTGATATGGTTAAAAAAAACATATTGGTGGTGATGCATATGGAAATTTCCGAAAATTTAATTTTTATTTTGCTTTAATTTAGTAGAGGCCAATTACTTTTCTCGGCAGGAGGTGTGCTTTTAATTGGATTTTATAACAAAGTTGTGTGACTGATTTTTTTAATATTTAAGGAATTCAATAATATTTTGCAATATGTACCTAAAGATTGTTATTTTAAAATATATTTTTGTTGAGAAATAATTCATGAAAAGCATTTTAAAGTTTACTTTTCTATTAAAAAGAAGTTACAAAATATCTGATGTGTCCAGCACATGACTATCTTATACGATACGATACAGTAGCTCTAATCTTCGAAAATTAATGAAGTGGTAGTCAATAATCACATACGATTTTTTATTAATACAGCGTGATCAAGAATGACTGAATCTGTTGGTATTGAAAAAATAACTAGTGGAATTGGTACTATTGACGCAAACCACCGCACGGACGTTGGCGCGCACATGTTACTGTCAACTTTTGACAATCTTGACAATCTTGACAATCTTGACAATCTCAACATAACAATACTTCACCATAATATAACCTTAGATTTTGTAAACTGACATTTTTAATTGTGACAATCAGGTTTGCAAATCATACCACAAAAAAAATTCCTCATTTCGCAACTGTTTTAATACCAACAGATTCAGTCATTCCTGATCACGCTGTATTATAGAAATTGTATTTAAAATTAAAATATTATACTTGGAAATTACCTTCCCTAAAGTCGATTCATTTAGATTCTTCCCTAAAATTTTTATTAAACCACATGGAAATTATGTTAAATTTCCCGTAAAAAACGTGTTTTAATTTTGAGCGCCTTTTACTTTTTTCAAATAGTTTTCGAAAATCTCTCTCGCACTTATTGCAGTAGGCATAAGTATGTCCTTGTCCCACTCATTACAGCCAAATTCTCGACCAAAAAAATATTGTGGTTGGAAATTACTTTCCCTAAAGTCGATTTATTTAGATTTTTGTATATTTTTTATTAAACCACATGGAAATTATGTTAAAATACCCGTAAAAATCGTGTTTAATTTTTAGGGATTTCTAGCAATTTTCAAATTGTTTCCGGAAGTCTTCGTCGCACTTATAGCAGTAGGCATAAGTCTGTCCTTGTCCTACTCATTACAGCCGAATTTTGGGACAAAAAATATTGTGCTTGGTTATTTAAATCCTAAAGTCGATTTTTTAGATTTTTATTATTTATTATTATTATTAATCTACATGGAAATTAAGTTAAATTTCTCAAAATTGGTACAATAGAAACGAACAAAAAAAATTAAGCACGTCCTGGGATCCGAATCTGGATTTTTGTAGGTTTCGAAAATCTTTCCAATATTTTGTAAATTGACGCTCAAAAAATACAGTGTCACTGAATTTTTTTCGCTGAATGTGACGATAATTATCAATTACATTCATTAATATTATTATTATATTACATTAATATAGCGTAAAAAATATTGATAAAATTTGTTATATTGAAATAAATCTGTATATTATTTAATAATATGCCGGATGCGCCGGTTATATTCTTCTGCAAATTTAAACCAAATCAGATTTGTTTTATGGATCTTTTTCCATTAATTTTACAAAAAAATCTTAGATGCTATCATTAAAAAATCAATGAATATGATATGGATAAACCACTATAAAATGTAGGCCTTCGGTCATAAATAAAACAATTCACATAAAAAAGTTTAACCGTACTATTCAATGAAGTAATAAAATTCACACCACAAAAGCCAGTATTTTATATGAGATGCAAGAAAATAAAAATCGATTATTCCATCGGCCGTAATATAAGTCGCGATGCTCCCTTACAGCATTTACATGTCTAGACCTCGGAAATGTATATGTTATTTTATTTTTTACGATTTTTTCTACTGAACTGTGCATGGACGAATTTTATATGTTTTTTTATTCCACGTCTTATAAATTTAATTTACATACAATATATTTTGCTTTAAGATATGTTATTTGAAAAGTTTTGTACAATTATGTGCAAAGAGTGGAAAATTTATCGATGAATTTCGTGTAACACTTGTATTTTTATTAGCTTTCATAAAGTGCAAACGAAGTTATACGACCAGCTGTTTTAAATGCTAATATCATTAAGACATTTTATTGTGGCATGCAAAATTGTTCCACAGGGGAGCAAAGAATTTTAAAGTTCTTTTTGTGAATCATCAAATGTCATCGTAGATTTAATCAAAACTTTTATTAAGACAGATTGGGGGAAGTTTTTTTATTAATAATTCTGGAGGCGTAGTTTAACGTAATTAACTGTAGAAACTACCTGCTTTAAAACGCAGATTATCAATAATTCGTACAAAAATAACTTAAGTTAAAATAAGGGAAATTTCCATTCTAGATATACGAAAAATAAAAATACTGCTTATGTACCTTTTTTATAAATGTGTGTCAAAGTGTAAATTACGTTTCTAACATAACAAAAGCCAGTTTTTAGGTGTCTGATTTCCTGAATCAAATGTTATATATTTGTTGGGGGAGCACAATGTGGAAGATACACATTGATGGAAAAGGTTAAGCCGCTAACAAGCACACTCACGGTGTTGCTGCTCTATGTATTTTTTTGTCCTTCTTTTGAAATCGTTCCAATCAGAAATGAAGGAGAGATGAACAACGCCATCGCACACAAATGCAATGCGAGCGCAACAGTATAAATGCAATCAATTTACAATTGTCGACACGCTATCGATAAATTCCCGGAAGATGTCGTTAGGAATCCGAAACCGTTCGTCATTTATTGTCGTTTCCTCCAATTGGCTGATTGTTTGCCATTACTTTAAATTATAACTGAATGCGAAAAAATTTATTGGTGACATAGATAACGCGGGGGTTTGTAGAATATAAATAATACTTATCAGGTTGTAAGTAATTTTATTTAAATTATTTAACGAAGGCTGTCTTAATGCATATTTTATACAAATAACTAAACTGTTGACCAATTGCAACGTACCAAGCGAATTTTCAGGTTGAATTTAGAGTCAAATACTTTGAAAAGGAGAAATGATATCAACATGCGATTTTCAGGATTCAAGAGATAATTTAATTGAGAAAAGAATAGTATGACCCGATTTTTGTACTTTGAAGTACGTTACTATCTACAGGGGGTATGAAAGAAATTCGTCTTTTTTTTCTCAAACTTAGCTACCGAGATTCCACAAAAAAGTTTTAATATATTTATTTTGGTCCTTGGTTAATGAGGAAAAAAGCAATTTCTCAAATTTATGATATCCCCCTTATTCTATAAGATACCGAGTTTTTGCTGAAAACATGAATTTTCTGTTTTTTGTCGTTAGGCCTTATTGTGTTTTATAAGAACCAATTTCTGTAGATAATTATGATACCTTATGAACGGCTCTCTTATAAAAAGTACATTTTTTGTACTTTCATTTAATGGCTTCTCAAAAATCGGTATACGTTCGCTGATTGGTAATTTTTTTAATTCAATTTTTGAAGCTATTTTTTTAATGGAATAAAATGGAATTTAGTTAGATGTTCACACTTTTTCAAAAATTTGCTTATATTCGTGTATACCGGTCGGCCACGAAATCGTTATACACCCCCCACCATTTTGCTACATTTCACTGTATTAATTTGAAATTTCGCATGGTTTGATTGTTAAAAGGAATAATCATATTGAAGTTTAAAACAATCTAATGACACTTTCGGTTTCACCGGAAGAGCCACGTAAGTACTAATTTTCTAATTTTTCCAAAACAACCCTATAAATATTTTTCCGTAATAATTAAGTTCTACTAAAAATTACCTTTTTATCGACATATCACATGATGACATTTGCTTTCAAAATGGCGGCATAATTAATAATGCAAAACCATGTTCAACAATAAATAATTTAATAAAAAAATCGGTATTTTATAAAATAAGAGGGATATCAAAATTTTGAGAAATAGTTTTTTCCCCATTTAGTGCAGGCGCCAAAGGTACTTGAGTATGCATAATATGAGGACCGGCAACTATGCCCGGATTCTTATATCTGAGACCTTAAATAATGAAAAAAATCATGTTGCCGGCAAATCGGATGGTCCATTCAATTCCCTCGCCCTCTTATTATGTTATTACACTCAATCAGATATTTGAGATTCAAAAACTTGCGGGTAGGCTGAAATTTTAATATGTTGTTTCTGATGGTCCGAAAGGTAAAATCTCAAGTTGGCGTATCCCCACCTGTTTCGGAATCCCCGCCATCTAGAAAAATTTTTGGAATCGATTTTTGGATTTGCCTTATGTTCTGTTGGTCGGAGGAAAAAAGTGTAAAGACAAAAATTGTATAGCTCAAAATTTACAACATTTTTTGTCTTACGCTCAACTCTCTGTAGTTAGTTCCCAAAAAAATAGAGGGCGCCAAAATTTCCAAAAATGCGCTGTACCTATGTGCCTGTTATATGTCAATGTTTTTCTGGTATTTGATTACCTAAAAGTGTTTTATTCAAAAAAACGTGAAAAAATGTCGTTTCAAGTGTCCAATTTGAAAAGAAAAAAACCGAACGAGTTAACGTGTTTGTTTTGTGATACAACAGGAGACTTAGTTAAAAAACGAAAATCTCAATCATGGATGACTATTATAAGAGCAGCAGATTTTTTCGCAATATATCCAGTGGTGTCGAAGATTGGAGGGGAAAAGTGGAACAGTTCCCCAGTATCTACGCCACTGGACATTTTTTATAAATAAACCCCATCATTACTTAGAAATGTAGTACATTACTCTGTGTACGAAATTTAATGAAAATCGATCGAGTGGTTTAGAAGTTATGGTAACAAAACGAGTTCTTATCCTATACTTTGACACCCTGTATCTTTGTTATAAAACATTTTTGAGCAAAGTTTTTTCATTAAAGTCTACTTATTTTTTGATGCTCTATCACCTCCCAAAGTTAGTGAAGTTTAACTTTTACCACCCTGTATATAAAAATATAAAAGGGGTGCGAAAAAAAATTGGACCATATGATGGAGCGGCAACATCCAAAATATTAATCTTTGAATTGTTATGAGCTTATATCAATTGATAAAATGCGGTCCTCATATTATGCATACTCAATTCCATTCAGCTCCCGGTCTAATTAGCCAGGGACTAAAAAAATGGACATTAAAAAAATATTAAAATTTTTTTGTGGAATCTCGGTAAAGTTATAAAGTTTGAGAAAAAAAGACGCATGTTGATATCTTTTCTCCTTTTCAAAATATTTCACTTCAAATTCAACCTAAAAATTCGTTTCGTACCTTTCAATTGGCCAGCAGTTTAAAAGTAACTGTAAATAAGTTTAGTAAAAATGTTGCTTTTTTAGTCGAATTATATTATTAAGCGATCACTTTCATAATAATTAGATGATCAGATTTATTATTTAATTTAACCTCAATTTTTTACACGCATGTAGAAACTATGAGAATTGTCTGAAGAAAATTTAAAACGAGATATTAATTCTCATATCGATTCAGAGGTGCTACTAGCTAAAGTCCTAACAGCAAATATTTTTATACAATTATTGTCTCGTTAGCGGAAAATGATCTAGATTTGGAGCGAAGTTGCTACGTAGAAAAAAAATTATAATAAATGTCTTAACCAGTTAAATGTTACGCGAAAAGAAGAATATAGCAAAGCAATTGATGCTAAAAGCGTTTTTGTCAAAAAATTAACAATGTGACTACTTTATGGAGTTTTAATTCACTTAATCCCCATTTTTGTATGATATTTGAAATACAATACATATTTTTGTGTAAAATTTGATTTTTCAATTGCAAAATTTCAGATACTGTTTTAATTTTCGATTTTATAAATATTATCGCTCTCAACATGAAAATTTAAATAATTTTTGAATTTGACATTCTATTAGTTATACTGGAATTATAACCGGCACCTCCACCAATTTTTGAACAATATAATTATAGCTCGATTATAGCATATCTATAGAAAATGTGACAATAATATCCTATTGTCTAATCACTTATTACATCTTAAATTATTACTAATTATATTTTATATGACAACCATTTCGTAAAAACTGTACATATGAGCATAAAAATTGTCTTTTCTTAATCACAGTTAGATACACAAAATATTATTAGTAAATTGTAATTACGCTTTTAAGCAATTATTCAATTAAAGAAACAATAGGTACAATTTCCGCTATCTTTACAATATAATTGTTTGTCTGAGAACTATAAACGTTTCGCAAATTTAAATCCTTTCCTTAGTTCTTAGATATTTATATAAGACTCATTTCTTTGAGCTAAAAAGATTTCATTTAAATATTAAAATTAGTAGACTATTTATTATGGGACTCCCTGTATAACTTATATCTCTTTTAGTATTCAATATACTGAAATCGAAATACGAAGTTTAAAATTAATAAAATTGTTTAACCCGGCGCATCCGCCATTTTCTAGAATATATTCTAGTTTTATCAGCATTTGATTATTAATTTTTGGATATTCATACATAAACCTTACACAAATTATATTAATTACACACAAAATATTCACTTATGCATTCGTAATAAACAGCATTTTAAACAGAAAATATAGTCTAAGAACAGTTTCCCAATTGGAAACAAGTTTGGACTTGAACAACCCCCAACAAAAACCTAATCGAAAATTTCATACCACGACCACTTGTACCAAGTAAACTAACATAAAATTCCAATTTCTCCTACAAGTGCAGTTGTTTATAGTTTTAAACACAGGAAGTGTAACAAGTAGTTGGCCAGAACATCAGGATGAGCCCTTTCCAGGATCGTACACAGATGGTGCTTGAATTGAGAGCAATACAAACAATGCTGAGCGGTGTGGTGCGGACACAACAAAATCATGACTGAAATCAAGGCAACAACAGACCTCCGTGTTTAGGACTTGGATGTACACTACACACCAAGGCCACTTGTTGCTTTTCGGCTGTTGTGTTATTATATCGTTTGACCATGTAAAGTTTAACTTTTTGTTTCCGAGCGCTTGCTTACATTCCAGTTCATTGTTTAGCTCACTGAGCACTAACAAACAGAAGAGTAATTTCTCAATTTGCTCTGCGGATGATTATGATGTGATAGGGAGCTTAGTTTAGTTTGAGTTGTAATCGTGAAATTGTTGGGTTTTTTGTTAGAATGTCGCAGACATTGGAATGTAGCATATCGGAGATTTTAATTATGGTTAATCTTGGTATAAGTTGTGTGACAAATTGAACACTAATCTATGTTTTTCTGGTGTTAAATAATTAACACTGCGATATAAGTGTTTTTGTGCCACTTTTCACTGGGTTTCAAACGATATTTTACAAAACTTTCAAAGATCATTATTGTGACCTTCCTAATGAAATTTAATATTCTTGATAAAACAGGTCTTCCTGAATTTTATTCATATTTTAAAAGAAGGCAATTTTAGTAGTAATTAGTAGTAATTTATAGATGTGTAATTTTATTTAGATAAAATTTATTTTAAAATTTTAATTTCGGAAAATTAGTGCAGGCGCCAAAGGTACTTGAGTATGCATAATATGAGGACCGGCAACTATGCTCGGATTCTTATATCTGAAACCCTAAATAATGAAAAAAATCATGTTGCCGGAAAATCGGATGGTCCATTTCAATTCCCTCGCCCTCTCATTATGTTATCACTATTATTACAGTCAATCAGATATTTGAGATTCAAAAACTTGCGGGTAGACTGAATTTTTAATGTTGTTTCTGATGGTCCGAAAGGTAAAATCTCAAGTTGGCGTATCCCCACCTGTTTCGGAATCCCCGCCATCTAGAAAAATTTTTGGAATCGATTTTTGGATTTGCCTTATGTTCTGTTGGTCGGAGGAAAAAAGTGTAATGACAAAAATTGTATAGCTCAAAATTTGCAACATTTTTTGTCTTACGCTGAACTCTCTGTAGTTAGTTCTCAAAAAGATAGAGGGCGCCAAAATTTCCAAAAATGCGGTGTACCTATGTGCCTGTTATTTGTCAATGTTTTTCTGGTATTTGAGTACCTAAAAGTGTTCTATTCAAAAAAAACGTGAAAAAATGTCGTTTCAAGTGTCCGATTCGAAAAGAAAAAGACTGAACGAGTTAACGTGTTTGTTTTGTGATACAACAGGAGACTTAGTTAAAAAACTAAAGTCTCAATCGTGGATGACTATTATAAGAGCAGCAGATTCAAATTTTTTCGCAATATATCCAGTGGTGTCGAAGATTGGAGGGGAAAAGTGGAACAGTCCCCCAGTATCTACGCCACTGTACATTTTTTTTATAAATAAACCCCATCATTACTTAGAAATGTACTACATTACTCTGTGTACGAAATTTAATGAAAATCGATCGAGTGGTTTAGAAGTTATGGTAACAAAACGAGTTCTTATCCTATACTTTGAGACCCTGTATCTTTGTTATAAAACATTTTTGAGCAAAGTTTTTTCATTAAAGTCTACTTATTTTTTGATGCTCTATCACCTCCCAAAGTTAATGAAGTCTAACTTTTACCACCCTGTATATAAAAATATAGAAGGGGTGCGAAAAAAAATTGGACCATATGATGGAGCGACAACATCCAAAATATTAATCTTTGAGCTGTTATGAGCTTATATCAATTGATAAAATGCGGTCCTCATATTATGCATACTCAATTCCTTTCAGCTCCCGGTCTAAATGTCACGTAATTTCAGTACTTCTATCATTCTGATTACTCATAACTTACAAAACCATAAAAAACCCATTTTACAAAATAATGATTTCAGATTCTGTTTTCATAATCTCACAAATTGTGAAATGACTAGCAATTTAGAAATATCTAATCATCGCTTATAGTTAAATTAAAATTTTCTGAAACTATTCAAACACGTAGAAATATCACTAGATTTAAAAAATTTTATATTGAAATGTCTGTAATGTATTAAAATAGCTTTTAAAATAAAATCACTGTAGATGATTTAATAATTTCTTCAAATTTATTGGACTTTTTCAGTTAGCAATAAAAAATAATAAAATAAAATAGTTTTACAACAGATTATGCCATCAGTTATCGACAACCTATCAAGCACGTTATTTATGAAGTAAACCCAAACATTCGTTTTATATTCCAGATTAAATTTAAACTTCATATCTGAATTACGTTTCGTTTGAATCATGTTAAGTAATGCTATTAAAAACTTAATTAAATATAGTCAATGGATTAAAAAAGAAACAGATGTACCGTAATGAAATACAATATTTTGTGTTTATTTTTCCTGAATCCAGACCAAAACATTCCTGAATAACATGCAATGTAAATATTATTGTCTTCAATGTTATATATTTAAGTTTGCTATTGTATCATCTTAAAGTAGAAAAACCGTAATCGATATTCTGCAGCCCCCAAGCTAATGTTTAATTTATAATGTTTGACAATGTTTTGATTGATTCATTCACCACAACGAAAGGTTAACCAAGTGTAAAACTGGAAATTAAGAGCGTGTTTACTACGTCTTTACCACTCGTGCTACTCTAAAACTTAAGCAAAATAATTAAAATCGCTTGTAACAGACATGAATGAACTTTGAATGCTTAAAAATAACTTGTTTTTATTTCAGTTGCAGAAAAAACTTTCTGATCCGACAGAGTGGGTATTAATTGATTAATTAGAGTTTGATTTTGATTTGAGTAATGAATTAACTTGTAATGTCAGAATATTTCAGGTGAAGTTGGTTTTAAAAAAAATGTTAGGCGACAAATTCATAAATGTCTCCAGGTAAAACTTTAGGGTTTTAATATCATACGTGTAGAAGAGAAAAAAGTTGTGTCACTCTGGAATTCGATAAGCCGACAAAACGACTAAAAGAGGCATTAATTTTTCTTAAAGTTTCTGCAAGTCCTGTCAGAAGAATTTCAAAGAAAGTTTTGCGAGTCGCTCAGAGGTTACGACTTTTTGTGTATGTCCTAGACGGGGCGCGTTGGTAATCAAATTTCTATCTAAGGAAATTGAATATAAAATTTAAAGAGGCTGACAATTTGGCGGGGCCCCGCTTGATAAGTTGACAAGTACCGAGGGATGCCGCATAATTGAGCAGTAAAATGTATGAAAGCCGCATTAAAGTAACACGCGTGCGGGTGGTTGGGGAAAATTATTAAAATTTGACGGTCCAGGACTTGGTTCTTATCAAGGCTTCACTTAATTCCGTGTCGGCGGCTTGCGAATTATTGTAATCGCTGTGACAAGATTCACTGGGGATTACGGAACAATATGAATCAGGGATTTACTGAATTAATTCGACTACAAAAATTATTGTAATCAGATTAATATGCTCTGTTCTTCTATGATTTATTTAAACAAATAAATCTGCGCCTCCGACTATATGGTCTATAAGTATTTTTTTTTTAATTAAAGGTGCTGTTAAATGTAAAAATTGCGTTTAATAAATTGAAAAATTCCAATACAATTATAACAAAAAATATTTTCAAATAATTGGAATTATTGTTGTTAATATAAGGGTATTCGCGCGAAGTGGCTCACTATTGCTAACTTCGTTATTATTGGAGCTACAAAGTCGGTTAAATTAGCAAACTAGTAGCATTTTTTCCACTGATTACAATGGTGAAAACAGAAAAACAATTGACCATCAGGTTTTTGAGATATACACAAAAATAACATTTTTTTAAATGGAACACCCTATATATTTTTGCAGAAATCGATGACAAATTAAATTCTGTACAAAAAACGTCCGTAATTTTTTTTGATTATAATTTAAAATAAGCGAGTTATTTTGAAAAAAAGTTTGCAATTCTTTAAAATCAAGTAGCCATAAAACGGAATAGTAATTTATTAAAACCAAACAATCATAATTATGAATTTAAGCAAGTTGAAAAAAACTTGAAAGAATTACGGAAATATTACTATTTTATTTAATATTTTTAATAATATACAGGTGTTTGTGCAAAGTGGTTCATTATTGCTAACTTTGTTATTATTGGAGCTACAAAGTCGGTTAGCAAATTAGTAGCATTTTTTCCGCTGATTATAATGGTGAAAACAGAAAAACAATTGGCCATCTGGTTTTCGAGATATTCACAAAAATAACAATTTTTAAATGGAACATTCTGTATATTTTTGCAAAAATCGATGATAAATTAAAGTCTGAACAAAGAATGTTCTTATGCTTTTTTGACAATTATTTAAAATAAGCGAGTTATTTTGAAAAAAGTTTTCAAAGTTTTAATATTTAAATTATAATTTTGTAAATTTTCAATATTTTCGTAATCCTTTCAAGTATTTTTCAACTTGCTTAAATTCAAAATTATGATTGTTTGGTTTTAATAAGTACTATTTCGTTTTATGGCTACTTGTTTTTAAAGAATTGCAAACTTTTTTTCAAAATAACTCGCTTATTTTAAATTATTATTAAAAAAAGATGAGGACATTTTTTGTATAGAATTTAATTTACCATCAATTTTTGCAAAAATATATAGGGTGTTCCATTTAAAAAAAATTTACTTTTTTGAATATCTTGAAAACCAGATGGTCGAACACTCTGTATAAAATAGATAGCTATTTCAAAAATCTGGATCTTCTAGTACCAAAACAAGTGGAACTTACCTATATAAATTTTTAGATTTTTAAAAATATCTTGAAAAGGAAACAATGTGGAAGATTTTTTCATTCTTTAATATTTACAATCAAATTTTGACTAATATTTGTTGACTTTTTTTAATACTTTACAAAAAAATTCTATGAATGACTCGAAATGACTAAGATATATCTATGTTTTGATATTTAGAAAATTGTTTTATAATTTTTCCGAAATATTTCTTCATATAACCACGTTTTTGATGAAAAATTTCATTTAAATATAAGAAGAGATTTTAAAAATGTGTGGGTGTTAATTAATTTCCTAAAAAATGTTAAAATAAAATAAATATATATATATATATCAGAACTTACTATTGAAGTTTGTCTTTATATTAGGGCTCAAAATATGCAATTTTTAGTACAATACGGATAGTGTTTTTTTGATAATAACAGACAGCTTAGTATAATACTCTAAACTTTAGTAAGTTTAGGTAACCAAAAAAGTTCGTGCGATTTTTCTTTGATTCCTTGGTTTATTCTTAGAGTTCATATTACCATACGTTCTAAATAGGTTCATTTTTACTTTCTTATACGTAGTATAAGGAAGTAGTGTAATCGTGATTTTTTTCGACTTCGAGATTTTTATGGATTTACACGTTTTGAGGGCCCCTGAATCCATTTTGACCATTTTCGCCATGATGTCTGTCTGTCTGTCTGTCTGTCTGTCTGTCTGTCTGTATCCACCATAACTCAAAAACGACTTCTCGGATTTGATTCAAATTTCATATTTAAGAGTTTGCACAAATTTGTGGGTGCCACATTCAATGTTTTTCATCTAGCACCAAAACAAGTGACAGTTACCTGATGACATTTTTAGGTTTTTTAGGAATATCTTGAAAAATATACAATTTATGAGATTTTTTTATTCTTTAACATTGATTTAGAATTGAATTTTGAACAAATTTTGTTTGAACTTTTTTTTGAAATTCCGTCAAAAAAATTCCAAAAAAAATAAAATTAATTTTTGTCGTAAAATTCGGTTATAATGAGTGTGACAAGGGCAGATTTATGCGTATTGCAATAAGTGCAAATTCCGAAAATTATTTGAAAATTGCTGGAAACGCTCAAAATTGAAACACTATTTTTACAAAAAATTTAACTTAATTTCTTTAGGAAAAGTAATTGTAGTACTATCCGTATAAGAAAGTCATGTGTTGGACACATCAGATATTTTCAGGATATCAGGGTGTTTAAAAAAATGGTTGTTTTTCTAATAATAAGATGTTTTTGGAATTTAGTATGATTTACATAGAATAAAACAAAAAACCAAATCAGAGCCCACGTGGGAGGTTATTTGTTCTATTCTAATAATTATGATTTAAACCCACTTTGAGCATGGATTATACATACTTAGTATGATTTTGTACTGTTGTAGGTTTAAATTTTTTTGCAGAGATACTGAACCTTGTTAAAATAATATTGGATTTTTTAAATTTAGGTAGGTATTTAAAGAATATTTCGTAAAATATAGGTACCCAAAGTTTGATATTTTTGTTATAGGGCGAGTAGTCTTGGATTAAAGATAAATAGTCAAAATTAAGACGTTTGCAAAATTTTTATAATTTTTCGAGCCTCAATTTTATCTTAAAAACTAAACGCAAGTATATCCTATGTACACAATAAAGGGTGTCCCAAAATTAGCCTGCCAAAATGTACCAGCTGATTTTACGTTCAAAAATAATGCAAAAAGTTTTAATAAATGTAAGCTGAAAAATGCTTCCTAAGGGAGCCCCAAAGAGGAGTTTTCTGTAATATTTCTGCAAATATTTGAGGTAGATTCACAAAATTTGGTGTCTTTGAAGCTTTATAATTAGCCACATATTTCTTTTTTCAATATTCAGACATTTTGCCAGGGGCGTCACATAGAGGGTGGGTGCTGGGTAAATTGTACCCCATATTTTTTGTGTGGATAATTTTTAAATTTTTTATATCAAATTATGAAACTTGGTTTATTTTTACACAAAAAAGGTCGTCTCAGTCGATCTTTGAATCTTGAACCGTTTTCGAGTAAAATCGTTTTGAAGAAGTCACGTCCATAAAAACTACACTAATAAAAATAATCACAAAATTGAAAAAAAAATTTGATTTTGATATTGATATTTTGTTTTTATTATTAATATTTGACGAAGAAATGCTAAACGAAGTAATAAATACCTATAAATTTTAATCCATTGTCTAATTTTGATAAATTTTTGTTTTGTGATTATTTTTATTAGTGTAGTTCTCATGGACGTGATTTTTTCAAAACGATTTTACTCGAAAACGGTTCAAGATACAAAGATCGACTGAGATTACCTTTTTTGTGTAAAAATAAACCAAGTTTCAAAATTTGATATAAAAAAATTAATAATTATCCCCACAAAAAATATGGGGCATAATATCCCAGTACCAGCCCTGTATGTAACGCCCCTGGCAAAATTTCTGAAAATTGGAAAAAGAAATATGTGGCAAATTATAAAAGCTTCAAACTCTATCTCAAACAGTTGCAAAGATATTACAGAAAACTCCTCTTAGGGGTCCTCCTTTCGGGAGGCTGTAGCCTCCCTAGGAAGCATTTTTCAACCTATATTTATTGAAACTTTTTGCATTATATTTGAACGTAGAATCAGCTGGTACATTTTGGCAGGCTAATTTTGGAACACCCTGTATATACAATTTTTGTTTTAGAATAGAACAAGGAATAACCTCTTAAAATATTTTGCAATAATTTGGGAGTTTTGGGACCACACTGCATATGCACTTTTTTTATCAAAATTAGGATAGTTTCAGTAAATAGAATTAAAAAAAAATAGTAAAATGGATCTAAAACTATGTTGAGATCGTTAGACAAAATATTAAAAATTAGAATTAAAAAAAAAATCTTATAAGCGATTCTAGGAAAATATTTAATTTGACTAAGATTTGTGGAATGATTATTATCCAAATGTGATTTTAAAACTAATAAACATTGAAATTTATAATTTGCGAAACATTTTGGTACACGAAATTTGAACATTTCAAAACTATGCCGTTCATAAATTGCACCTGAGATTTAAAATGCACATTTAAAAGTGCAAAAATTTTAGATTTTCTGGAAGATTTGTTGAACACTTTTTTAATAAATAACAAATACTTTTAATAACTATAGTTTTGAATACTGTTCCTGTTCCACATTCTTAGGCAGGTAATTAAAAAAAGTAATTTAGAAACATGTTAAATTGGAATTGATGTACAGAGTAAGTAAACCGCCACTGGTAGAAAATGTCAATCTGAGCCGAACAATTTATATCAGTTTATTCCTATTAAATTAAAGAGTTACAGCCTATCCAAGAGGAGCAATGAAAGGTTTGTCTTATGGCATCAACCAATCAATTTTGGACAAGTTGGCCGGGATAAAGAAAATGCGTTGCATTATTAGTTGATGATGATAAACATGGATGGCCACCTCGCTCACCAGATCTATCATGTTCGGAATTCTATCTTTGGGGCTACATGAAACAGCTGGTGTACCGAAATAGGGTTAATACACGAGAAGAGTTGATGGAAAGAATTAATAGCAACAATTACCATAAGACAAAATCTACAACAGTTTAATGTGGTTGACTCAGAAGTATGCATTCTAAACAATGGAGAACATTTTGAGCAATTTTTATAGTTAAGTATGTTTTCACTTTGCTTTAAATAGTATATTTTCAATAAAATTTGTTTAGATTTTTCTCATCAACGAATCGTTTCCACACCCATAGCAATTTTTCGTCACAGATTGACATTTTCTATCACTGGTTGACGTGTGGCGGTTTATTTTCGGGACACCTTGTATAAATAGGTACAGAATTAACCATTTTCTAGAATCATTATTTCATTACCAGAATATGTATTAGCTTCTCAACTGCGTTCTTTGAAATTTATAACTCAACAACTTTTAGATTCAAATGCTTAACTGTTAACACAAACGTAACAATTTATCAAAAAATTATTCCCTTATCTTTCGGAAAACAATCTAGGCCTACAGCCTACAGCAATTAAATTACACAACATTAATTCAGCGTATAATCACACTGCATTAACAACATGCAGTGTACAAACTGTACTGGAAAACAATGACAGTGTAAAGTGTACAAAGAATTATTACTTTTTAATATCATAATTTATGGTGGTGGCTTTTCGCATCCGTAAATTTTTATATACGTAGTGAAATGCGGATTAATCCGTTATGCACCCCTGTCCTGGCAAAAGTTGCACCCTTCGCCACATTAATCTCGGTTAGATATGCATTAAACAAATCGTCGACGGCGGTAACTTCGAGACGGCCAAATTCATCATCGTTCGGGTGCTTTCCAAATCCGAATTTTCGTCACAATCATTACAATAATTTTTATTCACTGTTGATTGAATTCCATGGAACAGTGGAGGAGAAATTTCTCGTATGTGATGGAAGTTATATTGTAGAGATCTGAACAGGTTCATTTAGATTTGGGCATGTAATTTTTTCTCAATGTTCAGTATGTAGTTTTTGAAGGTCCAAGTAATTTAAATAATTTAATGGAATAGAATTGTTTTAAATAATTTAATACACCAGATTGCAATTACTTAAATATTTTATATCGAAAAGGTAAAGTTAAATTATAAAATTTTGAAAAAAAATCATATTAAAATTTATAATGTTTATTTTAACAAATAAGAGAACATTAGAGAAAATAATAAAACCTATATTTTAATTAATTATAAAATACAATAACCTATTACTTACAATAACAACAACAAAAAACAGACTTTGGAAATTATTATACTAATATTATCTAGATTACATATATTCATAGGATTAATATCAAATTCATATTTTACTTTCTATCTATTTCACCCGTAATGACATTTATTGTACAATTTTTATAAGAAAAAATGTAAGTATAGTAAATTGGTTAAAAGAAATATGTTAAGTTATAATATTTAACAATGATTTCAATAAATAATACAAACTCAACCGATTTTGTTAGATTTATATATTTACAATTATATATTAAATAAAATTATTATAAAAGTTATCAGCCATTCAGATACATTTTTGTCAGTTTTTTTGTACAATTTCTATTTTAATTTTTCTCAAGTAATTAACCAAATCAATAAATTTATTGGTTTAAAAATACGTGAAGAGTAGTACAGCTAAAAATATTAAGTAGACCGTTCTCTGAATTAACAGGTTTATTGTTAAAAGATTTAGAAATTATAATTTTAATATCTTAGCGATCATTGCCTATAAACACAGCCCTATAAAATTAACGTCCAAAAAATGTCAACCTCTGATCAAACAAACATGCATCTCAATGATTTTCCATTCCTTCGTTCCATTCTACAATCGCTCCAACTAAACTAAAAGAAAAAATCTTTTACCTTGAACACTTCCGTTAATGCACCCAGGATGGATTTGTTACCGATGCGGAATAGCCTGGCGGCCCATTGGATTGACTACTAGCGTGGTTCTCAGGATCGTCTGGGTCTTGTTGATTATTTGGAAAATTAAAATCTAAACTGCCTTCCATGTTCAGTTCGTGTTTGATGATGTCCTCCACATTACATCCAAAATCCGTACCCTGTTCCACATTGATATTTAAGTCGTCCAGTATGACGCTCTGATTCAGGGCACCCATTAGTTGGCCCATCATCGTTGAGGGTATGATTTGAGGCGTTTGGGGAGTCACTGGTGGACTGCTCGACGATGGCCTTTGAATTGTGTTTCTGTTGGTAAGGTACTGACTGTTCATCTGGCTGGTCATTGGGTCTGGCGATGGCTCCGAATGGGGATAGGAGGGTGACATACCGGCTGGGGACATGCTCTGGAAAAAATCATGAAAGAACAACTGAATACAATCCAGGAACACTGTCTTATAAACTAACTCACCTCGACTTTAACTTGTTGCAAGCAATTACAGGACATCATACGATGGACTTGACACTGTGGTATATTATATGGCGAGGTGGCGTGTAACGCGTTTAAATCTCTACAACCCGGGAATTGTTCATAAGGAGCTGTATATGGAGGTGGTGGCTGTTGTGGGGTTTGGCCATTCATGTTATACCTAAAACCAAACAATCACTCCTTAGTTCCACCAAATTACAACTAAATTTTGCAAAAAAGCATATCGTACAACAAACACAAACATATCCCACAAACTTAACACTGAGCGAATCCTTTAAGCAAAAGCGGAAACAATCTTCACTAACCCCAGATATGCGTCTGGTTGCAATTTCATTCCTTGCTCGAGATTGCCCGCTAGTTGGTCGGGGGAGTAGTTACCAGTCATTTCGGGACTATAATTTGAGCTATTGTATTGGTTGGGCGAACTCCAGTCGGGTTCCACTCCCACGACAGATGGGATTGGAGAGAGCCGGCCACAGGACGAGGTGTTCGATGATGCTCGTGGTCTAAAATCGGGACTTAATTGGAAACCACCAGTACTAAATAAATCAGAGAGGAATATGTCTTCAGTTTCATTGTGGAGTAAATTTGCCTTTCGTATGAGACTGAAATGGCGCGAAATTTTTGGTGTACTGATGAAAATGATGAAATGAGATGATCATGTGAGTTGTTGTGAACCTTTTCTCTCTGGTTCTATTTTGCAAATGTACCCCCAAGTGACTTTTATCAACCTACCACCTTTTTCTCTTACCTGTGCAAAGGCGAATCGGGAAACAAATCTAGACTCTCTGAAACCGATGAACTAGGACTAGGTGTGGTATCTGGTAGGCCATTTCGCATCATCTCCACCTTTTTTTTCACGCGACCTCGACGCTTTTCAAATTTACTAGTTTCCATTGATGCTGCTCGCCTTCTGACTGACTTTCCAGGTTTTGCATCCGGGTTGATCATCCACCAGGAGGATTTTCCAGTGCCCTCGTTTTGTACTCTCATGAAACGATTGTGCAGGGACAGATTGTGTCGTATGGAATTCTGGAATCAGAAGAAAGAGGGGTATAAGTAAATAATCGAAAAATTTAACATTTAAAAATATTAGAAAATTGTCTGTAGGTTTATTTTAAGTTTAATGAACAAGTCATTTAATTATTGCAACCTAAAAATTTGGCATAAGTACTTCTACTAAGAATTACACATGGTAGAAGTGTTATCAATTGACACGCACGTGACACAATCCTTCTCTCGTGCACTCAAGGAAGGCAGATGTGAGGTAAAGACAGAGATAGTGTGACGCAGATGTCTACTGAAAATAATACTGAATCACGAGTAGATAAATTAGTATCTCTTCGAAAATTCAACAGCCTTCAATTAGTGGTACAAATTAATGTAAAATAAAAGTTATTCACTTGTACACGATATCATTAAATTTATTTAAAATTCTGGTAATATTAGTTAAAAATAATATTTGTTTTCATAAAACTGAAATTGTAAGTTAGACAAAAAGTAAATAATTAGTGATTCTGAAACTGATTTTAAACTCTCGATATCAGAAAATATTACAAAATTTTGTTAATTTTTCAGTTATAGTGCTTTGAAAATGAAAAATATTTTATTTAGAATTAACTTAAGTTTCCTGTAAATGAGTTTTTTAAAGTACCTAATGAGGTTTAAGTAAGTTTTATCTCTAAAATTGATAATTTTCAAGTTTTAAAGCTCACAGTTTTAGAGCGACTGATCAGATTTTCTTGAAAGTTACATTTAAAATAAATGTTACTTGTACGAGTCCTAACAACTAAATGTTCGGACTAAAATAAATTTTTGAAGTATGAAAGGAGAACTGGAAATTTTATGCAAAAAATTAGTAAATACCTAACAATACAATAAGATAAAGCCTTAATAACAATATTATGCATGGAAGAAAATATTTATTAGATTTAACAATATTTTAACCTTAACAATTAGCAAATTTTACAAAATGAATTTGCAAATAAATGTTGGGATAATTTTTAATTTAGGACCATTAATAAGAGGTTACGTCTCCTTTTGCTTTAATAGCTGCCTGTATTCTAGCAGGCATTGCATTTATCAAATTTTGATACAATTCTGGCGTGAAACTGTCCCAAATTTCTTCTATTTTGGTCTTTAAGTCCCTAATGGTTCTTGGTGGATTATTGAGTGGAAATCGTTTAATTTTATTCCGAAGAGTTTCAATGACATTTAAGTCCGGTCTGGATGAGGGCCATGAAAGCATCTTTATGTCGTTTTCACCGAGTTCCAAAACTGTGATTTTTTAAAAACAGTCGTTAGAAAATTACGTCACATTTTTCTAGTGCAATTTTAAAGCTACGAAATATGCCTAAAATCACCAAATAAAGACTTGGGGATTTTTCAGTACATAAAACCAACATCCAGCTTTGCAATAAAGTAAATTTTACCAAAATCCAACCAATTGTCCCAAAATGATTATTTTAATGTAGGTATTGCACTTGAAAAATGTGACGTAATTTTCTAAGTGCAATTTTAAGGCTAAGATAATTGCCTAAAATCACCAAATAAAGACTTTTTTGTATATAAAACCAACACCCAGCTTTGTAATAAAGTAAATTTTACCAAAATCCAACAGCGGTTCCAAAACTGTAATTATTTTAATGTAGGTATAACCCCCAAAAAACACGTTTTTTGAAAACTGAACTGTGGAACTCGAAAAAAAATGCAAAAAAATGCATATTAACGTTTCAGGATTTTTTCAATATGGTACGATCCTTGAGCTTTGATTTAAAGGTTTTTTGACGCAAATCCAACCAGCGATTTCAAAACTGTGATTTTTTAAAACATTTTTAAAGGTGCAACTTTGAAGCTCCGATAAATGCCTAAAATCACCAAATAATAACTTGTGCAACTTTTTTTTTCTAAAGAAAACCAATATCCAGCTTTGCAATAAAGTAAATTTCATCAAAATCCGACTACTAGATCCAAGGTTTTGAAAATAATAATTCTTTGTTTCTACAATTTTCCCACCTGCTGGGTTAAAGTGCCACAGTTTTGGAACTGCTGAGCGGATTTTTACGAAATTTAGTTTTTTATATAACCAAATGTTGGCATTATAGCAGAACAAAATCATCAATATTATGGAAGTTAATTTAGATAACTTTTGCGCGTAAGGAAAAAAGACCATCAAATTTACTTTTGTCCGAATATTTAGTTGTTAGGGCTCGTATACCAAATTAATATTTATCCCATTTTTCCTTTTAAAAAATGCACCAAGTTAAAAAATCACTTCGAGAACTGTTACAACTCGTCTATACTAAATTAACATTATTATTTTTACTGTGTTAAATACTAGGTAATTATATCTAATTAATTATAAGTCAACCAAAAAAAAAATAATTATCCACATTAAAACTGTAAAAAAAATTATTAGACACATTCTACATGGATTTCCTCTATCATTTTTATACTATTAAATTTACCAAAATTCATAACAATCGTTCCGAAATCTTAGTAAGGTCTAAAACAGTTTTAGATATAAAAATTTAAAATTGTTATTTTTATCGAAATTTATATCTGAATAAGACTAACTGCGGCCCATTCGCCCATTATTATATAAAAGTTGAATAAAAATTAATACATTCTCTGTTAGTTTTCTAGACGCATATATTTGAGGTCGCAATTTGGAGTTTTGTAAACTTTGATTTAAACAAATCTAAATGTTACTTTTATTAACTGCAGAACGAATATTTTGTATAAATAAGTAGATATCATTTACCTAATTAACCTGTTTACAAATATCAGAATAAATTTTTGTTATAAAAGCAATAACTAAAATTCTGATTACTTATAAATACAATTAAACAGGATAAGTAATGATCCCGATTAGAAACCATTTTCCTTTCGGCGTAGTTTTAAAAGTTTTCGTGTATTTTACCTCCGCCGTACTTAATTTTAATGAACGCCGTAAGTTTAATAATAACTCGGTAACACAGTGGTAATAGACCATACATGTCTTCCACTTAATCACTTTAACTACATTCAATTTAGTATTTACATATTTACAACACGTGCTTTTATTTTGATCAAATAAATAATCGGACAGCGTGTTCGACAGCGATAAATAATTCACGAAAAACTAACAGCCCAACCACTTTGACGAAAACAATCACCCATTACAATACCGAATAATGCATTAAAATATTCCGAAATCGATTAAATACACCGATTGAAACTAAGTACGAACCGTTTTAATTTGTTGCATTTATAATAAGTTGAAATGTAAAACGAAATCCCGGACCTCCATATAAGAAATAAATAATTTGTTGCCGACTACATTCGACAAGATATCTCTAATTGAGATCAATTAAAGAGGTTAAATAGATGTAATAGTGGTTAGTGAAATGTGTAATTGACATATAGAGCGATAGTTGCATCGAATACGTTGCGATGCTGGTAGAAGAGCATTGTATAGCCATAATATAGCGACGTCATCATCCATAGTACATTGCACTTGATTCTCTCTCAGTTTAAAATTGTTTCATTACAAAATGCACCAATGCATTTCATTGACTTTATGATGATACATCACACTTAAACAATTTATTTAACAGCTATGTGTAATTACTGAATATTATTCCCTTCATCGTTTTTATGGCTTCTGAATGTATTGAGGAAATTGACGAAGGGGTTAAAATTAAAATTAACATGTAATTGGGGTTCGCTGATAAAGACAAAATCTGGTTATATTTAACGAGACTATTCTGTTGATTGTCTTACTCAAAGATTCCATGAAATAATTGACAATATCTGATGTGGTCCTTCAAATCACTTTCTTATATTAACATATACATAGTTACATTGCGGAAAAATGCGATTTTTGAAGATTTTTCGATGTTCTTCAATCGGGCGTCATCAAAATTTAGAAAAAGTGTCTAACAAAAAAGTTCTGGGTCTTTATCCAATGGCCAACGTCAGATTCGACTCTTTGACACTGGGGGATTTACCTCAATTTTGGTGCAAGAATACAAATAAACATTAGTGATAAGTGTGCCAAATTTGAAACGAATCAGTACACTAGAAAAAAAGTTACTGGAAAAAATTGATTTAAAAAAACAAACTTTAAGGCCCTGTAACCCCAAGATTAATGAACTTTCGGAAAAATGTTATAGGAACTTGTCACATTATTAAGTTTTCAAGTAGAATCACCCCCGGAGTTTTTTGCTCCTAATTTCCAGACACCCTGTATAGTACTTTCCTATAAAGTTGGAACAAGAATATTTTTGATTAGAGTATGCTATGAAAATATTTTTTGTTTCTTGTACACGCCAAGATAACTGAGAGGTAATCAGAGGAAGTACTTGTTTTTCACCACGCATGCGTATTCGAAGATTTTTACATTTCTCAGTTGACATTTCGGATGTTGAGGTTAGATTCATTTAAAATCGAGGTATTCTGGAGAAATTCGAAGAAAGTAGGGCGAAGTCAGAAGGAATTCCGAGGAAGTCAAGTCACCTGCGGTCCCAACACAGTGTCAAAATTTATCAATATTTAAGAATTATTTTGGAAAGGTTTTAAAATAACAAGAGTTAAATCCTTAAACAGACAAATTTTTTGAAAAAATAAATATTAAGCAGTTAATCTGAAATATTAACATAGGCCAATAGTAGATTTCGAAAAAAAATGGACCAATTTCACCCAATTTCGTAACAAACAGATAAACGTTGGGTTGGTTGAGGTTATGGTTTTCTCAATAGTATATAATAATTTTAAAAAAGCCAAAAACATAAAAAATATTCTACTCCTATTATTTTAAAGAGCAACTGATTATAATGTAGGTATATTGGCTAATTAAAAATTTCCTCGTACTTTTTTATTACTAAACCACAGAAAACTAAAATTAGATTCTTATACCAGACATGAAGAGTTACCGACAGGAACTTCTAAAAAGAGGTCGCCGGGTATAATCACTTCATGTTGCGCCTGTGTATATAACGAAAAAAACAAAAGTCCCAGTAAGTACTGTAAAAGTTTTAAATATGAAAACCGATAAAATTTTTGAAAAAATAAATATTAATCAGTCATTAGAAATATTAATATAGACAATATTTTATTCAAACCTGGTAGATAATTTTATAAGCTGCATGTAGAAATGATCTTAAATGATATATGATTAATAAAATATACAAATAAAATCGAATTTTCCACAAAAATACCAAGAGAAAGCAAAAAATTACATTAAATTAAGCTGCACACCATTCCTAACAAACATATAAATGTTAGGTTAGTTGAGGTTAGTGTTTCCTCGACAATACATAATAATAAAAACAAATATTCCATTATTTTAATTTTTTATTGCCGAACTACAGAAAACTAAAATTGGTTGTTATATAAGACATGAAGAGTTGTTGAGAGGAACTGGTAAAAAGAGGTCGCCGTGTATAATTAATTCATGTAGCGTCTGTGTGTGTATGTATCATTTGTAAAGTAATTTGATGTAATTTAAAGTAATTTGGAAAGTAGCAATTTCAGGGTGTATTCATAATAAATCGCCCACTCGCAAAGTAATTAATGTAATACTGTATAAGTAGCTGGAAATTGTAAGAATTCCCATAGATTAATGAATAATTCATTAAAGCTTTTGACGTACAATGCAAGAGAACAGAATGTATGAGGGGGTGATTAATTTCCAACGCGTATGTTGGGATTAAAAGATCAAGCAAGCAGTCAGGGGTAGGCGCCTCGACTTTCAGGCGTCGTTCGGGCGTCTGTCCCGCCCACCCTTCGCACCTCCCGCACCGCCGCCAAACTCTCGCACCTTGTGAACCACCGGGCGCCCGCCCGCCGACGACTGTCAACTGTCCCAACGATTCTCTATCAATTTTTCTTCTTCTTATATACAGCCACCGAGCGCCTGCTGCTCTTTGCCTTCTCCGATGTACTCTCACCGGAATTTATTACCGGAATATTCGCTCGCAAATTATAATTTCCTCTGCTATAGTTGGATAATATTATAAAATAGTGTTATCCGGTTATACAGAGGATTATTCAATGCAACAGTTATCGAAAGGAAGATAGCAATTTAGGGTGGTTTTTTTTGGAAGAAAAATATTGAAAATGTTATTGGTAATTTTAAATTTGGCGCTTAATCGCGTGTTGCAACCTGTCAAAAACTACGCGGGACTTTTATAAATGTTTAAATGTGCACATGAATAAAATTAATTCTTATCAAAAAAAATGTGTACCTACCCTAAGGATAAGATTGTCAAATCGTCGTAATAAAACGAAAAGGTAGCAGATAAAAAGCGTGTAACAAGAAAACAATAAAACCCATTCAATTACAATAAAGTACATTATGTCACAGAATCTTCCTCGCGTTTTAAAAATCTTCCCATTATGTCAAAGTTAATTCTCCAAGTATTTTTTCGTCACAGAAACAATGTATTTCTCCAACTTCTCTGTATTATTACATAAAGCCAAATTAAATCTGTAAGAGGCAAAAAGCCTTACACATGAAACATAAATAGTTAATAAAAGGGAAAATCACATTTTCTGCGTTCACTCAGAAACAACTTCAAAGTAATTGCTCTGTTGGAATTATTTACTCGACGAGTCCTTTTGATGTTGCTGAGGTACTGAGTGGATCACCAACTGATTATAGATAAGTGACTGTAATCGGTCACCTGCAATCTGCATACATTTTCTCAAAATCTGCGTACGAATTATTTACTATGTTTTTCTGTGTCGCTGCCGGGGTTAATCTTTTTTATTGATATACCTACAAGGGAAAGGAAGTAATGGTTTATAAGGAAGTGGAAAGAAACTCGTACAATTTACGAAAAGTGACTGTGATGAGGCCTGTAATAATCAAAACGAATGTGAATATGTTATCCTACATATTCATCCACCCACTAATGATGTTTTAAGATTTATGTTTCAAAAGGATCTGCCTACAAATTATTTAAATCAAAAATAATATGCTGTATTCATAGTACTTCGAAACTAGAAAAATGTTTAGGTGAACGGTTTGGAAAACATTACTTTCGTTTTTTTTTAAGAAACGAGCAAAATTTCAACAATACACTCGCTTTTAGTTTCTAGTTTCTTAAAATATTTTGAACTATAGTATACAGTAATAATTAAATTAGCGCCAAGATTGGAACAGTGATAAGTCTGAAGATTTAAAGAGCTTAATCCATTAGAGTAATTCTTCATAGGGGAAAACTTCCAAGATATTTAGTGGGGTGCTGTGATTTGTGTTAGTTGTCATTTCTGGTGCAAAGAGAAAGCTTTTCTATACAAAATGTTTTTTATGCAATTTATTAGGTTTTCATTTAGGTAAATGGTCTTCAAAAAATATTTAGTGGGTCTTCAGCAAAAAGACATAGGTACTATTTATGTGGAAATCACGAATTCATTGGTCATTTTGACCTAACGGAATGTTTAAACAAAAAATGTGCTACTTTTAAATATATATCGAGTGATTAAATAAATTTGTAATCGAGTCATCCATGGATTTGAATCCGTATGTCTTTAACTTGAACCATTTTAGCTTTCAACTGACATTTTATTGTAATGCAGTTCAAGAAACTACATACGATTTCGGATTCATGGATGACTCGATTACAAATTTATTTGATCGCTCTTTATTATTAAAAATCGTCCTTACATATTTTTTTCTAGGACTACGAGCCCTAACAACTAAATGTTCGGACAAAAATAAATTTGATTGCCTTTTTCCATACGCGCAAAAGTTATCAAAATTAACTTCCATAATATTGATGTTATTCTGTTATAATGCCAACATTTAGTTATATGAAAATGTAAATTTCGTAAAAATCCGCTCGGCGGTTCCAAAACTGTGGCACTTTAACCCAGCAGGATGGGAAAATTGTAGAAACAAAGAATTATTATTTTCAACACGTTGGATCTAGTAGTCGGATTTTGATGAAATTTACTTTATTGCAAAGCTGGATGTTGGTTTTCTTTACAAAAAAAGTTACCCTAGTTTTTATTTGGTGATTTTAGGCATTTATCGAAGCTTCAAAGTTGCACCTTTAAAAATGATAAAATTTTGTAGTGACTGTTTTAAAGAATCACAGTTTTGAAATCGCTGGTTGGATTTGTGTCAAAAAACATTTAAATCAAAGCTCAATAATCGTACGATATTGAAAAAATCCTGAAATGTTAATATATTTTTTTGCATTTTTTTCGAGTTCCACCTCAGTTCACTTTTCAAAATACGTGTTTTTGAGGGTGTTACCTACTTTAAAATAATCACAGTTTTGGAACCACTGGTTGGATTTTGGTAAAATTTACTTTATTGCAAAGCTGGAAGTTGGTTTTATGTACCAAAAAATTCCCAAGTCTTTATTTGTTGTAGCAAAATTTGATAAATACAATGCCTGCTAGAATACAGGCAGCTATTAAAGCAAAACGAGACGTAACCTCTTATTAATAGTCCTAAATTAATTATTATCCCAACATTTAGTTGCAAATTCATTTTGTAAAGTTTGCTAATTATTATTAAGGTTAAAATGTTGTTAAATCCAATGAATAATTTTCTTCCATGTATAATATTGTTATTAAGGCTTTATCTTATTGTATTGTTAGGTGTATACTAATTATTTGCGTAAAATTTCCAGTTCTCCTTTCATACTTCAAAAATTTACTTTTGTCCGAGCATTTAGTTGTTAGGGCTCGTATAAAGATATATGTATGTTCATTCTATATCTCAATCTCAATTTCCTATGGAAACACTTCAAACAAGTCAATTTTTTAATAGGGGAATAATTTATTATTGAGAATAACTTCTCTTCATATTATGGAAAATTTTTTACCGAAAAGGCAGTTTATCTGACAAAATTTGCTTATTTATCCAATTTCCAAAAACTGAAATCCCACTCAAAATTACTTTGAAGATGAGACAATTGAGATTTTAAAAAGAATCTCCGAGTATGAAAAAATATTAAATAATTTTTACATTTCGGAGGACAAACTGCAACTACATAAAAAGTTTTTATTGTAATTCAAAATATTGAAATAATGTACAATAAGAAAAAATATTATTTACAATTTAACACAAGTCTATTAGTGTCCTTCAATCATGTTAATTAATAACCTACTAGGTAGTGAATGATTCATATGTCGCTAAATGATAAATACAGTACTTACAACTGCTTCAATAATAAATTTGTTTATCCCAAATTTTAAGGAATCAAACCAAAACAATTATTATTGATTTTCGTGATGAAAAACTTGGGTATTTGAAGCCAAATTTATTTAATCTAATGAAAGTGTAAACTTCAAGTATATAAGTACCTAAATGTTGTACTTAGGTTAAATTTATACCTACTCACGGATAAGATAACTATGATCAGTAAAATCCGTATAATTTTTATGTGATCTGAAGATCTGATAGTTACGAATGTAACAATGGTCAGTACCTAAGGTCAAGGGAAGAAAATGTCATGCTTGATAATGTGATTTATGACTTATTTCATTGTTATGTAGTGAGTACTAAAAGAACTATAGTCCATTTAGGTAGAGAGAATGGGAGCTAAAAATGTTGGGTTAAAATTTAAAATAAATTGATTGGTTCTTTTACGAACTAAATCGTTAAACAACCAATCAAATTAATATATTTTAAATCTCCCGCCAAATATTTTAGTTCTCTCTAGTAAAAAAATGAACTTTAATTTTTGTAATTGTAAATGCTAGGGGTAGCACACAAGACAAGACCAAATGTGTCTACTTAATTAAATAAAGGGCGGTTTATTGGTAGATTTGAAAATTTTATTTTATTGAGTATTATTCTTTGGTCGTTTCAACTAATTTAAAAAAAAGATACCTATTGAAAAATTTGGATAGTGAGCACAAAGCCTTAGGAAAACAAACTTCTAGGTGGGTAAGTACTTAAAAATGATTTTTTGGGTAGAAGAAAATAATAGAAATATTTTATTAAATTACAATCAAATATAATTCCTTGGTAAATATTTGTAGACAAATATATAAAATAGTATTAAAATAGTAGTTAATGGAAACATTTTAAACTACATTCTCTACGATACGGAAGCGCTCTTAGAGTATGTATGGCAAAATATATGTTGAACATTTATATGATACGTATGTAAAATAGTCGTTGATAGAAATGTAAACGAACCTGAGGTACTTCATTATGGATGCATAAGTAAATCGTTGAAAACGTAATATACTCCGATGATGAATACCAGAAGAAGTTACATTTATAGCCCACCTGCGGCCTTTAGCTCTTCACTTTTATCCTGCACAGATTTATGGCCTTCTCGACCACTAACGAGACATCTATAGGTGATATACGGTCCACGGCGTCATGCAGGAAACGAACACAACCCCCAACCAAAAAAAAACCTAAAAAGATTCAAATCGCGACCCATAAAAACCAGGGGCGAAGATCGACCGTCGCCTAAAGTGCTATCGGAGACAGGGACTACATATCTCAATATCTAGCGGGCTAAGGACATAATGGGGCCGGGTCAGAGTTGGCTAGCGCTGACCACGCGCCGGAAGTGGCCGGAAACGTGTCAGGCGAAGAGTCTTCCGGCGGCTGCAGCCACTGCGGCGCCTCAGCCCCTTTCAGGTAACCCTCATGGTATGATTATGCAAATGGCGATGGCTCAGAGAGACAGGCGACGGCCACGACGCCGACTACGACGATGTCGTCGATCCAAGTTTCACTCGCGGTAGTTTATATTCAGATAAGAGCCGTAAAAATTCGAAAATTAAATCCAAGGAACTTTGCAAGTGATACCAATCATAGCTGGAGTTGCAGTTTTATATGTTCATAATTCTATTTTTGAGGAGCTGGGTGCGACCTGGTTAGGTATATATAATGCAGGTTTTATATTACAACTTTTATATTTATTAGCAAGAATTAGAGGCACTTGTAAGAAAATGCATTTGTTTAAAATATTTTCACAATTTTATCTGCTGACCACATCATATTCAGGTTTTTATAGGTGGTGGGATTGTACTGTGACAAAAATGTATAATTTAGGAATGAGATGTCGAATTTTTTTTTAAATTATGGTTGATATACGTAATTAAATTAACTTAAATCGAATATAAAGTAAAGTTCACAAGATTTAAAAAGTCTTTAATAATCGTAATGTTTGATAAAAAAACTTATGCACATTTAGAAAATCGGTGAAATATAGCGAAAAATATAGTACTTTAAATTTTGTAGTAAAACCTATATTGACTTTTTCGTAGACACTTTGTCGCATTCTCAGACCAACCTTTTTCCATTCCTCCCTCCCATAAAAGCAATTATAATAATCGTAACTTACATTAAACCAATTAATTTTATCCGTCTTGTTGCCTTTTTTGCAACTTTATAAGTATTTTTATTGCCACGGGGAAAATAAAGACCTTTCTTTTAATGATTTTATAGAGAAATTTTTAATTTCGAATAAAATTATGTCATTTCGGTAGTTTCTTGCTGATATTTGTCGTTAAAAGTAACTTAATAATATAAAAGTTTGATTACCGCGGCGACTCTCTGGTGTAGAGTATTTTCAGTTATTGCATTTCTACCTCGTTCCTTATTATCGTCATCACTTTTATTACTTTAGATTGTGGTGCATTAAACTGATAGTTTTCTAAATATAAATATTATTTTATTTGACTAGACCATGTAGTCGTTTTTTGACATTGGCAGAAATTGTGTACCATTTACAGAAAATGCATTATAGGTCTCTATTTAGGAATTTTCATCGTTTAATTTAAAAATTTCTACTACGGATAATTTAAGAAATCACCGTTGTGAAATGCCTTGCACATTTTGTCTGGAAACTAGGCCAGTAAATTTAAATAAATTTTGACCATATAACATAAGACAAATTTGGGCAAAGTGATTTTTGTGTGATTGAATTACAAAAAGTATACTTTATAAGTGGTCAGAAATTCTAAAATAATCCGGGTGCGCGAGCTACCTCAAAACCACCACCTAAAGTAAATTTCTTAAGTTTTTGGTATTTTCTCAAAAACTTTTAACTTCTCATTATATACACAAGAGAATAAAATTTTCAGTCGATTGGTTGTTTGACATTTCAAATTTGGTTCCTTCAAAGACTTTAACAGACACATTTAATCTTCCTTGATGACCATACTCGCCGCCACTGTCCCAAATCCACAACATTCAAAAAGATATTAAAAGCCGTTCGAAGTATGCGTTTTCATTTCAGCATGACATGCAAGTTCCTTTTTGAAAGCCTTTCGGCATAATTCACACACACACAGCGCTCAGCTGAGAGGACCAACTTCTAGCTAGTGCACTATATTATACGGAAGCTGCGTCTCATTGGGGGGTGATAGTATTACTAAGAAAAAGGGGAAGAATCTAGTGAACTGAATTGAGGCACATTACGGCCCCACATGATGTCGCTTCAAGAGGGTAAACTATACATGGGCTAAAATAACGAAACAGGCAATCTTTCCTTCGGCGGACAACGGATCATAAAGCAAATACAACTACAGATGAAAAAATAGTTATTTCTTGCATATTATACGCACAAGTCTAGTTTATAGAAATATTACAAGCAAATGCGAGTTTGGTTGGCTTATCTGGGATTAACTCTAAGATATAATGTTACTTTTGTTGGGAAAAAGCCACAACTTGAAGTAGATAGCTGCGGCAGGATGAAAACTAAATTAGTTATAGGAAATTTGAGATAACTCTCTCACAGTAATATATTTTTATGGATTTATGGTTTGGTTACCGAAACTATATAATTTATTAGACTCTTACTAGTTCAAATTGAGTATAAAAGTTTCACGATATAACATCTAAGATTTGGTCTGTCAACCTTAAAATATGTTTTAGAGAATTATATCATTAAGAAAATAAAAAAATATATCATATAGTTTATGCAGGATAAACTCCGAGTTTTTTGTCTAAATTCAAATCAGTTCGTGTTGGAAAATGTATCAAGGAAATTCTACAAAAGTGTTTAATATTTTTATTTCGGATAATTTCTAATTGGAAGTAATTAAATATCATTCAGTTTATTTTTTCTACGCCACTGATAGCCAGTTATGGTGTCCATCATGTATCCGTACTCACAAAGTAAATATTTGCCCTGTCAATTCAAAAATGAAGTTTTCCTAACAAAGGGTTACTTTCAGGTAAAAATTTGCAAAGTACCGTAAATTTGTCCCTTTGGTTCGATCTTTTAGCAAACTAAATATAATTTTAATTCTAAAATTTGCAAATCGGGATAAGACGATTCTTCCACGGTAAAGTCTAGAAAACATCTAGCTAAAAATAACACTCGAATGTACAATAATAAATATAATGCTCTGTATAAAAGTACTTGAATATATAAAGAAGTTGAACTTTTTTCACAAAGATGTTACACAACAAGCGCAGGGGGCCTTTGTGTTAATCTCTTTTGATCTTTAAATTTGTTTTTACCTGGAAAATATTTTCTTTAATTCTATAAAGCTTTTCCTTTTATGCCATGCAAATGTTTTATAATGCAAAGGAAGTAAAGTTAATAAGTTGTTATATACCTCTTGACAAAATACATTTTTATTATGTAGTGTTTCGGTTCCGTTTGGTATGAAAAATATTTTGTATCTCCTTAACCACAGATAAATCACTAATGTAAGATCCAGCTATTTGATAAAAATTCTGTTGAACAAGGCGAATGCGCCAAAAGGTTAATAAACTATCTATGTATTCCCTCAGATTTTTTTACTGTTTGTCACACAGTGATAATATAAAGGAAACCATACATTGTATTAGTCAACCACATCGAGATTGATTATGGAAGACTATTGACAAAACTTGTCTATTTTCGATGTCTTTTTAACCACAAATATACATCGGAACAATCTTCAAGGTTTTGGGAAAGTGTTATCACTTTTATCTAGACACCGCTTCCTTCCGAAACTTGGTTTGAAATCATAAGTTTAGTTATCTTGTTATCCGCACAAATTCTCACACATTTTAAAAATAGGTCTGTGTGTAGAAAATTGTTGAAATTCTCACGAAAATCACGCAAGTTTATCAATAAGGGACTGAAATCAAAATCATAGTTTGGAGTAGTAGGTATTTATATGTTTATTTTTAGTACAGCACAAATTATATCTGTGGCGTTAAGAAACGAACCTATTAATAGTTTATTTATTAAACCAATAAAAAGTATTGACTAATAATAAAAATTTATCGTCTGAGGAATAATACAACTCCTAAATCTATGATAAAGAGACTAAAGTTCAATAACTTATTTACAATTTATATAACACTGTACCAGTTGCATAAATCTTATGTTATTTAATCGTAATTTTACAAAGATATATTACAGACTTCTTAATTTGTAGATTATAGGTAAAATAAATCAAAATTAATTAGCATATATTATTTACTGATAAATTAAGGAAATAACTACAGGGAATTTTATGAACAAAATATTACAAAATCATAATAAATGTTATTAATTTATATTGGCAAGTTAAGTTTTAATCATCCGGACAAACTTGCAATATAATCTGTACTAACATAAATGATTTCCAGCTTTTGTTAGATTTTAGTAAGACAAAAAAATTTATTAGAGAAATATGTACCAGAAAGTTTAGTCGTTTTGCTGATGATATTTTGAAAATAATGAAATAGTTTTATTCAAATTGTTGTTTATAAATTTTATTCTAGATAGAGATAATCAACTTTTCACAAAGTACACTATTTCAAATATAAATATCTGATGTGCCCAACACATGACTTTCTTATACGGATAGTATCACAGTAATTACTTTTTTTGTCGATCGTTTATTAAAGATCTAGTTAATGTAATAAAAGGAGTGTATTAATAACTCAGTTTAATGCATACATGCACATTAAAAACATTGTTGAGATTATGAGATTTGCTAGTTAACCAACAATATATTATATTATTGAAACATGCATTTGGAACTGACACCTGCCGAAATTAATTAATTATGTCAGTGGTATTTTGACTTATTGCATATTATGTCAGAATTTGGATTTTGCCATGGAACAAAATTAGATTATTTTCATTCTAATAAAGAGCGATCGACAAAAAAGTATTGTAATCGACATGAGTGTTAATCGGCGATTAATAATCTCGCTCGCTGCGCTCACGCGTTAAAATCGTTTCGATTATTAATCGCTCTTATTAACACTCTTGTTTATTAAACTACTATTCCTAAATAAAAATAAGTTAAATTTCTTGTAAAAATTTTGAGGGTTTCCAGCAATTTTCAAATAGTCTCTGTCGCACTTATTGCAATACGCATAAATCTGTCCTTGTCCCACTCATTACTACCAGATTTTAGGACAAATAAATAACAGAATACTTATCAAAATTCCACAGTGCGAAAAATGCTTGATATCTTTGAATTTGCTGTAGCTAAACTTTGAAGATTTATAAAATACTTCTCAGTTTTGGTCAACGTTTCACTCAAACAAACTGTACAGTGCACAATAATCCTTCTCATCAAAATATTTCGATCTTTTGCCTTTGACAATTGTTTGACTAACAATCTCTTCTTCTTCTTCGTACTTGGATTGCAAAGCAATGTCAAGTTTTTGGTGTTTGGCGATATAGCCACTCTCACCAGGATTGGATTAATTGGTTTTCACTTTTTAAATTTTTATAACTTTATTCGAGCTCTTCGTGTGTTTAATCCAAATAGAATCTTTAGTATAAAAACAAATAGATTTCTGTAATGTAAACAACAGCCACTCAGAGATAGATGGCAACACTATATAAATATATAAATAATTTATAATTATTAAAAAACGGCGCAAAATAAAACACTTTTGTTACTTTGTCGACACGTCTAAAAATTGAAAGAGCATTCACAAAAAATTTGGCGTCGATATCTTTAATGTAGATTTGCATGCATAATACAATTTCACGACTTTATTGTATATATTAGAAAAAATTTTAATCGAGTTGCCATGATATCCAAAACATAAAACCGTAGCCGTTGTAGCCGTCGATCTTTTCAAATAGTAATGCTACAATCGATTTCCTCAACGGTATAGATTTCTGTATGTAAACAACATGTACTTTGTAAATCAGAGATAGATGGCGCCACTATATAAATAAAAAAATTTGACGGAATTTCAAAAAAAGTTTCAAATAAAATTTGTTCAAAATTTAATTCTAAATAAATGTTAAAGAATAAAAAAATGTCGTAAATTGTTTATTTTTCAAGATATTCCTAAAAAACCTAAAAATGTCTTCAGGTAAGTACCACTTGTGTTGGTGCTAGATGAAAAAGATTTAATGTGGCACCCACAATTTTATTCAAACTCTTAAATATGAAATTTGAATCAAATCCGTTAAGTCGTTTTTGAGTTATCGTGGATACAGACAGACACACAGACACACAGACAGACATCATGGCGAAAATGGTCAAAATGGATTCAGGGGCCCTCAAAACGTGTAAATCCATCAAAATCTCGAAGTCGAAAAAAATCACGATTACAATACTTCCTTATACTACGTATAAGAAAGTAAAAATTTATCAAGACTCTATTTTTACTAAAAATGGAATGAGACTAGCAAATTGTTTAATTTATTGTTGATATCAAAGTATATCTACTAAATGATAAAATTGTTTTATTATATTTTTTAGTAACCGACTATTTCGAATTCAATTACATATAAAAATCATTAAAACAACTTGGTGGATGGGAGTTAAAATTGCATGATAAAAAAATTTCAATAATGATCAAAATTCTGCCCTGCTTAATAAGACAACCTTATCTGCAATTTTTTAGAAATTGATATACCCAAAAACAACCTTACCTCAATTTCTAAAAAAATTGCAGATAAGGTTGTCTTATTAAGCAGGGCAGAATTGGGACTCATCAGTCTTTTTCATTCCAATTACCATTTGTTGACTGTGATTAGAAATTTTGCTAACGCTGATGATGCTATAAACTTTAATAAAATGAAATCGTTATAAAATTTATGAAAATTTAGTCTCAAAATTGAATGAACTTCTCCCAATGTATCATTAATAACAAAAAAAAATTAATTTGAATTATTTTTTCTTCCTGAATATTTTTGTACACGTTCTTGATCTTGTTTTCGTAATTAGGACTTTTTTTTCATACAGAAGATTAATAGGAATGTTTAGTTGATTTAATTTAAAAAGGCCCTTTTTGAGTAGAAAGAATTGGAAGTAAAATAGTTAGAGGGAAATTTAAAATAGATTAATTTGGTTGGTTGTTTATCTATGAAGGTAACCAACCAATTAAAATAATTTATTTTGTAGATCCTGCAAAATATTTAATTAAATTAATTAAATCTTCTCAAAAAATGATGACTTAAAAATCTAGACTTGTAAACTATTCAAAAAATTCCCTCTGGTATTTTAAGACTTTTCATTATTTGTAATTTTTATCAATTTTTCATCCCTCAATCCTTTAAATTACACAACTCGGATAATCTAAAATACATTAGAACAACAATTTCCAACCGTTTACTTCCAAATAGAACGCACATCGAAACCAAAATAGCTCCGTCTTGTAACCTGTCACACCGAACCCAGCCACAGATAATTATTTAATTATTTTGAAACACTGCAAAGCCTCGCTTCCTTCTTATTTAACCCTGTCGAAAACATGCTTGCCGCTTTTCGTGAGAATCAACATTTTATTCGCTTTAACCCAAAAGGCCCCTATGATAATATAATACAACTGCGAATATAACAATGATTTGGAAATATTTGGTGGGCTGACAAAATGACGAACGATAGACACGTGCCTCTTTAACGTGATCATCGAAGAGATTTCATAGAATACCACAAGGTATAAGCGCACACTCGCACTCATAATACAATACACACACACGTAGAGCAGAACTTGTGCCCACGCTATTCCTGTGACTTATGCTGTGTTGTAGCGGTCCTTGTATGACCTCGACACTCCTTTTTGCATTCTTGTAATTCCCTCTGAGCAGTTTTGGCTTTATAGTCGAGGTGCTCTGTAGACTCGTTTTTAAACTTGGCAGATATGATGTCATCTGTATTGTGTTTTTATTTTATTCTTTTATAAATGCACTTTACCTTTAGCGGTCGGATTGGATGATGTGTCCAAGTTTAGGTGACCCATCTGCACAAACTTGAGCTTCAGTTCAGAGAGAGATAGAGTCGTGGCCATAAAAATAACAGACACCCACTGGATTGTAACAGAGGTACATTTTAAACTACTAGGTGTACTAATTTGTTTAACATTATATCTTAGAACGGCGAGAACGTGGATCGTTGAAATCGCCAAGATGCCTTTAATTATTTTGTCTCATTCACAAAATTTCCAACAGTTTTAAGAATTTCCAAAAATTCCACATTTGCTATTTACATATTTCTATTTTGCAATGCTTCTATCTTCCAAATTCGGTAATCTCAAAACTGGGATTTAAAAATTTTGATAAAAGAAGTGGGAATCTACTTAACTAGTCCAAGATTAATTGGAATAACATATTTTGAATTACAAGGGTTTAAAATATTTAACCTAACCTCTCTAGCCAATATTTCATTTTTCAAAATAATGGCACTTTCGTACCAGTCTGCACAATTACAATACTGTAGATACTGGAAATTAAAATTAATAAAAAATTACATAGACATATGGTGAACCAGATAAAAAGTTGGACGTTACAAAATCAAATTTTGGTTTTGGAGGACCCAGAAACTTGGAAAAACTAAAAACTCAACTGATTTCAACAAAATTCAAGCACCAGCAAATTTAATTCGGAATTAGAAAAGCAAGTTTTACCCATTTATGTAAATCCGGTCCTGGAGTCAACAAATGCAAACTTAAATATCCTCTCAAAACTAAGCTATATAATTGGGTGGTTGTAAAGCAAATGTAACATATACGAAATTACCCTGAGGTCACACACACACAAAACAATTCCCGGCCAACTTATTGAAAGTTGAAAAGAGCCAAGAGAAATATACCATTATCTCTTATTTATACTTGTATTCTTATAATACCCAGTGCTGTCTTTTGTTGTGTAAAAATGTCCTGACAAGAGTCATTAGTGCAAAAGCTTAGTAGAAACATGAGTTTTTATCGATTAAATAGGACATCATTGTCGATGTCACTATATGTAAGGGCGGGCTGTATGACTGATGAGGTCAAAACTCAACGACGACAGTTGACAGTCGCGATGGGACCAGCCACACCTCCCCATCCACTAAAAGTAACTACCCCTATTAACTCCACATTACCGACAATCAATTAGAATGAGGAGTATGGGCGGCCACACGAATGCTCGATGAATAAATTATGATTTTTTATCTATTTCCAACGAATATTTTTAGTAGGGCAAATGGGGTGCGTAAACTAATTTTTACACATGTGGTTTTATCTGAAGAGTTTATTTTTAGATTAGATTCTTTTAGTGTTATTGATTTTTGCACGATTTCCTTTAGTAAATTTTTTACATAAGATAGAATCGAAAAACGATAAAATACTTTCTATATTATTGCGCGTCATTGTTTTTTTGGAACGGATGAAAATATAATTATACAGGGTGCGGCATTAGGTTTTATTTTTTCTTAGTAGTGTAGTGTAACTAAGTGAGTCTAAATAGAACACCATGTAGGAGAAATATGACAAATTGCAAACTGCAAAAAACCAAATTTTGGTTTTGGATACCCTTAGAAAGGTCCAAAAACTAAAAATTCAGATTTTTTGATGAGATGTTTCTACAAATTTTCTAAAGCATTGAAAATAGCAGCTTATAGACTTCTATTTTGGTGTAAGTCTACTGAACTTTTGAGGCAATATTTTATAGTAATAATAATATAAACACAGATGAAATTACATACTTGAAACAATTTATTTGTCGACGTTTCTAGGACGCAGCCTGCTTCTTCAGAACAAAATAAAGTACGATCGAGTGCTGAAGAAACAAGTAGTGCCGAAAAAACCTCAGTGGATAAACAGTTTAAGTACCAGTAAGCGTCAATTTTGTTAAGTGATTGGACACTCTGTATATACATTAATAACTAAATTTTGGTTAATTTTCCTGGCTGTTCATAATTTTATTAAGTTTTTTTCTGAAAAATTGCCCCATAAGGTAAAAATAAAATGGGGAGATGAAAAAAGAGTTCATTTTGAGTAAAAAATTTGTTTTCTAAATTTTTTCTAAAATTAGCGGTATTTTAGAAAAAGTCAATTTTTAGGAGTAATTATCGTTTTTTCGAAAATTCTATTGCTTAATATTTATTTATTATTAAATATTATAATATTAAAATTTATCGCCGGGCAAGATTATGTTTAGAACAAAATGGAAACCATTTCGAGGAACTACTTCGTTAATTTTTATATATTTATTTCTATTTTTACTTTCTTATACGAAGTAATAAGGAAGTATAGTAATCGTGATTTTTTGAACTAATTTAGTGCCTTTTGTTTTACCCCCGGTTTTTCAATATGCAGTTAACGACATTCTAATAGTTAAAATAAAATAAATGTTTATTAGAACAATACTGACTATGATAATTATTTTATAACTATTTTTTTGTTAAATTAATAGTTTAGCTGAAAATTACGCTTTTATAAAACAAAACAAAATAGATGCAGAAGAATTACCATTACAAAAACTGTAAACAAAATGCATGTCTGCATACTCAAAAAATAGAAAAAAAAAATTAAAAATTAACATTTTGTTTAACACATAATCTAACCCGACGATAAATTTTAATATTATAATATTTAATTTAATAATAATAATAAATATTAAGCAGTAGAATTATCGAAAAACGATAATTACTCCTAAAAATTGACGATAAGCGGTAATTTAAAAAATGAACTCTTCTCTCACCTCCTTATTTAATTTTTTATCTTATGGGGCATTTTTCAGGAAAAATTTGAATAAAATTATGAACAAACATGAAATTTTACAAAAAATTATATGTCAATGCATGTAACTTTTATACGGTTACGAATTTAACAAAAAGTAACTAAAGCTTTCTGATAGGTAATTTAATGTAGAAAAGAAATTAATTTAACTATTTTCTTGTTAAACCAATAGATTAGCTGAAAATTTGTATTCTAAAAAATACATTTTCAAACATTAAACTGATGATTGTTCGAAAACTAACCTGAGTTGGGGGTAAAAAATGTATACAGGGCTATGTGAGATAAGTACTCTCAAGGATCACCCCTTATAAGAGATTTCACATTACTCCTGGTGTACACCTAATAAGAAACCACTGGTGGAATTCTTTCAAAGCTGATGGTTTTATTAACATTAAATTTTATAGCCTAAAACACAATTTATAATGAAATGAATTCATTTATAAGTAATTAGTTCTCTTCTAAAATTTTGAATAATATGCAAATTTTTAGGTAGTAAAAACCATTAATATCTTGTTGACCTGTTGTAATTAAATACCCAAAATAGAAACTCATAGTCATACTATACTCAACTTTTTGCTAGAAGTTTCGTTAAATGTCGTATTCTCTTACACACATGCACGCACCTACCTATACATAAATATAATATTATTAAATGAAATTTCAAGGCACATAGATATAATGATAAAACTATATTATGCGCATAGCGTACTTGCATATGTCAGGTGAATATTTATTGACACATTCGCATACTTTGGGCCGCTGCCAAATAGCTAAAATATACCTACTGCCATCTATAAAGATGTCATTGAATACATGATAAGATTACATCTATTCGCTAGGAATAATAAGTAATTATCTTAGAGTATTACTTAATTAATGCTATAAACGTTGATGTATGTGAAATATACATACACACACTACCAGTTAATTACTTTTCTGTAGGGTAATAAAGGATTATGATGTGTTGACAAATTTCCCAAGTAATTTACAAGCGGATTGTTTTAATGGTCTAATATGATATAAGCTAATTCACTTACAAAAATAGTCTCTTGCTTGGATTTTAATCCAAAATATCGCTTTTAACAATTTTTTATAATTCTATAGTCATCTGTCCCCAAGTTGAATATACCTACGCAAAGACGGCTAGACCCTGGGGATGTTCCCTAAGCCATTCAGCAGTCGTTGGGGATGACTAGACACGACTTTAAAAGTTGGATCATGGAAGCGTGACCAGCGTACGTCCCGAGGTCGCTTCTCTTTGGCGTAGGTCACGCACAAAGTGCCGTCCGCCCTTGAACCACCATTGAATTGGTGACTTGGTGATAATTTATTGAAAGTACGTTGTAAAATTAATGCGACATCATGCAACTTCTATAACGATTGTTCGGAAGTTGTGGTTGGATTTCAAAATATGTGCGTTATTAGGTTAGTTTTCTGGAAGGTATCTCAGCAATTTAGCGAAGTTGCGCTTAGAGTGATGTAAATGAAAAGTGCACAGGGTGGAATTTTAGGGAATCTACGTAGTTATCTACTAGAGCCTATGAAGTATTCGTGAAATCTATTATGATGATAATTGGAACATTTACTTAAATAAAACTTACCACTAAATTTTTATAAAAAAATATAAAAACCCCTTCATACCTGCAACAAACAAAAATCTTATTTAGCTTAATAAAATTCAAGTTAAAAGTTGTAACCTCCACCATATTATGCCTGCAGCTAAATCGAACAAAACCTATGTGAATACCCTAAAATTACTTGTTCGAATCCAAGCTATAGAACCGCCGCCACCGCCGCCGAAAACTATATACATTTCGTCAAAGCTCCCCCGCCAGTGTGAATGAAAATGGCAATCCACTCTGTTGAATTGTACACTTGTCGAGATGCACTCATTATCACTAATTAACTCTTTACTCTCCGGCATTACGAATGCTAAACTAAACGGATAATTAACGAGCCGCCGCTCCCTTCCACTCCGCTAATTTGCTAAATTACAGCTATCTCGATTCATGTTGCCATTGTAATCGATGTTCATCCACATTGTTCCCTTAAATTCGCAATTTAATTTGCAGATTCCTGTATATTAAACAAGTTGTTACCAGAAACGATAACGATGTGTTATTAATATATTATGATTAGTACGGTACGTGTAAATAAATAAATGCAGTAGCAACAAGTTTATGAAGGTAGACAACGTTTTTTTCTAAAATAATTATTGTAACTGTGTAGTTTTAATCATTCTGTTTTTATATAAATCAAAGCTATCAATTTGATTTATAATATAAAGTAACGAACAACTTTAGATTTACTATAAAAAATAGAATATCTAATATACATTATGTAAACTTATTCGTATTTGTTTAGCTTAATTTAACGTACTTCAAGCTATAGCTAGTTACGGAGTTGCTGTTACCGCATTGGCGACCAGTTGCATAAAGCTTCGTAAAGTTTTAGTCTATAAAATATTCCACAGACTAGAAATATAATGTCTTTGACCACTTGCTGTATCCATATTTGTATAGAAGCAAAAAGTTTCAACTTTCAGTTGTGGAAAGTTTTTTCAGAGCGTAATTGTTTTTGTTTTTATTATCTTGTAAGCGTAGGTTGGGATTTTGAATAAAAGTTGTATTTATCTAACGAAACGATGACCACAGTTCCATATTTTTTAAAGAATAGATTATTATAGATTATCCAGTAACTATTTTGTTTTGACTGAAAGTGAAATATTTTTATACAGAAAAAATCACAATACTCTTCAAACTGTTGATTTAATGGAATTATGCAAGACCCGAAAATTTATAACCATTTTCAAAGACTGTCCGGTACAAATGATACAATTCTTTAACTTTATCGACTGATGATATACCTACTTATTAGCATTTTACAAATTGTTATGTTTATTATACTGCAGAAATTTCTTTTATTGTAACATTTCCAAAAGAAAGAATCCCCTGTTCCTAAATCTCAACAACGCGATTTCTCGAAAATATCTTTGGGATGCCTCCGTCACACGTTCCTCGTTCGTCCAAACCGAAAAATCCAAATACTCACACACCCCTCACACTCATGCATTTTGGTTTAAATACGATTTTCTCGCATTTTCAACACTCCTGTTAACACAAACCTGTACATAACGTGTACTATAAATAATTAGTCTGAACAGCCACCTCTTATGATGAATTATGTATGCAAGCGACACCTTGACTTGACACCGCTCATATTCAGCGGTTAATAGCAGCCCGCGTTCCCCTCTGCCACCCTCGCCTATTCTGCTGCGGCTTAAGTTTTCAAGGAGAACGCGGTATCTGCCTGCTTGCCTGCTGCCGTCTCCTCAACTTGGACACATCCTTATTAACATATCAGTAGCGATTGTGTAACGTTTATATGATCTTGCTCTCGGTGCCAAGCACAGCCTGCTCGATGTGAAGATAACCCGCATATGGAAATACTGAGGAAGGTCTAGTTTATAAGAAAATTCACATGGGAGTCGAAAGTGGAGATTAGTCTTGTCAGGTGCAAGAGGATATTGAGGATAGTTATTTTTTCTAGTCGGAAAATATTAATTTTTAAGAATCTTATGACGAACTATTAAATTACTCAAATCATAATTGGAGAATACAAAATATTATTTATAGGAAACTTCATACCTGTAGAAGAACGCCTATCTCTTACAAAAACTTGACAAACTTTGTTCTTTGTTAACAATGAGGAAATTTTACGAAAACCCTTCGCTGTTCCAAAAAAAGAATAAAAAAGGCTCAATTTCAAACGGAATTTTGTTGGTATTTATCTTATTCTTCAAATCACTAATCAGTTCAAATTTTTTTCCCAAGACTCAATTTTAAACCTGTAGTTTGGTCCGAAATTCTACTCATAGAATTTTAACTCTTCACTGGCAAATATAACAAATTTTTTGGTACCTACTGTAGTACGATGTAGTACCTCTACCTAAATGCCATCATAACTCAATTGAAGAGGATTACTACGAGGACTAAATGTCAATAATTTTATGAGATTAAAAAAAATTAATGTGCCATAAAATTTTCGGAAACAATAATTTGTTATTATTTTGTAATTGGTACTGTTTTGCAGTCATTGATTATACAGGGTGTCCCAAAATTAGCGTGCAGTATTTCTAGGACAGGTTGTACTTGTCAAAATATGAGAAAAATTTTATATTAACATGACTCCAAAAATGTTTCCTAAGGAGGCTAGAGCCCACAGAAAGGGGGACCCCAAAGAGGATTTTTCTGAAATATCTTTGCAACTGTTTGAGGTAGATTAATGAAATTTGGTGAGTTTGAAGCTTTTATAATTTGCCAGATATTTCTTTTTTCAATTTTCAGAAATTTTGCCAGGGGCGGAACATAAAGCGTGGGTGCTGGGTAAATATTGCCCCATATTTTTTGTGTGGATAATTTTTCAATTTTTTATATCAAATTATGAAACTTGGTTTATTTTTACACAAAAAAGGTCGTCTCAGTCGATCTTTGAATTTTGAATCGTTTTCGAGTAAAATCGTTTTGAACAAGTCACGTCCATAAAAACTACACTAATAGAAATAATCACAATATTGAAAAAAAAATTTGATTTTGATATTTTGTTTTTATTATTAATATTTGACAAAGAACTGTTAAACGAAGTAATAAATAGCTATAATTTTTAATCCATTGTCTACTTTTGATAAATTTCAATTTTGTGATTATTTTTATTAATCTAATTTTTATGGACGTGATTTCAAAACGATATTACTCGAAAACGGTTCATAATTCAAAGATCGACTGAGATTACCTTTTTTGTGTAAAAATAAACAAAGTTTCATAATTTGATATAAAAAATTAAAAAATTATAAACACAAAAAATATGAGACATAATTTACCCAACACCCACCCTGTATGTGACGCCCCTGGAAAAATAACAAAAAATTGGAAAAAAATATGTGGCAAATTATAAAAGCATCAAACTCACCAAATTTCATGAATCTACCTCAAACCGTTGCAAAGATATTACAGAAAACCTCTCTTTGGGGTCCCCCTTTCGGAGGGCTCTAGCCTCCTTAGGAAGCATTTTTCGAGTCATGTTAATATTAACTTTTCGTCATATTTTGATAAGTACAACCTGTCCTAGAAATATTGCACGCCAATTTTGACACACCCTGTATTTTTATCACGATTATACAATTTAATAGTATATTGTAATACAAGTGCGGAAAACGCATCATGACAATACGAGTGTGAAACTTGCAACGCGAGCGATAGCGAGTGCTGCAATCACACGAGTATTGTCATAGGCCATTTCCGCAAGCGTGTTACATACGATTTTTTCTACGAAAACGTGGAATTCGTAAAAAATAAAATTATTTGTAAATCTTTTTCTAATTAAAAAAAACATCAAGTGAGTTTGTTGTCATAGAACTGAAAGCTCATAGCTGTTGACAGTTTATAAATTGTGTCCTGTCATCGAAATAATTTTGATTTTGAGATCAAATTACGTGAATATAAACATGGAGTTTCAAAACTAAAGCGAAAGCGATGAACTAATGTGCACTCCTCCGGTTGTTAGATATTAAATAAATGTTACAATTATAACTAAATGTAAGTACTTCTTTATGTTTTTGTTTGCGTGCGGAAAGTTTAAAAAATATGTGCGGAAAAAAATTTCCACACTAATTTTCCGTACTAGTTTTTCAAGAGCCTACTTTCAAGTTCGATTATCTTGTCAGAAAAAACGTCATTCCGCATTTTCGTAGAAAAAATCATTTACTACATTTATCGTGAAAAAAATTATTTTAAAATGAAATGAAGAAAATTTGTTTTTATGCCTTTTAATATTTCGATAACTGAAGGTGTGCAAATTATTACGAATATCCTCTAGAAATAAAAATTAATTTTAAAATTTGAAGACAAATTATTTTGAAAATAGTTTTAGAACTACTGATGGGAGCAGTGTTGAAATTTTTAAAGATTTTAAATTTTTAAAATATTTCGTTTTTGTAATTTAAAAGTCAAAATGTATAGCATTTAGTTCTGAAAATAACTTAATTGGAACCACATGTTTCATGGAAAAATATAATTCTTTCGGTATAAAATGCAGGATGTTTCAAAATGAAGTATCTTTTATACGCAAATAATAATGGAGCAGGTAAAGTCGAACATTTTGAGAAAAAAATAAGTTTAGTTTACTTTAGTTCCGAGAAATAAAGTTTCAAGTTTAATTATTAAAAAATTTTTCAAAATACTCGAAATTCTACTATTAATTACTTACTACTTTTGGAACCTTAATAATATTGAATCTAAAAATTTTTTTTGTAAATAAAATTTCCGTTGTTGCAAGATAGGGTTTAAAACTAATATCTCATTTACATTAAATCGATATTTTTTGTGGTATTTAAGAATATGCTAAAACCCACCCACACAACAATTGCAACTTTTAATATTTATTTATTTATTTAATTATAAACAAACTGGTCAAGACTAAATGAATAAATGGCACGCAAAAGAACAAACTTCCAAAGTTCAATAATTTCAAGAAATTAGTAAATATAAAATAAAATTTTCCAGAATAATAAATTTTACTAATAGCTTGGTTGGCATTATAAATAGATATTTAACAGATGTAGGAAAATTACTACTAAGGTATGCGTGGCATTATAAGAAAAACAGCACCTTGAAAAATTTTTAAGCATACCTACGGACTATCAACCGCTTTTTAATTACAATGGCTCTTCTGATGTGTTCAAACATAATGTTTAGTCACAATTGGACTCCGTGCATGTGTTACATACAAATTCTGTAGTAGTTTCTCAAGAAACCGATACTACAACTCGTTAAAACAATGCATCAAGAGAAGAGTGAATATGTGCAGAAACGATAAATCCATTTATAATTTCGTAACTGTGTGTGCTACATTCCCACATGTGCTCAAGAAGAAGTTATAATTGTTATAGTACGACCTTAACCTGGATATAACACCTCGTGGGGGCGTATATCGCAGCAGGTCGCCGACGCTCGGCGCCTCTACAGTCTTTTGTTCAGTCCTGAGACTGCCAAAGGCGCCACACAGACTTTGAGTTTCAGATTAATGGATCATTTTTCTTCCCTTTTCCAGCCACCACCCTTATATCCTAGGCTATCTATTCCAAACTTACCTAATGGGCAGATAGGAGATCCAAACTATACCTGATGTTAATAAAACTGAGGGGCACATTTCACTTTATTGGATCATATTCTTGCTGGTCTCCCGCGCTATCTGACAGAGACGATTTGCCATTTCATCCGGCAACTATTTCGCGAACAGTCGATTTAATAGGTTTCCCCCTCAAACTGTCGACTGGTACAACTTTTCTACATAAAATCAAACTGTCAGATCTAACGGCCATCTCTGAATCTAATCACATTTGGCAATATCTGGCCCCGGCAATTGTTTAGATGAATGGAAATTATCTTTGTCTGTGAGGAGGAGACAACATTGTGTGTACCACTGGACCATGGCTTGCAATGATTATTGCTCTGGCTTAAATTCCATGTTCACATTTTAATATATGACATAATTTGTTCCTATAGCAGAACTAAACAAGATAAGTTTAATGAATTATTAGTAGATGATAACCTTCTATTATGAAAAAAAAAATAGAAATCAACAACAGATATTATCATATAAAAATAAAATTGGATCATATGTCATTTTAAAAATATGAACATATTTAAAAAAATTTAGGAAACTAACAACGAATCAAAATGTATCGAGATATTTTTTCCTTAATTGCGGCTACGGCTATTTTATAATGTTACAAAATTAACATAGAAAATCCTGTAACTTTTTTGAAGCAAATAGAACATATAATATCAGTGACCGCCAAAAAGTTTGCAAATTTCTTCTAATTAAGTTCAATTTTCAATATTGCAAAAATACCTAATGACCTCCTAGATCCTAGACTATTGAAGAAATCTCCTTGAAATTTAAAGTAGCATAAAAAAGTCTTGCAAATTGCCCTTTTCTCGTTTTCAAATCTTCTTTCTAGGGACTGTGCCTCTTCTATTAAGACCAACTTGTTTTAAACATATATTTGATCCTGGCATGCCTCGGGAAATTTCCAGTACATAATTGTTAATTACACGTATTTAAGCAATAAAAAATCAATCTTATCTCCTCTCAAAATCGCCTCCACGTGCTCTTATTATACAGGAAGACGTTAATATCTCGACCGCATATTACCCAGTATAAAGTGGAGGGGGTGTAAGATGTGGGTACAAAACGTTGTAGGGAGCAAGACTTCTAACATCATTAATCAAGCGGCGATTGTACGAACATCGATTAGGAAACCGGGGGGGCCCTCTCTTGAAAGTTATTAATTATTTTTGCCATCAAAGGAAAATTCTGTTCTTTTCTTCAGTGAGAGCGCGCCCGTCTTAGATTTCATGAGTAGGTGCAAATTACAATCATCCACAAAACATCAATTTTGTCTTGCGCGCACATTTTTCCACACCATCATGCTAACTGGAGAATATATATTCTAATAAGAATTAATAAATGATTTTTCATAGTGAAAAACATCTATTGAAAAATGCATCTCTCTGTCTGAGAGAGGTTCGCGCATTAATTAATCACTCAGTACTCCAAAAGTAAAAAGGGAAACTATTCGAATTAGCTTGGGACTTGGGAGTCCAGATGTAACAAATTCTATTTAAAATTTTACTGGCAAATTATACAAGGCGATAGATATTTTTAGATTTTATGTATATAATTTTGAGAAGGTCCGATTATGTTGCAATGTTACCTTGAAACTAATAAAATAATCTGATTATGAATAATTTATAGTAGTGAAAGAAAATTAACAGTGATGATGATAAAATCTGCAACTTTGCATATTATAATTATTAAAAGAAGACAAATTCAATTTAAAATGTTCAGACACCAGCTCACTAGCCCTCTTTTTGTCAAATTATATAAAAAGTATGAGAAATAATTTTTTATATTTCATATTTATGCAAAGAAAACTATTTTTTTTAAACCATGTTTCCACTCTCCAATTTCCTTAATTAAGTAAAGTGATAAATTTTACAAAATAACTTTAGAAATATTGAAGTCTCTGGGTGTTGTTTAGGTTTTCGTGAAATTTTCACAACTCTAAATCCTGATAAATTTCTTTTAGAGATAAAAAGTTAATTGCTTTATTTCTATCAATTTTATAAATAATCAAGTTTGAGAATTTTGGAGAATATTTACTTTTCAATGTTTTTCTGTTTATTATCTTACCAATGACAATTATTTTTGATATTTTTAGACGCTCCGATTTATGTAGTAATGTTACCTTGAAAGTCAACTAACAGAAAATTTTGATTACGGAATAACGTGGAAGAAAATTACCAGATGATGTAAAAATCTGCATTACAAATTGAAATTTTCTTTATTATTCAAATTCCTTTGGCTGTAATAGTTAAAAGAATCTAAATGTTGCCACTTAGACAAGTTTATTAAGTGAACCGTAGAGAGTTTCTATTAAGTTTTAATGAAAAACTATCTGAATCGCGTAGCGTAAATTAGAATATATGAGGCTTAGCCCAAATTCATAAATATGCCAATTGTCGTATGAATCACGTAAAATGTCGTCCACATCCACAAGTAGGCGCCTATTAAAATTAACAACCGAAAATCTACTGCTGCATACGACAACGCCAGGCGACACATTATGACATACCTCTCCAAGTATAATTGGATTTGTAATAATTCTCCCATCACTGACTTTAGACTGTCTATGAGTATGTTAATTATTATTAGGTCGTTCTCTGTTTCGAATTTAATGATAATTTTATGTTAATATGCAGATATTAAATGTGGAAATTAAAGGCTCCAAAGGTGTGACAGCCACTAACATTCATCGTTAATTATGCTTACAAATTACCAGTCTCGATTTTATTGAACAGCGCCCATTTTTTTATTATTACCGCCACAAAATGTATGCTGTAAATTTGCTGCCCTGCCGGAATTATTTTCTGCAAACATAAAAGTGTAATATCAGGATCCTCGGGGGGAATACATCGATTAAAGAAACTTATCGGAATAAATTTTCCTGGGAGCCTGTGTAAAATAATTAATACTAATACCAAAATGTATTTAAATAAAATTGTTTAAGTATAAAATAAATTAATATATAATTAATAATAACGTCTTAGAGCTACGATATTAAAATATTGGAAGAACGTTTTAAAATCAATATTTATTATTAAGTTATTATATAACAATAAGCTATTACAATATTTGAGTGCGATTAATTTATTGTGTGTTTAAGATATATTTAAGAATTCTTCAACTTTATAATTAAATAAAGTACACCTACGGTTTATTTATAAATAGGAAATACCGTGCTAATTATTTACTAGAACTAACCTATATAGAGTGATTACAAAACCACAGAAGATATTATGAAATGTTAATAACTTAATTTTAGTTTAAACAATTACTATAAAATACTTCCCGCCAGATAATTAATGTACTTTTACCAGTGAATGTTTCCATTTTCCTTAAATAACTGAACATTAAAAAAATTACAATTTTATTATTCGATAACCTACAGTGTGTCTCAAGATTGACGTTACAAGAGACGTGATCGCCTTTTTCTTTAATTTCATTTTAGATCTTGATTGGTCAGAATAGAATGTTAATTGGTTTTTAGCTTTTACAAATCAAGTTGGTTTTGTCAGTTAAGCAAAAACTATTTTCTCTTCAGCTTAACGTCTGTATACAGGGTGTTCGCGCGAAGTGGCTCACTATTGCTAACTTTGTTATTATTGGAGCTACAAAGTCGGTTAAATGAGCAAACTAGTAGCATTTTTTCCGCTGATTACAATGGTGAAAACAAAAAAAAACAATTGACCATCTGGTTTTCGAGATATTCACAAAAATAACATTTTTTAAATGGAACACCCTGTATATTTTTGCAAAAATCGATGATAAATTAAATTCTGAACAAAGAATGTTCTTATGCTTTTTTAACAATTATTTAAATTAAGCGAGTTATTTTGAAAAAAAAATTTCAAAGTTTTAATATCAAGTAGCCATGAAAATTATAATTTTGTAAATTTTCAATATTTCCGTAATTCTTTCAAGTATTTTTCAACTTGCTTAAATTCAAAATTATGATTGTTTGGTTTTAATAAATTACTATTCCGTTTTATGGCTACTTGATTTTAAAGAATGGCAAACTTTTTTTTCAAAATAACTCGCTTATTTTAAATTATAATAAAAAAAAATTAAGGACATTTTTTGTACAGAATTTAATTTGTCATCGATTTCTGCAAAAATATATAGGGTGTTCCATTTAAAAAAATGTTATTTTTGTGAATATCTCGAAAACCAGATGGTCAATTGTTTTTTTGTTTTCACCATTGTAATCAGCGGAAAAAATGCTACTAGTTTGCTCATTTAACCGACTTTTTAGCTCCAATAATAACAAAGTTAGCAATAGTGAGCCACTTTACGCCAACACTCTGTATAATAAAATATTCACAAAAAATGCAAATTTTCAAAAAGATTGGAATATTTTTATGATAATTTTTCATAATAATTTTCTATTGGAATATTTAGTGATTGAGATATTAGGTCAAAATTATAAAAAAGCTCTCTTTTTGTACTCTTATCTTATTTTTGGATAACTTGTGTTCTTTATTCAAAGCGGCTTTTGTAAACTGCTTCATTCGCTATAATTAATTAGAGAATTTGGAAAAACATCCTATGACTTCAGTTATTAACAAATATTGCTATATGAAGAAATTATTACGTACCTTAAAAACTTATCGCGCTAAAAAGCTCCGCGACTACAAACTTATTAATATTTATATAATATTACATTTGACAAAAATGTACTTTCAAATTCGCCCTACTTCATCCCCACATACGAGTATCTACATAAAATAAATAATGCTAGGATTTTAGTCGCTTGTATATCTATCCCCCACCAATATTCTACATTTCCTGATATATCTGTTTCCTTCTGATACTGATCAATATTTTCTCAGTGAAAAACAGCTTACATTCATCAAAATTACCATTTTAGACTCATACGTCATCAACATTGTCTCGCTCTGCATGATAAACTTTCAAATATATAACTTCTTAAAATTTCCAACCATTACAAAGTTTTCAGTACTTAACATGTCATGTATGATTGAAGTACAATTCAGCGATCTTATTTTATAATTTATACAGGATTTATTTTTAGGTACATCCGAATGTTTAATTTAAGTGCTAATTAATTCGAATTCTGTTAGAGTACAAAATGGTGAAGATACTTACAAATTTTGGTTCAATAATTAATCAAAGAATGATATACATACCCAATTCGATATACCACACTTCCTCTTAGGGCCGGTTTTTCAATCGATAATTAATCTTAATTAATATTTAATTTTCTGGGCTGATAGAAAAACTGGGCCATAATGACAAGTTTGCGTTCAAAATCCGAAAGGACTTTCTTTTTGAGGACATTTCAGGGGCCAGTTTTCAAAGATATAAGAGATAAAAAGCGACCAATCAAATTTAATGTAGTTAAAGTTTTTAGCCTTTCACGATTTTTATAAATCGGTTCACATTTTGCATACCTAATAATATATCACGAATAAATTTTGTATCGCGTCAGAATTATCTAGGGTCGGTCCTACTTTCCACTTACTATAAAAATATAGCACAAACTAATTTAGTATTTTGTTCAGTATTATCCAAGTGTGATTCATCTTTCAACTGTGTTTTATTGTTACATCGAGTATTTTACGTACCCGCAAAAATCTTCCGAGTCATATAAGGTATTCGTTTTTCTTTGCACCTACCTACTCCATCATTATCTTCTATTATTAGGAAATTAATTTCAATAGGTCAGTACAACTATTTTCTTTTGGCTGTGTGTTCTTAAATAAATTTTCAACATATCTAACATTACAAGGTGGAAAACCCACGGAATAATTCTGATGTTACTATAAAAAACCTACTTTTATATCATACGATCATAAGAATAAAGCCTCACGTTTTGTAATTTTTCCTTTCGACTGTATTCTGCTACACTACATTTAAACAGTCATGCTAAATGACGAATAAATTCTAGTTAATCATGAACTTATCTTTTATTTCACCTATTTTGATACCTATATCGAACATAGGTTAGTCATAAAGAAATTATAAAATTCATAGCTGAAACGAAATGTACAAAAATAAATTCATCAAGCATTATTTGAAACTAAAGTACTAAACGAAGACGATGTAATTTTTCTAATTTTAGACGTTAATAAAATGATAGATATTAATTTTGCAAAATATTTATATTTCGATGAATTTAAAAAATGTTCTTTTATCCTTTGTTGACACTAAAATTGAGGACGTTTATGTGTTAAACTAGTTTGGTAAACTAGTACTAGTACTATTAGAGATAACATAACCAATTAGCACGACTTACAACAATCATTAGCCTTTGTTACAAGTGACAATTAAGTGCAATTTGAAATATGGTTTGGATCACTCTTCGGCGATTAAAAACTTAATGATAACAGGTTGAACATATAGGCAAGGTAAGAGATACCGGTGTATAAAAGCTCATAGTTTAAAAACTTACGTGTTCAAAATTCTGGAAAAAAAATTTAATTAAATTATAAACCCAACTGTTCGATTTTTAATAGTTATTTACCTATTAAGGGCATAATCAGCAGATTATGGAATGTTTAAAGCCCGACCAAGGAAGGTTTTAATTTCCCGAGGACCGCAATCGTTGCTTAGCAATTTTTTTATGAATCGGGCCATAAAGTCCACTGTATGCCCGCATTTGCGGGCCTATAAAGTAGATTATGGGTCTAAAATAAAATAAAAGATCTACAGATCTTGGACAAAAAAAGAGTGATGGCACTTTTAGATCAAACAAAAGCCAACAATTAAAAAATATGTCACCTATAATTTTAATTTGAAAAACTATGCAGATTTCAGTATGACTCCTAATAAAGTGCAGGTATTGTTATATGCTTTCAACACTATTAATTTTTAGCATTGTATTGTAGCTATAGTGGAAATAAAATGCATCACACATATTTTTTTATAACTAAAAAACCACCACTATAATTAGCAGTCGTTGCATGTATGTTTTATTATTTATTAATGTTTTAATGATGGACGCCGACAGATAATTTTCTATTAAATTCATAAATACCGGGAGATACGTCGTAATGATTTCTGGATTTCACTTCGTAATAAACCTTGTAATGTTTCACGGAAGGCAGTAAAAGTGTTTTAATTATTTATTGGAAAAAGCTTCATCAGCAGATGATTTGTGCAAGTTGTAAGTTATTTTAAATTTCCCGCCAAAAAATATCGTTACATCCTTAAAAATTATCAAGAATTTATGCATAATATGAAAATATAAAAAGTTTAAATTTAAAAACTTTAAAGACTCGTTTGTATACTTATATCAAAGGCAAATAGTGAAATTTATGAAGGATCTAGGCGTTACATAAATTGCCGACATATATTGTAAAGTCATAAAAGAAATTGACTTACTTTCCTTCAATGAATTTGACAAGAGAGAAGAAAGAAAAATTAAACAAATTCTTGTTTATTAAATTACTTAGAAGATTGAAATTTGACTAGACTATATACGAATAACATGATGAAAAGCCGGCTATTTTTCAAAATATATCTGTCTAGGATTTTCACGAAATGGTATTTTACTATGAGCTAAGGTTCACCGGCATCTTTTAGAAGGTGAAAAATTCATCAAATTGAAATTTTTTAATAAGGTTAAAAACTTGGTAATAAAAAGTGCATATATTTGCCTGGTAAATATTTGAAAAATATTTAGATTTAGAAGAATAAAATATGTTAGAAACCCTTCAGCATGATTTTTAGATATTTTAAGTGATTACCCGCAACTACATTAAACCACTTGAAGCGAAAGTCCAGGAAAAAACTTTCGAAGTACCGAAATATAAACGTTACAAATGATCAAAATACATTTTCCCAATGCGCATATTTCCATTAATATTCTGCACCAGTACCTAAACATTACGCCAGTTAATATAGCAGAGAAGACAGGCAGAAAAATCAGTTTTGCTCCTATGTGGGGCCCCCCGAAACACTAAAATCATCGTCGGTCACTTTCATTCAAGGCCGGCAATGTTTAGTTTTATTTTTACCCTTTTAGACACAGCCGTATACCATGACTAGACTTCTATGACCTAGGACAACGAAATTCGCAAATGTTAATTGGGCGCATTTTGCAGCAATCTGGGCATCACGTGGTAGAGTGATGATGCCTACGCTGTGTCTGCTGCATCAAGGTCATGGTCGACAATGCAATTTGATGATGTCGGTTTTTTTTCAATTATTTTTATGTAATTATTGGTGTACCTGCGATTCGATTTTAAAGGATGGCTTTGAAGGATTCCGAATCGTAAAAAAGCGTGGTTATTTGCCAAATGTCTGGTCAAAGATAATAAAAAATATTGGACGATGGTCAGTGTTAAACTTCGTTTGATTGATTGTGTTTTTATTTTTAACAAACGCATTATCAGAACTTTTTAAGAAATAGAACAACTCTTACACAGGATGGAAACTTGGAAAAATTGGAAACAAATTTTGCAACTCTTAAACGAAAGTCCTCATTTATGTGTTATTTCTTCTGAAATTATTTTACTCTATGTTAAAGTTATATGTTATATGTCAGTTTTGATCACCTACATTAACATAAATTAATAAGGAAAGACGCAAACGAATCGATTTGTTTAAATTAGGTTGACTTTTTTCTGAGTTAGTAATGCTAATGCATAAATATTTTACTTTATTTTAATTTTAAATATGATTCCAATAATTTCAGGGAAAAAGTTTGGAAATACTATGAAGTAAATGTAAATGTACAATATTTAAATGACCTTGAAGATAATTAATTATCAATTTTCATTAACATAAATTCTATTTCCGTATATGCTTAACAAATTTACATAGTTGAGCGATTGTCTGGAAGGAACTATGTATATAAAAGCATTTAGTTTTATATACCGGCTGCCATTAGATATATTTTTTCAATATCACGCCTGCTTATATCTTGGCAAGTAGGTACGACTACTATGAAGAAACTTTCCTGCTCCGAGTTTGAAGTCTGTATCTTCAATCGTTCTTGAACAATTTATGAAGATCATTGTTTTGCCCCCTTTGATTCCTGATGATTGATGTGATATCACTGAAACACCCTGTACATAATATAAATTGTTTTTGTACAACTTGTACATTTCATTCTGTTTAATGTTCATTGAATTATAAAAAATATTTTTGATTTGAAAAAAAAAACATTATTTTACCAAAATTTAAGCTAACAGGTCATTTTCTAACAAGTTCGTATAAATCAAAATTTTATTAACTAAAAGAAATCTTCAGAATAAAAGGATTTGTCGGTTATCAAAATTGAATGGTTTTTGTTTTTATAATGAGTTAAGTTAATCAATATTATTTAAAGTTCAATATTTACAAAGTTTTATAGTATCAATAAATAATTCAATAGGTAAAATGTTAGATAAAATATTTTTATTTTTATTTAAAAATTTTTTGACTTATTATTTTTCAAATTGGTAAAATTTAAAAAAACTTCCTAAATACTCCTAAATAATTTTTGTAACATTAAGTATGTCAGTAACTATACAGTGTGATCTATAAGCCAAACTTGAACCGATGAATAATGATGATATTCTAAGTAAAAAAATTTTTTCAAAAAGCTTATATTTGTTTATATAACATTTTTTACTTAGAATATCATCATTATTCATCTGTTCAAGTTTGGCATAGAGCTTATAGATCACCCTGTATAAGTCAAATTAGCAAAAAAATTATTCCTGAATATACAGGGTGTCTGTAAAAGGTCTTTACAAAATCCTACCACAAGTTTTTGGGCTCAAAATAAGTGGTTTGGACCAAACATACCTCAGTCAAAAGTTCTTCCTTTCTGATGGGTTACAGGGCGATAAAAAATATTTTTCCAAATCATTTTTTAAGTATAGCTCCAGAACGAGTTAAAGAGTAGAGATTTGAAATTTGAAATTTGGTCGGTTAATAAGTCTATAAGGAAGCTACAATTTGTTGATATTAAAACCAAAATAATATTGTTCAGTGGCGTACTTATGGGGGCGACTCAGGGTATTTTGAATATTTTTTGTAGGAGATTGATTGAATTTTTTTACAACATAATAAGAATTATGATAGATACGCTCAAGACACGTAAAAAAGGTATACAAATTTGACTTGCGTCAGCTTAACTGTTAGTGAGATATAAAACTTTGAAAATTGTTTGTGACTTACCCTGTAAGTATTGGGTCACTCTAATAAAGCTGATTCTACGTCCAGAACTAAGCATAAATGGTTGTAGAAACCTACCCACAAAAATGTTTTGTTACTAACATACAGGGTGTTGAAAGTTATCTTTTTTATTCGCCCTGTATCTTTTTAGGTACATCTACAGAACGATTTAAGATAAAAATTATGCTTAGCTTTGGACGTAGAATCAGCTATATTAGAGTGACGCAATATTTTTTACATTACAGGGTGTCACGAATTGTCGTTTTAACAGCAAAAAAATGTTTCAAAGTTAAATATCTCGCAAACAGTTGAGTTAACGCAAGTCAAACAAATATACCTTTTTTACGTGTCTTGAGCGTATCTATCATAATTCTTGTTATTTTGTAAAAAAATTCAATACGGTACAAAAAATATCCAAAAAAACCTGAACCCCTACAGAAACACGTCACTGGACAATATTATTTTAGTTGTAATACCAACACACTATAGCTTCCTTAATGACTTATTAACCCACCAAATTTCAAATTTTTACTTTAAACCGTTCTGGAGCTATACTTAATAAATAATTCGGAAAGATATTTTTAGCGCCCTGTCAGCCTGTAAGGAAGAACTTTTGAACTAAGGTATGTAAAGACCTTTTACAGACACCCTGTAGAGAAAAAATCTATTGTAAGTTGTAAGTATAAATTTTGCAAATCCACACGAAAACTTGGTATTCTGAACAAACCTTACTTCTAAACTAAATAAGTATTTCACTTCTGGTTTTCTATTATCATAATTTTTACATAACTTAGTATGAAATTTCAAATTGCTAAAAATTCCAAATCCACAAATTCCGTTAAATTCCCTACATACCCACATCAGCACATCACTAAATAAAGTTAAAGTACCTAATAGGTACTTAAAGTAATTTAAAAAAAAATTTATCGATTAAATATAAATATAAAACGTAAACTATTGAAACATATTGAGGCCAAGCGGGCGTACGGTTTTCGTTAAGATAAAACAAGTGTTACGCAATAAAATTAAACCGTGACTGCCAGTAATATTCCAAAAGTATTTAACGGATTTCTTTAAGCACAATATAATAATATGTAAAAAACCACCAGATAGGCATCTAGTAAAATATCATTTTATTTCTAAAGACGTACCATTTTAGAGCGTCATATTTATTCCAAGGTTTAATCGAAAATTCGAAGTGATTAGTGAGTAGTTCGGATACTAACCTGAAACAAGAAGAAGACCACACATTATAATACGGTAATTTTGTATTCGAAGTTAATTAAAGCAAAAGGTAAAGCGATTACAATATGTATATCGCCCCTTCCCTTCCATCCTAAAGTAATTATTGTGTAACAGAAATATTTGACATTCCGTTTAGCTTCCTCTATGTCTATGTTATAACATAATACAAATGAACAAGTGACCTTCTTTTGTAGAATACTCAAATCAGACAGACGGCTTAATTATCAGTCTTGTACCTTGTAAAATAATTACTCCGTCTATATACAAACGTCACAAATTACACCATACACACTGTGGAATATTATTTGTAAGTATAATATGTATATTAATTTTTTTACCGAATGCATTATAGTAATTAAATTTATACTGAAAGCGTCTTTTGTACTGGCATAAAAAATTCTCAAGATTATTTTGTTTAAAACGGTACATATTTCGTTATAGGGTCAGTTTTCACTGTGTACATAATAATATGTGGTTGTAATCGACAGTTAAATTATTGTAATTGGATGGTAGTTAATTTACAATAATTAACATCAACTTGCCCATGAAATTGCTGGACTATGCTTTGAGTGAAGAGGGAGAAATTACAAGTACAATCGGAATAATGACTAGGTAATATGGTGTAAGTTCGTGATATAAATTTTGAAAAATTGCTTTAGGTGTATTTGCAAAGAAAATGGGGACTTAAGAAGCTTAACTTATAACCATAAAAATAATTAGAATTGTAAGTTTAAGAAAAGCACAAGAAAATGTTCATATTAAACTGTATTTTCTTAATATAATCGAAATTATTGAAAATCTGAATAGGAATGTTTCATTTTTTAAAATCCCGTTTTTTTCTGTTAGAAATGTAAAACGACTATATTAATAATACTCTACAGCAAAAATAATTTTTTTTACTCAATATTTATACATAAAAAAACGATTATAAATTGACCGTAATTCAAATATATTATTGCCGCCCGAAAACGCTTTGAGATCGGACATTTTTCAAAATAAGTCAAAATGTGGCGTGCTGCACTGTGGAACTAGATTCGTGACGTCAGCAGTCTTTTGGGCCGATTCGGGCGTTTCCGGGCAATGCGTGGAAATTTCAAAATTTACAATACTTTTTATTTATTTACTCGGAAAGTACGGACCAAAAAATGTTTTGAAATATATTGCTAGTGATAATTTGGTCTCAGCTTTTTAAAAAAAATTATCTTGAAAATCATGAAAAGTCCCTATTTGTGAAAAAAACTATTAATTAATGAATACCTACAAAAAATTAAATTTCTATGATAGAATTATTTGCGAACACAAAAAATAGATACAATAAATATATAGAGTGATTCCTAAACAAGTACAAAAAATTGTATGGCATAATCTTTGGCGTATTTTAGGAAGAAAAGTCCTAAGTTCAAACGTATACCTACTTCATTTTCAAAATATGGTTGATAGGTATCAAAGTTGTGAATACGTTTTTTTTGGAATTCACTTACAACTTGTCTTTATAAGAATCGTCGATTTTTTTGTGGTTATATTTTATCCTAATGTGAAATGTGAAACAAAAGAAAAATACATTTTATGTAAATCGAAAATATTGAACGTTAACCTAAAAAAAAGAAACCTGTTCTACTTTCATCCTCCAAAATTACCAAAAGCGTCTTAATTATACAGATTTATAAAAATTTAAAGTGACCGTAACCCAATAAAAATTAACACCACTATTAACTATCTTTTGGTGAAAAGTTTAGGCTTTAATTAAAAAAACCCATAATAATATGTACTTGGAGCAGCACTCAAATTCCAATAAAACCTAAATAATAAAAATTACAAACTTTATGAGTTTCATAAATGTAAAATATATTTAGTATAAAACATTTTACGATTTTAATGTTATTTAATCGAGATCGCGAGCAGGTATAAAGTCGTATACAGTGCAACTTTGTTGCAAATTGGCGGTCACTAAGCACAAGACATGTAATTTCGTTTTACTCTCCTGCGGTTCTAAAAGAATCCCGGATGTTATAATATGAAAAAATCAACTGTAATAAAACTGATTATTTTTCGATAAAACTTTCAACAGAAGCGCTTGGTAGACAGATAGTTTAACCTAACAAAAAAATCATCATTTCAAGTCTGAGAATAATTGTATTTTCAAGTAATTACATTAAGCGATTGTGAAATCTAAGACAGTGTAAGTATTCGATAACATATCGTGTTTGATAAAGGCCAGTGGAATGTAAATATTGCACGACATTATATAGAAAAGGGTGGCAGCGCAACCATCTTATGGAAGTAGGGCCCCACCTGCAGATATAATTCATTTCGCATATTATGCTTAAGTTGTTAGTCCAACAAATCACCACACACACTCCCAACGAGCAAAAATAATACATATCGTAGATACAAAAACTGAATGTTCAGCATTCTGTAATCACCAAACGACCTTCTTATGCAACTTGCACGTTTCATAGAATTCTATTTCTGGAGTTTTATAAAAGGATCGAGATACTATTTTATACTACATATATGCTATAAGTGTGTATAACCTATTTTATTGAGAAAAAGCAATGTTTAAAACAGAAATGTACGGATTGTGAGATCAAACGCCATTTATGAAATGAGCAAGATTTTTTGAATGGAGGCACACATTTGGCCATCTATTATAAATTTTTTAACCGCTTGATTACTGTTATTACTTTATTAATACTGTTGTAACATGATGATTATCATCTAAAATAAGTTCCTATTTGGTACCAATTATTGTTTTTCAACTATTCACATAAAAAATCGAGTTAAAACTCTTAATTATTGTCATAAATACAGATTTTTCTTTTACTATTCGTGAAAGTCTATTGCTCATATACAGTCAAGAAAAAAGTGAAGTCTTTTAATTCTAGTTCAAATTTTTAAGGTTGACAAATTTGATATATAGGGTGTCTCACATAGAGGGCCATCGATCTGTATATGGAAAACTAATAACAGTAGAATTTTGAAAATTTGGTTACCTACCAAATTCAACTTGCCGGTTTGAACTAAAATATTTTCACGTGTCTGTTAGTTCCAGTTATACCGGAAGTAGACACAAACTTTCTTATTTTAAATGAAACACCCTGTATATTTTTGCATTTTTATATTCTACATATCATTTTAGGCATAAAAGTATTAAGGTGGTATGATCCTAACATTAACGGTATTATAATAATTTACACTTTTTCATTTTTTTTTACAAAAACATGGATGTAAATAAAAATTCAAATCTTGACAATCACACGCTTTTTCCAAAGTTTTTTTCTAATATTGGAAGTAGGAATATACGAGAAATAAGCTGATATAAATTTTGAAAACTTACTTTATACAGGGTGTTGGTGGTTGTCAGTTCATTTTTAAAACCTTTAATCAATGATAACTTTATTTTTTAAATGGAACTCCCTATATATTTCTACATTTTCGAATTCTACACTCAATTCTAGACGTAAAAGTATTAACGTTCTAAGGTCTTAAAATTAACGGTATTATATAATACGTTTTTTCCAATTTTTTCATACAAAAAATTCATATCTAGTGAATGACACGTTTTTACAAAAAAAAACCGGAATAAGTAGCAGAAACGTGAAAATATTTTAGTTCAAACCTGCAAGCTGAATTAGATAGGTTACCAAGTTTTCAAAATTCTACTGTTATTAGTTTCCATCCACAGATCGATGGCCCTCTACGTGACACACCCTGTATTGTCTAGTTCAAAATTCGTTCAATCAAGTTTAGCGTCCTTAAAAAATATTGTCCTGTGCCGCTCCTATTTTTTTTCTAGATGTTGAACATGTACCTCTTTTACAAAAATTTAAACGAGTAATTGATTATATTTTTATGAAATTTTTAAAACGTTCTCATTTATTTAATATAATAATTTTTATTTAGCAAAAATTTCAAAATTTTGCTAATTGATACTTTTTTATTATTTATTTTAAATAACTTTTTTTTAAATGTCATCTAGATTGTAACTTTTAACCCTGATTTTCCAGTGATTTCATTGACATTTATGTTATGAAAACATAATATCGTAGTTTTCCCATTTTTGAGACTTCTACTTAACGTCAGAATAGAGACTTGCATGATATTTAAAATAATTTTTTTTGGAAAAGCTGATACCAAATTATCACTATCTATATTTCTGTAAAAAAATTTTGGTCCGTACTTTCCGAGTAAATAAATAAAAAGTATTGTACATTTTGTAATTTCGCATTGTCCGGAAACGCCTGAATCGGCCAAAAAGACTGCTGACGTCACGAATCTAGTTCCACAGTGCAGTACGCCGCATTTTGACTTATTTCGAAAAATGTCAAATTAATATAGTCGTTTAACATTTCTAACAGAAAAAAACAGGATTTAAAAAAATGCAACATCCCTATTGTCTATAGATATATTTTTTCTGGTGTATCAGTCCCAGACTTGTTCTAAAGGAACCCGCAACATGTCTGCCGAAACGTAAACCAGCCAAACTATCTCAACGCACAGGGGAATTATATTTCGAAACCAATATTTATTTGTTTTTATATCTTTCGGTGTCCTTAAATTTTAGTACAAAATTTAATACTCCTATTATTTATGCGCGCGCAGATTTAGTTGAAAATTTAATAATAAACAATTAAATTCCTTCTGTACTGCACTGTACACTTCTGCACCAAATTTACGCACATTTAGTCAGATTGTATAAAAGAAAATAGAACATGCTCTAATTTATTGTAACAAGTTTACTAAATCTGCGCGCGCATAAATAGTATTAAATTTTGTTCTAAAATTAGCCTCGTGGCAAACGGCTCTTAGTACCTACCTATACATTAAGAATTCACAAAATGCCTCTAATGCCATACCCACAACTTCGAAATGTAACCTAAAATATGAATTGCAAGTAACAGAAGTTAAAAATGTACGTTTATTAAATGCTAGATGTCGGGTAAAAAATAGTTTCTCTTTCAGCTACTTGAAAATGCTGATACAGTTTACCGAGATTATAGAATATTCAACAATTATTTTACTTCCTAAATTTTGCAAGCACTAATTTCCATATTATCATACAATTTAATCATTTGTTTGTTGTCCTTTTCCATGTTCGGACTATTCACAAGGTTTTTAAATTTTACAAAATATTTTTTTTGTTTATTTTAATTCATCATAAGGCATAAGCACGAAAAACAACGAAACTTCTATTAATTTTTTACCTCACAATTATTGTTTAAACACATTACTGCCTAATTATAATTGTTGTAATTTTTCTACATAAATTTATATTCTTGGATTTGGCTATTTATTTTTATGGTTTTTAATTTTTAATAATAATTGCGGTATGGTGTGCAAGCAAGTTAAGTATTATAATGATATGAATTAGCGCGGTCTTTTATATCTGATTTATGTTTTACTTTCATAGATTGATTATTACAATAAAAATGAATTATTTTCCTCTTTCAATTTATATTGGTAAATTACGGTCATTAGGAGTGTCTCAAACATTTATTTACTGCTTTGTTATAATGGATTCCATTACAACCAACACACAATTTTAACAAACCAAAAACTTATATGTTTTTGACTTGTCTTGGGTCAAGTTTTCAATTAGTTCAGTTTGAGTACTTTACAAACATTTTTACTTTAAGGTAAACTTACAGCGCAATTTATTGGAAGTTATTTATATAAGAGGTAAAATATACAAAATTTACAAAGCAAACAATATAAAAATTTCAACACAGATTTAATAAAAATCAAATTTGGTTATTAATTTTAAAAAAATCCAAGATGACTTATGGTAAAACAAAGTTAAAAATTTATGTAGAACAGTTGCATTTTTTATTGATATAATCAAATACTAATAAATAATGCCTTAGTATAATTATATAAGACGCAATTACATAAAATATGTTAAATAAATAAAATATAAATAATTTGTATATGGCCAAGAAGCTTAGGATTCTTAAAAAGTTGTTCAAATACCTATAAATTTCAGAGGAATAAATTATTTACAGTTTATTTTATTCATAATATTTGCATCATAAATAATCTCATACTAACAAAATATTTCGTAATTTATCTTGGATTTTAATAGAGCAGAAATTAAACTGTCGTTTCTGGTAATATTTGGAATAAAAAAATTAGAAAAAAATTAATTTTATAGATATTTATTTAGCATTTCCTATAACGTATAAATTGAACCGTTATGTGAAAATAGCGTTTAGTAAGGAATGAAAATAAAAAAATTGTATATTATATACTAAGGGATTGAGGTGCATCATTTAATCCCTGAGGGTGAATTAAATTTCATGAGCGAGCAAAGCGAGCGAGGGAAATAATTCACGCGTAGGATTAAATGATACCTCAATCCCGTGGTATATACGCTATTTTTTGCACTTCCGAAGCATTTGCATGTGAAATCATTTTAAATTTATGCTTGTCCAAGTGACAAACGTGTCGACTACAACAATAAAATACTGTCCAAAATGACAAAAAATACTCGTGTAACCTAGCAATGTAAATTTAATCCCTTGGGATTAAATAGGTCACTTCAGTCCCTGTAAAGAGGGATTAAATTAGCACATTTAATCCCGGAAGTGCAAAAAAAATTTTATCTTACATTTTTCTATATTTAGATATGTATAGGCAAAAATTAAGCTTACCTATGTTATTGTTGTAGTGCATTAAATTTTGAGCGTTTTAAATTAAACAGTTTTATAGTAGAATCTTGAAAATTTCAACAATTTGTGTGCCCATCATCAGGTCAATCTCTCTTCCTAAAAGCAGCCTGATATTTTCCAAACACAATTTTTCATAATATTTACATAATATGTAATCTTCCTCAAAGGTGAATAACCAGAACAACATTGAGCATGTTATGCTTCGTATAAAACTCTTTTTTGATGGCTTGATAATTGATTTACCTTTGGATACGTAACCGACTATTACAAGTCTTCTGTTTCTTGCATTTTACATCCTTTGATTTTATGTATTTCGCTGATGCCCCGACTCACATTGCTATAATTGCATAGCATGATACGAGTGCTGATGATATTTGAAGTTGATAGTTGAAGAACTTAACTATACACTTGCATTAGCTTCTTTCGCCATGTGTATGCATATAGAATGCCCACACTTACTCTCCATCATGGTCATTTATAAAAATATAGACCAATCGACCGGTACAATTTAGTTAAAATTTATCGACAATGAAGTGGTTTTCCACATTTACGAACGGCCGTAAGATAAACATTGCATTTTATCTGATCGTGTTGTTTATTTCGTGTTTTTATTTTATTACAACTGCCGGTGGTGGTGAATTTAAAAATTTAACCTGGTTCTGTGCGTTTTCAATATTTACAATGATTGAGTAGTTCCGCTATTAAATATTCAGAATTTAATAATAATCAAACATTACCTGACAAATGGATCATATTATATTTATTACTAGACTACATGTGACGTTGACTATTTATTAAATATGCAAATAAATCCAAAAAAGTGTATGTTATAACATAAAATAATTAGATTATTTCAAATATGTACAGTAAAAGACACTAAACTTCAGATTCTACAAAAAAAAGTTGTTGATATATAAAAGCGCCACTACGAGTAGCTCGTAGTAAATAATACTCGAGTAAAATAAACCGTGTAGCTTAAATACCGCTCGGGGTGGTTTAAATTTCCTTCCCACAAACGCGTATTATCATTCATGACAGCAGACTTGATATTTATTTCTATTATGGTCTTAAACACAAAGATTCTCTCTTTGAGAGTAAATTTGCTTTTCATTTCCTTCTTAGATAAACAACCCTCAAAAACCTTGGGAGAACAAATTTGAAATTGAATAATTTAATAGCATTTATTAGGCGTAATTTTGTATGAATATGTTGTATTGATGTGGCATAAAACATGACAAATTGTCTAGGATTTTCAATAAATATTATTATAAGAATAAATAGGGTAGGTAATATTTTCCAAAGAATTCAATTTATTGTAAGTAATGAAAATGAAGATTAAATAATTCTTACCCTAGCTAAAATATTCTTTACTTTGAATAAGAATATTGCTGATGCTGATCCTGGTTTCTGACGTCATGACGACTGAATACTGCATTGCTGCCTTTTTATAATAAAATCTTTGGATATGAATTACTGGTAGGTGCTATTCCAATTTTTAAAATTAACTATTAAAGGTGCACTAAAAAATCAAAATTTTAGGACCCATCTCATTTGTTCCACGATAAATTATTTCCCAATTTACCAGAAATATACAAAAGTGGTACAAAAAACCTTATATTACTTAATTTAAGCCATACCTAATTCATAATCTATGCCGTTTCAATGCAGAATGAATCATTGAAAATTTTCAACAATAAAAAATTCAAAGGTATCTATCTCATTTGAATCCAACCCACTTGATAAATTTTTTAAAATCCAAAAAAGTCTGAAAAAAGTGTTAAAAGTTTCGTACATTTATTAAACGTAATTAGAAGAAAATTATTGTACCTACTGTTACCGTACTGTAAGTGATATACAGGGTGTCCCAAAATTAGCCTGCCAAAATGTACCAGCTGATTCTACGTTTAAAAATAATGCAAAAACTTTCAATAAATATAGGTTGAAAAATGCTTCCTAAAGAGGCCACAGCCCCCCAAAAGGGGGACTCGAAAGAGGAGTTTTCTGTAATATCTTTGCAACTGTTTGAGGTAGATCCATGACATTTGGTGAGTATGAAGCTTTTATAATTTGACACATATTTCTTTTTCCAATTTTCAAAAATTTTGCCAAGGGCGTCACATACAGGGTGGGTGCTGGGTATATTATGCCACATATTTTTTGTGTAGATAATTTTTAAATTTTTTATATCAAATTTTGAAATTTGGTTTATTTTTACACAAAAAAGGTCGTCTCAGTCGATCTTTGAATCTTGAACCGTTTTCGAGTAAAATCGTTTTGAAAAAATCACGTCCATAAAAACTACACTAATAAAAATAGTCACAAAACTAAAATTTATCAAAAGTAGACAATTTATTGGTATTTATTACTTCGTTTAGCATTTCTTCGTCAAATATTAATAATAAAAACAAAATATCAAAATCAATTTTTTTTTTCAATTTTGTGATTATTTTTATTAGTGTAGTTTTTATGGAGGTGACTTCTTCAAAACGATTTTACTCGAAAACGGTTCAAGATTCAAAGACCGACTGAGACGACCTTTTTTGTGTAAAAATAAACCAAGTTTCATAATATGATATAAAAAATTTAAAATTATCCACACAAAAAATATGGGGCATAATTTACCAAGCACCCACCCGGTATGTGACGCCCCTGGCAAAATTTCTTAAAATTGGAAAAAGAGATATGTGGCTAATTATAAAAGCTTCAAACTCACCAAATTTCATGAATCTACCTCAAAAAGTTGCAGAGATATTACAGAAAACTCCTTTTGGGGGCAAGGGGGGCTGTAGCTCCCTTAGGAAGCATTTTTCAACCCATATTTATTAAATCTTTTTGCTTTATTTTTGCACATAGAATCAGCTTTTGGCAGGCTAATTTTGGGACATCCTGTATATGTATCGTAAAAAATGGCATATATTATTTATTATTTGGTCCAAATCTATCCACTGATCCTTAGATTGTAGCGATTTAAATAAGCAAACACTTTTTATTTACCATATTGTAAAAATAAACTTTTAAGATACATTTTTATAACTTTAAATTACTGCTAATTTCAGAAAACGCCAATATTTTCTTTAAATTAAAGACTTTAAATAAAAGTGGTACTTTTTCTCTAACACGTTATGATTTAGCTTTGCATAAAAAGAAATCTCGTAGATTTGCATGCAAAAAACATTAATTTACTTTTTTTTCAAACTAATTGACCAATTTATTTTAATCTCAATTCAGCATAAAATCCGACCAGTTCTCAATTATTATTGATGGTAAAACTCAGAAAGGATATTTTTCGTTTCTAAATGAAAACTACAAAAATGCTTCAGGTACTTTTTTCATCACAAATTGCAAGTGGTTCCAAAACTTTCTCATAACTTGAGGAATTGATATCACATTTTTTATTTAAAAAAAAATTAAGGACTCTACTTGTTCCTTAGATAACATGCAAATACCACCAAAACCCAAACATTGCTTCCAAAATCTATCGTCTATCCTAAACGATCCAACGCTTACACAATAAAAACTATCAAAAATCATCGTTTCACTACATTTATCACATAATTCAATAATGCAAACTAATGAATAATGAAGTGATAACTCATTGATACATGTCCATATTTTATACACCAAAATTATGTATATGTCTATATGGACGGTACGAGGGACAGTAATTTTGTAAGTTATTAATAACTTATTAATGTTGATTTGTAATCCGCGCCGGGCTTTAATGCTTATTTAGTTCTATAATGTAATGCTCTCTACTCAAAATGCACCAGTAGTATTAATCAATCGGTGCAAATCACAATATATTATTAGTATACTTAATATTACTATAACACATAGGTCTGTATGGTTAATGCATTATTTATTATGACGACGTGTAAATATTAGAAAATCTCATGAGGAATTGTTATAAAATAATTACTTATTTGGTTACGAGGAAAGGAAAATCCTAAAAACTTCACTTGCCAGTCTTCTCTTGACCTTCAAAACCTCTCTATGCAGATATTCCGAAATAAAATTACATAATTACCTAAAAAACACTGTGTAGGACTATAATACAAAAAAATCCTGTAGATAGAGTTGTGACCTAAGTGATAAATCCCATTGACCTCCCACGTTCGTAATACGAGCATGAAACACACGGTTAGTGCGATGTTAAGATGCAAATTAATCCGGTTAAAGAGTTAGTGGAGGCACTCACGCAGCCTTTCGATTGCAAATTATGCGTCTGTAGAACAGATAAAATATCCTGCTAATTAGCCACATATAAGCATTTATTGCCACATACGGGATCGCCGTATCATATTTCAGCACTACTAGTTCGTTTAGAAAAGACAGATCTAAATTTCATATCATCATTAAGCGGTTGTGAAAAGAAGTTGTAGAAACTTTGTAGCAGATAGGGAGAGCAGTTGAGGCATAACTAGTCCTTTAGAAGTTAATAGTACCTACTGCGTAGAAAGTAAACTTAACAGAGGTAAAAGCTAAAAATTCAAAAGAATGCTTTTAAAACTAAAAACCAAGGCAAGGACTGAAATCTGGAATTAAGTTCTGGTACCTACTAATTTTACTCTAATTGTATAATTAGATTTTCAAAAACTTCCTATTTAGAAGCATAGTTTGTTTAAAAAAATTACGTAAAAGTTTATAATTGCAATAAACGAAATCAAAAATTAAGAGAGATTTCTCGGTTTCTTCGAATTGTTAAAAAGCAACGAAAATATTTTTCTTTCCAGGGAAAAAGTTTCTTCTGATTGAGTCTCTAAGGCCCGGCCGCACACCAAAGAAACATAAAACACAAAACAGGAAACATGAAATATACCTATTTCATAAAATAACAACACATTTTATGAAATAGGTATATGTCATGTTTCCTGTTTCATGTTTTTATGTTTCATGTTTCTTTGGTGTGCGGCCGGCCTAATATCTTGAAAAAATATGGGATTGTATTGCACAATAAAACACATTTTGGATTACATGCAGTTATTTTACAATTTCGCTTGTAACGAACAAAATATTTTGCCATCAGTGCCTACAAAACTGAGACTAATTTTACAATCAAGAAAATCAATTAGTTTTAAAATCGAATTTTCTGAATTTATAATTACCTACGTTGCTTTATTTACAACTTAGGACGCAATTTTAGTTATATTCATTAATATTTTAAATTTGAAGAATCCCCATCGCGTTAGGTGTTAATATCCGCTTTAAAAAAATATTTACTGTCACTATAAACTTTCTTCATTTCAAATGTGAACTTAGGCTACATTTTCTTTTGGATATAATGGTAGAAATGTATCTTGATAATTTCTCCAAAATCATGGCAACAATATAATGCTAGCATTCCTATCCTTCGCTATAAGTTTTTTCTAAAATATGAGAATGTAAAATCCAAAAAACAACTAACCTAGCCAATGTAGTCAAACGATTGTGTTGTGTTAATAGTAGTTTATGCAACAAGGTAGGAATTAAGAGATTCTGACGAGTGTGAAAATTGGGCCCGAGCGAAGCGAGCGCGCAAGAACACGAGGCAGAATAAATTCCTCTCGTGTAGCATACTCTATTTTTTCTAATACCTGCACGATAATGGCCACTTCTTTTGCATGAAACGCGCGAACAAATTAAAACAGCATAACACTGACATTTTTGCTTGACACTTTGCTGTGAGAAAATCACCTTGACAACCATAAACAAACACAAATAACTCCCGCATATCAGGGAGGGAATGGCTGTCCAAGTTACCCCCACTCCTAATTTTTTGGTACTACCCTAAAAAGGCGACTTTCTACCTGCATTTCACGCCGCAAATAAAGTGGCCATTTTCGAGTAGGTATGAGAAAAAAATAATTTTCTTTTGTACGAAAAAGTTTTAACGTGTCCAGTTAGAAAAATATCTGATGTGCCCAACACATGACTTTCTTATACGGATAGTATCACAATAATTACTTTTCGACCCTCGGATTCAACTATCAAAGCGCGCTATGAGAAATATGAAGTGTTTTAGGAATATCTCGTTTTTTTGAAATTTTTTTGACGGAATTTAAAAAAAAAGTTCAAACAAAATTTGTTCAAAATTAAATTCTAAATCAATGTTAAAGAATAAAAAAATCTCATAAATTGTTTATTTTTCAAGATATTCTTAAAAAACCTAAAAATGTCATCAGGTAACTGTCACTTATTTTGGTGCTAGATGAAAAACATTGAATGGGGCACCCACAATTTTGTTCAAACTCTTAAATATGAAATTTGAATCAAATCCGATAACTCGTTTTTGAGTTATGGTGGATACAGACAGACAGACAGACATCATGGTCAAAATGGATTCAGGGGCCCTCAAAACGTGTAAATCCATCAAAATCTCGAAGTCGAAAAAAATCACGATTACAATACTTCCTTATACTTCGTATAAGAAAGTAAAAATGTTCGGTGCTCTGCCTTGGAATGTGGGCGTGACATACCATCTTTTTTTGTAGATGTTGTGTACAAAAAGCATTTAGATTTCAGTTAAAATTTTTATACTAAGGAATATAGATATTTGAATTAGTATCCGAAATACTATAAAGACGTGTGTTGCTTATGTTTAGTTATTAATTAATTACATTATTATACCGGGTGATTTTTGTTTACCTGAAACTTTCAAATATCTCGAGTAATAAGCACTCTACGAAAAAATTGTTCATAATCAAAATTTAATCATTCCTCGGTGGAAATACATTAGTGCTAAAATTGGTCCCCCGCCTCCCCTCCTTGTAGGTAGGGCGGGAGTAACTTTGAAATCTTAAATGGGAATCCCTATTTTTTATTGCAGATTCGTATTTTACGGCTAAAAATACGTAGGATTTGTCTGAAACGTTTTTTTCGATTCATGATAGATGGCCCTGTAATTTTTTTATTGCATACGTATTGCAGAAACCCCCGCCCCACCTACAAGGAGGGGAGGCGGACTAATTTTAGCACTAAGGTGTTTCCTCTGCGGAATGATTAAATTTTGATTATGGACATTTTTTTTGTACTCGAGATATTTGAAAGTTTCAAGTTAAAAAAACACTTGATATATTAATTTCTTTGCAATTAATAAATCGCTTCTTGCGTGTAATTCGTTATTTTTGCAAATTTTGATTTTACAAATTAATAATTTCGTTGTTGTTATGGTAGGTGGGTTCTTAGGTTCCATGATGATTCTGTGAAGAAGACAACGAAAAGGTCAGAAATATATTTTATTCTACCACAATTTTAGCTCATGGTTTCCATTATTTTTCACAAGCACTTACGAGTTTTATCTTTGATCAATAGGCCAACTATAATAATTTGGCGATATAACTTTATTTTTTCAAAAAAATATCTATTTACCGTGAAATCATATTGATTTTTACAGTACAGCTAAAAACGAGACATTAATTTTCTTAAAATGACAAATTTATTAAAAATTTTGTATAGTAGGATTGTTATTCTGAATAATCAAGAGGAGCGAGATTCCAGAAAAAGAAAATGCTGGACTTTTACACCTGTAGTTGCGTCGATCCGGGAACACACTGTTATACGCTAAAAATACCCAATTACCAGTTCGTTACCTTGAATTAGGTTGAAAGGTGAAAACACCCTGACAAATCTTTTTTTTATGTTCCTCTGAACTTCAACGAACGCCCCCTTATAAGCTTAGGGCACAACACAAAAATTGTATCCACGTGCCACAAGTTTGAATACATGTTACACAACAATCAGTAGCGTTATCCGGTAAATGTTTTACAGCCCCCAGAAGCTATTATATTACGAGATCGTAAAAACACAGGTATACTATATCTGTATCGCGATGATGCCGACCCGCAAACCTGTTGATTTCCTTCCCCGGGTCGGCAGAGTTACTTAGTACCTGTCAGGCAGGCTGCTTTCTGCCTTCAGCGACAAATCTCGTCACTTATTTATGGCCTTATTGTGTTTTATTTACCAAATCAGCTTATATACAGGCCACAGCAAATTTATGGCACTTCGTTTATTCACAGTAATAAATGCCTCATTTACGTAATGACCGTATTCATTAACACTATTTAATAAACTGCTGTTAAATGATTTGCTAAAATAGATATAGAGGAATTTATGGACTATCGATCGTACTTGTGCTTGTGCTAATGGTTTTATCTATGGAACTGGAACTTAAATGCACGCAATTTATATGTATGCGTCTTGCAACTTATTATTTTTCAAAAATTTATTTGTGGTTATCCAAAATTATATTTTAGAAATAATGTTCAGACAAATTTTCTTAATTGGAAAAAAATGTAGTGCGAAATTGTCATAATTTTGTGTTAAGTAAACCCAATATTATGTAAAAATATAAAATGGGTCAAAACTTAATTAGTGGCTCTTAAATTTTAAACTGTTAAAACCAAAAAATACCAAAAATGACGAACACATTTAGAAAATATCAAGACTACTAAGTGAGGACAAAATTTATGTTTTTTTAGATTTTGGACAAATCGAAGAACGATTCCTCAAACTACAATCTATCAAGTAAACCTCATCTTACAAAAATAGAATAGTACTTTGTGCGAGGTTATCACACGACTTCCAAATCCGCTTTTGCAACAGGTTGCACATGATACTTTTTCCACAATCCGCGTTAAAAATGCGAGTTTTTGCTACCATTTTGAGTGTCAATAACATTTCATTTTTACCAACTTATTAATACCAAATTTTTTCCACGACGATTTACTTTTTCCACGCTAAATCTAATATTCTTCCAAACTCAATCTCATTTATTCCACTGATAACCAACTCACGTCATTGACTACGAATAGATCACTTTTGACACGTAAAAGGACGGCAAAAATTCGCATTTTTAACGAGGCTTGTAGAAAAAAAAACTATTTTCGAGTAAGATCAAAAGTTTCAAAACTTGTTTTAATTTTTGCAAAAAAATGTACAAAATTAAGTAAACTTACTGGTGCTTAATCTATAGCTACTTAATATTATTGACCTGATTTGAGAGCTTCAAATAGGCCTAGGGTCCTCAGATTCCAATCCGTTTAGAGATTTTGTGTTTTTATTGAAAATTTGTTGTAAACGATTGATACTTTTTGCCTTTGATTCATTAATAACTATTAATGGTTAGGTACAGTTTTCAAGAAATTGTGTATGAAAATTTGAAAATATAAATTTCAGACACTTTTATTTGATTTTATTCATAATTCATAATAATTTTTTTCAAAAAATCGTCATTTTTACGAAAACTTTAGCCCCGGATAAACAAAACGTACTGTTAATGCAAACTATAGTAATGTTAATGATGTCAAACAACTTTTAAAGTCCAAAATCTGTTTTTTTAATTCTCCGCCAACATTACCTTATTTATAAAAAAAAATTCATGGTGAAGAATATATTTCTATATCGTATCCTTTTTAGATATTTATACTTCTCAGATATAAAAAATCAAAGGATGTACAAGCTCCTGCGACCAAACCTAAGATCACGCATTTAGTTTCACAATCGTCGCTAGTTTACGTAATGGTTGAGCAGATAAACATTGCACTTTGCCTCTTTAGTGCACCTGATGTCCTTCACAATAAACTCCCATTATATTATTTACACCGCGCAGTTAGTACGGTAGGTCAAGCATTTTTTATTTAATATTTAATGAACTGCTAATTTTTATTATACCTCTTTATCTGCCAACTTAAAATTAATGGCTGCATAAAAGCCAGTGTTCAACATTGTGGTATTTTCGTTGTGAAATAGTTGAAATGAAAAATGAAATTATAATTACGACAACATTGTGTGTCTTTGACTGCGTTCCGCTCAATGTCGTCTAGTTCTATATTATTTCTTGAGGTTTTTTTATGAATGTTTATAATAAAGTCGTTTCTCATAGCCACACCATTATGGTTTATGATTTTATTAGACAGGCAGATAAAATAATGAATTTACTCGATGTATAATTCTGGAAGTAATGATGGGAATAATTACATAAAAAACAACCTTTACGAAAATTTCCACAAGAAAAATATGCTTACATGCAAAAATATGCTAATATCCAACTTTTAACTCGGAGGCAGTAAAATGGAAATTAGGCACATACAAGATACAAGCAAGGGGCAAGGGTACAACAATTGATTTGTCATGACCAGTAAATTATAAAGATGTTACTGGGATTGGCACAACGTTTAGTTTCACCTTGACCCAAAGAGCCTTGTCCAAAAAAAATTGTTAGCCTAAACACAAAGTAAAACTCATTCATGTTCCTAAAGTACATAATCAAATTTATTCACTTGAGAGGACAATAAAATAAATATCTAAGTATAGGATGTTTTCACATGGAAAATTGTTTTATTCTATAATTTAATTAAAATGGTTAATTGTCTTTTGGTGATCATCCACATATAAAAATGTGTTACAGATTTAGAACAAAGTAAACAAGTATTAATTAAGGATAACTGAAATTTCCAAAATTAGTTTAATTGCAAGAGGACCTAGACCGTTCAACAGGAAAATGTTACAATTTGGCATTACGATTAGGACTACCTACCTACTTTATATTACCCGGTCATTTTTGGAAAAGATTTAATTTAACGATGTGAAAGAGTTAATTTAATAATTATATTATTTATCTGATCGTTAATCTTCTTGGTAGCCATTGCATCAGTACAAGCTCTTTGACAGATGATAGCTGGGTTAATTCTAAACATTTTTTTTAATGAACAAGGTCCCAATTCGTTTTTGTTTAGAAGTTACTAGCATTTAAAAATAGTATATTTCATTACCAGTCTGGAAATACGGATTTTTTCGTGCGCGCGTGACAAATTCTCGTGGGAGGCGAAGCCGAACACGGGAAGTCATGAAAGCACGAAATAGTATATTTCATTACCAGTCTGGAAATCAGGATTTTTTCGTGCGCGCGTGACAAATTCTCGTGGGAGGCGAAGCCGAACACGGAAAGTCATGCAAGCACGAAAAATCCATTTCTGGACGTGTAATGAACGATATTTTTTATTATACTTATCTAAAAACAACCCAAAAAAAGGATTAGAAGTAATTTTAGGACATTTTATTTTCAAAGTAATTATAATACATCGTAAAAATAGTAGGCAAACACGATTAACATTTCCATAGCAACGACTTGTTTATTATCGGCGATGCTTTAGTTTCTGTCATATTTAGTGCACGGAAAAAGAATAGGAGATCGGGAAAAGTTTTCCGTGCGCTGTTCTGAAAACGTCACCTTTACGTCATTGCAAAAACAGATGAAAACAAGGTGTTTTCAGATAAGTATAATAAAAAATATATTTCCATAATATTTTAATCAAAAGTAGGCTGATAAATAAAAATGCCGGTTGATATGACAACAATTATTGTTTTTGTCATTTTGATTATTCATTTGACACTTAGTGTGAAAGTTCTGAATAAAAATGCATTTATTCACAACTGACAGAATTCAGGATGCAGCTAACCAGATAAGAAATGATCCAAATCTCATCTGTCAAGTGACGGAATTTTTAGTTGTCGATGCGTTCAAGCCGAGGGTGGACATTTCGAACAATTTTTATAGTCAATAAAAAACACTAAGCTTCTGATTATAATATGGAAATATATTTAACTTCTAAACAAAAACGAATCGGACCCATGTATATTAAAAAAATGTTTAGAATTAACCCAGCTATCATCTGCCTAAGTTTGTCTCAGAGCTTGTAGAACACCCTGTATAAGGAAATTAAGTTATAGTCAAGGTTAACTAGGTTAGTGGCTACGTAACTACTTAGAATATTTTATAAGTGAATTATTTTGGTAGAAATTTGTTTTTTAAAAAAATGCGATATTATCATTTTTCAGTAGCCTTAAATAATAATTTCGTTTTTCAGATAAAAGAACCATTTGAATTCGTATTTCTGACATAAGAGAAGGGTTCAGGGGCCCATTGTAGTACTGCAGATGTCCACAAAAGGTGGTCAGCTTTTGTTAGCGTGGGAGTGAAATTTATCAGTGCATGCAGGATTAAAAGGGTTTTCCATATGCTAAGGTTGTATGCCAATCATCAGTGCAGTACCCATTTTTTCGATGAGTTGCAATAAATTCCCCTGCAATTCGCTGGATTGGATGTGATATTAATAGACGAGATTTAGTCTACCGCGAAGATTTGGTGCTTTTATTGATCTAACCTTGCCGCTAATCTTACCCACACATTGTATAAATATTTAACTTAGATTTTTTTAGTTGAACTTGAAAATACAAAAATAAATAAATCGTATTTTATATCCTGAATTTATTTTATAGCAAAAATCGATGATAAAATTTGATATAATTATAATTGTTCTTTTTTTTTCAAATTGAATATTTTGTTCTTGAAGTACATGTATCTTATCAATGTGCTACATTTGATAAAGTATTAAAAAGATAATGTTTTATAATTCCATTTTATTTTTACTCTTATCAAATGTTTACTATTGTTATAGATTAGAATCATTACTTTTATATTTATCTGTAATTGCTATATACTCCAACGAATCTAATCAAGTATTTAATAAAAAGATAGTAAATGGTTTATTACATAATATCGCGGGAATCGCACAAAAAGATTCTTGATTTAAAAAAATGGGTGATTTAGTTACGGGTACTACTGAATAACATTTATATATTTCCGTTAATGAAAAATGTGCAATTAAAAAAAATATTTCTACCTATAAAACAAAAATTGTCTTTTGTAGTTTGAATTTCTGGAAAAATAATAATTTGAAAACCATGCACGCTATGGAAAAGATGGTCCTATAATTTTTGGATTACATTTCCATAAAAAAAAAATACCAATAGAAAATGTTTTAACAATTAGAGAGCGAAGTAATTGTTCCTCCACCCCAAACAGAAAAATTATAATTTAAATTATCATTTGCCAAAATGTTTTAATAATAGGTAATACGTACAACCTTGTTCAGTACTTATTTAATATTAGCACGACCTTCACTAGCAAAATTTTATTTTTATAGCCAAAAAGTCCAGATAGAACGTGGTTTTATTTAAATTTCCTTAACGTTTTCTACTTTGTCCTAAATGAAACAGGAAAGTTTAATAATTATCGATTACATCTATAAATAACATTTTTTCCACTTTTTTTAATCAGTAATTTGTTTGAATGCATGGGAAATTTTCATGATTTTAATTATGGTGTATCTTAAAGAATTTTTTATATTTTAAGTTTACATAATAATATAGAATGTACGATTGAGGGTCAAATTAAAATTACCAGGAATATGATCATATTTATGTCTTCGATAGAACCTCGTAGGTGTTTAATCGTGATCACATTGTCAGTTACAAACCGTGTACTATGTTAATGTGTATTACATAAAGCATTTATTTATTACACTGATTGTAGCAAATCAATTTGAAATTGTCGGCATTTGTATATGATAAATTAAATCAATGTCCATTTCATCACGCACATAATTTTTATGTGATATCTAAGACCAGCATGTTTCAAGCGAAGAATTTGAGGGAAAGTCCACAGGGGCGGACTGGGAAACAAACTAGGGCACAAGCTTACTTTAGTTAGTAGTACGTGCCTACAACAAAGAGGATAATCGAAAAACTATTTGAAGGCAGAGGTGGACTAGCCTAGTAAATTAGGGGTCTGAATTTACGTAATAACAGTTAGGTAGGTAAACGACGAAAACACAATTTTGGGTTAGTATCCTTAAATTTAGCAGATTCATTTGTTTTTGAATCTAATCTAAGTGAGTTATTTGTTTAAGAAACTCAAAAGCAAATATATTAAATTTACCATTTTTTAAATGATTTTCTTTTACTTTTCGTTTTAAATCGACAGTATACTGAAAAAGAACATGGTTAAAAATTCTCAAAAAGTAAGTCCACCCCTCTCTATTTTTTTTATTCAGAGCCCACTATGCACTTGTCAATGTTTAACGAAAACGTGATCCATTTTACAAGTGTAGGTCAACCTGTAGATAAAACATAAATAAAACTAAAAGTGTTAAATTATGTTGCAAATATTCAACATGGAAAATTTTTAAATCAGATAAAAACTTAATTTGACGTATGGATAGAATGATAGGAAACAACTTCGTGATCAATAAAAAAATTAAATATCAAGATATGAATTGACATTACCTGGTAAAGCTAATATATGATTCAGATTATATCAGGTTTTTTGTTACAATTCTACCAATGTTGTAAATTGAATCAATTTTTTCAACTATATTTATAAAATACCCATAAAGGAAAAAAGTAATTAATAAAGTTTTATGTTTTGTAGCAAATTAATTTTTAAACGAGCGTTTAATTAGCTAATGAGAAATATTTCACAGCAAAAAAAAGGATTAATTCTTCATTTTGTTGCTAATCCTTGATTCGCAACAGCATCCTGTTTGACGTATTTCGCCGTGACCCTCAAAGTTGTCTTAGAAAAAGTAAATTATAAATGCAGGTAGAACTTGGTGTGTAGGTACAGGTGGGTAATTACAATGAAAGTATATTTTTAAAAGATATGTGACAATTATTTTTGAACCGACAAGGAGCTTTGGCTTTTTTATGTGATGATAGGGGCATTTGCAGATAACCCTAAATCTTTAGTTGCACTTTTATAGCCGATGCAATAATTATTTATAATAATGAATAATATTCTCGGATTCTTGCAGCACTTGAATGGCTTTATTATCGAAATTAGAGCCAAAGTTCAATTTTTATTCCTTTTCCAGTAATTTAAACGGAATAACCCCTCTTCAAATCTGTATGGTAAGTAACCAATAATACAATACGCCTAATCTAGACCATCATGCTGCAATCCTCAAAGTATCCAAAAACCAATCAATCAGCATATTTTGGCATTATTCATGAACAAAACTGCGTAATCCTCAATCCTTTTGACACAAAGTTGCATTTGTTACGGTTATATTTCTGGAATACTCGGATAGGGTTAGTTTTTGGGTATAACAATAGGATATACAGATGTGAAAATTCAATGAATATGTCGAAAAACCGATCACGGTTTTATTCTTTTCTGTGTTGCCAGCCGTTCGTTCAGTCGGTCGGTATATCTTTGTATGCAAAAGGTCTGCTTATGCATCATTGCTCCCAGTTGGTCGTGTATCTGATTTTCTTCCACTGAATACATTATTAGGCATTTGAATGAGAAAGTAACTAAGTATGTATTTACGTAATTTGCCAAAAAAGAAACGATTTGGGAGTTATTAGTTGCTTTTAAACTTTTAAGTAAAGAAATAATGATGAGGTTTAATAATTACAATAACGCTTAATTGGATAATTTTAGTTAAAATTTATACGAAGAGGTGAATAGCAGTAACGTACCTAAAATTAACTTTGGGTGGGAGCAATTTATTTCTCACGGAAATTCTAAAAAATACAGTTTTACAAATTTCAATATTTTGCCAAATTTGTTTGGGATAAAACCACCAAATTTATTTTGATAATTTTAACTCAGTAGTCAAATTTTGACAAAGAAACAAATTTTGGGAACGAAAAACACAGAAGCTCTTTAAAATTTTATCTTGGCACCGGAACTAACCTTGACCCAATCTAAATTTATTAACTGAATAATTTTAACAATAAAATATAAATACATTAGACCTTCGACATTTACAAGAAATAACATTAGGTGTCTTATTACCCATTTTTTCGTTAGGCGGAACTGGAGAAGCTACTGCCCTCTAACTCGACATTATTGATATAAAAAATATGTATTTTGAACTAATCCTGATTTCATCCTACGTGAGCTGACAAAATGAAAGATCAAATAAAAAAATTGTTTGTAAAATTTGGTTATTTATAGGTTCATTCATTCATGTTTTTGTCGCCCAGGACACCATTCGTTAGATGTAAATACGAGGGTGGTAGATAAAGTTTATTTTAGAAGTTTCGGGCTGTTGTAGAAACACAAAGAAATATTATTCATACCTACACAGAATTGTAAAATCGAAAAATCAAGGAATTAAGAAAGCCGTAGAAAATTACAAGCAATGACGGTTTTAAAATTTGTTTCTATAAATTATCTCGAGAAACACATTTTAAGAAAGCTTTCCGCAATTAATAATTCAGCGCAAGTAAAAAATGTAAAACTCAAATTTTTGGAAACTTGGTGGTCTGGAACGTCTTCTTGTTTGGGTCAAATCCTATTTTTTGTATAGGTTATTAAGTTAGGTAAAATGAGTATTATGTAGGATGGTAATCGGCGTTTTGATCCTTAGACAAAATATCCCCGACAAAATATCCTTGTTAAAATATCCTTGGATAAAATATCCTTGAAACAAAATATTCTTTATAATGGGTTAATAAATTGAATTTCGTTTTGTTCTGAAAATATTTAGTATTTTACAATTTTTTGACTAAAGTATATTTTATCTTAAGGATATTTCGTCCAAGTATATTTTGTCTCGGATTTTTCGTCGAGGATATTTTGTCCGAGGATTATAAATCATAGAACCATGTAGGATGTATAAGATATGAGAAAAACTAAACGAGATTTCAAATAAATTGCAGCAACTGAAGATGTACAATTTGTCAATTTGGAGGTAATATTGAAGTAATTTAGGGGTAATCTCGAAGAAGTACCAGTTAAGGCGTAGAAATAACCTCCTAAAATGAAATTAGATGTACAATGTAGAGGTAATCTAAGGAAAATTGGAGGTAATCCGAGAAAATCTAACTAATCCAAAGGTATTCTAAATGTCTCCAAGATATCTCTAGAGATAACTCCTAAAAGGAATTCAAATGTACAAATTTTTACTAGCGATTTACCCCTGCTAATTCGACTTCTATATCTCACTAACCGACTGCTAAGACAAGGAGCACGATGTACGACCATGCGTTGCTCTCCATCTCATGCAATCGTTGGACTAGTAGGCACTAGTAACTCTGTATACTATAATATAATATCGGCAAATCCAATTTATTATAAGCTCTCATTCAATACCTGTGCGTAATAATTATATATTTTATTATTACACACTTTTCCATGGCACAATTATACCTACATATTGTTCTTACGAAATGAAACCTTCTGCATAACTCAACAATGGGTATACCAAAATTATATTGCATTGTCGAAAAATTCCTACAGGTCCAAAAATACCACGTTCTTAATGTCATTAATTTCCAGAAATATTACTATGTCAGATATTGTAGGCAACAAAGTTGTCCTTTAGTGGTACCGTACTAATTAAAAATGTCCTTAATTAATTAGGTTATTTTTTCTTATATAATATTTTCCGTATACAAGGTGTCCCCATTAAATCCCCAATAAAGTTAAATTGTGGGAGAGTCATCATTTCCTCCTATGGATAAAGAAAATAATATTTTATAATTTTTTTTCGTTGTTAAAACTACATATGTAGTTAATTTTTCTGATCAAGTCGAACTATAATGTTAAATATTTCTATATTTCCAAATAGCGTTGTATGTAATCTTTTTGTTAACCCTGTGCGTGTACAAAAAATACCAGGAAATCATCACTAATCATATATTAATTTCTGCTAACCTTTCCTGCGATCCCACGAACATATTTCCTAAAATTAATGTAGGTGCATAAAATAACATCTTGTTTTCGACATTCCACTTGATATTTATTTTGTTGTCCATACATCAGCAAGTGCATAACGATTGTTTTGGATATTGTACTACTTTAATAATAATAGAACCCCCATTAATGATATAACAATTATTTAAAATTAATTACTACCAGAGACTTTTTAGCCTTAATTTAGATATGTATAATGTAATCTTAGTATAAATATCCCAAGCTACAGCTATTTTTCTTGAATAAGTCATAACAACCAGCCCGATACTACTGAGATTGCAGAACTCTCAGATAACCCCACTGCTGACATTTACAAACAAAATAAAAATACACTAACACAGTACATTATTATTTTATATCTGTGTGTATGCAGAAGATGTTGCAGTGTTGCCAGATGCATTGAAAAACTATTCGCAAAATGTCTCCGCTAATATTAGTATTTGATAGACAAGTAAATGGCCTTATTGCTTGCTATCCGCTTATATAGAGATGTTATAACTTGCGTTCGATTTAGTACAACTCAGATGCAGCCAGTGACGTCATGTTGCTTAATGTAGGTGTTTATGACAGTTCTGTGAAATAAAACGACTGAACCATGGGTTTGAATTTGAAGAGAAAAAGAAATATTTGCGTGTTGCATAATAATTGTATTTAATCGGAAATAATTGTGGTTAAAACAGAAGCAAGAATATGAAATGCAGGTATAATTATTGTGCAATTATCGGTTTCAGAGAAGGTTTATTTGAAATTAATGTGTGAAATCAGGAGGCTAAAATCGTCGGGTAACGTTTAAGCTTAATAAGTTGGCGTGTTCGTCACACACAAGAGTAAGTAAAACTAAATGATGTCTCACAAAACAAGTCATTTTCTTCCGTATTGTAGTTGTGAGCTAAATAGTATACGTATATAAGTTTTACATAAATGGAGACACAAATTAGTGCATAAAGAAATAAGTTTGATTTAAATGTAACCTTCAAAATCAAAATACAGGAAAATATCACGAATCTCAAATTTTAAAACTGGCAGAAATTTTATTTAGTAATTTTTCTTAAATTATAATAGATATTTGTGCATCAAGGCCGTAAAGGTGACCTTCTTGGTCGAATCTGTTGCAGATGAGATCAAAAAAGCATGTTTGGCCGAGGTGCACACAACGTTTCATCATGAAAAAATTCAAAAATTTGGTCACAAAACACAAAGTTAATTTTTTTTGGACATTTTGCTGAAAAATATATGTTGTTACCTTAGACAACTAAAATCCAAAGCAACTCCTATCAAATTTAATGTTAAGCGTCACTTTTTATTTCAGTTTCTGACAGTTTTGTCCCAAAAAAGTAACATCTGACAGATGTGTACAAAAAAGTAAAACTTTATGGCGGCAAAAGGCGCCATAAAATCAACGTTTTGTAATGATCGCCTAAAAAGTGTTCTTAAATGTATCCTTTCATTTTTACAAGTAAATAACAGGGACGCATCCGGGATAATTACAAAAACATGCGCCAATTTCTGAAATTTTGTTAATATATATTACTGACCTTTAACCAAAACGATGCTACTTTTCAAGTTTTAATTGAAGAGACAAAATTTTTGAAATATTACATACATTTTTCACAAACTCTTATATTTTTTAATTTGAATTGTATACAGTTTAAGAAGAAATCCGCCCAATAAAATATCTTCACAATCTAAATTTTATTTTCGTAACTTGAATTTGGAGTAATTTTGTAATAAGTTCAACCCTCAACGCTTCAACTTTGAGTCCGATGTTGGTTTTATGCGAAAAAATCACGTCAATTTCAAAGCAACCATTTAAATGTAAAAATAACCTTAACTTTTGGGAAAATCATTAATATTTAGAACCACTAGACAGATTTTTTGAAAATAGTATGTGTTAAAGTTCGGTTGATATCGTAAAAGTAAATTTGACAAAAAAAATTGTCAGATTTTGGAAGATAGAAAACCAACTTTCGATTATATTCACAAAAAGAACACATGTATTATACAGGGTGTCCTAGAACTGCCGCATGATATTTTAATAACGAATTCTAGAGTGAAAATTAAAACTAAATTTAAAAGAACAAATGTCAAGGGTCGCTTAGTATTTTAATGTTTAACTAGTTAAATAAATCACATTTTTTATCAGTAAGGGACACCCTGTAGATTTTATAATATATTTGTGAAAATTTTGGAAGAAGACGATTATTAAACATGACAGTTTTTAAACTTGGAACATTGTGTCAGGATTTATCTAAGAAACATTTAAATCATACGAAAATACGATAATTTTTAACGGGCAATTTTTATTTTTACTTGAGTTAACACCCAATTTTAAACTGATTCAATTTTGATATTTTTAGATATTTCTATAATATTTGTATTTAGTTCGAAATTTTAATAAATAAATATACATAAATAAATGCAATGAAATGCAATACAAAAATAATGTTATCGAAATAATTTTTAAAACATATTAAAATAGTATACCTATGTATTTATTAATAAAATATCAACCCATTTCATGTTTGGTGAATAATTTTAAAGGCAATTTTTCACGTATTTTACTCCGGATAACCTTTGAGTTTGATGTGTCTATTTAAAAACAAACGATGATTAATGATGACTTCTTCTAAATGACAGACTAGCTCGAGAAGGCGCACCTTTGTACTGCGCTACCAACTAAAATTACATCACAAATATGCATATAATTACCTTACATTACAATTATTCAGGTTATGTTAAATAAATTGTTCGTCATAAAATATTGATTTATTTAATGAGTGGTAATAAAATCGTAGTTTATTGCTAATTTCTGATTATTACCCGAACAGGTCGTTAGATTCTAAATCAATACTTTTTATTGGTACTTAGTGGAATCCGTTAATTATAGTTTGGTGGAATAAAAAAGCATTAAGAAATTGTATTTTTAAAGAAAATTTGGATAAGTGCAAAGGCTGAATAATTATTAATTCCTTCCTGAAATAAGAACCGACAAAATACGAGCTATAAAAACACCAATAACAAGTTGATACTGTGCAACAGAGAGACGTGAATACAGGAAGGCATTATTTCCAGGCGCAGGAAAAGGTTGTTGTAAAATGAACTAAAACAATGTAATAAGAGGAATAAAACTCCCCTTAAGATAATTAGTCGCGTGCCGAGAGCGATGAATGGGAAGTATTCCGTGAAAACAGGCAAAACGCAACAAGTGTGTCTTCCATCTCGCTCTGGAATTCTCTTTCAGTGAAATGTACGAGGATCAGCAGTGCGATTTAGAAGGATTTGCCACTTCGCATCGATGCTCATGGCAAGGATAACTCGGCTAAGGCAAGTGCACGTAGAAGCGATGCTTATCGTGCCACTTTACCAGTACACAAGATTTTTATTCAACAACTCTTTAACCGGGGAAATTCAGATCAACGACATGGAAAATATAATTCTATCATATTTAAATATGAACGAGGCGAAGGTTGATGCTTTCATGCTTTTTCTGCGAAAAATGCTATTACATTCAGAATTATTTTATTGAAGTTTGTTGGAAATTCTAGAAACATTATAATGCAAGTGAAAAATTATATACCTACGTTGAAACAAGTTTTTCAATGTTAAATCAGTCGCTTAATTAATTTACAGTCAAGTTTGCCCCAAATTTAGGAAATGGATCAATTACTCTTAGTTCTTGACGTTAGAGGTGGAATTTTACAATTTTCTCTACATTAATTTAAATTTCTTAGTTAATTTACCAGGGTTGAATGAAATCAAATTCTGTTAAAAAATGTCTAATTGGATGCGATCTTTAACACTAGTTTAAAAGATATCGGTGAAAATAGGCGACCCTGCATTCCACACAACAAGCAGACGACATTTTTTTTTTAAATCTGGCCTATTTTCATCGATATCTTTTGAATGGTTTAACCAAATAAAGATCTGATTACATGTATATGTTTGTCATCTTAATACTAGCTCGAGATATGACTTTTAAAGTCGAAAAAATAAAAAAATTACAATATCTCAAAAACTGTTCCATAAAAAAAATTTTAACTTTGATTTTAGAATTCAGTGGAAGAAAATACATAAGAAAAGCCACCTCTCATCAAATGTATATTTTTAGTGTAAACTAGTGTAATTAGACTGAAAATTTGCTGCAATATTGAGATTTTTATGAAGTTTCTTTTCATCTAAAGAACATTTCTCTTCGTTTCAAAAATATAAATTTGATGGAATTGTATCAGTTCCATATTAGAAGATCAGGATTATCACGATCATCACCTACGATTTCAATAGCATTTTCTCTTTAAAAATAAATGAATTAGTCCAAAATGGTGCACCGATGTGAAGCATTAATTCTAAAAAGTTTTCTAAATGTTTTTGAAATTCTTTGAACACCTACACTTCACTGCACTTCAAAGTTCATCATAAACAGAAGGTTATAAATTTGTATAAGAATAGTAAAAAATCCAATAAAAAAACGATTTGTGTTATAGGTACATATATAAATGTTAGATTTCTTTCCTAGTTAAGCGCTTATATTGCCATTTAAAAAATATAGCCAAAAATTGCAAAATTGTTACCTTCAACTGGAATAAACTTCGCCTTGTACAATGAAAAACTCACCTGAAAAAAATAAAAAGGTACCATTAATACATTTAATAATTAAACACTCGTTCATCAATTATCAATAAAAAAGTAGAAAGCAAAAAGTCTATTACCTTCTACCACAAAAGAACTACTTTTTTTGTAGCTGCCAAGCAAACTGATTGTGGACTGTAACAGCAATCAATTGCTGCAGTCGAATGAATGTCTTGAACAAAATTATGCTATTACGCATTTAGCAGTCAATTGGTGATAATAGACTGTAAGTAGAGTTTCATTAGTGGTGGTAGTAACTGTACACAAAGAATTTGCATTTATTTATTGTTTATATTTCGTATTATAAAACATCACATACTTATAATAAAAGGTTTCTGTTAGATAATAATGTTTACAAATAGTTTTGGTTCTAATAGTTACAGAAAAGATTCGACAAAAGAAACTATACAATTTTCCCGAGGGTAAAGATCTTTTCTTGAAGGTAATCCTAGTATAACCATGTACAGGGTGTTCAAAGGTATCGTCAAGGCCTTAGGCAATCAATGCTAACTTACGAATTAATTTTTTTGGAAATTATTATTATATTATTATTACGAATTATATTCATCTCTAACTTCAACTGTGTATGAAAAATAATTCATTAAAACTTTTGATTTTGACAATCTGAAACCGATTTAGTTTGCAACTAAACAAAATCGACATGCTTACATATTTTCAGGGTACATGAAATTTGTACACAACTATCACGCAGGAAAATCATGTCATAAATGTGAAAAACAAAATTGACCCAATACTAATTTTATTTAAACACGTGAACGTAAAATGATTTTACTAGTAGCTTTGTATGAAAAGTTGAGAAATTAATCGGTTTTCTGTATGTTCAAAATTAGATACCTACATAAATAGCTGCACACTTCAAAATATTATTAGCAAAGGTAGAGGATAAGTTAATAATTATTTTATAGAGCGTTTTTTATATTATGATAAATTATGGATTAAATTTCCAATTTAAAGGATAGTAAACTTGCAGAAATAGGTAACCAAAATATGAAGGTTGTACACTCTCTTATACTGTTTGCATATTTCTGTTTCCAATTTGAGACGTCTAAAATAACAATAAGGCTTTTTTTACCAGCGTATAGTTTTTTATTCTAAAAAAATTCAACACCATAAATGTAGGAAATATCAACATTTCCTTAATTGATTTATTTATTTCTTCCACCTGTCAGTAGCTGTCATTTCTATTTCAACATGATTCGAAATACTAATTAAATAAATACTTAAACTTGACAATAATTCATTTTATAACAACACTTCCGCAACATCTCATCGCAATAACCTGCCCATTACATCATTACAAGTTAAAGAAACTGAAAAGCTCTAGCATTTGTGCGAACTCTTTCTTTCAGTATCTAATGTATTAATTTCACATCACACACTGAAATGCTGCTGCTGCTGCCTCGCAGAGTCCGGAGAGCGGCAAATTGCTTCCGACGCCACCATGGGTAGTGGCGCCAGGTATCCTTGGAGACGTCGACCGCCGGCGGCGTCGCTTGGCAACCAGCGTCGCTATGCTCCTAGAGCCGAAAAAGCCCATACCTGATGAAAAAGGTGATCCACACAACAAAAATTCTACACATACGACAATATCGTATCAATATTTTAGATAGGATAAATATCACATAATAAATAGGATACTTAGTATTTTTTGAAAATAGTTAAAAAAAGTTTTTGTACTTTTAAAAAATATAGGTCACGAGAGATTTGATTTACGTGTTCGAAATCGGGATTCTACAAGACATCTGGCAGTTAACTCAAAGAAGTTCTAACGTTTTTTGATCAATTTGATAATTTTAGGAGTTCAGTCCATTATATTTAATAATTTAAAAATGTGTCGTATAATTTTGCTATATTTTTCATAAAAATTTGAAGACCGTTTTAACTAAAAATACACTTGGTCCGTGAATCAGATGGCACAAAGAAAGTCACAGCAAAAATATTTTTTTAGTTAAAATGGGTTTTAAGTTTTTATGAATAACAAGGTTCATTTTTATATCGATTATGTACCAAATATAAGTTCTTGCACTTTTGTTAACATATATCTAAAGAGTATTTCCGAGACGGAATTAAGTTAATTTAAAAAATCCTCAAGTTTAGTTGAACAATTTACATTTTTATGTTCTACAATTAAAGCAGATACAGATCATCTGTGATTGTCATATTTTCTTTCCACTATGTATATATGTAAATAAATCCATATAAAGTAAATGATCTTAGTACCGATTACTTAATTTTCATCTATGAATTTTATAATAGTCATTACTGTAAATGCCATTAACTGCCAGCCTTCCGCTAAACCGTATCGTGTATGGCCACCTATATGAACTTTCTTTGTAAGTAAAGTTCTGCACAGAGAAGTTTTCAGGGATATGATTTTTAGAAGATATAGTTTCACTAAATTTTGGATATGTAATAATTTTTGTAAAAGTGTGAACCTAGCTGATCTAGAATCTTAAATTTCGCATTTGTTTTTAAGCCAAGATTTTTATGAATGAAATTTGAAACATTTTAATTGTATATTATTGGCAAGAACGCAAATTATGTCCGGAAGTTTTAAAAGTATAAATAAAATAGTAATTACATAAATTTAAAGCGGACACTACTTTTTATTTCGTACTGAAACATATTTTTTGGCGATCTCTACAAAAACGTTGAGTTTTTAGGCGATCATTACAAAAACGTTGATTTTATGACGCCTTTTGCCGCCATAAAGTTTTACTTTTTTGTACACATCTGTCAAATGTTACTTTTTTGGGACAGAACTGTCAGAAACTGAAATAAAAAGTGACGCTTAATATTAAATTTGACAGGAGATGCTTAGGTTTTTAGTTGTCTAAGATAACTATGTTTTTCAGCAAAATGTCTAAAAAAAAATTTTGTGTTTTGTAACCAAATTTTTGAATTCTTTCGTACTGATCGCCTAAAAAACGTTGTGTGCACCTCGGCAAAAGATCATCTTTACGGCCTTGATACACATATAATAACTATTGTGAAATACATCAAAATACTCTTGCAAGAAAAAATATAGAGTTCATTAATTAGAACTCTGAGGTTTGATTAATTTTTTTATTTAAAATTTTATGATTATCTAGTAAAGTAAGAACAAAATGTGAAGTTAGCATTATAAAACGGTTCTAAATTTACAAGCGGATATTTTTTATAAATTTTTGTTTATTTTTTGTAAAACGTAGAAATCATAAAACGTTTTTATAATCTAAATTAACGTAAGTATTCGATTTTTTAAAAATTTCCTTAACATCACAACTTCTTTAAATTAAATAATTATTTTTAATTAAAATGCAATTGTAGGCTATTTTCGTGTACTGAATGAATGAAAAAATAACAATGGCAATTTTTATGTTAAAATATGTATAATTGTAAGGTTTCCGACTCACTGATAACGATTTCCGTAAAAAACTTGAATAGAAATGAAAAATGTTGACGTTCAATCAAATTTACTTGATTTGTGTTTATGTAATCAGGAATAAATTTACGTTGTTTTATAACATTTTGTTAAAAACCTCTAATTATAGGTTTTACGAAGTTTAATGGATTTAAAAACATCTCAATATAACAATGAATTTTCCGTAATAATCTAACTAAAAAACCTTTATACTGCCCATAAATAATTAAATAAAACAGTAATTATTTCTTTCCAGGTACAATATTAACAATATGAATAAATTTACGACTTTTGTTGTACAAAAGAAACCCCATTGTTCTTTTTAACGAAATTAAAATATTTCTACAATATTTTATTATTACAACATCGATAAAAATGGCGCAAAAATAAAATGAGAACAGATATTTAAAACGTTCCATGTGCAACACCAACAAGCCTGCGGTAATAAGATAACGGTTAATATAAAACTTCTTTATTTTCCAATGTCCATCTTCGTACGACCTTCAACGTTTACCAGACCGAGAAATTCGACCTCAAGTGCTGCTGGCTTGCTGGCTTGCTTGCTCTTCTTATCTTGTACTTGGATGTAGGCGACAAGCTACGAAAAAATCTGCTGTATCGAATCAATGGAAAACTTTAAAAAATTTCAAAAATCTAATCAGAAAAATTAAATTCTTTCCAACTAATTGGTTTTTATGTCAGTTAATTATAGGTATTGTGTTATGAAATTTTTAAATAATATTTAGCAATCGTAAAGAATTATCTACATTGTAAGTTTAAAGTTTCATTAAATGAGTAATTATGGTTTTACTAGTGCACGCTTATCAAATGATTGTATTAAGTGACTCTAATGAGTTAAAACTTAATTTAAAAGTAAGGTAGCATGAAGTAGTAATACTATTAACAACGTATAATTAAAATAAATAATAAAAATATTTAATACTTTTCTGGTTTCATAATAGATTAATAATGAAACGATGAATTCAAAAATGAAAGTTTTATTCAGATTGATATTTATTTTACATTTAATGTAAAATGAATAGAAAATCTTGTGGAAGTTTTGGAAAAATACATCCAACCAATTTATTCTTTCTTTTTTAAAGTTATATCAATTCATAAAACTTAGTAATGTTGAAGATCTTTGGAAACTCATCTTTTCAAAATGACAATTTCGTTTTTAAAATTGTCACACAGACTAAGTTCTGTATGACGTCGAATCTCTTTCTTTTAGCTGCAATTTATGTCATAGAAAGCTCAAATTAAACATCATCTTCTGACAACATTCAGAAATTTAACAAATGTTAAGGCCTGAAAATTGTTTTTACTGTAAACCTAAATCTAAAGCATGATTTAAACTTGAAAGTGTAAGCAGTAAGTTTCAGACTAATAAAAAACTGGTTTATTATTTATATTGTTTTTTGTTGGTAAATTTATCACACCGAGATATAATAGTTCAAGCTTCTTAAATTACAGTAACATTTTAACAATAATCTGCATAAAAAGTTTATGTACAAACTTTTCTGATATGCATTTTAAAGGTTAATTGAATAATGAAGCAAGTTGACTTCGTATTACAAATTAGGTAAGTGATTTACATATTTTAAAATATTGGTTTTTCGGACCAATCATAATCCCTAAGCTATACTAAAAAAAATTCAAATTATACACCGTTATGAAAAAACTTCTATTTCTACGCCTAATTACTTACAGTGTGCCCAATGATGGGATTACAGATAGAAAAATATTTAATATAAAAAAAAAACTTGGATGCGTGGATGCATTGTATTTATTTAAAACTGAATTATTTCATCGAGTTTGAAAATATATTAAAGGACAATTCTCTATGACGTACTATTAGCATTTTTCATCATAACAAATTGGTTATTTAGACATTAAACATCTCGGCGGTAATTTATATTTAATGAAAATTCATACATAGTGTATATTAAGAAACTTTTATTAACTATAATTTAACAGTAAGTGAACGTACTTATGAGTTTTAATTTATGCGTATCATTTTGCCTTAATTAGACGCTTACTTAGAAGATAATGAACTTTTTATTATTATGCATAGTGTTAGTAAAAATACCTTGGATAATTTTATTACTTAATGGCTGCGAAGATTGGAAGAATTTTTAAGTTTCAATAATACATATGTATATATTTTTTAATAATTTATCAACACTTCAGCTGAAAAATAATTATTACTATAAACAAATATATTATAGTAAAACAGCGTTATTTTCAACAGACATGTGTGTTGCACTATCTCTGTCTCTATCTCATGTTCGCTTCCCTTGAGAGTGAGAAAGACGGACAGTGTCACATACCTATCAGTTTACCATTAAACTGAAAACGAACACAATAACAAGCACCAGCTATTTATTTTTAATTAAATCTATTATGCAATATTTACAACCAGCGTAAGCTCTGTACTTTTGTTGTTATTTAACTACATTAAGCATCCACAGACATGTCGTGTTTTACATTATTTCACGGTAAAACCTGCATTGCCGACTCACTCCCCCTCTCTTTGACTAGATACCGTCTAATTAACGCACTGAAATGAGTTGCTTTTAATCCGGGCAATCACCGGTTTGGGTTAATTAACAACTGCCTGATCGGATTTCCTCGCGACGCTCAGATTATCTCATTGTCAATTCGACGAGATAGTAAATCTAATTCTGTGTTGTGTTCGACTTAGTTGGAAGATGCAATATTTTTGGGTTTGGTGGAATTTTTCCAAAACTGAAGGATTATTTATGATGCAATATGCAATAAATTGATATTTTTTGAAAACTTCTACTGAACCGAAAAAAGAAAAAATATTAAAATAGGTATAACTTTTTAGAGTACAAATTTCAAAGTTATTTAGACAAATTATTATTGAACAAGTTCTGGATAATCTAAACAAGATGATAAAAAAATAAAGGAAATTTTAAAACTATGGCCATGTTATTTTTATTTAGGTATCCAAAACTGAAGGATTATTTATGATGTTATCAATATGCAATAAATTGATATTTTTTGAAAATTTCTACTGAAGCAAAAAAGTAAAAAATTAAAATAGGCATTAACTTTTTAGAATACAAATTTCAAAGTTACAGTTTTATTTAGACAAATTCTTGGGCTAGTTTTGGAGAATCTACACTAGATAAAAAAAATAAAGGCATTTTTTTTTATTTAGGTATAGAAATAGTTTGTTTGGAAAATAGTACAAATTTAGCTCTCCGCAGTCAGTATTTTATAAATTATAGGGGATAAAACCAACAAAAAATTTCTTAGAAAATAAGAAATTTTTACCATGTTTCAATTCATTTATTTTCTTGGCTATCAAATTTACAATATTGTTCAAGTAATTAAATAGTGGCAAAAATTCGGCAGTGTTATTATTTTGCAAAACTTTGTTAATTGAAACTTGTTGAAAATGAGAATAATTTTGAAACCGGTATTCCTTCTTGTTTTTAGAGTTAGGTCTTGCATAAAAGATCAATTGATCATAAAAGGTCTTCGACTTACTGACCCATATTTCCTCAAAAACATTCAAATTACGATTGACTCCAAAACATAATTATCCTTGACTACATCAGGATTTTCAACGTTTTCCATTTTAAAACTCCAAATTACATATAACATTATTTATACTCGTATAAGTACTTATTTATAAAACTTGCAGAAAATGGATTTACATGTTAAAAATTTAAAGGAAATGCAATAAGTTTATCGTAAAAGCTTTTAACAATCTCCCCAAACGACTGCGAAGAATGAATAGCTCAAGAGAAACAAAACGGTGCCAGGTATATACTCGTATAGACAGAGTGAGTAGTAGTAGCAAGGGCTGCCTTATCACATCGCGAGAGATTTCCGGCCCCGGACGCTGGCGCCAGGACTCAAAGTAATGGATCGTTCGGGATCACAGCTCTCTTAATCCGATTTGCGAATTGTCTCTCTCTCTGCTGCTCGAATCTGTTTCTTGTAATAGCTAATGTAAAGTCTGTACCACATTGATGTATTGTGGGGATCTTAACAAGAAGAAACTTTACCTCTTTTCTTTTCAGATTGGGAATTTACACAGACTACCTGATGGTTGGTAAACTACAGACGGAATTGTTACGATATGCGGTAAAAAAAGTCAATAGTACAGTAAAAGGATGATAAATTGAAGTGTGCGTTATATACAACCGTGAAATTAGCGATATGAAAAGAAATTGTTAAATTAAATTTTGGAGGTTTGGGGTTTTTATAAAGAACTAACACGCATATTCATCAATCTCGATGAATTTTAACTGTTAATAATAATTAATTAGCAGTAAAAATTATTGGGTTTAAACTGCCTGTTAACATAACAGAGATTGGTGAAAGGCGGTAAATTTGAAAATTCTACTAAAATTAATGATCTAAATTTTAAATACAGTTTATATCGTCAGGATTTCACCAGTCGATAGTTTAGCGAAAATTAAAGGTAGTTTGTCTAATAAACTATGGTCGAATGTTGCTTCCTTTTTGATGTACAGGGCATTAAAGATAATAAATTATTTTAAATAATTTGCTATAAATCAATAACAAAAAAAGTTAGCCTACTGAAGTTTTGCATAGATCTTTTTTTTGTATTCTCTTATTAATAGTGGCTGCAATTATTTTATTTAAAACACAGAGACGTGCGTACGGGTTTCTTCAAAAACATTTTATTGAATAAAATGTGTACCACTGGTTTTTTTTTGCAGCACCAATATGCAGAGAGTATTTTCCATTCAATTTAGAAACTTTTTTGTATCTTACAATTTCTTGATAACTTAACTTTTTTTATCTTATTTATTAAAGAGGTTCTTCCCTATTAGATTTCCGAAAAAAGCATCAGTACAAAGTTGTAGAGAAAAATATTTCTTACAACTTTCCTTTTAATATTTTTTTGATATTGTCAATATTTAAAAAGATATTCAACAAATAAGTTGCAAATTTTAGGGAATTTTCTCTCTAGTTATACTACTTACTACTTTTCCCCCAAAATTTTCAACTTATTTGTTGAATAACTTTTTAAATATCGACAATATCAAAAAAAGTTTAAAAGATAGGAAATATTTTTCTTTACAACTTTGTACTGACTCTTTATTTCGAAAATTTAATAGGAAAAAATTTATTCAATAAACAAAAAAATCCAACCTTTTATTTGAGGGCTCGTGAAGGAAGGGCGGGGTCTACGAATACACAAACTCAGTTTTAAACTTTCAGGGTGACCCTCTAGAAGATTCTACAAAAATTGGCTGTAGGGTAAAAAAAGTCTATTTAAATATTGAAGCCTTTTTTCTCCCTTATTTACTGTACTATTAGGTTATTTTGAGTTAAGTTATCAAAAAATTATAAGATACGAAAAAGTTTCTAAATTGAATGAAAAATACTCTCTGCATATTGGTGCTGCAAAAAAACCAGTGGCGTACGTTTTATTCAATAAAATGTTTTTGAAGAAACCCGTACGCACGCCTGTGTTCTAAATAAAATAATTGCAACCACTATTAATAAGAGAATACAAAAAAAAAATCTATGCAAAATTTCAGAAAGCTAACTTTTTTTGTTATTAATTTATAACAAATTATTTAAAATAATTTATTTTCTTTAATGGTCTGTACGTCAAAAACGAAGCAATATTCGACCATAGTTTATTAGACAAACCACCTTTAATTCTCGCTAAACTATCGATGTGTTTAAACTCTGCTTTTTGGGATGATAATGAAAGTTAGTAGGGGTAATAAAATAATAACTTCAAAATATCTGAATGATAAATTAAATTGTCCCTTAATATGATTTTGAGTTACATAGTTATACATATGTTGAGATAATAAATAGTATCGTGCCAGTATTTGTCTTGATGCTACGAAATCCTAAATTTCAGATTTAGTTAGACATATTTGGACATTTGAATTATAATGTAGCAAAAATTGAACTCTACTTTAGCATAATTTGTGTCTGTTGTCTCTTTCTTTTAACTCTTAAAATAAATTTTCAGGTTTCTTCTCTAAAATAATCAATTATTTCTAACACAGCTTAGGTTGAATATGTTAAAGCTACATATTATACAAACAGCTTTCTTCGTTTGAAAACCACTACTTACCCAGTTTAATATTTTATAAATTACTTGGTTTAAGTTGCCAACTGTCAAACTATCGATCAATCAACAGTAATAAGTAAAAAGATCCCTAATAGTCTCCTTCCAAAGTATCTAAATGTTACCCCTTACATTTAGAAGGTACTCACCCCGAACAAATTCTATTTGTAGAGGAAAATTTTTTTTCAATGCAAACTTACTTTATCGTAAATGCGATTAAAAAAAGTACATTACCAGTAGTGAACTACCACTTTCCATACGTTATTAATGTGTATGAACCGACCTCAACATGATGGACATGATAATGATCGACAATTTCTAATATGAGCTTTTAAGTACATTTTCAATCAAATGAAATTGTCCAATCGATCGAAATATTCTGTGTAATGCGAGCAAGATGTAGACAATTGATAACAGCATTATTGGAATATATTTTAATTGTGAAACATTTTTTTATGGGAAAACCTACAGTAAGATAAACACATCATATTAAGTACCTAAGCGCAGTTAATTTATTAAATAAAAAATTATAGGATATTTTTATGTTTTTGTGATGTAAATTGTTAGAAACCTATATCCGCATCTGTATTTTATATTAAAGATACTTTTAATTAATGTTTTACCGTTTTATGTTACTTTTAATTTACTATAATTTATAACGAATTTCCATAACTTAAAAAAACTGTTACAAATTAACAACTTAACAATCTAAACATGTCAGTAATTTATACTGTGTGCACATGCAATATGTGTGTTTTAAGTTGTTTTAATTTTATTAGTACACCGTAACATGCTCACCTATTAAATGTAATAAAAAGAATTAAATGCAATAATCGTAATTATTATTATTAAAATTAAAATGTAACTACAATTATTATATAATAATTTGCACTCAAATAAAATTTAATTACAATATAATATTTATTACGAGATTTATTAGGAAAATTTTGAGGTGGGTATTCTTTTAGTCAAAGTTGGTTTTATTAAAATTAATTAATTTACTTTCGAGTTTTTATATAAAAATTGCTACATTTATTTATGAAAAAATCACAAGAATGATTATGAAAAGTCTTCTTGCAAAATGTCTAAAAGTTGTATTTATTCTCTAAGAAAATTCATAAAAATATAGGGCTACTTTTTAATTTCGAAAAACAATCTAAATAGTACATTCAAATTAGACGAAAAATGGGCTATTAAAATCCAAAAAACTTGCACTTTTGGGATCCGACGCGGAAAGTGGTGGGTTTCAATATTCTGTGGTGTCCCCCAATTTTATTAGAGCCTGGCACTAATTAACTAGGACAGTTTTAAAAGGATAAAGTTTGAAAACCGTTTATCAGATTTTCTTCACAACATAAGCAAATACATTAAGTGATTCTCAATTACATGTAACTTTCTGTGCATCTATCATTACAAAGTTTACTCAGTAAAAATCTGAAGTCAATTATATCTGAATAAAATATCAGTTAAGAATAATTACAGATAAAAAAACTATACCTAATTATCAATATTAAGCAAGTTACCGGAAATAATAGCATTTAATGTATCATTTAATTTAAATATATTACAATTAAGAAAAAATACTCGTTAAAATTCTGGTTTAATTAGTATTTATTTTATCGGAAAACATGAAAGTTTAGCCATTAGAAGCATATTTTAACGCGGTAATGCTGTGGTAGTTAAATTGAAATTAAATGTAGAATTTTTTCTTTTTTTCGAAATCTTCAAATTAAATTAATCCGGAAATTAATTATAAATAATGTTGTCATTAACATTTTTCATTACCCACATTACAATAACTAGTTTCAATTAATAAAACCAGCGTCAAGCTGCTGCAGTAAAACCAAACTAAATTCCTTTACTATATTAATAAAATAAGATTGTCTATAATAACTACATCCGATTTAATTAAAGTCAACACACTTAACATCAGAAATCTGGAAACATAGTTTTAATAATGCGTCATCGGCTATAAATTGAAACCAATATCTCTATAATGAACTACGTTTTTTTTTTAACTTTGGAATGTAATGAGTATTAGAAGTACCTATACACGTTATAGGTAGAGCTTCATATCAGCAAACAAATATATATTTAGTGATAAAATTTAGATTAACCCCAGATCTAAATAAATATTGAATCTTATCTGATGACTTCTTCAACATTATTTTTTCAATTGTGGTTAATAAATATATCTCAAAGCCAGAGAGAGAAAAAATTCACAGCGAAGGTAGGTACATATTTAAAAAAAATAACTCATAGAAAAGATATACAAAAACAGAGTAACCTATAAATTTATTTTTATACTTCATATAATTATTTACATGTACTCGTTTCCTGTACATTACTTAGTTTAAAGTTCTCAAAATAGAATGCATAATTTTTCGCCTGCTATATCGATTTTTTTATAGAAATATATTCAAAATACAACAGAAACTTATTAATTGGTTTTATTTCATGAACCTTAAAATTATTCCAAGAAACCAGTTAGTAATTTTGCACTACTACATTACATCAAGTTGATTTCCTCTGATAACAAAAGTGACTATTTCCGACAATATATATTAAAGTGGTATATGTTTTTGACGTCAAGATGCCCTATTCAATCACCTGATTTTATGCCATTAAATTTTTGAGATCATATCATGGGAACTTCAGATATACATATACAACCTTAAACTTGACAGGAGCAAAAATGTTATGATTTTTTTCTTATCATGATTTGAAAGTACATTAATACCTACAGTTAAAATTACTGGTCATCATGAGAGGAAAAAATACTGAGTAAATTATTACAGAAGCTACGAAAATTAGACAACATCCCTTCACATTCTTCAGAATCAATATCGATTATTTGCTCCCATGTGCAACTAGTTTATTTTACAATTTTTCCCATAAGTCAATAATAATTTAATAAAAGAACCTGAAGTTACACAGGGATCCTTCTTAAGGCCCTTATTGTCTTTAACCATTATTATCTAACGATTTGCCATCATGCACATCTTCTTTCACACTTTTTCCAAATAAAAATCAAACAGGATGTTAAACAGAAGTATTACGATTAAAAACCAGTATAAGCTAGTATCAGTACACCATTTAAAAAACAAGTACACTAAACGTCAAGATACTTGTAAGCCTTAAGGATACCCACACGAGTCCATCTATCTTCAAATCAAACCTTTATTTGATAACACTGATATTCATTCCTTTCTTAGAATTAATTTCCGAAAGCAATTATTTTTTTATCTATGTAATGGAGATCGATTACATTATCTTAATTAGACTAAATCTGCTGTATTACGCAGCAGTGTGTAATGAAATACCTTGTACAAAAATGTAACAACATCAACAGACCAAAAAAAAAGTGTTCCAAGCTGAAAGTCCATCGAACGGCCTTTGGAGGTCCAGGAAGTAACCGTACGGCTACAGGTGATGATGTATTGGTCCCCAGAGGCCCTAATTAACCTGCTCTTGCGTAGTCATTAGCGCTGCGTGCTCCATTCTACTATACGCCAACAGAGATTTCAAGACTGGAACTTTTACTATACACGAACAGCATTCTTATACAAACTAAAATGGAACTTGTTTGAAATGTTAGGGTCAAAGTAAGAAAGTTATGAGGTACACCCACATGTAGGGAATTCAGTGTTTTTTTACATCACTTTTATCATAATACTGGAACAAAAAGATTTTTGTGTATTATTTTTAATCGGCTTTGAAGTTTTGCATGTTTTATTGAGGCTTTCACTTTGGGTTTATGGTATGTTAACAAAGAAGCAAAAATGTCTTTGTGGTTATTCGCGATAAAAAAACTTCCAGTTCGGTAAAATTCGAGCAAATCTTAATACTTAGTGGTAGATGATATTAGAGCTAGAAATGCAAACTCATAATTCAAAATTTAATTTAAATTACATAACCGTAGACAAATTGACAAGTTTCCATTCTCAAATTTCCCCCAAAATGATATAACTGAGGTCTATTGAGGCTTACAGATTTGTACATGTAGGATTTGTATACAGTCCTATAGTTAATTAACGGAAATTAATGGATTACGAGTATATTTAATAATCATTTCGACGGAATTATATGCGTTCTGAACTAATTTGCTTTATTTCATGCTGTTAATTATTTAAATAGAAATATCATTAAACCGTAATAGAATATGTCTATTAATAAACAGTAAACATAAAACACTGACTTGTATATATTAAATAAATAAAAAGTAAATTTCAATTTGTTGTTAAGGAATAAAGCGAAAATGTATTGTTAATTAAAGCAAAATAATAAATGGATCAATTAATTGTAGAAGGATATTTTAAAACAGATGCAAGGAAGCATTGTGTTTATTAAATACACAATTTTGGTACCTATAGTTTGTACTATCGACGCCAGCCAAATTTGAACGGTTAATTTTTCTATTGTAACTTACAGTAACTTCATAGGCGTACTGTAATGTGTCAGATTTGGCACATTGCAAAAATTAATCTGTCATCAAAAATTTCCATAAATTTACCGAAAAATATGCCACGACATTTAACAGAAGCCGAAAAAGCAAGGGCCATAGCCAAGTTAGAAGAAAACTGGACGTTAAATGAAGTGGCAGCTGATTTAAACGTGTCTGCATATTTTATGTTTGGAAAAGATGGCAAGAAGAACTGAGATTTCAAAGGCCAGCGAGACAGGGTATCGGAAGGATCTCTAATGGGGTTGTAGACAATGCGTTAATTGAATATCTTAACCAGAATCCTTTTGACAGCGCTATAAGAGCTAGAGAAGAAACACACATTCCAGGATCTCCTAGGACAGCACAGAGACGTCTCAAAGAGTCTCATTTTAAAGAACGGCGTTGCAGCATGCAAAATATTCTTGTCTGCTGAACACAAACAGAGAAGAGTACAATTTGCAAATCATTATTTGAACATTGATGAGGAATTTTGGAACACCATTGTATTTTCTGATGAAAAGACTTTCCAGTCCTGTAATAGTGGAAGACTAAGAGTATATCGACACTCTGCTAAAAACTTATTAAAATGAACTTCAAAGAAAAATAAAATTGAAGAATTATTATATAAAATAGTGTTTGCTTATATTTTTACTGTAGTAATACACCACTGGCGAAAGCCGTTTTTAATCTGGTAAAAATCGCAACGAATTGCCCTGGTAACAGAAATTCGTTCAAATTTGGTTGGCGCCGACCGTACTTCTGCATAAAAAATAGATTTGTAGAAAACTCGCACAAAAATGCTCGCTCAATTACTACAAAACCAAAAATGGTCAAAATGAATTCAGGGGCCTTCAAAACGTGTAAATCCATCAAAACTCTAAAGAAAATTTTCTAAAATATCTCAAAATACTGAAAAACAATTGATGAACTTCATATACAGTATGGAACTTTTCTAACATGAACTTCTAGAACTCGAATTATTCTCCAACTCCAACTTTTATCATGAATGCTGACCACGAAGGTATAAAAATAGAGGAAAAAAAGCTCCCGGATAGGTGTAGGCACAAATCCGTTGCCAGTTGCTATGACAGTGACAAACCAAAATAAACACTTGACCAATAACGCGCCTTATTGACTGCTGGCGCATGCGTAGAAACTATCAAGTACGCTTGAGTCCATTTGAACGTGCAACACCTTTTGACCCACGAATTCAACCCCCACCCCGGGGATCTTTCTGTCCTCTATTTTATACGTCCTTGATGCTGACGTTTCGAAGTCGAATTTCTGGAATTAGAATATTTTTATAATTCGAAGTAATAATTTACTCGTAACTCGAACTTTTCGGGGAAGTCCCTAAATTGTTCGACTTCGACTTTTTGCAAAAAATTCAGACATATAAATTCTAGTTCAAACTTGAAGTTTATTTTATTGTAACATTTGTTGTCACTTAACCTTAACCATTTCTTTTGCTTGTTACAATAATTGCCTTTTTAATTTTCCAAAAATTCCTTAATTTTTTCAAGGTTATCTTGAAAATTGGCATGGTTTTGCTAGAAGTTATCTCATCATAATTTAGGTACATTCAAAAATGATATTAAGTTTCATCAACTTTTTCCGCGTTTCAACATTTACTTTGCGAAACAATTTCTTTCTTCTGTCACTTTCACATCAAAACACTTTATAAAAATACCTCTTTGCTCGCGTATTTAAATTAGTCCCCTTGCTAATTTTACAACATAATACGACTTAAATGCTAAACCGTCCACTTGATCACATAATTAAAATTGATTGCACTTCAGTCCTCATTAAGTAATAATTTTATTAAAAAATTGAAACAAGTCTGCAAGACTGGTCTTGGCAACAACTGCTTCATTAACTCCATGCATACAACAGTTTATAGCACCATCGCACACACAGTTCGTATGAAATTTTTCGAAGCACATTGGAATTTACAAGATTAATTAATGAGTGATGTCGCGTCATGGGGTGTACATAGACGTGACGACCCCAAAATCTAATTAAACACAAACCCTTCTAATTGACAGTTTGATTACATCACATGTGACCACAGTGTGCTATGGTTGGTCTTTACCCCCTTGCGCGCTGGCGCTAAATACTCCGGGTCTTTTGAAGCTTATTTTTAATTTAACTGTGAAAAATAACGTCGTTGTGCCTAGGGTCAAAATAGTCCATAAAGCGGTTTGAAAATAGTAATAATAATAATAGACAGTTAGTTCATTTTTTGAGTAGAGAAAATTGGAGCTAAAATATTTGGCGGGAAGTTTAATATACATTAAAGGGATCTAAGTCCTTAAATAGCCAAACAAATTGTAATATTTTAAATTTCCCGCTAAATGTTTTTTTAGTTCCCAATTCTCTCTACTTAAAAAATGAACTTTAGTAGAAATTGATAATTAAAGGAAATTTTCGCTTACCAGTTTCAACTACATATTTTTCTTTTTGTTTAACTGTATACGATTGGGTACATACCTGAAACAAATATAAAATTAAATAGTAAAAAGAACATTTTTTGAATAGATGCTTATACTTTTTGTACAAATTTAGAAAAATTTCGTTTCTTGATAATAAAGAAGTCAATTTGAAAATTTTGACTCGACTTTCTCAATCTTTATCGTTATCATTGTTACATTAGTTTTGTATTGTTAGTATACTTTGTCAAATCATCCAAGACCAAGACTTAAAGTAAAATGGAGCACAAGGCTTGAGCAAAGAAAAACTCCACTTCCAACTTTATTTGATGTCCTGAAAGTAGGAAGAGCAAAGTCAGCAGAATCATAAATTGACACATGGACAATTAAAGGCTTATTAAAGGCTAATTAAGTGCCCTAATTAGAAATTAAAGGCTCCGGCCATTTTTTCAAAAATTGATGTTCTGCTACCTTAAAGTTAAGTGAGCAGAATTGTTTAAACAATAAAATAACTTTTTTGTTTACACAGTAATTGAAGGCTCTTTAAAGGCTTTCGGACTGATCTGATTGGAAATTTAATTTCAACTTTTTGAACAAGTCGCGAAATTGTTGATTTTCACGAGAAATACGAAGAGCATTTAATTTCTAATCAGAGCAGTCCGAAAGCCTTTAATGAGCCTTTAATTATTGTTTAAACAAAAAAGCTATTTTATTGTTTAAAAAAAAAATTTGTTCATGTTCTGCCAACTTTTTGTCCAAGTCGCGAAATTGTTGATTTTTACGAGAAATACGAAGAGCATTTAATTTCTAATTAGGGCAGTCCGAAAGCCTTTAAAGAGCCTTTAATAACTGTATAAACAAAAAAGTTATTTTATCTATTGTTTAAACAATTTTTTCGCTCATGTTCTGCTCACTTAACTTTAAGATAGCAGAACATCAATTTTTGAAAAAATGGCAGGAGCCTTTCATTTCTAATTAGGGCACTTAATTAGCCTTTAATGAGCCTTTAATTGTGCATGTGTCGATTTATGATTCTGCTGACTTTGCTCTTCCTACTTTCAGGACATCTTTATTTGTATAATTTGTAAATTTTTATTGTTAATTATTATTCAGTTCAAACAACGTCACGCTCACGCTGAATGTTAAATATCGGAAACCGATTGTGTCATGTTAGAAACATAAAAAATTTAACAAAACCAAAGAAAATCATTAAATTTCATATAGGATTACTCACATAAACATAAAAGTAAGGAATTTTTTTTAATTGTAAGATAATCTACATTTCCAATAAATTCTTGAATTTTTTTGTTTCATATTTACATTCCAAATAGCAACTGAGTTTTAAATCGATGGCACTAATGAACAAAAGCTGATTAACATCATTTTAATGGCAGTTTCAGAATAAAAATTTCATAAATCTACCAGAATCCAATTGATATCAAACGGTGTCTGTAATTACATAGTCAAGCCAGCTGTTTAAATAAAGAAGATACCAATATCAGCCAAAATTTAATATTTAAAACAGTTTTCAGATAAAAATCATTTAATTCAATGCGCATTTTTATATCCAACCAATTTGTGCAATTAATTTCTTCTCATACCAGTACAATTTAAAATTAGTATATTAATTCTATCTCATCGTTACCCATCATTATAGTCCATGTTCTAAACTATAAATACCAATACTGCTATACGGCCTTGATAGTTTACGATCACGTTTCGCTTAACGTAATAGAAAATTTTACCTGTTGTAGTTAGTTAAGAAGGAAGGCCGTTGGTTTATTTTATATTTTACGATATGTTAATAATGTTTGTTTTAGTATCACTACTTATAGCACTGCCTCATTTACTTATACAAATTCCTCATGCAGCAGTAATACATTAAATAATTATTTAAAGTAATTATTTCAGTAACTTATACTAACGTTGTTTGTTTTTTACGATGCCAATTGAACTTTTGGAAATTAAAAAAATTGATAATTATTTTATCTCCAATTTTTTGAGTGGGTGGTATAGGTAAATGTCTCCATGTTCTTTATTTTTAAATGCGACATCTGTGGTCAAGTAGATTCATTACTCTAAATATTTGTATGTTCATAATGCCACCTTAAAGTTTTTAATTAGTGCATTTTTACTCTAATTTTTACCCTAATATGTACTCGAATCTTCAACATCATATTAGATATACGATTTTTCTTTGATAAATAATTTTTAGCTTTAAAAAGTCGTAATTGCCAAAAAAAAATTATATAATTTTGTGAAAATTATGTTCTTCCAATTTACTATAACGAAAATCCTGTCGGAATGTGAGTTTTTCTAACTCGCAAATTCCACAGAGTTCTTGAATTTATACTTAGGATAGATAACTTCTCGACGACTTTTGATTTTATAAAGCTGTAATCAAAGAGAAAAAAATCAGGTGCAGGAGTTATCGTTTTTTAAAGTGGATAAATTAGAATATTGATAAACAGAATAAACAGAAATTTCTTGGAACAAAAAAATAAATAGGCACGACTACACGACGATTGTAAGCTATTGAAAAATTTGTGACTGCACAAATATTTAAACTAGACCAGATTCAACTTCTAAAAAAGAGGAAATTCCCATGATTTAAAGTTGAATTAACTGTATCTTGAAAAAAATATTTTCATCTAAATTAATCATATTGCGGTACCTAGATTAACCACAATTAAATCCGTAAAGGTTCAATGCATTTTTAAAAGCCTTAAGAGCATAGCCCGCATTAAACTCAACCACAATCGTACTTCTTTAATTTTGATGAAGAACCAATCCACTTAATCTTTAAATATTTTATGAGTCTGATTTACGGTTAAATTAATTTTCTCTTATAAATTAACTTGAACAAAACTAACTGCCAGAGGTTAATTGATATATATTCCTACAGCATATCCTACTGTTTTATTAAGAGATGTATAATAGAAAAGAGAATCGAGAACGGTTAGGTCGCAATTACCATTTACTTTGTAATGTTCTAGGAAATATCTAATTCTATCTATTAATATGCAGATAGCTAAAATTACTACCTGTTTTGCATACATTAAATATCCAACTCAAGTTTTAATTTAAAGCGATGTTAACATTTCAATTATTCTGTGATAGTTGCGCTGTAATATTCATATGCATTTCTGTTTTTATTATAATTTGTTCCAAGATTTTATGCAGATGGGTTTTTAGCATAAAAATCACGCGATTGAATTTCTTAAGTTGACTTTATTTATGTTTGCAAAAGTGTGCAAAAGGTTATTAAATGAAATTTATGCAATCTCGGTTAATATATTGGTTTTTTATGTTATGATTATTCAATAAAATTAAATAAGAAATACATAAATTAATATTTTATCTCTATTGATGGTCATTGATGGATGCACCGTATTATACAGGAAATTTTGAAGAATCCTAAAAACATACAAGAAATAGGCATTAAAAAATAAACAAGTTATTTCATAAAGGCATTTTTACGTGATGACTCTGTACAGGATATTTATGAAAGTTGTTTTATTAAAAAAAGATAATGAGAGAAAAAAACACTATTTCAAATAAATCTAATTTAATTATTTATTTATCAGATAACTAGGTCCCCAAAGGCGTGATTCGGTCCTGACATGCCAGCCCCTGCTTCTGTCACACAGGCTCTTGTGAGTGAGCCCTGTGATCACCGTTACTTTTATCGACTCCTTATTTCCACTCTTCGATTCCGGTCCTTTTCCAAAAGCCTAGGATTTTGTGAGTATCCTTTAAAACCTCTGGGTCCAGTGTATAGCTGTTCCCCAATAGCTCTATCAATTAGACGTGTTAATGGCAAGGAAAATTTGACCTTTTGACAAGAATGATCCAGATATTTCCATGGAATTTTGAGTAGAATAAAAAAAGATATATTTTTTCCATGTTCATGTAAATTTTCCCCGTTACTGAGTTCTAAAAAGATTTATAGATTTTTCCTCTCACTTAGCTACATTTTACAGTACTGTTAACTAAGACTGCAAAACTAAACTACTTCTTCCTCAAGAATTAGGACATAAATTACAAAGCATTATCGTACTCTTATTAGATGAAAGTTTCATTAACTGCATGAACATTTCAGATGTTACAGTAACTTTAGATATAAGTATAACAGTTAAAAAATTGGAAAGGTCTATTAAGACATGAACTCTTTTTCAATTACAAAATAATAAAACACATAATTACCCGAAGCTGTGCGTACTTTTTGCGTGATAAAAGAACATCCACTACGTGTTTTCATGATGTAACAACGAACGAACCAAACAATGTGGTGTTGTGTTATAGTGTATATTATCCGGCTGCTTCTGAACGTGAACAATCCGTTATTAAACTGCATATTTAGCCGGGAGCATTGGGTTTCATACCACGCATTTGCCAGGCCAGAATCCAGTTCAGATAATGTAATTTTATTATTTCATTTACACATTTCAATATAATAACTATAGATAGATACCTGACACAGAATCCAATCAAAGATTCACTTGGTGGCTTTCTAAAATAGGATTTTGTTGTATCAGTTTATTGCTTTAAGGATCTCGGAACAATGGCCTGGTATTAATATGTGATGCATTGAGGTCGACAAGGTTTTATTCCACTGTAAGTACGAAATTTACAAGCAGGCTTACAATTATTAATTTAAGGTGTACAAGGCTGATAAAAATTAAGTGAAAATTTTAGACAAATCTCATTGATTTGAATTTAATATAAGACAGAAATCAAGCTTATAAAGTTTGTAACTTTCTTCATTTCCTTCTACCTTTCTATTCAAAAAACAATATTCTTATTTTACATTTGCTAATTAGGTAAAATAATATTTATAGTCATGAAATAGCATAAAATTAAACCACGCGTCTAATGCATGCGACCTCCAGTTAGTAATTAAGATAAATGGATAAGTAAGAACCTAGTTCTTCAACTTGAACGTGACCAGTAATTAGAAAAATCGTAAATTATTTTTAAACCACTGTCATTAATTTCCCTGAATTGAGTACTCCAGAAAAACCAGTTCCTTATTTTTTCCAGCAATAATCCACCGCGAAATATCTAAATCTGGCCAAAGCAAAACACAGGAGCCCAAAACCCTCCTCCCTGTTTCTCTCTAATGACACAACCGCAAAAGGCGAGAGTTAATTTGCGGCGAAGTTTGTGTGGAACACGAGCCTGACTCTCGTTCTATTATCCTTGTGAAGGTCCTGTCTAAACTGGGGTCTGTGTGCTGGGGGTGGAAGGGTGGCAGGGCCACCCACCTGTTGCCCTGTCCTGGAGGGCGGCCTTACGGTTGTCCGCCTGCCGAGGCGTGAAATCGCTTCTTTGCTTCACTCGTTCATCGCAATAACCGCTACATTCGTGATGTGTCAAATAAATCCAGAGTGGATCTGCGCAAGAGAATCCCAAGACCCACGTAGGTGGTGTGGTGTTTTACCCTAATAGCCTAATGAGTTCAATGCAGATGTTTAGTCAATTACGCAAACCCAAACTCATAAAGCAAGTGAGATAGGACAAACATGTTCCTACCAGAAAGGTAAAATTCCGCTAGTGCGTTTCAAGTTATTGTTTAGTGAAAATCACAAATTTATATGTTGAGTTTAAGAAGAAAAAATGCGAAACGTAATTTTTATTGTCTGCTAAAGCGGATTTACAATCCTAAAAATATATACCACCCACTCTTGTACAAATTCTTTTTTAAAGCTTTTTCTATCCTTCAGTAATCTGAGTATATAAGATGACGTGCACTGGAAGACAATCAAATGAAGATATTTAAGCCAGGCATCATTAATGAGATGTTTATCTTAAAATACAGATATTTTTATAGTAATTAAGGGATATGGATAATATATTTGGATTGTGCAATATTTTTAAAATGTCTTATAATAATTTCGAATCCTTCAGCACCTCAGAAAATAGTGGTAGAGTGGAACTTCTTTAACTTGAAACTATAACTGACGTTTCGTAACATTTTTAACGCATTTTTATCTCATTAAAGTCGAATTTATATAACTCGAGTATTTCTATAATTAGAAGTAATATTTCAATCGTATCTCGAATTCTTCGGGGAACTACCTAAACTTTTCGACGCCGACAAGTTTCCTAGTATGCGTTACAAAAGATAATTCAGATACATTAATTTGGAATCTCAAAAAAAAGAAGTTTTAAAAAAATTAAACATCTTTTGAAATTTACTTTCGCATTCCAAAGAAAAATGTCGTGAAAATCTTGTAAATTTCGATGTAAATTGTACATACCACGTGATACCACAAAAAACGGTAAACTTTTGTAAAGTTGCACCTAAGCAATGGAGTTAGGAAAAATTGAAATAGATGTTAAAAATAGAAAAGAAAATAACATTTATTTCTAAGAAGCGACAGAAATATTTTATAGAGGAAAAGTTAATATAATATGCATAAATTTACGAACGTTTTAAGTCATGTTGGGATTTGACCCGCTAAAAGTACAAGAGAAAAGAATGTACGTATTGCCCGGAAACTTTCAATCTTGTAGGTGTGCTGACAACACTATATTCATATTGGAATGAGTTTATCATATAAATTCAATAGCTAAGCCAAAAACTACTTTATAGATATTTTTCTGTTAATTTTTTTAATAAATTTTCTTTTTAAAAAATTTTGAGAAAGTACATTGTGAAATTAATAGGTATGTATTTATATTTCGATCATAAAGATATTTTGCTACAATTTCTGTAAAAATAGGTTAATAGATATCAAACTGAAATTAACGATAGATCAAATTATTACAACAATTTCTATAGTAATTTTGAAGTAAAAATCCGATTCATCGCTAACCTAACTGGCAATCTAATTTAACATAACGCGCTCTTGTCAATCTGATTTTACCATAACCTAATCTAACCTAAATTCTTCTATCCTCTAATTTATATATTTGATGTTTAAATTTCATGATATAAAAAAGTTTACATATTTTGTAATAAATGCAAAGTCATTATCAGCTGACTTTTCTCCCCCAGAAAATGTTTACCAAAACAAATACGGTTATTTTACTTTTAAGGTGATGTTTTATAACAGAGGGTGATTAAACACAAAACATACCTCCAGGGTGTTGTTTTCCTTTGTAAAACAGATTAACTTATCGCTTTTCGAATTTTCTCAAGTTGATTTCACCACGTGTACATTCGGTTTATCCTACCGTAATATTACCAGTAATAATTTATTTTAAAATACGATTTTTCCTTGTACCTAGCCTTGGTTTTATTGCATACGCCTTTGAAGGTTATGTCATTTTAATTATATAGTTTCCTATGTTCATAATTTATTATTTAAATAATTTATTCTCACAGATCTTTTGGAGACTTACGCAAGAATGTCATCATCATACTTATTAAATTTTTTAATATAATCAGTTTTCACAGCCACTTAGGCATGATAAATTTGTGTTTTTAAAAAATCTATACAGCTTTAAACCTCCTCTCCTCAGGCAATGAGGTTATTTAACTTGCATAAAGTGCACAAGTAAAAAGTATTATGCAGATTTGATTATGTTACACGACGCGCATTTAATTTTAAACTTAAGTATAAATGACATTGAATTATACACAATTACACATACAATTAAAGAAAAAAATGTTTAAAACGCATATTATGTATAAAATAATTTGACGTACACGTTCAATAAAAATTTCATATGGAAATCACATGTATTCGTTCAAATGTATTAATATCCAAGTGCTTATTATTAATGATATGGTAATTAGACATTTTTCCAAGCCATTTTATGTGTGTGATGTATGCAAGCAATTTCTGTCCATATATCTTTCAATGAGTAATTCCTCTGTGTTTAAATTAATATTTTATTCAAATAAATTTTTGGCTAGAACGCAATAACGTACGTACCCATAAGTATTCTGGCGCCTTATTATGTATATTTTGGGCCGTTTTTGATGCCAGAAGATGGCAAAAATAAATCCTGTACTCACAATTATAAGTTAAATATAACCTGTCCAATACTATTTTTATTATTTTGGAACCAGTGTGATATTGTTAGTCACTATACTACTGAACAACTTCGAGAGAGATGGCAAACTTTCTGAAAATTATTTAAAGAAATTGGAAAAGATTTTAAATTTAGTTTATAAAGTAAAATTAAATGTTTACACCACCAGCAGTTCTAAGGAGCCGCTTTTTATTACACCAACTGAAAAACTGAAGATTATGGTTAGTCAATAATTTTTGAAAAAAAATTCGAAAAAATATAGGTACATTGTTAGTATTTTCGAGTTTTTTATTTACAGTTACAATGTTGAGTACAGCCAAATAATTTAAAACGAACGCACGCAAATTTGTTGTTTTTTTGTAAGATAACCTTATGCAATTTTCCGAGAGTTCGACCATCAGTTCTTCACGAAACTCAACTTTTTTTAAATTGCATACTATGATTATAGCCATAAAAATTAAAACTTAACTTAAAATATATTTCAACCTGCGGGTGAATATCTAGAAAAGTTTGTGAATACAAAACTCGGAATTCCAATAATTTTCAAAGGATCTCTAAAGAATTCCAAGGGTTTCCCAATAATTTCCAAAGAATTTTCAATAAATTCTAAGGAATTCCATACTTAGTGTAACTTATAAATCTTTCCCAATATTTATCTATCGACTTGGACTGTGACGCCGTTTGTGTCTTTCTGTCTACATTAAAAAATAATTTTGAGATAATTTTGGTTAGGTTAGATTTTTATTTGGTGAAAAGTTTGTAGAAAAATTAGAACGAATATTTTATTCCATTCAAGAAAATATTAATCATTAATTTAATTACCAATGAATAATTCGATTGCATTGATCAGATACGTACTCAATCAGACTTGTTACTCATGTTACAGTAGTTAGTTGTCCGCTTAAAAACTTCAATTTTCAGCCAGACTGAACTTAGTTATTTTTGAACACTTCGTATACAAGCCATCCCTCTTTTTGTAAGAAAATTTCATTCGCAGTGGATTTTTCTTATGCAAACGTGCATACTAGGTATATGTGTATAAATATGGGTAGGGGCGCCCTGGGACGCAGGGGGGTATAAGACAGTTCTGATTTTGTTGTATACTTAAAACTAATTCCTTACTTAATCCTTATGATATTACTACTTTAGTCTCCAGTACATAGAATGACTTCATTAACAAATTAATAGGTACGGAATTTGAAAAAAATTATAAAGATACACTTTTATGTCGCGTCAAATTTAAAATAGTCAACAAGTTTTTTTATAAACTCTGCCAGAAAATATGAAATAAATTATTCAATGAGGAAACTACGTTTATAGTACCTACTGACAGATATATTTTTTAAAGTTGTAGGGTACCCCTTTTCTATTGAGCCGGCCCTGGACACCAATTACTATTTCCCCATAAAATATATTATCCAAATCATCAATGTGGACGTTCGTATAAAGCAGCGCATATATTCAAGTAAAAATTTGGCAATCGCCGCAGGTTCACATACAAATGTAAATGTCTGGAATCTGGCAAAAAGGTGGCTTAGTTTATTTTCATATCTATTAATAAAGCTTTAGCATAAGCACATGAGTCGAGCCTCCTTCATCGTACGCATATAACTTTGCCAAGAACTGTCTACATTTTGTTAAATAGTTTAAAACTTATATGATGGTTTTGTATACAATGGATATTTACCTTAGAAAATGAAGCGCCTATTATTTTTAGCAGGTGTATCATAAAGATCAAAATAAACAAAAGGCATGTGATTCCATCCAAGGTTGTACATTGACACATAAATAAATAGTTTTCAGAGTATACTTTTTCACATTAATTCATTCATATGTCCCTTGGTTATCCACGCAATATCTCCACAAAGTCTACTGGTAATAAAAAGATAACATTTTGTTTTATGGATAATAAAACTCTAATATAGCATCATGTGCTGATTTGTTTGGATTATCTTTTATAAAGACTGGTTAGTGTATACTTACTTAAAATCTAAGAGCAATCCGCGAATAATTTTAAAATACATTCAATTTTTGCAGATTTTCAAAAAACTTTCGACTTTATCATGAAAATTAATATGAAAGATTTAAAAAAATCCTGTTTTAAGGCACTTTGAATTCAATAATTGAAGACAATAAAGGTTAAAGTCATTAACTTGGTTTGTTACTAAGGGCATCCTATTATGGTTTTTTTTAATTACTATTAGGTAACCCTTTTTGGCTTTAAAAATTATTGTAGAATTGTTCTTTTAAATTGAGCAAAAATTTTTCTAAATAATTATTTTAAAATGAACAAAATTTCCTCTACGCTGTTTGTCGTCCAAATACCAATAAATAAACAAAAATGATTCAGGAATCTTTACCAAACAGGGTCAGTGTATAGTGTGTGTAAACAACCGCGTAGATTTTTAATCAATCAAACAGTACAATGTAGAGAAAAAAAATGTTTTGTTTATGCAAATAACGCTGAATTCTAATGAACAGTTGCATTTTGTCGATAAACAAATTTAAAAACAACAACCATTATTGTTTTGAGTTCCTTGAGCTCTAACATTAAGATTAAGGAGCTATTGTAAATTTTTTGACGTTTTATTGAAACGAAATCATATACAGGAAGTGAAAATTATGTACAAAAGTTTACATGACTTTTTATAGCAAAGATATAACATAAATGCTGAGGTTTATGCACTTTTTTGAAAATTATACCATCATATTTCTGTCCCTAAATATGATGGTATAATTTTCAAAAAAAGTGCATAAACCTCGGCATTTATGTACAATACCATCACACGGGACTAAAGTGTCTCTTTTAGTCCCTAGGGACATAAAGTGCCATTTCAAATCCCTAGGGACCTAAATTAAAAAAATAAATATTTGTTGCTACGTTACCCGAGTATTTCATTCTAAATGTTCCGGAAGTGCAAAAAATACCGTATATGCCTCGGGACTAAAGTGATATTTTATCCCTTACGTGATTATTGCCCCTCGGGCTCTACGAGCCCTCTGGTAACAAACTTCATGTGCGGGATAAAATCACTCACTTTAGTCCCTTAATATATAATATACTAGTACGTATTTTTCATTATTTTTTGGAGAAAAAATCATAAAATATTATCGAATTCAAAATTCCCGCCTATGATGATTTATATGTCAACATCAATTATACGAAATTTGAATTATTTGTATAATAATTGAGGATCATGTCTAGGTTTTCAGTGAGTAAATAATTATTATCAGCTTTTATAAAATAGAGTTCAATTTTTGCACAATTTAAGAATTAAACAAAAATAAATTTTAAATTTTCAAAATGAAAACACAAATAATCAAATATCCCTAGACAAAATGTTTGTTGCTACCTACTTCTCGTGGTTGGAAGTTGGAATGCCTAAAGAATGTTAGCAAAAGACTCAATTTTTCACAATTCAATCTATAAATATACTGTGTGTTCGCCAAAAAATGCAGTTTCTGATCATGTGAAAAAGTTTTTGTCGCACGTTGTGGAACAAAATTTAAAAATACACACTGAAAAAATGCAACAAATTTCAGATAAACACTCTGAAAATAAACAACAAGCCTATTATTGTCCTCAAATAAATTCTAATTAACTTAATTAAACGAATTCTGAACTAAACTTGTCAAACCACCAGCTAAAGTAGAAACCATTTATGAAATATAAATTTTTCACGTTGCATATAAGCATAATATTCACAAATAAAATTAAAAAGTATTGTCATATAAAAAAGCGGGTACAAGAAGAGAAACAGTGATGCTGTTGAGCAGATGACCTACTTCTGATTTTATATACACGTTTAACCTAAATGCACGTTTCAAAATAAATTCGTAATTACGTACGCAATATGCATAATAACAATGCGGATATCGATATAACACCAGTCTAGTTATTTTGGAGTGAATGACGATTTGTAAAGAAAAAGCAAAAGGAAAATCTAAAAAGATCAGGCTAAAAAATTGGGTTTCAAGATAGTTTTGTGAAATTTTCACAAAATTCCTTCTGAAAGTAACCCTAGAGATTAAAACACCTATTTTTTAAATATTATTAATCTCGTCATCGACAAACCTTCCAATATAATATTTTCCGCTTTCAATTGTGTTCGAATTTATTTTGGATTGTAGGAGCCAAGCTTCAAAAGAATGAAATGCTGCTCCACGTCAACAACGCGAGGTTCCGTAATAGTGGAGTTGGTTTGTTGCCTCTTTTATAATTTTCGATTGTCAGGGTTTTCAATTATTTATCGTAACGAATATGTGTCGAGGAGAAGCTTTACACGACCAGTTGCCGTGGATACCTGATTGCTGGTTGCTCCTGTCACAACTAGAAAGCGCGCCACGATCATCTCTCTCTTTTTGCACACACCAGCTCGTTCTTACTATTTACCAAACCATAAATATGCCAGATGGCCCACATAAATATCGATAATTCATCAAGGTGTTTTTTAAAAATTGAATTCGTCGCAGAAGTACATATAATTGGGAATTGGCTCGTGTGGCAAATTTAAGGATTTGATTGGCAAAACTGAGTTAGGTTAGTTAGATTAAGTCTGGGATTAAGTTAGAACACAGAATTTGAAAGAGTTTTCAAAATAAAATCAAATAGATTAAAATCACATAAAAATACGTCCCTTAGGGACTAGGATTACTCGAATATCAGTGGAACAATGAATTTTATCCTAAAAACTTTAAAATACTACTAGTTATTCGTTTTTTTGATAAAAAGAGTGATTTTCTACAAAATATACTTATTAAATTATTTTTTGGAGATCCTAAAAATTTTATAAGAAAACATACTTACTGTTTACTATTTTGACGTCAAAATTAAGCAGGTAGTAAGTTTTTTTAGACTGATATTTTGCATTGGAAGAAGACATCGAATCATATTTTATAACAAAACTCGCTGTAACTCAACAAATTTAAATTTCCATATTCCATTAGATATATTTGTATAATTTCATAATATATTTCGTATATAGATAGTAGAAGTTTTGATATAAATATCTAAAATTGATAGTTCTCTAATAGTATATTAAAAAATTAGTTTTGTAAAACTTATATTAAGATACGAGTCCAGGTTTGCAGCACGACTGCCATAGGCAGGAGTGCCTGTAAAGGACGAGTGCTCTTAAGTTTTACAAAACGAGTTTTTTATACTATATTTTCTAATTTGCATATTAAATACATTTTTTTTACAAATAAAATCAATTTAGGGAATTTTGTGACAGTTGGTGACACTTTTATTTCAAAGTTGATATTTACAGGTAACTTTTTAATTTGAATCAAGTAGATACATAATTGTCATTTTTCGCGGAATGAATTCAGAAATTTCCTGCACTCCGCCAGAAATAGGTACGGCAAATTACAGAAAATTCCACGGTTAATTTGCTGCCGATAAAATCTCATGATAAATACGAAAAACAATACAAAACAGTAACGTCAAATTCACACTGATATTTGACATTTCGTTCAATATGTGTTACCAACCGAAAAAAAGTTTCTAGATTTGGGGGGGTTTCGTAATAGATATTAACACACTCAAAACGAGTGCTGTAATAGCTTTGTTACGTCATCAAATTAGGAAAATTCGTTTTCGGATGTATCTACAGGGGATCGATGCATACTTAAATGTAAAAAACCAAAAAATTGAGCAAAGTTTTTGAAATCTCGCCCCGCTTAGTTAGAAAGTAATTTTTGATGTTTTAGTTTTTTCACCGAGTGTGCCATAACTGTAAAAGAAATAGAAAACTACAAGAAACAATTTGGTCTTATAATCTATCACCTAGAGTTGAGTTGATACGGGGAGCGGGGACGCACTGTAGATATAGGTACATATCCGAAAACGAATTCAGTTAGGCTGTTTTTTGTCTATTTGACAACTCAACAAATTCTTATTATTTCCAATTAATTCTCACATCTGCACGCATCTAACTTTAGTGCAAGTGTACCAAATATTTATTTACTAAAAAACCTACTTGTTCAGTGAACGTACGAAAAGTTAAAGTGCATTCAGCATGTGTGATAAGAAACTAGATACAGTGACCGGCAGAAAGTGTGCACCAAATGGGAATTTTGTTTATCTTTAGCATTACCAAATTTATTTTACTGTGGAAAGGTTCTGCATATCCTTAAACAAAAAAGAGCATAAAGAGCAAAACCAGTAAAAATTGCATGGTATACGAGGGAGGGATGAAAATTTCAAATTTACTCAAGAATAAAATACCCTTATTTTGCACCGTAGAAAAAAATGTTATTAGGAAAAGTTGTTTTTACTTAAAATTTATCACCGAATTTGGGCTCTGTAGACAAAGAAAACCCATTTCTCCTTTTTTTGGACCCACCCCCGTATAACGAATCGCTAGAAGCTATGCAGCACATAAATTCCGTTTTTTGACTGTTCTTGAGCAATTAAACACATAGATTATTAAAAAAAATTTAAATGCGCGAAAACAGGGCATTTAATAAAATAATGCCAAAAATAATCTCTTTTTTTTTGGTGCACACCGTATTTTATTTTATGGATAAATAAAACAACTTAATGTAAAATAAATGCGGGTTTACTTGATATCTTTAGCAATTTATTGCCATTTTTACTTTTTAAAAAAAACAAATCTGTTGCTTCAGGAATTACTTTTATCTGTATGTACCTACCGGTAAGTCAATTTCAGTTTCCTGATAAAATTATTATTATTTTATTAAACGACCTGTTTTTGCGCAATTAAACCAATTTAAGTAAATTATGTAAGTATTAACCCAAGAACTGTTAAAAACTGAATTTATGCGTTGCACAGCTTCTAGCGATTTGTTCTACGGGGGCACGCCGAAAAAGGGAAAGACGTTTATTTTTTGTCTACAGAGTCCAAATTTTATATTCGGAGATAACTTTTAAGTACAAACAACTTTTCCTAATAATTTTTTTCTATGGTGCAAAATAAGGGTACTTTATTCTTGAGTGAATTTTAAATTTCGCCCCTCCCTCGTATACGATGCAATTTTTACTGATTTTGTTTAGGCTCTTTTTTGTTTAAGGACATGCAGAACCTTTCCACAGTAAAATAAATTTGGTAATTCTAAAGGTAGAAAAATTTCCCATTTGGTGCACACTTTCTGCCGGTCACTGTATGTATATCCTCATCTCATTTGTATTCCAATAAATAACTCGTCGAAAATTCCAGCAAAAAAAAACAATATTTCCAAATATTCAACATCCACAAATCTAATTAGTGTAACAGAGTTCAGTTTTTGGTGGAAGCCCTTAAAATATACCCACCCGTAATTTGTCTAGACACAAAACGGGTTGACGTCCAAGTTCCAATTATTATATTGTTTCTTTCACAATCGATCAGAAAAATATCAGGATATCGCCAAGGCAAACAAAAGAAACATTTCATTCTTTTAGACGTGGCAGGCTGGGCATATAAGGAAATTGTCAGGAAAACACGTTGTAAGGGTGTTGTCAGTTTGTAAATATATATTTTATACTGAAAACCAGAGCAAATATTACGAAACAATACCAATAGTAAACTGTACTACGCGAAATATCTCGTTGATATAAATAAAAATAAAAGTTGATAAAAAAATCAGATTAGGGTAAAAAAAAATAAATACTAGTATAATGTCAAAATTAGCGTAAAATAATTTTAATAATTTTATTGGTTGTTTGGCGACTTAGGCTGGAAAAGAGCCAATCAATGTAGGTATTTTAAATTTCCCGCCAAATATTTTAGTTCTAATCGAGGTTCTAATAATTTTCTATACTCCTAATCTAAAACTCTTTTGATCATTTATTAAATTCAGGTGACAATACTGAACTAATTATGAAGTTAGTTCTGAGATGTACGTCAAACTCAAAGTGACCTTAATTTACCTCCAAAATTTTATTGTGATAAGAACGATAAGTTATCAGAATCAGATACTATTAAAATTGAACTTTTAACCAAAAATATTTGCACTTTTGTTCCATTTTGACTTGAAAAAAATAAATTAAAGTGAATTCCGCACTTGAAAAAAAATAAACATCCATTCCATTCCTACGTGCTTTATTTTGTCGTATTGAAACGTATATGCAACAAACTTTAGCAGCTTCTCAGTTGAATCTTTTTATCTTATCAATGTTGAAACTTGCCGGGTTATCACTTTAATCACATGCCTCCCGCGTTGCCAGCTCTCAGTACCAAACGATAATAATTTATTTAATGTGCATGGGCTTCATCAATGCTCGGCTATTCTTTGTGTAATCACAGTAATACCAAAACAATAACCCAATTATATTTCAATAAAATATCGTTGGAAATCTACACCGCATCAAAACCATATGGTAATGCCCCCAATTGATTTTAATTGAATACCGCGAAGGAAACTGAAGGATTTAACGGAACGTTTACACCGTGCGTTGAAGTGTGAAAGAAACGGTGACAATCATAGAAAAAAATTATTATATTAAAACATACAATGTAAAATTCTGCCATATAAAGTTATTGCCCAAAACGCTTAGTATTTGAGGTAGAAGGCGTTGAAATTATAGGCGTGATTTTGGCATAAGAGTCAACAATGACTCTTAATTATTGTTACTATGGACACAAAAGTTATTTTTCTATACAATTATTTTTTCATAGCCAACTAGCAATAATTCTAATTTAACCACTTTATTAGCATGCAGGGATGAAAATTGTTGAAATGAGTTTAATTCCGAGACATTACAATCTATCATTAATGATGATATATGTCGAAAAGAAGAGAAAAATAGTTTAGATCAGTGGCGTACTGTTTTTCTTTTTAAGAATATCTTTGAGACCGCTCATAGTTACGTCTCTTGTTAGATTGGGGTGATCAAACTAGATATAAGTTTATATGACAACTCCATATTGTTACGTTTCCCTGGCCCACCCTGTATATACGCCAAGAATGAACGGTAATATTGGAGCCAGTCGCACATTTTTATGATTATACTTATTTGATTTATGATTTTTCAGTTTATGTTAATGATAAAGCTACTGTAACTAACTTAATTTTATTATACCAAAGCAAGGCCTAAATAATAAAATAAGAAGTAATTGCTGTACATAGAGGTGTAAGTCACAGGCGTGCATTATCTGAGTTTACCTACAACCAACCACAACGAATTTCAATATAATGCAATGGCAATATTGGATTATAAAGGTATGAGATTTTTGTTAGTCATGTCAATTATAAACAATAATCGACGTCGGGGAATTTATTATTTATGTTCTGGTTAATAACTTTTTGTAGCTTAAAAGTGGGTTGTTTTCAGTGATGTGAAAATCAAATTTGAATCTTTTAATCAAATTACCTTGAATTGTTCATTTTCCATTTTACTGTGATGATTTTAAAAAAATGCGAATTTTGTATCGGTATTACATCTGATTTTGTATAAAATTAAAATGTTCTTTCGATGACCTGCCTTAAAATTTTTTTTTTATAGCAAATGTTAAAGTGTGCTTATAGTTATATCAACTCAAAATAGTAGATAAAGTAGCACTTTAACCGCAAGGGTAGATAAAGTAGCACTTTATCCGCAAGGGTAGATAAAAAAATTTGATTTTTTCGAAATGAAAGTACAATGTAAAATAGTAAATTTGTCAAATAAATTAGAGTATGTTCTATTTTCTTGTATACAATCTGACTAAAGGGTCTTATTAAATTCTATAATAACCTCTCTTTGTTTTCCTGTTTAGCCGACGTTAAAATTTAACATTTTACTTACAGAATAGACTCTTATATGTGCGTAAATGCGGTGCAGTAGTGTACAGTGCAGTACAGAAGAGATTTAATTTAGACCTATTGTTTATTATTAATTTTTCAACCAAATCAGCGCGCGCATAAATAGTACTAAATTCTGTACTAAAATTAGCCTCGTGGCAAACGGCTCTAATAAATAACTATTTTTATTCACTAATCGGATCTTGTATTAACGTAAAATTGAAATGGTTATTATGCAAATTACTCTTTCAAATTAAAATAATGAAGTTTGGAATGATAAAAAATATTACAGCAACTTATTTTTCAAAAAGCGAAAGGTCTGTACCATATTTTGAAATAGTTATAGTAAAACTAGGTCTCAATATTTTACACAGAATAATTCCTAATTAAGTACAAAAATTGAAGGAGTTATTCCTTTACTTATTTTATGACGAACACTTTACATGAACTTATGCCCTGCTTCGTTTCCAAAAAAATACAGGGTGTCAAAGTTGAAAAACATACATAACATTTCGAAAATCTGGAAAACTAAAAAGAGTAAAAAGCAACAACATTGACTTGTTTTTTTTTAATGGATTAGTTTCTTCCAAGTTACAGTAAAAAAAAATTATAAGCAGACTATCTCTCCAAAATTTCACCATTACATTCCTATATTAATCAGCCTAAAAAAATTAACTACTCCAAATAAGTTTTTTTATGTGATAATATCGGATGTTACTGCACTTTTCTCATTTTGCAAACGAGGTTAACTGACAGTAGTAAAACGCCTGGCAATATATTAGAAAATTTATTTCGTTTTCACATTTTAAACAGCCAACCTTGTGTGAATCTTTTATTGTTAGCGTAATTTTAATGCGACCTATGAAATGGTCATAAAAGTTACTTATTTAAAAACGCTTTTTATGGGAAACCTAAAATTGTCTCAAGGCTATTTTATACACATACAGTACAGATGTGAACTTTACCATTTTAATGTGATGTGTAAGACTGGAATTAATTTATAATAATCAAGTTTAAGCAAATTAAAGCCTAAAGGAAATGAGTTTCATGAATTCCGACCTAAAAGCATTGTCATTTGCGTATGGGCCAAGTTCATCACAATTTAAATTATTAATTAAGGTCGAGAATAATTACAAGCTGCATGCATTCATTGCACAATTACTCATTATTTGGCAGGAAAAATTCTAATGAATTTTAACAAATTTCATTTCTACACGCTAAATTGCTATACTCATAATATTAAGCTGGAAAAACTCTTGAACCACCACCAATAAAACTAGAATCCATTTTATCAGGGGCAGAAATAATAATAAGGTAAAATATACGATGGCAATATTTTGGGTTATGTTTGGGGTGGCTATGCGGCGAGCACTACCAAATATAGGCTCTGGATGACATATTGGTTCATTTCAATTTTGATCTATGGCCAAAGTAGTGCCTCATGTAAATTGACGAAGGTGGAGGCTGCCCAGAAAACAAATTTTATTCATAACTAAATGAGAGAAACACGTGCACATAGTGTGGAAAAACAATTTTATTTGATGTATTGATCTGAGCTCAAGGAAAAAATGTACAGAGGAAATGTGTCAGGTGGTCTTGGAGTTGAGACAGGGGCAGTCACAATTTGTACAAAACATGAAGACAACTGGGTTCTTTTTTGCAAAACTGTGACGTTGAAGAAAACTAGTTTCATTTATAAATGTAGCTAACTTCATTTGGATACTTTTCTAAAAAAATTTCGAATGAAATGATAAAAATTACGTAAGTTCGGTTATGATAAAAAAGCTGCTTTTTTGTTTTTTGCTACGCTGAACTTCCTGAGGGAGTTTCTCTACCTACAAGTACAACAGCAAAAAATACTTTAAGAGATTATTTCTGCTCACTTACAAATATACCAAATTTTATAACCTCCAACTCCCAGTATATTATGCTAATTTAATTCACTGCAAAATGTTCCGTATAGTTTTGACATTTTAGTATAATTTTTGGTTGTTTTTATGGGTGGGTTATTGATGAATATTATGGATGTCCAGTTCGAAGAAAACATCGTAAAAGGTCAGAATATTTCAAATTGTTTATGTATATAGGCTACGCTAGATTTTTAGGAATATTCCGTGTTATTCTTTTATAACTAATTTTAAGATTAGGATCCAATGTTTAATAGCCTGCAAAAAACTTGTATAAAAATTGAAATTATCTTTTTTTTCTGTGTTTATATTTGAGACTTCATTTAGTTAGATTCGTAGTAAGGTTAGTAAGAAAGTAAGGTTAGAAGTTCTTATGAGGTGTAAGTTTACTTCAGTATGTATAAATTTAATACGATTTTTAGACCACAAAATTAGTACAATTTAACATTAGGCACTTAAATATTTTTGTAAAGTTCTAAAACAATCCTGCTCTACATCAATTATGTTCTAAAATTTATGCTGCTATAATCCGTTAGAATATTATCTGAAAAACTAATACCCAATTTCTAAAAGATGAATACGTGACAAATTTTTTTAAAAACTGTTGAAAAGCATTTCCAAAAAAGCGCTCTTAAAACTTTAAAACCCTCTGTACGCCGCTGACCTAAATAGGAAATGTCCAATTTTGGGAAATTGTTTGTTCAAAATATGTATACCAAGACTTGATTTTCGTCTGGTTATTGTAAACAAAGCCACAACTTAGGGCCAGTTAGGACCTTAACTAGATATTTTTTAGAGATACCGATATCATTATTGAGACAACGCAACGCTAACAAAGAAAATTAAGTTAACTATTGAATTAAAAAATTTTAGAGTGTTTTCATCGTCAAACCATGAAACATTCTACATCTGTACTAAGCTGTTTTAAAGAATTCTAACCTAACACCAAACTGTTTGTTAATAGGGTTGCTTTTGCAACGACTTAAAACCAGATTGAACCACTAAAATTGCAAGAGAATAGTCAGATTACCATTTTGTTGCAATTTAATTGGTTCTGACTGATTTGAAAAACTGTTTCAATTCGATTTATCGAAATTTTACACGCTTAGTGAACACAAAGTATGACAAACTGTACTGGATTTAAATTACCTACGTAAGAATTGCTATTAATTAGCTTTTTTATATTGCTGATCTAACAGTTTAATGGAACTGCTAAAATGAGTGAATTCCTGAAGACAATATAAAAAAATACATTTATAATATCTATTACATTTTGCATATTACCGCTAATTAATTAAATGAAACCTATACATAAAATGCAAAGGGAAAAAATCATATATCTAATTAGCAAACCTGTTACCCGGATACTGAATAGGCAACCTGTATAAGAAGTGTTGACGTAAACATAAAAGCAACTAAATTATCGCAACGTTATAGGTATGCATATATCAATAATACGCATCCAGAATTGACCATAGAAAAAAATACTGCTGAACAATAAAATTCTAACGAACTGTGTGTGGTTTATAAATAAATATATTGGTATGCATGTTATGTGTATTCATTAATAGTATCACGAGCTTTTGTTGGTAAACAAGGAAAAAAATTGTATTTCTAACCCGGCAAAAGACAGACAAGGCACGTGGATGCCTATAACTGCGACAACTTTTTCAATATAATGTGGAAGAAAAAAGTTAATGTACACACATATCCACGTGCCAGAAAAAAATCATATTTACTGATTTATTATTCGAACCATCCAGCAAGTGTCTCGTAAACAAGGTATACCTTAAATACGTTTTCATAGAAATTTATGTTTATTTACGTTGGACGTGAATGAATGGTTATATAATGGTAACTAATTATAATTGGATAATTGTTGTCTTGAATTAGACTTGTCTCGACCGCTAATTTTTATGTGCAAATCTGTTGCTAATGCCTGGTACTTCGACTTCCGATAATTGAAACATTTTTATCCAGATTAATTTTTTAATTACAAAGAATTCTGGAAAAATAAATCAAAACTATTCGTGTAACTTCTCACTATATTTCTAAAAATTAACTTAAATTTTTGGCAATTCCTGTATAGGGATCAGTCGTCGTCTGAAAATTTTCAACCTCAATCTATTTGATTTTGATCCTTCTGATCTGATCGCTAATAATAATAATCCACTGAATTTATTAACTAGTCGTGTAGAAAAAACCATTTTTGCTGGAACTAGTTTAATTTGATTGAGAAATTAAGTACATGAGAATAAATTATTAAATACATTCATTGCAAGTGCTTGCTTGTGAATATGGATGTATCACATTTCATCTCATAAGTTAGTAAGAAACGGCCTTCATAGAATGATGTCATTCAAGTTTCATAAGCAAAAAGCTTTTTGTATTAGGTCGTTGTTGTACAGATATTTTTGTACATAAGTATTGTTTTTATGTATGTACATATTGTAATATTCGAGTATAAAATAAAATGCCACTGGAACATCGTGCCATTCGTGCCTCATTTAAATTAATTTGCCCGACTAAGTAAATCTTTAATTTGGATACTTCTGTAAAATCGATTAATTAGAATGATGGATTGTAAAATAATTGTATTTAAGATGGATAAATATATGAAGAGAAAATGAAAACTTTTTTCAATTGTTATAAAATTTTTACAATTTCTACAGAAATTCACAACATACGTGCGTTACTAATCTCTGTCTTTCACGGTCGCCACCCTTGAGAGCGACAGAGAAGGAGAGTGTAACGAGTATGACACTGAAATTAATTCTATTATACCATCATAATGAATTTTAATTGGGAAGAAATATTTTAAGAAAGACTTATCCAAAAATACGTTAATGTTATTGAAAGTCTATTTAAAGTTAAGAATGAATTTACAAATCACCGAATTTAAAAAAAATACGTTAATGTTATTGAAAGTCTATTTAAAGTTAAGAATGAATTTACAAATCACCGAATTTAAAAAATCGTTACCTTAAATTACAATCCTTTGCCTGACGTTATTGAAAACTCACCTGAAAAAAAAAACAAAAATTAGTACTTTTATTCATTAAACTATAACGAATAATTAAATAGCGAAGTTTTAAAAATCCCAATAATTTCCACTAACAATGTAAGTGATAGATGTCAAATTTTTAAATGGATTTCTTCATCCAGAAAAAAAATTGTGTACACTTAATTTCCAATTTCTTGGAAAGTTTTAGAAATTATTATTGGGATTCCGATTGCTGCATACACAAATTTTCGGGATATATCCCAAAAAATTTGTGTACATACTACATACTCTCTTAAATTGAAATTTTTTTGAATTCTTCGGAATTCCAGATCCCGTGTACGTACATTTTTCGGAACATTAGGAGGTAAATACCCTGAAAAATTTGTATCGAATCGAAAGTAGTATAAGCATGATTTTTCCGTAGGTTTTTTTATAAATTTATGTTGTTACGTTTCCTAAAATTTCGACACTAATCGCCATTTAACCAAATTTCATACATATTTAGGTAAGTATAGGTTTTCAGTTTGTTATAAAAGTATTAAAATTTTTATGACGAAAAACTAATTTTAGGACTTTTTTTAACGAACAGAGCCATCTCTATCATATTTATCGGTAAACAGATGATCAAAGATAATCTTAAAATGCATTCAAGTTCATTTTTTAAGTACAGAGAATTGGAACTAAAAATATTTGGTGGGCACTTAAAATATATCACTTTGATTGGCTCTTTTTCTACCTAAATTACTAAATAATCTATTCTATTCTCTCTACTCAAAAAATGGACTGTAGGCTGTTCTTCATTAGTACACTAAATAAATATACAAGAAATCAAGTTACTTTTGTATGAGAAAGTCATGTGCGGGCCACATCAGATATTTTTTTAATACTAGAGTCATCAACGTTTGGTTCAGCATTCCATACATATTTTGGAGCAAAGTATTTCTTAAACTATGATAATTATTGTGGAATACTTGTATAAATTATGTACTTGAAAAACGTGTTTATTTTTAAGTTTTACTTCGTCAAAATTGCACTTAGCAATTAATGCTTCAACCATGTTAGATATAAAATAAATTATTGACTATATAATTAAGTAGTTAAACACACATTATCCATACAGGAAGTTCGCAAACAGTTCCTTCCAGTTACAGGTGCCAAATCCCAGATATTTTGTACTTATAAAATTAATGTACCTCGGTACAGATGCAATGAAAAATATTTCTTCTTCCACTAGTGGATACCTTATACTCCATTCAACTATTTATGTACCTATAAATATATGTAAACAAACATATTTACACAAAATATTTTCCTGGCGTGCTGTGTATGATTTTATACGAAGAAAACAAACGTTGGCATTGTCGTAGGACGCAAAGTTGTCTACGGGCATGGTAGTGGTACAAGCTCTAGAATACGAGATCCCGCCACCAATTTCTATACTCTAAAATGGTGCGTAATAAATGCCGGAGAGTGTGTGTCAATGACGTCACGTTATCATTGGAAGGTCGTTGTTTTTATACACTTGGAGTTCGTTCGCAAGCTAGAGAGCGACGAGGACGAGACTATAAAGAGTGCGGTTAACACACATGTAAACATTCTCCCATAAACTTTTGCATTATAATGGATTTATGAGGCGCATACCTCGGTTAAGTGCTCACCTGTAACTCTAAAACAATTGTCGTGAGAAGTGCAAAATTTTTGGTTTTAGGACCCGGGTGGAGTTAAGTGATCGTAACTTCAACAGGTCATGAGATATGATGAGGAGTGTCGAATTCCATAACAATTTATAGTAATACCATCATAATGAAATGAATTATTTAAATTGTATTTGTCTGCGTTCGACGACGTAAATGTATCATTCTAGTTATAATACGTAAACAAAACCCAAACCATTCTCCACGTGCCTGCACAAATAAAACGCGGTTTAATAATAAAATCTTGTTTAGCACAAACAAAACATTGCATAATTGGACAGTTTACAACTAAAAAGTTTTTTTATCAATTCGATTTTGTCCGATGAATGTTTATTAACGAGAAGTTATCAGCATTTATTGTGTGGTGTTTAACCCGGACTATTTTTCATGTGACGAAATATTTGGATCTTTTCCTCTGTTCCACGGTGTGACCTCGATGAATATTCATGAAAGTGGAATTAAGAAATCGCTTTTTAAAAACGTTTAGAAATGAGTAAAGGAAGTATACATTTGAAATATTAAATAAGGTATAAATGAGGGAATTTTTTGTTGGAGAATTTGTATTCATAGAGGACAACACTGTTGTACGATAATGAAGTAATAGTACAGAAAGTTTTACTATTATCATTTCTTTTAGTGGAAAAAGTGATGGCTTTGGATTTTATACACAAGTTTATTTAACAAATTATAAACGGACTAATATTGATGCAAATTTCTAGATAAATTCTTGGAATGCTTGAGCGTAATACTCCAATACTTATGAACTATAGAGTAATAATATAATAAAATAATAATAATAAGTTTCCTGGTGAGTAAATAATACTGGTCGAATTTTAGCCTAATTTAATAGTTATTAGTAGCCTAGCAAAGAGTAGCAAACAAACCTCACAATTCCTGCCAACCCCGAAAACTGTCCCCCATCATCTTTCTCAAACCGATCAGCTCAGAAAAGTTACACTTCAAATCTGTAATTGTGCCCGAACCTTTACTTCGAACTTCGAAGCGACTAATAGAATTCTCCCAGTATAGACCTTCTACAGTGTAGAAGGAGTAGAATCTACACCAAGATGTCATGCCTAAATCGTCCCAGGTAGGTGCATTCATCCCTTCAACAATCCGAGGAGGCGACGTCTTATTCTATGCTTCCTGAGCTTGCAATAGTATGTTAGGGCTACCAAAAATTTTAGGGCGCTTAGACTTTTTTGAAAAAGTCATTTGGGCTTCAGTTTGACAGATCCATCACAACACAGATTTTTTATCAACTTATTTTTCAATTAAAATGTTAATTTTTTCAAAACTGGTAGGTATTGGAATGAGTGTCAAACTTACGCTGATGACACCAGCAGCATACCTGACGAAATGTTAACTCGACATAACCTAGTCTGATAATTTTCGATCTAAAATATATCAGTTTTAAAACTACTGGTTTGATTTGAGATAAATTTGCATTCTTGTCTAACAATAAGTTGGATATTAAATTAATTTTTCCTGAAATCGTCAAGAAAGTCAAACTTTCAAGGCTATTTTGGTTCAAGAAAATTGATCATTGCAAGACTAGTACTGTAATATTTTACATGTCGGTCATTACAATACTACTTTTAAAAATAGTACTGTAATGACCGTCATGTAAAATATTATAGTACTAGTCTTGCAATGATCAATTTTCTTGAATCAAAATAGTCTTGAGAGTTTGACTTTCTTAAAGGTTTCAGGTAAAATATCTCGTAAAATATTATACATAACACGTCATGAAAATTATTATTCCAGGACTCACAAAGCTTAAAAGTACTCTGCCTTACGGCCTCGTACTCTCAATAATGCTTCTCTTCGTCCTGTAATAGATAATTTTCATGACTTGATATGTAAATAACTATTATATCGAAATGTGTTATAAAATGTCACCGAAATTTATTTTTCATTTTAAATATGTGAACTACTAGATTTTAGTCAAAATTGCACTTCTTTGGATGGATTACATATTTGAAAAAAATCATTTTCATGTTTTTTCCATTTTGGTTTGTCAATTCAGGAAATTTTTGGGTGGCTAAATAGTTCGATGGGTTCCATGCCATAGGTATTAATATTTTTGTAAACAAATAGTTTTCCTTTTCTTTAAACAATGATGATGGAAGACGAGTCATTCTTTTAATTTTTTATAAATAAACATTACAATTTCAGAGCTGCTACAGTTTCAATTTTAGTTAAATTTATTTTTTGTGAAAGTAGAGCTGTTACTAAAACAATATGATTTAAAAAAAATCACTTTAAATTTTGGCCTTTAAATATTGAAAATTTTCATGTCTTACAATACAATACCGCAACTTTTTTCAGGTTCAATTTTAATCTAAATTGCACTTTTACATGAATCTAAGTTTCATTTAAGAAAAAATACGAAATGATAATGGTGCTTTCGCGTCTTTTTTATTGGAATAATTTTTTCTTAAAAGTTGCTTAAAAAGATCCATGTAGGTATCTAAGAAAATAATAGTTATTTACTAAAATCTTGTCGAAAATTTTTTATTTAATGTTAAATTTCAAAGCATCATCTTATCTGTTAATAGTGCAGATTCTACTATTTATAGTCGATTTATATTATATAAAATTGGAAATACATGAATTCAGATGTTCAATTAGAGTAAGAAAAATTTGTTTCTAAGATTGCTGTAAATATCTTTAGAAAACGAAAACAATAAGAAACCAAACTTGAAGTAAATAATACAAAATAATATTTACAAATCACAACGAAACCATAACATCAATTCAAATAACTAATTATTATGTGGTTGATGTGATTCGATCTCAATTGGCGAACAATGTATATTTTTCTTATATGAAAAGGCACAGTCGTAAAATAAAATTGCTACAACTATTAAAATAATCTTGTTTGACCTATTTTATTGTTACCTACCTAATGTATACCGAGTAGTATAATAAGTAAATACAAATCGTTAAATATTTTATTACCCCTTTAAAATGAGTTGTTAATGAACAATAAGCAATTAAAATTTATCTCATATAATAATACATATAAAAATTGTGTGTATATTTGACATTCAATTGAGCATTCAATAAACGTTTAAAACAATGCACTTGCACCTGCAAATGTAACAAAAACTATCATACGGGTTTGAACTCAATTAAAATGTAATTAAGCAATCAAACCTTGCATAGTTAACATGCAAAAAGTTAATAGGATGATAATTTTTCGGGATTTTTCCATTTCTATAACTTAGTGATAAAAAATGTGTTAATTGTGTAATTATTACCTCATTTAAAATGGGAAGGAAACTATTAAAAAATGATTAGGTATCGGATTAAAATATAATAAAAAAACATGCTGGAAGTGCGACATAAAATAATTTGCTGCGACGATATTTTTACAAATGGAAAATTTTGAAAACTTGGGATGGTTGACCTCAACTACATATAATTTTCTTCGCTTAATAACTTGGTGACTACAATTAAAACTGTACATTTAAAAAATCGTTTAGTTATCTAAATTTTTGCCTTTACACCTACACACTCACCACACAGTGATTTCGGGAAAAATATCTACACATTATAACTATGTATAGGTTCAAATTAATTGCTCAAATTGAATACTTCACGGTAAATTTCCTTTCTAAATTAATTGCTAGCTTTAACATAAAAATGTACACGCTTATAATTTTAATTATGCTTAGTAAAAACTTGTTTTACACTTTGATTTCTTGTCATATAAATAACATAAAATACCCAACTGCCTTGACTTTTATCTGAATGAAAACTTGCACTAGTATATTTATTACATATTTAGTATTTTAATTTTACTATTAAATTCAGAAAGTGTTTCCAAACGCATAGGCAATTTATTTTTATTTTTATCGTTGTAATTAAATGTGCTGTGTTATTTAAAATAAGTCTAGTCAAGCACATTTTGTTTACTGTACGAAAGTAGTTTAATTGTAACTTTGTAAGCGCACAAATTTCGTTCAAAGGTAATCTAATAAACATTGGGCAGGAGAAAATTTTAAATCCATAGTATATGGCTTAATTTCCTTGGTTTTAATAATAATGGAGTATCGGTGTTTGAAATTCCCGCTATTCTAAAAATTCAAGCATGCGCAAAGCATTAGACATTAGCAACTGGCAGTCTAAGCAGTAGGTGAGGTCGTTCCAATGTAGACTGGGCGGGAATAAAAAAAAAATTAATTTTATTTCGCAAAAAATTTTGGTATATTTACAAAACTTACAGGAGATAGAAACTGAGATGATTTTGATGATTTTTGCCCGATTGGTCCAAAATTAATAATATTCAAATTCTCATTCAAATTCTTTATTCATATAATAGCGTGGGTGTGAGAACAGAAACTTAGATTTGTAATTTGTAACAAAGTGAGCGTTTTCTTTTTCCTTTTTCCCGCTGACCATCACGGAACTATTAACATCATACTTTATTAAATAAATACTTTTTATATTAACCCTGACATTGTGTTTAATTCAAATTCGAATTTTGACAATCAATTCTCTAAAATCCAACTCTGAAATAAAACCGATACTTTCGACATATTTCACCGTACAAAATTTGAACTCTTTCACGTGTGTTGGTTTCTTTTCCTCTGCATGAATCGAAAATGTCTATAGAACGGATTGTGATGTCGATCTCTAATGACGTCGTTCTATACAAAAAACCAAAGCGGATTATAACCAATTAAAATGATAAATACAGCATTACCTTGATTTTTGCGCTTTTATTATTTACAAAACTTTGATTTTGATTTTAAGTAATGCAACTGATTGAAACGGTTTCATATTGATTCAATTTCCATATCTGTAGACATCAGGATCAAATATAAAACTCGGTGATGTTGGAAATAAACCACGGAATTGTGTTTTTGTACAGAAAATTATTGTAAATCCTTGCCTTATCAATATCACATGTGTGTATGTGTGTGTAGGAAATACTACTTTGCAACCATTACGCAACCGGTTTGTAATAACACTGTCTATTATTAAGTAAATTTCAATGTCATATCCTTCGTCATAACATAATATACCTACAGCTCGACGCATAGTTTCATAAATACATAAGACGAGCCTCCAATGTGTTATTTACTATTTGCATATAGTGCTTTATGTACACTTATAAATATTTTTGAGATTTCTTCAAGTGTACAGTCAACTTTTAGACGAAAAATATGCAACAATTGCTTTTGGAATCAATTGACCTGTGTGTAACGGTGATGATTTACATTCTAAATATGCCAACAGGAAAATTTTATGCGTAGTAATGGGTACAAAGTGCGATTATGTTATATAAGATTAGATATGATATGTATTGTATGTACCACTCTGAATTGTAAAGATCTCCACTTGAGAAGGTTTTTGTGTTAAAATAATTGAATTAATTTACGATCACATACAGAAACTCCACAAGTTTTTTTTTAACATGGCATAGTAGGTATTTTGCCAAATTTATAATGCGGATTTTTTAACTTACACCCACCCACATCATAATATATCATAAAATACATACATTATTAATATGAGATATCCTGACTACCACAAATGACTTCTGGGAAATTTGTTATAGTTTCTAGAAATCTGTAGCTGTACAGTTGAACACGATGTAAGTAAATTGGAATAATGTAATTTTAGCACCTGTATTGTCACAGAACGTAGAAAAATCGGTGATTGATCCACATAAATTATTTAATATCTTCCTAGCATCTTTTTAATTTTCCATTTCCTACTATTCGAAATATTAGTAAGAGAACTAACAGACTAATGCCCGTTTCCACAAACAAATTATGTTAAACTCATAATTAACTATTTATTCTCAGATTAATTCAAATTTTATCTCCCATTAGTCAATCGCTAAATTTATTTTAATTTTCAACCTATAAGAACAAAAATTACTGGTTTGATTAAATATTAATTTGACGTTTGTGCAGTCAGAAACTAGAATTTCATTATAAAAAATATCTGATGTAGTCAGCACATGATTCTAAGTGTAATGCCAGCATTACACTGTGTAAAAGAACAAAAAAAAATCAGCACGTTTTTATTTGGTTATTTCCGGTGTTTTTACTTTTTGGTGCCCTAAAGTTAAAGGTATGGAATAGAATTGTCGAACGGGTGTTTTAAAAGCACAATTTTGGAATAGCTGGTTTAATTTTTGTCAAAAAAAACCTTGATGTCAAAGCAGAATGATGGTTTATTTTAAGAAAGCCTACAAAATAAGATTTTTTTGCCTTTTTTATGAAGCTACAATTTGCGCCTTAAAAAATCGCATCTAACGGGTATGATTCTTTTGAAAAAGACAATTTTGGTATCGATGTTTGGATTTTTTAAAATTAACTCTTTTGCAAAGGCAAATGCTCGTTTTATTTTGGAAAAAAGCACCAACTGTTTATACGCATTTTTTCTGCCCCAAATTGTCCTTTTACAGATCGGATTTTTTCAAGGGTAATGTAATAAAGCTAAAATCTACATATCGACAAAATTTTATAATCAATTCCAAAAATGCACACTGTAGAAGTACAGTTTCATGTTATTGTACTCTTAAATGTTTACTGAAACAGCTTTATTTATTTCAGTACTACTATACTTCTATACTAGACATTATGTTGACTATTTTGTTATTGTTTACCTTTCACAAAAATAACAGTATTTTTATCATTTCTTGTTTATTTACATAGTCTACTCTACAACTACAAATTAAATAATTGAAAAGACGTCGTCTTGATGCACAATTGTAAATAAAAATATCCATATTTTCACGTAGTTTCCTATTCTACTTAAAACTAAAACGCAAATATCGTCGTAATTAATCCAACATTACATGGACCCATTCAGAAACTTATTATACATAAAGTTGTATTTTAATTATTTAATAAAACTCCATATTACAGACACAGAATGCGCAAGGTACAAAATATTTAATTAAAATTATTTACTGTTGTACATTTTATCTAATTTCCAGAGTGAGGAGGCAGTGAATGAACCTTTTGCGCGCAAAACTTTTAGTGTAAATAAACACGATTAGCCTTGATGTTATTAAAAGTAGATATTTTCGAATGTTTTTGTATTTAACGTTTATTATTGTGCATTCTAGGAAATCTTAATCATTTCCTATGTTACGCAGTAGTGGCTGGGATTGAATGGCACGTGGAGGTATGTAATCTGGCAGAAGGTTTTTTAGCACACCAAATTCCGATTATGGAAGATACTCGCCGGGAAAATATCAAGTTGAGAGAATCGAGCAATGTTGCTATCATATTACGTTAACTCTAATGGAAAGTCGGAAGAATTATTAAATAATTCAATTAATTATCGGGGAAAATATAAAATGCAATTGAATAGATACACAATTCCAATTCCATTATTTGTCTGAATCACAATATTGTTTCATATCTATGTAACTTTTTTGTATAAAATTCTATTTTCAGTACCAGAAACCTAGTTGCTAGAGGGTGTTTTAATACGGATAATAACAATTAATGCATCATTATCCATTATAAAACTGCATTTGGAATAAATCAATTGTCGATTATTTTATTTCAATTGTTGACTAATTATCTAACGAACTTCGTTGAAAACTCGTATAAATTAATGTTTCTATGGAATTTTTTTTTAATAAAATTAAGTGCTAGATACATAAGTACGTATTTCCAAAAATTGTTATCCCAAAAATGATTGCAAAACCTTTTTTTAGTTTTCCCATAAATATTATTTTATGCTTCTGGTTAAACATAAAGTATTTGAAGTAAAATAAAAAAGATAGGAGAAGATAAACCACGGTATTATTTCTTTAGCGGCTATATCATATTTTAAGTATTAGGAAAATTACTGAACATTATAGTGAGTATTGTGTAGAGTAGATAACAGATTTTATTTAAAAATGAACATTTATCTATTCATTTCATGTTCATGGATAAAAAATCCATTTCCAAGCAACATTTATGTAATAACTATTAATTTGGGAAATTTTTATTTTTATCAACAGCACTTACATTTCCACTAGGATTATAATTTGTAATAAAATAATATCAGGGTATTTACCAAAATCTCATATCTTGACCCAGTTAGAAGATTTGTTTTTCATCAAAATAAGTTAAACGAAACTGAAATAATCCAGTAAGAACTATAGTTACCATTTCGCCATATATTTTCTTTGGCTACGTAGACGACATTTGATAATCCTTAAAAGATTCTTATGATTTTAGTGAGTAACGTAAAAAATGGTTGATCTGATAAATTTCCCCATTTTGTAGAATATAAATAATTAAAAAGATGGTCGCTGTAGCAAGAAATTTTGAGTAAACAGTGATAGTGGCACTTTCACAGATAAATGTGATATCAATTAAATTTATAAAATGACGTCATTACTTCCCATCATTCTGTTTTGGTGAAATTAATTTTATAAAAAGGTAGGCAAACACAGTTGACTGGGTAAAATAAAAAATATAGGGTCTCTAAAGTTTTTTGTGACCCTATCGAAATACTCGTATATAAAAATTACCAATCTTCCATAGTTTTCCTATCATAACATTACAAAAATATTTAAAAAAAAAGATGGACAACCTAAAGTTTTGTTTTAGATAAAGATATAAGAAAAAATATCTTTATACATGAACAAAAAATTTTTTTTAAACAAGTAATTCCAAAAGAAGATTATCTTCGTATTTTTTTGAAATGCGGATATAGAATCGTATAAATACTATTCTTCTTTCTTTCAACCAGGTTTAGGTGTTGGAATTTTATTTTTAAGATTTTTTGTAGTTTCTCAACAACCGTTTAAAACTCCGTTTTAAATCTTCGTACAATTACTAAGTGTAGATTAATCTGCTTTTATTTACAAACAAAACTGCGTTGTTTACGTGTTTGGTAAAATATTAATTTATGAGGTTCATATTTTAACACAAGTACACATAGGTCCGGTATTTCCGTGTCAGTTTAAACCAAATTTGGGTAAACTTCGTTTAGAATATACAATTTTAAAATGATAAAATTCACATTCTAATTGAAGTTTACCCAAATTTGGTTTAAACTGACACTGAAATACCGGACCATAGTGTTTGAAAATAAATTTTGCGATGACTCAAAAGCACTGAACTTTTTTCACATACATTATCACATGTTATTATATCCATTTATACAAATTGAAAATAATTACCAATACAAATTCATTTAGGTTAAAACTTTTGCATCTAATCTAATCAATGTCCAATTTAATATCTATCTGTTTAACAAAAAAACTTATTTTAATACATTAAATAATAATTGGAGACAATAAAACAAAACCCAACATAAAAAACTGGTTCCACATTTTTAAAATCGATAATATCTATAAATGGTAATTAGTACCAGGTAGTATAAAACGAAAACGTTCCAAGAACAATTTCGTCACATCATTTTTAATATTCATTTATTAGAATTGCATCACTGCTATTTTGATTAGTTGATTTAGTGGAATTTAATTAAATAGCAGCTATAGTCAATAATACTCGAGTATTGTACGTGGCTAAAGGTCGGGTCGACTTGAAAATCTGGCCCAAATTTATTAAAAAAATGGCTGCCACATCACAGTAAACAATAACAAATTTATTTGGAATCTTTCCACCTTGAAAACCATACCACCAACGATTTCGCTTTTTATTTTTGCAACTTCTCGATTAATAATAAACAAATCTCAGAAAGGAAGGAATGAATCGTAAATTGTGTGAGGTCAAAGAACAAACTTGATATGGCCACGTGATTTTATGGAATATATAATTTTAAAAAATTGAAAAGGCGATTTAGATCCTATAATAATAAACGTAAAATATCCGTGAGGCACCAGCAGCCTGTGGAATGCATACATACGGTTAGCTAAAGTTTAAAATTAGGCAGAGAGCGAACGTATTGAGGCCACAGTGACACGTTTCACTTTTAATAATACCACCAAGAGTTTGATCTCTCCCACCCAATGGAGCAAAAGTTTTAATATGTGATACGCAAATTATCTTAAAGTGTATATAAATGTTCGGAGTATTTTTTTTAATATTTCAAGTGAAATTAGATTAAGGAATATTTAGTAAGTAGTACCTAAGCACTGAGTTGCTAGTCCAAAAAATAACAACTTTTATAGGCATTTTATCATCTATTTTTTCATTTTTGATTCATATGATTCTTTTAATGCAAGATCTATTACGAGTCCTAACAACTAAATGTTCGGACAAAAGTAAATTTGATTGTCTTTTTTCCACACGCGCAAAAGTTATCTAAATTAACTTCGATAACATTGATGATTTTTTCTGTTATAATGCCAACATTTGGTAATATGAAAACGTAAATTTCGTAAAAATCCGCTCGGCGGTTCCAAAACTGTGGCACTTTAACCCAGCAGGATGGGAAAATTGTAGAAACAAAGAATTATTATTTTCAAAACGTTGGATCTAGTAGTCGGATTTTGATGAAATTTACTTTATTGCAAACCTGGATGTTGGTTTTCGATACAAAAAAGTTATATAAGTTTTTTTGGTGATTTTAGGCATTTATCGGAGCTTCAAAGTTGCACCTTTAAAAATGATAGAATTTTCTAGTAACTGTTTTAAAAAATCACAGTTTTGAAACCGCTGGTTGGAATTGTGTCAAAAAACCTTTAAATCAAAGCTCAATAATCGTACTATATTAAAAAGTCCTGAAATGTTAATATGATTTTTTTCGCATTTTTTTCGAGTTCCACAGTTCACTTTTCAAAAAACGTGTTTTTTGGGAGTGCTACCTACATTTAAATAATCACAGTTTTGGAACCGCTGGTTGGATTTTGGTAAAATTTACTTTATTGCAAAAATGGATGTTGGTTTTATATACCAAAAAATCCCCAAGTCTTTATTTGGTGATTTTAGGCAATTTTCGTAGCTTTAAAATTGCACTTGAAAAATGTGACATAACTTTCTAACGACTGTTTTTAAAAAATCATAGTTTTCCAACTCGGTGAAACCGAGTTTGGACTTAAATGTCATTGAAACTCTTTGGCATAAAATTAAACGTATTCTACGCAATAATCCACCAAGAACCATTGGACTTGAAGACCAAAATAGAAGAAATTTGGGACAGTTTCACGCCAGAATTGTTCCAAAATTTGATAAATACAATGCCTCCTAGAATACAGGCAGCTATTAAAGCAAGAGGAGACGTAACCTCTTATAATGGTCCTAAATTAAAAATTATCCCAACATTTAGATGCAAATTCATTTTGTAAAATTTGCTAATTATTAAGGTTAAAATATTATTAAATCAAATAATTATTTTCTTCTATGCATAATATTGCTATTAAGGCTTTATCTTAGTGTATTGTTAGGTGTTTACTAATTATTTGCGTAAAATTTCCAGTTCTCCTTTCATACTTCAAAAATTTACTTTTGTCCGAACATTTAGTTGTTAGGGCTCGTATTAGTTTTAGGTACGGATAAAAAAATAGAAAATGTTTTTTGTATAATTTACACTAAACAGCTAACCTAACTTTTAATTATCGTTGTCACCAACTTCGAACCATAAGGCCCATTGTATTACGGAGCTACGGAGGTTTGTAAGGAAACTGCTTAGTGACAAGAAGAAGGGACGCAAAAGTAACTGGAAATTCATGGAACTCTGCATCATCGAAGATGAGGCGCAAAAGAAGATTTTGGCTTCATTCATTCATAAAAATTGTAGATTTTTTGTTGAAGGATGGAAATGTATTCAAAAATAAAATAACTATAACCGAGGACATCATTGACAAATAATAAATGTGTCAGAATATATTTCTAAAAAATGTTTAGAGATTTCATAGACACCATCATGAACCCAAAATAACTACTTGAACCTCACGTGGACAAAACTTAAGTTAGATTATGGCAAAAAATCAAATTAAATCATAAACTTCAAGGGAGTTCCCGCGAAAATATTTGCGTAACATAAAAGTTGTAGGGATTGCAACAAAACTGAAGGCAGACTTTTAGAAGAACATAATATTACTCAATTTAATTATTCTTCCAAGTCGCCATAACAAAATTTAAACAATTTATTAAGGGGTTAGATTAGAATATCATAGTTTTAGAACTAAGTACTGATTTTATTTTAGAAAAATTCTGTGTTGTGCTTTTTAATTTTTGGGAATTTTTTAAATATAAATTTGTGCAATTTTCAAAAGAAATCTATTGGCTCCTTAAAATCCGCATAAATTTTGCCCTGCATGTGCATCATCTAGACATTTAGTTTCTTGACTTTATAAAACACTTCTGTTTCTCATTAAACTATTTACAAACATCTGCTATTAACAAACAATTTACTACGATACAATAGTCCGACTAACGCATAGTAAATAGTAAAACTTTAATAAAATCTAATGAAACTTATTCCGTGATAAACAAAACTAATTGTAAAGTTTGCAAAACTTATGTTTGTAGACATACATATAAGGAAAACGCATGTATATCATTAATAAATAAATCTTTATAGACTTCGGGAAAGTTGCTACATTCTTGTTAAATTCTCCTCTTGATCATTTATATCATGAATTGTCTGCGTATAAAGAAAATGCTGTGTTGCCGTGTTGACTTGTTTGTTGGACAGACACAGCATCTCATCAAAAACGAGGACGTCATTGGGTCATTTCGTATGTAAAATAATGCAACATTTTAAGCGTTTAAGATGAGGAGCATATTGTATAAAGTGTAAGTAATTGTTAACAATCTTGTGCACTGGTGTTAGTATTAAGTTATCTAAGTGTAAGAATTACTAATTAATTTATGATAATTTGGTTGCGTATATTGGTGTTTGTAAACTGCGCATCAAGAATTGTGGACGGTTAGTTATATGATGTATTAAATTAAATTAAATTGCTCGTAATTGTGGGGTTGCCTTGTTCAGATGGTTTCCATTTTATTTCTTGATCAATATTCTAAGAATAGCAGGCGCAATTGGAAAGTGGGTACCTGCTTTTTTAAACTAGATATTTTGATCTAATTCTCATCTATTCAGATGATCAACTCAAAACGATGAAACCATGAAGGTTAGATCAAGATTCTGATGAAGTCTAAAGGCAAATTTTGGATATTTCGTAGTATCTACTAATTATAGAAATTAGCACTAGATGGTCTTAGAAGTTGATCATTGGACATCATAAATAGATCATTAACATTATTACTTCTTTTTGAAGCAGTATCCAATCAAAATGAAATTTAGTGATAACCTAGTAGGTACATGAGTAATTATCAATAGTGAAAAGAGCACACTACAAGGTGATAATTGCACATTAGCTTAGAATTCTGTAAACTATTCTAAAGTACCTAATCAGATTGGGATCACACCTAATTTTATTACGACAGGTACAATAATTATTTATTGGTGTAAAAAAATTCTTTTCCCTTGCCTTTCAATATGTACTAACTTCCATAACTCCTACACAACTTTATTATATATAGTACTTATATTATGAAGAATTTCTCAGCCTATTTTCAACTTGTACGGTAATTAGGCGACCTTTTACAAATTCCATGCTACACGTGTCACATTACGTATGGAACATTGGAAAATCCAGTTGTTTCATAGAAAAAATCTCATTCAGCTGCGAATTTTTTTTTGGTAGGCAACTAGTAACATAAAACAAATTTAACTCGATATTTCTACACATATACACAAATGTGTATGTGACAAAATACATTATGTACAGTTGAACAAACTGTATCGGTGATTTAAATAATTTAAAATTCAAAATTATTTTACATTTTTTAAATTTTAGTCTATGCACGGTTATATGCAGATGTAGAAACTATCAGGAACAAATGAATTATTCATTGCATTGATACAACAAAAATATATAATACATATATAAGTATGTATGTACGCATTTTTTGCTTTATTTAGATACAGATAGATAAGGTACCTTCACTATATCCTGTATAGTAGAGATTACAAAATGACCTTACTACTATCTGCAGTCTCCAACTGAATTATACAGAGTGCTATGGAAATGAGCCATCTAGAAAACAAGGTGCATAACGATAGGAGTTATTACTTTGAAAAAATGTGGAAACAGTTCAAGATGAAGTACAATGCGGAAAATAATGAACCCGTTTGATATTGAAACCGTTACCTAGGACTATATTTTAGTTGGAAATTAGAAAAAAATCTAGGTGTCAAACTAGTCGATTTTCTAAATAATAATCCTTCCAGTTTCAAATTTAAATAACTTTAAATTAGAATTGACTCATACATATTTACAAGAAACAATAAAAATTTTATTTCGACTGTTTAGCTGAAATTTGCCAATTTGACTTATTAGGAAAAACTCTTCATTGCTGTCGTAATCGTATACAATTTTTTAGTAACTTTTATAAGATTATGTTGGGTCGTTGAATAATTATTGTGAAGTTAATTACATATAATAAACATAAAAGAATATTAAGACGACATTTAGTATTAGCATAATAATAGATTTGCGAAATGTGTCTATTTTAAAATAATATACATACAAGGTTGGTAAAATATGCAATATTTTGGAATATAACATTTTTAAAAATTTTTCATAAAAATCGAATAATATCTACTAATATGTTTATGATAACTTTCTTGACGCTGAACCCTCGTTTTATAAATGGAAATATAGTATTAATGCGGTTAGCGAGTTGTTAACACCTGCCCACTGAAGCATCCCAATTCATTGGTTACACTCTGATATGAAGAATCTATCATGCGTTTCACACTTGCTCATGGCCAGGACGTGTTTTCTTGCTTATCTTTCACGTGAAAAAGCTACTAGAGAAAATATTTTAACTTTTCTTGTAATTTCTGATCCAACTCTTCTTCATTATTAGGCAAAAGTCGTGTATTTGGCCTTTTACAGATCATTTTTCGGTCTTATAATGAAGTAATTATTCCTTCTCAGGTGACTAATTTTCATATTGAATTTTCTTCAAATTGTAGTTGTCAGTTATGAAAGGTAATATTTGTATAATGCGTACTTTGCGTTCTAGTTTATCCTTTTCCATCTTCATTCATATCGTCAAATGATTTGGCGAGTGATTTGGTATTCCAACTAGGATCCTTACTGAATAGAGTAGTCTCGGATTTTGCTCTATGATATCTACATTGTATTCTTGAGTTTTCTAGTATGCCTCTCCACTTGTTTTTCGATTTATGGCCTTAGTCTGTAGCAACTTTTTAGGCCAAGGTTTTAAATTTTTCAATATGTCTTCTTTTGGGTATTAGAGAAAATACTCCTACTCTTCAGATTTCTTAATTATTATTTTTGCTGCCATAGAAGATTATTGTGTTTAACGAGATGGTGATGATTTCCTCAGCATTAGCCTTAGTTTGTGTATGGGTTCTCTTGCTTCTACCAAAGTTGAAGGTTCAGTTTGTCCGCCATCGTCTAACTACTCGTAAATCATCTCAGATCATTCAAATTTGACAACTTGTACATGGTAGTCAGTTTCACTTCTTTACATCTGATTTTAGTGCTACTTTAGGTTAAGTCGTTTCCAAAAATCCCAACTTCTTGTGCATTGTTTTCTACTTTATAGTTCAATGAACTTTCTACGAAAAATATTATGTAATATTATGTATTATGTAAAAAAAATGTCATAGAAATAAGTATGAGTTGTTCAAAATTTTCCATGAATTATCTAAATATGCAGTACTATAGATACGAGTATAGATACATATTAATATTCTTGATTTTAAAATATTAAAGATGAAGTTATGGTACCAAATAACCAAATATGACTATTATTTCTAATATCTTTGAAATTTAGTTTTCTTATCTTTCTTATTTACATTTTTCTTGTTTGTGAAACGTTTCAAACCAACTCTGATTTTTTTTATATCCTGGTAATAAACTTTTTTGTCCTTTAAAAAGTGTATTTTATTTTTCCTACGTCTCATCCCGAGCATCATCCTGTATTAGGTAAGTTTTGACTATATTTTTATGGCATATTGGAGGACCATTGGCACTTAGCTCCTATTCACATTTTTTTGCAATATGACGATAGTTTTTCTATTTGGAATTTATTATCAGATTTTATGTTAAAATCGTTCGTTTTGTGTTTATGGAAAATTATTAATTTTTCCAAAAATTTTAACCGCAAATTCACCAATCCCTGTTCATTTTTACAAGCTATTAAACACAATAGCAGATTAGTAAAATTAACAGTAATTGGTGATGGGGTTAATTACGAATTTATCAATGAAATAATAATAATATTTAATTTATTTACAAAATTGAAAGGGTTGTTAGTAGAAAAATAACAATTTTTGAATAACTATGCAAAAAAATTACAAAAACTTCATATTAAAAAAACATTTGCTTGGTCATGTCCAACAAGTAGTAAAAATTTGAAGTACATATGACAATAATTGTTTTAGAAGATAGAATAACCAGTGAATCAAATAATTGCCCCAATTTGCCAATCGTCGCCTCCGACACTGTAGGTACTTGTAAAAAAAACTCAAAAAAAAAAACAACTAAACTGCCATCCACTATAAAAACCGATGTACAATTTTTACCTCTGCGCTTTCACACATAAACATCGGAATGTTTCAAACATGGATTTAAACGAGATGTCAACCATGAATTTATAATTATTTTCCCAGTTATTTTCCACAGTAACATTTGTTAACTTTTCAATTAGCAAAACTTTATTTTATATCATAATAAATACATACAGAGAAACACGGGTTTAAAATATTTACAAATCCATTGCCAACTTAACAATTCGCGCGTCCTGTTAAATTAAATTTTCCACTGCAAAATGCAATGATGGCTATAATAGCTAGTCTAGAGACCTAGATCATGTTAACTGTGTTGGTTTTTGTTTGGATTTTGTTTATATTTACACATCACATTCAACAGATCTAGTGTGCAAAGTGCGCATGTCTACATTTAGATGAATGGTGCAATTATTATTATTATTGTAAAACCAACCTAGAGTATATTGTAATAGTACGTTTTTTGCGGTTTTAAATGTACGAGAGTTGTTATGTACTATGGCAGAAAAAGTACCAACTTACACGTGGTACCCGTGAAGAGTCAAGGCCAGCGCGGTTTCAAAACTGCAATAGCGTTAAGTAACCAAGGTCGGAGAATTGTGAGGAATTTAGTTTGAGAGATTATTTAATATATTCCTACAACCTGAACACAGTTTTTGGTATGAGAAAAATACTGGTTTTCGATTCGTAACTTAATAGAAATTGTTTATACAATTGGTTTTAGTTATTATATTATTTCTTCCTATGATTGGTTACTGTTTTCAATTTTCATTAAATAATAAAATTGTAATGACACTCACAGTGAACTGACAAGAAATAAAATATAAAAAATAATGAAACTGTAGAAAAAGGTTAAACTTATGTAACAGTTTGGGTAACCATATTTAATTTAATAGAATAACCTTCACTAACACAAACTAAAAACTGTAGCTTGACTGACTGCGAATAGTTTTGGTAAATATTTACAATTTGCATAGAAAAGTTTGATGATTTGTAATTCAAATAGACACCTCGACGTGAAATAATAAACACTCAAGGTAGGTTCGAAACTGATGGACAAAAGACATGTAACTTGAGATTACAACTGAAATTTCTGGACGTTTTATTGAATGCAAAAAACAGGTTTAGAAAAAAGCATTCAGTTTCCAGATGGATCTTGTGGTGTCGATTACCTATTACTATTAATAATTATTCAAAAGACAGTTTATTAACCTTTAAGAAAATTTACTGAGCAAGCGATTGTTGTTGAAGTCACAAATGACTAACTGCGTAAATTATTTAGGCAGTAAATTTTTATAACATGGTGAATAATCTGCATTAGGTTTTCTTTTTGATTATAAGTGATTACTTACGAATTTTATGGGCTTTTACGGAAAAAAGACTTGACTATTGGGAGAATTTTTCAAGAAATCATGTGAAGGAAACATTTTTTAAATAAATTTAAAATGCCATACTTCAATTTACGATATGACGATAAGAAATAAAATACAAAGTAGACATATACGTGCTTAATCATATTTCAACACATTAATTAATGAAATAAAACATGTTAGTGTAGGATCGTGCAAAATGTAAAGGGCAAAGTGTACGAATGATATTAGCTTAATAAGACGCGAACCGGTGGCATTTTCACACAAATTATCTTCTTTTTGAAAAATTTTCTACATTGTAGAATTTAGTTTAATTGATTATTATAAATTCGTCTTCAATTATGTACCTAGCTAATTAAATTTAATAAATAATAATTGCTGGAGTATATTTATGTATAAAGTACGTTTCATTAGAAGTACTTAGGTACGCCACATTCTTCCTCTTTCCATCGCAATGATAGAAAGAAATAGAGAGTGAGTGTGAAATTGCAGTATATACATTTAAATTTATTTAAGGATGAATCGTCTCATCTTTAAAATCTTAAAATACATTGATTTTGTCGACAATAAAATTGGAATTTTTACGCGAGAAAATGAAGTCATTTTTTATTAACTAAAACTTCACCGGAAAAAGTTTAATTAGGTACCAAGGCATGTCAAAACATCTTATATCAGCATAAAACAGCATTGTACACGAACCAATAAGATGAGGTTTTCTGTTGGTTTCAGTTGTAAATAATTTGTGTGCAACGTAAGTGTATCTAATAATCAGTTTAAAAATCTGCCTATTTTGAAAATTGCATCTTCATAAATAAAATTAAAAGAAAAAAAATTATCTCACTTTTCTAAATGATTATGTAAATCTCAACTTATTCTATTACAGATGAAAAGAAGTACTTTGTTCGGATGGATCACCAATATTGTTAAATTTCGGTTCTTTGGGGTAAAAGAACAGGTTTGCACCACAATAAAGAAAGTTTATTGCCAGAATTTTTTTCTCGGTTTTTTTTAAGCACTGAAATGAGGGAGGCAGCTTAAAATTTTCCTTCCTCTTTTGTTAACCTAAATAAAAACGAAAGTACCTGCAAATTTTACACTGCTAATTTGTGCCTTTCATGGTATAATCCCTCATCCTTATGGGGTTTCTACTGTAAAGCTTAAAAGGTTGGTCGCTAACAACCAGCATGGAATGGTACAAAAATTGAAATAATCTAGGAAAAGGTTAGATGAGACTAGTCTGATGTTGCAAAAAAAAATTATTATACTCGGACGTATATTATAGTTAGTTTGTTTTAAGATTATTTTTATTATTTTGGCAGAAGTTTTGGACTAAAATAATATCTAGTAAAAATTTGAATAATCGCGATGTTGATTATTATAACATAGTACTTAAAAAATATTGTAAGTTTCCTTTTCTCAATTTCAAGTAGGAACAAAGCAAACTTAGTGGTAAATTTGAATAAATTTTTGAATTACTTTGAAAATAAATAGTTTTCAGGCGACTGCACTGCTCGAATTTAACTGAAATTTGCAATTTTAATGGAAGAAATGTCAAATTTATAATTCTTTTTTGGATGTGATATATCCAGTAAAATATTTTGCGATAAAAAAGTTTTTGTCCTTGAAATAATCAATTAATTTGGGTTTGATTTTACTATTATTATGTTTTTACTTTCTCATTCGAAGTAATCATAAAATATAGTACAACTTTGATTTTTTAATTTTGAAATTTTAATGGATTTACACTTTTTATGAGCTCTTGAATCCATTTTGAATAATTTCGCGATGATTGCTGTCTTATACGATGTAATAAGGAAGTATTACTTTATCTAAGAAAGTAAAAAAGCGAACCTCAACTGAACTAAAAATTTAAAAAATGTACGGAAATGCTTTTTTAATATTTTTGAAAATTTTTGAAATACGATTTTGTAGTAACAATATTTTATCTTTATTGAACAAATTATAAAAATACATTTCATTTCTTTTTTATAAACACTTTGTAAAACACAAAAATTATTTTACAATAATATACATTATTTCTTTCCACAAATTTCATTGTTTACATCATCCCAGATTAGCTGTATAATTTCCGAACTTATTTCAAAAATTATTACATAATCGATTCGATTAAATTTATTCACGCTTCATTTTATTTTACCTCAAAAAATCAGGTTTGAGGGTTTTATTTAGACAGTTTTTGTTACTTCAAGCTCCATTATTATTATACTAAAATTAAGTAGGTACATCCTCATATTTTAACACTTAAAACTCGACTAATAGTCTTACGAGTTCTCAACTATAAATGGCGGGAAAATTTTCTACTTGAATCCTTTCGTTTTACTTCACTGGACTTTTGGTGTTCCTTCCCAATTTGAAACCTAACAGTCTCTAAGGTCAAACTAAACAGATTTAAAACTAATCTTTGTATAAATTAATCCGATTTTCATATTGAGTCGTGTGAGCAAAAAATACATCCTTGAAAGCTTGTAGACACTAAACTTTTTACCACATTCCTCATAAAGACTTTTTCCTTGCTTGTGGGTCAGTATATTAATAAAATATTAGGTACCTGCTTAATGGATCTACTTAGCATAAGTTTGCCTACGTTTTTGTTATGTGATCTAATTCTAATTATTAGAACAAAGGACAGAAGGAAACATAGTTATAGAGGAAGAAATGAAACGGCTTCAAGCGATTTTTACCGGTTGTTTTAAATAAAATTTCGGAAATGACAAAATGAAAACTTCTAAATGATTTAGGCACTTTTTCAATCAGCCGATATCGTTAACTATAAGTTAGATCTAATCTTTGAAATAGGTACTAAGCTACCAAATTTTCATATCGCAGAGAGAAAAAAATATTTATTTAATCGACATTTTTCATATTTAAATTGTCCATGACCTGATATGAGTATTTGATTTTCTAAATTTAAAAGAATTTGAGTATTAAATAAATATTCTCCCAGTAGCTAACGAGCTAATTACAAACACAATCTATCTTCCTTCTTTATGCTGTACTGATGCAATTTTCAACGTGCAAATGTGTATTAGAAACACTGAATTACGTCCTTCTACAAATCTGCTCTATTAATTAGACGTTAATTTGAAGAAAAATAAACAATTCTTAATGTTTTATAACTTACAGATAAGTAAGACGTTGAAAAATGCAGGAGACTAGGAGGCTGTTCTTCTTAAAAGACTAATCAGAGTAAAGTAAATTTGAACTACATATTATTTAGAATATTTTCTACGTAACTAATAAAGTAATTGGTTACCGAGTTCCGAGTTGGTTACATAACGTGCTTAGGATTTTTTTCAATAAGTAAGTTTGGATTTGGTAGGAATTAGTATATTCCTATCTTAAAAAATTTGAATAGGCGAGAACTATTAAGATAGTTCTTCTATAGCTTTTTAAAAATTAAATAATATTGTGTATTGTGCTAAAATTTTAAACGGCAGTTTTTTAACCAATTTCTAAGTTTTTCTTGGAAAAAGTACTAAATATTGTAGCTGGAGTTTATAATTTTCCTATCAATATCAAATATAATGCAATTTTAGTGGCAGAAATTTTGTAATACAAGATTTTATTGTTATTTAAATTGATTTAATTAAATCTCAAAAAGTACAAAACCTTATTTAGTTCCTACACTTTCATTGAGATATCAGAAAATAAGTTTTTTCTTCTACTTTCAATTAATTTCATTCAATATTGAGTATAATAGCAGATACCTAATATTCAGCAAAACTGTTAATTACTGTCCTTAAAAAGTTAAATTATAATAATTATATTATATATTTTGTAAACTTCTTCCACAAACATGTGTTAAACTCAATTAATTATTCTCGAATTGATTTGAATTTCACGGGCTCTTATTCGTTAATCGCTAATTTGTATTAAATTTCAGTCTATGAGGACAAATAGTCACTACTATCCTCAGATTAAAATTTTGTTTGACGATTGTGGAATCGGGCATTAGTCTCAAAATTTAAAATAGCAGTTTTTTAACTAAATTCAAAGTTTTTCTTTGAAATAGTTCTACAGGAGTTTATAATTTTCTTATCAATATCAAATATAATGCAATTTAGTGGCAGAAATATTGGGATAAAAGGATTTATAGTTATTTAAATTAAAATTTCAAGTTACCAAAACTTTTTTAAATATATCATTCAGTTAAAAGATAAGTTTTATCTTCAACTTATTGCTAATTCCGCCAATTATAACATACCTTCCATCCAGCAGAACTGTTACTATCGCCCTTATCCTTAAAATACGGAACATTCTGCACCATCCACTCGTAGATCTGTGACAACGTCAATCTCTTATCCGGCGAGGTGGTGATGGCCGATGTTATCAAATCAGCATAACTAAGATTACCCCAGGCGTTGCGACGGCTGGAATTCTTTTTAGCGGGCACGGCAGCGGCGGCGGCCGGCACTGGCACAGGCAAACCAGTGGAAGAACACTTGTTGCCGCCGCCTGTCTCATCGCCTTCCACGTAGTTCTCTGGCCGCGGCAATGGCCATGTGTTCGATCTGGCCCGTGTTTGGGGCTCCAAAGGTTCCATTTCTGCCAATGGTTCCATGATATTTAGGTTCATTTTGTACGCGGGCCAACCCGAGTAGTTTGAGGTCATAAATCCGAATTGACTATCACCAGACCTGATTTAGATATAGAGGAGAGTTAGAAGCTATGAGAGCTGGTTAGTTGAATATAAACACTGGCTCTTAAAAGTTTGCACTCGCTCGGTTAATTATTTGCGTCGTATAAATAAAACACGCGGATTTTCTTGAAGATTTTTTTTATTTTTTCCAAAAACTCCTAACACTAAACCCACTTAAAAATCTGTTTCAACAACAACAACAACTAGTCATGTTTTCTGGTTGAAACCACGTCAATAACAACAATGACCAAAAAAAGTCCACCAGTTGCGCGTCGAGCGCGCTAACTAAACTCGCGTTTAAATTTTCGCTGGCACCCAAAAACAATACACTTTTTTTTAAACCACCACGATAAATCACCCTACATTTCACAGTGAAATTCTTAGTTTTAAAATCCATACACTATGTAGATGATGACGCAGTTGGCGTAGCAAATACACGCAAAAATCCTGCACCGTCTCGGAGACTCGGTTTCGCTCTGTTCAGCGCGACGTGAACACGCTGTTTGGAGCTGGTGATCGGACGAGCGTAGTTGCTGAGCGTTGGAGGACATGCCCACTTGCGCCTGCGTACTCTCTGGCGCCACGCACGCACACTTGATTGTGTAATTGAGGCACACGCACGCTGTTCAGCACACGTGACAGTTGGAGATGTATTGTACTGTACCTTCTCTTCCTTGCTTGATAATTAGGGAGATAGGTGCCCTACAACCTTTAAATTGAGAGCAAACTGTAATAGATGGTTCCGGATGTAGGCTTGTTAATTAGAATTGTAGTTTAGATATTGGTACTTGGATATATGTATGTATTCTTATAAAATATGTTTTGTAATTTTTTTACCATAGGCGAGTACTCCTACATATGAAACATTTTCGAAGGTATTTTCCACATTAAATATGCATGACTATTTATAGTCCAGTCAATCGGTTATTTGACTGGGAAATAATTTGAACAAGTATTTGTGTGGATTTATTAAAAACTCAAATTTTCCAACTATAAATTACAAAAAAAGTTTTTTCGATATTTCTGCGTTTCTATCGTTCGTACGTTAATAGTATGTACCTATGACAAATATTGTATAAAAATTGATACCTTCAACCTTCAACTTTAAAGAGTTACGACGGAAAAAAGGGGGAACAATAATTTGGTTTCCATGTTTCGGATATATATTTTTTCATTTATTTTCATATACAGGGTGTCCTCAGATAGACTATAAGTGTAAGTGGAAAGAAAACATCGATTTGAAATATGGGCCTGTTTTATTAGAAAGTTATTAAAAAAATCTAATTGGCCTCAATTTGGATTCCAATACTTATTTTCTGTGTAGGTAAAGTGCCATTTTCATAAGAAGAAATTTACTTGAAGAAGTAATTTTTAAATTTATGATAGTATGATTAATTTCAAATTTATTTTTTAAATAACAAAGTTATTACTGATTTTCAGAATCAGGACTAATTGAATTTTTATATTTTTTCAAAAAATCGAAAAAGTTTATTGATTTGAAATTTGTCATAATTATACCTATAGGAGTAATATAAATTCTAACCTCCTTCTTCAAGTAAAAGTTTTTGATATGTCTTAAAGAAAAGATGCTTTAATTACCTACTTTCACTTATTGAAAAATTATGAAGAACGAAGTAGACCTTCTGTTTAAGATCTGTCATACTATCATAAATTTAAATTTAAAGTGACTTCTTTAAATATCTACAAACAATAAGGCACTTTAATACCTATACTATGATTTTTTTTAAATATAAAGATCAAAGTAGGCTTATTGATTTGAAATTTGTCATACTATCATAACTGTAAATTCTAAGCTTCTTCTTGCAGTAATTTTCTTATATCTCATAAAAAAACACACTATACGTACACACAAAATAAGATTTTGTATCCAGTGAAACGCCACTTCATTTTTTTAATGAAAATGTCTCACAAATTACTTTCTATTAAAGCAGGTCGTGTTATTTACACCTTTATTGTAGTCAATGGAAGGACCTGTATGGTCTGACAAAAGATCAATCATAACGCATTGGCATTAATTTTCTTTTTAAACAGAAAATCAGTAATAACTTTGTTATTTAAAAAATTAATTTACATTCTACTCCTATATTATTACAGGGTGTTTCCTCAAGTTTCCGTAACTTCAGGGGGTAATTCCTTAGGATGTTTTAAGAAAAGAACTTTCTATAAACCTGTGTCCGGAAATGTTTTATTCCGAAATACCTACAGGGTGTTGAAAATTTAATTTTTTCTTTATTATTGCAATGTCATACGAAATACTGCAGTAATTTTTGAACGTGTGAGACACCCAATGATAAAACGATTGGAATCGTGCGTTTTATCAGAAAGTGGCAATTTTTAACATCTGCTTTGATTTATAGTGTCGGAATTGATTATTTTATTGATTGTTGTTATTAGTAGTAACCCGCCAGCACTGACCGTTCAAAAATTATTTGAAATAATAAAAATTAAAATTAAATTTTCAACACCCTGTATCTCGGAATCTAAGCATTTCCGGACACATGATGTTTATAGAAACTTTTCTTCTTAAAACATCCTAAGAAATTGTGCCCTGAAGTTACGGACCGTGCTTAGGAAACACCTTGTATATTTTCGGAATGCCGATAAAAATCCTTGCAATGGATCCATAGTTAACTATGGTTTTGATAAAAAAAATAGCAACTTTATGTCACAACTCAAAAACAATTGAACAAAACCTGAACACATCACCCTGTTTTAAATTAAAATCTGTATAAAAAAGATATAAACTTTTTTCGCATCTTTTCGAATAAACAAAATATATGCACTTGAAAAATCAGTAAAAAATTACTCATTGTTTGTAGCTCTCAAAAACAAACGAAGTTACTCATTTTGTACTTTCGCCATTCAATTTGTCTTTCAAAAAATGTGGCATCGGTTTTTTTCTCACTTTAATTATAAAGTTATTAAGGGATACCCTGAAATCGCATCCACACTTTGTCGTGTTATAACTTATAACTCACAAGTTATAGGATTTTTTACAGACTTAAGTATACTTAAGTAGGTTTGGCACAAAACTTCTTACTTGTTATATAAAAGTCCAGAGACTTTCTGTTTTTAACAACATTTCTTTTGGGTTATATTGTTTTGAAATGGCTGAAATGCTGACTTCTACAGAATAAGGTTTAGACTCATAATAACAGAGGTTGTGAGAGTAAAGTTTTCAACAACCACGTCCATATCAGTGGTTATTATGCCATGGCACAATTTATGACTATATGTACTGATTGTTCGTAGTAAATGGATACATTATGGGCAAATCCTTATAGTTAAAAAAAGGGCTCCTATTAGACACCCTCATAAACCTGATGTATAATAGGCGCACTTCTTTAACTTAAAGGATTTGCCTATAATGTATCCATTTACTACAAATTAATGATCTGTATGTTAAAAGACAGATTTAAGTCACTTTATATTAATATTCAAGATACTGATACGAAAACTGGACCAAAAAAGTTCCTATTATATTATAAATATTATTCTTGGTAAATATTTTCTTCATACTAACTAATAAGTAGATACCAATTATACAAAAATATTATTGGACGACATCGTTATATCGTATACATAATTAGTCGTAAATCTTACTAACTTTATAACTGGACTAACTGTAGCATAATATATATGACGAAATAATATTGTTCTTGAACTGTCCAAGTGTCCACTGCTTTACATAACAAATAATTACGTGACTACAGTTGAAGGTTTTTCCCAGATGTTCTCATTGTCCCTTTTGTTAAGAAGGGTGCATTTTAGCCATGCAGGTATTTATCCTTCAAAAATTGCCAATATAATAGCTTTTCCACTATTCGTATTTTGTAAAAATTATTAGGTAAATTCTGTAAATTCAATTTGATTTTAGAAACAAATGCATCATAAAATAGTATACCAATAGTTCTAATAGAATAAAGAAATATTTTTTGTTAGGTTTTTTACGTAGATTAATAATTTTTTGCGCTTTTTGCGCATATTCTATTACAGTACCATAAATAAATAAAATAGTACCCCATCTACTCGTACATACTTTGGGCATTTAATATTGCGGTAAAAAAAATTTTTAAGTCCAGCATAAAACTTTTTTATACGGTAAGAATATACATTTACATAGTTCTGATCTTTGGAAAGTACTGAAGCCGTCCGTAACTAATAGTAATCATACAGTTCACATCCGATAATGTATTAATTACAAAATAATATAATAATTGTTATTTATCGCTATACAACAGGATGAGATCGGACGTCTTAGTATCAATTCGGAAATATTCGAAAAATATTCAGTAGTAATATCACAAGAGCATAGAAAATAATCGATTATACTTCCGAGTCACTAGACGTATTCTGCGAAACACCACGAGAGCGTTAGCTCGAGTGGTGTTTTAAGGATATACGTCGAGTGACGAGGTTAGTATAACGATTATTTTCGTTTGCTTGAGTCGTATTCGTTACGATTATATAAAGAATTGACAAACAAATTGTTTTTCTGACGTTTATTAATAAACATCAAAAAATGTTACTATGACAAAATTCACATTGTTGGAGGAGCGAATATACGAAAACGGTTATACCACGTCGTCAAGGGATATATTCGCTTATCAATACATAGTAACTATGTTAAACTTGTAATAGCTATTGGCTAAATTTATGATGAGTTATATAATCAGCAATATTCAGTTGTACGAAAAAGATACCCGGAAAAAAATCAGCAGTAATGAAACCTAAAAATATCTTCAGGTAATTATCACACAAAAAGTCTATGTACAAAAATTGCCTCTTGTGTTTAAAAGTTACAGAAAAATTTACAAGTTAAAAAATTAAATAAAAGAACTAAAATATCCGATTATTTGCTGAAAGGGATTATAATCACCCATAATGCATGCTTTTTAAATTGTTTAAATTCTAACAAAATAAAATAAATAAGAACTTTAACATATTTTGGAAATAAAGCCAAATTTATTGGTCACATGCTAACATCAACTTTTAACTTAAAATAATTGAATGAATCCCCTCCCCTAGGAGTTTTCATATTTCTCCTGGGACACTCTGTATGAACATAAAACTAGGAAATTAAATTAAAAACCATATCATTGATATCCGGTTAACGCGTAGAAAGAATTTTAGAAATAATAGGTCGCTTTAACGGATATACAATGACCTTGACAAAAATACCTTTACTATAATTCCACAAATGTTATAGAAATTTTACACATTTTTATGTAATAGTTTTCACTGTTAATTTTTTTATTTTTAAGAAATATTAAGTATGTAGATTTTACTTTTTATCTCTAAAATGGACAAGACAATTTTAGAACGTTAGAAAATGTGTATTCCTCTAAAATACGGTGAAGTAACCAGACGTTGAAATACATGTTTTTTGTTATTTTGGAAACAAAACAAGAGAAAAAAAAATCAAATTTCTCCTCGAATTTCTCAGAAAAATATCTGATGTGCCCAACACATGACTTTCTTATACGGATAGTATCACAATAATTACTTTTCGACCCTCGGATTCAACTATCAAAGCGCGCTATGAGAAATATAAAGTGTTTTAGGAATATCTCGTTTTTTTGAAATTTTTTTGACGGAATTTCAAAAAAAGTTCAAACAAAATTTGTTCAAAATTCAATTCTAAATCAATGTTAAAGAATAAAAAAATCTCATAAATTGTTTATTTTTCAAGATATTCTTAAAAAACCTAAAAATGTCATCAGGTAACTGTCACTTGTTTTGGTGCTAGATGAAAAACATTGAATGTGGCACCCACAAATTTGTTCAAACTCTTAAATATGAAATTTGAATCAAATCCGATAACTCGTTTTTGAGTTATGGTGGATACAGAGAGACACACAGACAGACATCATGGCGAAAATGGTCAAAATGGATTCAGGGGCCCTCAAAACGTGTAAATCCATCAAAATCTCGAAGTCGAAAAAAATCACGATTACTATACTTCCTTATACTACGCATAAGAAAGTAAAAATGGTGATTTCAAAGACGCCTGCGAAATAAAAATTAAACTTACCACCATTTAAACTTTAACAATTTCTTGCCACGACCACAAATAAATAAGTTATATGAGCATATTTTGAAATTATTTATAATTTTTTCGTTTTTTAGTTAACAGATTTCTCGACGAATTATTAATGCTCATACAAATTTGCAGTATTTTGACCAGTTAACCGACTTTCTATTTCCAATAACAAAGTTACTAACGTCCCGTGAGGCACCCTGTTTATTCCTGAAGAATCCAGGGAAGGTCAGCTCTCCTACGAGTTACACATCCTATTTTTTCTTCTCATTAAATTAAAAAAATTGTTATTGTATTGTTGAAAGATGCCGGAAAAGTGTCCCACATTTTTTGTAATAATATCTTTGTAAACACTGCATATTTATTAAATATTGTCTTTTTTACTAATTTTTGAAAAATACAAAATAAATGCTTGATATTATCTCCAAACTGAAATGTTGAAAAAGTTAAATCTCCTATTAGGGCCAGTATTTTAGTAAATCTTAAATCTGACTAAATTTTAAAATCTAAGGAAAGCCATCACAATTTGTACGATATTTATAAATAGGGATTTAAACCTTGGATTACAGTTAATTAACGACTGCACGGAAGCAATTTTGAGCACATTCAAAGAAACATTTGATCACATTTTCGGCATACCTAAACGCTGATAAGTCTATAGAAATTGAAGAGTATTTCTCTCATAGATTAAGTTAAGAAAAACTTAAAAAGTTATATAAACCTTATTATAGCTTGCATGGGAAATTGAGAAACGAAATCAACACAATCTCACCTAAAATCAGCAACCTTCACAAACATCAAATGATAAACCAATTATAATATCCTTTGTAGACCTTGGTTAATAGTATGACATGTAATGTAGATACGTAAACGAAATGCGGATGTAACCTATGAAATGTCTGAAAAATCTATTCACATCCGAGGAATTATCACGTATATGTTCAATTATATTACCTGCGGCTGTATCTATTCAAAATTTTAATTATTTTCGACTCTTGTCCCTGACAGAAAGGTAGGATATTTTAGTACTATTCACATTCCATTTTGTGTTATTGTTTTGATAATCATTAATTTTCTTTACCAAACTGAAATAAATTATAAAAATGTAAAATTAAGAGAATACATTTAGATCTTTTGTACCTATAATAATTTTACGTCAAATCATTAGAAGATTTTTTTAAGTAAAAGGCTACAATTTTGATTTTTAGCTTATAATGTTTATGGCGGGAGTTTAAAAATTGAATGGATTAGCAAACGAAAGTTTCCGTATTTTCTCGTAGAAATTCTATCTATAAAATAAAATAAAAATAGCACGCTTTTTATATCAATAACCACCAAAACTTTTTATACCACATCCAAGTTAATTATCTAAAAACATTTTATGGACACATGAGCACCTCAAACCAATAAATCAACAACTTTGCACTCTGGCAAAAGTAAAATTTTAATTGTATGAATCTTTCGGCTTAGAAATACCCAAAAATATATACGTCCTTTTGGGAAAACTGCGAAAACTTTAGATTCGGGTGTATCTAGTGTTGAAACTTTCGGCAATAACTTTATTTCAATGTTAGACATAAATGAAGATGTATGGTGAATGTGGGCCATTACTAGAATTCGTTCGCAAACGTCTTCTGATTGTTTCAAGCTATTTTATCTAAATAGCAGCCGCCGCCCTACCTAGACCAAAAGAAATATAGATATTCGTATTTTAGGGTAAGTGTGTGGGAGGTGGCGGATTAGAAACGAAGGAATAAAATATATAAAACTTTTCTTAAATAGCTGCATACTATTTTACATTTTTGATTTTGTGAAGGAAAGAAAAATTGTGAAAGTTTTATAATTTTAATATTATACAGGGTGTCCACCGAGTTCATGTGGTCTTCCACCAAACGTTCTTGAATAAAAAAATTTCGACTATATCATATAAGCATAAAAGTGTAAAGTTTGATGATATGCACATACAATCAATTTTTTAGATTTTATCTAAAAAATTCTCCAAAGTGAAGTGGTTTACAATATACTATTAATAATTACTGAAAATAATTTTATCATTTCGAATTTAATTTTTCAAATACATAGGTACCTAATCAAAAATCTTGCAGAATTAAATGTAGCTATTGGTTCACGACTTTCCATTTTCATTCGAGACTTGAACATTTCTAGCTCCAATTTTCAATTTGTTCAATAGAGAAAAAAATTATTGTAATTATATATTATATTAACTTGCAAGACTTAACAAAATACTTCATTTGGTAAAAATGCATATTATACCTACCAATATACCATGATTCTCTTGACGATTTCCCTAACTCCATTAAATTCCTCCGATTTTTTTAACACTAATGAAATTGAAGCGTTTCTTTTAATCAACTAACCCGCATTCCGCATAAAATAAATCCACTTAAACATAATTCACGTAAAAAGCGTAACAGAGTGCGTTTACTATTCTACTGCGTGATTTATTGTCTCCGGCATTCAATTTACGGGCCAATTACATGTCGAGTGAATTTAGCGATCAGAGATCCCTTCCTCTAGTTTGCTAATAGCTTTCACACCATGCTCTAAGGGTTAACACATCGTGTGAAACACCATTTGATTCGTGTTAATCTTGTCTGGAATGATCTCCGGAAAATGTATGTGAGCTACTCGTAAGCCTACAAATAAAAGTTAAATCATGATAAACATGATACAGTTACTTAGGTGTCTTTTCATTAAGTAGGTACCTAATTCCGATTACCACGCATTACCATCATTATTGTTATATTGTTAAAGAATCTCGACTGGCATTTAGCAAATGAAAGGGAATTGTGCAGGTTTTTAACACTAATGTTATAGTTAATATTTTATGAACAAATTTCTAGAATGTTAAACTTAAAATTAAATGTTGTAGAGAATAAACAACACTTACAAATTATTGGGAGCGAGTAATTAATATAAGTAGAGAATAATCCTGTATCCTGGCCATCAAAATCATCAGGTCTATAAGTTCAAATATCCCGCACAATATGGCAGATAACGTGCTGATTGGATAGTCGGTCGACCATTGCGTGTACAAAATCAAAACTAGTCTTTTTATACCAAATGGTTGAAATGGTTTTAACTCTTTGAATTTGTTCTGTTCTAATAGACGTACTCTCCTTCCGTGGAATGTAGATATCAAAATACAGCACACATCATTCCAAAAATATTCTAAAAACGAAATACTCGTTTTAGAGAATGAAAAGTAGAAGAGAATAGTTGTAGATTCGTGATTTCATTCTCGTAGAAGGATTTTCTTCTATTGATGCCAGTGTTCAATTTCTATTTCCTATATACAGGCTGTTTCAAATTCGTTTCTCACTACAGGTATCTTAGAAACGGTAACAGATACAGCTTTGGTTAAATTGGGGCAAAGTTGCGTAATAATATGGCCAATAATAAGTCGTTAAGAAATCGAAAATATCTTTTGTAGTTCTGGAGATTTTTGGAAAAACCCAATTTTTGCCTTTTCGTTTTTATTTTTTCTGCTCTTATTTTTCATGATATCGAAATTCCAAAATCGCTTTGCCATGGACACTTTTTGTGCTTTATAAAATGACGTTAAGATTTTCCTCGTGCGACGTTTCGTTTTTCCGCTGACGTCATCAACTCAATTTTTTTAAATATGGTCCTGTGTTTTTTTAATCGTTTTAAGTAGCATTCTTTATGTTCTATAAAATGGTGTTTAAATTTTTTCCATACGACGTTTCGTTCTTGTGTAATCATCGGATCATTTTTTGAATACTATACGGCATTGGATTTTGTTTGCAATTTCATCAGTATTTTTTTTCATTATTCAGCCCATCATCAGTATTGACGATTTCATAAGTGTTTATTTTATAAAATTATTTTAAAAAATTAATTCCATTGTTCTTATTATTACTACTAACAAAAAATAATAGGTTAGTTTGATTTATTATAAAAGAAAAATTATTATTATTAAAGTTTGCCAAAATGTGTGGATATGAGGAAAAATACTGATGAAAATGTAAAAAAAAATCCAGGGCCGTATTTAAAAAATGATCTGATGATGATTGCACAAGAACGAAACGTCGTATGGAAAAAATGTAGACGCCATTTTCTAGAGCATAAAAAATGCTACCTAAAACGATGAAAACTGACTTGATGACGTCAGCGCCAAAACGCAACTTAACCAAAGCTGTATCTCTTACCGATTCTGAGATCCCTGTAGTGAGAAGGCTGTACTTATGTACCTACTTGGTTTTCCACTATTATATTATCTTACCACTTACCTGCAATAAATAAATACAGGGTGATCAGTAATTGCCGCACTCGGAGCATACTGAGCATACTGAGCATACGTTTTAAGAATGACGAATTTTTTTACTGCAGTGCTGTAAGTCCTTTCTTTACAAAGATATGACCACTTTTGTGAAAATAAAAGTGGCAACACTGCATTGAACATGTGAATATGTTCGACGAGAAAAAAAAAAGAGAAACCTTCAATATTTTATGATGCGAGAACTTGTCAAACTAATTTAGTACTGTCAATTTTATTAAAAAACAGAAACAACAATTGAAATTCATTATTTATATTCTCATGGCAATAGAAGGTATTTTAGTTTATCCCAAGGGGAGCTTGAGAGGTTGCCAAACTTCAAAATTCTCTCAAATTTAGGTATTTTATTAAATTTTAACATTTTCAATTTGTTTGTATTGGAGGTTTTGTGAAAAAAATTGAACAAATCATATTGCATTTTATCCAGAGATTATAGTAGCATGAATTATTCACTCATTTTTGTCTTGGTTATTAAAATAATTAGCTTGTAACTTGGATGAGGGAAACTCTATAACTCGGAAACTAACCATCAGATTTAATTTTTCTTTGCAGATTATCCTTAGTTTTAATGTGCTCTATAACGCCCTGTATTCGAAGTGCGCCAATTACTGATTACCCTGTATACAGGCTGTTTCAAATTCGCTTCTCACTACAGGGATCTCAGCGCAAAAACGAAACGTCGCGTGAGGAAAATTTTAACGTCATAACATAAAGCACAAAAAGTATCCACGACAAAGTGCTTTTAGTTTTTCGATATCTTGAAAAATAGGAGCAGAAAAAAATAAAAATCAAAAATCAAAAATTTGATTTTTTCAAAAAATCTCCAGAACTAAAAAAATATTTTCGATTTCTTAACGGCTTATTATTGGCCACATTATGACGCAACTTTTCCCCAATTTAACCAAACCTGTATCTCTTACCGTTTCTGAGATCCCTATAGTGAGAAGCGAATTTGAAACAGCCTGTACTTATGTACCTACTTGGTTTTCCACTATTATATTATGTTACCACTTACCAGCAATAAATAAATATACAAAATAAGTAAATCAATGGAACGTAATCGAAAAGTTCTAGTCGAATAGAGGACATGATCGTCAGAAAAATACACACCCCGTATATTATTCTTTTAGAAATTTATAGCGTTAGTTTTTCTTGCACCAAGAATCATATCTGCCACATTTGATGTTTGTTTTTAGGTCTATACAAGGTGTAACGCTACGAGTTGAGAGTGGACATAACTCTACTGAATAGAGTATAGACACGAAATATTTTTAGGTGTGATTCTTGAATAAATTTTGCATTGTCCTGTATAATTTTTTTATACCCAATCTGTGTTAGTTTTCGAACCATCATCTCTTGAATGTTGAAAATTGTAGCTTGAAAAAGTAAAACACTGTTGAATAAAAGGAAGCCAGTCTGCTAAACTATTTGAAGTTCGAAAACAATGTATACATGAAATTTGTAGCTGAGATGATTTGCGATCGAAAGTATCTTGTAATTTTTTTGATAGTGTTAACCCTTAAAGAATTATTAGTGTTCAAATTTGGAAATTGAAAAAATAAATCATTATGTTCACATTTCATTTAATTTATTTTGAAAACTAAACTGCTGGCCAATTGAAACGTACCAAGCGAATTTTTAGGTTGAATTTAAAGTCAAATATTTTGAAAAGGAGAAAAGATTTCAACATGAGGTTTTGAGGGTTCAAGAGATAATTTAATTGCGAAAACAATAGTGTGACCCAATTTTTTTACTTTGAAGTACGTTGCTATCTACAGGGTATGAAAGAAAGTCGTATTTTTTTTCTCAAACTTTATACCTACCGGAATTCCACAAAATTTTTTTTATATTTTTTTGATGTCGATTTTTTTAGTCCCTGGTTAATGAGGAAAAAACAATTTCTCAAAATTTTTATATCCCTCTTATTTTATAAGATACCGAATTTTTTTATTAAATTTAATATTGTTGAACCGGTTTTTGCAATAATAATTATGCTGTCATTTTGAAAGCAAATGTCATCATGTGATATGTCGATAAAAAGGTAATTTTAAGTAGAATCTAATTCTTATGGAAAAAAATCTACAGGGTTGTTTTAAAAATTTTGAAAGTTAGTAGGTGGCCCTTCCGGTGAAACCGGAAGTGTCATCAGATTGTATTAAACGTCAAAATGATTATTCCTTTCAACAATCAAACCATGCCAAATTTCAAATTAATACAGTTAAATGTAACAAAATGGTGGGGGTTGTAAAACGATTTCGTAGCCACCCGGTATACACGAATATGAGCAAACTTTTGAAAAAGGGAAAAACCCGTTTCGAGGATATAAGTCACTTAAACCAATGGTGAACATAAACTAACTAAATTCCATTCTATTCCATTAAGAAAATAGCCTCAAAAAATGAATTAAAAAATTTACTAATTAGCGAACGTGTACCCGATTTTTGATAAGCCACTGGTTACCAATAAATTAATGAAAGTACAAAAAGTGTACTTTTTATAAGAAAACCATTCATAAGGTATTATAATCAACTACAGAGATTGGTTCTTACAAAACACCATACGACCGAACGACAAAAAACAAAAAAAAATAAAATTTTCAGCAAAAATTCGGTATCTTATAAAATAACAGGGATATCAAAATTTTTGAGAAACAGGTTGTTTTCCCATTAAGTAAGGACTAGAAAAATCTACATCAAAAAAATATTAAAAAATTTTTGTGGAATCGCGGTAGTTATAAAATTTGACAACAAAAAGGAGACTTTCTTTCATACTCTGTAGATAGTAATGTACTTCAAAGTAAAAAAAATCGGGTAACACTATCGTTTTCTCAATTAAATTATCTCTGAAATCCTGAAAACCGCATGTTGATATCTTTTCTATTTTTCAAAATATTTGACTTTAAATTCAACCAAAAAATTCGCTTGGTACGTTTCAATTGGCCAGCAGTTTAGTATTGAAAATAGTTAAAAATGTGATACATGATGAATTGATGAAAGATTATTATTATTTTGAATCGCAAAGTTAAATTTCATTTTGAACATAAACGATGTTTACTCGGAATAATTATTAAATTTGTTAAAAAGATTTCCGTAAGTTGGAACCTGCAATAACTTTATATGAAAAAAAAAACCGGATTGGAGATAAAAAAATTATACAGGACAATGCAGAATGTATTCAAGAATCACACCTAAAAATATTTCGTGTCTATCCTAAGACACCCTGTATAAGAACGTACAATATAAATACAAGGGATTTTATTTGAAAAAATAATAGTTTCACCGATTAGCTGTTTCTTATATTTAACAATAAATTACAACCATCCTTTTATCTCATACTGATACTACATAAACACACCTTTCATTTATGTAACTAATTTACACTTTTATTTGTTATTTGTACACATAATATTCTTGACTTTTTGATATACTTACATATTTTTTAATAACTAAAATGTCTTTTGTAAAACCTGTACTTTTTATCTGATCATTATAAAAAGCTATTAAAAGATAAAATTACAGCTTATGATTTTATGTATAATTCCTTAACTTGAAATAAATAATACGAACAAATAAATACTTGACCTAGCACAATATCATTAAAACAAATATACTTACCTATGTTTTATCAAATATCATTATCATTAAAGGTGTAGTAGGAGTATTAAATAACGACAAACTTAATTAATATTTATGCTTGATACTATTGATAGTTTTATTTAATACTTACTGGTTTTTCATAATAATTATAATTTTATAATAAATCAAATATGTTTGTCTAATGAAATAGTTTTAATAAAAAGAGGTAATATTTAATGATGTAATCATTTGCATACATTAGATTATAGATTTATTTATTTGAAATAAATTAAATGTCGGTTCAATTTTAAATTTAAATTACAAGTAATGGTAAGAAAGTTTTCTGTAACTGTATTAGAGATACTTATTTAATAGGAAGACAGGTGGCGCGGGTTTTAAATTGGCATCCGAAAAATAGATGGCTCCACACACTTTTTACAGATACCTACTAAAAAGTGTTGTAATTTATATTTATAATATTTTTTTGTGTCAAAAGTGTCAAATACTATACAATTTTATCACAAAAACATTAACCAATAAAAATAAATAAATAATCGAATAATACTGGCACGACATTAATTATGGCAGAAGTGGAACCAGAGAAAGATGCAAAGTTCAACGAATTTTACACTGAGGTAAATGCAATAACATTACAGATTTTTATTTATTATTGTTTTGTGGCTGTCGTAGGTTAAAGAAATAGAAAAACGTGATTCTGTATTAACACCAAAACAACAAATCGAACGATTACTACGTCCCGGCTCCACATATCGCAACCTAAACCCCTTCGATGTATTACAAGTAGACCCTGAAACACCTATCGACGATATCAAAAAGAAATACAGACGTCTTTCAATTTTAGTCCATCCGGACAAGAACCAAGACGATCCAGACAGGGCCCAGCAGGCCTTCGAGGCTGTGAACAAAGCATGGAAAACGTTAGAAAGCGAGGAAACGCGAAAGAAATGTTTGGATATAATCGAGGAAGCCCAGGGTAGAACAGATCTAATGGTAGGTATTCTTGTAATACCCATGAAATTTGTATTGCTGTAAAGTAGTGTTCAAGCTTGCAGAGAAACGAAAGAAGGCGAAAAAAGAGGGAAAAGATGGAATACCCGAAGACGATCCTGCAAAATATAAACATGCCATTTATGTGTTGACGATGAAACTCTTTGCAGATATGGAGCGAAAACGACGGGAGTTAGCTGAAAGAGATCAAGAGGAACGAAAACGAAAAAGAGAACAAGAAATTGAGGAGGAAGAAAACCAAAAAGCTCAGAAGGAGTGGCAGAAGAACTTCGAGGTCAGGCAAAATTAATTTTTACTTTTGTTGTTTGATTGTTGTATTTTACAGGAGTCCCGTCAAAACCGAGTGGAAAGTTGGCAGTCCTTTCAGGCTAATTCCAAATCGAAAGCCAAGACTAGTAAAAAAATTAAATTATTTAAACCACCGAAAAACAAGCCGGAATCTAGATAAATTTTAATTTTATATTGAAGGGTAGCGTAAGTTTATGACGAAAAATAAAATAGTGCCCCACATTTCAATTCTAAGTGTCATTCTCTCTTAGTTTTGCTTTTTAAGCTCGAGTCTTCGTTTTAATGTCCAGTTAAAAAACTACTTACGTCAAGTCATTTTAGTAAAAAAATTCGCAATTGGGAGAAAACTGTGGCAAGCTAGAGACTTGATACAAAGTATTTGGTTACCCAACTAACATACTAATAGTTTGAAGATTTTGGCCAAAATTTAATTTTTCACTCCAACTCTCCAGCTTGCAAGAGTTATTTTACCTAATTTTCATAAAATGACTGCACTATTATGATTCTTCCTTGTTTTGCAATACTTTAATTTACATGTACAATTAATAAATGTAATTTCATAGGAAATACTTTTACCTATATTTTTTTAGGTCCAACAACTAATAGCAATTATTAGATTAAGGTAGATTATTTAATAACAAAATGTGGAATAGATTTTTGTTAATAAATATAAACTATGAATCGTGAGTCATGTTACTGAGTGAACGATTGTTTTTATTTTAATTAATCATCTAATTTATATCGAATGAATCGCATACTGTATACTATTTCTCTTTTATTTAATAAATATTACGTTTTTATTGTGTTTAAGAAATGAGGACAATTATTTGCTAGGTTTAGGGTAACAAATGCTACTATACAGGGTGTTCGTGCGAAGTGGCTCACTATTGCTAACTTCGTTATTATTGGAGCTACAAAGTCGGTTAAATTAGCAAACTAGTAGCATTTTTTCCGCTGATTACAATGGTGAAAACAGAAAAACAATTGACTATCTGGTTTTCGAGATATTCACAAAAATAACATTTTTTTTAATGGAACACCCTATATATTTTTGCAGAAATCGATGGCAAATTAAATTCTGTACAAAAAATGTCCTTAATTTTTTTTTATTATAATTTAAAATAAGCGAGTTATTTTGAAAAAAAAGTTTGCATTTCTTTAAAATCAAGTAGCCATAAAACGGAATAGTAATTTATTAAAACCAAACAATCATAATTTTGAATTTAAGCAAGTTGAAAAAAACTTGAAAGAATTACGGAAATATTACGATTTTATTTAATATTTTTAATATACAGCTGTTTGCGCAAAGTGGTTCACTATTGCTAACTTCGTTATTATTGGAGCTACAAAGTCGGTTAAATTAGCAAACTAGTAGCATTTTTTCCGCTGATTATAACGGTAAAAACAGAAAAACAATTGGCCATCTGGTTTTCGAGATATTTACAAAAATAACATTTTTTAAATGTAACACCCTGTATATTTTTACAAAAATCGATGATAAATTAAGTTCTGAACAAAGAATGTTCTTGTACTTTTTTGACAGTTATTTAAAATAAGCGAGTTATTTTGAAAAAACTTTTCAAATTTTTAATATCAAGTAGTCATGAAAATTATAATTTTGTATATTTTCAATATTTCCGTAATTCTTTCAAGTATTTTTTAACTTGCTTAAATCCAAAATTATGATTGTTTGGTTTTAATAAATTACTATTCCGTTTTATGGCTACTTGATTTTAAAGAATTGCAAACTTTTTTTTCAAAATAACTCGCTTATTTTAAATTATTATCAAAAAAAGATGAGGACATTTTTTGTATAGAATTTAATTAACCATCGATTTTTGCAAAAATATATAGGGTGTTCCATTTAAAAAAAATGTTATTTTTTTGAATATCTTGAAAACCAGATGGTCAATTGTTTTCTTGTTTTCACCATTGTAATCAGCGGAAAAAATACTACTAGTTTGCTAATTTAACCGACTTTGTAGCTCCAATAATAACGAAGTTAGCAATAGTGAGCCACTTCGCGCGAACACCCTGTATAATAGTAAATATTAATTGTGGATAAAAGTTTAAAGTGCGCCACTGGCCAATTTCTTCGTGTTATAATACCTTTAGATTATAGTTAATTTAAGGACTATTTAACTCAACAAACTTTAATCTTCCACTCTCGTAAATTGTTCTATAGGTAGGATCAAAAAATGAATTGAAAAAAATATTTTCATTCCTTGGTTATAAGGAAATGTGATCCATGCATTCTATTGCAGATTTTGTAGGCGCGCCTTTCAGGGACACCCTGAGGTCAGTACTAAAAAGTTGATCACTAAAATCGCTTGTCGATGTTTTTTATTCTGCGACATTTTCCCAATCTAATTTAAATAAAAAGTTATTGTACCTATGAGGTTTTAACATTTTTTGGCCCATTTTGTTTGGCTGCTCTCGTATTTACAAAATACAATTCTTTCACTTGAACAAGTCAAACTTTTGTACAGGGTCTTTCACGCAAAAGTAACACCCCCCTTATTTTCTTACCTATTGAGATATTTTATTTTTTCAAAATCATATTTACTGTAGTTTTTTCTGAAGTTTTCAAATATGCCATCAAAACTTTTTTAACTTGAAAAATATACAGGGTGTGCTAAAAATGGCATTTTTTCTTATGGAACACCCTATATATTTTTACATGAATCGATAGATCTTTTGAAGCTGATTCCAAAAATATATATGACTGACATTTGGACCAAAAGTGGCGGAGATATTAAACGTCAAATTTGTAAAATTTGAGAAAATTAACATTTCTTTTTTTTTAACCTCTTAGGATATTTTGATTTTTTTTATTGTATCTTCTTTATTCTTCCTGTAAATGTCAAAAAACTAGAACACAGCTTAGTTTATAACTTTTTTTCTTCATGGCAACCTGCGAATGTAGGAACATTGTAGGCAATCTTGTATAATTTATATTATTAATAAAATCATTTTGAATTTAAAAAAGTTAATAGTATACTTGAAAACAGAAAAAAATAAAGCAGATAGAATTTCAAAAAATTAAAATATCCTAAAAGGTAAAAAAAAAGAGATGTTAATTTTCTCAAATTTTACAAATTTAACGTTTAATATCTCCGTCACTTTTGGTCCAAATGTCAAAGTCATATATATTTTTGGAATCAGCTTAAAAAGGTCTATCGATTCATGTAAAAATATATAGGGTGTTCCATAAGAAAAAATGCCATTTTTAGCACACCCTGTATATTTTTCAAGTTAAAAAAATTTTGATGGCATATTTGAAAACTTCAGAAAAAAGTACAGTAAACAGAATTTTGAAAAATTAAAATATCTCAATAGGTAAGAAAATAAGGGGGGTGTTACTTTTGCGTGAAAGACCCTGTACCTTATCAGTAGGAAATTTTCACGCGAGTTCTCGGTCTATATTAAAGTATTGTAAATTTACTTTATAATATAAATTCGTATTTTGTTCTATTTAAAGTAGTTCTTTTACATAATAATTTAATTCTGACACATTTAGTCCTTCAGCTAGGGGTCAAAAGGTAGGAAGTAAAAGCGGGATGAGACGACGCAGTGTTTTCTGAAGGTTTTTTGGTCGCTGAATCCGAATCCGTGCGTCGTTTTTCAATAAAGTGGTGCAAACAAAAGTTATTAACAATTTATTGTTTAAAACGCAATAACTCGAAAAGTATAGATTTTACCGAGCATTTTACCAAAAAAAGTTTCAAACAAAAGTTGTTCAAAATAAAAAGACTCTCCAAAAAGTTCATATGGTATTTTGTCATAAAGTCGCACGAACAAAAGTTATTAACAATTTATTATTTAAATGTTTAAATTAACTCGAAAACGAAAAGTATACATTTTACCCAAAAAAATTTAAACAAAAGTTGTTCAAAATAAAAAGACTCTCCGAAAAGGTCATATGGTATTTTGTCATAAAGTTGCTCGGACAAAAGTTTTTAACAATTTATTGTTTAAAATGCAATAACTGGAAAAGTGTACATTTTACCAAAAAAAGTTTAAAACAAAAGTTGTGCAAAATAAAAAGACTCTCCTAAAATGTATGCTTTTTGGTTTGTTCCGTTTTAAACAATAAATTGTTAATAACATTTGTTCGAGCCACTTTATGACAAAATACCGTATGACCTTTTCGGAGAGTCTTTTTATTTTGAACAACTTTAGTTTAAAACTTTTTTTTGTAAAATGTATACTTTTCGAGTTATTGCGTTTTAAACATTTAAACAATAAATTGTTAATAACTTTTGTCCGTGCGACTTTATGACAAAATATCATATGACCTTTTCGGAGAGTCTTTTTATTTTGAACAACTTTTGTTTGAAACTTTTTTTGGTAAAATGCTCGGTAAAATCTATACTTTTCGAGTTATTGCGTTTTAAACAATAAATTGTTAATAACTTTTGTTTGCACCACTTTATTGAAAAACGACGCACGGATTCGGATTCAGCGATAAAAAAGCTTCAGAAAACACTACGTCGTCTCATCCCGCTTTTATTTCCTACCTTTTGACCCCTAGCTGAAGGACTAATTAGCAAGGAACGAAACTTTTTCTGGTGATTGAAAATAAAACCCAATTTAAACGTAGAAAACATCTATTTATTTTAATTAGATAATTAAATTGTAAATTCAATTTTATTTATTTGTTATAAGAAAATATACTTAATATCAGTATTTATATTTGATTTTGTTAGAGCCATAACATTTTTTTAACTTGCCTACATAAAAAAGTATACAAAAACAATATAATATTATAATAATACATACAAAAACACAATACAATTAAATATAATAATATTGGAGTAAAAAATTTACTTACTGCGTTAAAAGAATGATTACATACACATCTTTTAATATTTTAAATTGTAATAAACTTCTTATATAATTATTAATTTAAATTATTAATAATAACATCAACCCATATAGATACATCTCTGTTTCGCTTTGTTTAACTTTTAAATATACAACACTTAATAATTACTTTTTTATCCAGCAATATGTAAAATTGCATCAACAGGGTAAAAAAAATCTCTCTAGTTATCTACTAAAAAACTTGGCAACAATGTGAAATGCATTAATAACAATTGTATTTTAACTAGGTTTTCACCTGCACGAAATAATTCTGCCATAAAACAGCTATTATTTAACATAACAAGTAAAATATATCCGCAAATATGGTTATAGTCAAGTACGCACAATACAAATGATTGACATGGATAAAACAGATATGTTTGTGTTTAAGTTTTGGCAGGTTTTGTCATCATAAATTGGTAATGATTTCTGTTAGGACGTTCGCGCGTCCAAACTGGGCCGAAGGGACAAACAACCTTCTACCCAAAAGTTCGGTCGTTCCAACATACTCTTCCAGAGGCTTAGTTCTTTGCCAGATGCGTCCATCCAGTCCACGGGTTTGCCATAATGTTTACCTACAAAAAATTACATTATTATTAAAAACTTTTTTCACTAAAAGGGTATCAAAATTCGCACCTGTGCCTAAAGAGAACCGTACTCCACCCAGGAATTCATTACTAGCCAATCGATCATGATCCCATACAGTTAACTCCAAACATCTCTCCGCCAATTCTTGAAGTGTTACATCGTCGTACACAAACGTGTGATTCCACACAGGATTTACAGTTCTTTTAGCCACTGGAGTTTTCTGTTTGGAACTTCGTCCCTTCTCAGGGAGTAGGTAACTGAAAAATAGGAAATTGTTAGAATAAAGTTAGGTAATAGAAGACAAATCTAACAGAAATTTTTTTGAGACCAAGTTTGCCTAAACTTCGTTTAGAATGTGACTTTTATCAATGTAAGTTTATACAATCTAAACGAAGCTTAAGACAATTTGGTTTAAATTAATATTGAAGGAAAAAATAGGCACTCTAAAATTTATCAACTAGGGAGGAAAACTTAACATATTTTTGCATGAATAATTTACTGGGTCAAGAAAGCAGCTTATTTTGAGATCATTTTATATGATGATGGTGCCTCGCCGTAATCTCCACTTCATATTTTTACTCTTAGTTACAATTTCGTCTATACTTTTTCCAGCCAATAATTTTTTATACAATTTAATTAGCAGAAAAAATCCACATTTGCATTTTAACCGAAAACACCTAAACTAAAGTAAATTGATACTCTCTTTCTCCCCTAATGAATTTACTAAAAATCAATACGCATACATAAAAGAATTTCCCTACTATGGGTTTATTATTGACTTACCTTTTACAAAACGGATCAGAAGTGCCATTGGCTTTGATAGCAGTTAGTGCTTTGGCTTCCTTGACCAGAACATGGAGAGTGCCACGAGAACGCTTGCCTTTTTTGTGTACGGACATGTCGGGCGGTACAAATTTCAAACAAACTATAATGTCACCCTTGAATGACAGCATATCATCGAACGGTTCAGTCTGGAAAAAAGAAAAAAATTATGTGGTTTCGTGCAAAAGGAATTTGCTGGACATTGGATTTTTTTATTTCGTTTAATGGGTAATTTATGGTTTTCTTGTGAATTGAATAAAGTATAGGCAATATACAGGGTGTCCCAGGATAGACACGAAATATTTTTAGGTGTGAATTCTGCATTGTCTTGTATAATTTTTTTATCCCCAATTTCAATCATCTGTTGAATGTTGAAAATTGTAGATTGAAAAAGTAAAACACTGTTGAATAAAAAGAAGCCAGGCTGCTACACTATTTGATTATCGAAAAAAAGTTATACATGAAATTTGTAGCACAGATGATTTGCGATCGAAAGTATGTTGCAATCTTTTTGAAAGTGTTAACCCTTAAAGAATTATTAGTGTTCGAATTTGGAATTTGAAAAAAAATCATTATGTTCACGTTTCATATAATTTATTTTGAAAACTAGTATAGAAAATAGTTAAAAATATGATACATGATGAAGGATTGGTTTATTTTGAATCGAAAAGTTAAATTCAATTTTGAACATAAACGACGTCTACTCGGAGTAATTATTAAATTTGTTAAAAAAATAAGTTGCCACCTGCAATGACTTTATACAGTGTGTCCCAAATTGGTGACTCCACTATGGGTAACTTCTTTATTATTGGAGATACAAAGACGGTTAAATTAGGAAAGTTTTTAGGAATTTCATGGCCATTTCAGATTAGTCAACAGATTTTGAATGTCTCTTTTAGTTTTTGAGATATTCGGGAAAAACCAAAATGTTGCATTTTCTTTAATGCTCAATATTTTCTTTATTATCGATTTTGTGCTGTTGAGACTTTGACATTATACATGCACTTTTTTAAGATACTTCTAATGGTGTTGTCAGATTTTTCCCAACTCTTTTGTTTTTTGAAATACGATTACCAACTTTTGTTTTTCTTATGGACGTCAATTGTTTTACCTTTCCAACGATGTATCACAACATGACGAAAAATTCCAATTTTCACAAAAAAAGAAGTATTTTTAATAAAAAACAAAAGAAAGCTTTACGAATAAAAACATAAATAAAAATTATCATAAAAATGAAGTAAATTATTTCTCGATATGAGCCCCATTTTTTTCTAAGCACTTTCCACAGCACTGTAAAACGGAATTTGTCACTCTTTGTAGAGTGTTTCTAATTGATGGCGTTCAATGTATCTATCACTCTGGCTTCTAGAACCTGCCTATTTTCTGGTGTATCGAATTCGTAGATTTCATTTTTGACGTATCCCCAGAGGTAGAAATCGCACGGCGTCAAGTCCGGCGACCTAGCAGGCCACAGACTTGGTCCTTTGTTTGTAATTATTCTATCTTGATTTCGCTATGCCAGTTACTCTTGAAATTTGTCTCACTGAAGAGCTCGGTTACTGTCTCAAGAATGTTGTTAACATTTTCTTCATATCATAACGATTCTCCATCTTTTGTTCAAATGCTCCAAAATTGATCAAATTCGTCGCAAGTTTTCTGAAATAATCACGACCATGTTAAATTTTTCTCCGTTAGAAAAATTGCGTGCCATTCTCGATTTCTTTTTAGCAATTCTACTTCTGAACATGTTTAACTCTTTGACAACTGTACTCAGTAATTGTTTCCACGACCACCTTATTGTATTTTTTTGGCGTCCAGATTCCACATACATAACGTGTTCTTTTGGATTTTCGAGTTTTATCGTTAGCTGTCATTTAACGCGACATTTTTTGCATTGCAGCAAGAGATATCTCATACATTTATCATGCAACGATAGAGTGATTGATTTTTATTTATGGCTGGGATGTCTTTTGTTTTTTTATTGAAAAATACAAATTTCTGATTTTTCTTGTGAAACTTAAAACTTTTATTCATGTTGTGATACATCGTTTTAAAGGTAATAAAAAATGCTATTTGACAGTGCTAAAAAAACAATTGACGTCCATAAGAAAAACAAAAGTTGGTAATCGTATTTCAAAAAACAAAGGAGTTGGGAAAAATCTGACAACACCATTAGAAGTATCTTAAAAAAGTGCATGTAGAATGTTAAAGTCTCAACACCACAAAATCGATAATAAAGAAAATATAGAGCATTAAAGAAAATGAAACATTTTGGTTTTTCCCGAATATCTCGAAAACTAAAAGAGACATTCAAAATCTGTTGACTAATCTGAAATGGCCATGACATTCTTAAAAACTTTCCTAATTTAACCGTCTTTGTATCTCCAATAATAAAGAAGTTACCCATAGTGGAGTCACCAATTTGGGACACACTGTATAGATAATAAAAATTAAAAAAAAATCACATTCAACCAATCAGATCATTTTGCATTGCAAATTAATATTTGAAAATGAGCAGAAATTCAATAGGTACGTTTAAGGTTTTTTTTTACAATATCAAGGAAATTAATTTTATTTAATATTCTAACAAGAAACTCCGCTTGTTTGTGTATATGGTTTATAAGATTATGAGGTGTTTTTTGTTTTTAATAGTCGTCTTTTACACCGGTATTTTATACAATAATTAAATTTCGGAATTACGGCGAAAGTTGATCCTTGAACTTGCTGGACATAATTTATCTCAAGATTTCTCTTATAAAGCTAAAAACATAATAAATTACATAATATTATGTCATCTTTTATGCGCAAAATATTTCCGGTAACGTTGATTTTTTTAAATATTTATTAATAATAATTTTAAATTCAACTCACCCTTTCCTGTAAATTATACCACTTGGGAGTCGGATCATCGAAAACTTTATTCTCTAAAGTCATCATGACCTCCCCCAAGAAATCATTTCTCCCAAACATATCCGAATGCCACACTGTCAACCACAAGGTACGTGTCTCCAGACCATTCAGTGATATATGGAACTTCAAACACTCATCAAACACGGGATTTAGCGTGTGTTTCTTAACTTTAGTTTTCCTTTTACCACCCTTCGATTTATCCGGAAGGAGATAAACTTTAACATAGGGATCGGATCTGTTGCGTTTGGCATCCACCGAAGCCAGGTCTTTACATTGTTTAATTTGAATTTCCAGAGCACCGGCTTTGTAGTTGTATTGGAGGCCAAATTCGACCTGGCCTCGCACTGCTACGGTGCCGTAGCGGCCCTCGCCGGCGCCCGAGTAGACGCTGGCCATTGAATCCGACCGCAACTGGAAGAAAAGGCGAAAATGTTAGTAAATAACATGGAAATGTTGATTCATAACTTTTAGGTAAAATTTGAGAAGAAAAGTCAAAGACAGCGGGTAGGTAACATATTAGTTGTATAAACGTTATTAAAACTATCTCTAAAACTGTATAACTACCAGTTTTAAAGGTTGCAACTTTCTTACGTTATTTGGAAAATTACTTAGAATATTTGATGAAAGTTATTGCATTGATTTCTAAACAACTATTTTTTGCATAGATAAAATATTAAAATTTAAATATTTTCTACTCCTTGCTTCAGATGTTTAACTTGACTCTTCTTCTTTAAATTTACCTATTTGCAAGACTTCAACTTACCCCTAGACTAGATAAACTACTCCTCGTCTGATGTATCACTACCAACCTATCAATATCATCATCATTATTGTGCCACTCCTGACTGGAACCAGTGCCTCTTCTGGTGCTGGGTGCCACTGGACTCGGACTGGCACTCTTGCTACCGTTACGCGATGCCAGCATTGGTGATGAGTGAGCTTCTGATATGCTAACATCATCTGCAATGGAAATATAAAAAACACTATTAGTTTGGTGTCGACACATAACGCAGTTATAATCGAGACGATTTATCAACTAAATATGGTTTAACACAGTCGGTGGAGTGAATAACTCTATAATGTTGCATAAAACATTACGTTGATAACAACAATGTGTCGTCATTTGGCTCGTAATCTGTGATATTTATTTTTAATTGAAGTGAATTATAAATTTATATACCTATCCTATGATTCATATTGATACAATATACCAAAAATATGAATTGTGGTTGTGAAAATGTAGGAATAACTTTTCTACAGACGAAATTTTTTTAATATTTAAGTACTAGCAGAGAATTAAAAATAGATTATTATTATAGAATTTCTAAGCAAAATGAGATTAATGTGGCCATTTTGCAAGTAAAAATAGAAATTTTTGTTGAAACGTCAAATTACAGTGAAACCAGCTGGTTTAAACTAAACTTCTATAACTTTTATAATCAGTGTACACAATTTAATAATAATTAATCCTACACAAGTTACTCGATGCTTGTTCATATTTCTGATGAATATTTGTGCGGTCTTCGCTTTACTGAAAAGGTCGATGTGTTAAAATCAAACATCAAGGGACGACAAACTACGTTCACAGAATTAAATTTGGACGTAAGTTATGCATTGCAATTTGCAGACTGTAAATTGCCCCTTTATGCCTTTTCATGTATTGACTGGTATGTAGATATCGACTTGCCATTTAGAGAATCTAAAGTGTGTATTGGGAGAATATTGGATGTTAGAAAATAACATATAATTTACAATTAATTTTTAAACAAAAGTACAATTTGTAATTTTATTCATGACGTTTCTAGAAAAGTTCTCACTATAAACCTGTATACATTAATTAATGAAATAAATGTAGATGAAGTTGTATTTGTTTAATTAGTTTTTGCGTAGAGTAAATAACCTGGATGTCAATTAGTTTTGAAATTCAACTAGGAATGCACACAATGTTTTAAAGATTCCAAGGTTACAAATTGTTTTAACGGATAATGTTTTGGTTGTAAAATTTATAAACAAGATACAACAATATGTACTTTTTCTGGGATAAATAAAATGTAACTTTTTAAATTATTTTTGATTTTAATAGTGAAACTACATATATAGGACAAGTATTTATTTTTTATCCAAATCTACGATAAGAACACACTGTATATTGCGATAAGCAAAATATTGTTAACCCAGAACTAAACACATAGGCCTCGGTTTTATTCCTTCTTAATCACTGAAGTAAATTACAGCTTACAGATAGAGATAGAATTAGCAAATATTTGATGTGTGATATCGTACTTAAAAATTAGATAATTTTGTTAATGTGTGAAATAATAGAAAATACAACAAAATAGTATGATTATAGGAGGAGTATTTATTTTTTATTTTAAAAGGAAATCCTTTCTTGGTTTTTATAAATATTTTTTTCATAACTCTGCTGGTTCTTTTAAATACATACAGGGTGTGCCCCAGTTTATATCGTCAGGATTTCACCAGTTGATAGTTTAGCGAAAATTAAAGGTGGTTTGTCTAATAAACCATGGTCGAATGTTGCTTCCTTTTTGACGTACAAGCTATTAAAGAAAATAAATTATTTTAAATAATTTGCTATAAATCAATAACAAAAAAAGTTAGCCTACTGAAATTTTGCATAGATCTTTTTTTTTGTATTCTCTTATTAATAGTGGTTGCAATTATTTTATTTAGAACACAGAGGCGTGCGTACGGCTTTCTTCAAAAACATTTTATTGAATAAAACGTACGCCACTGGTTTCTTTGCAGCACCAATATGCAGAGAGTATTTTCCATTCAATTTAGAAACTTTTTCGTATCTTATAATTTTTTGATAACTTAACTCTAAATAATCTAATAGTACAGTAAATAAGAGAGAAAAAAAGGCTTCAAATAGACTTTTCTTACCCTACAGCCAATTTTTGTAGAATCTTCTAGAGGGTCACCCTGAAAGTTTAAAACTGAGTTTGTGTATTCGTAGACCCCGCCCTTCCTTCACCAGCCCTCAATTAAAGGTTGGATTTTTTTGTTTATTGAATAATTTTTTTCCTATTAAATTTTCGAAAAAAAGAGTCAGTACAAAGTTGTAAAAAAAATATTTCCTACAACTTATCTTTTAAACTTTTTTTGATATTGTCGATATTTAAAAAGTTATTCAACATATAAGTAGTAAGTAGTACCTAACTAGAGAAAAATTTCCCTAAAATTTGCAATTTATTAGTTGAATATCTTTTTAAATATTGACAATATCAAAAAAATATTAAAAGAAAAGTTGTAGGAAATATTTTTCTCTACAACTTTGTACTGATGCATTTTCGGAAATCTAATAGGGAAGAACCTCTTTAATAAATAAGAAAAAAAAAGTTATCAAGAAATTGTAAGATACAAAAAAGTTTCTAAATTGAATGGAAAATACTCTCTGCATATTGGTGCTGCAAAAAAATCAGTGGTGTACGTTTTATTCAATAAAATGTTTTTGAAGAAACCCGTACGCACGCCTCTGTGATCTAAATAAAATAATTGCAACCACTATTAATAAGAGAATACAAAAAAAGATCTATGCAAAATTTCAGAAGACTAACTTTTTTGTTATTGATTTAAAGCAAATTATTTAAAATAATTTATTTTCTTTAATGCCCTGTACATCAAAAAGGAAGCAACATTCGACCACAGTTTATTAGACAAACCACCTTTAATTTTCGCTAAACTATCGACTGGTGAAATCCTGATGATATAAACTGGGACACCCTGTATATTATTAATATTAACATTAATATTAACATGTATCCCGTATATTTGTTATTCTAAACTGCATGTATATTTAGTTTTCCGATACATTAGGAGTCATTAACATCCCCAAACAAATCAGCTAAATTAAACAAAATATTTAAATTCATCATTTTATCTCTAGGGCTTAAGTGTATTCCAACAATATCAAAATTTACTTTTCCTTATCATAATTCTTCTTGTATAAAAGCCAGGACATTTATTCAAAAGTAATTCACTCTGTAAAATGCACTGATTCAGTTTAATACTCTAATAAAAATCATAATACTAGAGTAGTATCAACTCTGTAATTAGTTATAAATAGTTATTTATTACATAAGATGATAACATAGTAGTTTATCTTCGAGAGCGATTTTAGCGTCGAGGCGTCGGCTGAGACGCTAATAAGCTCGAGAAGATAATGAACTCAGTTTGTAGTGAATAAAAGTATGGCGCAGCCGGTGGGATCCGATACAACCCGCTAACCCGAATCAACCAATTCCAAGAAGAAAACCCACAAACTGACCAGAGAAATTCAACCAACGGTTTACAACCTTCTGCAACGACAACCTGCAACCATCAACCTACGAACCTCTGCAACCACAACCTGCAACGAGAATCTGCAACCATCAACCAACGATTTACGAAAAAGAAAATTCATCTTCAAGTTTTTTAATACCAGTTCTCCTCTTCTTCTGGGTGTCGGTATTAGTGTTGACCATCATACGGGTCGTGGAATGGTGGCCCGTACAGGAACTCCTGGACTTCTCTCCTTGTTAGCTCACAGTAGTTGTATTGGCAACTCCTGAGAGGTAACAAGGAGAGACGTCCAGGAGCTCCTGTACGGGCCACCATTCCACGACCCGTATGATGATCAAGACCATAATACTGAAACACCAGAAGAAGAAGAGAGCTCAGATTAAAAAATAAGATGAATTTTCTTTTTTCGAAAATCGTTGGTTGATGGTTGCAAATTGTCGTTGCAGATGGTTGTTGGTAGTTGGTATGATATTGACCCGTATGATGATCAAAGCTATAATACCGACACCCCAAAAGAAGAGGAAAGCTGAGATTAAAAAAAACTTTTTATTTTATACTTTATCTATCATTTGGGATTAAATTTCTATATTTAATCTTATAATTAACCACTTTTTTTATATTTAAAATAAAACTCAGTTTGTCATAAAATAAAAGTACCTATATTTATACAACAAAAAAAAGTCTCCATCTATCCTCCTGAAAACCACCCGTTACTACTACATTACACTAATTCAATAACAACGGAATTTCTCAAGAAATTTAAAAAATGTATGGGAAATTTAGAGTTGTAGATGTTTTTATTGAATTTCCTATGTTAGCTTAATGTGCCTTTATTATTATAATTTTGTGATTATTTTATTAGAATAATTGTATGTAATTAAAATTATTTTATCTTTTTGTAAGACAGTTTATTTTTGCGAAGAATGAAATATTTGATTAAATTAAAAACGTTTTCGTTATAAAATAGACAAATAGGTCAGCTTTTTGGAAAACTTCATCCCTTCATCGTTTTTGGAGATAAGATTTGTGTATTCTTTAAGTAACACTTGTTGAAATGTGTTATAAAAGTTCAAATATCTATTTTTATATAAAGTCAGATTACTTGACTATAACTACTAAATCTTCTCAAGAAAATCGAATTTTTTCTGTGTAAACATTTTTTGTAAATAGTACCCGTTATCGTATATACAGGGTGATCAGTAATTGGCGCACTCCGAATACAGGGTGTTATAGAGCACATTAAAACTAAGGATAATCTGCAAAGAAAAATTAAATCTGATGGTTAGTTTCCGAGTTATAGAGTTTCCCTCATCCAAGTTAAAAGCTAATTATTTTAATAACCAAGACAAAAATGAGTGAATAATTCATGCTACTATAATCTCTGGAAAAAATGCAATATGATTTGTTCAATTTTTTTCAAAAAATCTCTAATACAAAGAAATTGAAAATGTTAAAATTTTATAAAATACCTAAATTTGAGAGAAATTTGAAGTTTGGCAACCTCTCAAACTGTCCTTGGGATAAACTTCTATTGCCATGAAAATATTATTAATGAATTTCAATTGTTGTTTCTGTTTTTTAATAAAATTGACAGTACTAAATTAATTTGACGTTTCTATAAATTCTCGCATCATAAAATATTGAACGTTTCTCTTTTTTTTCTCTCCGAACCTATTCACATGTTCCATGCAGAGTTGCCACTTTTATTTACACAAAAATGGTCATATCTTTGTAAAGAAAGGACTTATAGCACTGCGGTAAAAAAATTGGTCATTCTTAAAACGTAAAGTTTATCACAGTATGCTCCGAGTGCGCCAATTACTGATCACCCTGTATACATAAAGTATATGAGTATTTTTAAGACAAAAATTTAATAACATAAAAGAGGCTAATTTGTTTATATTTTAAGAAACTAGCATTAAAAAAAATTACCTCAATTTTTGTCAGAAATACACTTTAAACTAGGGATTTTATATTTAAGTCTTACTCATACACATACATAGTCATATCTTGTATAAAAATACAAAATCTCAAGCTTTAGACGAAGTCACGTGACGACGTTAAGGGAATTTTTCCAAAAATAACCAATTGTCAATGTTCTATAGGTACTTATTGGAATGTTTTCTAATTTAAGATCAATAATAATTTCTTATTTATTCATAAATGTATAAAAATATAGTTCGCTGGAGTTCATTATGGAAATAGTTTTAGAAATAGTACAGAGAATTCTATTACCTGTAGTAAATTTCTGGAACTGACATTTATTTTATATTTTAATACTGAATAGTTTCTCAGTCTTAGTAATTTTCAATTGGAAAACAAAGACCATTGAAACTTCACCTGACTATGGAATTTTCTTAGTTTCTATGGTACATGCATGTACTTCTTCTCAAGTTTTTTTAATCCTAGAGAAAGTGGAATCAGAACTACTATACATTATACATAGTTAGACATTGAATCAAATAATCTAATCTTTTGCATAAAATGAATAGGTAGTAATTATTATCAGATAAATATCGCGATTCTACTAAAATAAGTTTAAAAAATTGGAAAAAAATATATAATTAAAATAAATTGTAAGACATGAGATAAGGCTATTTTAGTACACTCGTAATTTGATACAAAAGCTTTGTTTATCTAATACAGCTTTACAACATTTCGCACATTTGTTTCCTATTCTGTTTTACTTTTACCATCATTTTAAAAAATAACTTGATAATTTCAGAATATTAACTTTTCTACTACAAAATCTTTAACTTTCATGATTAGTTCATGCCTCCTACAGACAGTCCGATATAAGAAATTCGTGAAACCTCAAACCAACATTCCAAATAAAATAAATTTGAGAAAACTTTTAAAAATATCAATTTACTTATCAATAACGAATCTGGTTTCCGTTTGTAATAATTTATAATGATTGGCTATTAAAAATCTAATTTGTATTGCAAAGAGGGTAACCACAGTAATATTGTAGAAGGTAATTAGATAAACAACTATTTGGTTCAATGAACCAAGTTCTAGTTGATGGTCTTCAATTTTAGGATCGTCAAAGACAATTTTTTACTCTACTGACGTAAGCCGATTTACTAAAAGCCGGATGCGATTATGATATAACCGAAAAAAATTAAACACACAGGTGATGATCCTTCCTGTGCATATTTCAAAGGATAATAACTAGTTTTTTTCTAATTACATGAAAATATTTGTAAATAATTCATAAACCCAACCAATAATTGCAGCGCAACAATAATTACTCATCTAATGTAAATGTTGAAGCGGCGTAGCGGCGATGATAATTATACGCAAAATCAGTGAAATGTTTTATCGTTTTTTTAAACTTAACGTAAGTTCAGCTAAGTAAGTAGTACGGGTGAAAGTTTTGTTGTTATGAATTTATGTTTTGTTTCTTCGGCCAAGCGTTGAATAATACTGAGAACTTTGTGAACTATTGTCGGGGGGTTTTGTTGTTGAGTCTGCAATGTCTGCCATGTTATGGTTACCAGTCATGATCTGAACTAGAAATCGACATATTTCTATTGTAGGTGGGCCGACAGTCGACATTTAAAATGCTTTCCAGTACTATACATCACGTACTCCCATCAAGTCCCAAGAGAATAAAAAAATTTAGAACCGAGTAGCTTTATGCCCATTATAAGAAAAAATTCGTTTTCTTTTGTAAAATTAATCAATATTTTGGTAAACAAACACTTGAATGAAATTTTATTCATAATAATAAACTATGACTCATCAACGATAATTATTGTTTATTATTGAGTGCAAGTACACGATTTTATTTGGAATTCGCGAATTGCGATGTAGGTAATGGAAAAAAACTAAGCGTACCTCCTTGAATACATAAAGAACCATCATCATCACGCATTTCTTCAGTTGAGCATGACTTTTTAATTAGAACTTCCTTATCCACATGGATCGTTTTGCTTCGAGTAGTACCAGTTTCTTTAGTGCATTTTATAGTCATCTTATTCTTGTTGTGATGTAGGATTTCGCTTAGTGGTACTATTTTATTTTTTGTAATTTTCGGAGTTGTCTAAGATGAATAATATATGGTTATTCAAAAAGGACAGTGGTTATTTATTGAATATTATATTGAAGTTATTAAATTTTGATTAAAATGAAGATTTTAAAATATAATAAACACACAAATTACGTGGTAAAAAAATAAGCTTTCATTTGAATCAGTTTAGGTATTATTTTTTAGAATAAAGTTGTTTCCTGACAAAGAAATTTGCGCCCCTTTTTTCAGAACCGATAAAAATAAGTTTTAAAAACCAACTTTAAAGATATCTGACTTCTTATTATTCAAAGTAATAAAAAGTTTTCTCAAGTTTTGGTACATTTTGAAAATGTTTCAGCATACTTGAAAAAGTACTAAAAACTAGAAGGATAAATGTAATAGAATATTATGAGCAAAAATTGTATTTCATCGTCTCCTAAATTCTTTATAATAAACTAACTTTTTATTTAGATTTAATTTACAATAATTAGAGATTTCGAGCTATCAAATTTTAAATATATGATTTACCACTTTCATTCTTGTCTTTAAAATTGTCATAAAATTGTCAAAAATGGAAAAATTTCCTTGTAGTTTCCTTTGTCTAAAATGCTTCATTCTACGTTCTACTAGGAAATTCAGACAGAATGAAAATCCGTAGAAAATTTCAGATAGGATTTACTACAGATTCACTTTAAAATTTGTCGAATTTCAAATTGTTTGTCTTTAAAATTGTCAAAAATGGACAGATTTCCTTACGCTTTTCTTTGTTGCAAATATTTAAGTTAGTTCTACTAAAAAATTTAAAAAATCTCTCCAAAATTTCTGATTTGATTTTTTACTACAAACTTATCCAAATCTAGACTTGGTGCCTTTAAAAATTTCATAAAACTTATGAAAGTGAACAAATTTAGACATTCTATAACTTTTTAACGACCATGACTATGTAACCACTGTGGTGGTTGCTAGGTTAGATTGGTACCTAATTATCATAGCAACAACCACAATGGTTAATAAACACGGTGATTAAAAACTTACAGAATCGCAAAGATTGCTTCTTAAACACTGTCATAAAATTTCGAGAAATTAGAAGATTTGCTTGCGGTTTCTTTTATTAGAAATTTTACTATAAAATACCTGCCGACGATAATTTCGAATTTTCTTGCCCTGCTATACTTATTTCAAAAATTTTCCGATTTAAGGATTGGAAATATGGATATTCGGCTGAAATTGTGTCTTAAAAAAGTTGCAAAGTATAACTTGAACCAAAACCTAACGTCCTAATCTGACTAGCATTCTAAGATAATACTAATTATAGTTCATTTTTTGAGTAGATACAATTGGAACTACAAATATTTTGCGGGAAATCTAAAATAGTTCAATTTGAATGGCTGTTTCCCTACCTAGGTAATTAAGTAGCCAATCTAATTAATGTAGGATGTAGGTATTTTAAATTTCTCATAAAATATTTGTTGTTTTAATTCTATCTATCAAAAAATGAAACTCAAATTTAGTTTAGGATAATATAATCGTGGAACATATTTTAGAGCAATTTTATAGTATGTAGTTTTTTGCAATTAAGGTTTTTCGAATTTTATCCCTATCGCTTCCTATGTGGTCGATTCTGTAATTTCCCGGTTAATTTAATCCCGTTAAAGTCTTATTAACAATAATATTTATTTATTATACAAGACGATAACATTGTAGTTTATCTTCGAGAGCGATTTTAGCGTCGAGGCGTCGGCCGAGATAATGAAATGTTATCGTCGTGTATAATACAAAATTTTTTTCTATAGCAAATGTTAGAGAAAAACCAATTATAAAGAAAAGCTTTGACATTTGATACAGAAAAAAGACATTTCCCTATGAATTTAATATACGAGCTCTAACAACTAAATGTTAGGACAAAAGTAAATTTTTTCCATACGCGCAAAAGTTATCTAAATTAACTTCCATAATATTTATGGTTTTTTCTGTTATAATGCCAACATTTAGTTATATAAAAACGTAAATTTCGTGCCAAAACTGTGGCACTTTAACCCAGCAGAATGGGAAAATTGCAGAAACAAAGAATTATTATTTTCAAAACGTTGGATCTAGTAGTCGGATTTTGATGAAATTTACTTTATTGCAAAGGTGGATGTTGGTTTTCTTTACAAAAAAAGTTACACAAGTTTTTATTTGGTGATTTTAGGCATTTATCGGAGCTTCAAAGTTGCACCTTTAAAAATAATAAAATTTTCTAGTAACTGTTTTAAAGAATCACAGTTTTGAAACCCCTGGTTGGATTTGTGTTAAAAAACATTTAAATCAAAGCTCAATAATCGTACTATATTGAAAAAATCCTGAAATTTTAATATGATTTTTTTTTTGGATTTTTTTCGAGTTCCAGAGTTCACTTTTCAAAAAACGTGTTTTTTGAGGGTGCTATACCTACATTAAAATAATGACAGTTTTGGAACCACTGGTTGGATTTTGGTAAAATTTAATTTATTGCAAAGCTGGATGTTGGTTTTATGTACAAACAAATCCCCCAAATCTTTATTTGATGATTTTAGGCATATTTCGTACCTTTAAAATTGCACTTGAAAAATGTGACGTAATTATCTAACGACTGTTTTTAAAAAATCACAGAACTTGGGGAAAACATAAAGGTGCTTTCATGGCCCTAATCCACTCCGGACTTAAATGTCATTAAAACTCTTTGGCATAAAATTAAACGTATTCTACGCAATAATCCACCAAGAACCATTGGGGACTTAAAGACCAAAATAGAAGAAATTTGGAACAGTTTCACGCCAGAATTGTACCAAAATTTGAAAAATACAATGCCTGCTAGAACACAGGCAGCTATTAAAGCAAAAAGAGACGTAACCTCTTATTAATGTTCCTAAATTAAAAATTATCCCAACATTTAGTGGCAAATTCATTTTATATAGTTTGCTAATTATTAAGGTTAAAATATTGTTAAATCAAATAAATAATATTCTTCCATGCATAATATTGTTATTATAAGGCTTTATTTTATTGTATTGTTAGGTGTTTACTAATTATTTGCGTAAAATTTCCAGTTCTCCTTTCATACTTCAAAAATTTACTTTTGTCCGAACATTTAGTTGTTAGGGATCGTATTATTAAACTTAAATAATACTATCAACTATTTATAGTAATTTATTTAATTATTTCGCTTTACAAACGCATATTTTTAATGGATTCCGCTCATTTTATATTAAATCTATAAATTTTAACACGTGACAACTTCCTTTAAAAATACATAAAATTAGAGGGACTCGTTAAAAATGTAAGTTTTTAATATTTTCGCAAAGTTTGATAATATGTGTTGAATTAATAGAAAAATTACTTTAATTAATAAAAACTTTTTAGAGGGAAGCAAAACAACCGGGAGATTACACAATCACAACAGATAAACTAAAGAGGTAGCAATAAATCCAAATTATAAAATAGTTGTTATATTATTTTTTAATACTTTTAGCCTCTCCTCTGGTCATTATTATTTTAGTAATAATGTTTTGAAACACCAAGTAAATATTTTAAACGAGCCTTTGTTTGCTTTGCACAACATTTCTATGACCATTAACCTATTATCTACTAGCTAATAAATATTATATTAACTCCTATTATTAATTATGTTTACTTGGAAGCAAATAACTGTGTCACCACAACTTTATCTAATAGTAACAATTAAAACGTGTTTCAATATTACAAAGCGCAAACTTATACGAAATACCTGAGCATATTCGATCAAAGCAAATTCAATATCATCTGAAACAGTTTCTGTTGAGCCGAATCTACACCATTTACAACAATACCGACAACAAAAGAACCACTGCCCTTTTTTCGATTCATCTTCCGTTGCTTTTAACACCTCAACAGTCTGCGATTTATTGCTTTTGCCACTAGTCTCTTCGAATGTTGAATACACTGCTTTTGAATCATCTTCTTTTATCACTTTGTAATTTAAGAGTCGCGCCATGGCGTTTAATATGAATTTATGTGGCGCCTCTGTAATCCAGATTTTTTAGATATATGAGAAAATTTCTAACATTTATTATTATAAGCAATTATTTATATCAACAAACTCAACATCATAATAAGCCGATGCAACTGGCAATGAAATAACTGCTGAAGAATTTACGATTGTGAAATCCGGAAAAATTTCCTGTTGATAACTATTCTTATATAGCGAATTCAATTGGTCTGTATAAGAGTTGTGGGTAGAAAGATAAGGACATCATGTGTCTAAAACTGAAAGGTGTTTGAAAACCAATTTAGTTTGTTGTACATATTAAAATTGCAAATTTGTTTTTCCAGATCATATAACAACTATTATAGCGAATTTCTCCAAAAAATGTTTAGCAATATATGCAACTTAATTTATTAGGTGCATTACAAATGAGAAACTTATGTAGAGCATAAAACTGGATGTAACATTCAAATAAAACAGTTAACACGGTCAAGAAATCAATTTGTAAATAATTTAAACTAGATATTACTGTATTTATTTCAGTTAGGTACCTGTTACATATTAAACAGTAAATAATCGTGGTTAATCATGGATCATTATTTAATTACCAAACATTATTTCGTCAATAGCAGAATTATAGTTAATAAAAACGCTGTAAGATTGTTTACAATTAAAATTAGAGTAGATGTTGTAGTAAAAAGTACCACAACTCCAACAGGCAAACTAATTTAATTAAGTGGATAATTTAACAGTGATAATATGGATTACATACCTTTTCAAGTTAATTATACAAATTGTGTTCGTATGTTTGAGGTTTACACGCAGTGATAATATTTTTAGGTCACACAATGCTTTAAATTTGCTTCTTGAATAAAAAAGATTGTAACGTGGAATTGAACAAAATTTTTACACGTTTTAGGAGTGCCAAACAATACTCGTAATAGCGTAAAAAATAAACAATAGTAGATAATTTTGTTATTACGGTCGTGATGAGTATAACAGTGATAGCATTGTTTTTATGGCCTGTATCTAAAATTCAATTTAGATATTTCGTTGAATTGAATAATAAATTTTAAATAATAAATTCTCAAATTCAAAAATGGAAAATACATCTTGCATGTAGTGTGTTTCTCCAGCCTGATATTTTCGTTATCTTTACGACTAGAGTTTTAAGTTTGTGATCAATTCTCAATATTTAAGTCTAATTTGCTAAGTCGCAGTAGGCTGGGTTTACAGCTGTCATTTGATTTGAGTTTCAATATCTCAAAATTCCAAGAGTGGGCACAAATTCAAATGGACGAAAATATCCGTCTACTTATGTGTGACATACAAATTTGAATAAAAAATCTTTATTTTAAATAACTTTCTTCAAAAACGTCTAGTTAATTCTTAGAACCACAACCAGAACAAATTATTGTTTATAGATAAGTTTAGAATGTTTAGAAGCTAAAAGCATATTTTTTTTCTAAAATGTTTTCTACTTTTGTGTAAATTTTTAATTTTTGTATAAATACAACTCAAATATCTTCTGAATTATTTATCAGAAAATTCCTTCAACATAAAAATCTTCGTTTTAAAAAGCAACAATTTTGAAAATTTGCACTTTAAGCCTGAAATAACTTGTGAAGGGTGAACAGGAATATCTTAAAATGCCTTACGACTTCATTTTTGCAATAGGATTAAAAAAAAACAATAATATAAACTATACAGGGTGTATCAGTTTTAATCGAGCAAACTTTAATGGTACATTCCCTTGGTCGTCCTGAATCGGAAAAATGTATATTATATACCTGTATCTCGATTCCTAAGAAAGATACAGTGTGTTGAAGTTTACAAAAAAAAAATATTTTTTTGCAATAACTTCCATAAAAAAACTTGGATTCAAACAAAATTTTGCATGCCTACCCTCCTCCCTAAGGAAAATTTTATGAAGATATTTTCGATTTTAGGGGGGCACCAGTGGCGTGCAATTCGGTCACATATCAATTATTTCAAAGAAAAAAGTATGCCACTGTAATTTAAAAAAATATTTTTATCTATCGAATTCCTTGTTCAATTTGGAGTGAAATTTGCTTTTACAGAACAAAAATTGAAGTTTTAGTTCCAGAGATAATTAATTTTTTCCAAAGACGTGCTAACTTGAAATTACTAAAAAATCCGGGAATGATGACAGATGCTGTTAATTCATTAGTTCGTCGTTGTCAGAAATGCATCGAGGCTGGCGGGTTGCATTTTGAACAGTTGCTGTAATTTTATAATTATTTTTTGTTACTTTTTGTTTTTTAATAAATTTCCTATTTGATTTGTGACTAATTTTAAGTTGACACGTCTTTCGAAAAAACTAATTATCTCTGGAACTAAAACGTAAATTTTTGTTCTGTAAAAGCAAAGTTTATTCCAAATTGAACAAGGAATTCAATACATAAAAAAATATTTCTTAAAAATTACAGTTATGCTTTTTTTTTGAAATAATTGAGATGTGGCCGAATTGCACGCCACTGGTGCCCCCCCAAAATCGAAAATATCTTCATAAAATTGTCCTTAGGGAGGAGGGCAGGCATGCAAAATTTTGTTTGAATACAAGCTTTTTTATAGAAGTTATTGCAGAAAAATGATTTTTTCTTGTAAACTTCAACACCCTGTATCTTTCTTAGGAATCGAGATAGACGTATATAATATACATTTTTCCGAATCAGGACGACTAGGAGAATGTACCATTAAAGTTTGCTCGATTAAAACTGATACACCCTGTATAAAGAACGATATTCAGAAAATAGTAATTTGTATAACTAGCCTTGAAACTAGAGTTTTGCGAGTGCGAGTAGGGTTTGCGAGCAGAGGCCGTAGGCCGAGGCCCGTAACTACGAGTACTCGCAAAACAGTTTCAAGGCGTGTAATACACACTATTTTTTGTGCCGAAGTTTATTTAAATAAATAAAATTTACAAAATATTTGTTTAAATATTTGGTATTAGGGATTTTTTTTTATTGGTAACACGCGATACTTAAAATTGACACTGACAGTAGTAGCCGAATAACAGAAATAATAATCCGTTTCTATGGAAAATACAAATTTTCTTTATGATTTCAATGATGCCAATCGATAAACTAAAAATTCCTAGTTTTTGCCGGTCTAGCCCCGCAAAACATGAGTTTCCAGCCGATTTATACGAATGCAAAATGACTAATGCCAACCTGAGGCACAAAAAAATACTTTGCAGTATCAAAACAACCATAAAATATTATTTAAAGAAAATTTCAAGACCTAAATTTACGATTCTACCAAAAAATTTACTTGAACTTGTCCCTACAAAAAAAACTATATTTCATGTGACAGAAAACTTCTTTAACTATCTGCCTCGTAATATTTCAGAATGTTTGATGTTTGAACACCAAGTTAGTACATTAACATAATTTTCCTTTATGTAATAAAGAACATCCTAATGAACATCTGACAACCTTTAGCTTTAGACTTTTTTCAACTCTACATGTCAGAAACTTTCCACACTAAAGTTCTAAACTAATCTTAAACGAGAAATTAAACAGAAATTCCGAATAAATTCTGTGCACAGAGTCACATTTCAAATTTCATGTAAGTTGAACATGCATTAATGCTTATCTTGAATACGTTTTCTCAGCATATGCTGAAATGAAAGATAATGCACGTTTTATAGTTAATTATAAATTTACAATGTTATTTGTAATTAAATAAGCTAAAAAGATTACTAAAATTTGCATACTTTTTAAAATAAAGTAACTATTTAAATAGGCACCAACTACAAACTTGTATAATAACATTTTATGGATGCAAGTTTCTCTTCGTTTTACTTCATTAATAGTGGGTGTAAGGCGAGCTCTTGCACTTTTTATTTTAAATTAAAAGGCCATGGTAGAAAAATTCACCCACTTCAATTAATATTCACAACTTTCTTGAATGCTGAATAAGCAAAGTATGTTTAGCAATTGTAATTAAAATTATAATGTTTGTTTATATTCTTATTACATGATTATATTTTTGTTGTTGTAACACCAACTTGGGTGTACTATAACAATTCAATTGTTTACGGAAAATATTACTATGTGTGGATGAGGATATGTTACATAATAAGGAAAATACTATTAGCACGAGAAGTTGTAAAATGTTATATAAATTTCGTGTAATTTTAAATTGTAAAATTGTGTGTTGTGAAATATGAATATTATTATTTGTACATCCTGGAATTAAATTATGTTTATATTTTGATTATAATGTAAATAATAACTTGGGTAGGAAAGCCTTCAAAAATTACAATTCGAATACATAGGTGTGTTTCTCTTTAATATTTTTCTAAAAATACATTCTACTGTCTATTGAAATTAATATTATTTAACAGAATCTAACAAATGATTTTGTTTGTCTTAGAAAAAAGTAATTTTAGAAGCTCCAATCGGGCCGATTCGAAGACCAAATCCATATAACTATGCTTGATACAAATTCGATTCTGTTCTATTCCTTTTGATGTTGCGGATAAAAAACTATTCATTACAAGTCTATTACCCTGTACCCTAGTTGTGTAATTTGTAATGATTATCTCATTACGAGCAATTAATAGAATGCATTGCGCCCGAAACGATTATAAGTAATTATTGTGATCTTGGCTAATTGTCGATTTCATTAATTAAATTTAATTGGCGTACTGTTCTGTCTGTTCCATAAATGTTTTCTAGAGAAAAATAAACGAAATGTTTTCATTTATCTCCTAGAACTACACACTATTTCTTGGTGTCGGTGTTCTTTTGAATGTTTTTTTATTTAAATAATTTGACGCGACAATGATTCATGCCTACGAAAAATGCTTGTCACAGTGTACGACTCTATACTTAATTTATAAATTATGCCGCTCCTTTTTATGGTGTGTGAGAACTTTATAAATGACTGTGACACTATTTTGGTTTCTATTGTTAAAATGCCCATAACATTGTAACCCTATTTTTTGTGCACGCGCAAAAATACAAGATAACTTCCTCATCATCGTCTACTACAGACATTTATTCGTGAAGCGAATGAAACAGTCAGCAGTTCTAGACGTTTACCTTTACCTACAGCTTCAGCAGGAGTGACGGTGGGCGTGTGTGTTGAGAATAAATAATATTAAATATTCTTAATAGGTCAGATACCTTTCTCACACCTTTGCATATTTAAATTAATATCTGTTTGGCAGCAACAAGCAAATCATTAGTTTCAAATTTTTCATGCTTGTTTTATCATAATTAAAATCGTAATTTGTTATTTGAGTTTAATGTATCGTCCGAAGGCGTAGATGTATTGCAATATATTATATTTAGAAATAGTAGAGAAAAAAATTTATAAACTGTTCTTTTTCAATTTAATCGTAAATAAGTTTACCTATATCAGATTTCTTAGAATCATCGACAGCGGTTTTGTTATTAATTAGGAAAATAAATGTATACAACCAAAATAATTGTTCTACAAGTTCTGCTTGGTCAGTTTTATTATTTTCTTGAGTCTTGTTTTTAATATTAACATTTATCAGTAATATTCTTCGGGCATTTGAAAATCTTGAATAGGTGCGAGGCTAGAAAATGTGAGGCTGGGAGTATGAAAATTTTAGGTTTAAACTACCTTAGTTTTATGAAAAAAACATTCCTATAGTGTGCGATACCATCAAGAACAGTGGATCGTAACTTAAAGAAACAAAATTTCAATGACTTCAACGTCAAATTTATATGCATGTAGATTATAAATTTAAAATATATGCAAATTAATAGTTATTAAATCAAAAGTGAGGTTAGATTACTTTTTAAGGTCCCGAATCAGCTTTCTAGTATCCCTGCAGTAGGTATTGTAAATTTGAAATTTTACTGAACACCCCACACATTTTTGTTGGAAATCAAAAATAAATCATTGATGAACCAGTTTTGTGTTGTCTTAATATATGTCCACCCTGTATGTCTATAATCAAAACTAAATGAATTTTTAGAGGTTTCGAAAAGTAAGCACCACAGAAGTTTTTTCCTATATGTGCTGTATGAATAATTTAATTTAAATTGGACAAGGAGAATTATTTTTTATTTTGTGTCCGAACCCAATTTTGATTATAGCAATTTTTAGCTTTAAATATTGAAATAATAGTAATAATACCGACAGCAACTCTGATTTTGTACTAAATTGGGACAAGTAACCATTACTTAGAAAAATGAAACCAATAGTTTTAAATCTGTGAGTTGTGACATTTAAAAACCACTTTTTAAAATTATTGTAATAATTAATTTCAAGAAAAACTGTTCATTGAAGAAAAATGTCAATGATATTTTGCTAGATATTATTAAACTTTAGGACAATAAAAATCTTTTATTTCATCACATATACGGTCCTAAAAGTCAGTTTTTAACAAAGTACCGTCATAGTTTCAAAACAGTGAATTTATTAAATAGACAATCCTCGAACATTTATGCATATTATTAATAATACTTTAAAGTGAATAAAGCCAAAATAGCTCCATGTTTTTCCTAAATAAGTAGCAGTATTAAAATGAAAACTTGGATAAAATGGTAGGTCCATAATGGTTCTGAAACTATGTTTTTTGTCAACAGGTCACCTTCGAAAGGGGTCAACTATTTTATAGAAACACGATTACTGATTACTTTTACAGTTTACTTAGGTACTTATATTAAAAATTAAAATTTGAAGAATATGAAGTCAGTGATTTGCTCATTTTGAGTTTTCTAACTTATATTTTTTTTAAGCGAATGAAAATTTAAATATGTAGTACCGATTATTGTTTCCGAAAATAAGTAAAAAAAAAGTATAGAGTTAGATAATATACGAGCCCTAACAACTAAATGTTCGGACAAAAGTAAATACGCGCAAAAGTTATCTAAATTAACCTCCATAATATTGATGGTTTTTTCTGTTATAATGCCAACATTTAGTTATATAAAAACGTAAATTTCGTAAAAATCCGCTCGGCGGTTCCAAAACTGTGGCACTTTAACCCAGCAGGATGGGAAAATTGTAGAAACAAAGAATTATTATTTTCAAAACGTTGGATCTAGTAGTCGGATTTTGATGAAATTTACTTTATTACAAAGCTGGATGTTGGTTTTCATTACAAAAAAGTTACACAAGTTTTTATTTTGTGATTTTAGGCATTTATCGGAGCTTCAAAGTTGCACCTTTAAAAATGATAAAATTTTCTAGTAACTGTTTTAAAAAATCACAGTTTCGAAACCGCTGGTTGGATTTGTGTCAAAAAACACTTAAATCAAAGCTCAAGAATCATACTATATTGGAAAAATTCTGAAATGTTAATATGATTTTTTTTTGCATTTTTTTCGAGTTCCACAGTTCACTTTTCAAAAAATGTGTTTTTTGAGGGTGCTACCTACATTAAAATAATCACAGTTTTTGAACCACTGGTTGGATTTTGGTAAAATTTACTTTATTGCAAAGCTGAATGTTGGTTTTGTGTACAAAAAAATCCTCAAGTCTTTATTTGGTGATTTTAGGCAATTTCGTAGCTTTAAAATTGCACTTGAAAAATGTGACGTAATTTTCTAACGACTGCTTTTAAAAAATCACTGTTTTGGATTTTGGGGTAAACGACATAAAGGTGCTTTCATGACCCTCACCCAGTCCGGACTTAAATGTCATTGAAACTCTTTGGCATAAAATTAAACGTATTCTACGCAATAATCCACCAAGAACCATTATGGACTTAAAGACCAAAATAGAAGAAATTTGGGACAGTTTCACGCCAGAATTGTACCAAAATTTGATAAATACAATGCCTGCTAGAATACAGGCAGCTATTAAAGCAAAAGGAGACGTAACCTCTTATTAATGGTCCTAAATTAAAAATTATCCCAACATTTAGATGCAAATTCATTTTGTAAAGTTTGCTAATTATTAAGGTTAAAATATTGTTAAATCCAATAAATAATTTTCTTCCATGCATAATATTGTTATTAAGGCTTTATTGTTAGGTGTTTACTAATTATTTGCGTAAAATTTCCAGTTCTCCTTTCATACTTCAAAAATTTACTTTTGTCCGAACATTTAGTTGTTAGGGCTCGTATAACCTTAACAACAAATATAAAGTGGAAAAAAGTTATTTTTAATGCAATTTTGCTTCTTAACATTTTTCCTAATAGTTATACCGCAATAATAATAATTCCGCTGTAGCGGTTGCTGTGATATCATGGACCACCCTGTACATTTTATGAATGTGTGTGGTATACAAGAGTTAGAGGATGTGCGACTTTTTACAAAACAAAACATTAAAATGTCAAATAAAATGTAGTTTATAATGACCAGACTTATATAGCTTTTTAACTATTTTTCCAACAATTTGTCCCACTCATCCTAGTCGAAAATTTGTTTACCTTGGTATTTAATTGTGTAATTGTGAATGTTGAAACATAACAAAAGGTAAAGAAACTTTGCGTTTAATTTCCCAAAATACACACTGACAACTTGGTAGTAACTTTAGGTTTGTATTATGGATATTTCTTACAATCACAGGTAAGTAAGTAGGTAGAGTTTGAGTTCAAGGTCCACACAGCCTTTTTTCCTCAGTTATAATAAATAGTGCACTGTCCTTTAATACAATTAACAAGTATAATGGAATTATATGCATAATAAAATGGAAAAAACACTACAAGGTGAATACGTTTACTGTTGTGTACATACTTTTATAATACCGGAAACACCAGTTAGATATTCTTAAAACCAGAAAAAATACAATCCGTGAGAACAAATATTTTTTTTATGGTAATGTTAACGCCTAATCTATGTTATGTTAGTATTCACCAGGACTAATCAAATATTGACGAAGTTCTCCTAACTCAAATTCTACTTTACAGTATATATATTTCTGTTGGTATTTCGGGGGTTTCAAGAAAAGTAAACCAGAAAACATATCACGTATCACAAGAAAATAACGAAGTTTTGTGATAGAGTATGTGCATTATGTAAATACAAATCACATTTTCATACAAAGTAAAATTGTAAAAACAAATGGGTGGTTTTCTCATGATATTTTGTTATTGTAACTGAAATTGATATACGTTTATTTATCACTAACTCTGAAATGTGACACTGCTGACTTTGTCATATTCATATTATGTAGTTAATATGTACCTACATGCAAACCAGATAAAGATTTTTATCTACTTAAAGAATTTAACTAACCAGTGTCCAATGCTAAACATTTACTGAATCGTCTATAATTATTATGAGTGTGCCATAGTAAAAAAATACAACATAGTACATAAATTATGTCGTAACCTCAATTAAGGAAATTTCATTGTTGTACTGTTAAAAAGATAAAAAAAATGCGACGTAAATTCGGATATGGATTGCTTATTGTGGAATACCATAATTGCTGCTTTTTATTTTTTTAGAATGCACTTTTGTAGCTTAATATGGAAGATTTCATTAACGTTAAAATTATCATCAGTAGGTGTAGGTAACTATAAAATGTTTGTTTTGTAAAAAATTATCTATGAAAGTATATTTAATACCTGGACATGGTGAAAAGAAACAAATTTTTTGAGAGTAACTTAATTAATGATGTCTTATATTTTGCGTACTAAACATTGAGATATCAACCTCAGATCTGGTTTGAAATAATTTCAATTTAGATATACAGGGTGCCCGTCTTCAAACCTGAACATAGGGATTTAACATTGTTTTTAACATTATTGCGAATTCCTGCTCGCCAACTCGGCCTAGAGAAAATATTTTGGTATCAGTGGAATGAGAAACTTATTGCTTATTCAATGATATCTACATTATTTTCAGCGACTTTAATTGAAAAATATTAATTTAAAGTTTTTATGTTTGGGATATCATAGCACCTCAATTAAAAATAAAAATCGATGAAAATAATTTAGTTTTTGATATCATTCTATGCGCAATAAGTTTCTCATTCCAATGATAAAAAAATATTTTCTATAGGCCGAATTGGCGAGCAAGAATTCACAATAATGTTAAATCGCTATGTGCAGGTTTGAAAACGGGCACCTGGTATAAACGAATAAAAAAAATACAATAAAAGGATCATAGGAAAAAATGATAATCTGTAAATTGATCTAGGAATTTAAAAAAATTACCTACTTAGTACTTCCGCTGGCTAGTTTTACATTTTCCTAAATATTGCAGTCCAAATTTCTCCAATTTTCGAAGGGATTGATAAAAAAATGCCTATAGTTTTTAAATCTTTTTTCTATTCCTACGCGAAACTTGCTTCTTAGATTATTTTATTTTGAATTTATGTTAAGTCGCAGCATCACAACTTTGTTAATAATTTTGCGAACACGAAGCAAAATTTGAAAATTTGCCTCATTCGCGATGTCTCAGTTTATAACTAGCATTTCACTTGAATATCTTAAAAAATCCCCATTTTGAAATTCTGAGCCTGTGTAAAGAATCAAACTCGGATTCAAATCTCGACTCTCAAAAATATTCTCATAAATGAGCCCAGTGTGCTATATTATCATGACTTTTTATAAATATTTTTCAAAATATTGTAGATAGATGTAAAGTTGATTTAAAATAATGAAATAAAAAAATTATATATTTGTAAATAGCTTCAATATCTTTGACGATTTTTGGTTTGTCGGCCTAATTTTTAGAGTTGAAATCAAGAAGACTATAGGTTGAAATATTCATAAGTGCTCAAATTTTCTATAAATTATGGTTATGCTAACAAACATTAAATCAACACTTTATCAGAGGTTACACAATTAACAGTAATAGAATATCACAATCTATGTCAATTTGTTAATTTCAACAATTAATCGAAAATCCACCTATACATATACAGACACTCAGACCAAAACAAGAAAATAAAAAAAATATTGCAAAATAAAATTTCTAAGTCCTCTACCTTGACCCGGATCTATCTAAAATTTGCAGTTTTTATCTTGCTATCTTGGTATTTTATACACACTCGAGAGTAGAAACTACTTTCACTTCTCTCTACTTAAATCAACGGTTTACTTCACAGTCGCCTGCAAAATGCATTAAAAATTAATTGGTTATGGGAAATCTGGAACAAAAAATGTTTAATTTGTGTGATTGTTGGTAAAACTGAATTATTATTTTTGATAAGCGATGGGTGAAACATAAAAAGTGAAATTATATAATGGAGGATCCACGGTTCCTCTGTTTGGGTACTATACTTGTACTATCTACAAGTACTTAACAGAACAGTTAATATAAATTTAAGATTTCGTAGGAATTTTATTCATATATCATATTTGAACCAATTTATTTTTCACAATGCGAAATTTTGATTCAAAAACAATAAATCGTTAAGAAAATGTCACACAAATTGTAGACATTTTTTATTCTTCCAGTAACGACTGAATTTATTTATTTTTATTGTTGTAAGCAAGGATTTTAATTTCCAATCAAAGTTACGCACAGGTGAGTAAAGAGTAAAGTCCTTTTCTTGTAGAACTTTTGTAGTTCATCTATTTTTTTTCAATTTGTTATTATTTGTTTAACAAGTTTTACTTCAAACTATTTATATCATATGCCATGTTTATTTTTATCTGAATGTTTTTATAAATATCTTGAGAGATTATCAAGTATTTGACATTGTAAAATATTACAGTTAATAAATTAGATCCAACCACATATAAATCCTAGTTTCACTTGAATACGTGAAAACTTTTTTATTACATACTTCTACTTTTCAAATTCTTGAATGCATCTGATACAAAATCAGGACAATGTTGTTTTGATGTAAAGTTATACTCGTACAGCAACACTAAAATATATTGTTTAAAAATGCAAATTATGAATGTGTGACTCATTGTTCAAGATTTCTACTAGTCAAGAACGGTAAGTATGTATAGTGACGCATCTCCTTAGTCCTTAGTGAATTAAAAAAATACAACTAAAGAAGAGCTCTTTTGTTACATAAATACTACCAAAAATGAATTTTTAAACTATAGTCCCTAAAATCTAAGTACAAAATTAGGATAAACAATATGTGATAATTTGCAAATAATTATTTATTTATTTTTGAAATTTTAACCAGTATCTCAAAAAATATTTCATTATTATTAATAACATCTAGCAGAATCTAAAAACATAATAATATACAGCACGTTGCATTATAATTTAAAATGAAAAGTACGATAGGTATGTTGTCTAATAATAATAAATGCATTTGGTTTATAATGTTAAGATTATTTAACTTTTTTATAAAATCATTGTTAAAGGTACTATAGACAAATCGAGGGTCATATTCTATGTGTACTTTTAGGACATTTTTCAATCAATAGTTAATTTTTCATTACCGTTAACTTGGACTTACACCAATCAGAACGGTTCATTTCCAGGAAACCTCGTGATCTGATTGATGTAAGATCAAATTACCAGCAACTAGAAGTCAACTATCGATTGAAAAATTTACGCTTAGTCTTAGTCGTACTATTTAATAAAAATTAATCCCTTCTTTAATAAGGGCCTATTGAGTTTTATAAGAGGTTTTATAGACTACTGAATTAAAAACTCACCACTAGGAACATGTTGTTGAGATCTGCGTCCACGTCGTTGGTGTGAGGGCTGCAACCCAGGTGCAGAAACAGCCCTTTTAGGAACTGACGGTATAAGTCTACTAAAACCTGGTGGTCTGTATCGCGCACTTTTCACATTCTGTGGCAGGAAATGGTACATACTCTGCGCCTTGTGTATAACACTACTAGCCCCAGCATTCGTAGGTAACCTAGGCAACGAATTAGTCGTACCGGCACTACTCTGCAAACTCCTTGGCAACGTCACCCGACTTTCAATCTCTTCATCCTCTTCGTCCTCTCCATCTGCTGACCCACCCGAACCACACGAAGCATCCGGAACACTTGACCTCCGCCGATTTGGCCTCGCCGCCGAAGCCACCCACAATTTATCCTCACTGTTACCACCACCTATACTACCACAACTTCGAACGCGATCCAATTGTTCCCGACTGAGACTCTTATGACTAAACAATAAGTCACCCGCTGATCTTCGTTTAGCTGCTAGAGCCAAAGCCGAAGCTGAGGCTGAGCCTTCGCTGCCAAGCAAAGACAACTTGTTGCGGGAATCGGTTGCTAGAAGAGCGGATTCGAAACTGCCACGCCAACTAAATCGTTCACAATCACTGATTTCACGTTCTTCGGCAATGTCCGATACTCCACTGCTGGACTGGTGGAGGGTTCTGGTTTCGCCGACGAGCAAGTCATGGGAGCGACTACGAGGAAGGAGATAGCTGCCTTCGAACCCGGCTAGATCTTGGAGGTTACTGTCGGAGGTACTGTCGTCATCTTCAGTCGTCGTAGTCGAAGCTGAGGATAATTTTTGTTGTAACCTCCGATGGTAATGCCGGGTTTTTGGACTGTTACTTGCATGACTTTCTCCACTGGAAACCTCATGCATTAAAGCAACTAGTCGACTTCCGATGTGATGCATTACTTTGGCTATCAAAGGTGGGGAGTTATGAGGAGGATTCGGTACATCATCCCCTGTTGCCATTTTTTCAAACGAAGCGACAAGTTTCTGATAAACAAACGCTGTTTCTCTGTTTAATCCATGACTTTCATCAATAATTCCACCATCGCCTTCATCACCCTCCTCATCTTCCACACTGTTGTCGAACTTGTTTATAATTTGTTTACAACTATCGGATATCTGTTGTTGTAACGCAGATTTTGTGGAAGCTCCTTCTAAATCCGAGCTTGTGTAATCGGAAGAATCGTAAGAATCGCTCCAAGTATCCTCACTACTTAAGTACTCGACAATTTCCCGAACTTGATCATCACGAATTCCCGGAACTGTCTTCATCAGTCTTGTAAGTTCATTTTCGAAGTAAACTAACTGAGGTGGTTTACAGCGTTTAGCTCGAGGACTCGGCAAAAGTTTCGGCGACAGTCTCACACCCAGCGTTGGTGTGGTAGGTTTAGAAGATGTGTTATTATTACATTGGGAAGTCGCTACCATTGTCTTGAAGAACTGTCGCATTTTACACATCATTAAATTTGTTTCCTCATCAGAGCTCCAGTTGTTGAAGCTGTCTTTTCTTGTAAGTGAGGTGGCTGGAGGAAGATTCGCGGTTTGTAGTTTTTCTTCACGTTTCTTTTCTTGTAGACTTTCGAGTTTTGTTTCGCTTGTCGGTAAATCCGGAGTAATGTCTCTTTGGTCTCTAAGTAAATCATCACTACTTCCAACAAAGCCACTATCACGACTTTGTTGATTTTTATTGGTAGTTAAATTCGAAGGAGTTGAAGTTTCTGGTTGAGGTGTTTTATGCCCTTCAGAGTCTTCATCAGTTTCATCAGGGTTTTCATTAACTTCTTGAGTTGTCTCCAAATTTTTCAACTCCTCCGGTGAAGTTGAATTCTTCAATTTTTTAGCTTTCTTTCTTTTAACTGTATCAAACTGCCCATCACATTTTTCAAAGTTGTTTTCATCAGCTGTTTCCGAATCGGAACTGGAGCAATCTTCAGATGCGTTTTGTCCTTCAGACATAAGATCACTCCCAGCTAAATCTGGATTGGCTAGGAGGTTATCTAAGCTTGAAGAGTGTGAGCGTCCTGTTCCTCTTGCACGAACTAATCGCTTTCTTCGTTGTTCTGGACTTGGCCGTCCTTCACTATCACTACCAACGCTCCCATCTGAATCACGACGTTCAGCTGTGAAACCCATGAAACCACTCAAAAAGTATTTTTCTAGTCTAGAAGAAGCCAATTCGGCTGGATCTGGATTATCATTAGATTGTATTGGCTCCTCTGGTCCTCCCAGCGAATCCATTCCCTCGCTACTGGTCTCCGAGAACGCATCATCTCTGTTTGAGTTAAGACAACCTTCAGTTCCATCGCCAAGCCGAAAGAAGAAGTACTTTTCTAACTCTGTTGCTGAAGCTGCAGGTGTATTTTGTTCAAACTCGCTTTCCTCGCAGCTTTCTTCTACAATTGTATGTAAGGTAAAATCGATTTCTTGTCTGTGGTATCCACGCAGTTCTTCCTCGTGGTCAATGGCAGCGGAACATGTTAAGGTTACTTCATCGCCGGAAGATGAATCGTCTGTTGGGGAGTTTGTAGCGAATTCGTCTTCATCGTGGCTGGATTTATCCTCGACCCAAGAGTCATCGTCTGCTAGGCCTTCTTCGAAGGCCGAGAGTGTATTGCCTCCGGTTATGACTCTAACACTTTCATTGTCCAGGTAATTTTGTTTATCTAGAAGAGAAATAGTGTTCAGAGAGATAGAGTCCGAGGTGGATGTATGCATGGGTGGCACTAGATAATTTTATGGTTAGATAATTTGTGATGATTAAAGTGTTTAGTTGAGTCGCAGTTTAAAACGGTGAAATGTTTATTTTTAATTTATGTTAAAGTTTAATTAGCTGTAATAAGTTAGTCAATATTGAATGATTTTTCTTTAATAAAAGCCTAGAAAATTATTTTTTTATCAAGATTTCATGGTATTTTAGTGAAAAAGTTTATATTTATAATGACAACCTAGCATTATTTTTTAAACAATTTTGAAAAGAGAAATTCAATTGGTACTTCAAATTCTGATGTCAGTTATCAGCCTCAATGAAGAAAAATGTATAATAAAACTTCTTATTTGATTTTATTCTAAACTTAATGCTGAAAAACTCGGAAAAACTGGAAAATTTTGAATTTTGTTTCATTTCACAATTTGAAATTCCTCCATTAAATTTTAAACATTTTTTCCTAGAAATATTTTCACGAATCAAGGTACACCTTCTTTGCTCTTGGCAGTCACTTCGTTTTTCAACAATTTTTTAAAACTTTTATAATAGATTTAAGCTTGGATTTAAGGTTTCAAAATAAATCATAATTTTATAAAAAAACATTTTATGTAATTGAGTCAAAAGTAAAAATATAAATATTGTTAATTCTAATGAAGTCAATCCAAGGACATAGTATATTAATAATTGAAACAATTGGTATGCAGTTGTGTTAAATTTAAAAATAGTAATTTGTATAACTAGCCTTGAAACTAGAGTTTTGCGAGTGCGAGTAGGGTTTGCGAGCAGAGACCGTAGGCCGAGGCCCGCAACTACGAGTACTCGCAAAACAGTTTCAAGGCGTCTAATACACACTATTTTTTGTGCCGAAGTTTATTTAAATAAATAAAATTTACAAAATGTTTGTTTAAATATTTGGTATTAGGGATTTTTTTTTATTGGTAACACGCGATACTGAAAATTGACACTGACAGTAGTAGCCGAATAACAGAAATAATAATCCGTTTCTATGAAAAATACAAATTTTCTTTATGATTTCAATGATGCCAATCGATAAACTAAAAATTCCTAGTTTTTGCCGGTCTAGCCCGGCAAAACATGAGTTTCCAGCCGATTTATACGAATGCAAAATGACTAATGCCAACCTGAGGCACAAAAAAATATTTATTTTAAAAAACCGTTGACCTAAATTGAAGTACAATGGGTCATTTAAACTAACGAAGCTAATATTTGTTCGGTATAAATCTTAACTAAGGCCTTGCAAAAAATATATTCAGGGTGTTTAATTTTCTTTTCACGCAAATTTTATTATGGAATAGGTGCATGTAGTAAATTTCCTTGCGATGGAATGTTGAGTGACAGAAGGTCAAAAACCGACAAAATGGCGAAAAAGCTTTATCTATCTAACATTTTTGATCAAAATGACATTAACTATTTAAAAATAAACAATAATGCTTTTTGTAAAATTAAAATTAGATGTCGGGAGATTAAGTAGGCACCGGCTGGATCCAACAGATGAGACCAAAAAAGCACTTTTGGCCGAGGTGCACACAACGTTTTTTAGACGATCATCACGAAAGAATTCAAAAACTTGGTCACTAAACACAAATTTTTTTTTTTGACATTTTACTGAAAAACATAGTTATCTTAGCCAACTAAAAACCAAAGCATCTCCTGTCAAATTTAATGTTAAGCGTAACTTTTTATTTCAGTTTTTGACAGTTCTGTCCCAAAAGGCAAAAGGCGCCATAAAATCAACGTTTTTGTAATGATCGCCTAAAAAGTAACATTTGACGGATGTGTACAAAAAAGTAAAACTTTATGGCGGCAAAAGGCGCCAAAAAATCAACGTTTTAGTAATGATCGCCTAAAAAGTAACATTTGACGGATGTGTACAAAAAAGTAAAACTTTATGGCGGCAAAAGGCGCCATAAAATCAACGTTTTTGTAATGATCGCCTAAAAAGTAACATTTGACGGATGTGTACAAAAAAGTAAAACTTTATGGCGGCAAAAGGCGCCAAAAAATCAACGTTTTTGTAATGATTGCCTAAAAAATTATTTTCTGTGTAGCTAACTGCCCTTTTCATACTTGAAGTATAGCTTAGAATTTAAAATTATAACAGTATAATTTATTACAAATTTCAAATCAGTAGGCATACTTTGATTTTTATACTTTTCCAAATTACGTTTAATTACAAACTCTAAATTAGAATATCGAGTTTTGTCATCTTGATAAAAAGACATCTACATATATGCCGTCGTCTAGATCGTGCTACGATTCCGATTGCCACCATAATAATGCTGAATATATTTAAAAATTTTCACATATTAATTTTTTGTATGTAATTTTTTAATTTTTTCAAATTTAATAACAATATTTTTAATTTTTTTAAACTGACTATGTATATTAAATCTAGTGCCATCGAAAATTGAAATTACAACCAAGTATTTTATTCAAATCTATGCAAATTATTCAAAAAACAAAGTGCCCCAGAGTTTTTTTGAAACTATGTTACCTTCGGCGTTTAAATCTAATTATATTATTTCATAAATATTTAAATTTCTTTTAACATTAACTGAAATTCTTATACATAATTGCTAATTGTAGTAACCACATCCACAAGAGAAATTATTTTTTCAAAATTTCCTGTTTGAAATTTGCACAATTACCTTAATTACCGCTTTAGTCGTTAATTGCATTTTTTCTTTTGCATGCGGATACTAGCAAGTTATAGATCGTAGATGTACTAGAATAAAATTATGGAAAGATGAGTAATATTCATGTTAACTTTACTATTTATAGAGTATAGATGTTTGTTTTCATAAACAAGTACCAGGTACTATTAAACAAAGGTACTTCTAGGGAGGACATAAAATAACTTTGAAGTTGAAATAATTTTCTAGGTACCCAAGGTTTAGTTGAATTTATTTTGTTACAGTCGTAAAACTAAGAGAAAATTTCTAGTACCCATCCATGGAACAATGTGAGGTTAAATTTCTCACATATGTTGTGTATTACAAATCACATCAGTAATGTCAAGGTGAATAGATCAACAAATAAACTTACCAATCGCTCTTCCATCTTGATTCATCCTGGCTTCATTTTGCCAATTCGTATGCTGCACAATCACATCGTTATCGGGCACTAACGTGGTGGTATCACTAGTCACAACACTGACTTGCTGGTACGAGGGCGCGGGTTCTTGGGTGATCATGACGAGGCTGGTATAACGCGCGGCATGTCGTCCGTCCGGCTCATTATTTACTAAAACAGGTGGCCGTTTATTCCGCTCACCGTTGTTACCGTTCGTATCTGTCTCCCCCACCGTGGTAACGGTGTCGTCGGACCGGATCTCCACGCCAGTAGGGTTCCATTCACTGCCCGCCGCACGGGTACCATGTCCACAATGCGTTTCTTTTAAAGGTACTTCCGCAAGGAATTTCTGCTCGTCCAAGTCGCTGGAGCTAAGGGATTCGGCACTGACGTCAGACAAGCAGGGGCTGGATGAGATGTAGTCGAAGTCGCGGGGGAATTTTGTCTGAAGGATGGTTGAGGATTCAAGAGTGGGTTCGCTACTGGTGCCAGTAGCCAAATCTGTAACTTGGTCTAAGTACTTTCTTTGTTCTACGATTTTTTCAGTTGGTTCTTTATCAGAAATAACCAACGACCCTTCAATAAATGTTTCTTCAATTTGTACATCTTCTTTTTCAGACTTTAATGTCGAAGTAACTTCAGTTTCTGTTAATTTTACATCTTCTGAAACGACGTGCAAATCTTCAATTTCTTTCTCAGAAATAACTTCTTGTTTTTTAGACTTTACTTTATTTGCTGTCAACTGGTTAATATCTTCGGAAACAACAGATACGTTTTCAAGTGTTTCTTCAATTTCTTCTTCTTCAGTAGAAGTTTCTTCTTTTTTATACTTTAATGTAGAAGAAACCTTACTTTCAGTTAACTGTTTAACATCCGAAACATCGCCTGAGGCTTCAATTTCTTCATCGAAACTAGTTTCTTCCTTTTTACACTTCACTATTGTGGACGGTTCATCCTCATTTAACGATTTAAAATGTTCTCCAACTACCTGCAAATCTTCAATTTCTTTGTTAGCAGTACTTTCTTCTTTCTTGGGCTCTAGTATTGAAGAAACCTCAGTCGTTTGTAACCGTTTAATATCCTCCTTGTTTTTGTTGATTTTGATTTCATTTAAATCTGATAGTTTAATTCCAGAAGATTTTTGCGAATTTTTATTTTTTCCTGTAGATTTATTATTTTTACATGATGAATTTAAATCCGACAGTTTCACATTTTTTGTGTTTTCTTCCAATTTATTTTCCGTTACGTTCGCTGTAGTTTCCTTCACATAATTCGTCTCAGGTTTCTTCAAATTTCTCTCATCAGTTTTATTATTATTTTGATTGAATTTGCCTTTTTTATTCTTTTTATTCTTCTTAGAGGATCGCTTATATTTCTTTCGATTATTGCAGGGTATTTTATCAACGACTTCTACAGTTTCCTTCTGATCGTTACAAGAAGAATCCTGGACACATTTTAAATCAACATCAGTGGAAATTAGAACTTCCTCAGTTTTTTCCGACTGTAATTCTTCGGAAACTTCTTGTACTTCCACTTCTTGAGGCTCCTCAACTGAATCTTCATTTTTCTCTTCAATTAAATCTAAACAAACAGTTTCCTCCCCCACATTACTCTCACTAATATTATCACAGCCTTCCATTTTTACACTGATCAATATCACTTTGTTATCACTTTGAAAATCGTTAACTTTCTCCTCCTCCTCCTCTACAGCCATTTCTTCATCGATTTGTTTGACATTAGTTAAAACAACCATTTCTGTATCTGTGTCATTGTCCGAACTGTCAGTGTCTCTACTAGATGTACAAGAATTCGAAGACGAAGATATATTTTTGTTAACAACGAAAATCCTCGAAAATCTCTTGGTTTTTTGATCAGCAACAGTTCCGGTGTCATCACTGTCAGTATCAGCTGACCCGGATGATGAAAGATCGTCTTCTTGTATAGAACTATGGGAAATTCTTCCGTCTTCATCGTCGTCGTCGCAATCGCTGCTTGGTAAAGCATCGTCGCTTTCCCGATTGGTTTCACTACCGTTGACGTGGTAAACACGTCGAGTTCTTGCCTGGCGGTTACCATTTTCGTCGTCGTTATCACTGGAGTCAATGTCACTATCACTTGAAGAACTGTACCGATTTTCACATTCGAGATATCCGAAGAGTTCTTCGTTATTCACTATTGGCTGATGTTGGGGTTGTTCTTTGTTGATTTCTTTGTCTGTTTTAGGAGGTTCGGTGTTTACCGACGCGTTGTCACGCTCAGTCGACGCCGGCATTGTATCCACACTAGTAGCATGCACTGCGTTGTGTAGCGTACTAAAATCACCTGTGCTTATCAACGGCCAGATAAAAGCAGCATGACTCACATATTGCCATAGATTACGTCGCAATCGCTGTTCCAAACTGGGGGTTCCATATAGTTTCACCGAGGAGGAGTCTTGGGACCACAAGGCGGGCACAGGAAAGGGTATCGGTACCGGTACTGGTATCGGAATGAATTGCGTGGGCGCCCCACAACTTTGACACGGCGGTTTGGCTTGAGGAAGCTCGGTTTCTTGATGCTTACACTGCAATGTGATTGTCTCATCCATGGCGCGTTCATTTCGAATGGGTTCTAACAGGGATTCATCACGGGAATGAAACAAACTGTCTGAAGATGCTGGTGAGCCACTGTCGATCCTCGTATTGTCCTCGTCGGTTCCAGTGTCCGACTCGCGCGTCCTCCGATACACTAAGGGCGAACCAAGTGGCGAACCTACGACACTTCGTCTGCACACATGCGGTGAACCAAACGGTGAGTTCCAGATGACGGGTCTTGCTCCGGTACCACTCGGCTCGAAATAGTCCCAATCACATTCGTCAATTGGGAAACTTGAGGCTGTTGATGAACTATCATTGTCGTCGACGTCCTCTTCTTTTGAGGAACTGTCTGAACTTATGAACACCAGTTTGTAGTCGTCACCCTCTGGCAATAGGATGTCCAGAAGGTCGGTTTCGGGGCCTCTTCGCCAACCTATTGAGAGAAACAGTCAGAGAACAACTGGCGGGTTTGTTGGTCCGCCACCACGCAAGCTGTAAGAGCGCGCGCCCACTTTAAGAAAAAGTGTACAGGCGCTGGTTATGGTCATATGCAGATAGGCCCACTACACCTCCATAATATATGTTACATTTTTTACCATGGCATTATTAGTAGAATGTTTAATCTTGTTATATACAAAGGTTTTACTTTTAATACATGCATTTATTTTTATTACTGTTGTCTATGCTAATTTGTAGGTAAGTGTACGAAAATGAAATTATAAAGAAAAAACGAGTGTTTTAGTCAACTTTATTAGGTTACAGGTTTCACAAATTATTCTGAACGACTTTTTTGGCTGTAAGTGACTTTAAACACAACGCCCATAAATTCAAAAGTTGTACTACAACTTATTTTTTCTTTACTTTTCAACATACCATTAATAAATATGCATATATATTTTAATTTATGGCATAAGAATTCGAAATTGATATTTTATTAATCGCATGAGTTATAGCTTCACCTTATGATCCAGTTTTTTCTATAATGTATGTAATGATATAAAATAGAAATGTAAGCATTTGAACGAACATTATATCTTGTACATACTATAGTTTTAAAATTTTATTTAAACTATGTTCAAAAATTTTCTGTTGACCCAAAATAACAATCAGCTAGGATATTAAATTTTATTATTCTAGTTAAATGTCGAATGTGTATATTTTTTCCAAGTTTCATGACATTTTGTACAAACTCGACAGACTTGTTTATTTAATACTCTTATTATTGAATTTAGAAAATGAAAAATACCAACATAACTGTTATTTTTCTATCATCAATTTTTAACGTTGAACTAAATGTCATTTGGTCAGACAAGAATCTACAGTCTGTAGATATCTTTTAATTTTTTTTTTAAGAAGAATAAAAAGATATTTTGAATGAAAAGTTATTTCAATAAATATTATGTTTCATAATCAAGTAAAAGCCGTCTTTATATTTGGTGTTTACAGTTAAGAGTCCTTTTCATTTTTGATATACAGGGTCTTTCAGGATTAACTGGACAAACTTAAAATCTGAATTCAGAACCTCAAAATAAGGAAAATTTTTTTATGAAGGTATGTCCTGAAACGTTTCGTTAGAGTTACGCCCCTTTAAAGATGGAAGCTAAAATTAGGTTTTTAATTTTTTTCTCAAATTTGGATAAAGATAAAAATGAACTTTGGTTGGGGTGAATCAGCAACCCCTATTTAATTTTTTTATTGAAACTCTTTAACGGACCCGAATTTTGTCATATAAAAAGCTGGAAAGCTAGATTGATTTAGAAAGTATTTTGTCTCTTTCATTTTTTTCATAGAACTGAAACTTTTTAAATAAAAAAATAAAATAGTCCCGATCCACATACCTCCATAGAAAATTTTTTTCTTATGTTGAGGTCCTGAATTCAGATTTAAGTTTGTCCAGTTAATCCTGAAACACAGTCTAAACCTCATTTTATTTTGATTAAGGAACTTATTATGAATATTCAAGTTACATATTTATGCTAAAATAATTTGAGGTGAATGATATTAATGTTAGAGGACATTTATAAAAATTTTCGAAATGTTCTTTGGGATTCCATAAAGATAAAAACTATATCCAAAAGTTTTATTTAGGTTTTTATGAAATGATGAGAATTAAAAAATATAATCAGAGTTTATAACTATTTCTTATTAGATGAAACTTAACATGGATTAACGATGTACCATATAGGAAGTACATGAAAATCAGTTTAATGGGACAATAGTTAATGAGTTTAGAAGACGGTTGTGGAACCGGACATAAATCATTTAATTACCAGTTTAATAATATGGCGCACATTTTTCTGTTTTAATTATCCGGTACATTGTTTTACAAACGAATTCGAAATAAAATCAGACACTTCGATTTTTCGAAAAAATTTTGAATAATAGAATTTTGTTCATTCATCCCTAGTTATAAAAAACAGAAATAGCTATTGTGTAATTAGACAATAGTTTGCAATTCATTTAAATAACCAACCCGGTTGATTTATTTCCCTTATTTTTGCTAATTTGAATGTACCTACTATGAAGTTTAGAGAATCAATTGTAATTATTTTTTTTATATAAATAGGTATACATGTTGAGTTTATGAACTCCACAGCAGACAACAGACAACGTAGAAACCTTTTATTTCACATTATTCTACTCAGTTGAGGTAGGTAAATAACTCAATTATTGTGCTCTTTTGTAAAACCGAGCTAATGCTCCTATTCTCCACCGACAATGTAAAATTTTATAGAGATAAAAACTTACAGTCTATAAAATTTTACGTTTTCGTTAGAGAATATGGGCAATAGTTTAGTTCTAGTTTTAAAAGCTATAGAAGGTGTATAATACTAACCTAATTTTTTCCCATTTCTATTAAAATTATTATTTATATTCAATAGTTTCTTGACATTTATGACAATTTTTATTATTTATGAATTGCATCATAGTGAATAGGTGTTAGACTTTCATTATTTCTTTATTTTATGGACTATTATATGGACTCGTTCACAAAAAAATTACAACGTGAACTTCTTTATGCTAGAAAAAATAATACATATTAAACAGGTGATTTTTCATAAAATTCTTTAGGATCTGAGGCAAAACTACACAGTGATATCGAGGAAATAGATCTTATTGATCTTAGTTTGGGAACTAAATATAGAGGTTAGGTTAGATTCCGGTTAGAGGATAAAAACTAAATTTTATGTACATTTTTTATTGTTTTTAATTTTAACTTATTTTGTGTCTAACTCTATGTATTCTTGCGCTGTAAATGTTCTGAAGAAATTTAAATATACTGAACGACACATACGCAGATTTTTTTATTCACCCTTGTCCTAATCTGGTTAACCTTTGATCAGAAATCGGTTTTAATTTACAAACTATAAGAAAAAGAAGTTAAAAAACGAATTAGAGTCACTTGGAAATAATAACAGTTGTACAGGGGTCCCAATTTCGATGGGAATGGGGGGTTTCACCCATTTCTAGGCGAGATAGAAAAAAATAGTTTTCGCAGTACTTTGCTCGTTTTTTAAGATAAGTCGATTGGTAGAAACCACATCTTGATATCTCTAACCGTTATTAAGATATCTTTAAAAAGTGACATTTTGCCCATTTTTAAAAAGTGGCATAACTTTTATGTTTATTAAAATATTTTAATTCTGTAAAATGTTTGTTATAGTAGTTTTTCACGTAGAATAATATGCACTAGAAATTTTTTTTCTAGGTTCAATATATTTCGAGTTATTGCACTCACTCTATGCTCAATTTCTTCCTTTCTGTTCGGTTTATTTAAAAAAAAAATATATTGTCCTTGCCAAAAGTTTGTGTATTCAACAGAACGGACAACAATTTGAACATTTAACAAATTCGTATATTATAATGTGTTTCAATTGTTTATTTACTAGTTCTCTTTCAGTTATATATTTTGTTTCTGTTTCTTTATTATTGATTTTTTACCTGTTAAATTTGATATATTTTGATTATTGTTGATAAATGGCTTTTACTATTTGGTTCATTGATACATTTTCTTTAACAACGCCTACTAATAATATTCAAAACATTTAATTTACGAATTTAAAATTATAAAAACGTATAATTCAGTGAGATATAAAAATAAGTATACCAAGATATATATTTTTGAAAATCTTAAAAAATAAGCAATTTTTTAATGTCATAGCCAACTATGGTTTGCATTTAAAATAAGAAAGTTAGATGCAGTAACTCAAAATGTATTGAACCTAAAACCAAAATTTCTAGTGCACATTATTCTACGTCAAAAACTACTATAACAAACATTTTACAGATTTAAAATATTTTAATAAACATAAAAGTTATGCCACTTTTTAAAAATCGGCAAAATGTAACTTTTTAAAAATATCTTAATAACGGTTAGAGATATCAAAATGTGGTTTTTACCAATCTATTTTTAAGAAAAATCGAGCACAGTATTGCGAAAACCATTTTTTTATATCTTGCCTAGAAATGGGTGAAACCCCCCATTCCCATCGAAATTGAGACACCCTGTATATAAAAAACTTTCCACCTACTTACAACTATAGGAAATAGAAATAGATTTAATGGGATGTTAAAGTATTTGGTTACAATAATATCAACTTTAGTTTGAAAACTATAGGTTATAGGACTTATAGGAGAAAATTTTAAATATAATAAAGAATTGTAGCAAAGCATCTTTCAATTATTTTACAAAGTCAATTTAAAATTGTTGTTAAAGGAAAAACTTGAATTTTAAAAGCAGGCGAAAAATCAAGTTCCCCCTGGTAAGGTTTTTTACTTGTGTTCCCAGAAATTCTTAAGTTGAATAAAAAATAATCAAACAACAAATTGTACGTCGGATGAAACGGAAAGTTTGTCGTTCTAAACTAAAATTTTTGAACAAAAAATTTGGGGATAAATCAATTTTCCAACGACTTTATTTTGTTAAATATTACAGGAGATAAAAATTAAATATACCTAATGAAAAATTACATTTTTAATGAACCACTTTTTTTAATGTCGAATATAGCAAATCTGTTTTTTGGATAATTAAACGTTCCACTGGTTTTAGTCTTTTCTTGGTATTTTTGAAATCTACTAAATACTTTAAATTATTTATTTGTGTCTACTTGTAAGTCTTTACAGTACAAAATCATAACGCTGAAAGTTAGGCAAAAGCACATACAATCGTGTATTACATATTGCTTTAACAGTAAGTTAAAAGTTTATGAATTACCTTAGCTTAATTTCGTACAACTTCCACTATTATTTTATTATCATTAAATTATTATTCAGCCCGATATAAATTTAGTTTTAAAAATAATCACTAATCACTTATGTCTGAAACTGTTATTTATATCTTTTTGGCTTCTGAGAAGCTTCTTGCACGAACAAAACGGTTTTTCCTCCAATTTATTACATATCAACATAATTGACTGGGATTTCAAGCATACATCATTTCTAGAAATCCACACTTTACCTAATTGAAAATTTTTTCCTTATTCACTATAAAATTTCTTGTAGATAGGTACTTAATTGCCTATTGTATGTTTTTTCCAATTTTTTTAAAATAACCCTTCAAATCAAAACAATTCAAATTTTATGCATTTAGGTACCTACGTGTAGTGGTAATTATTTACTTCTAAATCAATATTGCTTTGCCACAAGCTATACAATAGTCCGGTAGATTGGTTGTACTTTGTAGGCATGTAAATGTGATACCTACGTACATCAGAAGCACCAACAGCGTGTCATTGTGAATGCAGATAATGAGTAACACTGTAGGGAAAACAATAATGGGGATTGAATAAACTAAAGTAAACAGTCAACAATATTGTGGAGTGAACCAATCAGTTTAGTTTTAATGCAATTTTGGTGGCATTACGCTTTTCTTTTCTGAATAATATCATATTAAGAATTGTATTATAGTATTATTGTAGAATCCTTAAAGCTTAAAGCAAGTTTTCCCTAGAAAATTACGTGGTTATAATTTATAATAATGATATGCACCTAAAAATAACTTCAAGATAAAGTTAGCAACAGATGCAGAAGAGCAGAAGCAAATCCTTAAAAAATTAAAGGTGGAAGGAGATTTATATATATTTGATTTATATAACTTGTAGCAAGAAAATAAAAATTTCGGTATATATTTTTAAAATTTACGGTCATATACAATATATTAATTATGCAGTATGCTGGATTTTTTATAACATTTGTGTGCAGGACTACATGATTATTCATTATATTTGGACCACCTCTTAACCGTGTTATATTTTTGTAAATACGAAAAAAAGGGTTGTATAAAAGTATAAAAGATTATGCTTAAGTATATTTTTATTTTGATGTAGGTATCTTGAAACATTCAAGCTGTTTCTTTTTAGAGACACAAATTCAACTTATGTTAACGATTTGTTTTTTCAGCATTTTTTAAATGGGATTAACTCGAATGCCGATAACTTTAAAAACTTAAACCTAACTTTATATCTAAAATTGAATGTACAGGGTGTCTCAATTTCGATGGGAATGGGGGGTTTCACCCATTTCTAGGCGAGATAGAAAAAAATGGTTTTCGCAATACTGTGCTCGATTTTTAAGAAAAATCGATTGGTAAAAACCACATCTTGATATCTCTAACCGTTATTAAGATATCTTTAAAAAGTGACATTTGGCTGATTTTTAAAAAGTGTCATAACTTTTTTGTTTATTAAAATATTTTAAATCTGTAAAGTGTTTGTTGTAGTAGTTTTTCATGTAGAATAATATGCACTAGAAATTTTTGTTCTAGGTTCAATACATTTTGAGTTATTACACCTAACTTTCTTATTTTAAATGGAAACCATAGTTGACCATGCCATTAAAATTTTGCTAATTTTTTTATATTTTCAAAAATATATACCTTGGTATACTAATTTTTATATCTCACTGAATTATACATTTTTATATTTTTAAATTCGTAAATTAAATGTTTTGAATATTATTAGTAGGCGTTGTTAAAGAAAATGTTATATCAATGAACCAGCGTCAAATAGTAAAATCCATTTATCAACAATAATATATCAAATTTAACAGGCAAAAAATCAACAATAAATAAACAGAAACACAAAATATATAACTGAAAGAGAACTATTAAATAAACAATTGAAACACATTATAGTACGAACTTGCTGAATTAAATGTTCAAGTTGTTGTCCGTTCTGTTGAACACAAACTTTTGGCAAGGACAATATTTTTTTTTTTAAATAAATCGAACATAAAGGAAGAAATTGAGCATAGAGTGAGGCAGATTGCAAATAATTAGAAATATAAAACCAAATCAGATTTTTAACGTGATTCATGCTGCAATACAACAATATCGGCAGCAATTTGAATATTTAAATTAAACAATTATTTGTTTAACATGTTTATAATTTACTAAAATGATTTCTATAAAAAAATGTAAAATCTTAAGTTTATGTTGATTAATAATAACGTGGCTGTGTTGTTACCATTCGACGTTGGTTCATTGATATATTTTCTTTAACAACGCCTACTAATAATATTCAAAACATTTAATTTACGAATTTAAAAATATAAAAACGTATAATTCAGTGAGATATAAAAATAAGTATACCAAGATATACATTTTCGAAAATATAAAAAAATAAGCAAATTTTTAATGGCATAGCCAACTATGGTTTGCATTTAAAATAAGAAAGTTAGGTGTAATAACTCAAAATGTATTGAACCTAGAACAAAAATTTCTAGTGCATATTATTCTACATGAAAAACTACTACAACAAACACTTTACAGATTTAAAATATTTTAATAAACAAAAAAGTTATGACACTTTTTAAAAATCAGCCAAATGTCACTTTTTAAAGATATCTTAATAACGGTTAGAGATATCAAGATGTGGTTTTTACCAATCGATTTTTCTTAAAAATCGAGCACAGTATTGCGAAAACCATTTTTTTCTATCTCGCCTAGAAATGGGTGAAACCCCCCATTCCCATCGAAATTGAGACACCCTGTACAATCTAAAAATAAAATAATATACAGGGTCTGCCACTCTTAAACGAAACACTCTTTCAAAATACATCAAAATTAGAATATAGTCATGACAAAACAACTTTCAAATTTTTTTGTTATTTATAAAAATAACAAAGTTAAGAGGTGGTCAAAATATTATGAATAAACTTGTGTACGTACAGTAAACTTCAGTATGGCTAAAAAAAGCTTCTCAAACACTCTCGTAATATAGATAGGGATCAAGGGATCCATTAAAAGTTATCCTTAATCAGGGTGGTGAATAATTCTCTTACAAATTACTGAATTTTATGAACTTTATTAGAAGTTTGAGCCTGGCTCTTAAAATTATTATTATGAATAGTTTATATAAGATGATTTTTTCTGTATTTCCATTCATTTTGGTCCGGTATTTCAATGTCAGTTTAAACCAAATTTGGGTAAACTTCAACTAGAATGTGAATTTTATTAGTTTAAATTTGTCTATTCTAAACGAAGTTTACACAAACTTAGCTTAAACTGACATTGAAATACCGGACCTTAAAAAACAATCTTAACTAAATTATTATAAGACAATACTTGGTACTTCATTTTGTTCGCTTAGTATTTTGTTAAAGAGCCTTTGTATTCTACTTGTAAGCTGCAATACTTGTTGCACAGTCTACAGGAAATTAGTTGTATATAAAATGAATCAATATGTTAGTCCAAGATGCACAAGACATGAAATCCATACTATAAGAGCTCTAAAACAATATCAATTCCAAAGCCACCCCTATGTATTTATTCCCCAAGCTCGCCACGTGCATCCAACAAATGCTCAGATGACAAACATTTCATTCCCCCACCGTCACCCTCCTTCACCCAACAACAAACTTTTCAACAAAACAAGAGCCAACTCACCTGTATCGACAGCCGGTATCTTTCGCATATTCTCCTGTCTCCGTCTTCTGACAGTCACTTTACGGAACACTGTTCCGCTCAATGGCTCAATATCGCACAATTCTATCGGTTGGGTTTCCTCTTTTGCAAAATGTACTTCTGCAGATGTCACAGCAATTTCCTCGGTGGTGTTATCGTGGTGGTCAGGCAGGGAACGTGTGGCTATTGGGTGAAGTCGACGGGGTTTTGTACCATCGTTTAGGGATTGTGTGCGGAGGACGGATGTTGATGGTTTGTTGAAGGTGTTGCTATCAAAACTGACGCGTTTTTCTTGGGTGCTGGATTTGTCGGGTTTACGGGTTTTTTGATCCTGTTGTGTGGGGGGTCCTGCAAGGAAACATGAACAGTTTATTTCAGTTTTAAAGATTAACATTTTCAGGTAGAGCTCAATTATTTTTACTTTGTCTCTAGCTCTCAAGAAATGTGAACGTAAGGTAGAGACGGATATAGTGTGATGAGCTGCCTACTGAATTAAGATGTAGGTAAAAACTATAACCCGGAAGAGTAAATAATGACTATATTAGTCATAAAAATACAATGTATTATGTAACAAATAAAAAAAAAATTCCGTAATAGTGCAAAGCAGACAATCCTATACATTTTTAATATTCGGTCACACTTTTTAGATTTTCTATCTCGGACTTCGAATTTCTTTGCATATTAAGTTCTGGTCTGGATAATTTATTAGCTACCAAGTCAACAGTAGATCTGCAGCACAAAAATTATACTTTAAATTAATATACTTTATTAATTAATTTATTATCTCCAGAAAGATTTCTGTATTCGTATACTTAATATCACCTACATCCTTATCTAAACTAAGCCAGTTCGCCATAGATGGAACAATATGTTACGTTGTTGCCCATAATAAATAAAAACGAATATCCACATTTTATACATAAACCTTGCATGTAAACTTCTGTAGGGTAGGTACTTTTATAGACTCTAGGAAACCTCATCCATAACATAAAGTAGTTGGTTGAATTCTGAAGGAACAATTCTCAAAAAAAAAGAATATAAATTTATGGGTAAAATACAAGTAATTACTATGTAGGTAGGTACTCAAAATATTGTACAAGTTTAAAAACTACCTACTTATAATAATTTGCAGCAGACTTTTTTTATTACAATTTATTCTAATTTTTAATTGAATAGAAACTATAATCTGTCTCGAAATGGCCAGAAGTTTAAAAATTTTAATTTTTAGAAATGAAAGTGAGCTGAACCAAAATTTTCCAGGTGAATATTTTTATGTCTCTTGAGAAATTGGATTTTTTACAAATCCACATATCAAACATTGAAATTTCTAAAGTAATTTTATACAGGGTGTTCGCGCGAAGTGGCTCACTATTGCTAACTTCGTTATTATTGGAGCTACAAAGTCGGTTAAATTAGCAAACTAGTAGTATTTTTTCCGCTGATTACAATGGTAAAAATAAAAAATAATTGACCATCTGGTTTTCTAGATATTCAAAAAAATAACATTTTTTTAAATGGAACACCCTATATATTTTTGCAAAAATCGATGATAAATTAAATTCTATACAAAAAATGTCCTTATCTTTTTTTGATAATAATTTAAAATAAGCGAGTTATTTAAAAAAAAAGTTTGCAATTCTTTAAAATCAAGTAGCCATAAAACGGAATAGTAATTTATTAAAACCAAACAATCATAATTTTGAATTTAAGCAAGTTGAAAAATACTTGAAAGAATTACGGAAATATTGAAAATTTACAAAATTATAATTTTCATGGCTACTTGATATTAAAACCCTGAAAATTTTGTTCAAAATAACTCGCTTATTTTAAATAATTGTCAAAAAAGCATAAGAACATTCTTTGTGCAGAATTTAATTTAGGATCGATTTTTGGAAAAATATACAGCGTGTTCCATTTAAAAAATGTTATTTTTGTGAAAATCTCGAAAACCAGATGGCCAATTGTTTTTCTGTTTTCACCATTATAACCAACGGAAAAAGTGCTACTAGTTTGCTAATTTAACCGACTTTGTAGCTGAAATGATAACAAAGTTAGCAATAGGGAACCACTTTGCGCAAACACCTGTATATTAAAAATATTAAATAAAATAGTAATATTTCCGTAATTCTTTCACGTTTTTTCAACTTGCTTAAATTCAAAATTATGATTGTTTGGTTTTAATAAATTACTATTCCGTTTTATGGCTACTTGATTTTAAAGAATTGCAAATTTTTTTCAAAATAACTCGTTTATTTTAAATTATAATAAAAAAAAATTAAGGACATTTTTTGTACAGAATTTAATTTGTCATCGATTTCTGCAAAATTATATAGGGTGTTCCATTTTAAAAAATGTTATTTTTGTGAATATCTCAAAAACCAGATGGTCAATTGTTTTTCTGTCTTCACCATTGTAATCAGCGGAAAAAAATGCTACTAGTTTGCTAATTTAACCGATTTTGTAGCTCCAATAATAACGAAGTTAGCAATAGTGAGCCACTTCGCGCGAACACCCTGTATAATTATAATATTAATTTAGAGTAAGTGTCAAGTATAATGTATTATTTGTTAAACAATGATCAATTTTGCGAATTTGCTCATGTGCGTGGGAACCCTGGTTGGACAAGAGTGAACATATTAACAAAAAAATTAATATTTATCTAATTATTGTAATAACAATTTTAATTAAAAATTATGTTAAAATATTTTAGATCCTTTAAATAAAAATTGACTATATTTTCAGTACCTGCTGAGCTCTTTTCCTCCAACATTTTCCTAATATTCTTCTCCGTACTCTCCCCTCCACCCCCATCATCCTTCGCCTTTCGTCTTTGAGTCCCCTTCTTCGACTCCTTATTCTCCCCCAATCTCATAAGCGGATTCACGCGTACTTGTCTACGTACAGGATTATCGTCAGGTTTTTCTTGAGCTAGTGGTACTACTTGTGGTTCATTGTAAACATCTTCGGAAAGTGCGCGTCGAGCTGGAGTGTGTGGTAGATTCGCGGTTTGAGCAGAAGACAGTTCCTGATTTTTCATATTGGCCTGGTACATTGCCAGAGAGGGATAGTTGGTGATGTCCTGGCCACGTGGAAGACTATTATAAGGGCGGAGTTCGGGGGAGCCTCTTAGCGTACTCCATCTGGGAGTGGGATCTGAAAGAAAATCAATAAAAATTGTTTTGTGTTCGAGTTAAGGGCTCTTGACCTGATTTGTTTGATGTTAAAACCACTCAACTGAAGAGAGAGGCAGAGTTTTTGTTTCTAATAAAGCAAATCTTATGAAAGTCAATGTACTTACTGGAGATTGTCCAAGACCTTCTGATGGTTCTCTTGATGATGTCAGCGGCTGGTACATACACTCTGTTGTCACGCCGCCTGCTGGGTCTTCGCACGAACTCGTTCATCCATTCACCAGACGCCGCTTGAATCTCCCTGCAAACAATGCAGTCTTTTAGTATAACTGCCTGGGCAAATGCAAGGGTCTTTCATCAAACTGACCACGGAGAGCACTTAACGATACTGTAGGTGGTACAATGGAGTATAATGGGTATTCACAATGATAGAGAAAATAAGAAAAGTTACTTCGAGGAAAATTGCTGATGTATCATATTTATAACAGCTTGTGGGTGATGTTTTTGCTAAATAATTGTACGAGCCCTAAAAACTAAATGTTCGGACGAAAATAAATTTTTGAAGTATGAAAGTAGAACTGGAAATTTTACGCAAATAATTAGTAAACATCTAACAATACAATAATATAAAGCCTTAATAACAATATTCTGCATGGAACAAAATTATTTATTTGATTTAACAATTTTTTAACCTTAATACTTAGCAAATTTTTACAAAATGAATTTGCATCTAAATGTTGGGATAATTTTTAATTTAGGACCATTATACTATTAATAACAGGTTACGTCTCATTTTGCTTTAATAGCTCCCTGTATTCTAGCAGGCATTGTATTTATCAAGTTTTGGTACAATTCTGGCGTGAAACTCTCCCAAATTTCTTCTATTTTGGTCTTTAAGTCCCCAATGGTTCTTGGTGGATTATTGCGTAGAATACGTTTAATTTTATGTCAAAGAGTTTCACTAACGTTTAAGTTCGGACTGGATGAGGGCCATGAATGCACCTTTAGGTCGTTTTCCCCGAGTTCCAAAACTGTGATTTTTTAAAAAGAGTCGAGAAAATTACGTCACATTTTTCAAGTGCAATTTTAAAGCTACGAAATATGCCTAAAATCACCAAATAAAAACTTGGGGATATTTTGTAGATAAAACCAACATCCAGCTTTGTAATAAAGTAAATTTTACTAAAATCGAACCAGCGGTTCCAAAACTGTGATTATTTTAATATAGGTAGCACCCTCAAAAAACATGATTTTGAAAAGTGAACTGTGGAACTCGAAAAAAAATGCAAAAAAAATTCATATTAACATTTCAGGATTTTTTCAATATAGTACGATTATTGAGCTTTGATTTAACGGTTTTCTGACACAAATCCAACCAACAGTTTCAAAACTGTGATTATTTAAAACAGTTACTATCATTTTTAAAGGTGCAACTTTGAAGCTCGTATAAATGCCTAAAATCACCAAATAAAAACTTGTGTAACTTTTTTGTAAAGAAAACCAACATCCAGCTTTGCAATAAAGTAAATTTCATCAAAATCCGACTACTAGATCCAACGTTTTGAAAATAATAATTTTTTGTTTCTACAATTGTCCCATCCTGCTGGGTTAAAGTGCCACAGTTTTGGAACCGCCGAGCGGATTTTTACGAAATTTTCGTTTTTAAAAAAACCATCAATATTATGGAAGTTAATTTAGATAACTTTTGAGCGTGTAGAAAAAAGACAATCAGATTTACTTTTGTCCGAACATTTAGGGCTCGTAGATATTATACGAAATTCAGTTTATTTTTTGTAATAAGTAAAACGTGTACCTACCTATGTGCGTTGGTTTCATGAGAAAATAAAATTAATTTATTGGGAATTATGAAAAATATTCTTTAATTAGTTTCCAACAAAAATGGGTAGAATGAGTACAGGATTTTTTACAAAATTTAGTTATGATACCAAAATGTGGTTATTCTATTATTAAAGTCGAGCATTCAGAAGGAGGAATAAAGCAGGTAGGAAATTGCCCCCCCCCCAGTTTATTTTTTACCACAATAATCATTCTTTAATATAATTTGTAGGGCCCTTGTAACCTAGAAATTTAACTGCTAAATAAAATTACCGAAAGGTGAAAAGACCGGGTCTTAATTTAATTTATCCATGGGGTTGTTTGTTGGGATAAGATTAACCTATAGAATTTGAGTGCTTATATTCAAAATAATTTGATATATTTAGAAAATCAAACGTTAGAAAATTAAGATCACTATAAAACTAATATGCATATTTATTCTTCAATTTACAGCTAAAGTCCTTGGATGGAGATTTAATTTATTTTAGTGTAGATATCACAGTAGGTACACTAATCTCTATTTTAAAAACATCTATTTTCTATATAAATATGATTAAAATGTAGATTGTTAATAAAATAAAGCCCTTTATTTACTTAGCGATAGTGCAGAACTTGGAAAACATTAGATAGAAACGAAATAATAGAAACTGATTAAAAAACTAATAAATTAAATGGTACAATATTAATACGAACACAAACTCACCACAGCATTATAAACCTCAATGTTTAATGAACAAAAAGAGTACATGACGCTCCACAAATTTTTTGAAGATTTTTTTTGATTGGCACGATTTGCGTTTATGATCTTTTGGGGCATAATACCAGGACTCCAATGACTCCATCTAGAGTTTATAGTCCAATACACAGAATGTGTTTATTAGAGGAATTTCACGTTCTTTTACATACAGGGTGTTCGCGCGAAGTGGCTCACCATTGCTAACTTCATTATTATTGGAGCTACAAAGTCGATTGAATTAGAAAACTAGTAGCATTTTTTCCGCTGATTACAATGGTGAAAACAAAAAACAATTGATCATCTGGTTTTCAAGATATTAAAAAAAATAACATTTTTTTAAATGGAACACCCTATATATTTTTGCAAAAATCGATGGTGAATTAAATTCTATACAAAAAATGTCCTCATCTTTTTTGATAATAATTTAAAATAAGAGATTTATTTTGAAAAAAAGTTTGCAATTCTTTAAAATCAAGTAGCCATAAAACGGAATAGTAATTTAATAAAACCAAACAATTATAATTTTGAATTTAAGCAAGTTGAAAAATACTTGAAAGAATTACGGAAATAATGAAAATTTACAAAATTATAATTTTCATGGCTACTTGATATTAAAACTTTGAAAACTTACTTCAAAATAACTCGCTTATTTTGAATAATTGTCAAAAAAGCATAAGAACATTCTTTGTTCAGAATTTAATTTATCATCGATTTTTGTTCCATTTAAAAAATGATATTTTTGTGAATATCTCGAAAACCAGATGGCCAATTGTTTTTCTGTTTTCACCACTATAATCAGCGGAAAAAATGCTACTAGTTTGCTAATTTAACCGACTTTGTAGTTCCAATAATAACAAAGTTAGCAATAGTGAACCACTTTGCGCAAACACCTGTATCTTAAAAATATTAATTAAAATATTTATATTTCCGTAATTCTTTCAAGTTTTTTTCAACTTGCTTAATTTCAAAATTATGATTGTTTGGTGTTAATAAATCACTATTCCGTTTTATGGCTACTTGATTTTAAAAAATTGCAAACTTTTTTTCAAAATAACTCGTTTATTTTAAATTATAATAAAAAAAATTAAGGACATTTTTGTACAGAATTTAATTTGTCATTGATTTCTGCAAAAATATATAGGGTATTCCATTTAAAAAAATGTTACTTTTGTGAATATCTCGAAAACCAGATGGTCAATTGTTTTTTTGTTTTCACCATTGTAATCAGCGGAAAAAATGCTACTAGTTTGCTAATTTAACCTGCTTTGTAGCTCCAATAATAACGAAGTTAGCAATAGTGAGCCACTTCGCGCGAACACCCTGTATACAAATAGACTTTACAAAATATATTTAATGAAAAAATAACCCCATCTTAGTATTTACTTATAATAAATATGTTTTTCTTCGCCTTTAAGATTTTTTGGTAAAATTCCATCCCTGAGCCTGATCCAACAATTTTTCTATTTTTCTTTTGCATGACTGTTTACAAAGTACTATTGTCGTGAGATTGTCATAAAAATATCTTATCCAAAATCTAATCGTTAACCTCATAAAATCCGAGTAATTTCTAAAATTTCTTACTTGGATGCTATTGATTGTTTACTGTTTTGACGTGAAATTAGAACAAATATAAAAAGATAAACAGATAATAAGAAACTTCAACAAATCACAACAAAATTAATCGATAAGTGTTTCCGTTTATAATAGATTTTTCTCAAAGATAGCTAATTATCGTTTGGATAATTGTGTAAGTGAAAAAAATATAAAATATTACAAATACCTAGAATTCTATACAAAGACTGTTGCCTATGTACTATTCTAAGATTTTTTGTGACCAATATGGAAATACCAAAAATATAGTCGATTTTAACACATAAATATCTGATGTGTCCAGCACATGACTTTCGTACACGATGCAGGTCTTTGATACTGAAGCCGTAGCAAATAATCATGTACTCTCCATAGTCCATATTCGATGCTTTATTAATATTAATGCAAATTAATTTTTAATAATTAATTATTACTTTATATCGATACAACAGGGTGAGATCTTCATATTAATTTGGCAATATTCTGAAACGATTCAGAAATATTGATTTATACGGAAAACATACCCGGTATTCAATAACCTATTATTTTGTACAGGTATTAAAGTCTGTTTATAAATTAAACCTCCATTTAGCAATGTTAGGATCCGTCCCTGGTTCAAAGTTATAATTCCAAAGAATTAGCGTTCATTCCCTCAAAGCATTCTGGTATATTGGAAGAAAATTGACAGTTAATTAGTCGGTTCTCCAAGTGAATATTATCCTTTGTTTAGCATAATACATAATTTTATTCAAATGAACATTTTTTAATTATTGATGTGACATCAATTTGTGGCCAAATAATTTATTAATTAGCAGAAATATACTTGGTAAATTTATGTCGAGCATTTGGACTGTAATCTTTTTCATAATTTACATTATGTAAGTGTAAACTTTGGAATATATTAGCATTTTATATTAATTCTTTATTGTGAAGTATTCGTATGCTGAAATATTAATAATAATAAGTAAGTATTCAGAATTTAAGGAGGAAGTGAAAGTAGTTTTATAAGGGGTGTAAATCTTAGAAATATACATATAATAAATATAACTTGTATGGAAATTAATATTGATAAGTTACTTTTCTTAATTAGAAATTAAAATTTTGCAAACTTATCGCTTATTCACGGAAGTTTTATTCGTGTCACTGTCATACATTCTTGCATTTTGTGGTAAAAATACATAAGAAACTAACATTATTCTCTCACAGTATGACCTTTTTACCTCGACAAGAACCACTAACTTAATCACATTGACCTCCATCCTTTGAGAGAATTCAAACTCGATTAGATGCAGTAAGAACAGACGACATGAGATACATTTGGTTCCAACTTTTATATCTACAACTGTCCTTACTTATTTCCCTGGTGTGGTTCATCAAATTATCTTCGTACATGAAATTCCAAATTAGATACAACCAAATGAATTGTATGTGTTTTGGAATAAAATAATTAAACTGACAAAGGAACAGACCTCATTGTCGTGGTATTACGGTTTTATGTTGTTGCATAATAAAAGTTTATGTGTTAAACAAGTTATAAATGTTTGCATTTGAATTTTTTTGAAGACAGGAAATATGAATATGTACAGAATATTTTTTTCGTGTAATAATAGTTATGGATCAAAATATTTGTCACGTAGTGGTTTACGGCTTTGGTATTCATTGAATCAGAAAAAAGATTCGCACATTTTCGTTATCAAGTAATCAAGTAGCTTGAAATTGGTTGGTATCAAGTCAAGTTAAGTAGTCAATTTTTTAATAGCTTGATTTTCAAGTCAAGTAATTTATGAAAGCTTCAGCCTACTTAACTTAATGAATCTCTAGTTATGCGCCACCCTGTATTTTGCAAATTGTAGATACTAATAATAATTGGTATTTCCTTTTTCACATACAAATTTTGGAAAATGATGGTACAAATTGCAAGGATATTTATCTTAACAGAGTGCTAACAAACTAGTCATATTAGAATATATGTTAAAATGTGTTGAAATTACAAATTTTTTTTTTAAATATCTGATGTGACCACCACATAACTTTCTTAAACAAATATGAAATATTAACCGATCATGATCCGTCAGTCACTTCGCGACAATATTTTATCACTTTCGGTCGACTCTATCACTTTTAAGCGTGCAGATTTTTATATTTTCGCACAAATAATCGCAAATAAGTGATAACAATGCACTCAGAAAGATTAATATGGAAATTCAGATGATACCTATATAAACTCATCCTTGATACATTCGAACAAGTTTTTGATTTTTGCACAAGAAACAAGAAGCAAAATGTTTACAAAATGTTGCTTAATCTCCACCCTAGTGGCTGCAACCCTAGCTGTGGACTTAATTTTCGTAAACAGAGGTTCTCATGATGTTTGGGTGGGCATTAAAGGAGTCAGGCCTAATATCGATGAAAACTTATCAAAAGGTGGATTTGTTTTATCAGTTGGTAAAAATGTAAGCAGATATTGCGTAACATAAATTTAGATTTTAAGTTTATGCCATTTTTAGGTAACTCTCTAGGCAGCCTGGAACTGGACTGGTCTAATCTGGGGCAGAACTGGATGTGATGCAAACACAAATACATGCCAAACTGGAGACTGTGGGGGTGTTTTAGAATGCAATGGTGCCAGTTTTACACCACCTGCAACTGTAGCAGAATTAACGTTAGACGTTGAAACTCTTGATGATTCAGCTTACGATGTATCACTAGTAGATGGATTTAATCTACCACTATCAGTAAATTGAGTAGATTTTGGATTACCCTCGAAACTATTTTTGAATCTATCTTTTACAGGTCCAACCAGTTTCTGGAACTGGTGATTGTAAAACAGCCAAGTGTGTAGGGGATATAATTTCTTCCTGCCCAGAAGAACTCCAGTTTAGTGTTGCTGGCAATGTAATTGGTTGTCATTCGGCGTGTACAGCTTTCAAAAATGATGAGTATTGTTGTGTTAACGGTTGTCAACCATCTAATTGGCCTGTGAATTATCCAGCATTGTTCAAGAAAATTTGTCCAGAGGCGTTTAGTTATCCTTATGACATGGCTGCGACTGAAATATGCAAAACTGACTCGTTTTTGATCACTTTTGGATAGGATTTTTATTTGAATTTTCGTTTGATTTCTAGACAAGTTAATTACCCTATAATAAAATGATTAGAAGTGTTAACAGTTTATTGTAGATAATAATCGTTAAAATTGTTAAATGTTACAAATATCCTATCCTATCTTATTTTTTACATCCCATATGTTTTATCTTTACAATAATAATTATAATTTATATCATTTTCTTGAAATTGTTTGTTTAATTTATGCTATTTATATAAAGATTATACTTTGATTTAATAAAAATACAAAAAGTATATGAACCTTTTAGAGTGATAATGTAAACTTGCAGGTATTTTTGTATTACATAAAACAAATTCAAAACAATGCAAATTGAACTTTTGTTATGTTGTTTTTTAACTTTAATTTTTTTTAAATTAACCTCGATATTTAGGTACCATTATGTCACACGTAATTATTGTATACATACGTGTACAAATAATAGTGGAAAAAGTCCATGTTAAATGTAAAGAATGGTGTCAAAAATTTTACAAGGAATAAGATAATGTATAACATAATTTTAGTCCTTTTATATTTTTTAATGAATATAACAATTTAAAATAATATATCAACTGATATGAAATAATTAGTTTACTTACTTATTTATCTGCAATAATTAGTTTAAGTTATAATAAACACCAACAAAATTGAACAAGTTTTACACCACTAAATAATGAAATAATACATTCACAAATTTTGTAATTCCTTGTCTTATATTTTAGGAAGAAAAGGGTCTACGAATTATGCCCTAGACTTGAAATAATTCTTTACCTGCAATCGATTTTGGTGCATGTTGGCTTGTATAAGTAGTTACTAGTTGACAGCCGACAGCGGAATGTGGTAAACATCTATTTAATAATATTATGAATAATAATAATTGTACCATCACAATTAACGTTAAAAAGTAGAACAAAGATTTGTTTTACCTTATTTCGAACGATTTCACATAAAATTTAATGTGCAACTAGGCAGTAAAGTTATTTTTCATCTTTCATAGTGGTTATTTGCCTCGGCTACTAATATCCATGTTCGTGACGAAAAATGCAACTTTACTGCCTTGTTACACAAATAACTATTCTCATAATTCGTCTGAGCCAAAAAATGATATTATCTGCCAACTTACAATTTGGAATGATTCAGTTTTCTTAAAAATTCATAAAAATGCAGTAATTTCCGAATTTATTAAATAAATTCACCTGTTTTAAGGCATGAAAGTCAATTTTTGAAAGTATCCCGTTTCCATATATATTATTAAGTGGCTAGTAGTCCATTGCAATTAGAGGCTTGCAGGCTACGAGTCAAAAGACCTTATCAAATTAATTATTTTTTTAAAATCTAGAACTAAAATATAAAAATACAACAAAAATTGTTTCTTTTTGAATAGAAAAGAAGTTAAAGAAAAAATAAAATCTCCAGATGCAATTTTTGTATAAATTTAGTTGGAAATGTTAAAAAATGGTTGAACTTTAAAAAAGTATTAGGTATACTTATTGGGGTATTAAAAACATTAAAATAAAATAAAAAATAATTAGTAGTATTTTATATTTAGCTTACAGTTCTATTATTTCTATTTATACTGAATGTTCTTTTAATAGTATATTATTTTATGAGGAGCTTAAGTGATGGTTTATGTGCAGAGGCTGGCGTTTGACAAAAGTAGCCGAAGCACATAAAGCGACTTAAGCTCCGAATAAAATATGCTATTTTTTCTTCAAACGCTAGCAATTCAATAAATTGTAAAATTATTAATTGAAATTTTAATAAATAAATTTTGACAATTAATTTGACTCATGACCAGTGGCGCTTAAGTAGTACTTAAGCGCCGGCGACAGATAAAGTAGAACTTTACCTGTCGCCGGCAATAAAGTGACACTTAAACATAATCAGTACAGCAGGATAATGTCACAGAAAAAATTATATATTATCGGTAGGTATATTTTGCTAATTAATTACTACTAATTATGTGCTAATTGGTTTTTTGTAATCTGAAAGTGTGTATATCAAAACCATAAATAAATCTGATGTGTCCAGCACATGACTTTCTTATACATTGCCATGATACAGTTTCAATCTTTGGAGAATACTGAAGGGGTAGCCAATAATCACATGCAGTCGACATTCAATACGTTATTATTTATTTATTATTATTGTTTTCGGTACCATAGAAACCAGTAAAATACAAAAAAAAAATGGTCCTTCTGGGATTCGAACCTGCGACCTTCCGTTTGGCAGCCAAGTCCCAGCGTCACTAGGCTGTCGGATTCAACGCGCACTATGAGAAATATAAGTGTTTTAAGAATATCTCATTTTTTTGACGGAATTTCAAAAAAAGTTCAAACAAAATTTGTTCAAAATTTAATTCTAAATCAATGTTAAAGAATAAAAAATGCATTCAGGTAAGTACCAATTGTGTTGGTGCTAGATGAAAAAGATTTAATGTGGCACACACAATTTTGTTCAAACTCTTAAATATGAAATTTGAATCTAATCCGATAACTCGTTTTTGAGTTATCGTGGATACAGACAGACAGACAGACATCATGGCGAAAATGGTCAAAATGGATTCAGGGGCCCTCAAAACGTGTAAATCCATCAAAATCTCGAAGTCGAAAAAAATCACGATTACTTCTTATTACTTCGTATAAGAAAGTAAAAATAACGAATTCACTACCTATGCAAAACATGTAAAGAATATGGATATTACGGTTGTATATAAATAATAAGCTCATCCTCGATTAGCTTTAGTGGTTCTTGAGGCGGTGTTAGTGGTATTAATTTTGAACTAGGTATTTATTATATAATTCAGGGAAACTTAAGCGTTAATCATCACATTGTAGCTTCCTTATAGACTTATTAACCACCAAATTTCAAGTCTCTACTTTAAACCGTTCTGTAGATAGATATACTTAAACAACGATTTGGAAAGATATTTTTAGCGCCCTGTAACTCAGTAGGGAAGGACTTTTGGTTCAATCGAATTATTTTGAGCCCAAAAACTTGTGATAGGATTTTGTAAAGACCTTTTAGAGACACCCTGTATAAGTTTAAATTGTTCGTTTCTGTATAAACTTTTTATGTATATCAATTTGGATAGCTGTTACAAGTTTTAATAATCAAGTACCTATTATTTCTTTTAGCTACCCTAGACCATGTTACGTTTACTTATTTTGGGGCTTGTGTTAACAACAATCAACGCAGTAGAATTTGTTATAACAAATAAGGAGGGCGGTCCCGTATGGATTGGAATACAAGGAAACCCAAATCATCCGCATCTTAGAAATGGAGGATTTGCACTTGAGCAAGGCCAAAGTGTATGACAAAAACTTTCAGTAAATTAAGATTAATATCAGAGGAAACTTAAAGTATAATTTTAATTAAAGAACTCTCCTCACTCACATCAACAGATTTGGTTGATTTAATTATAACTTATCTTAGGTTTCTGTGCAAGCCCCAGAAGATTTTGGGCAAGAACTTGGTGCAACCCAATCACCAACCACTGCCTAACCGGCGATTGTGGTAACAAATTAGAGTGTAACGGTGCAGGCGGAAGGCCACCAGCTACTCTAGTCGAAATAACCCTTAAACGAAGTGGTGGACTTGATTTCTACGATATTTCTTTAGTTAACGGTTTCAATGTAATAGCATCTGTAAGTAAGGTAACTTTCTTCTATAAGCCACTCTAAAGTTTTTTGTTAAACAAGATCGAACCTATTAATGGACAAGGTGATGGAAGCCAATACAGCTGCAAGAAGGCAGCGTGTGGTGCATATATTAACAACGCTTGTCCATCAGAACTGCGACTGAATTATGTCGAAGCCGTGATTGGTTGCAAATCGGCCTGTGTGAATTTTCATACTGATGAGTACTGTTGTCGTGGAAACGCTCCGGCCCCATCACACGGCGCGTGGAGTGTCGGTTTACACGCCGTGTAATGACACCTTTAGGTACCTACTGGCGTATTAAAAAAATTAAAATAAAATAAAAAATAATTAGTAGTATTCTATAATTAGCTTACAGTTCTATTACGTACCTACTTCAATTTATACTGAATGTTATTTTAAAATTATTATCGGTATATTTTGCTAATTATTTACTAGACTAGACATAATTTATCTAAGAAAAACAACAAAACAAAAAACGTATTGTTATATACCAATTATTAAATAATGCTAGTATGCATCTGAATAATTTACAATAATTATTTACTTTAAATTCAAATTTGTTTTTGTTTATGTATTTAATGCTAATTGTTTTTTTTTGTAATCTGCTAGTGTCTATGTGGAAACAATAAATAAAAAGATAAACATTTCAATCTCTCGGTAATGGTAATATAATTTCCAACATTGTGGAATAGTTATGAAAATGATAAAAATAATGAATTCACTACCTATGCAAGGAAAACATGTAAACAATATGGATATTACGGTTGCATATAAATAATAAGCTCATCCTCGATTAGCTTTAGTAGTTCTTGAAGAGGTGTTAGTGGTACATTGAATTTAGTTTGTGGTATTAATTTTGAACTAGGTATTTATTTTAAAATTCAGGGACACTTAAGCGTTAATCCTTTCACCACTTTGTTTAAATTTCGAAGAAAATAACTTCAATAGTAATGCTTTTGCAACCACGAAATAATTTTGATTTTTAAGTATTATTTTTTGTTAAAGACTAAAGTTAATTTTTAAGAGAATAGGAACTTAGGTCGGAAGGAAACCAATCAAATTCATGAATTTTAAATTTTCTTCTTTAGACTAGGAAATTCAACTTTGATAAAGACTTTCAAAAATTGTTTCAGTGTGCTAGCAAAATTGGAAAAAATAAAAAGTTCCTCTTAAATCTGTTTCATTCAGTTTCTGGTCAGTTTAGAGCGGATCTCAGATCGTCATTGCAGACTTGCAAAGACGCATTGGTGTTATTTAAACTTTTAAAGTTAGAGAATGGGTAAACATTTTTCAATTTTTTTGAAAAAGTGTAAAAGTCAAAGTAAAATTTAAGCGATTTCTCAAAAAAAAAAGCACTTTATCATAACTGTTTCTTGGAGCCAGTGGAGGCCCACTTGATTATATAACAATATATCACTAATTATTGCTGATAAAGCAATAAAGCAATTCCATCTTTAAAAACATTCACAACTATAATGCCGTGTGATGAGTTCGAGGACACTCTGTATTTTTTATTTAATTACTATTTTGCCTGCACTGTAATCAATACTTAAAAAAAGTTATAAAAACCAATCCAGTTAAAGTTACAGGTCTATCTTAACTTGTCAGGAGCATTAATTATATTTAATTCTCATCATAAGCCTCAAGCTCTAACTTTACAAGGCAAATTTATATCAATTAAGCCTCCGTCTTTATTCTTTCTCAATTAAAAAAGTACATAATGGGTCATCATGTTGTCTTTTTTAATAAAGTATCGGATATATGTGGGCAGCATATGATAATAATATTGACTACGGATTCAGTATTTTCTAAAGATCAGAACTACAGGGTGATCAGTAATTGCCGCACTCGGAGCATACTGTGATAAACTTTACGTTTTAAGAATGACGAATTTTTTTACCGCAGTGCTGTAAATCCTTTCTTTACAAAGATATGACCACTTTTGTGAAAATAAAAGTAACAACACTGCATTGAACATGTGAAACGTTCAATATTTTATGATGCGAGAACTTGTCAAACTACTTTAGTACTGTCAATTTTATTAAAAAACAGAAACAACAATTGAAATTCAATATTAATATTTTCATGGCAATAGAAGGTATTTTAGTTTATCCCAAGGGGAGCTTGAGAGGTTGCCAAACTTCAAAATTCTCTCAAATTTAGGTATTTTATTAAATTTTAACATTTTCAATTTCTTTGTATTAGAGGTTTTGTGAAAAAAATGGAACAAATCATATTGCATTTTATCCAGAGATTATAGTAGCATGAATTATTCACTCATTTTTGTCTTGGTTATGAAAATAATTAGCTTGTAACTTGGATGAGGGAAACTCTATAACTCGGAAACTAACCATCAGATTTAATTTTTCTTTGCAGATTATCTTTAGTTTTAATGTGCTCTATAACGCCCTGTATTCGGAGTGCGCCAATTACTGATCACCCTGTATATCGCAAGTCTTTTGGACACAACAAATTTTTTTTTGTAATATGTCCTCTAGCTAAAGGCTATCATCTGTCAAATTAATGCTATTACCTAAAACATTGGCACTGGTTATTTTATATGGCTACAAAAGTTTTCTCTCTAGATTCTACATAGTTTACGAACTAACTAAATCTGCTGATTAATTTAGGGGAATTATGTGTTTTCTATTAAAAATAATCAAGAGTCTAGCTACTTTGTATACTATCCAGTTAGTTTATAAACTAATCATGTTTATGAGAACCTTGTTAGAATGTTGCTATAACACTTCACGTTTATATAAGAAAATAAAACATTGCTCCCAGGTCAAATAACTTTAATTATACAGTAATAATCTGTGATAATTCCATACATTAATGTTATAATAATAAAACTGAACCATTACCATTACCATTACCCAAAAATAATATCATATTTTTCTGCCTTGCAAGTAAAAGTACTTTTGTGGTCATCGTAGGCATAACTATAGGCATCTGGACATTTCTCTTTGAAAAACGCTGGATAATTCGTGGGCCAGTCACTGGACTTACATTTTTCAGGTGTGCCGTAGTTTCCACGACAACAGTACTGATCAGTATTAAAAGCCAGACAGGCCGATTTGCAACCAACAACAGTTTGGCCATTTTTCAGTTGCAGGTCTGCTGGACAATCGTTGTTAATATATGCACCACACGCTGCGTTCTTGCAACTGTATTGGCCTCCATCACCTTGTCCATTAATAGGTTCGATCTTGTTCAACAAAAAACTTTAGAGTGGCTTATAGAAGAAAGTTACTTTACTTACAGATGCTTTGACGTTGAAACCGTCTACTAAAGAAATGTCGTAGAAATCAAGTCCACCACTTCCTTTAAGGGTTATTTCGACTAGAGTAGCTGGTGGGTTTCCGCCTGCACCGTTACACTCTAATTTGTTACCACAATCGCCGGTTAGGCAGTGGTTGGTGCTTGGGTCGCACCAAGTTCTTGCCCAAAATCTGCCAGCCCAATCTTCTGGGGCTTGCACAGAAACCTAAGATAAGTTATAATTAAATCAACCAAATCTGTTGATGTGAGTGAGGAGAGTTCTTTAATTAAAATTATACTTTAAGTTTCCTCTGATATTAATCTTAATTTACTGAAAGTTTTTGTCATACACTTTGGCCTTGATCAAGTGCAAATCCTCCATTTTTAAGATGCGGATGATTTGGGTTTCCTTGTATTCCAATCCATACGAGACCGCCCTCCTTATTTGTTATAACAAATTCTACTGCGTTGATTGTTGTTAACACAAGCCCCAAAATAAGTAAACGTAACATGGTCTGGGGTAGCTAAAAGAAATAATAGGTATTTGATTATTAAAACTCGTAACCGCTATTTCTTATCCAAATTGATATAGGCACATAAAAAGTTTATACAGAAGCGAACAATTTAAATTTATTTAATATGGACGAAAAAAGTACAAAAAAAATGAGGCAAAAAGCGTTAAATTTTGTTGCAATTTTTTCCAATATTAAAATGCATAGTATTTTATTACTAAAAAGACAACATGATGACCCATTATGTACTTTTTTAATTGAGAAAGAATAAAGACGGAGGCTTAATTGATATAAAATTTGCCTTGTAAAGTTAGAGCTTGAGGC